>OY728134.1:1072818838-1074115969 GCA_963277665.1 Viscum album
AACAAAAACAGACACACAAGGATCGTAATAGTTTAGTGTCTTTGGAAACTCATAATTTAATCTTCTAATCGTGGTGAAAGATCTTCAACATCTCCATTAATGATCTTCCCCTTTTGTTTTCTTACCTAAAACCATTCCTTAAATCCTGGGGAAAAGAAAACATATAAAGGGTGAGCTCAAATGCTCAGTAAGGGTAAGCATAGAGAACGTAAAACAATCCTTAGATATTTGAATGTAAAAAAACATGAGCATAAAATCTAAACATCAAAATCTTGAGCAATGACATAAAACATAGAAGTAAATAAGTCATAGATCATGAAGAAACATTAATCATGATAAATTAGCATGGGAATAAAACATGTAATTGTGGAAACCAATAAGCATGTGATATGATTTCCATAGTAGCTAAGGCATTGCTGCCAAGACCATCTTAGTGGACAAAGTCCCTTTCTGAATCGAGTTCACTCCTCGTTCCAGTCCTGTATTACTGAACTGGATTAACTTGTCATTCTAGCCATGTCTATCTCATAAGATATAAATCTTTACCCAATTCATTGGAGGGAGATATAAGTCCCACCCATCTCATAATGAAATCATTCTTACTTCTTCCATAAAATAAACATACATCATTCATAACAACCCAATAAATAAAATGGGTTTCATAAACATCGTCCCATCATCACATAATCCATATAAAATAAATGGATATCATTTCATAATAAGAAAAGTTAAACCATGTAAATCATAGAGACATTATACATGAAACATACACATATGAAATAATGTCATCTTAGATGAAAAAATGGTTTTGATAAAATTCTTGAAATGAATTCTTAAGGAAAATATCCTTTCTTCTTCAAAATAAATTTCTTTTTACAAAATGTCATGCAATTTTAAAAAAAAAGATATTTTGTTGAAAATATTCATGAAGTGTTTTGGAGGAAGCTTCATGAAAATAAGGCTTTATAAAACCGTAAAATTTGTTCGTTCCGTATAAGTTAAAAAACATTATTCTCGTACTTTTGACGGAAAAGTCAAAAAAGTACCTCATAACGTAAACAAAAGAAAGATTCCTTACATACCATGTAGTAAAAGTCAAGAATGGGTAAAAAGGACTTTAAAAATACATGAAAACACTTTTATAAAACATGGAAATATATGATAGAAATAACCCCAGTAAATACTTACGAATAAGCAATCTAGGATAAAAATGAGATTTGCAGAATTATCCCTTACCTTAGGTCCGGTATACTTCATACGTATCAGAACCTCCTATATAATGATTTAAATAACATCATTTACTTTTTAAAGAATCATATTCATTGTTATGATATCATATATGGTTCACTTATGACTTTATATTACCCGTTCTTTTGTAAATTCCATGTTAAAGAGCGTTTTGGGTAAAATCATTTCATTTGTCGTCCATGTTTTGACTTCTAATTATTTATATGATTACATAGATCATGATTAATTAATTCCAGAATATAAAACATGATTTATATATAATATATACTCATAATATACATATATATAATACATCTATAAATGGAAAGAAATAAACTGTTCATAGAGACGGTAGGCTGTATGTACGCATGAACGTTGTTTTCATTTCTTCATTGAATTGAATGGAATTAATTGGATTACATACATATATATACATAAATCCAGTATCATTATTATATCATATATTTCATGATTAATTATTATATATACTTTATAATCATTCAGGAATGGTTAATCATTGATAATGAATCTCATCGCATCTTGGAGACGGTATTTCGTACGTACGCACGAGCGATGATATCGTTCCCATTATAGTGGAATTTTATTGTAGTGTATGTATACTATTACAGAATCAATATCACTTTAAAATAAGAATATATAGTTATTATTTACACCATTATACCCATCCAAGTAAGGTGGTGGTGGAAAATAGACTACACCACAACGTGGAGACGGTATTCCGTACGTACGCACGCGCAGTGATTTCGTTTTCCGTAGGATGGATAGATGGTGAAATAAGGTTCATTAATAGTTATAATAACATATCAGTATATTAGTGATATGGATGTTATTACTTCATAATGAAACAACCTAATAAGAATAAGTGGAAGAAGAAATAAAGTTGAATGAATCGGTAATGTACATTACCTCTTCTTTGAAGTGCCTCTTTGAGACCTCCTTTTAGGGCACTAAAATTGGTATTTGAAGAACACCAGGACCTCTAGGATGTTTCTAGGTAAGCAGAGAAGAGAATTTTTTAGGTTTTGGCCGAGCTAGAAGGCTCAAAGTGGTGTGAGGAAGAGAGGTAGTAGGTGCCCTTTTATAAGGGAGGAGAGGGCACCTTTGGAATAACTAAAAATATTATTTTATTATAATTCCATATTCGGTTTTTAATATCTCTAAATTGTTATATTTAGAATTTAAGGTTAGGATGAGTCTAAATCCTCTCATCCAAAAGAATTTAGACAAGTCTAGGTCATTATATTAACCTTATCTTTTAGTTTTAACTCTTAGTTAATTAGATTAAAATTTACCATGTCACTTTGTATTTTTATATTATATAGTGAATAAACTTACCATATACATCCAAGAGACTCCCAAGTGGTCCATTAATGATACACTTATCATGATATAACTATCTTGGCCGGACCATAGATTTTTATGAATATAATAACAACTAATAATATAATATTTGTTTTAAAAACTATTTTATGTCAATTTTGAAACTATTTGGTAATTGATTCTTGTGAAAATCAAAACAGAATTATTAGTTCTAAAAAATATAATTAAATCCATAATAACATGTAATATTAACCTAGAAAATTATTTTAATTCATAAAAAGTCTCAAATTACATTTATTTGGGTATTTATAATATCAATTATGTCAATATTTCATTAATAAGATAATTACTGCATCATCTTTGTGTCATCAATAAATTAAATGATTTAATGTATAAAAATTATAAATAAAATACCATTATGTAGGAAATAGTTTTATCTTTCTAATTAATATTTATAGTCTAATTTATCTTATGTATAATCCTTTATTAAAAATTATTTAGTCAGTAAACTTTGATTTTAACTGATTTAACCCTTCTTTAAATAAATTAATAATAAATGTCCTAATCTAATCCAAGTGGGCCTAAATGGTCATCTTTTATTCCTAAGGTTGTTTTTTGTCGAATTAAACTTATCCAATAGAATTATTACATGTGTTAGGGTAATAATAATAACACTTTTACCCTCAATTACCCTATTTACTTTTAACCGTGGTAAAAAAGTAAAATGTTACTATTCACCAAAAATTATTTTCATCTCATTGAACCAGATATTAGTCCTTGATATTAACCGTGTGTCTCATATTTTCGAAATTCCACTCACAGAAGCTGTAAAATTAAGTTTTATGAAAAATTCAGTTTTTTAACTACCACTTAGTGGTTTCACTATTCATCAAACAATGAAAGTTTCCAGAAAAATACTAAAAATTAGGCCTAAGCTATATTAGATATTATGATTTCAAAAATGATGTCTATTTTACCAAATTCAAAACATATCAATTACATTAACTAATTTAAAAATTAATTCCCGTCGTCCAAACAAATAGCGTGTTTTAAAGAGATAATAACTATCAAAAGATTGAACTTGTTTATGTCTGGTTTAAATGTGAAATTGCATCTAATTACCAACATTGAATTCAATTGTAAAAATATATTCTAAATATATTTTAAAACCACTCAAATTAATAATTTATCACTATTAAGTATTTCGATTAAAAAAGTTGTTTTTAATTAAAATTTAGTAATTTTAACTATTCATCAGAATATGAAAGTTATCCGAAAAGTGCCACAATTTCATCCTAAGATAATTTCGATATTCCGAATCCAAAGATGAAGTCCATTTTGAAAGATAAAATTTATAAAATTTCAAAAAGTGGGTATTAATATTCATAACGGCTAGTTCATAATAATATTATAATAATATCTCGTTTAGTGAAACTCGGTATTGCGTACTACACATGCTATCGAGGAAGGTCGCGATTGTGTGTAATGGAAAACAAGTCAGCGGTGCTTGTTGTGCAATCTCCTTTTGGGGTAGCGTACAACACAATACATTAATGAAATTAAAAAGAATATTTTTCATAAAATCTCGGGATGTTACATTCTACCCCCCTTAAAATGAATTTTACCCTCGAAATTCGTCAGGGTTATAAATGGTTTACTACTCGAAAGTTTCTTTAATATAAACCCACATCATAAAAAGGAATACCAAAACATGGCTTTAAAAAATAATGTATGAAACGTAATGGTTACCCAAATTAACTCATCACTGGGTTTCCACGTAGGAGAACATAGGTGAAAATATGGATATGGAAGAAAAATCTTACCATCAAGTTCTGATGGAGAGTGGTAGAGACAAAGGATATGAAAAGGCCAATAATCACAAAACCATAAATTTGTGATGATCTAAGGTACCATCTGATTCATCGGATATAAGAGCACTAGGACAACATTTTTGGTTTTCAAGATCATTTTTCCTAAAGTTGATGAAATTGGAATTAGAAGAAATACTTTCATGATTTTGGTACAGTCTCACCATTGGTCATTCTTTGGACAATTTCCACTTCATCTCTTAAATAAATGAAGTTGAATTTGTCACTTGTGAAGTGTTAGAAGATCATGTGATAGAATGATGGGTCATTCCATCTATCTCAAACAAAAGGTTAGAAAAGTTATAAAAAAATACATAAGTCCATCTATATTGAGATTAATCATATATGGTTCCTAAAATGGACTTATACTTCATATATCATACTTATTAATATAATAAAACTAGTTTCTACTAAAGAGGGACTTCTTGTAGGCTAGTGGTAGGCGATAAAGGCCAGTCGCACTTCAGTTGTGGGTTTGATTCCCACAGCCTTGTCCGATGTGATGGGTTGTCGCCCATCCTGCAGGTTGTCCTTTTTCTAAAACTACACTACTATAACACCCCATCAATAATATTGAAAAAACTTCTATCCTTAAAAAATAATAACTTATGTCCAACATAATCCATTCCAATCTTTAGGCTTATCCAAAATACTGTTGTCTGGTCTCATATTATAGTGAAAATGATTACCAAAGAGTTCTTATAACAAGCATGTTAATACCTTCGTTGATCCCCATATATCATGAGATATGTCTTGTTGGTCACATTTCAAACATTCGAAGGCCGTAATAATGTATTCTCTTGAAAAATGAATACCCATTGAATCTTTGTGAAGACATGAGTGCTGTCAATTGTTAATGCTTTCCACATACCAAAACCCCAAAATTCTATATACTCAAACAATGATATAACTATTTCCTTATATTAGTCATGAGCTCATGAATACTATCAAACATTTCATTTTCTCCTTATCCCTTCATTATGCGCAAATCATCTTCTTTCCAAAATTATCTCAATCACTTTGCATGGTTACTGGTACCACAAAATTATTGAAAAACACAATAGACCAATACATAAATATTCCAATATTCCACGATACTATATAAAACATTATTTTGGAATCCCATTACATAAACACTTAATCATTCAACCACATCGTTGTAATATTCAACATCGCCAATAGTGATCGCATGTGACTTCCTTTTATCCTTTGCCTTAAGTGGTTGCTCATGTCCATCATCACTAAGCCTTGGATTAGGGCATTTATTAGCACAATGCCCCATTTCCTTGCACTTGAAGCATTGAAGTGTTGTCGGTGCGTTCTCTATAGTCTTTTCTTTATTCAAATCATTAGAAACCCTTTTTCCATTACTTCAACACTCAGCTGATAGATGAACTTTTCCACACTTAAAACATTTTCAAGTCCCCTTAAGACAATCTCCACCATGCTTGTTTCCACACTTTGAGCATAAGGAAACATTCATCTTCTTTTCACCATTATTCTGAGATTTCTCATTGAACTCCATCTTTCACTTCTTGTCAAAACTATGAGATGGATAAGTAACACCAACATCCATTTCTACCTTGATAGCACAACGCAAAATTTCTTCATAGCTATTGATGTCTCTTATAGCTAATTCCCTTCGAAGATTTGGTTTTAAGCCACTGAAGAATCGATCAACTTTACATTCAGGTTAGATGATAAAGCCATATGCATACATTGAAAGCCTGGTAAAATTTTCTTCGTATACACTAACAGATTCATCATCCTTTTACATTAGTTCAAGAAACTCCTTCTCCATATTTGTTCGAAGAATACAAGGGAAGTACTTATTGAAAAATAAGTTCTTGAACTCTTCCCATTCCATGGACTCAATTTCATCTCTTGGCCTCGTATTCATGATAAGATTACACCATTGATCAGCTTCACCTTCCAAACTATATAATGCTATGATGAATTTATCATGTTCAGAACATTAAAGAACTGAAAATATCTTTTCAGTGGTATTGATCCATTGTTCAGCAACAAGTGGATCAGAAGACCCACTGAAATAAGGTGGACGTTGCCTCATGAAGGACTCAATAGAATATTATTCCCTTCTCTACTCATTTGGAAGTCCAGAATGATTCATATCTTGTGTAAGTATAGCAATAAGATTTTGCACTCCATCTCCCAAAACATTTGTTTGTTCAGGAGGACAATCATTGCATTGTCCATTTCATTGATCAATACGGTTCCTTCGGGTTCCAGCCATTGTCTAAACCCCAAAAAGAATAGTGTGAGAGGTAAAAATCATACTAGGGTAAAAAACAGAGTAAAGGGGGAGTACCCTCAATATCTAACATCTTAGGTTAAATTCTAAGATCATTAGCGCAATTCTAGTACTATAACCTATACGTATACTTATCCTTAGGGACATTCCTAATCATACCTTAGAAATATCTCTAGGGATCTCACTAATGTTTTCGAATACTAGTTTTCAATGGTTGGCTAAACCTTTCCTCTGATACCAACTGTAGAGACCCGAAGCTTGACGTACATCGACATTACATTAATTTTGAGGAATACTTAATACATAACAAAAACAGACACACAAGGATCGTAATATTTTAGTGTCTTTGGAAACTCAGAATATAATCTTCTAATCGTGGTGAAAGATCTTCAACATCTCCATTAATGATCTTCCCCTTTTTTTCTTACCTAAAACCTTTCATTAAATCCTGGGGAAAAGAAAACATATAAAGGGTGATCTCAAATTCTCAGTAAGGGTAAGCATAGAGAACGTAAAACAATCCTTAGACATTTGAATGTAAAAAAACATGAGCATAAAATCTAAACATCAAAATCATGAGCAATGACATAAAACATGGAAGTACGTAAGGAATAGATCATGAAGAAACATTAATCATGATAAATTATCATGGGAATAAAACATGTAATTGTGGAAACCATTAAGTACATGATATGATTTCCATAGTATCCATGACATTGCTACCAAGACCATCTTAGTGGACAAAGTCCCTTTCTGAATCGAGTTCACTCCTCATTCCAGTCCTGTAATACTGAATTGGTTTAACTTATTGTTCCATCCATGTCTATCTCATGAGATATAAATCTTTACCCAATGCATTGGAGGGAGATATAGGTCTCACCCATTTCATAATGAAATCATTCTTACTTGTGCCACAAAATAAACATACATCATTCATAATAACCCAATAAGTAAAATGGGTTTCATAAACATCATCCCATCATCACATAATCCATATAAAATAAATGGATATAATTTCATAATAAGAAAAGTGAAACCATGTAAATCATCGATACATTATACTTGAAACATACACATGTGAAGTAATGTCATCTTAGATGGAAAAATGGTTTTTATAAAATACCTGAAATGAATTCTTGGGGAAAATATCATTTCTTCTTCAAAATCAATTTCTTTTCACAAAACGTCATGCAATTTTAAAAGAAAGTGATTTTGTTTAAAATATTCATGAAATATTTTGGAGTAAGCTTCATGAAAATAAGGCTTTATAAAACCGTAAAAATTCATTCGTGCCGTATAAGTTAAAAAAACATTCTTCTCGTACTTTTTCCGGAAAAGTCAAAAAAGTACCTCATAACGTAAACAAAAGAAAGATTCCTTACATACCATGTAGTAAAAGTCATTAATTGTTAAAAAGGACATTAAAAAAACATAAAAACACTTTTATAAAACATGGACATGGATGATAGAAATAACCCCAATAAATACTTACGAATAATCAATCTCATATAAAAATGAGATTTGAAAAATTATCCCTTACCATAGGTCTGCTATGCTTCATACGTATCCGAACATCCTGTATAATGATTTAAATAATGTCATTGACTTATTAAAAAATCATATTCATTATTATGATATCATATATGGTTCACTTATGACTTTATATTACCTGTTCTTTTGTAAATTCCATGTTAAATAGCGTTTTGGGTAAAATCATTTCATTTGTTGTCCGTGTTTTGACCTGTAATTATTCATATTAATACATAGATCATGATTACTTAATTCCAAAATATAAAACATTTTTTATATATAATATATACTTAGAATATACATATATATAATAGATCGATAAATGGAAAGAAATACACCATTCATGGAGACACTAGGTCGTACGTACACATGGACGTTGTTTTCATTTCCTCATTAAATTGAATGGAATTAATTGGATAAAATAAATATATATATACATAAATCCAGTATCATTATTATGTCTTATATTTCATGATTACTTATTATATATACTTTATAATCATTCATGAATGGTTAATCCTTGAGAATGAATCTCATCGCGTCGTGGAGACGGTATTCCGTACGTACGCACGAGCGATGATATCATTCCCATGATCGTGGAATTTTATTGGAGTGTATGTATACTATTAAAGAATCAATTTCACTTTACAATAATCATATATAGTTATTATTTACACTATTATACCCATCCATGTAAGGTGGTGGTGGAAAATAGATTACACCACGGCGTGGAGACGATATTCCGTACGTACACACGCGCGGTGATTTCGTTTCCCATAGGATGGATAGATGGTGAAATAGGGTTGTTTCATACTTATAATAACATATCAGTATATGAGTGATACAAATGTTATTACTTAATAATGAAACAAACTAAGAAGAATAAGTGAAAGAAGAAATAAAGTTGAAAGAATCGGTAACGGACATTACATCTTCCTTGAAGCGCCTCTTTGAGACCACCTCTTACGGCACTACAATTTGTCTTTGAAGAAGACCAGGACCTCTAGGATGTTTCTAGGGAAGTGGAGAAGATAATTTCGCAGGTTTTGGCCGTGGTTGAATGGTCAAAGTGGTGTGAGGAAGAGAGGGATGAGGTTCCCTTTTATAAGGGAGAAGAGGGGAACCTTTGGAATAACTAAAACTATTATTTTGTTATAAAGTAATATTTGGGTTTTAATAGCTTAAAATTGATATATTTAGAATATAAGGTGGGGATGAGTCTAATTCCTCTCATCCAATAGAATTTATACAAGTTTAGGTCATTATATTAACCTTATCTTTTAGTTTTAACTCTTAGTTAATTAGATTGACATTTACAAAGTCACTTTGTATTTTTATATTATATAGTTAATAAACTTAACCTATACATCCAAGCGACCCCCAAGTGGTCCATTAATGATACACCTATCATGATATAAGTATCTTGGCCGAACCTTAGATTTTTAGGAATATAATAACAATTAATAATATAATATTGTTTTAAAAAACTATTTTATGTCAATTTTGACACTATTTTGTAATTGATTTTTGTGAAACTCATAACAGAATTATTAGTTCTAAAAAAGTTAATTAAATCAATACTAACATGTCATATTAACCTAGAAAAGGATTTTAATTCATAAAAAGTCTCAAATTACATTTATTTGGGTATTTATAACATCAATTATGTCAATATTTAATTAATAAGATAATTACTGCATCATCTTTGTGTCATAAATAAATTAAATTATTTAAAGTCTAAAAATTATAAATAAAATACAATTATGTAGGAAATACTTTTATCTTTCTAATTAATTTTTATAGTCTAATTTATCTTATGTATAATCCTATATTAAAAATTATTTAGCTAGTAAACTTTGATTTTAACTATTTTAACCCTTCTTTAAATAAATTAATAATAAATGTCTCAATCTAATCCACGTGGGCCTAGATGGTCATATTTTATTCCTAAGGTTGTTTTTGGTTGAATTACACTTATCCAATAGAATTAGTACTTGTGTTAGGGTAATAATAATAACACTTTTACCCTTAATTACCCTTTTTTACTTTTAACCGTGGTAAAAAAAGTAAAAAGTTACTATTCACCAAAAATTATTTTCATCTCATTGAACCACATTTTAGTCTTTGATATTAACCGTGTCTCTCGGATTTTCTAAATTCCACTCACATAAGTGGTAAAATTATGTTTTATGAAAAATTCATTTTTTTAACTACCACTAAGTGGTTTCACTATTCATCAAAAAATGAAAGTTTCCAGAAAAATACCAAAAATTAGGCCTAAGCTATATTTGATATTATGAATTCAAAAATTATGTCTATTTTACCAAATTCAAAACATATCAGTTACATTAACTAATTTAAAAATTAATTCTCGTTGTCAAAACAAATAGTGTGTTTTTAAGAGATAATAACTATCAAAAGATTGACACTTGTTTATGTCTGGTTTAAATGTGAAATTACATCCAATGACCAAAATTGTATTAAATTGTAAAAATATATTATAAATATACTTTAAAACCACTCAAATTAATAATTTATCACTATTAATTATTTCGATTAAAAAAGTTGTTTTTAATTAAAATTTACTAATTTTCACTATTCATAAGAATATGAAAGTTATCCAAAAAGTACCAAAATTTCACCCTAAGCTAATTTCGATATTCCGAATCCAAAAATGAAGTCCATTATGAGAGAAAAAATTTAAAAAAATTCAAAAAGTGTGTATTACTATTCATAACGGCTCGTTCATAATAATATTATAATAATATCTCCTTTAGTAAAACTCGGTATTGCGTACTACACATGCTATCGAGGAAGGTCATGATTGTGTGTAATGCAAGAAAATTCAGGGATGTGTGTTATGCAAGCTTATTTTGGTGTAGCATACAACACAAGACATTAATGAAATTAAAAAGAATATTTTTCATAAAATCTAGGGGTGTTACAAGGAATCACCTACGGATCCTATCTCATAGCTTCCTCTCTCAGATTTGGATGATCTATTCTTAGATGCATTTTCTGTAAAGAAAATGACATTTACTAACCACCTTTAGACTTTAATCCAAAATCATGTTACCAACATTGAGAATTTTTTTCAATGCCTTAATACATCAAGAATTTAAATCATCCATGAATTCTACAATTGAATAAAAACACTTTAAGAATGAAAAATTCCATTTAAATAAAATCCACATCCAGTTCATTCAAATGAACTCAAACACCAAGTCTCAAAACTGGTAAATAATTTCTAACCACCCATGGTAACTCATGTTTATATACTTAAGTGATCTGGCTAGCTACCCTCCCACACATACTACCCAAATTCTAATGGTCCTAACTCCTATATACCCCTGATTAAGAACCAAACTCATGCAGAGTTAACACACTTCAGGTTAATATCCCTTTGATACCAAATTGTTAAGAACCAATCTAGTACAACTAAACAAGCCACCTAAATTTGTCATCACATGGTGAGGTACAACAACGATAGTGTAAAAATCTCTTGAATATAACAAAACAAGACATACAACTATAGTGAAACCCAAAATAAAGAGATACATCCAATATCCATACAACCCAATCCAAACCAGCTAAACCATACAAGTAAAACCATAAAAAACCAAAAAAATCTACATGTAACCAATCATCACTACCTAACTATCTTTATATGTAGGTAGTGAAAACAAGATAATCCAGTATGCTACATGATCCCCTTCCCTTTACCTGGATCTTGTAATAAAATATCTACTATGGACCAACGGAAAAAGTAATGTGTGAGCATAAATCCCAGTAGGATATCGCCATAGAGTCTATACAAGTTCTAATATTAAGAATTTAGTGGTTCTACCTTTTCAAAAAATGTTTTTATAAATAATTTTAATAAATGCAACCCCATTTGTAAATAATTTCCTTTGGTTATCATGAAAGTATATCATATTCATAAATCTTTGAATAGGAAAAGTATAATTGATAAAATAGGAAATAAAATACACAAACCATAAGGTAAGTAAGTAAAAACATATACATAAAATTATCCATCATGTAAAACAATATGATACAACCTAAAATGAAAACACATGAGCAACTATCCATGACAAAATCCGTCATGTGATAAACAAACCATAAATGAAGAAGTGTATCATATTGGGACCTAGCCTATGGGAATATGTACTGAACATAAAATAATCCTAAACTAGGATTATTTTGGTACCAATCGACATCAAATCTTTCCACATTCAATTGATATCACAAAACCTCTAGTGGTATTATGCACACTACGAGTGACTTGTATGTTCCTAATGCACCCAAGGTTTCCAATGTGCCTATCTTGTCAAAAACCATTTCACAAACATGATCAAAATTTATAAACAAATTTAAAATCAAATCCAATACACTTTGCTATTTGAAAACCCATTTATAAACCAAAACCACCATTCATGAATTTAATCAAACACTTGGACTGAGAAAAAAACATGTTTTTAAAGAAAACCCCCTTTAAAAGAATGTATATTTCGAAAATAATCCTTTGAAATAACTAATAAATTAAATTAAATGAATAAAAAATTAATTTTCCAATAAAAATAATAAATTAATAAAAAATACTTTTTTCATAGAAACACCTACCTAAAGAACGAAGCTAAAATTATTCGCCATCAACAATAATAACTGAGGATGACTAGATCGGGTCCTCATAATACTAAATTCAAAAGAAACACATTAATCATCTATCAAACCCATTATATTCAGTATACATATCCCCTTTGGCTTCCAATGAGATAATAAAATAATATATCTAGAAATTATCTACAATGTAGCGGGTAAACTGGACCAAGAACCCAATATACCCTTAGATGATCCTTTAAGAACAAAGGAAAAACACCAATAATCTCAAGAGATAAGCCACTAGACAACTAGGAAAATATTAGGTCAAGAATATATTATATCAGGGATTAATTATAGGTTAAATTGGGTTTCTAGTAATTTTTTAAAAATATAGTGTATTAAAAATTGTACGAACGAATTTCTGGGGAGGCCACATGGTTAAAAGTAATGGTGCACCTTAATTGTGCACCATATAAAAGGATCACATTTGGGTTGCATAGTTTGGATTAATGGATACCATAACCATGATCCAACCATGAATAACCCCTATGCATAGAGGTTCATGATTTGGAGGGGTGGTTTCACTGTTTGGACAAACCATACACCCCCTTTCGGTAGACCATGCTTGGTCGCGGGGTTTCCTAGTCCAAACCTCATGGTTTTACCTAAATGCGTAACACCCCATGGTTTTAAAAATAAATTCAAATGAATGAAACACTAAGTGTCTACATAATGAAACTTTTTTTTAATAATATAGATATAAAATAGACGTTAAACTTTATTTTACCACTTCTATAATTTGAATTTTGAAAAATGGACATCTATGGTTGCGATCAGTAAGCTATTTGGAGCCTGATATAACGAAATTGATTTTTGGTGAATAGTAACACACCCTTATGAATAGTAATATGACCATAATTAATATTATATCGTATTATTGTTTAACTGTATTAAGGTTATAAGATAATGACATCTTGATTAATTTTTCACGCTGGTATAAAATGAGTTATAGTTATAAAACTGAATTTTTTTACATATATAATGATTTTATTTAAAAATTAAATTAATCATATTTATAAAATTATTTTAAAAAAAGGGTTCATTTTTAAATTCTACACATTGATAAATTATTAGGGTGAAGTTTTTGTATTTTTAAAAAATTCATGAATTTTTTATGAATAGTAAAATATGGTAATATATTGTATATATACATTATCAATTAAATACAGTATTCCTAGAATTGTAGTTGATGTAAGAACCCTTGGTTCAAACTGAAATTCTCTAATTACAATTTTAGGTCACATGAATCAATAATATTCATAGTCTTGAGGAAAAATATTAAACTAATGATTAAAATAATGAAAAACTCTTACTCTCCTCCACTATAAATACCACCCTCACCCCCCTCTTCTTATCACACCTCTAAAGCATTTATAATTGTCTAAATTCTTCCAAATACTCTTAACAAATATAATCCCCATATCCAATACCTATTGGTCTCACCAAAAATCCAAAACCAAAGACCTTAAGGAGGATCTCAAGGAAAAGAGATCATGATGTAAAAATCCCCTTTCATTTTCTTTTGTTTTCTTTTTAATTATTTTATTTTCTTATACTCTCTTCACCTACCATTATCCAAGAGGAAATGAAGATGTAGTATTATATATGTTCTTTATTTTTATCTTGTTTATGGAAAAATTCATCATCATTCTTCCTCTCCTCTTCCTCTTATTCTAAAAATAAAAACATCATCAACGATGTGTTGATTTACCGACATCATGCACGATGTGTCTTCAATTTCCTTTACTTCTTTCAGATATGGTTGTAAAAAAAATTAATGGTTGAAATAGATTTTAATGCTTATTATATGACCTCTATTATGTTCTTTAATTAACATATATTCATAATATTAAAATTATATGATGAAACATGTTCATGATTACCAAAGAACTGCAAAAATGATCTAAATGAATATCACTAATGATTGTTCTAATGATTCATCCTCAGATCATATAACAAAAAATATATATGGAATCATTTAATATTATGGAAAAATATTAACACCATTTTGTTCTACTTCTGGAGCTTTGCTTCTATTCTGAAAGAAAATATTTTTGGAACTGACCCTGGAAATCATGTAAAGCACGCACCTAAAACAATGAAATAACAAAATAGTATTAATAAATGGGTCCAATAATATGTGCTACCCAGATTCTGTTCTTTGGGTTATCCTCCAACTTCATTAATTATGTGATACCCAGATTAATTATGTAATTAATTTCATTTATATTATGATTTATTATGTATATTTATAGTATATACACATAATCCCTTAATTCTATTAATTCTCACTTCAATTATATGATATTTGTAAGAGACTTTCATTTCAAAATCCTCTTTTAAAATACTATTTTATGAAATTCAAAATAAAAATTTTTATGAAAATATTCATATTTTATGAATATGTTACAGTTCTTGGGAATTTTTTATGATGAATTTTGGGACCTATATCTCCCTCAAATGCATTGGTTGTGTGTATGTTAGAGGTCGGTTGTATGGTTACTCCAACTGTATCTGTGATGGTTACACTATAAGGTAGCCGTGAGAGTTATAATATAAGGTAGATGTGAGGGTTAAAAAATAAGGTAGACCTAAAGGACACAAAATTAAGTAATTCATGCCCCATGATACCTTAATGTTCTATTTATGTCTTCTATGTTTATGTAAATCTCATGTTTCACAAATTATGTATATGTTACTTTATGGGTAACAAGTTTGTCTTTGTGAAAATCATTTCATATGTTTATAAGTATTAATAGACTAATAGTTTGTCTCATTTTTATATCCCTTACTAATATTTTCTTCTTGTCTCATGTTTTAATATGTTTTACACAGATTTTAAGGATTTTTAAGATAAATATGGAATTGAAGTTAAATGTTATGAATATTTTTCAAAGATATCATGTTGTTCTTTTGTTTTCAAGGTTTTAGGTTTTGGAGTAATTGAATATTTTTTTAGTGGTACCTGCATTGTATGATTGTGGGTTGATTTGTATGAGTCCTGGCCTAAAATTCTAAAACTATAAACCAAAAAGATCATTGTGAATGTTATAAGAATATTCTAGTTGAATTAACTATAATATGTAATTTTTAATGCTGGGTTCTTATAGTTGGTATCAGATCATGGTTTAGATAACATTAGGATTTTGTTTGTTGTTAATAGAATACCATAACTAATTTTTAACTTATTTTTATGTTCAAAAGGTATAGCATTTAAATATTACCATGTTGATTCATCTAAGATATCTGTGTTCAGAATGGTTTTCTGCAGAAGAAAGAAGGATAATGAAGTTGGAAGGAACTGAGAGGCTGATATCTTTCCAAATTCCCAACAAGGAATTGTGTGAATTGGAACTGAGCCATTTATAATAGTAATGGATTCCTTGTTGTAGGAAATACATTATGGTGGCATCCATGAAATAGAACAACTAGAGATACCACAAATAAACATGACAATAGTGGAACATTTTATGAGGCAACAACCTCATACTTTCAATGGATCTTATGACCCAGTAGTAGCTGAAGGATGGATCAAGGTCGTCGAAAATATATTCTATGTTATGGGATGCTCTGATAATGAAAAGGTTATTGTTTATATTTATCATTTTAAAGTTTTAGTCATTCAGTGGTGGTCAATGGTTAAGAATATCTGGGGTAGAGAAGATATTAAATCCTTAGAGTGGGATGAATTCAAAAGTGTTTTGCTTGAAAAATACTTTCCTGATGTTGTTCGACATAGTATGGAGAAGAAATTCCATGAATTGAGGAAAAAGGAGGAAGATTCATTGTCCTTGTATGAATCAAACTTCACCCAAATGGAAAGGTCGAATCCAAATCTTATTTGGGATCTTGATAGAAAAATCAACCATTTTTACATAGGATTAAATCAAAGATATTAAAGGGAATTGACTTCCCATGAGTTCAAAAGTTATGAGATACTTGTCTGATTTGATGAGAGGGTTAAAATAGAGTTTTATTATGACCATGTGTAATTTGAAAATAAGCAGAAGAAGTGGTCTATTTGGAAATCAATGTACTAAAATCAATCAAATAAATCTGATGGTAAGAAAATTCAGTTTCCAATTTGTGAAATGTGTGGTATAAAGAACCATGGGGAATGCCTTTCCAAAACCAGGAAGTGGTTTTGATGTGATAAGTTTAGACATATGGCCAGATATTGAAATGAAAATGATATTATGATCAATTCAGATAAGAAATATATAAAGTTTTTTAAATGTGGTGATATGGTTCATTATGAAAATGTCTTCCCAAAGAAGGATCCAAGTGATGGAAAGCAGCCAGAATATAAGAAGATAGGTATAGTGATATCCTTTGTGGTTATGTCAGCAAATTTTGGTCCATCCAATAAAGTGGTATCAGGTACTTTATTTATTCAGATTTTTATAAATCCAGGTTTGATACGGGGTCTACACAATCCTTTATTTCTATGAAATTTTCTAGAAAATTTAAAATATCACCTCAACAAATGATACTAGAAATTATTGTCAAAAAACCAAGGAGAAATGTTACAGTAAAAAGGGAATTTTAAGAATCTTCCTATTGATACATGTGGAAATAAATTACCTAAAAACCTTGTTGTATTTTTCTTAGTATAGTTTGATGTCATTATGGGTATGGATTTGCATTCTTTTTATCACGCTAAGATTTATTTAAGAGCTAAAGAAGTAGTTTTTTTAAATATTTTCAGTTTGTATACAAGAATGAACCCATATAATTGATATAATATCTGGATGATGAGAAAATATTGAAATGTTTAAATGAAAGTTATCATGAAAATATTGTTGAAAACAAGTGAATTGTTCATATTAATGATGTGATAGAGGTAAATGAATACCTTCATGTTTTTTAGTGATTTTCCTAGTGTTATACATAATCGGGAAGTTAAATACACAACTGAATTAGTTATAGATGCTAAGACAAATTTAAATCCCCCTTGTCTAATGGCTCAAATCAAATTTCTTGAATTAAAAATCTGTTTCATGAGTTTCTGGATAATGTCTTCACTCATCCTAGAACTTCACTATGGGGAGATCCTATTTTGTTCATTAAAAATAAAGATATTTCCATGAGACTTTGCATTGATTATATATCTTTGAATAACATTAATGTTAAGAATAAGTATCATTTTCATCACATCGATAACATTTTTTATCAGTTCTAGGGAGCTCAGTATTTTTCCATGATTGACTTAAGATCTTGGTACAATCTACTGAAGGGGAAGGAGGATGACTTTCGAAAAATATATTCTGGAACTAGATATGGTCATTATGAATTTTAGGTTATGTTGTTCGGGATAAATAATGCACCTGTTATATTCATTGATCTCATAAATAGAGTATTTCATGATTTCTTGGATAAGTTTGTGGTTGTGTTTATTCATTACATTTTGGTATATTCTAGAAGTAAATAGGAGAAATAAAAACATATAAGTGTTGTTTTTAAAATCTTAAAACAAAATAAATTGTATGGAAAATTCATAAAGTGTGAATTTTGGCTGAAATTTTTTCTTCTTGCTCTCATTGTTTCTAAAGATGGAATAACATTTGATCCTGTTAAAATGAAAGTTGTTGAGGAATGGAAAAGACCCACAAATATTAACAAGCATCATAGTATTCTTGGTTTGAGAGGATATTACTGGAGGTTTTTATGAAAAAATTTCATGGTTATTTATTCCATTCACTAAGTTAACTCAAAAAGGAGTTAAATTCATCTAGACAAAATAATGTGATTATTGTTTTCAAGAATTGAAAAGAAGATTGGTGAATTCTCTAGTTATGATCCTATATTTTAGAAATAGAAATTTTTTCATATATAGTGATGCTTAATTAAAAGGAACTGGTTGTGTTGTAATGTATAATTATTATGTAATTTCTTATTCATTAAGAAAACTAAAACCGTATGAGTTAAATTATCACACAAATGATTTAGAATTAGCATCTATGGTGTTTTACTATAAAAATATTAAGGTGTCATCTGTTTGGAGCCAAATGTGAAATATATACTGACCAAAAAAGTCTAAAGTATATATTCAATCAAAATGAATTAAACATGAGGTAGAGAAGATAAATTTAATTGATAAAATATAATAATTTCATGATTAATTAACACCCTATAAAATAAAAAAATTTGGTAAATTCCTTGAGTCGAAAACATCATGAATCATTAACTATGTTACAGATAGAAGAAGACCCTTTGAAAAATTATTTGATTAATTTTTTCATAGAAGTTACTGGTGTAGGAAATTCCTCTATTTTTTTCAGGTTTCACTGTATTCATATTTGTGAGACAGAATTAAGAAAGCGAATAAGGAAGACGGTGAGTTACAAAAAAGTTATAATTTTTTAAAATGGATATGTTTCTGGAATTTAACATTGATAAATATTGTGTTATATGATTTGGAAATAGATTATTTTTGCCTTGAGATTCTCATATGAAGAAATAATTATAGTTTGAAACTCATAGTTCTCTATTTTTAGTTCATCATGGCAGCATAAAGATGTATAGAGACCTTCAGGAGTATTACTGGTGGGAAAGAATGAAAAGAGATATTTAAGATTTTTCCAGGAAATGTTTTACATGTCAATAGGTTAAAGTAGAGTGGTAGTTACTGAAGGGTATGCTTCATCATTTACTAGTGCTAAAGTGGAAATTGGAAAATATATCCATGTAACTATTTTTGGTACAACCAAATAATTCTCGAGGTTACAATTCAATCTATGTTATTTTAGATCGACTAACTAAATCTAATCCTTTACTTACTATTCAAAATACTATGTATTTGGATCAAATTTCTCAATTGTACTTAAAATATATTGTTAGGTTTTATGGATTTCCTATTTCTATTATATTTGGTCGTGATCCCATGATCACTTTTAACTTTTTGAAAGGCCTTTAAAAGTCATTGGGAACAAAATTAAATTTCAATACATCTTTTCATCCTTAATCAGATGGACAGTCAAAACAGAAGATTTAAACTTTAAAGGATATACTTCAAGCTTGTTCAATGGATTAATAAAGAATTTGGGATCATTATATTTCTTTAGATTAATTTTATTATAATAATATTTTTAATTACAGTATAAATATGGAACCTTTTGAGGCATTATATGGGAAGAGGTGTCGAACTCCAAATTTTTGGGATGAAGTCAAGGAAAGAATGTTGATGGGACTCGAATTAGTAAAAGAAGTGGCTGAGAAAGTGAATATAATCCAGCAACACATGACGACATCTTAGAGTAGACAGAAAAGTTATGCAGATAATAATAGGAAAGACATTTTTTTGGTAGGTGATTATTTTTTTCATAGAATCTCCCTGGGAAAAGTTTTATGCATTTTGGTAATAAAGGAAAGATGAGTCCATGGTTCATTAGACCATATGAAATATTAGATAAAGTTTTACTGATTTCCTACTAAGTAGATTTACCTCTTATTTTATCTTAATTACGCAATTTTTTTCATGTTTTTATTTTTAGAAATTATGTGAAAGAATTATCTCATGTTTTGAGCCCAGAAGAAATTCAGCTGGAAGAGAAACTTTCTTATAAAGAGAAACATGTTCAGATTATTCATCGAAGGGAAAACGTATTGTGGAATAAGTTAATCCACTAGGTAAGGGTTTTTGGGATAAACTACATGGTTGAATAAGAAACATGGGAATATGAAAATTTTATGGGGGAAAGGTACCCTCACTTATTTAATAAATAAATAAAACTGTGAGGACGTAATTTCCAAAAGGTGGGGAAAATGTAACTCCCCAAGGTTTTTAAAAAAAATTAAATGCATGAAACACTATGTATCTACATAATGGAACATTTTTTTAAAAATATAGTTATAAAATAACCATTAAACATAAATCTTCTACTTCTATGATTTAAATTTCAAAAAACATACATCTATAATTGTAATCAGTATGTTATTTAGAAACTGATAGAACCAAGTTGATTTTTATTGAATAGTAACATGCCGTTATGAATAGTAATATGTACTTAATGAATAGTAAATCAAATTATTATTTAACTGTCTTAAGGTTATAATATAATGAAATATTGATTAATTTTTCAAGGTGATATAAAATTAGTTATAGTTTTAAAATTGATATTTTAAAAATAAATTATGATTTAAATTAAAAATTAAATTAATCATATTTATAAAAAAAATTCAAATAAATAAGTTCACTATTGAATTATACACATATAATTATGTTTAGGATGAATTTTTTAATTTTTCTTAAATTCGTGAATTTTCGATGAATATTAAATTACGGAAATGTGCCGTATATGTGCATTATCAGTTAAATACACTATTCCTAGAATCATGTCTGATATAAGAACACTTGGTTAGAACTCACATGCTATAATTAATATTTTGGGTCCAATGAATCAATACTATTCATATACTTGAGCAAAAATATGAAACTACTAATTAAAATAATGGAAAACACTTCCTCTCCTCCACTATAAACACCACCCTCACCCTCCCCCTATTCCTGTCACACATATTAATATTTTAGAATTGTCTAAATTATACCAAATAACCTTCCCAAGGATATTCCACATGTCTAGGACCTACTTGTCTCACGAAAAGGACAAAACTAAAGGCCTTAATAAGGATCTCAAGGAGAAGAGATCAAGAGGTAAAAATCCTCTTTCATTTTCTTGTGTTTTCTTTTCAATTATTTTATTTTCTTTTACTCTCTCCACCTCCCCTAATCCAAGTGGAATGAGATCCCTAGTATTATATATATTCTGTATTCTTTTCATGTTTATGGAAAAAATCATCATCATTCTTCCTCTCCACTTCCTCTTATTCTAAAAATAAAAACACCATCTGTGATGTATCGATTTACTGACATCGTGGACGATGTGTCTTCAATTTACTTTAATTAATTCAAAGATGGTTGTAAAACCATTTTAATGGTCCAAAAATATTTTAAATTTTATTATATTACATCTCTTATGTTCTTTAATTAACTTATATGAATAATATTTAAGGTATATGATGAAACGGGTTTCTGATTATCGAAGAACCGCCAAAAAGATCTAAACGAATATCACTAATATTATATCTAATGATTCATCCTCATAACATATAACCAAAACTGATTTATGGAATAATTTAATATTCTGGAAATATATTAATACCATCTATTTCCACTTTTATAGATTTTCTTCCATTTGACAAGAAAAACCTTTATGAACAGACCATGGAAATCATGTAAAGCACGCACCCAAACCAAAGGAAATTAAAAACAAGTATTAATAAATGGGTCCAATGATGTTATAAAATGATCATATAAGGTTTTATAAACATAATTATGATTCTATAAAATATTAATAACACATGTTTATCTTTATACAGGAGGTTTAAATAATTTTTATGTAAGACAAACCTGAGGTAAGGGAATTCTTAACACAATTTTAGTTGGTTTGGTTAACCTTCTACTTCATTGATTATGTCCTCCAATGATTATTTGGGTAACTAATTTCATTTATATTATTATTTATTATGTTTTTTATAGTATATACACATAATACTTTCATTATATTAATTATTACTTCAATTATATGATATTTTAAAGATATTTTCCTTTAAAAATCCTCTTTTAAAATTCTATTTTATGAAATTTATAAGAAATGTTTTTATGAAATTATTCACATTTTATGAATATGTTATGGTTATTGATAATTTTTTATGATGAAGGGTGTGACATATATCTCCCTATAATGCATTGGGTATGGGTATTTTGGAGTTCGATCATATGGTTACTCCAAGTTTATCTGTGATGGTTACACCATAAGGTAGTCGTGATGTTTACATTATAAGGTAGCTGTGAGGGTTAAAAATCTTAAGGTATCCTTGAGGGTTTCAAAATTAAGTATGTAATTCCCCAATATACCTTTATGTTCTATTTATGTTTTCTATATTTATGGAAATATCATCTTTCACAAAGTACGTATATGTTACCTTATGGGTATGAAGTACGTCTTTGTGAAAATGATTTCATATGTTTATAAGAATTTATAGAATAATGGTTTATGTCCTTCTTTTTATATCCCTTAATGATATTTGGTGATCATACCATGTTTTTAAACAATTTCCACATCTTTTAAGTATTTTTAAGAGAAAGAGTGAATTCAAGTTAAATGTTATGAAGATTTGTTAAAGAAATCATGTTGTTTTTTTATTTTAAAAGTTTTATGTTTTGGAAGAATTGAATATTGTTTTAGTGGTAACCACTTTGTATTCTTGTTGGTTGATTTGTATAAGTCATGGAATAAATTTCTAAAACTCTAAACCAAAAAGTTATTTGGAATGTAATAAGCCTATTCTAGTTTATTTAATTGGAATATGTAATGTTTATGGTCAGGTCCTTATAAAATGTGTGCCAACTATGATTAACCCCAATGGCTCCAGAAATTTTCCAAAAACATGAAAATTGACCCAAAATAAAGACTCAACCAAATCATAATAAAAAAAGGTCAATAAGTACCATTATGAATGTAACGAAATGTTACAAATTTGGTGTATTCATAAACAAGGATATTATATACACAGAGAATTGATAATGTGTGGGTAGTTACAAAGGAATGACAAAATATGTGTCTTGTGGTTACTAGATGTCTTGGATAAATGGAATATATGGAAATTCGTAATTATATATAGTGTAGATAGTGGAAAAAAGGGATAGTGATACTTGAGTTTTATGGATATCATGCTAGATCCCTTTTTAGTGTGAGAATAACTAATTATTTACTAAAGGATACTATTTTATTACATTTATAAATATAAGAATTATTATATATTTTCAATGCTACAAATAACCCTGGTGTCTCACTTCGTTGTTGACTAAATGGGGATTGATTTTAACTCATATTGTTGCTCAAAAATTATTTTTGATTTTATCTAAAATGATTTTTGTATGGCATTAATAAGGTATTTTATATGATGTCATACAAGGTGAATTTGATGATTGATTTCTAAAAGTGTTTTGGAAATATCCAAAAGGATTTTTAGAAATGATTCCACAATTTATTATTTATGATACAATATAAATTTAAATGGACCTATGTTTCTGAGGCTTTAGTGAAAGTGTAAGATTATTGGAGATATTCAATAAATCCATAAATATATATGATATGTTTATATTATATCATATGGTGTGATAATAGTGGAATAGGATATGATATGTATATTAAAAATTTAAATTTTTTTCACTTATGAATCCAATCATGTAGTATAATATTTCAATGTCATAAGGAATCAATAATCATGTTGCCTGATTCATATGGGATCCTTTAATTAGTTGGTAGTCCAAAGATAGGTATTATCATTCTACAATTATATTGGTTTTCATCAAATTAGTTGTTTCATTAGATGAAAAATTAGGAAGAACGAATTAGATGATTGTTAAAAAGTTTTGTAACTAAATAAATTTACTCATAATGTATGAGTAAATGCATGAAGACGTGAGAAGGATCCTCATGATCTATATTAAGAGGATTAACCATCGATATGGGGTGGATTGAACCAAAAAAAAATCCTCCTGTCAATTCTCTTTACTTGAGAGTTCTCTTCTTGATCCACTAATTAATGAGGCACTATAATATTGTGGAGTGAATGAGTTTCTCTCCCTAGAATTATGTTATTCATTCAACCCATGGATACACCATGGAGTAGGAATTACATTGGCTCCCTATGGGGAATCTCCATCAAGATATTGAATAAAAAAATTGGAGTAACAAATATTTGGTGTAAGTTACACACAGAAGCTATTATTTTTATTTATGCATGGTTTCGGTTTCATACATGGTATATCTTGATACCAACGAAACAATAAAAAAAATTCATTGTCATTTATGATTGATAAATTATTATTTTAACCTTCTTAGGTACACAAGAATTTAAAAATAAAAAATTATATAAGTCACACTTGATGAAAAATATTGGTCTTTACATCATTAGAAACTTATATAATCCATCAATAATAAATATAAAATATTCCCCCTTTATTTTACCGTGACATAAAACATTTAATTTCTACTGAAGTGTGCATATCGTTGTGAGTAAAACATTAACCAATAGGTTTTCACCAAATTAATCCATATGTTCTCTCTCTTATTTACCAAATAATATGTGAATTGATGTTATTTATAAAAATGTGACCATTTTTCAAATACATAATTCTCATCAAAGTTATTTTTTTCACATGGAAACCGATTAATATTCATAAATAAGAAAATAATGTCTCGTATACAAGTGTTTAAACAAACCTGAGTAATCTAACACAATTCACAAATAACATAACCTAAACAAATAAAATTTCATCAATTATTAGCACCATTTAAAGATCATACAATATCATCAAATTCAAAATTTTCATGTGTATGTAAAAAAATGTTTACATTCACCTATGATCATAGTTTCATCCATAATGGATCATCATTCGTCCTAGAATATACCGTTATGGTACTGTGATCTCAAAATGTTCTAGTGTGGTGATGATGAGGGTAAAACAACGATGGCGTGAGTGTGATCTCTAGTGGGGTTCTCACAGGCATGGTGACTCGAGAGGTGATGCATCGATTTTTGGGGTGGACAGTGATGACATGATGATGTGATGTTGTTGTGATGGTGATAGAAATAGTGTGTTTCCCAAACAGCAATATGATTTGAGGGATTGTTCACTAACGTGGTGGTTCCCATAGTGATGCTTTAGGTTTTTTAATTTGGATTTTGGGACCTATTTTTGAATTTCGAATTTGTAAGGTGTAATCAGTTATTTGCGGTTCCCACTTCTCCTTGAAAGTGGATTTTTTATGAAAATAACAAAAAAATGATTTGGATGGTTCTCCCTACATGTGTAATAGTTCTTCCTGACCATGTAAATCCAATAAAATGAAATTGTATAGAAATTCCATATGTTTTTTGGTCATTCCCACCCATGTAAATCCTTACAACTCTTTATATTTCCTAAAATCATCTATAAATATTTTATAGAGCTTCAATTTTCAGCTTATATCCCCATTTTCAATTTTTTTAAAAAAATCATTGAAAATTTTATTTCATAGAAATTTTATCCTTCCAAATATTTTTCCAAAAATACAACATTTTTTTAAAATATCACATGGTTTCCTTAAATTCATTATTTTCTAAATAAAATTTAGTGATTTCCCAAATATATAATTTACCAAATCATTTCCAATTATTTTTAAAACAAATTCTTAAATTTTAGAAATTTTATAATTTATAAATTCATTTTCTAATCAATAATTATTTTATATGTAAAATCCAAGAATAAAAAATGTGATTTATTTAAAAGAACATCAATATCATATCAATGGATCAAATTCATCATATTAATAGATATAAGTTACTTATCTTATATGAGAATGTAGGGATTCCATATATATAGATTCAATGATCATGATCCTAATTTGATCCATTAATTTTTATCTCCAGATATTCAATCTCAAGATCCATTTATTCATGATCATATTCTATGATAAATATTCCAAGAGAGAGAGAAGACTGAGAAATAGATATGTCTAAAAATTGAATAGATTGAAGGCTACTCAACTAGAATCCAATATCTATTTTCCCCAATAATCCAATAATTTTATTGAATAACGAATTAAAACAATCAAAATGACCTTAAATAAGTCTTAGGATTTATCAAATTCGGTTTAGGAATTCCTTAATAATCAATGGTAAAAATTTGGCCTACTAAGAAAAATCAGGGAACTTTATACTGAGAGTGTAGTTAAAATACACTATTATATAATTTTTTACCTAATCATGTATTCTTATCTCTCCAATGTTCCCAAGAATGTGTGGTTATCCAAAATAAATATTTAATCATGAAACAAACCATACATGTAACTATGTATCCCTACATGGTCTAATTTTGGTTAAAATTACACCAAACATAATCTATTTGGGTTGATTTTGAGTGATGGAGGTCTTTTTGGGGGCTTGAGGAACATTTTCAAAAATTACTACCTGGATTTAGGGTTGTATGTTTTGAAAGGGACACCACTGGGTACCCAGTGATCTGTTATAGGGTACCCAATGGAGCCCCTGGGTGGGGTTAGTTTCGTTAGGGACATCGGGTGGTTGTTTCTCCTGGTACGGGTACCCGATGGCTAGTTAGTGGGTACCAACATGGTCCTTCATGTTTTTTAAAAAATAAAATAAAATAAATTAATTATTCAAATATTTTAAATGATAATTCCTCCCATTTTTCCAGCAATATTCATGCATCTCCCTTTAGCCTCTCCCCCTCCTTCTTTAAATAGTGGTTTGTCTCTGTTCCTTGTCATATTTGTGATCCATTATTCATATGATATTGATAATGGTAAGGATGTGACTCTTATTACCTATATTCATCGTTTTTATCATTGTTTCTATATAAATAAATGGTTATGCCTAATTTTAGGGCATTTCCAAAAAAATTTTCATCGATTTGAGGTTGAATCATTAGTTGATCATCGATGAGAAACAACATATTTGTACTAGGTAGGTGTTTCCTTTATTTGTTGAGAGTATTTTCATATTTTTCATGAATTATATGAAATATAGTAAATTATATTTTATTTTATATTCTCTAAAAATTAATTTAAATTGGTTTCCTTAACTACAAAAGGTATGATTTGAAGCTGAAAGTCTATGAGTGTCCAATGTGAGGTGTACATTGACAACATTGGTTATAGATGTCCAATTTTTATTTTTAATTGATATTTAAACCATAAATTTGGACTTATTATGGGTTTCTATGATTGATATATTTCTCTAGTGTCCTGGTTTAGTGTCAAAGTATAGTCCTTGGTGGAGTTTGACTTGGGTATGAGCTGGGATAGGGGTAAATTAGCCTAGTACTAGAGCATTGAGAGCAAACCAACTTGTTTGAGTTATGTGATATATCATTCACTTGGATTATTTAAATTTTTATCAATTTTTAACTTGTAATATTTGTGTTTTAAAATACTGATCACTTGAACTGTTTAAAGTTGGATGCATCATTCACTTGAATGAGATAACTATTGAATCATCATTCACTAGTGTTGATGGTTGATGGTATATTGATAATAACCATATTGAAATTAGGTGGTATATCAACCACCCATGTTAGGATAGAGGTATATTGTCCACTTAGGCCACTCAAGGAGGTGATGAATCAGTCACCATATAATTTTGATATTTGTGATATATCGACCACTTCAATTTCATACTAGTGGAGCATCCATCACTTATCTGAGTTGTCCTAGTGGTAAATCCTCCACTTAAGGACCAATTTTGTTGGTATATAGTCCACATAATACATGATACTATATTTATATCAACCACCAAATATGTGATATGGGTGGTACATTATCAACCTATAGTATTATAAAAGTGGTACATCATCCACCTATGAATGTAGTCATAGTGGTGAATCATCCTCCTGGGGACTTGATATGGTGGTATATTGATTGCCTTGAGAATGTTATCAATGGTAAATTATACACCGTGATGAGTTATTTTCATGATTCCTCTTCCACCCAAGTTGTGATATGTTGGTATATCCTCTGCAAAATCTTGGGAATGGTAGTCCATAATCTACTTGATATTAGTGATGACTCATTCACTAGGATATGATCCATTCATCATTGATATCAATTTTTTGATGGACCGTTAACCTATAGGGGATGTGATGGTGGAGTAACATTCACCTAGAATAATAAATGGTGATAGATTATTCACCTTGAATGTTATATAAGGAATGATATACCATTTATAATCAATGTTTGGGTTCATAATGTGGGCATATCATCATATTTTGGCTTCGATCAAAGAAGGTATAGTCACCTGTGGTTTGGTGGGATCACTCCATGGGGTGAAAGGTTGTCTAATAATTATCATTTACTTTACTAAAATCTCATATCAAGTATCCACTAGTATTTATTATATTTATATGGATATTATTGGTGGTAGATTATTGATTTTTACTCATCCACTTCTCAGGAACTTGAGTATCTAATCAGGATTTATATTTCAGAACCCTGGTAAGGGAAACGTCCCTATGGCATTAGATGGATAAGTTAGTGGATCTTGGTAGCTGTTAAGAGATAGGTTTGGGGTAGCATTTAGGAAAACATGTAGATGGACCTGAATACAGTTTCATGACACATCAAATTGATCATTTTTTAAGGTTTATTTATAGTATAGGTAAAACACTAGTTCATCTCTCAAGGAGAATTTACAGGTTTAGAGTGTGAATTCTTAATAAAAATTACTAAAAGAGGGGGTTGTTTTGAAAACTATTTACATAAAATAACTTAACATAAAGAGTTTAATAGTTTAAGAACCAAGTGGATATTTGAAAATATGAGATAAAGGGTTTATTTTGAGTTCAATATTGACATTTAAAGTTCATTTATCTTGGATATTAATTAAGGTTTTATGTAAGTATTTGGTTGAAATTAATCAGAATCTCAATTTCTTTCTAAGATTTTATATCAAAGCGTATTGAACCAAACCTCGAAATAACAATAATATATCCAAGGTCTAGATAACATGAATGGTATAATAACATCCAAAGATAATTGAAATCTCAAATAAGTGGGGAAGAAAACGATTCTTATGTTGTCCAATCTGAACAACACAAATCATGCACTCAAAACATCACATTGATCAGTTAAAAGTAAAAATCATTTCATTCAGTTAAATAAAAAAAGCATTCAAGCATCAATCAAAGTAAGATAATTCTAAATGAAATGTTTTATAACCCAAAATACGTCAAACCAGTATTATTACAAGTTCCAAAATTCCCTTTACAAGTTTTGTAGCTCCCACATAA
This sequence comes from Viscum album, assembly GCA_963277665.1. Lineage (NCBI taxonomy): Eukaryota > Viridiplantae > Streptophyta > Magnoliopsida > Santalales > Viscaceae > Viscum > Viscum album. Next base: position 1,072,848,594 of record OY728134.1, read on the forward strand.
TGAATGAATACCATTTACCTCGACATCAAGAGGAGGATGAATATTGGGTGGATCGCCTTATTCATTATTGAGTCCCCTATGAGGATAGATGCCTCAAAAACTTCATGGATAAATAGGGTAATTCTCTAGAACTCAAAATTTGTAGAATATCAATCCTTGTTCTAACTTGAAAATGGGATCCCCAAGGTATAATTTTATAGGAATATTGGATGGTGGTTTTGAGTCCCCGTATTTCAAAAACCCACTTAGACCATGGTTTTAGAATTATATGATGTATTATCTAGATTAAAATAAAATTAAAAATTTATATCCCTACCTCTATACTATTTCCAAAAACATTTGGCACCATATTCAAAATTACATCTCTAGATATTGAAAAAACACAACACGCCAATTTTGACTTCATGCAGATTCGATGTCTTGGACAGATTAGTCCAAATGGGACACCAAATCGCTTAATTTGGATTGGATTTCTTAATAAAAGTTGTATCCCACTGAAGTTTGGGTCATCCTACGAAATATCAGTCCATTTAAATGAATGTTTTAGTATCAGTGTGTTGTTGATTCCCCTGGTGTGTATGAATCCTATGCAGTTTGGCCCATTTTTCTTGAACTTAGTCATGGGCCCTCCAGATCACCTCCACCAATAATGTAATTATCCAAAAAAGTAACATTGACCTTTTAAAATTTGATAAAAATAAAATAATTGAATCAAAAATTAGTTTAAATTAGTTATTAATTTTATAATTTTCAATAAAAAACTATTTAGATAAATGTTGTAAGGGTGAAAATGAAATAGTGAATCACGGTGCGATCACACCCCCACACATGAACATTTTCACTCCTATGAAAAGTCACAATTCAAAAAAATATGCATGTAGATATTCCAAAATTCATAAATATTTGACATTCAATGAAAATTTAAAATGTGATAGCAATGTGATCAAAGAAAAAAATCACACCAAGGATTTATTCTCAGTGATAATCAAAAAAGATGTCTCGTAAATTATATCAGAATAAAATTCAAGGAGATGGATGATACCAATTTGAGAAATTAATCCAAAAGTAAAAAGGTCTCCAACTCTCCATATGTTTGTGTGAAACAATTACCCTCAATTCTTTAAACTTTCTATTCAGTAAATATAGGTTATTTTAATGTTTTTGTGCTTAAATGAGTCTGTCCACTGAACCTTCCCAATATTATTTGCAACCAAATTTCGAGACCAGCTCTATTAAAAATTCCCAGAATTCAAACCTTATGCTCCTGAACTAGATATCCTTATATGTTCCATATTTCATCACTCCCCTTATTTCTTATTATTATTATTATTATTATTATTATTATTATGTAGCACTTGGAAAAAATCTCACATTCTTCTCTCAAAAATTGGTGGATCTACTCATGACACTAATTGTAATAGTGATAAAACGATAAAAGGTCAAGGAAGTGTGGTTTTTTACCTTCCCAATACACAACCCATATTTTTTTTATGGGTTACAACAGTAAGATAATAGGTACACACACATAGGTCAATCTAGTACAGTAATTAAATAGATGGGATAAGGAACGAACATATGGAAAAATCATTTTGGTAAGAAGTTAAATATTAACCTAACTTATATTCACCTTCATTTGAGTAATAAATAATCATACTTCATGGTTGGGTGAAAATATTTGTGGATATATTTAGTGACACTGTTGACACTACTAGGGAATACAAAAAGACTATGAATACGGACCTCAGATATTTAAAAATCCCAAGATAAATTTCAAAGAATTAAAAGGAAAGACAAAGTTTCAAAGGAATGTGTGGTATACCTGCATGGTAGACCTCTAAAATATACCACCACGGTGACCCTCTGCATTGGAACACTTTATACACCCCTACGTGGCAGACCTGCGTTGAGGGACTATGTGGCAGACCTCCCCCGACAAACTGACTTTGACCATCCCCCCTACTTGCCTATAAATAGGACCCTTGGGAACCTTATTTAAGAATTAAAAACATTTTAATGACTTCCTAAATCTCCCATTGTGTAGCTCTTTCACCCTGATCCCTCGTATTGTCTTAGGTAGCTCTCTAAAAACACGAGAGAATAGATAATCAGACGGTATAAACATTTTTTGAATGTATTTCACAATTTGATGCCTACATAAGTTGGGTTCCCATATGTGAATCATTTTTTCAGTCATCATAAAGGCCAATGCGGCACACCTGCACAGTATAGCTACATGGCGCACCTACGCGGGGTACCTACATGGAACACCTACTCAGAGTACCTACATGGTAGAGTGGTGTATAAGGCCTACATATCAACTTATGTACCCACTTTAAGTCCACTCGTGGTAGGTTATCTCCTTCCTTGGTTCCCTAATCTGAAAGGGACTATATTGAAGCCTCTACCCAAACCTCATGACTCATCAAACCTTTGAGAATGACACATCATCATGTCTCCTATTTGGTTTTGTATATCTGAAGTCATAGGTTTCCTAAATTTGTTTCACAATGGGGTAAGGATTCGTGGAGTGTCTTTGGATTTGTATATTCGCAGTCACATGGACCTTTCCCCCAAGAATAGTGTTGGCAAGTTCCCAGTTTAGAGGATTAGGGTTAGGGTTCTGAGCTCCCATTCTCATCTCTAAAACATGGAACCTCAGGTCTCTGGTAGGGAAGATACGGTTAACACTTGTTTTTCCATTTATTCAAAGGAAAAGTCTCCCTCCATTACCATGATCAAATTTTGGGAAACCTTCCTGTTGTAAGCCCCTAACCTTCAAAGTTGGATTTTGCAGTCTTGCTCCTCTATACTTCTTTCACCTTCACTCCTTCCTTATATTAGACCCTTGTCCAATGTAAAGAGAACATAGGAAAGTCATTTCACCTCGCCCACTTCCCGAGTCACCTCTCCCTCGTCCACCGTCACCACCATAGGTGCACCCTCTTCCAACAGCAGAGGAGGAAAAGTGTCGGTGCCTTTTTTGAATCTTTGACATCCACTTATTTCTCACACCGAGCATGACTTGGGTGGGATTAGATATTTTTCATGATCATAAAATTTTCCCAAGATCATCTTGAACTACGAGAACTCTGATTCAAGTTCAAACCATGATCCATAGGATGCTTTCTTAAAGACTCAAGCTCAAAAGGGTGCCATTCCAAAATGGTTCACCCAATCATGTCCCCCCAAATGGGCGGCTCTCTTGAATAATACCAAACATAATTATTGAACTATGAGAAATCAATTTCCCTTCATAATTGAAATACATAGGAAGACTTATTATGGCCCGAGTTCACTGGATATACTCTTTAGGAGTCCATCCCTTATTCCCTTAATCTAGGAATCCTCCTTAGTAATAATCCCAAAATTAGACCCCCAAATTATCTAGGAATCATTTTCAAGAAGTAAGCCCAAATGAATTCCTCTCAAAGGAATAAACTCTCATATTAGCTTTATTTAACAACTTGAGCTTTTATTCCCATCTAAATGGGATACATAGGAAACCTCCTTAAGGTTAAAACCCAACACTTAAAATCAACCCTGTTCTCTTTGGACCATATTCCAAAAATAGTCTAATATTAATTGGAAACCCATATTCTTTCCATGTTCCTTGGAATTCTTAGACACAAGTCCCACACCAAAACTTGACTAAGAAAATATTTCTTATATATCCTTACCACATGACATTAAACTATACTGTTAGGTCCTTATCAAACGACCATAAAAGGTTTGATGAGTCTTACTAATAGGCACTAAACTATGAGGGTTCTGATTCTTTCACAAGGATACGTAGGTAGCCCATTTTATGGGTATGATCCCAATATCATAACTAACCTTAATATCCCTTGATGACAATAAATTTCATAGTTCCCCATTGAGTGGGTTAAAAAACATTATCATCATAGAGATGATTAAAAGAATATATAAATAGTATATGAGAGGATACCATTGATGGAGAACCTCGAATACATACAGATATATCTATTAATGAAAAACCTCGAATACATATAGATGATTCTAAATTTCACACATTCTAATTATTGATTTCAAATTCTGAGGGACACCTATGGTGTACATGGTGAATTAATAAGGTTTCATGTAAATAGCTTAAATTTATAAATAGAGTTCTGAAGTAGACAATAATTCCCCCTAAAAGGGTTTGATGAGTCCGAACTCCCATCCTCTCGACCAATGCATGTTCTTAAGTATCGTAATGTTAAAAATTAACGAACACATACCTTTGGAATGATGGTACCTTTTGGATAAAAACCAATTAGATGTTTCAAAATCCATTAATAAATCTAATAGAAACTGCATAGATGTAGTGATTAATAAACTATAACACATGTTCCTAGGAACTGCGAAACAAAAATTGTGAACCCGATGTGAATCCTTAACCAAGTTAATAATGTTACCCACCTGTCAGGAACCTATCAATTGATAAAGGAATCCCAGAAAAAGGAATCAATCACACATGTATCCATCTAAAAGTCGTTTCTTTAATAAATTTTATTATTGTTCTTATATTTCTCATAAATCTCTTCACTCCAAAATGGCTTCCTTCAAACTTGCACTCGTGAATGCCCCGGCCACTACTCAATCTTGATTGTCATCTGCTGGAAGGATGTCATCACCAACTCAGAAGCTTCAATGTTGGTTCCCCAATATACTGGTAATATAATACCATCACCACGATACTATCCAAACCTTAGAGGCTACCTGTCAGGCTCTCTAGGTTAATAACAACCCTCAATCATCCGGTCAGCAACAATTGATGGTCAAGAAGCTGACGGTGCCAACCACCAACTTCAACCATTTCGGGTCCTTATCCCCGAAACACTACAACTAGTCCCTCCCATACTATTGGTAGGTGGATCGTTATTTCACTCATGGCCTCAACTCAAAGATATAGTTGTCCTTCTCGAGGACTCTCCCCAACAATCTCTTCCAGAAAAATCATGTGATGGTGAACCCCCGACATGATGGGGGTGTTGCCTCTATTTGTTTGGACTAGGTCCCTCAAACCCAAGAATGAAAGATAAAACATCGAGGATATAATCTGTCCATCATTGAGTAGGTTCTTACCTTCTCCCCCTCTGGTGAAGTCCATCAACCCAACTCTATGGAAAACAACAAGTGGGAATATACACCTGTCTATCCTAATTCGGCTGCCCAGTATACTCGTCTGGAAGCAACCCAGCTATCCTACCAGGTAAACCCAGTGGAGTACAATAAACATGCACATACAGCTATTAAAAATTATCAGCCATTTTATAGGATCGTCTGACTGAATTTAAGGAATACCACCAATCAACTGAGGTGGAAACTTGTAAATAGGAACATACACCTCCTTATACTCCTCAATTCTACCAGCAGTCCCATTTTTCTATATTTAAAGAAGTCTAACAACCATGCGTGATGGGGAATAACCAGTAGGCATATACACTTTCCATCATTCACTAAGCCTTCATATAGTCTCGTTTGGCAGCACTTAGAGAAGTTATTTGGAATGCTCCAATGACATCCATGGGGAAAACTCAACTCTCTACTCCCATAAATGAGTACTGTTAGTATCCAATGATAGGAAAAGGATAATAGGAGTAGGCACATACACCTACTCCAGATACAGAATGGATATATATTCTTGTTCCAGCTACTAAGGTCACCAAATACATCTTAACAATGGTAAAAGGGTAGACTCAAATTCTTGACCATATTCTTGAAGTTTTACAGAATATCATAACAACAACTTCAGAAATTATCGGGGAACAAACAAATAAATATTTCTCCCACACCTGGTATGACACATTGTCATGTCATCCCGAAGAAGATACATACCTCTATTCTAGTCCAAGATGGTTATGGGGCATACTCCCCTATATCATATGGACAACAGGATTGGGAACATACACCCTTTCCAATTGGAGGTAATTGGCCCGTTCTGATGGCCACTCCAAGGCAGGCATATACACTCTCCCATGAAAACCACTTCTCCTAGCAAGTGGCCCTAACTAAGTGTAAGAAAGAATCCAAGAAGTAGTATCACCAAACATAGTTGCAAAATCAAGATCCAATCTGCAATATGGCTTCCCTTAATGATGGAGTTATTAATTACCTCGTACAATTATCTATTGAAACTCAATATCCTACCCACTCATTACCAAATTATGGGCATAGTAGCAGTAATTCTGAAGTTCCCCATCAGACACTTTATCATGAAATCTTTCTTCTTGCAAATTATGTCAATCTAGAGTTCGTATCTTCATATGAGAGGCACAACAACCATTTGTGTTGAAAAATACCAAGGATAAAGATGATTTGTCCCTTACTATAATCAAACATGGTGGTCCTCCCCCTGATATAATTCACTGTGAAAGTTCTCTCTACAGTAGTGTTTTTCATTGTCAAGATAATTCTATAATTGACAATGTGGTAATGAGAAATCCCTCTTATCTTGAGGAAATTTCCAATACAAGGCCAATCATGTATGATGTATTTTCATTAATGGGTGAAATACTTTCTCAACCAGAATACAACTTAAGGGAATGGTCATTCTCCGAACCTTCATTGCGTCATTTATCTTCCAATACAGTAGAGGAAAAAAGTGACTGATTCCATTGTTTTTTAAAAAAAATAGATAAGAATCCACTTTGGTCAAACCAAGTGGAGAAACCTTTAGTAAGAGATGATGAAAGATGTTGAATACGAGAAATAAATTGGCTAAAGGATAAGTACAAGTCATGTTATGTCCTTTGGATAATTCTCAATTCAGCATTCTAGAATTAATGGAAGAAGATTACATTCAGGATGTCTGCCTCAAAACATGGAAAACTCTTCATCATTTTAAATCCAAACTATTACCATATGACGAATATAAAAATCATTTAAAGGTAAAATAAGGGTTACAACACCAAATAAACTTGGAATCTCTCTCAATTTCCCAGCATCCAAATGGTTTAAATGTAACTGAGAACCCTTCAGTGTGCCAGCCTCAATGCACTAAAGAGGTTATGTGAGTTAATTTAGGATACCCCATCTGCAGCTCGTATCAAAGGATGGGGTGCACATGGAGCATTTCATTTCACTACGCTCATGAATCAGAGAAGTATTCGAAAATTGGTCTCATGTAATGTTATTTCCCATGGCTAGCTACAATCAAAAGATTTTTTTATGTAATCAAATGTGCACTCAAGAAAAGGCCTCAACTCACTCTCATCAGATTCATGCCCAAAGAAAGAAACCTGTAGAGATAACTTTGCATTGAGCATCTATGAATCTTTGGAAGGCCACCCACTTAGAGGATTTCAGCCATCAGATGATGCAAATGTTGGAAATAGCACAATGATCTTTTGAAATAGGTGATTTGATTGGTTGTTGGATAATGCACCTGGCTAATTTCCGAACCAAAATTCACAAAATTAGAAGAGCCGCTACACACATCTCAGCTATAGCAGTTCAATATCTACCCTAGATTGTCTGGTTCGAGCTTACTTAATTCAAACTTGGAATTCAATAATCAATGTTCGATGGTTTGAAGAAGATGAACAGGAAAAACCCCATCCTGCAGAGCTGGGGGGTTTTTCACATCTACAATCCCCTCCTCAACGAAATTCAGTTTTATCACGATAAGGGAAGAAGAAACGAATAGAATGCACAACTAAACAATTCAAGGATTCCCATTAGGTTACTATCCACCAAAAAAGTTCCATAGAATTCATCATATAAGAGAACAGAGTCTCATGGAAGATACAGAAAGAGATGATCTTAAACAGATACTAACAGAATTCCATCAATGAATTATGTGTCATTAAATATCATTAATACCATTTAAGAAGGTCCTATAGTGAATTAGTCTATTTCAGGGGAATAAGAATATGAATTTATCATCCATAATATGGTACACACTGAAGAAAATGAAGGAGGTGTTCATACCCAAAATCATAGGCTTACCTAGAATCTTGGTATGACCTCAAGTAACCGACTCCCACCCCTTCAAAAGGAATCTAACATTGAGAAAGGTAAAGTTCAGATTAGGTCTTACTTTTCCACTAGGGAAGTTCAATCTCTTTCACTTGAAGAAATATTTACTCAGCAATAATAGGATACGAAAGAGTTGAAAAGACTTAATATAGAGCTACTTTGAAGCATCATTTCTACTAGACATACTCCCCAGGAAGATCCTCAACATACACATCCTTTAGGATCTCCACAAAAAAAGAGGATTTTTGGTAAATAAAGATGCAGATAATGAATTAACTCAATTAGGTACACATCTAGGGTAAGATAAAACACATCCTTATTGGACATTCTTGTGGGTTATCCCAGAAAAATACTAGTAGCACCACCACTGGTGGTTTTTCTGGTCGTTGAACCAGTTCAAGCTCTTTTTGTTGTACCTGTATAGGTCCCAGCTCATCCAGATATTCCCCAAATTCTTATGCATTAAATTGAGGCATTAGAAACTCTATTGGATTCTATGGAATAATGGCATGCTCTAGGTTATCCATAAAAGAGAGATTACCCAGAATGGATGGATCCAATCCCTCCCCCACCAAAAATTATGAATACTACATTCCCAATCTTTAATTGATTGGGATATCCAGAGCAACACTTAACACATTTCATTTGTTGTTGTGATACAGTGATGGGGACTCCTCAATAATAAGAAGCAGTAAAGCTTAGGTGCTTTGTAAAATCATTACAGGGACCATATTTTGTCTGGTATACAAGTTTACGATCTCAATAAATTATTAAATGGGAAGATCTCTATCATAGATTTCTTCTTCAATTCAGCTCAACATTTCTGAAGACAATATTTTTTTACTTAAAAAATGTAAACAATTAAAAAATTATAGATTTTCAAATTTCATTAATCAATTTAAATGATTAACATATTCCATAAATCTATAATTCTTTTAAAAATAGTTTCTGCCAATTTGTTTATCAAATCTACATGATGAGTTACAGACACCATTGATCCCTGTGAAATGCACTAGAGGGTTTCGAGACATTTCTTCAATTTCACAATTGGTAGAGGATTACATTGTGTAAACTAAAGCTAAATGTCATGTAATTCCATCAACTCTGGGAAGGATAATAGATAAAGTAGAGGCTTCTATAGTCACACTCAAGAAATTAAATGTGCCTACTTCCACTTCAAAACCTTCATCATATCAAAGGGCTCCGCTTCCTGAGCATCATCAGCAACAACCGACTCGTAAATATGATCAAAGAGATCAAATCTGTAAAAAGTTTGAGGAGTTAAAGAACAAAGTTTATTCTATTCAGAATGAACCAGTTCTTGGTTACTTCATCTCAGCTTTTGAAAAAAAATTTGTTCAGTTTTCAAGACTGACGAAACCAAACAAACAAGAAGATGAAGATCTTCTGAATTATTTTCTCTTTCACCAGATGTTGTGGTATCCCACTCATGAGTGTTTTGTTTTTAAGGATCTTCTACAAAAATGGTAGACTCTAGAAAAGTGAAGTGGAAAATTTCATCAACCTAAGTAGAAATTGTTACTACTGCTAATCCAGAGGAAGAAGGTGAATGGTTAGAAGTCAATGGAAATAATGTGCAGAAATATGATGATTGGATGATCAAGAAAATGATCAACAGAACTCATGCCATTCTAATAACATTTTTTAAATAACTAATTGTGTCTTCCTCGACTCCTTCCATAGAAAAACCACCTTTATCAAAAGATCAGTCCTCCAAAGGTCAATCCTCAAAGAAGCGATGTTATAAGAACCACAAAGAGTAGTCAGAGGAAGATGATATTGTGTCAAGTAAAAATCTTTCCTTGACTCTATAAGATTTCATGCCATCTATTTTAAAATCATGGGCATCACCCCACAAAATGGGACAACCAAAACTGTCATGTCAAGCGGAATCCTCATCAGATGAAGAATTGATCTTTTGTTCCATTAACGAAATCTACTAAATGGATCCCTGTGTTGATAATGATTGTGGAAATGATGAGCCTTAGTTCCTTGTACCTTAAAGTGGAACTAAATGAAGAATCCATGCTTTAGGATATAGGGGAATATGTGGGTATTCTAGAATCTACTATTTCAACTCTACCCCTATTCGAACCGTATATGTGGCATAAACTCATGGGAGATCTCTTTTGTGGGCTCCACAAGTGCAAGGAAGTTCTCTTTCACATGGAATTATAGGTCCTAACATGATTATTTTGGAAGACCAATTAGAGGATACACCATCTTTCTCTCCAAAAGTAGATAGACACTGTAAGTCTAATATATCAAAGGCAAGAGAATTTCTTGCTTCTGCTCCAACACAATGTTCATATACATTAGGAGCTTTATCTTCCAAGCCACTGGTAAAACAGAATCTCCATGCTGGGAAACACAAACCTCTGGATCAAAAGTATGATTTTTTAAAACAACTAGCCCAATTACGGACCAAGTTTTCGATTTTGGATGCCTTTAATCTGTCAAATGATCTTCGAGATTCACTTATTGAGGCTTTGTCAAGTCCTCAAGAGTTTGAAACTGAAGCTTCTATTACTGATATTTTCCATATAGAGAATGATCCTACAGAATTCCATGTAGTTATATCCTATACTAATGAATATGATGTTGTAAATGGACATATCAGGCCCTTGTTTCTATCTGTCAAGGTGAATGAAAAATAAATTTGATGATCCTTCATTGATAATGGCTCGGGATTATACCTCATTATTATTTGTACACTTCTTCGATTATCCCTTAATGAATCTAACTTATCTCCTTCCACATTAATGTTTCAAGGTTATGACAAGAATGAGCAAGAACATTTAGGAAATATTACACTTAGAACTCAGTTTAGGGATCTTGTGTCTAATTCAGATTTTATGGTTGTCCTTCAGGATACAGCCTTTGACATTCTTCTTGGAAGGCTTTGGCATCATAAACATGTAGCCATACCTTCTTCATACCACCAATGTCATAAGTACTGTTTAAATGGTCAAATTTTGACATTGTATGGTGACAGGGATCCATTCAAAACATGTGAATCTTAGTATATTGAGGCATAATTTTATCACATGAGAGGTAACATGGTCTACAAAAAAAAGTTAACCAGAATCAATTCTCTAAATTTCATGGAAAAGATCCCAGAAAACCCATTAAAACATTTGAGTATAAGATATGTGTTTTCTATCAATATAATTGAATGTATAAACCAAAATTTGAGCACAAATCCAGTGACTTTTATAATGTCAATTTCGGAAATCGAGTCAGACAGCATGGGTAAACTTGTTGATTCGCCAAGAATTGGAGAAGGATTAAATAGAGATGTCTTTATTTCATCCACTGAACTTTAGAAAGTCTCTGCTTCTCCAATAAGACTAGAAGAAGTTGTAGCAACGCTAGAGGAAGATAAATATGTGGATTCCCAACCTATTATATCCTCTTCAATTCTCCAAGAATATCATTCATCATTAGTAGGGTCATAAATATTGGATTATTTTTCAGGATGTTCAAATACTGACTCATCCCCTAGATTTGAAAGTTTTGCTTCAGAAGAAGTGACACGAAAGGAGTAATAATAATAAGATCTCAGGTATTCTCCTCCATAATATTAGGAATGTGTCTCTACCACTGTAGATGAGCTTAGAGAAATAAATATGCATTCATAAGAAGATCCACACCCCACTACAATTAGTGTGGCTACGACTTCAAAAGAGTAAGATATGTACACTTTGTTTCTAAAAAAACATTGAGATATATTTTCTTGTAACTACACAGAAATTATAAGCCTTAATCCCGATGTATCCACCCATCATTTGGGTTTGTCAGAAGTGCATCGAGGATTTAAGCAGGCAGTAAGAAGAACACACCTGACGCATGCCTCTAAAATTAAAGCTGATGTTGATAACCTTGTAAAGGATATAATTATTAGAGAGGTTAAATATCACAAGTGGATGGCCAATATTGTCCCTGTGAAAAAGAAGAATGGGAAAATAAGAGATTGTATTGATTTCAGGGATCTTAACCGGCATTGTCCCAAAAATGACTTTCCTGTTCTGATCACAGATCTTTTAATTGATGCAATAGCTGTCTCTGAATCTCTTTCCCTCATTTAAGGCTACTCTGGGTATAATAAAATCCACATGGACCTAGAGGATGAAGATTTTATATCCTTAAGATCCCCTCAATATGTGTTTTGGTATCGGGTAATGTCCTTTGTCTTAAGGAATGAAATTGTAACATATCAATGTGTCATGCACTATATTTTCAAACCCTTCTTAGGAAAATTTGTCAAATGTTATGTGGATGATCAGGTGGTTAAATCCAGACAACATTTTAATCACTTAATTGATCTGGAAACCATATTCAATAAACTTTGGCAACACAATATGAAGATGAACCCCTTGAAATGTGATTTTGTGGTAAGCTTAGGAAAATTACTTGGCTTTGTTGTATTCCATCATGTCATAGAAGTTGATCTTGAAAAGAAAAAATAAATAATTGGCATGTAACCTCCTTGAAATTTGAAATAATTAAGTGGACTTCAGGGACACTTAGCATATATTTGGCACTTTATCGCCAATTTGGAAAGAAAGTGGGTACCCTTCACTAGATTAATGAATAAGGGAGTCACCTATCAATGGAATGAAGAATTAAAAAAGGAATTTGATACCCTCAAGAAATATCTCTTGAGTACACCAATATCAATTCAACAGGCTAAAGTAATTTCACTTATTCTCTATGTGACTGGTTGAGAGCGATCATTGGGTGCCTTCTTAACTCAAAAGAATGATGTTGGGAATGAAAACATCATTTACTATCTCAGTTGAACTATTTTCGACATAGAGACTTGATATTCAAGTATCGAGAAGGATAGTCTAGCATTAATCCTTACAGTTTAGAAATTGAGGAACTACATGCAACATCATGAGGTCCAAATGGTGTCTCACAATAACCTGCTCAAATTTATCTTTAGTCGTCTTATACTTACAGGGATTTTCCACGGTGGGAAGTTATTTTAAAATATTTTGATATCCATTTTGTGCCTCAGAAGGAAAAAAAGTCCAATATTTAGCTGATTTACTTATTGAACATCCATCTGCAGAAGATAAATCATTGAATGCTAAACTTCCTGATGAATATGTCTTCTGTATTCAATATAATCCTCAGTCATGGGAAATTTACTTTCGTGATGCCTCCATAAGTCCAACATGTAAGAGAATGGAAAACCATAAACTCAAAAAAGTTGGGTTAGGAACTGTACTTCTCTCCCTATAAAAGGCTGTATTACCATAATCCTTCATGTTGTCAGAAGGTAGAACCAACAATGAAGCAAGGTATCAAGATATCATAGTAGGCCTAGAATTGGAACTTTTAGTACAAGTGAACCACCTGAAAGTGAAAGATTATTTAGAGTTAGTGATCAAAAAATCATTAGGGATTATTCTATTAGAAAATAAGAGTTAATCCCTTTTTCTGATTACGTCAGAGGGTTAATGTCTAAATTTCCCTTAGAGCCAACATTTTCTTATGTCCTTCGATCACAAAATTCCCAAGCTGATGCATTGGCTAATGCATCCACAACCCTGGAAGATCCAAATCGGTATGAGACAACCGTCAGTATTTCCCATCGTAATGTGGTTTCACCTTTCATTAAAATTATAATGGAGGACGTTATTGAAATTATCCCTATTTCTGAGCCAAATGGTCATACCATGGGAATGGATGAAACCCATAATGGAATACCTTTAAAATGGAGTACTTCCCCCAGATAGATCTGAAAAATAACAGATCTGACGTCGAGTGGACAATTTTAATCTTAATGATTGTCCAGATCACCAGAACATCCTCTACAAATGAGGCTTTTATGGAATCCTCTTCAGGTGTATTGACGGAGAAGAAACTGCAGATGTGATGAAAGAAGTACATTTAGGAGCTTGTGGAGCTCACCAGTCTGGGCATATGCTTTCTGAAAAAATATGAAGGCTTGGATACTGTTAACCTTAAATGACATAGGATCTCATAGATTTCACTGAGAAAAGTCATCCCTACCATGTGCATGACAACTTCATTCATCAACCCCCATAGATGATACATATAGCTAAATACTCTTGGCCATTTTACATTTGGGGAATGGATGTTGTAGGATATTATCCTCCAACTACAGCTAAGCAGTTCAAGTATATTCTTACTGCTACATATTTCTTCTCCAAATGGGATGATACAACACCTCTTAATGAATTTAGATCCAAAATCATTGTTAGTTTTGTCAAAACTAGCATCATCACCATATTTGGTGTCCCTCATAATATATTAATGGACAAAGACGCCAATTTCTGTTCTGTTGAGGTGATGAAGTTATATTAGGAGCACAATATCAAATCCAAACATTCATCTCGTTATCATGCAGTGGATAATGGATAGATAGAGGATTTCAATAAGACCCTATCAAATATACTCCAGAAGATGGTGTATAGAGATAATAAATAATGGCCTGAAAAGCTTTTTCATGATTTATTGGCTTATCGGACTACTACCCATACATTCACTCAAGAAACCCCATATTCATTTGTGTATGGAACAGAAGTAGTTTTTCCAATTGAAATTCAATTTCCTTCACTCAGAGTTGTATTATGTGATCATTTTTCTACAGATGAAAAGTCTAAAAAATGATTTGATGAGATGGAATGAATAGAAAAAAAGAGACTTCACTTGTTGCATCATTCAGAAGTATATCATAATAAAACAGTTCGAGCCTTTAACAAGAAATCTCACATATGTTCATTTATTCATGGATAATTGGTATTGGTCCTCGGGACACCAATGATATCAAGAAATAAGACTCCAAATCTTGAGACATAGTGGGAAGGACCTTATTCCATATATAAGTTCTACTCAAATGGAGCTTATTACCAAATCTTAATGGATGGAGAGCTTATTAAAACTCCAACAAAGGTGAGATTATTGAATAAATACTTTGTGTAACTGCACAAAATTTCCTCAATACTGTTGTACCTCTCGTATCCCCTCGTGGTTTAATTTTCATGATCACAATCACTTTCATATTTATCTAATATTGTGTTTTAAGTGTTGTGGATGATAGGCAAGAGATTGCCAAAGGAATGGCCCAAGAAAGCATCTCAAGTGGACTGAAATTCAGTCCACCGGCCAACCGGTGTGATAGCACCGGCCAGCCGGTGGACCTGGCAGAGGCATTGCCCACTGCCAGGCTCCACCGGTCAGCCGGTGGCTCTGTCACCGGCCAGCCGGTGGCACCCAGACTCAAGGGGTAGCTACTGCCTCCGCACCGGCCAACCGGTGGCCTCAGCACCGGCCAGCCGGTGGCACCCAGCCAGAACAGTCTGAGCTACTGTCTCAGCACCGGCCAGCCGGTGGCCTTCTCACCGGCCAGCCGGTGGCTCCTGGGCAGAAGCTCTCTCAAACTTTCAAGGCACCGGCCAGCCGGTGGAGCTGTACCGGCCAGCCGGTAGCCCAGTCAAACTAGCTGTTGGGTTTGACCAGTCAACCCTCTTTTGGCCTCCAATGGCTCCGAAGACTTCTCCAACGGCTCCGAAGGCCCCCAATGGGTTCCATGCCTATAAATAAAGGCCAAGGAAGCCCCGGACACCTACCGGAACTATTGTGAAGCCAACGGACACTTTTTCCATCATCCGGCAATCCTCCGGTGAGCCACTTCAAAGGAACCCCAAGTGCTCCAACCAACTTCCAATTCAAGGAGCACCTCAAGAAGCTTGGGAGAGCACGCTATATCAACTCCATCTATCCAATTGGCGCCCAAGGCTTCTCCTCAATTACGGTTTTTATTGCATTATTTATTTTGAGCTTAAAATTGGGTTTGTGCCTACAAACCCCAAACCTTTTCTCATCCCCCTTTCTTTTGGGTTTCACACCACCATTAAGGTGTGAAGAGGTTTCTTCAAGCCTTTCCTTTTAAAAGGCATGAGTTTTCGGTGAGCTAGCCTTCACCCGTTAAAAAGGCTAGTGGGTTCTTGCTATTCCATTGAAAGCAAGTGGGTTCTTGCTAAACCAATAAAAGAAAGCTGTAATAGGTCCTAGTGCTACCTCAAAGCCTAGTGGGTTTCTTGCTAAAACCATTGAAAAGCAAGCGGTAGGAATCTCTCAACGGTTGAGTTGGGAGCGGAGAAGTAGGCCGGGTTTTGGCCGAACTCCGTTATCAATTTTGTGTGTCTTGCCTCTTTATTTCCGCTGCATTCTTTACTTTGATTTTAATTTGTTTAACCTTTTTTTTAAAGGAAATTCACCCCCCTCTTGCCATCATTCCTCGTTTATTCCGACCCAACAAATACATGACTTAAAACTACATAGTAAAATTTCCACATTGCATGATGTAAGATTTCATGGTACAATATCCTAACTACATGACTTAAAACTACATAGTACAATGTCCTCACTACATGACTTAAAACATCATAGTAAAATGTCCCCACTGCATGACTTAAAATTGTACAATACAATGTCCTCGCATCATAACTCTAAACTAAACAACACAAAGTCATATTTGCAAGTCATTAAACTACATAATAATCTGAATCATCCATTCATCAAGACGATATAATGTGTATCATCTTTTCCTATATCTCATGATGTTAAACTACATGACATAATTTGTCCTTATTACATAACATTAAATTTTAAAGTTATCATCTTCAATATTTAACATTAATAGATTCCATATGAAATCATCATTGACATAATAATAACTTCTTAGTGTCACATAAGTCCCTCTCTTCCCTATTTATGAATCAGATCTACATGGGGACCTCATTTCAAGAACTAAGTGTTTCTTGATTCTAATCAATATGAGATACATAGAGATGCCTAGATCTCCAATCATGGGCCCATTCGAAACCAAATAATTTTTATTTCCTTTTCTCCTCCGATATATGATCTAGTTCTATACAGAGTGTTCTTTGAAGATACATGGTTTGATTTTCAAACCATTTTTCTTATTAAGTTTATCAATTCTTATAGAATGTGTAAATATCCCATGTATCCCACATTAAACTCAATTGGTGTGGGAAATAATTTTTCAATAACTACATTTGTCTTGATTCTCAACTATATGAGATAGGTAGAGATGCTTAGATCTCCAATATTGGGCCTAGATACAATAAACAAATCCCTTCATTCCCTATGTAAGAATCAAACATGCATAGGGAATGTTTAAAGAACTATGTATGGCTTGATTCTAAACTATATGATATATGTGGTGACACCTAGGTTTAATTACATTTTCTTTCCACAATATTCCTTTTTTTACATCAAAATCAATTCATGTCATCATTGTATGACTCTAAACTGCATAACATAATAATGATTCAAATGAAACAAGGAATGTATCTATTTTACATTTGAGTTAAATCTATGTAAAGGACTCTAAATTAATGGACAATATTTATTCAAATATTTCTCATATGCATTGTGAATTACCACCTTCCATATTTCACACTCCTAATCTTGAATATTTTTAGATCTTCATAATATTTATTTCGATTTTCGGTGAAAGAGTTTCTCATATCTGAGAACACTTTTTCCTGACTATGCAGTATGTGCCCTTAGGTGGTCTTGCATAAGTTTTCAACATAATGAGAATGTTAGTAAGAGGATACCACTATTTTACTATGAAACATTATCCCCGGTTGGCCCTACATAATACATCCCCATAACATGTTTTTAAAATAATTGTAATTTATTTCTTGGTTAGTGTATCTTCTGTCCCATACAAACATTGATAAAAATATATAAAAAGTTTTATTTTAAAGTATTCATTCATGTATATTTGTCCCATTTCCTTTCTGTCAATCTGAAAGTATTCAAGACCATGGTTTACACATTTCCCTCTCCATGTGTTCAAAGAAATATTAAATAACCTTGGATCACTTGACCATATATCATATAATGTTTTCATTTATGGTCCTAGTTGTATGACCTAAAAACTATAGACATCATAAATCCTTCGTTTTGGTCAGACCTTTGTCGAAATCATATTCCTCCAATTCTTTGGAAATCATGATTTTAAATACCCTCTCCATATCCAGGTACTTGTCTTCATAATCCAAACTCTGTGCTTTGGAAAATCTGAATCTTCATAAACTTTCTTTGTCTTTTAGAAATAGAATGTAAAACTTTTGAGAGATCTTTTTCCGGAATATGCAGCATGTGACCCTAGGTAGACTTGCATAAAATTTTCCTACATAATAGGCATGTTAGTCAAAATATTTCACTATTTGGATATGCAGCATATTCCCCAGTTGTCCCTACATAATACGACCCCCATAATGGGTTTTTCAAATAATGGAAACTCTGTTCTTGGAAAATACTTCCTCTATTTCCATTATCCCTTTTTTCCCATATCATTCTTTGAATTCATAAATTATTAAATCACAGTTTAAAATTCTTCCCTTACATACTTCAATATGGTAGTATGTTTCCAAAAACAATTATCATGAAATTGGGAGAGTCTCATACCTTTGGTCAAAGATAATGACCTTAAATTAAATCTACACAATGTCCTTACTACATGACTTTAAATGGCACAGTAAAATGTCCTCACTCCATGACGTAAAACTGCACAGTACAATATCCTCTTTGCTTGACTTAAACAGCATAACATGATATCATAAATTCTTTTTTATAAAAAATTTTAACTATTCCTTATACACCAAATTTGTGTAGAAGTGGTTTTCCTATTCATGACATATGTAGTCATAGATGAATCTTTATTTTTAAAATCCCTTTCCTTGAAAAAACCACCCACTTTGGTCTTGATTAACCCAAATATTATTTTCTTTTTTCTATTAACAATAAAAGCATAAATTCCCAAGAGATCATTTTTTCTGACTATGCGGTATGTTCCCTTAGGTGTCCTTGTATAAGTTTTCTACATAATATACATGTCAGTTAAAATATGCCATTATTTGGCTATGCGGCGCATGCCCTAGTCGGCCCTACAAAACACAACCCCCATAACAGGTTTGTCAAATAATGGTAACTTCGTTCTCAGAAGAGACTTCATATATGTTTACAAAAGTTTTAGATTTTGTTACCATAAAAGAATCATGAATCCAGATTCCCCTTGGAAATATTTAAAGAATATTTGAGAAATTATTATCCATTGATCCTTGTTTGAGATTTAATTTCAAAATTTATGTTCAAAGTTGTTCGACCATAAACACTAGCCATTTCTAGTACAATATGCATATATCTAAACTTCCAACAACAGGAGATGTGGTACTCACAAAAATAGAAACCAGTAAAGGGAAATCTGAAAAAAGTCGAGTCCCAAATCACTAAACATACATTTTTGTATGTTTTAGGTAATATTGAGCAATAGAAAGACAAAATATACAAAGTTTGTGGGGGTTTGTCTAAATAACCCTAGGAAAAAATCATACTATGCTCATTAGTCCCATATGATTAATTGGAAAATTTTGAGCACCCCATACTTGAAATTGTAATCATGATTATCTGACAAGAAGGTTTGATGTTAAAAAAATCATTATCATAACCTTTAATATTGAAATCACGGAAATAAATAATGAATAAATATTTGATTGGAGAAAAAAATTCCATTCATTCCTTTGAAATAAGAGGGAAATAAACAGAATGGAGCCTCTCTATCATGTGTTAAAATAATATATCAACATGACACCTTATTTTTTGAATGTCCCCATGATCCCTATCAACTGCCTGTTGAAGTTGAGACAGTTGAGAAACTCCAGCCTCCTCGGCTTGACGAAGTGCTTCTTTACGAGTTGAAATGGTGATTATCCCCTCTAATTGGGTTTCTCCTAGTGTTTGGTTCAATTTCTCTTGCTTCTTATGAACAACATCTAGTTTATATTAAACATATACCAACTCCTTCATGGATTCTTTATTTTTTTGGTTTATTTCGATTGACTTCTTGTTATGATCTTCCTCTGCCTCGGCTACTACATATTGGAAACTCTCAATATTAATATAATGCTTGGCCTCTTAAAAATATTTCTACAGCTTATGTTCCAACTCATGTTGGTTAATGGGATCTTTAATTCC
Organism: Viscum album; assembly: GCA_963277665.1. Lineage (NCBI taxonomy): Eukaryota > Viridiplantae > Streptophyta > Magnoliopsida > Santalales > Viscaceae > Viscum > Viscum album. The sequence goes on from OY728134.1 coordinate 1,072,868,643, forward strand.
ATCGTATAATAGTCCATAATTAAATCCACCAAATCCCCATACACAGAATAGTGTTGGGATTTTTCCGAAATGGGACAGAACCTCATCCAAAGGATTCTTAAGAATTATGCTCTATATGTGTCGTCATGTCTTCTTACGTGCCATTCCAAGAGTATATATCATATCTAAGTTTTAATATGAGTCACTAACATGGGTTAGAATTTAATCTAGAAATATATAACATAAAGAGTTTCCTTGTTCTGCTTCTCTCAGAATAGTAGAAGCTTTACCTTCTGCTGATGCCTAAGCCAACACAGAAGCTTCACCTTCCGGTCTAACTGTGGGAGCTTATAACCCTAAATGATAAATCAAGATCATTTTTAGTTTCAGAAAAATGGAAGAAACAAAGTATGATCTATACATCCGATAACATTTACCCAATAATAAGTCATTCTATTGAATGGATTTATCCCCAGTATTCTCAGCTTCAACAATTTGAGCAGTTATTTCTTGAGAAGGGAGATTCTCCTGAGTTTTCGCAGTTTTCATAATTGAAGGCTCTAGAACATCTCTTAATGGGGGGTCCTGAGTAGGTATTTTCCCACATTAGAATAATAAGGATAGAGTGTAATTCCCCTTTTCTGAAGTTCCTTTGCAACGTTTTCTGCATACAAAGATTCATGAGGTGATCATTGATGTGAAGTATCATGTAAAAGAAGAACAATTATGTATTCAAAATATAATAATGGAAACTTACGTCCTTTAAATTCCTCATGAAAATCCCCAAAATCCTTTATGGGACCTGGAGTATCAATTTTTGGATTAAGGGAATCCATCATTTTAGTGTATGTGGTTTGAAATGTTATAGAAACCTCACCGTTTAAGGTGTCCAAAAAATATTGGTTGACGCCCAAATTGGCTCTGCTAGCATTCTTTTCTGTTGGTTCTTCAATTGGTACATCATCACTAGATCTTGTCCGGTTTGGTTCAACATCAGTATCTACATCAGAATTCCATGGGTCTTCATTCCTTCATCTCAGAGAAATATGAATATCAGAATTGATTATTACACGATCCATTGGCAAAGGCAACTGATCTAAGATATGTTCTAAAGAAGAATATTTGAAAATACATTAATATTCAAGAGAAACGTATTTGATATTATCATGTATTTTCTATCTATAAATAAAACCAGGAGTAGGTACAGTTTAATCTTTTGATGTTTTATCTATTAAGGTAGCAGATTCATCAACACGAACCTGGGCTTCTCCTGAGGTTTCTTTTTCTGGTCTTGAAGAATCATCTCTTAATCCCTTGGGAGATGGGTGAGATACCGATCCTGAAATAGGATAAATGTGATTACTAGAGTGTATCAAGCAATTCATAATTCCCTAAGGAATATATAAATACATACTCCTTCAGTGAACACTTCGAATGAATCTCATTTCTCTCTTGCGTTTCTTTTCATATTCTTGAAGATAAATAGAAACACTCCACTTGGTAGGAGAAACTTAAGGTAATGGATGAGGATTATCTGTCTGCATTACCCCAATCATGATTCTCACTCCTAGAGAAAGTGATGGAGACTTGGGAGAATCATTTGATGCATCGATGGGAGAACCTATAGGCCCATAATTGGGTGACCAAAGAACCTATCTAGAGGTTCCTTCCCTGAATTCAAGCTACAAAATTAATTTCAACAAGATTAATAATGGTGAATGGTAAAGGATGATAAAGAAAAAATTGGGAAATATGTTCTCAGTATTAACATAAATATCTCATTCCTCATCAGGGTCAATAATTAACTCTTCATGTGTTCCTAATTCTATCATATGGGATACTCATTTAGAGGCTGGTATTTTTTCATCAGTTGCATATATAAAATCCTGCAGCTCCATAATATTCTCTTGTAATTCAGCCAGGTTATTTTCCAGATGATAATCAGAAGGTTCTTTAATGTCACCCACATCTGGTATTCGAATTCCATGTTGGAGGAATTCCCATGCATCCATAATTTCACAGGTCAAGCCCTCCAAAAAGTGAATGGATGAAGGTCGCACATAATTTGATCCTGGTATTGTTGTATGTGGAGAAAATTCAACACCTTATAATTGGTGAGCCTCATTAGGCCTCCCTTATTCATCAGAAAGGAAAACATATGGGATATGAATCTCTTTTTGATGGCAGTGTCTATTTCGCCTTGGTTCCAAAGTTATTGCATCTCTATCCCTAGTCTTTCTAGTATACCATCTGCAAATATGTTTTGAAGTCTCTGAAACCTATGAATCTTCTACATCATCTTTGGATTTGGACTTCTTACCATGATTTTCATGCACATAATTCATTGTAGAAACATCTCAATATATTAATTTTTTCAAATCACCTTGAGGGTATAATGAAGCCCAATATTTTGTATATCCATCTTCCAATCCTATTGATGCATCCGATTGAGGTAACGTAATTGACGATTTAGATGTCTATACAACCATTGGAATACACAGTTATCTCGCTACCATTTGTTGTTTCTAATTTCTAACATATATGGGTGGAAAATTGTTTAATTGTTGAAGAAATCTAAATTGAGGAGAAACCCTATATGGGATGCAAGCCTCATAGATAATTTTACCATCAATCCTGTTCGATAACACACTATCCCTAAATTCCATCATATAAGACCTTAGCTCATAATTTTCTTCTTTACCATCATCAATAAATTTTCCAATTTGTGGGTTACCAAAAGGAAAGAAGCTGAATTCTCCTATTGAATTTAATTCCCTTTTCACTACATTAGGTCTCAAATTTTGAGGCTGAATACCAGAAACTTTCTATAAAAATGGGGTGAACTGACCATTGGTGACTCTAACTAAATTCAATACTATGTATGAAGAGATGTATACCACAGTCCATCCCCACAACACTTGGAATAGCCCATTAATTCTAAATTGAGCCTTCCCATTGTATAAATGTATCGGGGAATAGTAAATTCTTTCCAATACATGAGTTTCTAACCAAATATACATTACTTCTACCAATTTATCTTTGATGAAAATATTCCTTGGACTTACACCGCCTCCTGACTCACGGACTGGAAGAAAGTAAATTCTTAACCACCTAGCAAGGAGGCGCTTAGAGTATCATTTCATCAATATTAGATTTGACATTATAGTCCCAGTTCTATAGTAACCTCTCTCTAATATAGGATAATATGTACCTGAACTACCATAATTATCTGAAGAAGGTCAAATAGTAAGATGTCCAGAAGTGGTAACTTTCTCTATTTTCAGTTTAAAAAAGTATTCTATACACACTCTAGTATTAATATATTTCTTGTATTTGTGTAATTTATTTTCTATTTGGAATAAAATCACCCCATGTTGTAATCGACATAATAAACTCATCAAAAATTTCTCTAAAAATGGGAACCCTATCTATTTGGTAGATATCCCATAAACTAATTCCAACCACACCATGCATTAAATGGAAAGAATTCATTCACGGACTCCATCAGCTCATCAATTCAGGAATGAAAATGTTTTTATAAACATAAGTTTTTCTCATCCAAGCATCTTCATAAATATAAACATCTAATAGATCTTTCATGAATTCTGCACAATTCCGACGCACCCAAAACTCCAACATCCGTTCAGGTTTAAGACCTCCTCCGGAATGAAGATCCCAGTCTTCCTTACAACTATTAGACTAATTTTTTTGAGAATCCTGAAAGTTTTAATCATAGAAACGTGGAATTAGAACTACAACATGGTATTTCATATCATGTATACAACCATTATGATGTAGGATGAAGCCAGTATGGGTTGTTCCCTCATGAACTGTCATACCTCTCACAGTAATATTCATACAAGGACAATTAGAGTACTGAAGAAACCAATTCTCTGGAAGGTACATCTTAATAGGTGGAATATGGTAATCTTGTAAAATCCCATTCCCATGTAGGGGTACGTAAGGAATTTGTGGGAATTCACGTTGATATGGAATTAAACCTTTCCATAATCCAGGAAGTGAACTTTTAACAACGTTATAGTAGTCTGGTATGATGATCTTCCTTATCTCATTTTGATGATCCATAGCTTCCTCAGTAATGGTCATCAAATGATACATTTTACAACAAAATAATTGAAAAATTCCTTCTATTAGGTTGGAGTTTTGACTTAAGAAAATTCAAATTTCAACTTAATGAAATTTGAAAAATTGGAGAAGGAAACTCTTCTCATAGGTCCTAATAATAAGTCTGTTGTGAAGGTCCTTTGAGAAGGGTCTTAGTGCAACTCATTTTTGAGGTCCTTCCAAATATCTCAATCACTAAAGTAGTTTTTACTTGAGAAAATTTCAAGGAAACTACGTGAGAGCACAACGCGTTGAGGCTAGATGAATGATCTATGCAATGAGTGCCGAAAAATCTGAAAGAATGGGTGAAGAAAATCGTAAAGGATCAGACCTATTTATAGAAATCTGCAGATCTTTGCAACATGCCTGTGCAGAAAAGATATTCAACTTACCTAGGGGAAGTAGCTATGCAGAAAACCTATGCAGTTAAGTAATTAATCCATAGTCTTTTCCCTGCAATTTTACCTCAGGACTCGACCCTCTTTCTAATCAGATCTAATCCTAAGGGGGGAATTTTTTTGACACTTCTTAGGAATTAAAAAAATACTATAAAGGCATCCCCTAGATATTTCAAAATCCCAAGAAAATGATAAAAGAATTAAATGGAAAGAAAAAGTTTCAATGGCATGTGTGATAGACTTGCGAAGCATACCAACGTGGTAGACCAGCGTGACAGACCTCTATAGTGACCCATTGTAGCGATATACTTTCTACACCCTTATGCAGAAGACCTGCATTAGAGGGACTACACATTGGACCTCTGATAACAATTTTTCTTCTACCAACCCCCCTCCTTTCTTATAAATATGACCCTGGGCTCCTCATTTAAGAATAAGAAAAAGTTTAAAGACTTCCTAAAGCCCCCATTGCGTTGCTCATTCACCCAGATCCCTCAAATTTTCTTAGGTAGCTCTCTAAAAACATGAGAGAAGTGATAATTAGATAGGATAAATAGGTTTTGAAATTATTTCACAATTTGATGCTTACAAAGTCTTGGTTCCCCTATGTGAAGAATTTTTTAGTCATTATAAAGTCATACACGGCACACCTGTGTCGTACAGCTACACAGATCACCTACACAGTGTACCTATGCGGCTCACCTGTGTGGAGTAACTACATGGCAGAGCTGTGAATAGGGAGAACATATCAAATTAACTACCCTATTTAAGGCTAATTATGGAAGTGTATCTACTTCCTTAGTTCCCTTATCTGAAAGGGACTAAGTTGTAGACTCTAAAAAAACCTCATGAATCATCAATCCTTTGGGAAAGAAACATCGTAATGTCTCATGTTTGGGTTTGATATCCATATTCATAGGCTTCCCACATTTATTTCACAGTGGGGGTTGGATTCATGGAGTGTCCTTGGGTTTTTATATCCTTAAACACATGGACCTTTCTCCCATGAACAGTGTTGGGAAGTTCCTATTTTGGAAGATTAGGGTTTGGGTTCTGAGCTCCCCTTCTCATCTCTAAAACCTGGAACCTTAAATATCAGGTAGGGAAGGTACAGTTAACACTTTATTTTCTATGAAATAAAAGGAAAAGTCTCCCTCCCTAACCAGGATCAATTTTAGGGCATTCATCCTGGTGTAAGACCCTAACCTTCCATGTATGAGGTTGCAGTCTTGCTCCTCTCTACTTACATCACCTTAAATCCTTCCATACATTGGACCCTTGTCAAATGTAAAGATAATATAGGAAAGGCTCATTGCCTCACTGGATTCCTAGGTTGCCTCACCCTTGTGCACAGTTTCCGCCATAGGTGAACCCTCTTCCACCAGTAGTGGAGGAAAAGTGTGGGTGACTTTTTCGATTCTTTAACATCCTCCTGTTTCTCACACTGATCATAATTCACATGGGATTAGAGATTTTTCATGATCACATCATTTTCACACAATCATGTCCCCTCAAATGGAAATATTTCATGCATAATCCCCAACATAATGAATGAACTACAAGAACTCTGATTCCCATTGTAATTGGGATTCATAGGAAAACTTATGTTGGTCTGAGCTCACTGGATATACTCTTCATGATTCCAACCCTAATTCCCTTAATCTATGAATCTTCTTTAGGAATAATCCCCAAATTAAACCCCCAAATTATCCAGGAATTCTTTTCAAGAAGTAATCCCAAACTCATTCCTCTCAAAGGAATACACTCTCCTATGAGATTTATCGAACTACATGGGATTTGATTCCCATCTAAACGTGATACGTAGGAAACCTCCATGAGGTTCAAACCCAACACTTCAAATCACCCTTGTTCTCATTGGGCTATATTCCCAATACAGTCTAATCTTATTTGGAAACCCATATTCTTTCCATGTTAATTGGGATTACTAGACATAAGTCCCACACTAAACCTTGACTAATCACTTTTCGCTTAGATGTCCTTACCAAATGACATTAAACTGTACGGTTAGGTCCTTATCACATGAACTTAAAAGGTATAATGTTTCCTATTAAGTGGCTCTGAATAATGAGGGTTCTGATTCCTTTTACAATGATACATAGGTAGCCCATTTTATGGGTACGATCAAAATATAAAAACAAAACTTTGTCTCCTTGGATGAAAATAAATTCCAGAGTGCCCCACTGAGTGGCTTAAAACCCAGTATCATTATAGCGGTGATTAAAATAATCTCTAAATAGAATATGAGAGGATATAATTTATGGAGAACCTCCAATACATATAGATATCTCCATTAATTAATAACCTCGAATACATACAGATGATTCTAAATTTCATAACTGATAATAATTAATTGCAAATTACAAGGGAAACCTTTGTTGTACTTTTTGAATTAATAAAGATTCATTAAAATGTCTTAAATTTATAAAGACAGTCTTGAAGTAGACAATAATTCCCCCCAAAAGGGTGTGATGAGTCCAACCTCTCATCCTCTCGACCAATGCATGTTCTTAAGTATCATAAAGTTTAAGCTTAATGAATGACTACATTTTTAAAGTATGTCCTTTTTGGATAAATAATTGTTAGATGTTTCCGGTTCCATGGATAAATCCAATGGAAACAGCATGGAAGTAGTGATTCTTAAACTAGAACACACGTTCCTAGAAACTACGAAACAGACACAATTTCCCATAAAATAATAACAAAAAGCATACCATTCTTCTCAAAGGTTTCAAAATGATGAAAACATTTATATCAACAAAAAAAATTTAAGAGAAATTCACACCTCAATGATAAATTTTTCAAAAAAACACATTCCATCATTTATTTTTTTTAAATGTTAAAACAACATGAAATAGGGAAATTCCTCATGAATTTTAAATAACTTACATGATTAAGTGGGAATCATTTTCCATGATAAATTGGGAATAAAAAATTAACATTATGGTATAAAAATGAGGGGGAGACGAGGGGGGGAAGTAACAATACTATTCAAAAAAACAAATAAAGATGATGAAAATTCCTCACTCACCCAAGAATATACCCATACCCCCACACCTAGAACATATAGTGTCCTTATTGTAAAAAATATATTATGTGTGAAGGAAGGATAAAAACTTGTGGGTTTTATTGGAATGATTCTTCTTGAACATGGATTTCCTCCATTGGGGACCCCTTAATTGCTTCAGGAAAGCACTTCAACCACTACCCATTAATAGTGCAGGTTTTTTTGGTTTATTAATTTTTAACCTAAACAACACCAAATGGATAAATATTTGTAATAGTGTATAGAACAAACCAGTAGGAATGAAGCTTACCTAGATGCAGCTTTATCTTTTCATTATAAAGGAGGACCATCCTCCCAATGTTGAATTGACAATGGGGGATGAGACAGTTGTGGGTATCCTTGGTTCTCTCCTTACAAATCCTCGAGTTCTCATATGAATCTCTATGTATTTACTCTAGCTCCTGAATCTAGAACTTTTATTGAGCACCTACACTAGAATGATTAGGATTTCATTTCTTAATGTCCTGGTAGGATCAATGCTCTATCTTAACAGGGAGTTGAAAACACTTTTCAAAAACTAACTGATATGGTTACATTACATTGGTAGTTTTGAAGGTAGTAAGGTAATCCCATAATGAATCATCGAGTCTAATATTCCAATATTTTCTATTGGGTTGAACCATTTTTTCTAGAATTTGTTTTAACTTTTTATTTAACACCTCATCTAAACTGTTGGTCTGTGAGTAATATGTAGTAGACACTCGATGCCTGACCCAATACCTATGAAAAATTTATTGCATTGTGTGGTTGTAGAAATGAGAACCCTGATAAATAATGATAAACTAGGTAATACAAACCTATAGAAAATTTTGTTTCTCAAAAATTCCATTAATATCTTTGAACCATCTATCACCATAGATTGTACCTCTACCGATTTTGAAACATAATCCACTACCAAAAGAATGTAAAGGTTCCCAGATGAATTGGAAAATGGACTCATAAAGATAATTCCCAGAACATAAAAAATTTCATGGAGGAGAAATTTTTTCTATGTAATTTAATTTCTTTTAGATACATTCCCCATTCTTTAATAGTGAGGACAATATTTAAAGAAATAATGGGCATCCTGAAACAATTTTGGCCAAAATAGACCAGAATTGAGGAAGTTGTGAGCAGTCTGTTAGGGACTAAAGTTAACCCCATAAGCAAGAGTGTGATAGAGCCTAAGGACATACTGAAAATCACTATCGGGAACTTAACTACTAAGGAATTTATCACTATATGTGTGCCAAAGGAATGGGTCATCCCAAATGAACTAACGAGATTCATGTTTTAAACGGTCAACATGGTTTTTGGTGAAATCAGTAGGAATTAAAGATACTACCAAATAATTTACAATTTAAACATTCTAAGGAATAACATCTTTAACTTTGTAAAATTTCTCATAACGAAACATTTAGTTTATGGGAATACAAGGGGATGAGTCAATGTTCAAGGATGGTAGGGTCCTACTAATATGGTCAACCACCACATTCTCTACTTCTTTTTTATCCCTAATTTCTATATTGAATTTTTGAAGAACAGTTATCTAGTAAATGAGATGTGGTTTCGGTTATGGTTTCTTAAGGAGATACAAGAGGGCAATATGGTCTAAGAACACAATGACTTTGGACCCTAAAAGTTATAAACTAAATTTATCCAAGTAAAACACAATGGAAAGGAATTATTTTTGAGTTGTGGTGTAGTTTCTTAGGCAAGGTCCAAAGTACATGACACATAGGCTATGGAATGTGGAGCTTGATTTACCCTTTGTGATAATACTACCACAAATATATAGTTATAGGTGTCACACATGATCTCAAATGGTAAACCCCACTAAGGGAGTTTCATTACCAGGGGTGATTTTGGACACCATTTTAGTTTATTAAAAGCATCCCCACATTATTTATCCAAAAAAAATTTAGAGTAAGTGAGAGAGTGGGGGTGCGATTTTACTAAAATTGTGAATGAAATGACGATAAAATCCATCAAGACCTAAGAAATACTGCACAACCTGCACATTTTTTGGAAATGATAGGGAATTAATGATATCCACTTTTGATTTATATACTTAGATACCATCCCCAGAAATGACATGTCCCAAAACTATACCTTGTCACACCATGAAATGGTATTTATCATAATTTAATACAAGATTATTTTCAATACAGCATTGTAGGACTGAACCAAGGAAACTCAAACATTCATCAAAATTATATTCATAAATAGTGAAATCATCCCTGAATACATCCACACAATTCTCCAAGTAATCTAAAAAAATACTAACCATGCATCACTGGAACGTACCTGGAGCATTGCATAGACCAAATGGAATCCTCCTATACGAAAATGTACTAAAGGGAAAAATAAAAGTTTTCTTTTCTTAATCCTCAGAGGAAATATGGATCTAAAAGTATCCAGAATACCCATCAAGGAAAAATTAGTGGAAATTCCATGCTAACCACTCTAGAATTTGGTGAATGAATGCAAATGGTAAATAGTCCTTCCTACTGTATTGGTTTAGTCATTGATAATCTATACAGACACGCTAACTATTATGCACATGAGTTAGAACCAATTCATTATTTTCAATTTTTATTACTTTTAGACTAGTTTTTTAGGAACTACTTATACTGGACTGACCCATTGGCTGTCAGAGATGGGTTAAATGATTCAAATAGCCTATAATTGTGTTTCCATATTTTTAACAACTTCTAGTTTTTTTGGGTTTAGTCGACATTGTGATTTTCTCACTAGTTTATATCATCATTTAAAAATATATGATGTGTGGAAATTAATGGGCTAATAATAGGTATATAAGAAAGTTTCCTTCCCAAATAATTCTTATACTCCCTAAAAAGTTCAAGCAGTCACAATTCGTGTTCTAGAGGGAGTGAACTAGTAATAATGATAGGAAACTTGTTTCCATTCTCAAGATATAAATATTTTAAATCTTGAGACGATTTTTTAGTTCCAATTCTGGGGATTTATTATTGATGGGAGTGTGTGTGAAAGTGATAGGTCACATTTCTCATCAAACTACTCAATAGTAACATCCACTTATGAGGAATAAACTTTTCTAAGATTATGAGTATCATCAATGGTCATGTGATCCTCAGTGTTCAATAAATCATCAATTAACAAACATACATGGCATTTTTCTAGAACAAAACAACAATAATCCATGATTAACTACCTAGAATTTAAATCCCGGATGAATACTCATAAATGGGATTGAGAGAAATAAAATAGGTTTTTTTAGGTGAAGGGAGTACATCAATTGAATTAATAGAGAGAAAGGAATTTTCTTTTGATGGCTGATTCATGGCATCAATGATGTTGAAGTGGACAATGTCACCACCAAAATCCATATATAATGTATGATTTTGGGAATTAATTATTTTTTGGTGGTTTTCAAGAAGGTCCTCCCCAATATAATCAAGGCATGTTCATTCATCATATCATCTTCCATTTTTAGTATAAAAAATTAATAGAAAAAATTAAAATTTTTACCCTCAAAAGAACATTCGCTAACTCACCCGAGGGATGTGCAGTACTATGATTTTATAATTGAACAACAATTATAGTGGTATTCCATTCTCCAAACTACAATTAAGAGTAAATTGAGTGAGTAATCACATTTATTGAATCATCCAAATAAATCATAGAATTGCAAAAGGAATACTCCCCTATGGGGCATGGAATCAATAATGTTATAAGATCATTGAATCTGGTAGGAAGTAATGGATCTATCAATGCTGATACATTCATACCTAATATCACATTCCCATCACCTCTAATTAACCTTCAGTGTGTACACATATCCTTTATAAACATGGTATATCATTACATTTTCTACACGGCATCAATCAAGGGGATGTTAACCTGCAATTTTTTAAAAGATTCCATGATTTCATTATCAAGTTTTGTTTCTTTTTCGCTTTTTTAGGTGTACCTTTTGAGAAATAAAAGCGGAATAGTTGGTAAAGGTGAATCATCAACACACACTCTCTTCCCATTGGAAGGGATTCTCTCAAGATAAGGTTTTTTTTCTCTTAAACCATTTTTAGCAGTTGGGATGGTGGTATCCTTGAGAGGGGATGACTCTAAAGTGGGGTTAATTTTTCTTTTAAGTTGATTTCCAATCCGAACGGTGATGGAAATAAAATTTCTCTTATACCTAGGTTTTACTAGAGGTTGAGAGGATAGTTTACTTGACCCATGATGTTGTATTTCCCCCATCAAATTAGATAGTTTTCCTAATTGGGTTATTAGGTCTTTTATTGTAGATTGGGTGGTTTGATTTAATTGAAAATTTTTGGAATCCATTTGTTTCATCTTGTCTTCTAGGATAGTATTGGGTTTTGGAGTGGTTTTTAGAAAGGCCATTGGGGTGGTTGAGGATTTCTGGGTGGTGGTGGATGACCACTCTACCCTAATTGGTTCCATGGCTGTTGAGGTTGGTTTGAATAACCCCTCTTCATATAAGCTTGGTTTTATTTCCACCTATGGTTAGATGGATAGTAAGGTTATTTCCTAAAAGGTTGGTTATAGGAGGGAACTATAAATATTTCCTCATAACTCTAAGAATTTTCTCTTAGTTGGGGGCATTGGTCAGAATAGTTACAAGAGAATTGTCGTTTAGCGGTGGTTTTTTTTTTTGCGTTTAGCTGCAGTTAAAACCGCCACTACATGGTTTTGTGGCGGTTTCAGTAAACCACTGCCTAATATGGCGTCAGTAATCTATTAGCGGTGGTTTTTTCTATTTTTCGGATGTTTATGGAAAGAGTCATAGCTACCTCATTTCACGGCGGTTTTTAATGAGTTTAGCGGCGGTTTTTACGAGTCCTGGACATCAATTTATTCGTGGTGGTTATAATCGACGCAAATAAACTCAAATCTAGCAGCCGTAAAACCGCCACTGAAGTCACAGGAACATCCACAGAATGATCCCCCTACGATGCGACTATTTAGTGTTGGTTAAAGCCACCACAAAATGTAATTTAATTTTACATTTCGTGGCCGTTTTCACCGTTTAGGGTCCGTTTAAACCGCCACCAATGTACATTTCGCAATGGTTTAAACTGCCGTGAAAAGATGACCAGAAAAAAAAAATTCTTCCACTGCACCACTGCCCTGAAAGACAAATAAACCCAGAAATACCATATTGTATATACCAAAAGAAAACAAGAAACTTCAACCTTGGAAATCAGTGTAGAATAAATTGAAAAAAATAAGTAAACATTGACATTATATATAAGAATGAACCATTTTGTACATACCAACATACAAAAAGAAACATCAACCTTGGGAAATCAGTATATAATAAATTGAAAAAAATATATATGATAGAATCAACTATGAAACATAGTTCCATTATTTGACTACTCTCCAAACATACATCTAGACAATCCGTCTTGATCCCCCATAATACATATCACTTGAAAATGAAACATTAGATCTACATGTGTGTCAGTGTTCCCATATAGGGAGTGATCGTAATACACAGTTAGATTTACTATTTGTGGGCCTCCTACTAGGTTTAATACCCCAAATATACCATCATCACACACATCTACTATACCAGGTGTCTAAGATAAGCTCGTGTGTTAGTCTCACTCAATACTTTATTATGCAATTTTATATAACACAAATAATCTTCTATTAGCTTGTGATATTGACGTAGAAGGGATTAGAACCCCCAACTGGTGATATCTCAACTCTATAGTGAGGTCTTTCTAATTAGTGTGATCCTCAATGACACTACAACAGATCCTAACATCTTATAGTTTTACGAGACATACCTAGTAATTATACCCCATCATATATTCACCCACTCAAGGTTTTGTGTTATGACTTACATTAACCACATTCTAACTATCCATGTGGACCTAGAATACCTAGTATTTCTCCACCAGATGATATTAACTCCATAAATATTTAATATCCCCTAGAAATTATACCTGAATTCAAGGGACCCCTTGATTGTCTAGAACTTATGAATGTAGATCCTGCATATATGCCTACGATTGTCAACCAAATGAATCACATAACAAAAGGGGTTACTTATCCTCACGAGGCTCTATAACAACCTAGAAGAACCAAGAACCTCAATGTGTTTTGGTTCATTCATGGAATGTATGTACAGTATCCCATGGATATATATATGGTTCGAGATGAAAGAGAATAAACTAAAGTAATATAAGGTCTAAGCTAAAAGACCATAAACTAAAGCGATATAAGGTCTGAGCTAAAAGACTATAAACTAAAGATATATAAGGTCTGAGCGAAAATAATAAAAACTAAAGAAATATCAGGTCTAAGTTAGAAGATACTAAACAAAAGAAATATAATTTTAAGCTAATAGACAATAAACTAAATCCATATTAGCTCCAATTTAAAAAACCCTAAACTAAATAAATATCAGGTCCGAGCTAAAATACGCTAATCTACACCTTCGTATCTATTTATTATATAATAGTTTGTGAGATCAAATATATGGCCTTAGAAAATAAACAAGCAATACTCCCCAAGCCTATTGACATCATAGAAAGAAAGACCACTCTCCCTCTTGGACATATATATTACACCCAATAAATGCTTCTACAAATCACATGATCTCAATATATCTAGAACAAACTATTAATAAAGAATCTCATGTTGTTAAAAATTCTAGAGAATATATCAAGGGGAATCTATGATAATTTTAGCATTCAAATCTAGGAATTTGTGTTTACATAATTTTAATTAAGGTATGAGTATCACTGAAGATCAATATAATACCGTAGTATAAAAACAGCACGCATATCGTGAATGAAAGGAAGAGGGAAAATGATGTAGAATGTATAAAAAATTTGATCATTCATAATTTAAAAAAAGGGAGTAATCTCCACATTTTGAAGTATCTTGAATGTTTCATAAAAAATGGAATGAATTACAAGGTTTTAACAGTGATAAAATATGATCAATCGCACATGAAATGTCGGAAAAGGTTTGGAAAGAAGTGTCTTTCGAACATTGATGTTCTGATCACTTTCCTTCTTCATATTTCACTCTATGATGAAGAGTCTTGACCAAATCCATCAACTCCACAACCCTATTTTAGGTATTTTCTAAGAAACATAATGATATTAAAAGATATTTCCTCAAATGAGCTATGATTTCCTCACATCTCCATATCTATATAGTCTAAGAATCCATGTGAGCCTACAATTTAAATATCCAATTATGAACTTGATCCAATGCCTCTAAGGACTCCATTATCTTCCTAGAAAAAGGATCCTTATCTATAAGATCATGAAAATATATTTCACTTGTCTCTAAATCATACTGAGTTAAAAAAAATTGATTCATAATTTTATATAGAGGTTGTCGATCAAAACCACCAGCGCCCAAGTCATTAAATCATTTATAAATGTGTTCCCCATGGTTGTGGAATATTTACATGTGGGTATGTGTGATCAACCCATGAATCTACTAATTTTTTTTCCTATTTTGTGCCTCAACCTATGTGACTAATGGAGTATGTGTGGAAAGAGGAGGAATAACTAGTTGAATCAATGAAGAAGAAGAGGAATAAGCCTAATATGACCTTATCTCAACAAGCATATCATATGTAGCCAATTATGTAAGATTAATGTCATTAATAAAGTCTATTTCACCATTAGGGTAGTCATCACTAGAATGAGTTTTCTTTCTAGCTTTCTCACCCAGATCTTTGATCATCTCCATAGTCACAACTAATAATGCTACTAGTGGGGAAAATGACTATCCAGATGATGGACCAACTACCTTATCACACCATAGAGTCAATATGTTACCCACTCGTGGGAATAATCTTGGGAAAGGAAGGTATGAGCATCAGCATGCGGATGTATGATTTCAGCTTCGATATTCTCACATGTCAGCATTATCCAAAATCGATGGATGACAATAGGTTGTCACTCCTCCAATGGTCCTCCAAAAGAAGAGGGGTGACATTTAGGGTGAAATCAAACTAATGAATGAATCCGTAGGTGGTATAAGGTTTTAAAATAATTATCTCATCCATTGTGGCTTCAAGTACCCCTTCCGAATGATAGACCATGTACGACCTTTCATCAAGGGAACCACAATAGTTATCAATAATCGGCCCAATTGGTGCATGAAAAGGGATAAAATAGAAGAGGAAAGATTGGATCATTTCATATTGAACCTCATTGGGGATTTGTGACGTGGTCCGAACTCCCGATATATTCAAAATAGTTGGGAGAGAAGAAGCATTGGGGATCCTAGTGGAATTTTAATATTTATAACAAAAAAAAGTACTCCTCTGTCAAACAAAACAAATACTAGAGAGTACCCATAGTAATGTAAGTAATTCTACCTTATTAGATGTTTCCCTAGAGTTGATAAAATGTGAAAGGATAAACACTACCAAATTGTGGTATTTTCTTCCACAAGTCTCCCCACCATCACTAAAGTGCTGACACTAATACCTATTTGCATAACCCAATCCGGGAAAATCCACCCATTAAAAACATGGATATAATGCCTGTCAGCCTAATGTTTAAGGGGATATTCAAATTCACTTATTAGAATCGTTATTTATAATCCCTATCTTTTATGATAGGAAAATATGATCTAGAACTATTTCTAACTTACTGAGAAGGTAACTGATGATGGTGTATAGTAGTTGGCATGTCCCCATTGTAATAAATAAAAATATGGATCCAATCCTTAAAATAAATGAGAAAACAAATTTTCAGATCCTTCCTAAATTTCTACTTCACAATAATACGCATCTCTTTCACTAAAATTGTTTTTTTGGATCATCCCAATCATCCTTAGAATACCTGAATTTATCATACATCTCTACAAGAGGGGGATTACTAATGTGAATCCATTAACATGAAATTGGATTGATAAACTATGGACTCTTACATTTGATGAATCCACTACCCCCTAGCCACTAAAAAATAGTAAAACCATCTCCATATAAGAGAATATTACTTAGTTCAAATTCAAAATAGTATAACATGTGAAATGACCCAATTTGTTCAACACATAAACATTGGGTTTAACTCCTAGTCATCCAAAATCTCGACTAACAATTCAAACACAGGACTAAATGGAATTATGTATACCACACTCGAGAAATCAAGACATAAAAAGAAATCAGAAATCAATAAAACCCATAAAAGGAAACATGAGAAATCAAGGAAATTTTAGGACATGAAATTTTTTGATGGAAATTATGTGCCATAAATGTAACATATACAAACCAACTATTCCCATATTTTTTCAACACATGAAAAATACAACTACTCATGGTCTGATTATGCATCATCACCCTCGCCACCTTCATCACCACTTTCTCTTATCACCTATAAGAAAATTATATTGAAAATTAAACATGGTTGCATATTTATATTAAAACATAAAACCAATGAAAGTTAGAAAACTAAATAATTTTTATTTTTTGTGATTTACCTGCATACCACCAGTTGATGCACTACCACTGGGGGCATATCTGCTCATATGCTGACGTATTTCAATCAACTCTTTCTGCAAAGCAGATATCTTATCCCCCTGCTAGTGAACTGTGTTTCATAGAGAAACAATCTCTTTCTGAGCATCTCTGGGTATGGGCTGACTAAATTTAGGAGTAGATGAAACTTCCATCCCTGGTGGCCTACAAAAAACCTCAGATGGTACGAGTCCCAAACCCATATCGCACACTCTAACAGGATGCTCCTTCCCAAGTACATTAGAAACTGGGTCATCCTGGGAGACTGAGTAGGACTGCGTAGGATTGGCAACCCATAATTCTTTAATTTTTACCTATAAATCAAATATCAATATATATTAACATATTAAAAACTGATAATATGTTATTATAATAAAAAATTGACTTCATACCCCAACTTCTTTAGCAGGATCATTAACAAAACTTCCATCCGATTTCTTTTGAACGTCCAACCACAGTTCACTTCGGGATGCTTCATACCCTAAATTCTGTGACTGTATTAAGAAAAGATAAATCAACAATTAAATATATTAAATATATAATATTGTCTTATAAATATTTAAACTACTTAAAAGATTACCAAAGTCGTTTAGCTTCTAGAAAAGATTTTTGATCCCGTAGTGTGAGGGATGACTTGCTTATCCCGATTTGAAGCATTCTTTCTTGAGAGATCCTGAAATAAATAAAATGCAACTTAATATTAATGTATTAAATGTCAATTCCTCTTCATATACATGTATAAATTTAAAATGAGGATAATATAATAATATATATTTCAATACCATCTGCTTCTCATCACGATGTCTGTCAACAAATACTTTCCACTGTTCTTTCGGTACCCCACTGGGTAGCTTCTCATACATTTGTTGCACATTCAACGAGGTATCGTTGAAATCACACCAAAATCTCCATTATAAATCATTCTATTTCATACCTAGTTTTTTCAACGTCCACTTCCATGCTATCACATCAGCAACTGTGAAGTGGAAGAACATCTGTATACAAAAATTCATTTTGAACATATTAGTAACATGACATTCAATTAATCCATAATGTAATAAATTTACCATTATTTTAGAATCAAAAACTCTATTTTTCCATCTTGGAGGCATATGTCTCCAATCATCATATGAAATAAGAAGGGAAATGGGATCCGCTGCCAGCTGGCCTAGAATCTGGCCATGTAACCCTGCGACGTCATCCGTCGGGACCCCATAAGAATCAAATGGAACGACTATCTTTTCACCAGTCATATTCCAAACATCGTCAATTTTATGTTTTTCTCCACGGTTGTATTTTTTCATCTTCAATGAGAAAAAAATTAGTATAAACAAAATGCAATAAATTTATTTAATTAAAATTTGTACCTATGATAGTGACACTCCAGTACGCACGTGATGAATTGGAATGGGCATGTCGCTGCCCCACTACTGAGGCTCCGGAAGGGGGAATCGATGAATCACCCTCTAATGGGAAATCCAAATATGGTGTGAGAGATGGTGCAGGGGGAGATGGTTCCAGAGTGTAGGTAGCTGGTGCCTCAGATGTCGTGGGGAGGGAGCCAGATGGATCGTCATCTATCGCGGAACTAGTTGAAATAGTATACCGCTTCTTCCTTGGCATTCTTTTCATTTAATAAAATAAAATTAAGTTAAGAATATATATTTCAAAAAAAATTATGCAGAAAAAAAATTAAAAATGATAATAGATGCCTAGTACTAATAGACAGAATATATATAACAATGATAATGAATGACTGCAGAAATTAAACAAGTGGTTGCTGAATAAATAAATAATTGTACATACAATCATCTTCCCCTTCAATCATGTTGGTTTCCTGCTCCATTACTTCATCCACTTCATTCATCCTTACTAGAATAATATTTTCAATATCATGATGGACAAAAAATTCTGCTTCCTGTTGTTGGTTAAATTCAATTTCAGAGGTCAAATTATCCACTTCTCACCCATATCATACAAATCTCTTTGTATTACGTGAGAAACTACACACCACCCTTCATCGAAAACATCATTCACATAATATACCATTTTTTATTGCGATGATAAGATATATGGATCATGCAGTTCAGAATCACCAACATCCATAAAGAGAGATAAGTTCTTAGAAGTAAATTTCAAGGAATCCCTTTTAACACCTCTGATAATATAGACCCATTTTCATTTGAATAAAACAACAGAAAAATATCCTTGGTAGTTTAATTCAATAATATCATGCAGCTTTCCATAGTATTCCACTTCAGTAAATGTAAATATACCACTATTCTGTGTTTTCAAACTCACTTCTCGATTGACTATATGAAATCTAAAGCCATTCACATTATAAGCGTCGAACTTTCTAACTTGTTTTAGAGGACCTCTAACAAGAAACTTCAAATATTCTGACACCTATACCCGAGTATCAGTATTCATGATTTGCGAAAATAAATATACTTTATTATATTTACAAAATGTTTTTGTCAAACTAATATTCGTACTTATTGAAATATTTATGAACATACATGTCATGCAAACTATTCTACAAGCTCTTTATTAACAGCTTTCATTATATCTTTCTTATTTCATGTTCGGCCTCTCATTCATCTCTTTGTTTGTATCATAAACACTTCAATAAATGGATCTGCAATTTCACTATTCGTCATCACATATCTATGTGCCTGTAATAATTCCAATTCAGTCAGTGTCACATTTGAGGTCCTCCCAACTGATCGGCCAATAACATGAAATATTTTGGATTTCTGATGTATTTGAGATTGAGTCGATGTGTCATCAACACGTCAAACTCAATTAAATATTTTCTCAATATCATCCAAGTATCAAGAACAAAAGGTAAGACACTCCTCATCCAAATAGCCTTCAGCAATAGAACCTTCTGGTTGAGCTTTATTTCTCACGTATGATTTCAAATTCCCAAGATATCTGTGAAATAAAATAATAATAATTATGCATTTAAGTAAGTACCTAAAATTGTTTACTTAACTGAAAAACATATAAATAAACTACCTCTCAATTGGATACATCCATCAATAATGAACGGGGCCTCCTAATTTAGCTTCCTCAATCAAATTCACAGTTAAATGCATCAATACAGTAAAAATGATGGAGGAAAGATCATCTCCATTGCAAAAAGGGTCAATAAAAACCCCTCCTGAAGGTTTTCAAGCTGAAATGGATGTTGAGATTTCTCACATAGTTGTCTGAAAAATGTTCAAAATTGGAGTACAACAGCAGTAATTTTTTCAGGTAATAATGTGTGCAGTGCCAATGGTAGTAACTATTGTAACAAAATATTTGAATCGTGACATTTCAATCCATGTAAATTACGATTCTTCAAGTCAACACACCTCGATATGTTACATGAATACCCATCAGATACCTTAACATTATTTAAAATTCGAAGGAATGTATCTTTATCCCTATTATTTATTGCAAAAAATGACAGAGGATACTTTTCATTCTCATCTGCCCATATATCGCATTTTATGTTCATTGCTAGTAAGTCTTTATGAGCATTGATATGGTCCTTCGACTTTCCATGCTCATTAATCAATGTGAAAATAAAATTATCAAAGACATTCTTCTCAATATACATCACATCAGTATTATGACATAACAAATTAAATTCCCAGTAGAGAAGTTTGAAGAATATACTTTTTTTCTTCCATTGTTGCGTTCCGATTTCACTTGACGATGCACTTCCGACCCATTTTCTACTATCATTAAAATGATGAACCTTCCCAAATTCTGTTTCAACATTTTCAAGCTGTGTCAATATTTCAGAACTAGTTAACAACTTTGGAGGTGGTCTACGATCACTTGAACCATTAAATTTTGATCTGTTCAGCCGAAATCTATGAGATGCATTGAGAAATCTTCAATGACACATGAAGAACCATACTGTGAGGTAGCCATTTGGGCTCAAAATCAAATTTACAAACGGGATAAGACAAACCCGTGTAAGTGTTCCAACCAGGTAGATTCCCAAGACCAGGGAAGTCACTAATGGTCCACATTAAAGTAGCATGCATTTTAAACATTTTTTTAGAAGAAGCATCAAATGTCTCAACACTGTTTCTCCATAATTCCTGCAATTTGTCAATCAAATGCTGCAAGTATACATCAATATCATTTCCATGCATTTTTTTTTCTAGGAATAATCATTGAAAGGATAACATATTTTTGTTGCATACACATCCACGTAGGTAGATTATATGGGATCAAAACAACTGTCCAAATTCTATAACTAGTACTCAAAGTCCCAAATGGGTTGAATCCATCGGCAACCAATCCCAATCAAACATTCCTAGGATCAGCTAAGAAATATAGATGTAATGAATAAAATGTCTTCTACGATTGGGAATCTCGTGGATGTCTCATTAACCCATCATTGTTATTATCTATATAATTCCACTTCATGTATTCAACAGTTTTTTATGACATGAATAATCTTTTCAATTGAGGATTCAAAGGAAAGTTACACAAAACCTTTGCAGGTGTGTTCCTTTTCTTCTTCTCCATGAAATTATGTTCATTCAGACTTCAAACATCACCCTTTTCCTACCATCTAGAAGAATAACATTTCTTGTAATTCTGTCTACTTGAATCCTCTCCCCAATAAAGCATACAATCTTTGGGACATGCATGTATTTTTGTATAATTTAGACCAATCTTGTTAGAAACTTTTGTCATATCCTAAAATGATTCTGGGATTTTTTCTTCAGGAAATGCATCACAAATCAATTCCAATATCATGGACATTTCCTTATTTTTAATTCCACATAGACATTTGATATGGTACAATTTCATCCGAAATGAAAGATTTGAATATTTCAAACACCCACTACACAAATCTTGATTTCCATCGTCAACTAAATCCAGAAATGAATTTTCCTCAGTGATGTTTTATATTATATTTGGCTCCAAGGAATAAAGAGGAGGATCCAATGATATGTTAAAATCTTGGTCTGCCTGTGTTACAGTCTCAAAAACATCACTTGTCACGTTGCAATTTGTAGCACCCTCTTCTGGTTGTTCTGATCTGTTTTGATGCTGATACTGGTGTCTTGTAATGCAGAATGCATCATTTATGAGGTTTTCATTTTCCATTGTCCACGAACTTGGGACCTCATTCTGTGGATTAACATTAGTGCCCATCCTTTCTGTAACGTTCGATTCTCCATGCCAAATCCAACACAAATATTGACCCGGGAATTACTTCAGTATTAAATGTTCATAAACCTCATCTCTCTTCAACCATATTCTGAATTTACATTTAGGACATGGACATTTTATTCTCCCTTCAACGGATCGATTATAAATTTCAAAATCTAAAAAATCGTTCAATCCCATAACATACTGAGGTGTGTTCCTTGATAATGTGATCCAGCATTTATCCATGTATATCACAATGTGCCTACACAAAATATATGATAGGGTAAGATTACATAAACATAATATAATAAAGATGACCCATTGATCATAAAGTATTGATAATATAATACAGATGATTCATTGATCACATTTACCATTTCAGACCAACCGAACAAGTCTAGTCCATAGGAGACAGCGTCAACACCTCATTGAAGAGCAGTAAGAATATTGGGTTACACACTTATCATAACACTGTCGATCACACATTTATGTTTCCACAAACAACACCCCATTGATGTGTTATTGAAATCGATCATAATGAAATTTAAACCTGAGACATTGTGTGATTGTTTAGGCTTGACCTTAGATGTCCTCCAAGAGGAATGATGTTTCTTGAGGGATTCATACACAACCAACCATATCAAATTCGTATTTTCATGCAATAACTGAAGAGATTTAAGTCATGAGAGCTCAATAGAAATTCTAGAAAAAATTTCCATTTTTCAATTGACATCTTAGGTTGTGTTAATTCTACTAGGAAAGGAAAATTTTTAACAAAAATGACAAGATTCTTTCCACCATTGGAGTGTCCTAGTAATCCAAATTAGAGATATATCAGCCACTAATAAGTTATCTATATCATATTCACATAAAAAATATGTTTGATTCTCCCCTCAAGCACACTCATTATGTCATAATAATCATAAAGAGGTCCAAAACCAAACCGACCAGCATGCCAAAACACCTTATTCTTTTTGAAGTCCTCCAATGATTTGAGACATATTGGATTATTTAATTCATAGGTCACTCTACTCCATAGATGACCTAACACATTAAAAAACATACCATGGTTCAATGATTTAATCGAACTCCATACATTCATTAAGACATTTAGAACTCGACAGGAAAAACATAGATGTAACCATGTTACCATAGGTTCCATAACAAATTGTCACATCCTGATTACTATACATAGTTTGTCCACCCTATGCATTAAAGAATTAGAAGGTACATAAAATAGATTTAAACCAACATCATATTGACTCATATGACCATCAACATGAATGAAAGCATACAATGTTGTCCAACACTGAGGAAAATAATGGGCCATGCGACCTGAAAAGAAGATGACAATTCTTGAGGTAAGCCTATCCTACTGAAACCGAGAATTTCTTGATACTCATGAAAAACAAATGGCAAAAACACAATAACCACCCAAAAAAATGGTTTCATTAGAACTAAAGAGTCATATGAGGGGAAATGACACATGAACAGAACCGAACATCAGAAAACTCCTTGTAATAGAAAGGTATTAATTTTCTAAGGGAACTGCCTACCAAAGGATATCAACTTAAAATGGGAATGCATCAAACCTAACACCATGTTATGATTACAAAATTCACTAGGCTCAAAATCCAATCAACTAATCCATCATTAAAAAGGTGGTCTATGGATAATTCATGTGGTTATATTCCAAGACAACTCAAAAAGTCCCACGCTACCCTTACATAAGTGTCTCTACCAAGGACACCACTAAAGGTTCCATTTCCAAAAAATAATGGGAAATCACAAAACGAATTTAAATAAGTTTTTTTCATAAGAAATTATACTATATTTTAACATAATAATGGGAGATCACATGTTCAACCCATTCCATAAATCCGGTTACACCATGCATATCACCATGCATCCACCATATTAGGTGATAACTACAACCAAAAACCCAAGTCTTATTAACCATATACCTTCAATCTTCATCCAACCCAAGATCAAAAAGAATCATATAAAAATACTCAATTAAAAAGAAAATATATAAGTAAATAAACAATAAAAAGAGTTAATATGGCATATAGGCCCTAGAAACAGTGTATCTGAACATCACATGAAAATAGGCTCGCTCGACCCCAAATAGTTATCTTTATCAAAAAACTGGTTTTATTTCTATTTTGGATTAACTGATTCATTTATCATAGGTTAAAACTGTGATAAACATATGTAATTAGCTATCATAACCTATTAATTATTTATATATTATTCCAATCAAATATTCATGTTTCAATGAATTTTAAGGATGAAAATTTCCATTAACAAACCTCTTTATTATTATCATTAATAAGTATTTCCATATTCATATAATTTATCCAATTACATTAACACTTGGAATAAAAATTTCAATTAAACATGAATTAGGTATCAAATTAACAATTTTCTTCAAATTAACTTTCTAAAACATGGAGTAACAAACATTCTAATCAAATAATAAACATATATTGCCCAAAATATTGTAAAAAAGATGAAAAATGTTACCACAATGGAAAACTCACTTTGGGGTCACGGTCGCAGTGAGAAGGGTCGCCAGGAGAAGGGGGTCGCGAGTTGCCGGGGTCACCGGTCGTGGGCTCCACCATAGACGCTGGTCGTGGTGTCGCCAGAGACGGAGGTCGGGTTCGCCGGAGAAGTTGCGGGATCGCCTAGGGAGTTACAGGAAGAAGGGAGCATGAGGGGTTGGGAGGGTTGGGGGAAACATGGGTCGGGGTAGGGAAGGGTTGGGATTTTTTAAAAAAAAATATGGTTTTAGCAGTGGTTTATTAAAAACCACCGCAAAAGCATTTTCAGAAAACATTTAACGGCGGTTTTGTGAACCGCCGCCACAAAATCGCTGCTAAACCCTATTTATGTTGTAGTGGTGGGAGTCAAAAGAACATAAACCATAATGAATGGGAGGAGGAGATTTTTATTTCCCATGGTAAATAGAATGTTTTCAAAGAAGTGTACTTACCTCTTTGAACATTGTGTCAACATTATTCTCGAATTTAGTACTCTGTACTTCATGGACCCCTCGACTAGGTATACTGGACCTTGAACTGAATTGATGAATATTCTATTTCATGTTATTAATTAGGGTTCTTACAGAATTTGGGGCCTTATCAATTACCACACCACCTACAATAGCATCAATCATGTTTCAATCAATAAGAATTAAACCTTTATAAAAATATTGTATCAAAAGTTGATTACTTATTTGTTGTTGTGGGAAACTTGAACAAATACTGTTAAATATTTCCCAGTATTCATGAAGTGTTTCCACATAGTAATGTCTTATCCCAAAAATTTCATTCCTTATTATTGCAGTTTATGTGCCTGGGAAATATTTTCAAGGAAAAGGAAATTCATGTCTTCCCAAACTCTAGTTGGGGAATTAACATAATTCAACCAATATATCGTATTGTCTTCTAATGAAAATTTTAATTCCCTAAGCTTTACTTATTCTTAATCCACATTAGTAGGTTTTAATTTCAAATAAATAGTATGAAATTATTTTAAATTATTGTGCGGATCTTCACAAGACATTCCATTTAATCTTGGTAATAAATGAATAAAATCAGATTTTAATTCCAAATTGGGTGTCTCACATTGAATTTAAATATAAGTGGGTTGGAAATCAACATCAGGTGAGGTTAGTTATTTTAGTCTTTTGTTATTTTAAAAAATGTTGTAAACATTAATTTTAGTTTTAACTTAGGTTCCAAAAGAATAATAAGAAGGATCAAGGAGAGTGTCAATGTTTTGTGTGTCCTCCTTCAAAGGGTTATCTTCTGCATCTTCGTTTTGATGACATAGGATCCTCTCTAGTTCGAGTTCAAAAGGTCGAAACTCTCCTAAGGTAGAATGTTTCATGCATAAAACCTAAAAAATAAATAAATTAGAACCAAAATATATAGTTAAGGGTATAAGATAAAACAAATACACATTCAAAAATTTTAAAAATATATTATAAAAAACACGAACTAAAATCCAAAATGCTCCCCAGAAATGGAACCAAAATTTGAAGATGATATCATGACATGTAAAATTGATTATTTTTTTAAGGATGACTTATAGTATTGAGAAGACCATAGTTCATCTCTCAATGAGTGTTCATAGGTTTGGATTGTGTGTTCTCAAAAAAATTTACTAAAAGAGGGGGTTGTTTTGAAAATAGTTTAAAGAAAATAACATAATTTAAAGAGTTTAATAGTTGAACAACCAAGTGGATTTTGAAAAATATGAGATAAAACGGTGCATTTGGATTTTACTAAAAATATTTAAAGTTCATTTTTCTACTATATTAATTAAGGTTTGACGTAAATATTTGTATGAAATTAATCAGAATCCCAATTTCCCTCCAAGATTTTATATCAGAGCATGTGGAAACAAACCTTGACATAATAAAAATATAGACAAGGTCCAGATAACATGCATGTTATAATAACATTAAAATAAAATTGAAATCTCAAATAAGTGGAGAATAAAAGGATTCTTGTGTTTTCCAATCGAAACAACACAATCCATGCACTCAAAACTTCACATTGTTTGGTTTAAAGTAAAGAGCATTTCATTTAGTTAAGTAGAAAAAGCATTAAAAATGAATAAAAGAAATATAACTCTGAATAAAATGATTTTAAATCCAAAATACATAAAAACACTATTAGTACATGTCCTAGAACACCCTTTACAAGATGTGTAGCTCCCTCACAACAAACCTCCATTATTAATCTTGACATCAAGAGGAGGAGGAAGGTCCGGTAGATCTCCTTATTCATTCTTGATACCCCTATGAGGATAGGGGCCTCCATAACTTATATTATTAAGAGGGGAATCATCTATAACTAGAAATTGTCTTCACCTCACTCCTTGGTAAAACTTTAAAATGGGTTTCCCAATGTATCATTGTATAATAAAATTGGATGGTTGTTTTGAGCCCCAAGATTATGAAAACCCACTTTTACCATGGTTTTCTATCTCTAGACAGTATTATATCACTTGAAGAAAATTAAAAGGTTGTGTCCAAACCTATTTAAAATCTCTAATTAAAATTGTTCACCATTTGGGTAACTATAGATCGAGATATTGATATAACACAACACACCACTTTTGACTTTGTTTAGATTCAGTGGCTTGGACAGATTAGTTTGAATGGGACACTAGATGGCCGAATTGGGCTTGGGTTCCTGCATAAAAGTTGTATCCCAAATAATTTTGGATTATAAGAAAAAAATATCAGCCCAATTTAATGCACTATTCAGTAGGATCATGTGGTTGAGTCCATTGGTGTAAATGGATCATGCGCAGTTTGGCTCATTTTACTTGAACTTCATCATGCGCCCTCCAAATCACCTTCACCTACAATGTAATTATCAAAACAAGTAACATTTACCTTTTCAACAGTGATAAATACAAAATAGTTGAATCAAGCATGAATTGAAATTTATTATTTTTTTATAATTTTCAATACAAAACTAGTTTAGCACAATGATGTAAGGGTGAAAATGAAATAGTGAATCTCGATGCAATCAAGAACCTTTTGTTTTCATTTTATTTTGGGATAATTTGTATATAATCCCCCCATGGTGGATCATGATTATTCTTTTATGACTTTTATGACATGTATAGTGGTTAATTATGATATATCATGTGTTTGTATTTACTCTTGGCTGGTATTTAGTTGTGTTTTTAGTTAATTATTATAGTTTTATTATGATGAAGAGTTGATTTCATTTTTCTTCCACTATGTTAATGGTTATATATACATAATTTTATAGTATCCCCATATGGTATATATCAACCCTAACCATTGTTTGTAAACCTCTAATATACAAAGAGGCATTCCTGAGGTATGTGTTATTCTAGTTCGGTCATGGTGGAGGTGAACTAAATTTTAGATGTTTAAAAGTGGTATCCGAGCCATGTTTTCTTTTATATTTTTATTTAGGATATGGTATATAGGATATAGGATGATGTCAATGATTTATATGGATATTGTTCTTTGGTCCAGTTGACCCATGTATGAGGGATGTCCAAGTTACTAGTGATGGAACTATTATTCTTATTTTTCACTTTTACTATTGTATTACATTGATAAATATGATGAATTTACATATTTATTTATGATTTATGAGTTTTAGCCTTGTATCGAAGAGTAAAGAGAGTGTTCATTAATGAATCATTCCTAGAATGTAGGGATCAAGTTATATTTTCATGTTTTTCTATGATTGATATTATGGTTACCATATAGGGTTGGTTCACTTAAAGTGTCAACAACAACCTATATATATTTCTCCTATATAATTTCTTAATATCACTCTAATTAACCTACCCATGATTCCTAATAATCACTATGATATAATATGATCGTTTTTTGACATGTGTGAGATTATACCTTACCTAATATTGGGTAGGTTAGGATGGACTCGAGCCTTATTTTATGTGTCCCTTGTATCATACAGTGCACATTTATGGTAGATCTATGTGAACTAATAATTTATTATTATAAACTATGATATTTTAATTAAGATATAAATGTATCATGATTCATGTGAATGGTATTGTATAGATATTTAATCATGAAAACCTCTCCGTGAGATATGGTAGGGTTAGCACAAGCATTCCCCACCAGCAATTGAGTCATATCAACTTGTTTCACCTATTCTTCCTATCGATCAGTAGAATAGAGAGATCCTAGTTCAGATCATAGTATATATGGGACATAGGGAATTGTGGTTTTTCTAACTATGTCATACCTAACTCATGAGTTCTAGTTACATCATCCACCTCTCTTTGTGGGTGAGGGTGTATGACAGGTCATAGAGTTTTGGATCACGTACATGAAAATGATATATGATCATCTCAAGACACCCCTTGAGAGGTAGGTGAAGTTGGATTCTTATGTACTTTTTGAGATCAGTGAAGCACTGCTGGTTCTTTCTGATATATGAATACTAGCATGTGAGGCTATCCTAAAAGTAATTTTTGAGATTTTTCATTTATCAATTCTACCTAGATACATTCAATTGGTACTAGGGCATGTCGGTGATAGGATATGTTGGTTTCTTTACTAAATTTCTATGATTTCTATCTATGATGGTGTGATGAGGATACAGAGTCTGGAATTTTAAATATGGATCAGGATGCTCCATTAGATCTTAAGTAAACAAATCCATGATGATATCCTTTTCAAATATTATTAATTATTATTTGATTAATTAGTATAACTAGATATATATTGGGTGATCTGGGCATTGGTATTCCTATTTATAGGTTGTAATAAGGACATTTAGTTGTAGGAATCAAATATTTGAGCACTGTTAGATAGGAAACGATAAACAAAGCATCCAGGATAGAGGTTCATCACTTCCTCTGAGAGGATGATCATTAGTCGAGTGTTATCAATACATCCAATAAGATCATGTTTGACCAAATTTTGATAGGTTGTTAAAGGTGTGCCACTCATATGGGGATTCATGGCACTTTTATAGGTTGTTTTGAATCGCACCATAGATGGATAGTGAGAAAAGATATGATCAGCCTTAGGGTTTGTGGGAAGGTCCAAGGGAAGAATAGTAGTTAAGAAATTGGTCATAACCCATTTATTTGGGTAATGGAGGTGATTTTAGTACTAATGGGTAGTATTTTTAGCTAGGTGAGGTCCCTTAGTAGTGTTCGGTGATGAGAGATTAGGGTCATCATTTATTCATGCGTCATGCCGTCGAGCAGAATCCTGTCATGTAGGGCAGGGATCCATCTATAGTTTTAGTTATAATTCTAGTATCATCGACCCATATTTATGATTTATTGGATATAGTTTCATATAATTGCTTTATATATAAGTAGTTGGTTAGTGATCTAGGGTTACCAATGCATTATTTGTATGGGGTTTTTTCTACAAATGCACCCTTAAGGG
Source organism: Viscum album (assembly GCA_963277665.1). Lineage (NCBI taxonomy): Eukaryota > Viridiplantae > Streptophyta > Magnoliopsida > Santalales > Viscaceae > Viscum > Viscum album. Next base: position 1,072,898,825 of record OY728134.1, read on the forward strand.
TAGGACCAGGTGGTGTTTAGAGCTTTCCAAGGTAATCCATTGTGATTGGTGGCACAGGTCCCTCTAGGAGTTCTTTATGTTATAGATGATTTGTTTAAATGTGATCCTTAGGATCTATTATGGAATCATTATCAAGTACATATCAACTTCTATCACCAGTGGGTATCTTTTATATCTATAGAGCTTAGTTATTATACCTAAATCAATTAGTTAGATCTATAGGAAGGTAGTTGAGGACTAGAACAAATGCAGCCAAGGGTAATAATGATCTAATTTTATAGAATTTATTTGAGAAATTAGAATATGTTCTAGGTTTTTTCTCTCCAATAATTAATTAGTTCTAGGATGTGTTTCCAAAGGATTTATTAGGGTTTACATGCAAGAATGAAATAAAGTTCATGTTCAATATTATATATGGTATGGAACCCCTATACATTTTACCATACTAGATAGATCATGTAGTTCTTTATGATATGAAGGGTCATATAGAGGATTTTAAGGCAAAGGGTTTTATTTGATCATGCATGTTCTCTTGGGGTTCACATTTATTGTCTACTAAGAAGACTAGTATATCATTGTGATTATGTATGCATTAGAAGAGGATAAAACAAGTGATGGTTAAGAATTGTAATCCCATTTCCCTTATTAATGACCTATTAAATCAGTTGAGAGGGTCCATGTAGTTATATAGGATTTATTTGAGGCCAGGCTACCACTAGTTGAGATTGTGTCCATCTACTGTTTTTTGTATTAATTTTAGGAGAAGTTAAAGCCTATGTGAGTATCCTATCATTTCATTTTGGATGACATACATTCAAATTACTTCCATATCTCTACTTAATTGGATCTTTCACCATTATTTGGATTCATTCACAATGGTCTTATTAATGAAATTTCGGTGTACTTCTAGAGGTGGGAGGAGAATGATTGCTATTTGGAGATTGTTTTTAGTGTCCTAAGAGAGAATAAATTGTATTAAAAGATCCCAAAGTGTTCGTTCTATATTATCAAGGTGAACTTATTGGTTCACATGATATCTAAGGAAATTACAACAATGGATATAGAGAAGGTTGAATTTGTGGTTTCTTGGGAGAATCCTAAGAATATATTAAAAACATATAGTTTCTTGGACATTTCATGTTAATATATATAGTATATTTAGGAATTATCCCATTTTCCATCACTGATAATGACCTTGAAAAATATGGGGTGAATCTCTTTTGGTCTTATGCTTGTCAGATATAATTTAAAGATATGAAAGTAATTTTTTCTTCTATATTAATCCTAGCCATACCTGAGACATGTAGGGAGTATACATTGTATTGTGATTATTTATTAGTAAGTATTATGGAATTTATAATATAGGGAAATCTAGTGATCACTTATAGGTTCAGGTAGTTGAATACACATGAGAAGAATGACCCAACACATTATCTAGAGCTAGTAGTAGTGGTGAACATGTAGAGATACTAATGTCACTACCTTCTGAGTGAGTGATTTGTGGTGTATATTGACCATAAGATCTTTATATATATCGTTTCATATAGGAAATTGAAACTTATTTAATGAAGGTGGGTTGAGAATCTATAGTATTTTGATTTTGAAATGGAATATACCCATGTGAAGTGGAATGTCATGGTAGATTCACTAAGTAGGAAGAATCATACATGGGTAGTGTAGGTGGCTAGTGATGATTGGCTCATGATGAACCTCATTGTAGAGATACACCTTGATGTTGAGGAGTGTCATAGTAGAGTGACCATAATATCCTTAGTTATGATTTTCTCACACTATAAGAGGGTGAAGGGGGGATAGATATCTAATTTAAATTATTTTTTTATTATGGATATTATATATGGTGGGGATCTACCACTTTATTGGTCCATGGAATCTGATGAGTCCCTTTATATTTGAGTATGGGTTATAGTCCCCATGAGAATACATAAGGATATGACAAGAAATTCCTATGCCTTGTGATAGGATATTCACCTAGGGATTATGATGATATATATGACATTCATAGGTGGTATTAACATCCCGTGATGTTGAAAGAAATAACAGGGTTCATTTCATAATGCTTTTCCTATTAAAAGGTGAAGGTCAAGCATCAATGACCTAAGGGTATTATTTAGTCATTATATATTCATGATTTGAAGTGGAATGATGTAAAGATGGGATTCATGATGAGATTATTGATTTTTTCTGATGTTAGTGTTGTGGTATGGATTTTTATGCACTGGTTGATTAAAGTCATGTATTTTCTACTCAATTAGGAGACCTATTTTTTCAATGAACTAGGATGGATGTATTTGTGTAATATTTTTTGTCTATGTGGAGTGAGTAGTAGAATCATTTATAACCAGGATTCACATTTTACATCACACTTGTAGTGAGGGTTATCTAAGATACTTGATATATAGGTACATCTGAGCACCACCTATTATCCCTATACTAATGGAAATATTTTGTGAACCATAATATTGTTTGAGGGCATTTTGAAAGAATGTTTACTTAATTTTGGTCTATCATGGAAGAATTATCTATAACTTATGGAGTTTTACTACAATAACACTTATTAGTCATTGATTAAAATGGTTACTTTTTAGGTTTTATTTGGTATACCATGTTAATCACCTTTGTATTTACTGGAGGCTTGGGATTTTTTAGTCATATGGATATGTCTCATGCCTAAGATATTATAGAATATTCTTATAATCATGAAATGGTTGGTGGAATGTTAGAGTAGGGAAATATTTCATTCCAGTCAATGGTAGTGTCATCTTGAGTTTGAATTGAGTGACTTGGAATTTTTTTGATTGTCACATTGCTTATGATATAGGAATATTCATAGTTAGGGGATGATAGAACTTTAGTTTTCGACACTGTTAGAGATTATATATAGAATTATTAAAATGACATACCAATATCTAAATCCGTTGAGATATAATTATTTTCATAATTTCTTCTGTGTCTTAACTTTGTAGAAACCATCTTGAACTTTCTCATGTGATTTGTGTCAATGAGGTTGATCTAGAGTTGGATGTGTTATTCAAGGAGTAGTTAGTTAAAATAGTGGATTAGAATAAAAAGAATCTACATGGGAGGTTATTTCTTCTAATATGGTTTTAGTGGAAACATGTTTTTTCTAGGAGGGGACATGGGAGAGGAATGCTGATATATAGGTATAGTGCCTAGAGCTTTTCTCCAATGAGGCTCAATGACACTCAGTGGTGTGGCTCAGGGACGAGATGTTATATGGGGGTAGGTTGCAACGTTGTGTCCTTATAAGGTGTGATTTCATTTTCAATTTCACCCAAAATCATGTATTTGGGTTGATTTTTTGTGATGGTGGATTTGGTAGGGGATTGGGGGACATTTTTGAGAATTCAGGCTTGGTCTAGAGGTTGTCTATTTTGAAACATATACCACTAGGTACATGGTTGTCTAGTTCCAAGTACCCAATGAAGACCTTGTAAGTGGGTATTGTTCTACGTGGGACACTAGGTACCCAGTTCCCACCATGTACCATGTTCCTATCAAGAGGATAACAAATAGTTACATACTTGTTTTCATAAAAGTTTAAATTTAAAAAAAAATTAAATTAATTAATTGTTTAGATTTTTTGAATGATAATTACTTTCATTTCCCCCATTAGTAGTCACAGTTCCCACCTTGGCCTCTCCACCTTCTTCTCCAATTAGTGGTTTACCTATATTCCCCATCAGTTTGAAATTTTTTTTAATATATGAGGTTAATGTCATTAAGGCTACCAATAATATTCCCTCTATTCATTGTTTTCATCATTATTTCTCTTTGCATCGATGATTATACCTAATTATACGGATTTTTAAAAATTTCTAGATTCTATCCATTTGAGGTCGAAATAGCAAGTGGTATTTGACAAGAAGTACATTTTTAGTCCTAGTTTGGTGGTCCCCTTATATTCATGATAGTTGTTTCATATCATACATACATTGTATGAAATGTAGTAAATTACACTTTTTTGCATATGCCCAAAAATTAATTTAAATCTGTTTACTTAACTTCCAAAGGTATGAGTGGAACCTGGAATGTCATGAGTTGGCCATGTGAGGTGTTAATTGACACAATTGGTTATAAATAACCAATTTTTATATGGAATTGATATTTAAATCATTAATTTGGACTTAAGAAAGGTTCATATGAATGAGAACCAACCTAAGGAACCTAGTTTAGCGCATTAGTATGGTCCATGAAAGGGTTTGGATTTTGTATGAGATAGGATAGAGGTTAGTTGGATTAGAATTAGAGCCTTAAGATGGTAGGTGGATTTGATATCATGAACCCTTGTTTGATTTATATGATATAACATTCACCGAGATTATTTAAATTGTGATCCATCATTAACTTATAGTATTTCAATTTTGATATATCGATCATTTGAACTTTTCAAAGTTTTATACATCATTCACATGAATGAGATAACTATTGAAGAATCTTAAACAGTGTTATAAATTGGGGTATATCAATAATTATCATATTTAAATTAGGTGGTACATCATTCACCCATGTTTGGTTAGTGTTATATTATCCACTATGGCCAGTAGATAATGTGATCCATTATTCATCGTATAATATTAGCATTTATATTACATCGATCATGGGAGTTTATTACTAGTGTATAATAATCTAATTATGTGATTTTTCATGGTGGTAAATCATCAACTCAGTTACCTATCCCAATGTTATATCATGTAACACCTTGAAATTTTATGATATATTTCTGTTCAAATAATTTTTTCGATTGCTTGTGATATACGAAACCCCAATTATAAATGAACCATAAAATAGTATATCATTATAAAAGAGCCATTACACTGGAGGGTATGAACAAAACTAACTAAAATATGAAACAGTTATGGTTTACACAAGTATAAAAACAAATTCATTGGCTATCAATTTATTAGATATAAAAATAAAATCATTTGGATATAAAAGAGGCATTTTTATGTGCATGATACGTTTTTTTCTTAATAAATTAAATTTATCAAAAATTTTGAATTATTTTAAATAAATATGTATATATTATATATTTATTCAAATTTTTTAACATTCATCGAATATTTTTTCTAATCATGGAAAATGAATAAATCCAGTTGAATGCTTAAAATGTATTTTTCTAAAAAAAAGTTTTTGTCGCGTTCTATGCTCTTATTTTAAAATTAATTCCAGACACATATAGAAATTGAATCATTAAATATGGTTTCTATATTGGGAATTAAGATGATCAAATTTGGTAAATGAGTCTGTTTTATTTTTGATTTTTATGAAAATATTTGTTGCATCAGTAAAGGTAAAATGAGTAAAATGGGGTTAAAAATTTGGGATAAGGAATTAAAATTTCACTAACACTTGAATCTATCATATTTTATGTTCTAATTTAGAAACTTATAATATAAATCTACAAAATATGACTAATATTTGTCATTTATACTTTATATTAACATTTATATTATTTTAAGTAAAGAAAAATACCAAATGTCACTCTCTAGAATTTAAACTTATCTTTTATGTCCACATGGGGATAAAATATGTTGTGAATGAATATTAAAGGTTATTACTTTCATAATAAAATTATTTTTATGATGTTTATTTATTTATAATTTTTATTTATTACATAATTTCATTAAATTATTATATAATATCGACAAAGTATTTATTCACTTAATAGAAATATATAATAAATGATTTTAAAAATATTAAAGCTAATAAAATTTGAAAGAATTATTGGGTTACAAAATTTTTATATATTTTTATATCATATTATGTATTTTATAAATTCTTATATTAAATATTAATCTTTTTTGTTATATATTTAAAGTCAAATTAAATGAATGGTGTAAAATGACAATAATGATATTTTTTGAAAACAATATTTTATAAATTATTTAAGAATCATAAAAATATTAAAATAGGACAAGTATATATTATATACTCAAAATTATAATCACATATCCATTTATTATTCAATTTTTACCTTATATGTGAAATTATCTCCATTTATGATTGAAAAATTCATTACCTCAATTATGTTTAAAATTTGTTAACCAAGGGGTTAATCAAAAATATAAGGTTTAAAATGATATCTAAACATTTCCATATTTTATTTTATGATTATATTAAGACTATATACTCATTATATTTTAATTAATTTCATTTTTTAACCATTTTACATGAATTATACACATTTATATTATAATATTTCATGAATTTATGGAAGTGTTCCTCCCATCACTTATAAAAAGACACCCATTCCATCTCTTATTTACACAATTTTGAGCAACCAAGCTCAAATAATCCTGAACTATTTATCATATATACATCCTTATCCATGTTATATATGTGATTTTCTTCCCAAAATACCAACCTTGTGTCTCTTAAGTGGAGATAGAAAGGAAGTCTACTGAAGAAGTGGTAAAATTCATCATCCAATCCCTCTAAACCAGTTATAACCATAAAAAAATAATTAATCCAATATCATAAAAATAATGGTATGTTATTATGATTATGTTAAAACCCTTTTCCACCTTATTTTCATCATATTTAATGATAAATCTTTGCTCGTGCATATGTATATCTTATCCTTTTCACGTAGCGGTGTAATTTATTTTTCACCAGCACATTACTTGGACGATTATATTGGTGTATTTAATTAATATATATGTTATTTATTATATTATTGTGGTTATTTAAAGTTTCATTATTATTTATCTATCTATTATTCTATCTTTTGAAAAGTGAAAACACCATTCATGTGTACGTATAGCCTACCATCTCCATGAACAATATAATTCATTTTTTATCTCTAACTTTTGTGGATTACCTTAAATAAATATACACATATATATATTTAATTTATATTATATTTATATCATTAATAACATTCTATATATGATAGAACCATGATCAAAGTATGAGGACCAAAACCACCGAACCAAAACATATATGAAAAACAAAGCAGTTATCACTCAAAACTGTGATTTTCATAATGAATTGTTAATAAAATAGTGATAAAAGGTGATAAGTAAATAATATATGCTTTGATATATATTAGTGTAGTTATATAACAAAGTTATCATAAATATATATTTATTTTAATAGTAATTTTGAACAAGTATGAAGGAAGTCTCACCTGAGGTAAGTGTTCGTTGTCTCAATATTTTTTCATGGAGACATGTTTGACGTTAAGCACATATTTATGTTTATAAGGTGTATATACTCCCAATTTGAACTTTTATATCATTTATACTTATTAATTTATGATATTTAAAGTTACAAATCACATTAATTTATTCAAGGGTCGTTGATTTAAAATTTACCTGTGGTAAGGGTTTAATTCACATTCTCATCATTATTTGGGATTGTTTATGTTAATGTATCCAATGGGAGAATTATTTAATATTTATATATTAAAACCCGTATATTTCATTCTCATATGGTTATTTCTATAATTTAGAATATATCATTTTTTTTACTCTCTTTAATTACTCAATATATTAAAATAATGTTTTCAAGGAAACCCAACTTTGTTTTTCTACTTAGCCGGTAATCTTTTTCTTATATGTCCATATTTTCCATAAAATATTTTAAAAAATGTTTTGAATATCCTCAAATGATTTATTAATTTTATTTTAACTCATTTTATCATTTTTAAACAAAAATTTAAAATTAATATCTTTTTCCTTTTCTGAACAAGGTACTTTTGATTGTTTACTAAAAATGTTAAAGGAATCATTATTTTAACATACACAACATGAACAAAATTTCCCGCCATCATGAACACCCAATTATTTTAAGATTAATTTACATTTTTAAAAGTTAAATTTCAAATAAAAAAATTTCCTCAATATTTTTAGACATTTTTATATTGTGAATAAGTGATTTCAATGTGAAAAGAGTATTTTCTGTAAGAAAATTTCCAGTGAAATTTTTATATTATTTTAATCTCAGTCAGCATCATTTGTTGAATATTACTATTTATTGGGGATATACTCTAAATATATCATCAATAATTTTTTTATATATGATTTTTAATCTATTTTACTGGGGAAAGTATTGAAACTCAATATGTTATTTCTTCTAATATGGATAGTTATTTATTATTAAGGAATGTTGATCAAGTTATATTGTTTATTAATATGATTAATTCATAGAAATTATTAAGTTATAGGTAGATTATATAATTACATATCCCCTAAATGAATTAATAAGTCTCTTGAGACAAAATATGTTGGGTATTTGGATGTTTCTTTTCCCATTTATATAGATGTCTTAGAATGAGGCCTCAATAATAAGATTAAGATGACCGACATTAAGTGTCTTGTAATTATGAAAATTGTTATTGATGTACATGTGATTAATTTAATAGTTATTATATCCAGGGATAAATTATAAACTAATGTGATTATTTATGTGACATTATTTAATTATCATTTATTCTTTCCATGTTATTAATGCCTTATTTAGATTTTTTGTATGCATACACTTAATGAGCATCTAAGCTCACCCCTTTCTTATGTTTCCTTTCTTAAATATTCTAGAATTGTATTATGATTTATGTTAATGGATATGATAAAGGAAATAATGCTGTTAATAAATAAAATATATGATATGTTTTTTGTTTTCATGTTTAATTTGGGATTCAAGTATGTATCTAGTTGTCGAAGACTACTAAACTATTTGGTCCTTTGAGGTGAGATCACTTATATCTAATTCCAATGTAATAAATTAAAAACAAGATCTAGGATTCTAAAGTTGGGTTATTTATGGTTATTATTAGAGAGATTTTTGTAGATTCCTTGGGAACTAGATTTAGGAAAATATAGATTAGGAATTATAACTCTATAATGGACTATCAATTATAATTCTAAGCATGGGATAATATCCTAAAGATTTTGTAGGAGTATATTTATTGGTTTTTATAGTAATACATACATTTTTGGATACTATAAGTGGATTTGGTTTTTGAACAGATGCATCTAGGGTTAAGAATATTAAAAAGAGTTGAACGACAATATATCATCTATCATTATGGTGCACAATGAGTGTGTCTTTACCACACACATGGTTTGACACTCCCCTGGGATATTCATGGGTAAATTAAAATTTTATTTAAAGTATATTCTGATATATTTTAAAAAAAATTATGATTTTAGAATATTCTAAAAGAATACAAGCTTAATGTTCTAAGAAGGGTTATGAAAAAATTTTCATTTTATGTTATGTGTATCATCAGTTTTGAAATTATAAATTATGATTCACAAATGTTATAATCAAATATATTTTATTCCATTATTTTAGGATGGAACTTAGTATAAGAAATAGAAACTGTATCAATGAACATGATCAATTTAGGGATTTTCCTCCTAGGAAAGATAATGATACTAGAACCAGTGTCGTACCTGAATAAATTATAACTATATTACAGTATCTAACTCTGGTTATGACCAATAACCTAGTCTTTATAGAGAATCATGATAATTTTAAACATGGTGTAACAATGTTAGACTATTTCATGTGATAAAAACCTTCATCATTCAATGAAACCAAAAATCCATTTTTAGCTGATTAATGGATAACTTCCTTAGAAAAGATAATTCTTACATTGGTAAGTAATGAAAGAAAAAAAATCATGGTAGTTTATCATCTCATGGGGGATGAGGATCAATGGTGGTCAATGATTTAAAACACTAAGGATGCGGATGAAATAGCTATCCAGGAATTGAAGGATTTCAAGGTAATTTTCTTGGAAAAATATTTTCCTTGTGAATAAAAAGTAGATATAGAGGTAAAAATCATGATTATAGGACAAAAGGAAGAGGAAAATGTTGGCAGGTATGAAGGTAACTTTACAAGGTTATCAAGGCATGTTATGTACTATGTACATAATCTAAAGAGAAGGATTGTAAATTTCTTTGAATCTTTCAAAGGACACTAGTATTTCAAACATTATCATTATATGATGATATAATATCATGTGCTATCAAGATAGATAATGAATTCACCAAGGTGTATTTATTAAAAAGAAATAAAGATAAGAAGATGATGATATAGGAAAAAATTGACAAGGGGAAGTGTAAAATAAAGGATTTTTCAATATGTGATAATTGTGGAAGGAAAACCATGGTATATGCTTAAAGGAAAAGGAGTTTTATTTAAGTGTGTAGAAAAAGGTCATCATTCTCATGAATTTACGGGTAATGGAAAATCCATCAAAGTAAAATTATTTTAATATAAGTACATAGAGAACTATTACAACCAATTCCCAAAAAATAGAGAGAAATTACTGAAAAATAACCCAATTCGATATGGCCAAACATATGAAATTACTATAGCTATAGTGGAAGTTACAAGATATTTTGTGGAAGGTACAATTATCAACCACTGTAGAATTAAATTTTTTTATTTAATTATAGTTATACCCACTCTTTTATATCTAAATAATTTAATAAGGGTATGACATCACCACCTAAATGATTAGATGTTGAGTCGATAGAGAAAACTCCTAATCGTATGATTACTTCATATAAAGTATATATCTCATCGCCAATAGAATTTTGTGGGAATGTTATTCCTAAAATTCTTATTATTATTCCTCTAGTTGATTTTGATATAATTTTGGGTATGAATTGGATCTATTAGTATAGAAACCATATCAATTATTGATTAAGGGAAGTTACATTCTATATTCTAAATCAATCTTCAATAGTCTATTAGTGAGAGGAGGAACCTGAACACCCAATAGAAATTCCTTCCATAAGATGATTTTATCTACCAATTCATGAGGGTTATTTATCTAAAATTGTTGGGTAGAGACTTAACATTGAAAATGTGCATATTTTTTCGAATATTCTAATGTATTTACTAAGTAATTTTCTGGTCTTTCCTTGAATCATGAAGTTGAGTTTTCAATAAAACTCATACATGGTGTTACGCCTGTTTCAAATACTCCATATAGAATAGCCTCAATTGAGTTGTAGGAATTGAATAAGAAACGATATGAGAATCTAGATAAGTTATTCATTCATAATAGCACTTCACTGTGGGGTGCACCTGTTCATTTTTTTAAAAATTAATATGGTTAAATTCATCATTGAATATATTTTGGGGACTTAAAAATATAACTATTAAGAATAAGTATCCTTTACCCCATATCGATGATACATTTGATCAATTATGAGGATATTTATATATTTCCAAGATTGATCTTAGATCTGGATATCATCATATAACGATCAAGAAGGGTAATATACCAAATACATTCTTTAATATGAGCTATGGTCATTATGATTTTATAGTAATGTCATTTGGGATTACCAACACTCATGTTATCTTAATAGATTTAATGAATAGAGTCTTTATATATTACCTTGATCAGTTTTTGTAAGTTTTTATAGTTGATATTATTATATATTCAAATTTTAAATAAGAGTGCAAAGAATATTTGAGAACTGTGTTGAATAGCTTGGGGAAGGAGAAGTTTTATGTTAAATTTATCAAGTGTAAATTTTGGATTCAAAAAGTTTCATTCTTAGGTTATATAATCTCAAGTGAGGGTATATTGATGGATCCTTCAAAGATGGAAGTTATTGAGAATTTTCCTTGAAATACCATGGTAACTAAGATCTATGGTTTCTTAGGTCGATCGGATACTATCGATTATTTGTGATAGAATTCTCATGAATATATAATCTAATCACTATGTTGACTTAGAAGTGGGATATGTTATTATGAAAAAATGATTGTGAAGATAATTTCAAGGAACATAAGAGGAGGTTTCTCAGTGAACCTATGGTTAGACTACCCTGTATAAGGGTTTGTGATTTATAGTGATGCATAAGAGAACGGGTTGGGATATTTCCTTAAGTATAATGACATAGGGATAACATATGTATCTCTCTAATTAAACATTTTTTATAAAAATTATCAGCTTACTAATTTGGAGTTGGAAGTGGTAATTTTTGCAATTAGTATATGGAGACATTATCTATATGGTGAAATTTGAGATATATATACTGATCATAAAATGTTGAAGTATATTTTTTCATTGAAAGAGTTGACTGTGCACTAGATAATATGGTTTGAGTTGATCAATGATTATAATTGCTCAATACATTACCACCTTGAGAAGGAGAATAAGGTAACTGATTCAATGATTCATAAAGATCATGGTATGTTTTCCATGATAATAATTGAAAGATATATAATATTTATGGATTTACATAAGATCGATCATGAAATCATGAGGAAATGGAAAAGAAAATATATTTATCCAATGAAATTTCAACCATACAACCATTAGAGGATTAAGAAGTCCTAGAAGGAAGATATAGAATTATATAAGAAAGTGAGGAATTTTCCCAAGTTCAGTCAATATAATCCTATAATGATAAGGGTTGGTAATCTAGTATGTTTCCCATCAATACTAGACTTAAATAAGGATTTGTTAGTTGAAGCTCATATTTATCATTCTCTATTCATCCTAGAAGTATAAATGTATATATATCAAAAATATTATTTCTAGTATGATAACATAAAAAGAGATATTATATAGTATAAATCTTGGTGGTTGGTATGTCATATTGTTAAGGTAAGAGACTGAAGTCTAAGGGGATGTTATAACCATTACCAATGCCATAATTGAAATGGTAAAACATCCCGATGGATTTTTTTATTACACTCCTAAAAAATATAAAGGATATAATTATATTTGGGTTACAGTATATAGCCTTATGAAATTAGTTCATTTTATCACTATTATATAAGATTTATCTCTTGACTATATTACTTGGTTATACTAAAAGGAAGTTATGAGATTTCATGGAGTACCACTCTCAATTGTATCTAGTTGGGATTCATGGTATACCTCAATGTTCTACAAATGTATTCCAAAGGATATAGATATAGAGTTCAGTTTCAATATTACTTATTATACTCAGATATATGTTTAGTCTTAGAGGACAATTAAAACTATATAATACATGTTGATATCTTTCTCTATGGATTTAAAGGTGGTTGGGATAAACACCTTCCTTTGGAGGAATTTTTTTAAAAATAATAGATTTCACTCATGCACTTTGATGGATCCTTATGAATCCTTCTATGTAATTTAGTTTGGAACTCCAACATGTTGGGATGAATTTAGATAAGTAAAACTATTGTAACCTAATATAGAAAATTAAATGGAAGATAACGTTAGATCCATTACAAAACACATAAGGGCTAGTCGGAGTAGACAAAACAAGTTATGCTTGAAATCATTGATTATATATATATTTTGAAGTTTGTGAAAACATATTACTATAAATATATACTTGTACTAAGTTTATGAATTTTCTAAAGAAGGGATAGTTTATATTTAGATTTATTATTCCCTTTCCCAATTCATGATTGTATCGGGATGGTAGCTTATCACATAGCGCTTCCACCAAATCTCTCTAAAGTTCATTATGTGTTCCATGTATCTATCATGAGGAATTAAATACTTGATACTTAACATGTAATAAAATTATAGGTCATACAAATGTAGTAATATATATCTTATTAGGAACAACTGATAGAGATTTTCGATTGTAGAGATAAAGTACTACGAAACAAGACCACTCACCTTATCAAAGTTATGTGGTGAAATAATAATATTAAGGAAGTTATTTGGTTACTCCAGGATATGATAAGGTAGATGTATCCATAGTTTTTTATAATATATTGATGTAATCTTAATATTTAAATTCATTTTAATTTGGTATAATGTAATTCTGAGATATTTTATTATATATTTCTCTTCAAATAATTTTTTTTGATAACTTGTGATACACACAACCCCAAATCTAAATGAATATTAATATAATATATTATTATAACTCACCCACTAAATTGTTTAGTATTAATAGGACTAACTAAATTAAGAAAAATTTATTGTTTACACATATATAAAATAATTTATTTGGCTATCAAATTATTAGAAATTAAAATAAAATCATTTGAAAGTAAAAGATGTGTTTTTATGTGTACAATGTGTGTTTACATTAATATATTAAATTGAATTCTAATGGTGGATTATTTTAATAAAAAATATCTATTATATATTTGCTCTATTTTTTCAATATTTATCTAATATTTTTTCTTGTCATGGGATATGTATAATCTTGTTTTATTATTAAAAATGTATTTTTCTAAAAAGTGGTTTTCATCACGTTTTGTGTGATTATTTTAAAATTAATTTCATCCATTTATAGAAATTAAATATTAGAAAATATTTATATTTCTAATAATGTGGATAATTTTTTTTAAATAGGTCCTTTTATTTTTTTACTATGAATAGTAACCTTTATAAATATTTGTCACCTCGCTAAATATAAAATACGTAAAAAATGGTTAAAAATTTCAGATAGGGCTTTACAATTTCTCTAAAAATTGAATTTATCCGATTTTATGAGTTAATTTATACCATTATCATCAATGTCTTTAAAATATGGCCACTTTGTGTCGTTTTGCTTTGATATTTATCTTTATATTATTTTCAGTAAAGACAAAATACAAAATGTCACTCTCTTTACTTTAAACATCTATTTTATGTTCACATAGGGATAAAAATAATTTGTTAATGAATATTAAAGGTTATGATTTTCATTATTAAATCATTTTTATGATTTTGATTTATTTATAATTTTTATTGGTTATATAATTACCTAAAATTATTATACAATGCCGACATAGTATTTATTTAATTAATAGAAAAAAATGATTTAATAAATATTAAAAGTAATAAAAATTGGAGGAATTATTATATTACATAATTTTTATAGAGTATTATATCATGCTAGGGATGTGTTAAAGAAATATATTCAAATTAAATATTTTTCTTCATTTCATTAAATTCAAATTAAATGAATCTTGTCAATATTAAAAATAATGATACTTTATGAAAACAATATTCTATTAAATTATTTAAAATTCATAAAAATATTGAAATAGGAAATATAGGATAATATATGGTCTCATATTTTATAAATTTTCCATTTATAATATAATTTTTAACTTATAAGAAAAATTATAACCCTTTATGATTGAAAATTTTATTACCGCGATTAAGGTTTAAAATGGCTAACCAAAGAGTTAATCCAAAAGATAAGGTTTAAAAAGATAACTAAACCTATAATAATTTTATTGTATTATTTTATTAATCCCATATCCTAATTTTATTCTAATAAATTTAATTTTGGAACCATTTTACAAGAGTTAGAAACATTTTATATTATAATATTTTATGAATTTCTAAAAGTGCCCCTCCCATCACTTATAGAAGGACACCCCTCCTCTCTGTTATTTACACTACATTGAGCAACATAGCTAAAACAATACCTAAATATTTATCTTATAAAAATAATTATACAATTTATAGATTTTATTTTCTTCCCAAAATACTAACCCTAGGTCCCTTAATAGTATATCTAAAGGAAGTCTACCGAAGAAGAAGTAATCAGCTTTACCAAATCATTCAAATTTATTTCTTTGAATAATTCTTATAAATATATTATATGGAAACTAAAATATTGAATCCAGTATCAAAAATATATTTATATGTTATTATTATTATGTTAAAACCATTTTCCATCCTATATAAATCAAAAACTCATTCGTGTCTACGTACAACTTTCCATCTCCATGTAGTAGTATAATTCTTTTTTCATCACCACTTTACTTGGATGAATATAATGATGTATTTAATAAATATACATGTTATTTATGATATTATTATAGTTTTAAAGGTTAATTATTATTTTACTTTCTTTCTTTCTATTCGTTGAAAAGTGAAAGCAACCTTCAAGTGTATGTACGGCATACCGTCTCCATGAATAGTGTAATTCATTTTTTTAACTCTACTTTTTATATATGACATTTAAGATATATATATATATGTGTGTGTGTGATATTTATATCGTTAATAACACTATATATATTATAGAACCATGATCAAAGAATAAGTACCAAAACCACCAAACCCAAACATATATGAAAAACAAAGCAGTTATCACCCGGAACAATGATTTTAATAATGAATTATTAATAAAAGGGTGATAAAAGTTTGTAATTAAATAATATATGGTTTTATATATTTGATTAGTTTTATATAATATATGTATAGTAAATCTACATTTATTATATAGTAGCTTTTAACACATTCCAAGGATGTCGGACCTGATATAAGGGTTCATCGTCCTAATATTATTTTATTAAAACTTGTTTGATGTTATGCACCTATTCATGTATATAAGGGGTATATAATTACCATTTTTCCTGTTATATAATTTATAATTATTAATTTATGGTATTTAAAGTGTCATATAAAATTATTTTATCCAATGGGTTTTTTTTAAAGTTACTAAAGTTTGAAGGGTTTAATTCACCTCCTAATCATTATTTAGGATTATTTATGTTTAAGTCCCCATAGGGGGAATTATTTAATATTTCTATATTAAACATATATATGTTATTATAATATGTTTATTTCTATAAATTACATTCTTAAATTCTATTTTTATCTCTTTATGTACTCAATATACCTATATAATGTTTTTAAGGAAAACCAACTTTTTGTTTTTCTACTCATTCAGGAATATTTTACTTCCATGTACATATTTTACTTAAGACGCTTTAAAGAATGTTTTTACTATACTAAAATGTTTTATTAAATAAATTTTTACCCATTTTTTAATTTTAAAAAAAATTTAAGGGAAACTCCTTGTCATTTTCTGAACCAAGTACACTTTACTTTTTACCAAGAATGTGAAAGTGGTGTTTGATTTAACGTACACAGAATGAATAAAATTTCACGTTATCAAGATAGACAAATTATTTAAATATTAATTTAAAATTTTCAATGTTTATTTTAAAATAAAATTTTTCCTTTATATTTGGGAAATACTTTGGTTTTAAATAAGTGATTTTAAGCTGAAAAGGGTATTTTTTCTCAAGAAATTTTCCAATGATATTTTTAAACAATCTTAATCTTTGTCAACATCCTTTGTTGAATATTATTATTTACTAATAATGTTCTCCAAAGATACCATCCACCATATTTTTATGGATGTTTTATGATCAATTTTACTAGGGATTGTATTGATATTTCGTATGTTAGTTCTTCCAATACTGACAGTTTTTTAATTTTAAAGAATGCTGATTAAGTTGTATTTTTTATTTATATGATGAATGCATTGTATTTATTATGTTATGGGTGGGTATTAGAATTAAATATCCCCTTGATGCATTTACAGGTCTCATGAGACAAAATATGTTGGGTATTTGGATGATACCTTAAATATTTATCTATAAGTCTTTGTACAAGACCTCGATGATAAGATTAAGATATCTAGAATTATGCATTAAATTATTATGAAATGAGATATTTATGTCCATGTGATTATTTAAATATTTATGATATTCATGGATAATTTTTAATGTCATTTGATTATTTATATGGAATTATTTGATCATTATTGATTCCTGGGATATTATTCATGCTTTATTTTTCTTTCCTTGTACGCATACCCTTATTGAGAATTTGAGTTATAACATCATGTGCCTCCTATTTTTCTTGAGAAGTGATGGGTGTGATACTAGGAATTATGTAGCATCCCTAAGACACTAAAGGTTGTAAATAAATGCAAAGCGCCTATAAAACATTTAGAGGAATATTTTACATTTTATGAATAAAAAATCCAAACTACATAAACAATAAACATAAAATCCCTTATATGATTAATGAGTATAAGATACAACTCAAAACATAACCAAAACATTAATACATGTCAGAGTATAAGAGGAAACCAAAAGTAAATATCAAATTTACAATAGAAATAAAAAAATAACAATTGAAAGGACAAAAAGACTCACGGCATCAAAACATCCAACTTCAAGAACCTGCTCACACATCCATGCCCTTCCCACTAAATAACTAAGATACCTTGAATTTACCTATGTCTTAGTAGATAACATTTTTAAACACACAAAAGTTCCCAATTAGGTGGTGAGTCTAAACATAGTAGGATTTCCCCCAATGACTTTCTAACTCATTACACTAAGAAACAAATTGTTAGCGTAATTGATATAAAACAATTTAAAATCATTATAAACATTTTATATCAAAACCATAACCAATTTCCAATCGAAAAAAAATTATCAATTTATAAATCCATTCCATTTTGTTTGGAATACCTAATCATTCTCCACACACTTAGTATGCATGGTAAGTGATAATTCCATACTCATGAGAGGTAACTCACCTATCTATCAAGTCATCACTTAGTCTCCAATATCTTTGGGCCCTGATATAACACTCCCCATATCATGGGTTATGTCTAAGTACCCCAATGGTACACACCCCTTATTCAGGGTCATTTAAGAAGAATGAACTCATACCAATTATGTATGGGAAAACCCATGCCAAAAAGTTTCACATAAAAACCAATTCATTCTCATAAAATTTCTATCAACAATTTTCTTGCATCAAATCAATTATATAATTTTAAAACTAACATTTTAAAATTGTATCCAAAGTGGGTTTTCCCAAAATCCGTCAGATTTCCCAAATTTGCAAAGTCATAAACCAAACGGGGTTTCTATTAAGAATCAAAAAATTATTTCACAAACATTTTAATAAAATTAATAAATATATACTAGGATTTCAAGTTCTAAGTTAATTATAGATAATATAAAATCCACTTACCTATCAATGGATAGAAAAAATGAAGAATATCAACACAAAATTTTAAGATCTGATCACAACCCTTGTTCCACTAACTAGATCCAATAAGATCCATTCAAAATTTACATCACACATAATATATTTATCCTAAATAGAATAGATATAAAGTTCCAAGAGGGAGAAGAAAAAATGATCTTGGAAGAAAAAGGGAAAAACGAGTACTTTCTGATGAATTTGGACCTCTAACACAATTTTATGCACCTAAGAATCACTTCCTAAAGGAATAGGGCCATATCTCAAGCCTAGTGGGAAAAAAGAATTTGGGTTATGGAGGTATTATGTGACCAAATAATGTCTTGAGAATAAATTTGAATTAGATCCACATTTTTAGGGGTGCCAACTCAAATCCATATGATTGGACTTCATGGTTTGGAAAACTATGCACCAACCATATGGTGATACTATATTAAGGCAACATCTCAAAAGATTGTCTCACATGGTTAAACAAATCATGTGCCAACTGTAAATTTACCTCTATTTCAAGAATCCTGGTTTCCCCTGGGCACATATATGGTTTTGGAAAATCGTGCACCAACCCTTATCATACCCAATGTCTAGTGTTATCCCTTATGAGGTTTTTTGGATATAGTGTGTGGTTTCTAATAACTGTTCACAAACCATAAACCTCCATAAAATCCTCCAAATTATGAAAAAACCCCTCAGAACCTCCTATAACTCAAACTAATCATTATATAAAATCAAAAAAAATGAATAAAGGGTCATATACCTGAATGAAGGGGTGGTACATTCTCCCTATAATTTACCTTTACATCCCCATAAATTAAAAAAACCCCTAACATCCTAAAATAGTTCAGTACAAAACACTAACATTTCCTTCTCACACTCCCATGTTTCTTCCTGAATCCTACCATGTTTCTATAAAACCTGCACTAGGCTGAGGATTTTACCATGAAATATCTTATCTTACAAATCCATAATCTTTACAAGAATAAGATTCAATGTAGCATATGTAACTCGGTCAATGTGGTCCCATCGAATCACATGGTCAGAATAAAGTTGGTACTTCTTCCACAAAGACACATAAAACACCTTATGCACTGAACTAAACCTTGGTGGAAAATCCAATAGATATTCCACCTAAAAAACTCATTCAAGTGTCTCAATAGGTCATATTTACTATGTACAAAACGTTCCTTTCTTTCCAAAATGACAATACCCAGTCCATGGACAGATTCTCAAGAACACATGATCACTCAACTCAAATGATAATGGTCATCGATGGTGATATGAATATGATTTTTAATGACTCTGATCCATCTTCATCCTCATTTTGATCAATATAATCTTCTTTATTGTCTCTTACACAAGGCTAGGTCCAATTAGTGAAGTCTCACTTGTTAACCTACAAAAACTTGTAGAATGACAAGGAAGTCAATGCAATTATTTAAAAGGACCCATATGTATCAAGCTCTGATAATATTTATTTTATAAGAACTCAAAAAAAGGTATATGATCCTCCCATGAGCCTCCCAAATTCATCATACAATCCCTAAGAATTTCCTCCAATGTTTGGATCATCCTTTCATATTGTTAATTAATTTGAGGTTGATAAGTTGTACTAATTTTCAACTTTGTTCCAAGGGCTTGCTGTAAGGATTTATAAATACAAGACATAAACCTGGGGTCTCGACTAGACATAATAGATACTACAACACAATTCATATTTACAATATCCTAAATATATATTTTGGACAATCTTAAATCGTATTAGTTTTATGAATAGGGGTTAATCGAGATTGCTTTGTGAGCTGATCCACTATCACTCATATAGAATCACATTTTCTTACCATCCTTGGTATACCTGTTACAATATTTATGGATATATACTCCCATTTCCAAATGGGAATTATTAAATAATACAATATACCCTCTCATTGTATATTCTCTTCCTTAACCTGATAAAAGGTGTGGCATCTAGAGACAAGCTCCATTTTATCACCTTTTATTCCAACCCACCAAAACTATTCTCTCAACATTTTATAAATCTTTTGAATCCCTTAGTGAATAACCCATCTTGAATTGTGGTAGGTACTCAAATGTTTTTCCTGACAAGGAAAAGGTATGACCATCTAATCTCTAAACCAAAATATTTAACTCTCATCTAACTTCCATCCCTCAATAGTCTCCCCACCATTGAGTTTTGACCTCATGGAAACACATTCAGGATTGGATGCCAGAGCCTTTATAACTTGCTCAACCAAATTACGAATAACATAAACTAAAAATAAAATGACCACATAACCTTGGTCTTTGAAATATATATGCATATCTAATATGACCTACCTTAGTTTTCATTGGTATAAATCCTATTTAGTCAACTGATAATATGACTTCATGTCCAATGTATCCACCACAAAGTTCACTTTACCCGGTATATAAATCAAGTCAAGGTAAAACATATGCAGATACTCCATTCATCTACACTAACAAAAATTCAAATATCATTGTGATAAAATGTGTTTCAAATTATTTTGATCTGTAAACATAGTGAATTTATCACCAAATATAAAATAATACCATGTTATTAAATCATGGAGCACAATGATGAATTCTAAATCATTTACTGGGTAGTTCTTCTCATGAAACTATAACTTTCATGAACCAAAACCAACAACATGATATCCATTCATGATAACACATCCTAACTCATATCTCAACGCATCATAATAGACTACATAACCCTTTCAAGACTCTAAAAACATTATTATAGTTACTGATATAAGTCTAAACTTAAATTCTTGAAAGGATTTTTTACATTCATAGTTTTATTGGAAAGGAATTCATATCCTTGTCCAAGCCTTCATTGGTGATTCCAAAAAAGAAGAATCGTGTAAAAAGAATATGTTGTATTTCACTAATCCAAGGGAACTATTTATCTCGAATATATTCATCATTGGTTCTCAAGAGACCAAAACTTCATACTTTTTAAGATCCACATAAATGCCTTTTTCCAGAATGACATGGCTAAGGAAATGCACCTATTCTATCTAAAAGTCACACTTTGATATCTTAGAATAAAAATGACTCTCCCGCATTATAACCAACACTATATCCAAGATTTTATCATGATCCTCTTTTTTACTAGAATACACCAGAATACCATCAAAAGAAACTACCATAAAGTAATCCAAATACCACAAAAATATTTTATTCATCAATGTAATAAATATAGTTTGTGTAATCAAAATACCAAATGTAATTCCCTGACCCCATAAGCCTAGAGTTGGTGCATTATTATGTATCATTGGAATGATCACAAAATATCAAGTCTTGAAATACCAATTAGTTTAGTAGCTTTGGATGTTCTAGATACATTCATAAGGTTTACATAACATCATAAAATGGAAAACTACAAGGACATTATTTCCATATAAAACACTGAGATCCTATAGACTATCCCTAGAGGTCAGTCATAATATACCTCTTCACATCCTTGGAAAAATAAAACATAGAAAGGGGTGAGCTCAAATGCTCAGTAAAGATAACAATATAGTGGAAACTTTTATAAATAAGCATAAATATTTAAGGCAATGTATACGACAAAAAAAGCCTATTAAACTTGAGATTCAAGATAAAATGGAAAAGATAAGATAAAATAATGCTCTTTACATATTCAAATTGATATTCTACTAGTCGAATAATCACATGAAATATCAATATCCACTTTTATAATGATGGAATTCATAATGCCAGACTTTCATAACCACATATTCAAGGCCTTGTGCCCAGACTACAAATAAGATTTTGTCAAGGCCTTGTTCCAAGACTCTAGTTTGTCTCGTGATACGTACTAATGCATCGAGGAGCTATATCGGGCTGCACCCATCACTTACTATGTCGAATTCTTTCCTCATCTGAAAAATTTGAAACATCACATAAACATTCGTATTAAAACTAGCATACTAAATGACAATACTTTATCCATAAACCATGAATGGTATAAAAATAGCACATCCACAGTCAAACATAACTCATTCAATACAATATGTAATATTTTATTGTAAGAAATTAACCTCAATCAATAATAATAAAGGATATTGAAATAGATGAAAATAATCATCAAAACTATTTGAGTGAAATATCCCCCTTTTCTTGAAAACATTTATGCCACACTATTTGTTAAGAAGTCATTTAAAAATAGATTTTTGAATCAAAGTATCCCATACCACTTTGAATCATTTAAAAGTAATTTTAATTTTAAAACATTAATGTCCATATAAATAAATCCTTAAACCCATTTTTAAAATGTAGACATTAATAAGAAATATTTAGAATAATAAATCCTTAAAACATTTAAAATGATATTTTAGTTAGATTTCCTAACAAAAAGAGACACACTTTAATAAAAATAATTGAGGTAATCAAAACTCTATAATATCATGATAATAAAAAGATTCATGATATACTACATCAAAGTACATTCTATACATCATATAAAAGTTAATTGGTGTATAACAACAATGAAGTCTCAATGGAATGTAAATTGAGATGAAATCTCTTATAAAGACCATATCCTTAGGTTAAGGATTAACCAATGACATAATTATGTGTGAAAAATATAAATAAACTAAATATTATTGGATATTTAGTGTAAATAAACCAGAGGACATTCACACATATTCCTGTAAAAACAATACCAATGAATTGGATGTTTAACTCAATAAATAGATACTGAGTAAAAATTACTCTTATCAAGTTCATATCGATGACTTGAGAATTTATCAATAGAGTGATTATGTTTATCAAAAGTATATCCACAGAAAGTGGAGTGGAAGTTACTACACAAATAATAAATAATGATTCCAAACATAATCATAGAGTAAAATAATCAATGAAGTATGTGTAAAGCCGAGTGAGTGGAAATTGAAATTTGAAATTCCCTTACCAATTTGGTAACTTAGGAAACATACATCCTATGAAATATGGATCATAAAATAAAGATTTAGTCACTCATAAATTAATGTATATTACACAATGAATACAATCATTGGGTAGTACATACACCACAGAAAAGGAAATTGTGGCTGCATAGCATGAATCTCACAGAAATATGAAGTGATATAAAAATCCTTACTTAGTTGTAATAAATAGAGTCATATGGACAAAAGATAATAAAAACAAAATGAATCACATAATACCATTAATATTAAGTGAATAATTGTAATATATATTTCAAATGACATTACACAATACACCACATTTAATAAATAAGTGGCGAACAATGGAAATCTCACGGAATTAAAAGTCAAATAAGAAAACCCATACTTTGTACTTTTCCTTGGTTGAGGGTAGGTTAAAATCTTGTATAATAGTGCAATAATTGTTATTAAATTATACAAGAATCGTATAAATTAATATGATATCATATATGATCTTTCAATATTTCTTTGTCAATAATTTTTTAGTATTATCGTCGTTTCAGGTGTAAACTGATTCATTTTCCTTTATATTCTTTGTTTCCTAAGTAGTGTTTGTCATGAATAGGATGTATCTTATTCATATTAAGAATGATATTAAGACTTTTAACATTATTTTTAATCATCTAATGTAAATTAGTCTATAATGTATTACGATGGGGAATGAATGTCATCGCATTCGTGGAGACGGTAATCTGTACGTATACACGAGTGACAATATCATTCTTTTGATATTAAAATAATATATAATTGGATGTTATATCATATATAAAGAATCATTATCATGTTATATTTATTATTTAAATCAATTACACATCATTATTATACCCATCCAAATAATAATGTATTGAATAACAATGACACCACGTCGTGGAGACGGTAAGTCGTACGTACGCACGTATAGTGACATGTCATTCAAAGGATGGATAGAATAATGAATATGGTTTAAGGATATTTATAATAACATAAAATAATATATAATATAATGTATTTATTATTTATGAATGGAAATAACAAAGAAAGAGGAAGTGGAAGAAGAAAGGAACTTTAAATAGGTGAAGAAATATTTACCTCTTCTTCGGGTTCTTCCTTTTGATTTGATCAAAAGAGCTCCTTAGGTTGTCTTTCTGACTAAAGAAAGGCCTATAGGATGAATTTAGGTCATTTGAGAGGGTATCTGGGCGGGGTTTGGCTGATCCAAATGGCTTTGAAGGCGTGAATTAGAGATATGGGGGAGTGCCCTTTTATAAAAGGGGTGAGGGGAACCATAGGAAAAGCTAGAAATATTATTTTATAATAAAATAATTTTCGGTTTCTAATTGCTCCTAAATGAATTATTTAAATTATATCATGGGGATGGGTCATAAACCACTCAAATAATAGGTTTTAGATAGGTTTGGGTCACTATATTAACTTTATCTTTTAGATTTAACTCTTAGTTAAATAGTTTGACATTTACCATGTCTCTTTGCATTTTTATATTATATGGTTAATAAACATACTATATACTTTCAAGAGAACCCCAAGTGGTTAATTAATGAAGAAAATATCACTATATAAGTCTTTTGTCTGAACATTATATTTTTAGGAATATAATATCAATTAATAATATAATATTTGTTTTAAAAACTCTTTTATGTCAATTTTGACACTATTTGGTATTTTGTTTTTTCTAAATTCATAAAAACATTATTAATTAGAAAAAAATTAATCTAACCAACCCTGATATGTCATATTAACCTATAAAATTAGTGTAATTCATAAAAAGTCTCAAATTACATTTATTTGGATATTGAAAATATAAAAACTTTTAATATTTCATTAATTAGGTAATTACGGAATCATCATTGTGTCCTAAATAAATTAAATTATTTAATGTCTAAAAAATATAAATAAAATAAAATTATGTAGGAAATATTTTAAGATTTCTATTGAATATTTATATTCAAATTGTTCTTATGTGTAACTCTAAATTAAAAAGGTTCTAGTTATTAAATATTGATTTTAACTCTTTTAACTCTTCTTTGAATTAAATAACAATAAATGTCCTAATCTAATCCAAGTGGACCCAAAGGATCATATTTTATTCCTAAGGTTTTTTTTGGTCGAATTACATTTATCCAATATAATTAGGGCATGTGTTAGGGTAACAATAATATCATTTTTACCCTTAATTACCCTATTTACTTTTAATCGCGGTAAATAAAAGTAAAAAGTTACTACTCACCAAAAATTATTTTCATCTTATTGAACAACATTTTACTTACTGTTATCAACCACACCACTCATATTTTTGAAATTCAACTCACATAAGCAGTAAAATTATGTTTTATGTGAATTTGCAAATGTTCCTAGGAGATGGGTAAAAGACGGTAAAAAGTTCAATAAAAATTTTATCTATCTAAAATTTTTATAAACTAAGCCCAATGATTCACATTTAACTTATATAGTTATTATGTATCTATTTTTACCTAAAATAAATTTAAATATAATAAATAATTATTTAAATAAAAATTCTGTTTTTAAGATATTACTTAGTGTTTTTCACTATTCATAAAAAATTGAATGTTTTCAGAAAAATACCAAAAAATCAACCTAAGCTAATTTCGATATTATGAAACCAAAAATTAAGTCCATTTTGAAAGATAAAATTTATAAAATTCAGAAGTGGGTATTAATATTTATAATGGCTAGTTTGATTGGTCGTGGTGTGTTAGAATCTCGAAGTTGCGTAAAATATAAGCTATTAAATTATTCAAAGGGAAATGTACCGTGGAAGATTGGGGTGTTACATTCTTCACCCCTTTTGGAAATTTCGTCCTCGAAATTTTTAAAATTTGGCTTGGGAACATAATTTAAACTCCCACATCGGAAAAAGAGTCAATAAAACTATCACTGTAAAAGAAACAAAGAGAAGTACAAAGGTCACTCGAGATAACCCATACAATGATTACATGTAGGAAAACATTGATATGAAAGATAAACTAAGTGTCAAGTTATGATAGAGAGGGATAGAAAACACGATTAAGAGAAAGTTAACAACAAGATAACCACAAACCTTGATGGGACAATGGTCATTAGTTTCCCAGTAGGAAAAGTAAATGGACAACGTTTTTTTTTTGTTTTAAGTTACATTTCATAAAGATGAGGAATTTAGTTATGAGATTGACTAAGAACATAAAGAGATATAATTATTTTTTAAGTAGAGTTTCATTCTTTAATAAATTTCTACCATTAACATGTTTTTTTAATGATGAGTATTCAAGATTACTTGGTCACACCAGAAGAGCTAGAATTAACTTCTAGATAATCACATGATCCATAGAGGAAAAAATATATATTTACCTTGTCTTTAGAGATTACTCCAAACCAAAATGGTTAATAAAATATCATATGATCCCCCAAAAGGATATTCCTTTAGAGAAATAAAAACTAATATTAATTTCTAAAATTAAACCAACAATACCCCAATGTTAAATAAATACCATTCAATAAACAATTGTACTTAAAATCCTTTAATATAATCTAAACTAATATTGAAACCCAAAACTTAGAAGAATGTGGTTATTTAGTCTTCCACGTTAAATTGTATCTCCAAATGACATCAATTACTCTTAAATTCACATACTTTATAGTAAATAAGTTAATCACATATTCCCTATTATAGGTTAATCATTTCTATAAATAACCCAAATCACTATAAATCCATAATAAAAACATAGATAAAAATTTACCATTACTCCTCAAATTAAATCCCAATGTATTCTATTTTCCTTAGGCATATAGTGTTCCCAACAGAGAAAACGTCTTCCAAAATAACATTTTTCACTTAATCACTGAATCATTTTCTAATACTAAGGGTATTAATTTGATAAGACATAAGATCCATAATCAACATATTATTGATCAATAAAATTATTTAACTTAAAATAATTAGTCACACTAACCAGGGACTTCACGTAGTCCAGTGGTAGGCGATAAATCCCAATCGCACTCTTGTTGTGGGTTTGATTCCCACAGATTTGTCCGACGCGGCGTGTTGTCACACGGTATGCATGTTTGCTTTTTCAAAAACTATATTTTATAACATTACTAAAATGAGATAAATTCCTCAAAATAACCATAACATAATTTAACCACAAATGTTATCTCATACCTTGCATTTTCATCTCAAAACATAATAACTTGTAATTGCCTCAATCCCAATGATCTTATAAAACCAAATGGATATTTATAACTATATACATAGGATAAAAGATAATTCTTCCTAAAATATAATTTTCACATGACAAACTGAAGGGTTAAAAATACTAGATAAAATTATTCTAGAGTAATTTCATCAATAAGGATAACTAATACTTTTAAACATTTATCCAACCATTTATTTCCACATAGCTTATTCTTTGAACAATAAAATATCCTATATAATAGGGCATTCACTCGGGTAATGGCTAGGTCCCCTACATTTACGACAAATGACGATAAGTGGATTCTAAGGACCATTTTTATTTTCTTCCATAGTACTCTTCATTTTTCCTCGGAAATTCTTTACTTTATGTCCTTCTTTCCCACACGTAAAGAATTTCATTGTTCCATTGAGACAATTTCTTGGGTGTCTCCTTCCACATTTCCTGCATGATGGAAATTGAGGATTCTTTTCTCCATGGTCTCTACTGCTAGAGATCTTATCATTCATCACCTTTATATTCTTTTTTGAGTTTGGGAGTTGGATAATATATATGTTGTTGATCATATTTTTGGAAAAATGATTTGTTAGGAACATGATATATTTTATGCCTACCAACATTCCATTTTGTTTCTCGTTTTCACCACTGTTCCTACCTTGTATATCGTGCTCAAAGTTACTATGACTTCCTTGGAATCCAGCCATTGACTAAAACCAGAAATCAATGT
Source organism: Viscum album (assembly GCA_963277665.1). Lineage (NCBI taxonomy): Eukaryota > Viridiplantae > Streptophyta > Magnoliopsida > Santalales > Viscaceae > Viscum > Viscum album. The sequence goes on from OY728134.1 coordinate 1,072,927,478, forward strand.
GTGAGTAACAGTTGTCATAAAATCATTTAGAGAATATCATGACACCATATTTTAAATTTAAAACACCTTAGGATTAAATAAGGTCATTTATTCTCATCTTATATTAGAATCCATCAAATCGGTTTGCAAAGAAAATGTAAATTATTTTAGGCATATCCTCAATGAGTTATGTAACCAAGAGTGTAGCAAGCCTCATTGTCGTGTACCAGTTCCCATTCGAGTCTAGATAAAAGCAGTGTTTTTGGGTTTTACCCCTAGGTACATATGTTCCAGAGCCGCCTCTACCTGCTCATATCCAGAAAGGGATTTATTTCTTGGAAATATCACAAAATCTATACAATATGAAAATTTTAGGAAGTTATTTTATACTAATCCTCAAATTCTATCTTAGGGCTATGTTCTCTAATCAGAGTTTATCTAAATCTAGTTTCTATGGTTTGTACTAAACTTCCTCTAATACCAACTATACCACCCCTACCCCAGAAGCCCATAGTCGGTGCATTATTACGTATCATTGGAATGATCACAAAAGAACAAGTATCGAAAGACAAATTAGTTTAGTAGCCTTGGAAGTACTAGATACATTCATAAGGTTTACATTACATCATAAAATGGAACAATAAAATGAAATGTTTTCCATAGAAAAGACTGAGATCCCAAAGACTATCCCTACAGGTCAGTCATAATATACCTCTTCGTGTCCTGGGAATAATAAAACATAGAAAGGGGTGAGCTCAGATGCTCAATAAGGATAACAATATAGCAGAAACTTTCATAAATAAGCATAAACATTTAAGGAAATGTATAAGACTAAAACAAAAGCATTTTTAAACTTGAAATTCAGCATAATATGGAAAAGATAAAATCAAATAATGCCATTTACTTATTCATATGGATATTTTACTAGTCTAATAATCACATGCAATATCAATATCCACTTTCATAATGATGGAATGCATAATTCCATACTTACATAACCACATATTAAAGGCCTTGTGCCAAGACTACAAAGAAGATTTTTTAAAAACCTTGTGCCAAGACTCTAGTTTGTCTCATGAGACCTGCTGATGCATCGAGGAGCTATAGCAGGCTCTAACCATCACTTAATAAGTCCAATGAATTCCTCATATGAAATGTTTGAAACATAACATAAACATTCGCATTAAAATTAGCATATGAAATGAAAATACTTTATCCACAAACCATGAATGGTATAAAAATAGCACATCCACAGTCAAACATAAATCATTAAATACCATATGGATGATTTTATTCTAACGGATTAACCTCAATTTATAATAATTAAGGATATTAAAATAGATTAAAACAATCATCAAAGCTATTTGAGAGAAATATCCCCCTTTTTCTTGAAAACATTTAAAAGTCACACTATTTGTCAAAAAGAAATTTAAAAAATATTTTTGAATCAAAGTGTTTCATACAACTTTGAAACATTTAAAAGTAATTTTAAATTTAAAAATTTAATGTCAATATAAATAAATCCTTAAAACCATTTTTAAAACATGGACACTAATGAGAAAGATTTAAAATAATAAATCTTTAAAACATTTAAAATGATATTTTAGTTAGAGTTCCTAACCAAAAGAGAGACACTTGAATACAAATAATTGAGGTAATAAAACCTTTATAATATCATGAGAATAAAGGGATTCATGATATACTATGTCAAAGTACATTATATACACCATATAAAAGTGAATTGGTGTATAACAACAATAAAGTCTTAATGGAATATAAATTGACATGAGATCTCTTATAAAGACTATATCCTTAGGTTAAGGATAATCCAATGACATAATTATGTGTGAAAAATATAAATACACTCAATATTATTGGATATTTATTGTAAATCAATCATAGTACATTCCCACATATTCTTGTAAAAAAACACCAATGAGTTGGATGTTTAATTCAATAAATGGAGATTGAGTTAACATTTCTCTTATTAAATTCATATAGATGACTTGAGAATTTATCAATGGAGTGATTATGTGTATAAAAAGTATATCCAAAGAAAGGGGAGTGAAAATTACTAAAAAAATAATAAATAGTGATTCTACAGATAATCATGGAGTAAAATAATCAACTAAGTATGCGTAAAGCCGAATGAGTGGAAATTGAAATTTGAAATTCCCTTACAAATTTGGTAACTTACAAAACGTACATCCAATGAAATATGGATCACAAAATGAAGATATAATTACTCATAAATGAAAGTATATTACACAAATAATACAATCATTTGGCAGTACATACACCACACAAAAGGAAATAGTGGCAGTGTGGCATTAATCTCACGGAAATAGGAAGTGAGATGCAAACCCTTACTTCATTGTAATAAATAGAGTCATATGGACCAAAGTTAATAACAACCAAATGAATCATAGAATACCATGAATATAAAGATAATAGTGATAATATATATCAAATGACAGCAAAAAATACACCACATTTAATAAATAAGTGGCGAATAATGGAAATCTCACGAAATTTAAAGTGAGATAAGAAACCTCATACTTTGTACTTTTACTTGGTAGAGTGTAGGTTAACATCCTATATAATGGTGAAATAATTGTTATTAAAGTATACAAGAATCGTATACAATAATATGATATCATATATGATCTTTTAATATTGCTTTGTTAATAATGATTAAGTATTATCGTCGTTTCAGGTGTTAACTGATTCGTTTTCCTTTACATGATTTGTTTCGTAAGTAGTGTTTGTTCTAAATAGGATGTATTTTATTCATATTTAGAATGATATTAAGCCTTTAAACATTATTTTTAATCATATAATGTAAATTATTTTTGAATATATTACGATGCGGAATGAATCTCATCGCGTTCGTGGTGACGGTAATCTGTACGTACGCACGAGCGACAATATCATTCTTTTGATATTAAAATAAAATACTATTGGATAGTATTTAATATATACAGAATATTTACAATTTTATATTTATTATTTAATTCAATTAAACACCATTATTATTCCCATCCAAATTATAATGTATTGAATAACAATTACACCACGATGTGGAGACGGTAAGCCGTACATATGCACGTATGGTGACATGTCATTCAAAGTATGGATAGAATAATGAATATGGTTGAAAAATATTTATAATAAAATCACAGTATATAGAAGATACTAGAGTTATTATTTTAGAATGGAAACAAAAAAGAAAGAGGAAGTGGAAGAAGAAAGGAACTTGAAAGAGGTGATGAAATATTTACCTCTTCTTCGGGTTCTTCCCTTGGATTTGATCAAAAGGGCTCCTTAGGATGGATTTATGGCTAATTGAAGGCCTCTAGGATGAAGGGATAAAAGTTCAGAGGGTATATGTGTAGGGTTTGGCCGATCCAAATGGCTTTGAAGTTGTGAATTAGAGAGAAGGGGGCGTTCCTTTTATAAGAGGGGTGAGGGGCACCTTAAGAAAAGCTAGAATTATTATTTTATAATAAAATCATTTTCGGTTTATAATGACCCCAAAATGAATTATTTAAAGGATAAGGTGGGGATGGGTCGAAAACCACTCAACAAATAGGTTTTGACAGGTTTGTGTCAATATATTAACTTTATCTTTTAGACTTAACTCTTAGTTAAATAGTTTGACATTTACCATGTCTCTTTGTATTTTTATATTATATGGTTAATAAACATACTATATACATCCAAGAGAACCCCAAGTGGTTCATTAATGATACATCTATCATTATATAAGTCTTTTTACCAAACCATATATTTTTAGTAATAGAATATAAATTAATAATATGGTATTTGTTTTAAAAACTCTTTTATGTCAATTTTGACACTATTTGGTATTTTATTATTGCTAAATTCATAACAACATTATTACTTCAAAAAAATTAACCTAACCAACCCTTATATGTCATATTAACATAGAAAATTAGTTTAATTCATAAAGTCTCAAATTACATTTAGTTGGATATTTATAATATCATTTATTTTAATATTTCATTAAATAGGTAATTACTGCATCATCATTGTGTCATAAATATATAAAATTATTTAAAGTCAAAAAAACTTCCATTATGTAGGAAATATTTTTATATTTCTAATCAATATTTATAGTCTAATTTATCTTATTTGTAATCCTATAATAAAAATGTTCTAGTTATTGAACATTTATTTTAACTCTTTTAACTCTTCTTTGAATTAAATAATATTAAATGTCCTAATCTGATCTAACTGGACCTAAAGGATCATATTTTCTTCCTAAGGTTGTTTTTTGGTCGAATTAAACTTATCAAATAGAATTAGGAATTTTTTTAGTGTAATAATAATATCATTTTTACCCTTAATTGCCCAGTTTTACTTTTAACCATGGTAAATAAAAGTAAAGGGTTACTATTCACCAAAAATTATTTTCATCTTATTGAACCAAATTTTACATAATTATATCAACCGTTTCTCTCAGATTTTTGAAATTGAACTCACAGAATCCGTAAAATTACATTTTATGTGAATTTCCAACTGTTCTTAGGAGGTGGGTAAAAGAAGGTAAAAAGTTCAATAAAATTTTTATATATCTAAAATTATTATAAAATGACTCCAATGAATCACATTGAACTTATATAGGTATTATGTATCAATTTTTTAATAAAATAAGTTTAAATAAAATAAATAATTATTTAAATAAAAATCAGTTTTTAAACTATAACTCATTGTTTTTCACAATTCATCAAAAATTGAATGTTTTCAAAAAAATACCATAAATTCACCCTAAGCTAATTTCAATATTCAAAATCCAAAAATGAAGTCCATTTTGAAAGATAAAATTTCAAAAATTTCAAAAATTTGGTATTACTATTTATAATGGCTAGTTTGATTGGTCGCGGTGTGTTAGACTCTTGAAGTTGTGTACAATGCAAGCTATTACATTATTCAAAGGGAAACGTATCATGGGAGCTTGGGATGTTACACCAAAAGTCATAACCATATACTCATAATGTCCATATCTACCTCTTAAAGATATCTCTAGAATATCTTCCTTACGAACTCGCAGTTTGGGATATCCCAAACGTAAGTAAATTTTAATGAACCACTAAACTCCCCTCGATTGATTAAATGGATCCTTGATTATTGGAATAGGATACCTATTTTTTATCATAACTTGGTCAAAATTGTAATAATATACAAAAATACTAAGAGTTACTTATGCCTTCTTCAAAAAAACAACCGGTGCTTCCCATGGATACATACTTTTCTAATGAACCCTTTACTTTCCAACACTTATCATTGAAATTTTAATTCCCTCAATTATATTGGTTCCATCCTATAATACAGAAGTTAAATTTCATTGTTCCCAATTATGATATCAGTCATAAACTCAACTTTTCTTTGGGATGGAAACCGTAAGAAATTTTTAGGAAAAATGTCAAGAAATTGGCCAATGATGGTTAGAAAATATATATTTTTAATTCATCTTTGGGGCCTCCAAATCACCTCCTCCTGTAATGGAATCATGAAAAAAAGTAACATTGACCTTTTCACTAGTTTTAAAAACAAAATAAATGATTCCAACATGAAATGAAAGTTGTTGTTATTTTTATAATTTTCAATATAAAACAAGATTAGCATAGTGGTGTAAGGGTGAAAATGAAACAGTGAATTGTGGTGCGATCACTAATATCATCCATGAATTCTAAAGTTAGTACTACCAACTAAAGAGCTTAATAGTTGACAAATAAAGGTGGTGAATTTATTATTATGAGAGAAGAAGATAATTTCAAGTTCACTACACATCTTGTATAGTTCATTGTTCTGAAAATTTAACACGATTTTGATTAATTCTTTGGTTGAAGGATTTCAAGATCTTGAATCCCCTCTTGCCGCTTCAAATGATGCTTAAAGAACCACCCCTTGACACAATAATCATATTGAAAATATTTGTTTATAAAACAAAGAGTAAAAGTTCTACCAAAGAATAACTAAATCTTGTATATGTTTAAGATAAATAGGACTATTGTGTTGTCTAATCGGAATAACCCGAGATTCCAACATAAAATATCAACCCAGTCAGTTTAGATTTAAAAAGAGTTCCACTCAATTATATCAAATGAAATTTAATCAGAGGAGAAGCATGTCAAGATAAAAAATAAGTGAAATATTTGGAACAAAAATTATAAAAAACCTGTAGAAGAACATGTGCTGGAACTCCCTCCTAAGTTTGTGTAGCTCTCTCGAAATGATCATCCACCGTTTAGTTCGCCATCAAGAGGAGGAGGAGGCTCGGGTTGAACTCCCTCTTCATCCTTGATATCCCTTTGAGGATACGAGCCTCTATACTTTCTAGGATGATGAAGAGACTCCCATAGGACTCCAAAATGGATGATCTTGGATCCTGGTTCGAACTCTTCAAATGAGGTACCCATGGTGCTCTTTTATAGCAAAACTGGGAAGTGGTTTTGAGCACATAGATTCTGTAAAACAACTTTTCACATTGTTTTTGGCCTCCATACAGTCTTCAATCACTTTTAACAAAACTATAAAGTTGTTTCCCCACATCATTTATATCTCCACAGAAATTTTGGCTTCATTTGGACATGTACAACTCTAGATATGGATAGCACACAGCACACAACTTTTGACTCCGTGCAGATTCGGTGGCCTGGACATATCACTTCGATTGGGACCTTTAATGGGAGAATTGTAACACCCCGAGATTTTATGAAAAATATTATTTTAATTTCATTTATGTCTTTTATTATATATCACACCAAGTTTAGCTTTTACTATACACAACACCGTATTAGCTTGCAGTATACGCAACGCTATTCTTGGATCGTGTTACACAAATTTTCATGTTTGTTTTATAATAGTCATTCTACGCAACATTGAGTGTGTGTGTGTGTGTGTATATATATATATTAAATGTATAAATGAAATATGGTTGGATTATATTATACGAAACAATGAAGGATTCTTTCACAACACGCAACCCTGACTTGGCTTGCATTACACACAATCACGACCTTCCTCGATAGCGTGTGTTGTATGCAATATCGGTTTTTACTAAACAACGATATATTATTATAATATTATTATGAACTAGCCTTTATGAATAGTTTTAACTAAAGTTTGAATTTTATAACATTATTTTTCATCTTATACATTTTCTAGAACATGTTAGAGAACAAAATAAAATTTTCAGGTAAAATAAGTATTTTTCAAAAAATACAGTTTTACCGCCTTTTGATGGCGCACCCACATTAAATCTAGTCTTTGATAAGTTTATAAATTCAATTTGAAAAAATAAAATTCACCTTTAGAATCAAGATATAAAAATTTACTTTCGATAAATTTTTCATATTATTCTGATAACTTTCATATTTTAATGAATAGTAAAAACATGCTATATTTTAATTAAAAACAACTTTTTTCATCGTAATAAATTATGTGGTTAAATAATAATATTTATTGGTTTCAAGGTATAAATATAATATATTTTTACCATTTACTATAATGTATGTCATTAGCCTTGATTTTACATTGAATTCGTAGGTTAAATAAATTCAATCTTTGGCAATGTTTTAACTTTTAAAACCTGTTTGCTTAACAACGGGATTAATTTTAAATTAATTACTGCAACTTCTGTGTTTTGAATTTTGAAAAATGGATTCCATATTTGTAATCAGTGGGTCCAAATTATGTTAATAGGTTACTTTTATTTTTTTGATATTATGAATAGTAACTACGGTAATTTTATTTTCTACGGTTAAAGGCAAATAGGGTAATTCAAGGTTAAAAGAATATTATAATAATTCAAATTTTCATTGAAACATGTCCTAACTTTATTTTATGAGTATTGGACGACCATGGGCATCCTTGGGTCGATTTTGGGACCCCATGGAGCCACTTATGAAATACAATGACATATTAGATTAATTAATTTAATGTAAAGACAAAATTAGAATTAACAAATATCGTTTAGTAATTAATTTTTAGAAGGGGCTATATAAATTATATTTTGGACTATAAATATTCATTGGAAATCTAAAATTATTTCATACATTTTGGTATTTTTTTATAATTTTTAGACATCATATAAATTAAATTATTTTTGACACAATAATGATGCAGTATTTACCTCATTAATAAATGATTTAAATAAATAAGATTAAAATGATTAAAATATCATCAAAAACCTGTCCAATTCCTATTGTATGATTTTATTTCTAATATGAGTCATCGTATCTTCGACATTAATGTGTTTTTGACCTCTTGAAACCAAATATAAGTTTATAATGAAATAATGTTTCACACTTTCCTAAAGAGCACCTCCACTCCCTTATAAAAGGAGACCACTTATACGAAATTCCACACACCTCTAAAAACTTTTGGATCATCCAAAATCTGCCCAAATAATCTCCCTAAATCCCTATCCTCCCACTTGAAGCCTTACATTAGTCAGAAGACTCTCCAAGAAGTCCTTTTGGTTCAAACCAAAGGAAGTTACCAAAATTAAAGGTAACAGTTTCTCTTAAGTTGTTTTCTTTTATTCTACTTCTCCAACCCCTAAAATCTTTTTAATAATTTATTTTGTGACAACACCAGTATCTTGAAAATACTCTGATATTTTTATGACAATTATTAGAACTACACTTACACACACCTCCATCTAATGGATGAAGAACATAATGTTTCTGTGATGGCAAACTAACGCCTCACGAAACGATGATTGATCGATTTTCCCCTACAGCCTCTCATGGTGGCCATTATGATGAAACTGTATTTATATATAATATATATTATGTTTATTATTTCTTTATGCTTCTTTACATCCCAATTATATCAAGCCTTTACGGTTTCCATAGTCGGTAAATACGATAATCTCATTTGAGGAAGTGCGGACTACCGCCCCCTCAAAGTGATGTGATTCGTTAATACCTTATGTGGGATGTATAAAGGATGTGGTTAATGATATTATATATGATATTATACTGGAATTATAATATACCTATGTATCATTATGTTTTAATTCAATTAGAATAAGAAATAGAAATGAAAGTAGCGTTCATGCGTACGTACGGCTTACCGTCTCCATGAACGGTGCGTTTCATTTCTTACCTCCATATGTTATGTAATATTATAAATTCTTGTATATGATGGATATATAATGAATTTATATGATATATAAATAATTATTTACATTTTTGAGGTAATTAAATCATGATATAAGTAATGATAACATCAAGAACAACAGGTCCAAACACATACGATAAATAAGATGATTTTACCCAAAACGCTACTTTAACATTAATTTAAATAAGAATGGATAATATAAAGTCATAATTGAACCATATATGATATCATAACAATGAATATGATTCTGTAATAAGTCAATGACAATATTTAAATCATTATACAGGAGTTTTGGACTCTTATGAATCAAATTGGACCTAAGGTAAGGGAAATATCACAATCTCATTTTTATCCGAGATTGTTTATACTTTGGAATTTACTGGGGTGTATTTTTTCATCCACATCCATGTTTCCTCAATATGTAATATTTTTATCCTTCTACAATAGTTTATATCCAATTTTACCCTTCGGTGAGTTTTTAGTAAAAAAATATGAAAGGAATCTTTTGTCGTTTTTCGTACGAGGTACTTTTTGACTTTTCCGACAAAAGTATGAGAAGAATGTTTTATTTTAACTTATAAGGCATGAATGGATTTTTAAAACATTATTTCCAAGAATTTTCTCTTACAAGTTTTCAAGTTTATTTTTAATCAACTTCTTTTATTTAGAATTTTATGACATGTTAAGAAAGGAAAAGTGTTTTTGAAGTTGAAAGGATATTTTCCTCAAGAATGGAGTTCAAGTGTTTTATCAAAATTATTTTCCATCTAAGATAATAAAGGTTTTTGTTTATATCCCTATTATTACATTGATTTTATTATGTTGTGATGGAATTATTTCTATGAATTCCTTTACCTTATATGAATTGTTTTATGATGTCAAGATGTTTAAGATTCCCATTTTTATTACATGGGTTATGCTATGATGTATGGTTTATGATATTGTGGCACACATAAGAATGGTATCATTATGAGATGGGTGGGAACCTATATCTCCCTCTAATGCATTGGGTAAAATTTTATATCTCATGATATATACATGGCTGGAACTACATGTTAAACTGGTTCAGTGAAACGGGACTGAAACGAGGAGTGAACTCGGTTCAGAAATGGACTTTATCCACAGAGATAGTCTTGGCAATGAGTCTTGACTAATAAGAAATGATTCTCTATGATTATGTGTGTATGAAACAAATTCTCATGTTTTAAGTTATGATTATTGGGATTTCATTTCACTATTATGATTTATCCTATGTTATGATATTATGATCTCCTTTGCAGGTTAAGATTTCCAAAATGTTATGTTCTTATGAATATTATGTGATTGATATTTCTTTTGTTTACCCTTACTGAGCATTTGAGCTCACCCTTTTATGTTTTCATTTCCCTAGGATATAAAGAAAGGTTTTAGGTAAGAAAAAAAGGTAAGATCTTTATGGGATATGTTGAAGATCTTTCACCGCGATTAGAAGATTATATTCCGAGTTTCCAAAGACACTAAACTATTACGGTCCTTGTGTGTGTTTTTTTGTAATGTACTAAGTATTTTGAAAAAGTAATGTAATGTCCATGTACGTCAAGCTTCGGGTCTCTACAGTTGGTATCAGAGGAAAGGTTTAGTCAACCTTTGGAAACTAGGATGCGAGAACTTTAGTGAGATCGCTATAGTTATTTCTAAGGTATGTATAGGGATGTCCCTAAGGTTAAGTATAAGTATAGGTTATAGTACTAGAATTATGGTAACCTAAGATGTTAGATATTGAAGGTACTCCCCCTTTATTATGTTGTTTTCTCTAGCATGATTTTTTCCTCTCACACTATTCTTTTTGGGTTTTAGACGATGGCTGGAACCCGAAGGAATCATTTTGATCAATGTAATGGAAAATGCAATGATTGTCCTCCTGAACAAACAAATGTTATGGGATATGGAGTGAAAAATCTTATTGCTATACTTACACAAGATATGAATCGTTCTGGACTTCCAAATGAGCAAATAAGGGAATAATATTCTATTGAGTCCTTCATGAGGAAACGTCCACCTTCTTTCAGTGGGTCTTCTGATCCACTTGTTGCTGAACAATGGATCAGTACTACTGAAAAGATATTTTCAGTTCTTCAATGTTCTGAACATGATAAAGTCATCTTATCAGTGTATCGTTTGGAAGGTGATGCTGATCAATGGTGGAATCTTATCAAGAATACGATTCCAAGAGATGAAATCAAGTCCATGGAATGGGACGAGTTCAAGAACTTATATTTCAATAAGTACTTCCCTCGTATTCTTCAAACTAAGATGGAAAAGGAGTTTCTTGAACTAAAGAAAAAGGATGATGAATCTGTTGGTATATACGAAGCAAATTTTACAAGTCGTGCAAGGTTTCCATCTGGCTTTATCATCCAACCTGAAAGTAAAGTTGATCGATTCTTCAGTGGCTTAAAACCAAATCTTCGAAGGGCATTAGCTATAAGAGACTTCAATAGTTATGAATAAATTGTGCGTTGTGCTATCAAGGTAGAAATGGAAGTTGGTGTTACTTATCCATCTCATAGTTTTGACAAGAAACAAAAGATGGAGTTCAAAGAGAAATCTCAGAATAATGGTGAAAAGAAGATGAATGTTTCATTATGCTCAAAGTGTGGAAAGAAGCATGGTGGAGATTGTCTTAAAGGGACTAGAAAATGTTTTAAGTGTGGAAAAGAAGGTCATAGAGCAACTGAGTGTCGAAGTAATGGATAAAGGGTTTCTAATGATGTGAATAAAGAAAAGACTGTAGAGAACGCACCACCAACACTTCAATGCTTCAAGTGCAAGGAAATGGGGCATTATGCTAATAAATGCCCTAATCCAAGGGTTAGTAATGATAGACATGAGCAACCACTTAAGGCAAAGGACAAATGGAAGTCACATGCGATCACTATTGGCAATGTTGAATATGACAACAATATGGTGGAATGATTAAGTGTTTATGTAATGGGATTCCAAAATAATGTAGTATATAGTATCGTGGAATATTGGAATATTTATATATTGGTCTATTGTGGTTTCCAATGGTATCGGTAACCATAGAATGTGATTGAGATATTTTTGGAAAAAAATATGACATGCGCATAATGAAAGGAAAACGAGAAAATGAAATGTTTGACCGTATTTATGATCTCATGATTGATATATGTACTAAGTGATATCATGGTTTGAGTATATAGAATTTTGAGGATTTTGGTATATGGAAAGTGTTAACTTTTAACTGCATTCATGTTTTCACTATGGTTCAATTAATGGGTATTTATTCTTCAATAGAATACATGATTCAGGTATTCACATGTTTGTAATTTGACCAACAAGATATATCTTATGATATATGGGGGATAAATGATGGCATTCATGTGATTGTTATGTGACATTTCAAGTAATCATTTTCTTTATACTATGAGCTTGGACCGAAGTATTTTAGATAAGCCTAATGATTGGAATGGATTATCTTAGACATAAGTTAGGATAAATCTTTTTTCGATATTATTGATGGGATGTTATAGTAATATAGCTTTAGAAAAAATACAACCTGCAGGATGGGCGACAGCCCATCGCGTCGGACAAGGCTGTGGGAATTGAACCCACAACCGAAGTGCGACAGGCCTTTATCGCCTACCACTGGCCTACAGGAAGTCCCTGGTTAGTAGAAAATAGTTTTATTTTCTTACGCGGTATGATATATGAAGTATAAGTTCATTTTTGGAATCGTATATGATTAACCTCACCATAGATGGACTTATGTATATTTGATAATTTTTGCTAACCTTTTGTTTGAAACAGATGGAATGACCCATCATTCTATCACATGATCTATTAACACTTCATGAATAACAAATTCAACTTCATTTCTTTAAGAGATGAAGTGGAAATTGTTCAAAGAACGAACAACAGTGAGATTGTACCAAAATAAAGTAAGTATTTTTTCTAATTAAAAATCTTCAGCTTTAGGGAAATGATCTTGAAAACCAAAAAAAATGTTATCTTAGTGCCCTTATATCCAATGAATCAGATGGTACCCTAGATCATCACAAATTTATGGCTTTGTGATTGCTGTATTTTCCATAGCCATGTTCTCTACCACTCTCCATCAAAACATGATAGTTAGATTTCTCTTCCATATCCATATTATCACCTTTGTTATCATATGTGGAAACCCAGTGATTAGTTAATTTCGGTGACCATTACATTTCATACTTTAGTTTTTAAAGACAAGTTTTGGTATTCCTTTTTACGATGTGGGTTTCTATTAAAGAAACTTTCGAGTAATAAATGATTTGTAAGCCCGATGAATTTCGAGGGCGAAATTCATTTTAAGGGGGGAAGAATGTAACACCCCGAGATTTTATGAAAAATATTCTGTTAATTTCATTGATGTCTTTTATTATATAGCACACCAAGTTTGGATTTTACTATATGCAACACCGTATTAGGTTGCAGTATACGCAACGCTATTGTTGGATCGTGTTACACACAATTTCATGTTTGTTTTATAATAGTCATTCTTCGCAACATTGAGTGTGTGTGTATATATATATATATATTCAATGTATAAATGAAATATGGTTGGATTCTGTTATACGAAACAACGAAGGATTCTTTCACAACACGCAACCCTGACTTGGCTTGCATTACACGCAATCGCGACCTTCCTCGATAGCGTGTGTTGTACGCAATACCAGGTTTTACTAAACAACGATATATTATTATAATATTATTATGAACTAGACGTTATGAATAGTTTTATCTAAATTTTTAATTTTATAACATTATTTTTCATCTTATACATTTTCTAGAACGTGTTAAGAGAACAAAATAAATTTTTCGGGTAAAATAAGTATTTTTCAAAAAATGCAGTTTTACAGCCTTTTGATGGCGCCCCCACATTAAATATAGTTTTTGAAAAGTTTATAATTTCAATTTGACAAAATTAAATTCTTTTTTAGAATCAAGATATAAAAATTTACTTTGGATAAATTTTTCATATTATTCTAATAACTTTCATATTTTAATGAATAGTAAAAACACGCTATATTTTAATTAAAAACAACTTTTTTCATCATAATAAATTATCTGGTTAAATAATAATGTTGATTGGTTTCAAAGTATAAATAGAATATATTTTTACCATTTAATATAATGAATGTCATTATCCTTGATTTTACATTGAATCCGTATATTAAATAAATTCAATCTTTGGCAATGTTTTAACTTTTAAAACCTGTTTTCTTAACAATGGGATTAATTTTAAATTAATTACTGCAACTTCTGTGTTTTAAATTTTGAAAAATGGATTCCATATTTGGAATCAGTGGGTCCAAATTATGTTAATAGGTTACTTTTATTTTTTTTGATATTATGAATAGTAACTACGGTAATTTTTTTTACTACGGTTAAAGGTAAATAGGGTAATTCAAGGTTAAAAGAATATTATAAAAATTAAAATTTTCATTGACACTTGTCCTAAATTTATTGTATGAGTATTTGGTGACCATGGGCATCCTTTGGTCTATTTTGGGACCCCATGGAGCCACTTATGAAAGACAATGACATATTATATTAATTAATTTAATGTAAAGACAAAATTGGAATTAACAAATATCGTTTAGTAATTAATTTTTATAAGGGGATATATAAATTATATTTTGGACTATAAATATTCATTGTAAAGCTAAACTATTTCCTACATGTTGGTAGTTTTTTATAATTTTTAGACATCATATAAATTATATTATTTATGACACAATAATGATGCAGTATTTACCTCATTAATAAATGATTTAAATAAATAAGATTAAAATGATTAAAATATCATCCAAAACCTTACAAATTCCTATTGGATGATTTTATTTCTAATATGAGTTATTGTATCTTCGACATTATTGTATTTTGGACCTCTTGAAACTGAAGATAAGTTTATAATAAAATAATGTTTTCACACTTTCCTAAAGAGCCCCTCCACTCCCTTATAAAAGGAGACCACTTATATGAAATCCCACACACCTCTCAAGCCTTTTGGCTCATCCAAACTCTTCTCAACTAAGCTTCCTACATCCCTATCCTCCCCCTTGAATCCTTACATTAGGCATAAGACTCTCCAAGAAGTCCTTTTGGTTCAAACCAAAGGAAGTTACCAAAATTAAAGGTAATCGTTTCTCTTAATTTGTTTTCTTTTATTCTACTTCTCCAACCCCTAAAATATTTTTAATATTTTATTTTGTGACACCACCAGTATCTTGAAAACACTAGGATGTTTTTATGAGAAGTATTAGAACTACAATTACACACACCTTCATCTAATGGATGAAGAACATAATGTTTCTATGACGGCAAACTAACGCCTCACGAAACGATGATTGTTCGATTTTCCCCTACCGCCTCTGAGGGTGGCCATTATGATGGAACTGTATTTATATATAATATATATTATGTTTATTATTTCTTTATTCTTCTTTACTTCCCAATTATATCAAGCCTTTACGATTTCCATAGTCGGTAAATACGATAATCTCATTTGAGGAAGTGCGGACTACCGCCCCCTCAAAGTGATGTGATTCGTTAATACCTTATGTGGGATGTATAAAGGATGGGGTTAATGATATTATATATGATATTATACTGGAATTATAATATACCTATGTATAATTATGTTTTAATTCCATTAAAATAAGAAATATAAATGAAAGTATCGTTCATGCGTACGTACGGCTTACCGTCTCCATGAACGGTGCGTTTCATTTCTTACCTCCATATGTTATGTACTATTATAAATGCTTGTATATGCTGGATATATAATGAATTTATATGATATATAAATCATTATTTACTTTTTTGAGGTAAGTAAATCATGATATAAGTAACAATAACATCAAGAACAACAAGTCCAAACACGTATGATAAATAAGATGATTTTACCCAAAACACTACTTTTACATTAATTTACATAAGAATGGGTAATTTAAAGTCATAAGTGAAAAATATATGATAGCATAACAATGAATATGATTCTGTAATAAGTCAATGGTGTTATTTAAATCATTATACAGGAGGTTCGGACTCTTACGAAGCAAATTGGACCTAAGGTAAGGGAAATATCACAATCTCATTTTTATCCGAGATTGTTTATACTTTGGAATTTACTGGGGTGTATTTTATCATCCACATCCATGTTTCCTCAATATGTAATATTTTTATCCTTCTACAATAGTTTATATCCAATTTTACCCTTCGGTGAGTTTTTAGTAAAAGATATGAAAGGAATATTTTGTCGTTTTTCGTACAAGGTACTTTTTGACTTTTCCGATAAAAGTACGAGAAGAATGTTTTCTTTTAACTTATACGGCATGAATGGATTTTTAAAACATTATTTCCAAGAATTTTCCCTTAAAATATTTCAAGTTTATTTTTAATCAGCTTCTTTTAGTTATAATTTTATGACATGTTAAGAAAGGAAAAGTGTTTTTGAAGTTGAAAGGATATTTTCCTCAAGAATGGAGTTCAAGTGTTTTATCAAAATTATTTTCAATCTAAGATAATAAAGGGTTCTGTTTATATATTTATTATTAAATTGATTTGATTATGTTGTTATGGAATTATTTTTATGAATTCCTTTATCTTATATGAATTGTTTTATGATGTCACAATGTTTATGATTCCCATTTTTATTACATGGGTTTTGCTATGATGTATGGTTTATGATTTTGTGGCACACATAAGAATGGTATCATTATGAGATGGGTTGTACCTATATCTCCATCCAATTCATTGGGTAAATATTTTATATCTAATGAGATAGACATGGCTAGAATGGTAGGTTAAACCAGTTCAGTGAAACAGGACTGAAACGAGGAGTGAACTCAGTTCAGAAATTGACTTTTTCCACTAAGATAGTCTTGGCAATGAGTCTTGACTAATAAGAAATGATTCTCTATGATTATGTGTGTATGCCACAAAGTTTCATGTTTTAAGTTATGATTATTGGGATTTCAGTTCACTACTATGATTTATCCTATGCTATGATATTATGATCTCTTTTGTAGGTTAAGATTTCCAAAATGTTATGTTCTTATGAATATGATGTGATTGATATTTCTTTTGTTTACCCTTACTGAGCATTTGAGCTCACCCTTTTGTGTTTTACTTTCCCCAGGATATAAAGAAAGGTTTTAGGTAAGAAAAAAAAGGTAATATCTTTATTGGGATGTTGAAGATCTTTCACCACGATTAGAAGATTATATTCTGAGTTTCCAAAGACACTAAACTATTACGGTCCTTGTGTGTGTTTTTTGTAATGTACTAAGTATTCCGAAAAATTAATGTAATGTCCATGTACGTCAAGCTTCGGGTCTCTACACAAATGGTTCTTGGTTTTCTTCATAATATTTTTAGATAATTGAATTTTGGACTTGCCCACAAATCTTATCCCATTTTGATGAACGTAGTTTTCATACTCTACCCAACAGTGGACAGGTGTTTATGGGACCCATGCAGTTTTGGCCCATTTTCCTTCTGGATCGTCTTTGGGGCCTCTAAATCACCTCCTCTTATAATGGAATCATCAAAACAAGTAACATTGACCT
Organism: Viscum album; assembly: GCA_963277665.1. Taxonomy (NCBI): domain Eukaryota; kingdom Viridiplantae; phylum Streptophyta; class Magnoliopsida; order Santalales; family Viscaceae; genus Viscum; species Viscum album. The sequence continues at coordinate 1,072,945,216 of OY728134.1, forward strand.
TTTCAACAGTTATAAACTAAAAATATATGATTCAAACTTGGAATGAAATTTGTTGTTATTTTTTTTAATTTTCAATATAAAATAAGTTTATCATAGTGGTGTAAGGGTGATAATGAAACGGTGAATCGCTACGTGATCACACCCCCACACCTAAACATTTGAATTCCTGGGAAAAGACACATATCCAAATAAAATGATGCACATATATATATTCCCAACATCATGAATATTTAACATTTGATGAAATTTTACTTCATTAAAGTAATGTGATCAATGCACGAACCAAACCAAGGAGTTATTCCTAGTGAAAATGGAAAACAATGTATAATAAAGCATATCACAATGAAATTTAATGAGATTCATGACACCAAAATGAGTAAGTAATTCTAAATTCAACCATTCCACTAACTCGCCATCTTTGTGTGTGAAAACCATTCCATGATATTCTTTCCGATTTCTATCCTATAAAAATAGGTTATTTTAACATTATTCAGCTTTAAATGTTTTTTTCACTGAACCTGTCCTACATCTTTTGCAATAATATTTCAATACCCACTCATATAAGCATTCCCAGAAGTCAAAACATAATCTCCAAACCTAGATATCCTCAAATGTTTCACATTTCATCACTCCCCTAATTTATTTATTTTTAGTTTTTTTTAGAATTTGAATTTCGAAAAAATCTCAAACTCATATCTCAACCCTTGTTTGATCTCCACACAATAATAATTGTGATAGTAATAACAAGATAAAAGGTTGATGAGGAGTGGTTTTTGACCTACACAAGACACAACCCATTTTTTAGGGCGTACAACATTCGGACATTAGGTACACACGCATAGGTCAATCTGGTATAGTAATGAATTAGATTAGATAAGGAACCAATGTATGAAAATATCATTTAAAGATGAAAAATATTAACCTATCATATATTTACCTTATTTTAAGTATAAAATATTCACACTTTTTGATTTGGTTCAAAAATCTGTGGAGATATTAGTGACACAATTTTCCCAAAAACTACTCACACAAGGGACATCAATCATCTCAATTATTTCACAGTGATACAACCATTTATATCATTGAATGAAAACCAATTCATTAAAAATCACTCCCTAATGTTAAATTCATACAATTATTATTTTTCTCTTTCGTTATGGTATTTTTAATCCCCCCCCCTTACGGTCACCAAATCATGGAACATTGAAATATATTAAGGGGGAAAATGAAAATACCATAAAGAATGTGAAAAAATAGAAGAAAGGAGAAAGACAATGGATATCATAATGAACCCAGAAAGATGGGTAAAAGTGAAAATACTATAATGAATGCAAAAATAGAAGAAAAAAAAGATGATGAAAATTCCTAACTAACCTAGGAATGTACCCATCCCCCCACACCTAGAATGTGCAGTATCCTCATTGTAATATTTGATAATGTGAGAAGGAAGGATAAATCCTGGTGTGTTTCACTGGTATGTTTCTTGTTGAACATAGAGTTCCTCCATCGAGAACTCTGGAAGGGCTTCGTGGAAGTGCTTCAGCCACTGCCCATTGACAGTGAAGGTTTTCTCGGTTTCTTCATTTTGAACCCGAACAACACCAAATGGAGATACATTAATAACAGTGTATGGGCCAAACCATCAGGAAGGAAGCCTACATGGATGCAAATTATGCCTTTTATTATAAAGGGGGACCTTCTTCCAAATGTGGAATTGATGATGAAGTATAAGACAGTCATAGGAAGTCTTGGTTCTCTTTTTATAAATCCTAGAGTTTCATAAGAATCTCTTCTCATTTCCTATAGATCTTGAATTTGTAACATCCTTTGAGAACCTACACCAGAAAAATTATAATTACATTGTTTTATGTCCCAATAGGCCTGGTGCTCAATCTCAATAGGAAGGTGACAACTCTTTCCTAACACTAGATGATAGGGTGACATTTAAATGAGAGTTTTGAAAGTAGTTAGGTAGGCCCATAATGAATCATCAATTCGAAGACTCCAATATTTTTTATTGGGATGAACCATTTTTTCAAGAATCTATTTTACCTCTCTATTTGACACCATGGATTGACTATTGGTCTGTGGGTGATATGTATTATACACTCTATGGCTGACCCTATACCGACGAAAAATTGATTGCATTGTTCGATTGCATAAATGAGAACCCTGATCACTAATGATGAACCTAGGTAATCCAAACCTACAAAAGATCTGAGTTCTCAAAAATTCCACAACTATTTTGGAATCATATGTCCTTGTGGCTCAAGACTCTACCCATTTTGACACATAATCAACCACCAGAAGAATTTTAAAGTTTCCAAAGTAATTGGAAAATGGACCCATAAAGTCAATTCCCCAAACAACAAAAATGTCATGAAGGAGAAACAGTTGTTGTGGAATTTTATTTCTTTTAGATACATTCTCCATTCATTGACAATGAGGAGAAAATTTGAAAAACTCATGGGCATCCCGAAAAAGTGTTGGCCAAAAGAGACCATAATCAATGACCTTGCGAGCAGTCCGTTGTGGACCAAAGTGGCCCCCACAAGCAAGAGTGTGACAGAATCTAACGACAGACTGAAACTCGCTATCAGGAACACAATGCCTAAGGACTTGATCACTACATGTGTGCCAGAGGTAGGGGTTATCCCTAATGTACCAACAAGACTCGTGTTTTAGATGGTTGTCTTGGTTTTTATTGAAATCAGTAAGAATGCAAGATGCTACCAAATAAATTACAATTTCAGCATACCAAGGAATAGAATTTTGCACTCGGTATAATTTCTCATCAGGAAACATGTCATTAATGGGAATACAGGGGGATGAGCTAATTTTCGTGGCTGAGAGGATCCTATTGATATGGTCAACCACCATATTCTCTTCTCCTTTTATATCTAATTTCTAGATTAAATTCCTAAAGGAGGAGCACCTAGCGAATGAGATGTGGTTTGGCTTATGGTTTCTTAAGGATATGCCGAAGAGCTGCATGGTCGGAGAATACAAGGACTTTGGACCCTAACATATATGACCTAAATTTATCCAATGCAAACACAATGGAAAGGAATTATTTTTCAGTTGTGGTGTAGTTTAATTGGGAAGGGTCCAATGTACATGAGGCATAGGCTATGACATGTGGAGCTCGGTCAACCAATTTTGAGAAGACTGCCCCAATTGCATAGTTAGAGGCATCACACATGAGCTCAAATGGTAAATCCCACTAAGGTGGTTGGATTACCAAAGGTGATGTGAGACTCTATTTTAACTTATTAATTTCTTCCTCATATTATTTATCAAAAAAAATCTTTTTATTTTTGGAGTAATCAGAAGAGGGGGAGTGCAATTTTACTAAAGTCACGAATGAAACAACGGTAAAATCTAGCATGAACTAAGAAATACAACACATCCCATACATTTTTGTGGAATTTTAGTGAAGACATGACATCCAATTTTGATTTATCTACTTGTATACCATCCCCATAAATAGAATTCCCCCAAACTATACCTTATCACACTATGAAATGGAATTTCTCATAATTTAATACAATATTACTTTCAATATAACAACGTAGAAGTAAACCAAGACTACACAAATATTCATCAAAAGATCTGTCATAAACAGTGAAATCATCCATGAAAACATCCATGTAATTCTCTAGGTAATCCGAAAAAATACTAACCATGCATCGCTGGAAATTACTAGGATCATTTCATAGACCAAATGGAATCATCCTATATGAAAATGTTCCAAAGGGGCAATTTAATATTGTATTTTCTTGATCCTCGAGCGAAATATGGATCTAAAAGTATCTAGAATACCCATCAAGGAAACAGTAGTGGGACAAACCCGCTAGCCTCCCTAGCATTTGGTCAATGAATGGAAAGGGGAAATGGTCCTTCCTTGTGTGTTGGTTTAGTCAGTGATAGTCTATAAGGACACACCAACTATTCTGCACACAAGTTAGAACCAATTCATTGTTTTCATTTTTTATTTCTGTAAGGCCAGTCTTTTTATGAACTACTTGAATGGGACTAACCCATTAGCTATAAAAGATGGGGTAAATGATTCCAACAGCCAATAATTTTGTTACCTCATTTTTTCACAACTTCTAGGATGTTTGGGTTCAGTTAACATTGTGGATAAATCACTGGTTTAGCCTCATAATTTTATAAAATATGATGTGTACAAATTGATGGGTTAATACTTGGAATGTCATCAAGTGTCCATCCCAAATCTTGTTTATACTCCCTCAAAATATCAAGCAGTCACAATTCATGCTCAGGATGGAGTGAACTAGAAATGATGACGGGAAACTTGTTTCAATTATCAATATATGAATATTTTAAATCTTGAGGCAGTTTTTTCAGTTTCAATTCAAGTGGATTTTGGATTGATTGGAGCGTGTGTGAAAGTGATAGGTCACTGATCTCATCTAACTACTCAATGGTATCATCCTCAATTGAGGAATGAGATTTTACAAGATTAACAATAACATCGATGGTCAGTGGATCCTCAGTGTTCAAGAAATCATCAATTAATAAACATGGATGACATTTTTCTAATCCAATACAACAATCATTTCATGACTCATTTCATAGAATTTCAATCAATGAAGAAAACTCAGAAATGGTATCAGGGGAAAGAAAAGTTTTTTTAGGGGTAGGGAGTACATCAATTGAATTAACAGAGAGAGAGTAATGTTCTTCTAAGGGGTAATTCATGGCATTAAGGATGTTGAAATGGACTAGGTCACCACCAAATTCCATAGATAATGTACCATTGTGGACATTAATTATGTTTTTTGGGGTTTTCAAGAAGGGTCTCCCCAATATAATTGGGTCATGTCCATTCATCCTATTATCCTCCATTTTAAGCACATAAATGTCAACAAGAAAAATTAAATCTTGGACCCACACAAGAACATCCTCTAACACACCAGAGGGGTGTATGGTACTCCAGTTAGCCAGTTGAATAATAATTCTAGTGGGATATAGTTCCCTGACCTTCAATTTAGAGTAAATAGAGTTAGGCACCACATGTATAGAAGCACCTAAATCAAGAATAGAATTAGAAAAAGAATACTCCCCTATGGTGCAAGGAATTGAGAATGATCTAGGATCATTGCACTTGGTGGGATGTGATGGATCTATCAATGTTTAAACATTCTTCTCTGAGCTCACTTTCTCATCACCTCGAAGTCACCTTCGGTGTGTACACATCTCCTTTAGAAACATGGTGTTGGAATTTTATTCGCAGCATCAATCAATGGGATGTTAACCTGCAATTTCTTCAAAATTTCTAATATTTCCTTATCAATATCAGTTTCATTTTGTTTTCTTGGTTGGGTGGACCTTTGATGAAATGGAAGATGAATGGTTGGGCTTGGTGAATCATTAATATTCACACACTTTCCTTTGGAAGGTCTTCACTTAGGACAAAGATCTACCTCATTTGATGAATTTTCAGTGGTTGTGATAGTGGTTTCCTCAATAGGTAATGACACTAATAGAGGATTAATTTTACTTTCAAGTTGTTTTTCACTCATAAGGGTGATGGAAATAACATTTCCTTTATCCCTAGGGACGACTATTGGTTGAGAGGTTAGTTTACACGACCCATGACTTTGGATTTCCCACACATAGTTAGCTAGTTGGCCTAATGGGGTTTTTAGGTCCTGTATGGCTGGTTGGGTGGTTTGTTGGAATTGGATATTGTTGGCAGCCATTTGTCTCATCATGTCTTCAAGGCTAGTTTAGGATTTTAGAGGGGTGGTTGGAAAGGCCTTTGTGGTGATTGAGGATTTTTGTGTGGTGTGGGTGGATGACTACTCTACCCTTGTTGGTTCTATTATTGTTGATGTTGGTTTGAATAACCCCCCCCCCTTTTATTACCTTGGTTTTCTTTCCACCGAGGGTTGGATGGATAGTAAGGTTCTTGCCTAAAGGGTTGGTTATAGGGGCAGCCAAGAAATATTTCCTCACAACTCTCAAAAGTTTCTATCAATTGAGGACATTGGTCAGAGTAGTGGGTATTATAAGATCATATACCACAATAGATGGGAGGAGGAGATTCGGATTTTACTTGGTAAAGAGTGAGTTTTCAAAGAAGGTTACATACCTCCTCAAAATTTGTGTCCACCTTCTTCTCAGATTCGGTACTTTTCACCTCATGGACACCATGAATGGGTACACTGGACCTTGTACCAAATTGTTCGGTGTTTTGTGCCATGTTCTCAATAAGGGTTCTAGAAGCAATTGGGGTCTTATCAACTAGAGCACCACCTGCAGTATCATCAAACATGTTTCTATCAATAGTAATTAAACCTTCATAAAAATATTTTATTAAAATTTGATCACTTATTTGGTGGTTTGTTAAACATGAACAAAAACCTTTAAAGGATTCCCAACATTCATTTAATGTTTTCCCTTGTGACTGCCATCAACCAAAAATGTCTTTCATTAATGTTTTAGTTTGAGAGGCTGGGTAATATTTTTCAAGAAAAAGGCATTTCATGTCCAACCAGCCTCTAATTCGTGAATTAACATAGTAAATCTAATCTTTTCCATTGTCTTCAAATGAAAATGGTAATTCTCTGATCTTTACTTGTTCTTCATCCACATTAGTATATTTTAAAGTAGAACACATAGTATGAAATTCATTTAACTATTTATGAGGACCTTCTCCAGAAAGTCCATGAAATCTTAGCAATAAGTGAATTAGACTGGATTTTAGTTCAAAATTGTTTTCCTCGCCTTGTATATGAATATATGTGGGTTGGATATCAGCATCATGAGAGGTTAGTTATTTTAGCGTTAGATTGTTTTAAGCCATTTTATACTCATTAATTTCATGTTCTAATTTTGTTCCAGAAGAAGGGGGTTTAGAAAAGTCTCATGTTGTGGTATGTCCTCCTTCAAAGAGTCTTATTGTGCGTCTTGAGGTCGCTGATGAAAGATCCTCTCTGGTTGTGGTTTAGAATAAGGTAAATCTCGTGGATTATAACGCATCATGCACCAAACCTACACAAAAAATAGATCAGAATACAAAAAATATAGGTAGAGGTATAATATAAAAAAAAATATTCACAAAATTTAAAAAAATATTATCAAAAACAAGCACTAAAAACGAAAGCACTCCCCAGCAATAGCTCCAAAATTTGAACACATTTTCATGACATGTCAAATTAATAGTTATTTAAAGAATATTTTATAGTCTAGGGTAGACCTTAGGTCACCTCTAAATGATCTTTTATAGGTTTTTATTGTGTATTTTTAATAATGATTACTTAAAGAGGGGGGTGGTTTTGAAAACTGTATTAAAAAATGGATTAATTAAATAGTTTAATAGTTGAAAAATAAAGGTGGTATATTTATAATTATGATAGAATAAGATCATTTAACATTCACTACACATCTTGGATAGTTCATTGTTCTGAAAATTTCACATGGTTTTGTTTAATTCTTCGGTTGATGGTTGTCAAGATCTTGACTCCCCTCTTGCCTCTTCAAATGATTCTTAAAGAACCACCCCTTGACACAATAATCATGTTGAACAGATTTCGTTATAAAACATAGAATAAAATTTCTACCAAATCATACATAATTCTTGTATATGTGTAAGATAAATAGGACTATTGTGCTGTCTAATCGGAACAACCCAAGATTCCCACTTAAAATATCAACCCAATCAGTGTTGAAATAAAAAGAGTTCCACTCAATTATATCAAATGAAATGTAATCAGGGGAGAAGAATGTCAAGATAAAAAATTAGTGAAATATTCATCAAAAAAATTATACAAATCCAGTAGAAGAACATGTGATGGAACTCCCTCCCAAGTTTGTGTAGATCAATCGAAATTATCATCCACTGTTTAGTTCGCCATCGAGAGGAGGAGGAAGCTCAGGTGGAACTCCCTCTTCATCCTTGATCCCCCTATGAGGATAGGGGCCTCCATAACTTCTAGGATGATGAATAGAATTTTATAGGACTCTAAAATAGAAGAGCTTGTCTCTTGGTTCGAACTCTCCAAATTATGTACACATGGTGCTCTTTTGAATAAAAAATTAGGAGTGGTTTTGAGCAAACAGATTGTGTAAAACCACTTGTCACATTGTTTTTGGCCTCCAGGTAGTCTTAAATTGATTTTTAAAAAAACTATAAATTTGTTTCCCCACGTCTTGGAAATCTCCAACTGAGTTTTTGCTTCCTTTTGACACGTACAACTCTAGATATGGACATCACACAACACACAACGTTTGACTCTGTGCAGATTCGGTGTCCTGGAAAGATCACTTCGGTTGGGCACATTAATTGATGAATGGGGATTTGTTGAATTCATAGGAGTTGTAGATAATTTAATTTTGGACCAGCCCAAAAAATCTAGGTCCATTTTGATGCATTGAGTTTTCATACTCTACCCAATAGTGGACAAGTGTTCATGGGACCCATGCAGTTTTGGCCCATTTTCATTCTGGATTATCTCTAGGGCCTCCAAATCACCTCCTCTTGCAATGGAATCATCAAAACAAGTAACATTTAACTTTTAAACAGTGATAAACATGAAATAAATGATTCAAACATGGAATGAAATTTGTTTTTATTTTTATAATTATCAAAATAAAACAAGTTTATCATATTGGTGTAAGGGTGAAAATGAAACAGTAAATCACAGTGTGATCACTAATCACATCCAAGAATTATAAATTCAGTACTACCAACTAATAAGAGATATTTATAACCACCGATAAAAGAATTATTATTTTACTAACCTTTAAATTTCAATATCCCCTAAAGAGATGCTCAATTCTGTCTAGTAATGTGAAACTAACCTCCCAGGCATAATAGTCGATGTGATATTATAATGATGTCAACTAATATATACCCAGAATCAATGTAACACCCCAAGCATCCATGGTACGCTCCTCTTTGAATAATAGAGTAGCGTGTGTTGTATGCAACCTCAAGTTCTAACACACCGCGACCAATAAAAGTAGCAGTTATGAATAGTATTACCCACTTTTTGAAATTATATAAATTTTATATTTCAAAATGGACTTCATTTTTGGATTCGGAATATCGAAATTAGCCAATGTTGAATTTTTGGTATTTTTCTGAGAACATCCAATTTTTGATGAATAGTGAAATATACTTAAAAACAACTTTTTTAATAAAAATAATTTATAGTGATAAATTATATAGTTGAGTGGTTATAAAGTGTAATTAGAATATATTTTTACCATTTTATCCAATGGTGGTCATTAGGATTAATTTCACTATGAAATTCGACATAAACAATTGTCAATCTTTTGATTGATATTCTTTCTTAAAAACACGCTATTTGTTGTCACAGCAGGAATTAATTATTAAATTAATTAATTCAACATATATGTTTTGAATTTTGTAAAATAGACATCATTTTTGAATTAGTAATATCAAATATATCTTAGGGTTAATTTTTGGTGTTGTTCTGAAAAACATCAATTTTTATGAATAGTGAAACCACTAAGTGGTAGTTAAAAAAACTGATTTTTCGTTTAAATGAAAATTTACCACCTCTGTGATTTGAATTTCCAAAATCCAACATACATCATTGTCATTAGGAATTAAAATTTGGTTCAATGTGATTAAAATATTTTTTGGTGAATAGTAACTTTTAAGTTTTATTAATCGCGATTAAAGGTAATTTATGTAATTTAAGGTGAATATAATGATATAATAATATGAAATTAACTTTAAACTTGTACTACACTTATTGGATGAGCCATGGACGACCAGGAAAATCCATGGGTCAACTTGGGGACCCCATGGAGCCACTTGGGTAAGAAAATGACTTTAATAACTTTTTATTTAAAGTAAAAATAAAATTGTCACAAACATGTGTTGTTTTACTAAAACAATTATTACATGGGGTTATATAAGTTAACATTTCGACTATAAATATTAATTGGAAATCTAAACCGATTTCCAATATCATTATATATTTTTTATAATTTTTATACATTAAATAAATTAAATTTGTTATGACACCATGATGATGCAGCGGTTACCTCATTAAATAACGATTTAAATAAAATGAAAAGATAATGTACAAGCTAAGACTTACACTTGTCAAAAACTTATTGGATGGGTATATTTCGAACCCTTATCAAATTATCCTAGAAATATATAATTGTGGGACCTTTGAAATCCGAAAATTACTTCATAATAATGTAACATTTCATTATTTTCCAAGAGTGCCCCTCCTCTCCTCTTATAAAAGGCCCCCACCTCTACCACCTTATTCACACCATCAAAGCCATTTGGCTCGGCCAAACTCTGCCAAAACACTCTCTAAACTCCCTATATTACTCCTATAATCCACAATTTAGACATAATTCTTCCCAATGAAGCCTTTGTCTCAAATCAAAAAGAGTTACCTGATTATAAGGTAATGTCTTCTCTTATGTTATTTTGTTTTATTTTACTTCTCCAACCCATTAAACCCTTTTTATTCCTTTCTTTTATAACAACAACAGTATCTTCAATATATTAGGATGTTTTTATGAGAATTATTTTATTTACACTTACACACACATTCGTCTAATGGTTAATGAACATACTGTTTTTGTGGTTGGCCAATTTCTGCCTCACGAAACGATGATTGTTCAATCTTCTTTTAACACCTCTCATAGTGGACATTAAGATGTAACTATATTTATATACGATATATATTATTTTTATGTTTTTCTTATGCTTCTGTATTTCTCATTTATTTCATACCTTCATGATTTCCATTATGGGTAAACGCGATAATTTCATTTTAGGATGTGCGGACTACCGCCCCCTCAAAGTGATTTGAATCATTAATGCCATATGTGGAAAATATAGAGGATGGATTAAATGATATTATATATTATATTATACTGGAATTATAATATACCTTTATAAAATTATGATTTCATTCCATTAAATATGAAATAGAAATGAAAGTAGCGTTCATGTGTACGTACGGCTTACCGTCTCCATGAATGGTGCATTTAATTTCTTACCTCTAAATGTTACGTAATATTATGAATGAATGTATATAATGGATATATATGATATATATGATATCTAAATCATGAATATAATTATGGAGATAATGGATATTTTTTCACATAAACAACTTGTAATTATAAAAAGTTTATTTTTGACTCAAGTACCAAGGATTGAGAAAACGACCATTATTAACTTAAATAATTACATAATGTTCATAACATGGTAATAAGTGATATAAATTGAATAATGAACTTGAAAAGGGATATTAATCAATTAGAAATTATCTCTAGTTTATTATTCAGGAGGTTAAAGAACGATCGAGTCAAGTCGGACACAAGGTAAGGTAACTTCTTAACCCAATTTCTATTCTTTGGGTTAATCTCCTACTTTCAAATTATGTCATGATATTATTATGTCTTATCTTGTATTTGTACTTTATTTATGTGTAATTATAGTGAATACACATAATAGATCTATTTTATTTAAAAAAATGATCTCTTCAAGGGACTTCGTCTCAATCTCCTTTCATTGAGGCATATTTTGTTTTATACACAACTTTATTTTATACGGTGTATAAACCGCTTTGACTTTCACTTTTATTCAAAAGGAATATTTTTACATGAAGCATTTTTACTAAATGAAAAAAGGAATGTTTTGTCTTATGTATGCGGCGACAATGAATTCTCCGTCGCAGTGACCATTATTTGAGTTTTGGTTTCCTCTACAAGCCATAAATTTTTTTAAATGAAAAAACATACAAATTTTTATTCTTATTTTATTTTGGTATTGAAAATGGTTTTGATAATGTTTTATTATATCAATGTGTTGTATTGATATTTGGTGATTGAAATTTGGAAATATTATGTTTCCTTTATGCATGTTTTATGTGATACGATTATGTTATGGTTTATGATATGTTTTAACCTGTTCATATGAGGAATGCATTGGACTTAATAAGTGACGGGTGGATCCCGATATAGCTCTTCAATGCATCGGAAGGTCTCATGAGACAAACTACTATTTTGGCATGAGGCCTTGACAAAATATTATTTGTAGTCTTGGCACAAGGCCTTGGCTACATGCTTATGATAGTCTGGCATTATGCATTCCATCATTATGAAAGTGGTTATTGATATTGCATGTGATTATTCGACCAGTAGAATAACCATGTGAATAAGTAAATGGAATTATTTCATTTTAATTTTTCAATATTATGATGAATTTCATGTTTAAAAGGCTTTTGTTTAGTTATACATTGCCTTAAATGTTTATGTTTATTTATGAAAGCTTCCGCTATATTGTTATCCTTACTGATCATCTGAGCTCACCCCTTTCAATGTTTTAATTATTCCAGGATGTGAAGAAGTATTTTATGAATGACTTGAAGAGATAATATGAGGGGATATGAAGACAAGATGTTTTTGTAGTTTTGTATTACTTTATGATGTAATGTGTAAAGACCCGTAATATTAAAGGGAAATTTTTTTCTTAATTTTCTTTGGATTTTTACAAGAGCGCGGTTTCTGACGGAACCTGATTCTGAGGCCCGGAGTGCCCGGAATCAATTTCCGAAGTTTGGCACGGGTACGTTCAGTGAACGAACGAGCGGGGATTTCTAACTTTTGATCTGGTGCTCGGAATTGAAATCTGAGGACACCGATGAACTCGCAGCACCGATATTCGCTTAAGGAGACCTTTTCTGAGGTTACGTTTATTTCGGGTTGAGAGTTAGTTTTTTGGAGTTTAGAATAAGTTAAATAAAAATTGTGGATTACAAATTTTTATTTAAACTTGTTGGTTAACTTCTCTCAAAGGAAGTTAGGGGTGGGACCCACACCCACTTAACCTCCCTTGAGAGGATTAAGTGTGGTGGGGCCCACATGAACCCCAACTTTTCATCTTATCTCAAAACTCCCTTTAACCCCTCTTTTAATGACATGACAACTTGTTAATTAATTTGGAGTTTTTTTATTTGAATTTCAAACCTTTGAAATTCAATTTGATTAAGTGTCTGAATAAAATAAGTCTCTAACTTATTTTATTTGGTTAGATATCTCTAGACTTCTTGAGAGGATTTTGGGTTCTCCTTCTTCTTCTTCGACTTTGATGAAGAACGCGAAGAACCTTCGAGCTTCGACGAAGAACGCCGCTCCTCTCTTCTTCGTAGCCGTTGTCTCCGAAGATCAACGACGTCTTCCGTGTCAGTGAAAGGGAACGCCGCTTCCTCCTCGGACTTCCTTCATCGGCTTACGAAGATTCTCCAACGACGTACCTCTTCGGACGTACCTCTTCGTCATCGGATTTGACGAACGATTACCGCGACGCCCAACCTCCGCGACGTTGTCTTCCGCGGGTCGTTGACGATCTTCGAACTTGAAACCAAGGTAGGGGTTGTTGTTGGTTATTATTTATTCTATTTCTTGGTTCTAGAATGATAATCTTGTGATTAAATATTTAAGAGTTATCATCTAATGAGAGGGGAGTCAGACAGCACAAACACGGCCGAATTCCCCCTCTTTTGTTCGTGATGATTATTATTTTTCTTGTGGATGACGAGATGGCGTGGTGTCGTCGTACCACGCGGGAATTCGCTCGGTTGAATTGCGCAGCGCCGTCGCGCCACGCTGTGGAAGGATCATCATGAACGCGACACCGTCGAGCCGCGTCGAGGGGAATCGAAGGCGCCGCGGCCGGAGCGGGGCCGCGGCGGAGGGGCGCGGTGCCGTCACACCGCGCCGGACGACGAACACCGCGGCCGGTTCCGGGCCGCGGCGAGACGGGAAGACCGGCGGCTCGTCGGGCCGCCGGTGTCGGAATCCGGAAGGGGACCGGCTTTGCCGGTCCCATTGGAGAAAAACCGGCCGGCCAGGTGGCCGGACGGAAGGTCAAAGACCGGGGGAATTTAATTCCCCCGGTCAACTCAAAAGCCCTTCCATTTATGAGGGGGGGCGGTTTCATTAAGTGGGGGGGTAGGCGGCCCCCCGGTTTTCCTCAAAGCAGGCACCCATGAGGGGGGGCCGGTTATCAAAAGGCGCGGCTAAAATCCGCGCCGCCGCCGCGCCGGACCGCCGCCGGCCGAACCGGGTCGGACCCGGGTCGGCCCGGACCCGGACCCCCTGTTTTCGAGACGATTTCGGTCTTTTGGCCATAACATGAGCCACGGACCTCCGATCGACGAACCGTCAGAGGCATTGCGATCCTTGGATCAAGAAGGTCGATTCGGTATATCGCACTCAAAGTTTCGGAATACTTTGAGTTCGGCCGGGTTGGTTCGTACACGAAACCAACCGGGCCCTCGGAGCGGAAACGCTCATATCTTGAGCTACGGACGTCCGATTGACGTGTCGTCAGCATTGTTGTGTTCCTCTTAGTGAGACGGATCTTTTGGCATACTCCGCCTGAGGTTTGGACGCAGGTGGAGTATGGTCGGGTTGGTTTTGCCTTAAAAACCAACCGGCCCCCTGGGACGAAAAAGCCAATAACTCTCAGACCGGGCGTCTGATTGACGCGACGTCTGTGGCGTTAAGTTCCTGTTGACGATACGGAACTTTTGGATACATCAACTATAGACTGTGTGACAGTTGATGTATCAGCCTCTCGGCTCGTGGAGCGGACCCTCCTGAACGAGCTTGCTGTGTGCGGGAACCCTAGTGCTGGCTGCGACTGCGACTGTTACTGCTACTGCTACTGCTACTACTACTGTGACTGCGACGACGACAGTACATATATCCTTTGCGGATTCGACGACGACTACAGCACTCAGCGATCCTACGTGGATCAGTGCTACAGGTCCTGCGTGGGGCCGATCCTGTGTGGGTCCGATCCTGTGTGGGTCTTTGCGCTCAGCGGTCCTGTGTGAACCAGCGCCTACAGGTCCTGTGTGGGCCCGATCCTGTGTGGGTCTTTTGCGGGGGTTAGTTACCTATCGATCCTTCGTGGGTCCGACGACTTAGATGGATCAGAGATCATCTTTATCATCCTTTGAAGAAGTATACCTGTGTGAGATGAATCCTGTTGCTTTCTTGTGTGGATTGTGTTGTGCTATCCTGTGTGGATTACGTTTTTCTTTCCTATGTGGAATACGTTTACTTTCCTGTGTGGACTGAGTTGTACTTTGGCTCGGAGGTTGGAGCGTATTTAAAATTGATGACTTAGGTATATGTATGGGCATATACCTAAGAAGTGTCGGTTGTTACTTCGTGATTGTACCTTTCTTTGTGATTTATCCTTTGTGGATTTTGAGAGACCTTCAGGGGTCTCGGGGTCCCTACTGAGTAGATTATACTCACCACTGCACGGGCTATGCCCGCACTACGTTGTGTTGGTTGCAGACGACGGACATCGCTGATCTTGGCTGAGGCTTGTAGAGCAGGATGGTACCTGGAGGTGGACCACTGGGCAGGACGTGCTCGGAGCGGACGGCGGGACCCGAGGAGCAGTGGAGCTATCTGTACCCACCCTTCAGGTGAGATTTCCAGTGGACAGCTCGGTGTAGCGGCTTTTACTTTACAGTTGTTGTTTTCCCTTTCGAGTTGTACTTTACTTTCAGATTGGATTTGTATACTGGCCCATTTACTTTTCCTCACTTTCAGTTGTACTCTGTTCTTACTTAGTGTTTACTTTTCTGCTTGCTTACTCTGTGGTGCTTGTTTACTTTTCAAAGGAAATGCCTTCCCTTTTTGTTGGGATTTACACCTTGGTGCTAGTCGCCAGCCCCTGGCCTATGGAATGCGGGCTTGGGGTAGTCACGGCACGGACCCCGAGGGCGGGTCGTGACATAATGTAAAACTTATGAATGTATCTAGTTTTTCAAAACTACTAAATTAATCGTTCTTTCGAGACATGATCTTTGTGATCATGCCAATGTTACAGAATAATGCACCGACTTTGGGTAACTTTGTTTGGGGCGTTACAGTTGGTATCAGAGGAAGTTTAGTACTAACCATAGAAGATAGATTTAGATAAACTCTAATTAGAGCACATAGCCCTAAGATAGACACTGAGGATTAGTATAGGAGAACATTTCGAGTAATACATCCCTGTCTGGATACGAGCAGGTAGAGGTGGCTCCGGCATAGATGTACCTAGGGGTAAAACCCGAAAACACCGCTTTGAGCTAGACTCAAACGGTAACTGGTGCACGACAACGGGCCTTGCTGCACTCTTGGTTACGACACTCCTGGGGGATATGCTTAGGATAATTCTCATTTTCTTTACAAACCACTATGATGGGTTTATGAGTATATACTTCCTCAAAGAAAAACATTTTATGATTATAGTTCAATTTATGTTAAGTGTTTTACAAGTATGGAATTGTGTATTTTGATTCATAAACTAAACTAGTTTATTCCATTGTTTATAAATGGCACCTAGTGGTAGGAATGGAAACTGTATCAATGAATGCACTCCATGTAGGGATTTCTCTCCTACTCAATATAATTATAATGGAGTTGGTGATACAACTGGTGTTGATCATCTTATCACGATACTGGGGAAACTAACTCAGGTAATGAATAATAACCTTACTCGTATGAAGCACCCTAATCCACAACGTGGAGGATCAATTTTAGACCACTTAATGAGGCAACAAACACAAACATTTAATGGTGGTACAAATCCATTAGTAGCTGAGCAATGGATAAACTCCTTAGAGAAAATATTCCATGCCTTGGCGAGTAGTGAAAGGGAGAAAGTTGTCATGGCAGTTTACCACCTCACTGGAGATGCCGATCAATGGTGGTCGCTGATTCAAAACACAAAGGAATATGAAGAAGTATCAAGTATAGAATGGAGGGAGTTTATGGAAATTTTCTTAGAAAAATACTTTCCACATGACCATCGAGCAGATATGGAAAGGAAATTTCTGAGTCTGAGGCAGAAGGATGATGAGAATGTTGCAAAGTATGAGGCTAACTTTACAAGGTTAAAGAGGCATGCTACAGATTATATACGTAACCCAAGAAGTAAGATTGATCGTTTCTTTGATAGGTTAAAACCATTCCTCTGTCGAGCATTAGTATCACAATATTTCTCAATGTACGAAGATATAGTCTTGTGTTCTATCAAGACAGAAAAGGAATTATCTAAATCTTATGACAATAATGTAAAGCAAGAGAAGAAGAGAACGGTGGAACAAGAGACTGATAAAGGTAAAAAGGGAAGTATTTTCCATTATGCGATAATTGTGGGAAGAATCACCCCGGTACTTGCCTAAAAGGAATGGTAGTTTGTTATAAATGTGGAGAAAAAGGTCACCAGGCTCGTGATTGCAAGGGAAAGAAAGAGGATATCGATATTGAATGCTATAATTGTAGGGAAATGGGGCATTATGAAAATGAATGTCCTGATCGTCAGGGAAACTTACCTCAGAAAAGGACAAGGGATCAAGGACAATCTTATGATGTTACTACAGTTGAAGTGGAATAATTAATGTATTGGTGATTTTGGAGTCAAGGATTATATTCTCGTTATAAGAATAATGTGATATATATAAGGATTGTACTGCAGTAATTGTTGTTTCCATTAAGGTTTTAATATGATGAAGGTAATAATATTTTTAGTATGTGACAATAAGAGAAACATTACTTTTTTTGGGGAATCTAATGTTACAATTGATTTTGGAATTTAGGGACCTTTTAGAGAAAGTTTGGACAGAGGTATTTTGGATAACTATAAAGGTTGGAATGGATTAAGTAAACATTGGATAGTACTGTTTAATGTTAAAAAATTTCTGGAGATTATTTTTGGAATATTATAAAACCATAGTTATAGGAAAAGGACAACCTACAGATCAGGGGATAACACGTCGCGTTGGAAAAAGCTACAGGAATCGAACCCACAACCATAGTGCGACATGCCTTTATTACCAACCACTAGCCTACAGGCAGTCCTTGGTTATTACAAAATAGTTTTCCTAATCTAAATGGTATGTTTTAATATTTGGAACCTTATACAATTATGATAAATAGAATATTTTTGAGTTCTATTACCTTTTAGAGTGAAAGATGGGTTTGTGGTAAAAATTTATTAAAGAATGAAAGTCTACATGATGTGTAAGTATATTTCCTTACATTCTTAGTAAATCTCATAAATAAATTCCTCAACTTTATGAAAGGTAACTTAATACAAAAATGTTGTCGGTTAACTTTTCCAATTGGGGAATTAATGACCGTTTAACCAATCACAAGTTTGTGATTTTCTTGTAGTTAACTTTCGCCATATTCCTATTTTATACAACTCTCCATCATACCATGATGGTTTATTTTTCCTCCATATCCATATTTTCATAGAGTCTTAGTATGGGCTATCTCAGGTGACCTTTTTACTTCTCTTTCTTTGTTTTAAATTTATATATTTATTAACCTTATTTCCGATGTGGGTTTTCCACAAAGGTATTTTCTATTTTCAACCTTTTATTTTCAAAGAAAAATTTTAAATTGTGAGGACTCAATTTATTGAAGTAGGGGAGAATGTAACACCCCAAGCTTCCATGGTGCGCTCCTCTTTGAATAATAGAGTAGCGTGTGTTGTACGCAACCTTGAGTTCTAACACACCGTGACCAATAAAAGTAGGAGTTATGAATATTAATACCCACTTTTTGAAATTATATAAATTTTATATTTCAAAATGGACTTCGTTTTCAGATTCATAATATCGAAATTATCCTATGTTGATTTTTTGGTATTTTTCTGAGAACTTCCTATGTTGGATGAATAGTGAAAAAATACTTAAAAACAACTTTTTCAATAAAAATAATTTATAGTGATAAATTATACAATTTAGTGGTTTTAAAGTTTAATTAGAATATATTTTTACCATTTTATCCAATGGTGGTCATTAGAATTAATTTCACTTTGAAATTGGACATAATCAATTGTCAATCTTTTGATTGATATTCTTTCTTAAAAACACGCTATTTGTTGTGACAACGGGAATTAATTATTAAATTAATTAATTCAACTTATATGTTTTGAATTTTATAAAATAGAAATCATATTTGAATTAGGAATATCAAATATATCTTAGGGTTAATTTTTTTTGTTGTTCTGAAAAACTTCAATTTTTGATGAATAGTGAAACCACTAAGTGGTAGTTAAAAAAACTAATTTTTCGTTTAAATGAAATTTTACCACCTCTGTGATTTGAATTTCCAAAATCCAGCATACATCATTTTCATTAGGAAGTAAAATGTGGTTCAATGGGATTAAAATATTTTTTTGGTGAATAGTAACTTTTAAGTTTTATTAATCGCGATTAAAGGTAATTAGTGTAATTTAAGGTAAATATAATGATATAATAATATGAAATTACTTTTACACTTTTCCTACACTTACTGGATGTGTCATGGCCAACCGAGACAATCCATGGGTCAACTTGAGGACCCCATGGAGCCACTTGGGTAAGAAAATGACATTAATAACTTTTTATTTAAAGTAAAAATGAAATTATCACAAACATGTGTTGTTTTACTAAAAAAATTATTAAATGGGGTTATATAAGCTAATGTTTTGACTATAAATATTCATTATAAAGCTAAAAATATTTTCTACATCATTATATTTTTTTATAATTTTTAGACATTAAATAAATTAAATGTTTTATGACACCATGATGATGCAACGATTACCTCATTAATTAACGATTTAAATAAAATGAAGAGATAATGTAAAATATAAGACTTAAACATGTCAAAAACCTATTGGATGGGTATATTTCAAACCCTTATCACATTATCCTCAAAATATATAATTTTGGGACCTTTGAAATCCGAAAAGTACTTCATAATAATGTAACATTTCATTACTTTTCAAGAGTTCCCCTCCTCTCCTCTTATAAAAGGCCCCCACCTCTACCACCTTATTCACACCTTCAAAGCCATTTGGCTCGTACAAACTCTGCCAAAATACTCTCTCAACTCCCTCTCTTACTCCTAGAAGCCTAACATTGGACAGAATTCTTCCTAAGGAATCCTTTGTCTCAAATAAAAAAGAGTTACCCGATTTTAAGGTAATGTCTTCTCTTATGTTATTTTGTTTTATTTTGCTTCTCCAAACCATTAAACCCTTTTTATTCCTTTCTTTTTAAACAAAAAAAAGTATCTCAAATATACTAGTATGTAGTTATGAGATGTATTTTATTTACACTTACACACACCTTCGTCTAATGGTTAAATAACATATTGTTTCTGTGGTTGGCGAATTTCTGCCGCATGAAACGATGATTGTTCAATCTTCTATTAACACCTCTCATGGTGGCCATGAAGATTTCACTATATTTATATATGATATATATTATGTTTATGTTTTCTTTATGCTTCTGTATTTCTCATTTATGGCATACCTTTATGATTTCCATTATGGGTAAACGCGATAATTTCATTTTAGGATTTGCGGACTACCGCCCCCTCAAAGTGATTTGAATCATTAATGTCATATGTGGGATGTATAAAGGATGGAGTAAATGATATTATATATTATATTATACTGGGATTATAATATACCTTTATATAATTATGATTTCATTCCATTAAATATGAAATAGAAATGAAAGTAGTGTTCATGCGTATGTACGGCTTACCGTCTCCATGAACGGTGCATTTCATTTCCTACCTCTAAATGTTACGTAATATTATGTATGAATGTATATACTGGATATATATGATATATATGATATCTAAATAATGAATATAAGTCTGTAGATAATGGATATTCTACCACATAAACAACTTGTATTTATAAAAAGTTTATTTTTTACTCAAGTACCAAAAATCGACAAAATGACCGTTATTAACTTAAATAATTACATATTGTTCATAACATGTTAATAACTGATATAAAAGGAATAATGAACTTGAAAACGGTTCTTAATCATTTAAAAATTAACTCTAGTTTATTATTCAGGAGGTTAAAGAACGATCGAGTCAAGACAGACACGAGGTAAGGGAACTTCTTAACCAAATTTCTATTCTTTGGGTTAATCTCCTACTTTCAAATTATGTCATAATATTATTATGTCATATCTTGTATTTTTACTTTATTTATGTTAACTTATAGTTAATACACATAATAGATATATTTTATTTAAAAAAATGATCTTTGTAAGGGACTTCGTCTCAATCTCCTTTCATTGAGGCATATTTTGTTTTATACACCTGCCTGCAAATCATTTTTTTTCATTATTTGATAGCCGGTTTGTAAGGGTTGTCGGGACCCATATATACAATCATACATTTAAAAATTCAAACATCACCCAAACAGAAGGAAACCGCACAACATCTTGATCCCCGAACCCACGTGCATGCCTCGAAACCCAGGATCGCCTGCCACAGCATCATCGGCCTCGAGATACGCCCCCGAGGCGACTGACAATCCCACTTTCACCGGAGCACCAGTGAGGTTCACGGACTCCCATCGTCATCATCACCAGTGACTGTCGTCATCTACCGGCGACCGTCGCGTCTTCCCTGGCAAGCTTCACCGATATTTCACCCGGACGTCGCTGGAAACTTGCCGCCACAGCCAGACGCCGGGGAATCCACTCACCGGCAACCACCGTCGCCATCCCTTCACCAGCGCACCAACACCCCTTCACTGACTTCAACGAGGCAGAAACCCTCATCACCAACTTCAATGAGGAAGAAACCCTCGGCGCATCGCAAAAGTAATCTTTTTATATGAATTGTTTTTACTAATCAAAAAAAGGAATGTTTTGTCTTACGTATGCGGCGACAATGACTTCTCTGTCGCCGTGACAATTATTTGACTTCCGACTTCCTCTACAAGACATAACTTTTTTTAAATGAAAAGTAAATACAAATTTTTAAACTTATTTTATTTTGGCACTGAAAATGTTTTTGGTAATGTTTTATTATGTCAATGTGTTGTATTGATATCTTGTGATTGAAATGTGGAAATGTTATGTTTCCTTTATGCATGTTTTATGTGATACGATTATGTTATGGTTAATGATATGTTTAAACCTGTTCATATGAGGAATGCATTAGACTTAATAAGTGATAGGTGGAGCCCGCTATAGCTCCTCGATGCATCAGTAGGTCTCATGAGACAAACTAGTGTCTTGGAATGAGGCCTTGAAAAAATATTATTTGTAGTCTTGGCATGAGGCCTTGTCTATGTGGTTATGATAGTCTAGCATTATGTATTCCATCATTATGAAATTGGTTATTGATATTGCATGTGATTATTCGACTAGTAGAATAACCATGTGAATAAGTAAATGGCATTATTTAATTTTACTTTTGCGATATTATGTTGAATTTATTGTTTAAAAGGCTTTTGTTTACTTATACATTGCCTTAAATGTTTATGTTTATTTATTAAAGCTTTCGCTATATTGTTATCCTTACTGAGAATCTGAGCTCACCCCTTTCAATGTATTAATTTTTCCAAGATGTGAAGAAGTATTTTATGAATGACCTGAAGGGATAATATGAGGGGATATGAAGACAATATGTTATTGTAGTTTTGTATTACTTTATGATGTAATGTAAGACTTATGAATGTATATAGTGTTTCAAGGATACTAAACTAATCGGTCTTTCAAGACTTGATCTTTGTGATCATGCCAATGTTACACAATAATGCACCAACACTGGCTAACTGGGGTCGGGGTGTTAAAGTTGGTATCAGAGGCAGTTTAGTACTAACCTTGGAAACTAGATTTAGATAAACTCTGATTAGAGCACATATCCCTAAGATAGACTTTAAGGATTAGTATAGGATAACTTCCTAGAATTTTGGTATTATGGATATTTTGTGAGTTTTCCAAGCAATACATCCATGTCTGGATATGAGCAGGTAGAGGTGGCTCTGGCAGAGATGTACCTAGGGGTAAAACCAGAAAACACCGCTTTGAGCTAGACTCGAATGAGAACTGGTGCACGACAACGGGCCTTACTTCACTCTTGGTAATGACACTCCTGGGGGATATGCTTAGGATAATTCTCATTTTCTTTAAAAACCACTATGAAGGGTTTATGAGTATATACTTCCTCAAAGAAAATTTTTTTATGATTATAGTTCAATTTATGTTAAGTGTTTTAAAAGTATGGAATTAGGTATTTTGATTCACAAACTAAAGTAGTTTATGCCATTGTTTAGAAATGGCTCCTAGTAGGAGGAATGGAAACCGTATCAATGCACACAGTGCATGTAGGGATTTCCTTCCTGATCAAGATAATTATAATGGAGTTGGGGATACAACTGGTGCTAATCAGCTTATCACCATACTGGGGAAACTCACTCAGGTTATGAATAATAACCTTACTCGTATGAAGCACCCTGATCCGCATCGTGGAGGATTAATGTTAGACCGCTTCGTGAGGCAACAGCCACCAACATTTAATGGGGGTACAAATCCATTAGTAGCTGAGCAACGGATAAACTCCTTAGAGAAAATATTTCACGCCTTGGGGAGTAGTGAAAGGGAGAAAGTTTTCATGGCAGTTTACCGCCTCACTAGAGATGTCAATCAATGGTGGTCGCTGATTCAAAACACAATGGAAGATGAAGAAGTATCAAGTATGGAATGGAGGGAGTTTACGGAAATTTTGTTACAGAAATACTTTCCACATGACCATCGAGCAGATATGGAAAGGAAATTTCTGAGTCTGAGGCAGAAGGAGGATGATAATGTCGCAAAGTATAACGCTAACTTTACAAGGTTAGAGAGGCATGCTGCAGATTATATACGTAACCCAAGAAGTAAGATTGATCGTTTCTTTGATGGGTTAGAACCATTTCTCCATCAAGATTTAGAATCACAATCTTTCTCAAACTACGAAGATATAGTCTCGTGTTCTATCAAGACAGAAAAGGAATTCTCTAAATCTTATGACAACAAAGTAAAGCAAGAGAAGAAGATAATGATGGAACAAGAGACATATAAAGGGAAAAAGAGAAAGAAGGATTTTCCATTATGCTATAATTGTGGGAATAATCACCCCGGTACTTTCCTAAAAGGAATGGGATTTTGTTATAAATGTGGAGAAAAAGGTCACTAGGCTCGTGATTGCAAGGGAAAGAAAGAGGCTATCAATGTTGAATGCTATAATTATAGGGAAATGGGGCATTATGCAAATGAATGCCCAAATAGTCAGAGAAATTTACCTTAGAGAAGGCCAAGGGATCAAGGAAAATCTTATGTTGTTACCACAGTTGAAGTGGAATAATTAATGTATTGGTGCTTTTGGACTCAAGGATTATATTCTGGTTATAAGAATAATGTGATATATATAAGGATTGTACTTCAGTACTTGTTGTTTTCATTAAGGTTTTAATATGATGAAGGTAATCATATTTTTAGTATGTAACAATAAGAGAAACATTACTTTGTTTGGGGAATCTGATGTTATAATTGATTTTGGAATTTAGAGACCTTTTAGAGAAAGTCTGGACAGAGGTATTTTGGATAACTATAAAGGTTGGAATGGATTAAGTGAACTTTGGATAGTATTTTTTAAGGTTAAAACATTTCTCAAGATTATTTTTGGAATATTATAATACTACAGTTTTAGGAAAAGGACAACTTGCAGGTCGGGGGATAACCTGTCACGTTAGCCAAAGCTGCAGGAATCGAACCCACAACCATAGTACGACATGCCTTTATTACCTACCACTATCCTACAGGAAGTCCCTGGTTATTATAAAATAGTTCTCCTAATATAAATGGTATGTGTTAATATTTGGAACCTTATACAATTATGATAAATAAAATATTTTTGAGTTCTATTACCTTTTGGAGTGAAAGATGGGTTTGTGGTAAAAATTTATTAAAGAATGAAGGTCTACATGTCAAGTAAGTATATTTCCATACATTCTTAGTAAATCTCCTAAATAAATTCCTCAACTTTATGAAAGTTTACTTAATACAAAAATGTTGTCGGTTAACTTTTCCAATTGGGGAATCAATGTCTGTTTAACCAATCACAAGTTTGTGATTTTCTTGTAGTTAAATTTCTCCTAATCCTGTTTTATACAACTCTCCATCAAACCATGACGGGTTTTTTTCTCCATATCCATATTTTCATAGAGTCCTAGTATGGGCTATCTCGGGTGACCTTTGTACTTCTCTTTCTTTCTTTTAAAGTTATATTTTTATTAACTTTATTTCTGATGTAAGTTTTCCGCAAAGGTATTTTCTATTTTCAACCTTTTATTTTCAACGAAAAATTTTAAATTGTGAGGATGGAATTTATTGAATGAGGGGAGAATGTAACACCCCAATCTTCTATGGTATGCTCCTCTTTGAATAATAGAGTAGCGTGTGTTGTACGCAACCTCAAGTTCTAACACACCGCGACCAATAAAAGTAGTAGTTATGAATAGTAATATGCACTTTTTGAAATTATATAAATTTTATATTTTAAAATGGACTTCATTTTTGGATTTGGAATATCGAAATTAGCCTATTTTTAATTTTTGGTATTTTTCTGAGAACTTCCAATTTTTGATGAATAATGAAAAATACTTAAAAACAACTTTTTTAATCAAAATAATTTATAGTGATAAATTATAAAATTTAGTAGTTATAAAGTGTAATTAGAATATATTTTTACCATTTTATCCAATAGTTTTCATTATAATTAATTTCACTTTGAAATTGGACATAAATAATTGACAATCTTTTGATTGATATTCTTTCTTAAAAACACGTTATTTGTTGTGACAACGGGAATTAATTGTTAAATTAATTAATTCAACTTATATGTTTTGAATTTCTTAAAATAGACATCATTTTTGAATTAGGAATATCAAATATAGATTAGGGTTAATTTTTGGGGTTGTTCTGAAAAACTTCGATTTTTGATGAATAGTGAAACCACTATTTGGTAGTTAAAAAACTGATTTTTCTTTTAAATGAAATTTTACCACCTCTATGATTTTAATTTCCAAAATCCGACATACATAATTGTCATTAGGAAGTAAAATGTGGTTCAATGGGATTAAAATATTTTTTTGGTGAATAGTAACTTTTAAGTTTTATTAATCGCGATTAATGGTATTTAGTGTAATTTAAGGTAAATATAATGATATAATAATATGAAATTACCTTTACACATGTACTACACTTATTAGATGAGTCATGGAAGACCAAGACAATCCACGGGTCAACTTGGGGACCCCATGGAGCCACTTGGGTAAGAAAATGACATTAATAACTTTTTATTTAAAGTAAAAATAAAATTGTCACAAACATGTGTTGTTTTACTAAAACAATTATTACATGGGGTAATATAAGATACCTTTTAAACTATAAATATTAATTGGAAAGATAAAAATATTTCCTACATAATTATATTTTTTTATAATTTTTAGATATTAGATAAATTAAATTTTTTATGACACCATGATGAAGCAGCGATTACCTCATTAAT
Organism: Viscum album; assembly: GCA_963277665.1. Lineage (NCBI taxonomy): Eukaryota > Viridiplantae > Streptophyta > Magnoliopsida > Santalales > Viscaceae > Viscum > Viscum album. The sequence goes on from OY728134.1 coordinate 1,072,971,631, forward strand.
TAACGATTTTTATAAAATGAAAAGATAATGTAAAATCTAATCCATAAACTTTCCAAAAACCTATTTTATGGGTATATTGAGAAACCTTATCACCTTATCCTCTAAATATATAATTTTGGGACATTTGAAATCCTAAAAGTACTTCATAATAATGTAACATTTCATTACTTTCCAAGAGTGCCCCTCCTCTCCTCTTATGAAAGGCCCCCACCTCTACCACCTTATTCAAACTTTCAAAGCCATTTGGCTTGGCCAAACTCTTCTAAAATACTCTCTCAACTCTTTATATTACTCCTAGAGGCCTCAATTTGGATAGAATTCTTCGCAATGAAGCCTTTGTCTCAAATCAAAAAGAGTTACCCGATTTTATGGTAATGTCTTCACTTATGTTATTTTGTTTTATTTTGCTTCTACAACCCCTTCAACCCTTTTTATTCCTTTATTTTTTAACAAAAACAGTATCCTCAATATTCTAAGATGTTTATATGAGAATTATTTGATTTACAATTACACACACCTTCGTCTAATGATTAAATAACATACTGCTTCTGTGGTTGGCGAATTTATGCCTCACGAAACTATGATTGTTCAATATTCTTTTAACACATTTCATGGGGGCCATTAAGATGTCACTGTATTTTTATATGATATATATTATGTTTAGTTTTTCCTTATGCTTCTGTATTTCTCATTTATGGCATACCTTTATGATTTTCATTATAGGTAAACGCGATAATTTCATTTTAGGATGTGCGGACTACCGCCCCCTCAAAGTGATTTGAATCGTTAATGCCATGTGTGGGATGTATAAAGGATGGAGTAAATGATATTATATATGATATTATACTGGAAGTATAATATTCCTTTATATCATTATTATTTCATTCCATTAAATATGAAATAGAAATGAAATTAGCGTTCATGCGCACGTACGGCTTACCGTCTCCATGAATGGTGCATTTCATTTATTACCTCCAAATGTTACGTAATTTTATGAATGAATGTATATACTAGATATATATGATATATATTATATCTAAATCATTAATATAATTCTATAGATAATGGATATTATACCACATAAACAACTTGTAATTATAAGAAGTTTATTTTTGACTCAAGTACTGAAGATCGACAAAACGACTGTTATTAACTTAAATAATTACATAATGTTCATAACATGGTAATAAGTGATGTAAAAAATAATGAACTTGAAAAGGTTCTTAATCAATTCTAAATTAACTCTAGTTTATTATTCAGGAGTTTAAAGAACGATCGAGTCAAGTCAGACATGAGGTAAGGGAACTTCATAACCCAATTTCTATTCTTTGGGTTAATCTCTTACTTTCAAATTATGTCATGATATTATTATGTCTTATCTTGTATTTTTACTTTCTTTATGTGTAATTATAGTGAATACACATAATAGATCTATTTTATTTTAAAAAATGATCTTTGTAAGGGACTTCGTCTTAATCTCCTTTCATTAAGACATATTTTGTTTTATAAACAACTTTCTTTTATACGGTGTATAAACCCCTTTGACATTTACTTTTATTCAAAAGGAATATTTTTATATGAAGTGTTTTTACTAAACAAAAAAAGGAATGTTTTGTCTTACGTATGCGGTGACAATGACTTCTCCATCGCTCTCTACAAGCCATAACATTTTTTATAATAAAAATAAATACAAATTTTTAATCTTCTTTTATTTTGGAATTGAAAATGGGTTTGATAATGTTTTATTATATCAATGTGTTGTATTGATATCTTGTGATTGAAATGTGGAAATGTTATGTTTCCTTTATGCATGTTTTATGTGAAAAAATTATGTTACGGTTTATGATATGTTTAAACCTGTTCATATGAGGAATGCATTGGACTTAATAAGTGACGGGTGGAGCTCGCTATAGCTCCTAGATGCATCGGTAGGTCTCATGAGACAAACTAGTGTCTTAGCACAAGGCCTTGACAAAATAAAATTTGTAGTCTTGGAACGAGGCCTTGGCTAGGTGGTTATGATAGTCTGGCATTATGCATTCCATCATTATGAAATTGGTTATTGATATTGCATGTGATTATTCGACCAGTAGAATAACCATGTGAATAAGTAAATGACATTATTTCATTTTACATTTTCCATATTATGATGAAGTTCATGTTTAAAAAGGCTTTTGTTTAGTTATACATTTCCTTAAATGTTTATGTTTATTTATGAAATCTTATTCTATATTGTTATCCTTACTGAGCATCTGAGCTCACCCCTTTCAATGTTTTAATTTTTCCAGGATGTGAAGAAGTATTTTATGAATGACCTGAAGGGATAATATGAGGGGATATGAAGACAAGATGTTGATGTAGTTTTTTCTTACTTTATGATGTAATGTAAAACTTATGAATGTATCTAGTGTTTCAAGGCTACTAAACTAATAGGTCTTTTGAGACGTGATCTTTGTGATCATGTCAATGTTACACAAGAATGCACTGACTCTGGGTAACTGGGGTCTGGGGGTTACAATCAATTCATAGACATCCATCTCTAAAATATATAAAAACTAAACCAATTATTCCAAAATAATTTTTATAGAATAATATTTACACATAAATTCTCTACACTCTCTTTTTCCAGGAGGAGTTTGAAGTTTCTAAATAGAAGGCATTATATCAACATGAAAAACCATATGATAAACAATACTAGAAGAAATATATGAATGGGAAAAAAATCTTTAATAAGGTTATAATTCAAAAAGAATTATTCCAATCAATATTTAAGGACATGATTGATTATCCATGATCACTTGCTCATATCCATACAATTTATTATTCATTAAACTTTTCTAGTTGTTAAAAAATTAATATTGCATCAGTTGAGGAGTCATTGTGTTTCTAGAATCACCTTTTCTCACTCGATTCTTATGAAGAGCATTATTTTTTTTCACTTTTCCTATCAAATCATATGTTGTTGGATATCCATGAGATGTTTCCTTAGCACCTGAACATGGATCACCGTGACAATAGCACTGAATATGTGACAACTAGTTCCAATTATGATAAGATCTAGATGGTATCATACAATATCACTTCATATTATTTAAATAACCATATTGAAAACATCATAGCTTAATCTTTGGAGGAGGAGGAATCTATACTGATCCCATGGTCTGATTCTGAGGTGTCCCACTACTCTAGAAGTATGTTTCACTATTAGCATTGGGATTTCCACCTATTTCCATAAGAATAACTATACTTCCAACTTATGTATTTCTTAAGATATCCCTTTCTACAATAGTCACTCTATTTACCATCAATGTATAGTATGTAATTTAGATATCTATAATCATTGAGTGGATATCTAGCCTCAAACCCAACTCTAAAATGCGTACCTTCAAAAGAGAACTTGTATAAATACAATGGAAAATAAATGAAATTAATAAATTTATCTATATACTCTATTTTTGAGATATTATATTAATTTAAATAGAATAATTTTGTTGTTTTATAAATCTTAAAGGTGTGAGGATATAATTTATTGTTAAACAATTCATCAGAAACCTACCATGTCATGACTTGCACAAGTTTATCCTGAATAGATAAATACCACCACAAGTAGTCCTAATCCTCTAGAATATACATTTACAACTTAAAATTAAACTCTACTAGTGTCCCAAGGAAATCAAATATTGTATTTATCCTATTCAATGAAACATCTTGTTTTTCCGGTTCAGAATCCCCCTAAAATATGGGTGGATTCTGCTTTTGGAACTAAAACAAATGGTCTACTTATCAAGGATCTCCATTATTATTTCCCCAACCAATAGCCAAAAATCGTGTAAAATAAATTGTACCAACTGTTGGTTCACCTATGACTCAGGTGTATCCATATTCTTAGTATCCTCTTTTGATTGTTTCCTATGAAGCCTACCTGATTCCTTTCGTTATGACTAGAAAGTACTCCATTTAGTATCACTCATTAGCAATTTAAGCCTTATAAATTTCAATTTACCACATCAACACATAGTAAAACATATATTTTCACAATTAAATCATCATCAACATTTCAACCATTTTTGAAAATATTATTTCCAGGCTTTTCAAAACATCCATTTTCACTATCTTCAAAAATAATCACTTTTTGTCCATTTTAAAAAACATTAAACTCAAAATAAACAATGAATTAAAATTGGGAAGTCCTACTGTCAATTCTTGTCATTTAATTCTCATTGGTTAAACCCACAACGATGACATGAAAAACACCTGAAAGTGTCTCCCAAACACTTTTGTACCTAACTAACCTGGTAACATGATGTTCAAAAAAAAATGGTTAACAATGTATTTTTATCCTATATATTTAATGTTTCAAAAATCCTATCACCTTTCTACCAACCCAACTCCAGAACAAAAAAATCAATTCCATTTTTTCCAAAAATACATTTGTACTGACCAAGACTAATATTATTTCTAATTGAAGGACCGAATGAGTCGATACAATTTGTAAAATCCTACCCCTCTTCAATATCTTGAGAGGTGTCATGTGTAATTCTAGACATTAAGTGAAATCCCCAAGACACAAAAGGTTGGAAATAAATTTCAAGGGCCTCCAAAACATTTGGGTATGATTTTCCATTTTAGAAATAAAACATCTAAACTACATAAAAAATAAATATCCAATCCTTTATATAATTCATGAGTGCTATTTATAACTCAAAACATAAATAACACATTAATTCATATCATTGTGCAATAGGAAACCAAAATATAATATCATAATAACAATGGAAATAGAAAATATCAACCCAAATGATAATAGTACTCGAGATATAAAAAATAAACTCCCAACCAGCTCCAAGCTCTAACTCACCAAACCATGCCCATGCTATCATGAAGACTCGCTAAATAAATGAGATGCATTTACATTACATGTGTCTCAATAAATTACATCCATAAAGTTAAAATAGTTCCCAGGTAGGGGGTTATTCTAAACTCAGTAGGATTTCCCTAATGACTTGCCAACTTATTCTACTGGGAAATAAATTGTTATCACAATTTATATAAAATAGTTTAAAATCAGTTTAAACATTTTATATCAAAACCATAAACAATTTTCAAGGGAAAACAATTTATAAAGTTATAAATACATATCTTGTTATTTAGAATACTCAATCATGTCTCCAAACACATACCATTCATACTCAGTGATTGTTATATACTCATGAGTGGTAACTTTTCCATCCACCAAGTCATCACTAGGTGCCAATCTCCCTATTATCTAATGTCACACACCCCATATCTCGGCTAACATCCAAGTACCATAATAGTACACAACACTTATTTAGGGTCACATTGAAATCATGAAATCACTCTAACCATGTATGCTAAAACCCATGCCATACCATTTCATATAAAAATATTAATTTCAAAAACACTATATCAATAGTTTTCTTGTACCAAATCAATTCTATAATTTTAAAACTAACTTTTTAATATTATAACCAAAGTGGGATTTACTGAAATCCATCAAATTAAAAAAATCAAAATCCATAACCAAAATGGGATTTACATAAATTTTCACACAAGGATTTCACAACCATTTCAAGAAATTAATTTAATCAAAACTAAGCTTTCGATTTCTTTGTCAAGTTGAGTTAATAGATATGTCACCTACCTATCAATGGTTGGAAAACAAAGAAAAGAACTATGAAACTTTAAGATCCAGTCACAAACTACATTCCCTTCACTAGTTACAAAAATATCTCATAAATATTTACATCACACAGCAAAGACATATACCCAAGGGATTAGTCTATGGTTCCAAGAAGAATTATAAGAAATGATCTAGGGAGAACAAGAAATAAATGGTACTTATCTATGAATTTGGACCTCCAAAGCACTTTAATTCTCTTAATAATTACTTCTAAATCAAATGGGATCATGTCTCAAACATTGGGAGAAAATATAATTTGGGTTATAGATGGATTGGGTGACTAAAGGAGGTATCGGGACTAAATTTTAATTAGATCCACATTTTTCACAGTGCCAACTATACATCACTTGGTTAATCTATATAGTTTGTCAAACCATACTCCATCTATGTGGTGTTACTATATTAAGGATATAACTCGCATGGTTGTCACATGTGGTTAAAAAAACAATGTTCCAACTATGAATTTACCTATATTTAAAGAATCATGGTTTCCCCTTGGCACTCACATGGTTTTTCTAAATTGTGATCCAACCATACACATTCCCAGTGTCCAATGTTCACCCTTGAATAGTTTCTTAGAGATATTTCATGGTTTGTACTAATCGTGTACCTATAGAAAAGCCTCCAAACTATTCCAAAACCCCTCAAAACATCCTAAAACTAAACTCGATAATTATATATAATAAAAATACAAAAAAATGAAGGATCGTATACTTGAAACTGGGGGTGATACATTTTCTCACCCCTTTCCTTTATTTTATTTCCATAGGATTCTAGGAAGTGTATTTTGATTAATATGCATGGATATTCTAGAGGGAATAATGGTGTTCGTAAAGAAAATATTATGTTTTATTTATGTTTTCAAGAATAATATAGAATTAATTTATGTGTCTTGTTTTCTAAGACTACTAAAATATTCATTTTTTGGGATATGATCGCTTTTATCTAATACTAATGTAATAAAGTAACCACCAACTCTAGGATACTAGGGTTACGATATTTATATATCATCCACCTATAACTTGATTCCAGCAGTATATCAACCACCATAGATGTGATATCAGTGGTACATAATCCACCTAAATGATTATATATGTGGTGCATCATACACCTATGGATACAGTCTTAGTGGTTTTGGGACCACTTTGTGTATAAATTTGTATTTTCTGTCAATAGTTGTCAATGAAGATCAAAATGAAGGAGATCAAGAAGTACTCCAATGAAATGGAGGAATGGAAATTCAGATGATTGTAGTATGGATCATAAGTTCAAAGAACATGTGTCAAAGGTGACACATTGTTTACAACAGTGAATAATGGAAGATAAAAATGAAGGAGATCAAGAATTACTCCAATGAAATGGAGTAATGGAAATTCAGATGATTTTTGTACTGATCATAAGTTCAAAGAACATGTGTCAAAGGTGACACATTGTTTACAATAGTGAAGAATGGTGTGGTATAATCCATCTTAGGAAGATTAAATAAGAATGGGGATTTTATAAAGACCATGCAATTCTTCATGATTGCATGAGAACCATGCAAGAGACTTATTGAAGAATAGAATTGTATGATTTTCAGGAAGTAGAGAAAGATGGTTGAAGAAGAAGAAAGTGTGGAAGGGATTGGAATTCTGAGATGGCCATGCACTTCACATTGTATCAAAATATGATGATCCTAAGGATGATATATCAAAGGATATATATCACGATAGTGGAGTTTTTGAAGAAAAGAGAAGAGTTGCTGAAGAATCCAAATCACAGAAAAGAAGCATGAAGGTTATGGCCGAATCATATATTGAAGGTGGTGTTGTTTCCCAATATTTTCCATATTTTTGGGCTTGAAAATCATCAAATGGAGAGAAGTGGTTTTTCGCAAAGAGAATTACATGCCTATTACTTGGAGGCTTGGAAACTTGTGTTCCATATGTTTTTCAAGATAAGAACATAAAAATATAGCAAAGGGAAAAGGGGTGCCTAAGTTTTGAAGTTGGTCGCGCAAGTGATTTGCGGGGGCAGAGACCTGTGGGCCGAGACTTGCACACTGAGGGGAGACTTGCACGTCATTGTGGAGGTTGTCCAAATGCCTATAAATATAGGTCGACCCCTCCTCATTCAGGATGAGGTCAACACTTGGATAAAATCAGAGCTCCCGTCGCATAGGTGTGGTGGTTGCACATGTGGTGTGTGGTCGTGCAAGTCAAGGTTGTGCGTCGGGTGAAGTTTGCAAGCCCAAGGTGGTCTGGGCGAGGAAAGAAGAGAGCCTCCCAAGTTCTGCATTAAATAAGTAAGTGTCGCGCAAGTAGTTTAGTGACACTTGCATGACGAGTTTTGAAGAAGCGCGACAGTTCATAGTTGTGCGCGAAAATCGGTTTGGGTATCAAAGGAGGTGAGTCGCGCAAGTTTGATGTTGAAGAAGTGAGTATCGTGCAAGTGGTTGAGGTGAACGTGCGCTCCATATTTGACTTGCACACTGAGACTTGTGCACTATCTTGGATCTTTTGCATCAGGCTTTAGGAAGCGCAACAGGTGTAGTTGAAGTTCACCTGTCTTTTGAAGCTCCACGAAAACTGGATTATTGCCTGATATCTTCGGTGAAAAGTGATATTAAAGAGGAAATATAAGTGATACGTGCATGATATCATGCATACATGGAGAACTGATTCTGATGATGCCAAGTAAGATGAGCTTAATTTATTGAGCAATCAGATAAGTGGTTTTGATTCAGGAAAACAAAGACTAGAGGATCTAGTTCATTCAGTCATTGCACTAAAGAAGAAAGATTTAACTGAAAAGAGCATCAACTATGAACCACAATTCAAAAAAAGTCTCATGATGAACAGGAGAAAAAGTACTTCATTTCTATCTATTGAAGAGACATTCACGTCTATAAATTGAGTGGGAATTCACCAAAGGCAGTTAGCCAGGGGGAGTCTACGGGAGTGACTCGAGGGACGCAGTGAGATATCCCTGAACTTTTGTAAAGGCAGTGAGCTTGGGACAGAGTGACTGTGCCCGAACCTTTGTAATCCACATCTAGTGAAGAATATTGTAATTTCGTATGATCGAAAATCTGTTGGTGTATGCTCCTTAGACGTAGCCCTTAGTGGTGAACCAAGTAAAAGTGTTGTGTCAACTCATTGCATGTGAATGTTCATTTGCTGATCATATCCATCATATTGGTTTTAAAAGTTCCTACAAATGTGTGGAAAAGATCCATCACATTAAGAAAAAATTTTGACACCCTGATTCACCCCTCCCCTCTCAAGGTGTCCCGAGGTCCTACAAGTTGTATCAGAGGGAAATTTTCACGTATGTTGGATACTCTACAGTAATTCTATTCAGAAGAGGATTTTATTTTCTTTCCTAAAGTCAAAAATGAAGTGCAGTATTGATAATGATTCAATCATTTCTGAGCAGAATCCTTTATCTAGGAAAACCATATCAAATAGGAAAAAGAAAGGGAAGAAGCAGTTGAAGAAGTCCCTCATGTCTAAAGAAGATACAGTGTCTTGTTCTCGATGCCCTTCCAATAATGAATAAATATCATGCTTGGAAAGTATCGAGAAGGTGGCTCGTGATTCTACCATAGGAATGGAAGACACTTCTATCGCAAGTGATCAGGAGAAATTAATAAGCTATTGGCATGATATTCCTAAAGAAAGAGTTTCTTCTCTTTTTAGAATATTTCTATGCATTCTTTAGGTTGAGATCAACTGATTGGAAAGAGAATCTAATAATGTGGAAAAGGTCTTGGAAGTAAAATTTATTGAATTATTAAAGCTCACCCAATAGATTAAAGTATTTGAAGAAAAAGGGAGAGTCAATAAGACTCTAAAATAAAAGATCCATGCACTTGAAGCTGAGCTAAAGAAGAGCACTGAAGTTTAGAGTTTTTATCTGGAATAAAATTCCAAGAGATTCAGGGAACACGACTCTTTATTACAAAAAAAAAATTTAAGGTGCATGAAGTTGAGGTTGAAATATTGATGAAGACTTGTGAAGAGAATATGATCATGATTGAAGATCTGAAGATCATCCTCAATATTGAAAGTCAAAAATTGGAAGCCTAGTTGACAAATCTTGAGAAGACACATATTTAGACTTCACAAAATAATGAAACAGGAGATACTAGTACTCAATGTTCATTGGAGGTTACTAAAACTGAAAAACCTCCAACATGTGACAAGAAGATTATGATAACTCTTGATTATCCATCTCAAGAAACAATATCATTTTCTATTCAATGCACACTAGAGGATGCTAAAGCCAAAATACCTCCAACATGTGATAAGAAGATCATGACTTCACTTATTGATCTATCACAAGAAACTGATAAAATGAAGGTATCATCCAAACCATCTTTTACTCATGTTTCTAAATACATTCCCACAATCAGTGCAGGCTGGAAGAAAAATTCTAAACAATTATGGATGAGGAAAGGTGAGGAGAATTAACCTACCACCATGGTTAGTGTAGATATAGAGAAAAAGTTGGAACATGGTTCTCTAGATAGAGAAAAACACATTACGAATAAGTCCTAACTACTTTATACAGTAGATATAAAGAAGAAAAGGTTTGTGGGTCAATGTTGGTGCCGCAATAGATTTGGTCCCTTTGCACTGGATTGTTAGTACAATCCCTTACATGGAAAAGCACAGAGAAAGCCTATATCAAAGGGAAGCAATCCAGTGAAGAAGAAGCAACATTAGCAGGTCCAGAAGTATCTGTTTACCACAAATAGATTTGGAATTCTTGATAACATCTGTGATATGTGCAACAGCAGTGGTCATAAGGTAGGCACATGCCCATATCAATATGATTTCACTATTGATAAGAATAGAAGACCTTCGATGCCGGATATGTATGAAGAAATTACCTTGGGTATAAATCAATAGAATATTGTGAACAGACATTTCCCAAAGAAGATCTCAAGTATGGAAGCTGAGAAGATCCATGATTATAGATCCATGAAATTGTAGGGTCATCCGTCCAAAATAAAAACTATGAGGGTTGAAACTCAAATGAACCCATGTGGAATATCCAAACCAGCTGTAACAGTTCCAAATGAAATATTGGTCATCTGGCTAGAAGATTTGAAAAGTATGAGGAAAATTGAAGAAGAAAAGTTCAAGGCTGGTGAAAAAGGAAAATAAAAATTTTCACATGATGAAGATAAAAAGCATGATAGATTGAAAACCAAAATAAAAAAACGTGTTAATGATGTTCTGTGTGAGAGATGTATGATATCTGGTCACATCGCAAAAGGTTGTCTAACCATAATACTAGGGAAATAAGCAGTCCTTAAAAGGTGTAAAAATTTATCATTAATGATGGTTGTAAAGAAGAACAATTCCCCACTCAAAGAAGAAGATGATGTGAAAAGATCCATGCCAAATCAACACAGATCAGAACATAAGTTAAAATGTGCAAGCATAAAGACTAGAGTAAATGGAGGAACTTGGTTGAGAAAAGCATCTCAACCGTTCAGCTCATATTGTCAAAGCAAGGAGGAACCACCCTATTCCCTTAATCATTTGTGTATTTTATTTATGCTAATAATGCAAGGAATTAAAGGTGACGCATGCTCTCTGGGGGAGAACCTGAGAAGTAGCGAATGCTGTCAACTCTTGATAGCTAAGCTAAAGAAGTTTTCATCCTTGGAATATTATTCAATCGATACTCAATCATTAAGCTGATGAAGGATCACTCTTGATGAAGATTATAAGGAATGTTTCCCATGAGGGGGAGAAAAATGAAGAAGATTTCAAAATCATTGTTTCAATCAGTATCAACTCCAACTAGTGTTTAATGCAATTACTCTGTAATTTCATGAAAAAAAATTTCATTGGATAAGGTATGTCATTTCCCAATCTCTCGCCCTTGGTTACTCATAAAAAGATCATTCTATAAAGGGGGAGTAACTGAATTGATCAGTGACATAAGAATAATGGAAGTGACCCAAGGACACTTTTCTTGCCAATTGAACTTGAATGCTTTTGATCCATTTGATGATGTGAGTGCATGGGTTTCCAGTTGATTATTTACTATCATATTTGATTTCTTTAACCCGAAATGAATGTTGAAAACCCATGAAGAAAAAGTACATGAGTTCTCATCTCATGTGGTATCATGACTAGGGAATAATGGATAACCTTGTTGTCTAAATCAACTCTTATTGTTTTCTACACCAAGCATTTCTTAAGTAGACTTAGAGTTAAATGATTAATGACACATTTCATAAGTATAGATTGATACCCTCTCTACCATGAAATTTTTATTTTTTTCAATAAGGGGGGGGGGAGAAAGTGAAATCAAACTTTGAAAAGAAAAGTTAATTGAAGAGAAGATTCTCATTTTGAAATTGAAGAATTCATTTCAGAAGATATGTACAGTATTGACAAAGAAATACAAAGGGGGAGATTGTTGGGACCACTTTGTGTATAAGGTTATATTTGTTTTCAACAATTGTCAATGAAAATCAAAATGAAGAAGATCAAGAAGTAATCCAATGAAATGGAGGAATGGAAATTCATATGATTGTTGTACGGATCATAAGTTCAAAGAACATGTGTCAGAGGTGACAAATTGTTTACAACAGTAATGAATGGAAGATCAAAATTAAGGAGATCAAGAATTACTCCAATGAAATGGAGTAATGGAAATTCATATGATTTTTGTATTGATCATAAGTTCAAAGAACATGTGTCAAAGGTGACACATTGTTTACAACAGTGAAGAATAGTGAGGTATAATCCATCTGAGGATTATTAAAGATGAATGGGGATTTGATGAAGACCATGAAATTCTTCATGATTGCATGAGAACCATGAAAGAGACTTCTTGAATAATAGAATCGTATGCTTTTCATGAAGTATAGAATGATGGTTGAAGAAGAAGACAGTGTGGAAGGGATTGGAATTCTGATATGGCCATGCACTTCACATTGTATCAAAATATGATGATCCTAAAGATGATCTATCAAAGGATATATATCATGATAGTTGAGTTTTTGAATAAAATAGAAGAGTTTCTGAAGAATCCAAATCACAAAAAATAAGCCTGAAGGTTATGGATGAATCATATATTGAAGGTGGTGTTTTTCCCCAGTGTTTGCCAAATTTTTGGGCATGAAAATTGTCAAATAGATAAAAGTGGTTTTTGGAAAAGAGACTTGCACACCGATTACTTTGAGGCTTGGAAACTTGTGCACTATATGTTTTTCAAGATCAGAACATCAAAATATTGCAAAGGTAAAATGGGCACCCATGTTTTTAAGTTGATCGCGCAAGTGATTTGCGGGGGTAGAGACCTGCGTGCCGAGACTTGCGTGCTGAGGGGAGACTTACGCACCGTCGCACAAGTTTTCCAAATGCCTATAAATAGAGGTTGAACCCTCCTCATTGGGGATGATCTCAATACTTGGATAAAATTAGAGCTCCCATCGCGCAGGTGTGGTGGTCATGCAAGTGGTGTGTGGTCGCGCAAGTAGAGGTTGCTCGTCGGGTGAAGTTTGTGCTCCCAAGGAGGTCTGGGTGAGGAAGGAAGAGAGATGCCCAAGTTCTGCATTGAAGAAGTAACTGTCATGCAAGTATATTGGTGACACTTGTGTTCCATGTTTTGAAGAAGCGTGACAGTTCATAGTTGTGTGCCAAAATCGTTTTGGGAGTCAAAGGAGGTGAGTCGCGCATGTTTGAAGTTGAAGAAGTGAGTGTCGCGCAAGTGGTTGAAGTGAAATTGCACGCCAGTTTGGACTTGTGTGCTGAGACTTGAGCGTTGTCTTGGAACTTGTGTGTTGGTCTTTGGGAAGCGCTCCAAGTGTATTTGAAGCTCATTGGTCTTTTTGGAGCTACACAGAAGTTGGAGGATTTCCCGATACCTTCGGTGCGAAGTGAGATTAAAGAGGAAATCTAAATGATACGTAAATGATCTCATACATACATGGAGAACTGATTATAATGATTCCAAGTAATCTAAGCTTCATTTATTGAGAAATCACATATGTGGTTGTGATTCAAGCAAAAAAAGACAATAGGATCTAGTGCATTCAGCCATTGCACTAAAGAATAAGGATTGAACTGAAAAGAGCATCAACTCTGAACCCTGATGCAAACAAAGTCTCATGCTAAACAGGAGACAAAGAACTTCATGTCTATCTATTGAAGAGACCTTCACATCTATAAACTGAGTGAGACTTCACCAAAGGCAGTGAGCTAGGGGGAGTCAACGGGAGTGACCTGAGGGTCATAGTGAGCTATCCCTGAACTTTTGTAAAGGAAGTGAGCCTGGGACAGAGTGACTATGCCCAAACCATTGTAATCCATATCTAGTGAAGAATAGTTGAATTTAGTATGATCGGAAACCTGTCGGCATATACTCCTTGGACGTATCCCTTAGTGGTGAACGAAGTATAAGTGTTGTGTCAACTCATTGCATGTGAATGTTCAATTGCTGGTCATATCCATCATACAGGTTTTACATGTTCCTACCAACGTGGGGACAAGATCCGTCACATTAAGAGAAAAAGTTGACACCTTGATTCACTCCTCCCCTCTTAGGGTGTCCCGGGGTCCTACAAGTGGTGTATCAATCGCCTGGGAACATGAGATAGTAGTACTCCATCCACCTTGAGAATTTTACCAGTGGTAGATTTTCCACCTAGATGAGTTGTTTTGGTAGTTTCTCATACAAAAAAGATATGAAATTGTGGTATATAATCCTACCAATCAAATGAATGGTAGTGCATAATCTACCTATTATTAGGGATGCCTCATTCACTGGGTGATGATTTTTTCACATATAATGGGTGATTGACTATTCACATAGAGAGGATGTGATAGTGATGTACTATTCACCTAGAATATATGATGGTGATAGATCATACACAGCCTAACCCACTAAGGCCCTTCTTAGACCCATATTATGCTAATATTTCCACTCCAAGCCTACCTCCAATATTTTATAGGCTAGTGGCTAGAACTGGGTGAGAATATATCACCATATGGGAGGACATATCCAATAAAAACCAACAAAATACACATTTCTAATACATAAGATAAATCTAAAATACCGATATTATATATATGAATATATAATTAACTAAATAGTGTACAATCAATGCATTAGATAATAAATAAAAAGACATCCCATAGGGTCATTTCAAGGAAAGTATAATATTAGGAAAGTCTCTGAAACATGAAGTACTAAGAAGCTCCTCCATACTACATGCACTCCAAGAACACTCTCCAACCCAAAAATTATCACCACCATAAAAAATCACCATGTTCCATAATGATCTGTTGGGCATCACTAAATACCTACTCCAAACTACCCATTCTAGCTCCATGTCTTCCCAGACTATCTCTAAACCAATGTGTTTTTTTCACAAACACAACACATGTGGTCACAAGGCCTGTGCAGTGGTGAGTATAAATATATACAGTATGAAACCCTAAAACCAAAATGGAAATAGAATTCAATAATACATATCAACTCTTGGTATGCGAGGTGATAGAGAGGAAGGAAAAGAGAGAGAGTATAACACTAAGTCAACTCAATGCTCCCAGTACTAAATTCTGTCTGGGAGAAAATAAGGAAATAATAATGCAGATATGTTTAACCACTTAAAGTATTAAGAACATAGATAATCCAAAGTTATTTCATCTTTAACTCTTGAAATTCATACCACATGAAAAAAATAATTAGGTTACTAAAGTGTACAAAAATGCTAAAGTTGATATCCAACAAAATATTGAAACTCAAAGGACCCTAGGGTGTTGAGGAAATCACAAGTCTTATAGAATACTATATTACATAGAATTAAAAAAATCATAATTATTCCAAAATCCATGAAGTTAGGGGAACTCACTATTGAATTAATCTTCTTAGATATGGGGGTATTGCATCCTTTGATCTATCAATATCATGCCATCAATCCACCCTCTGAGTTATTCATAAAAAATAAACCATGAAATCTCACAAGAACTGTGGTGGGGGAACAATCCTCACTGAAAAACTCCTTAGTTGGGGGGGTATAAACCTTGGTGGAGGACCCACACCCCACCTAATCACTTATATGGGGGATTACTGACTCTTTTGATGGAGGAACCATGCCATCGGTGTGTGCGAGAGTACCGATCCTATCTATATAAAAAAATAAATTACACATGCCTCATTAGAATACTCCTTAATAAAGGGGGTTCCCACCCCATATATCAATCTAAAGATCACACCTGAACCTCATCGTCAGTCCTACAGAGCTAAAATCATAAATCTTCTTATATCTCCTTACAAATAACCTTGTATGGAAAAACATATTACACCATTTTGATTTATATAGAAAAATAATCATGATGGGTTATTAATTTGTCAAAAAAGGGCATCAAATGAAAAATATGGATTTCATCCTAACAAATACGAGATATAATATGTGATAGGACTCCAGGCCTACACCATGAGTTGGATTTAGGTTTCAAATATTGGTCTTGAGTTATTTGCCTTGATATGTTCTTTTATGATTTGAAACCATCTCTTTCCACCATTTATGACTGTTTCACCTACCCACACATTTCCCCCCACAACAATCTCACTCTTATTATACTTATTCAATTTATAAATTTTATAATTATCTTCTTATAACTAAATTATTTCATTATATTACTTCATAGTAAATATATGTGTTTATTATACCCCCTAATAAATGCATGCATAATTGGTGTGGCACCAATCATGAATGACATGAACGACGCCTTAATGAATCACATCACTATCTATTTATTCGGTGACACCTTTAGCACACACCGATTAGCCACCAACATTTAATATTGAACACTTGATGTAGTCTTCCTTATTACTTGAGTCAACTTCCTTGTCGAACCACCATGACCAGACTACCCCAGTCAACATCGCACTAAAGCATCTCACACATACCACTATCACCCAAGTCCTCTCACACCAACTCCCATTCCTATCACTATTACACCAATCATCACTCCTCAACAGTTTTGTTGGACATGAGCAAGGTCGGTGCCTGTAAGTTTGTATAAAAAAAGATACAGGGAGAGGGATGTCATAAGTGAGGAGAGAGATATAGAGGGGGAGAATAATAGAGGGATGAGGGAAGAAAAATCTTGAATTTATCCATTAGCTTCCTTTGATCACGCAATTCAAACAAAGTTTTAGTTACCTTATCCTAGAATTACCATAACACAAAAGCGTTAATCCATGAATAAGGGTTTATAACAATAACATAATTTTTAAATTATTACTAATAATCCAACTTTATTCGATGACCATGAATGAAAGATATTTTATCACAATTTCAATCAATAATACACATGATTAGAGAAAAAAATCAAAATAATGAGTCATATCTCTGTATTGTTTCAATAATTGGTGAATAATTATCACATTTGTTAATCAGGACAAAATTTCATTCATCGTCACCATGTGATCTGATCTCTTATTTCAATATGATGTCGTAGTCACCAACATTCAATCCTTCTCCCCTAAATATAGGGGGTTTTCAACTAATGTGTATATAAAAATAGAAATCACATCATTATTAGGTTAAATGTTGTGTTTTAGAATCAACTATGGTCTCTATTTTTCTATATGAGGCCTCGGTGTGGGGATATAATCATTTAATCAAAAATTCTTGCTCATATAAAAAATATAATATAATATTTTTTATGTATCATTATCAAGGATCCATAGTTATTTCATTTCTTCATCGACTCATTAATTCATCCTGAAATGAGACTTAAAAATATACCCAAGGTTTAAACATCTAAAACCATGGTCCGTGCAGCACCATCAAGCTCATGAGATAATTATTTATTCAAAAATGAATATAAAATATACCACAAAATCCAATATACTCAAAAACTCACCAAATATCTACTCAGGGTAAACACCACTCCTTGAGATCAATTAAATAATAAAATAATTTTCATGAGGTCCTCTAATAGGGTAAAATTACTATTTTACCAATGGGGAAGGTCCTGGGACTCTAAAAATTCAAAATTTTAGCTAAGTCCATCTAGGAAAAAAATGGATCGCTACCGGATTCTCCACATTAGCTATTATATGAGGAGTAATATATATTTTATCCTCAATTTTTGTGTCCATAATATGGGTTTATCATCACATTCATCACTCATTGAGTAGGTATGATCACCCATGGTTTGGTGGGATCACTCTATGGGTGGAAGGTTATTTAATTATTATTATTTTACATTATTATCTGTTCATATCGATCATAAACCTATATTTATTAGATTATCAGAGACACTGTTGGTAGTAGCCTATTGAGTTTTACTCAAACTCTACTTGGGTGCCTTGGTACCTAAGAAGACATTATGACTATGACCCATGTAATGGAAATATCCTTTCAATGTTTGATGGTTGAGTCAGTGGAGCTTTGTGGGGGTTAGCATACTGGTATATGCTAGGAGTTAGGACTAGATGCTGATTTCGCCTTTTGTTTTTGTTTTTCTTTAAGATTGATTATATATGATCCACCCACTATGGTTATTTTTTATCATTTTTTAACTTTGGTGAAATGTATATATGTTCATTATGATATATAATGTGTTGAAATTTTTTGTTAACTGTAATTTGGATATGTTGTCAATTTATTATAATTTTTTTATTATGATGACTAGTTCATGTTATTAGTTCCATTATTCTTATGGTTATTTTTACCTAAGGTTATAGTATCCCAACATGATATGTATTAACCCTCACCACAATTTAGAAACCTCTATCATATAGGTAGGTGCACCTGAGGTATGTGGTGCTCCAGTTCGATCACAATAGAGATGAACTAGACTAGGATCATTAAAACGCATTAGCTACTACCCCACATTTCTTCAAATGAATAGTTATTTAACCTTTCACTGAACTATGTTTTCCTCAAACTATTCATTATCCAAGAAACACTCCCAAATTCTATCTATGACATAAAATCAATTAAGACTCAATGGAAATATTAAATACTATATTAAAGGGGCCAAATTTCTACCCACTATAAGACTTTCAACCCATGGAAAGTCATCGACTTCATTTCCTATAAAAATATTTGGTCATTCATGTCACATATGTGACTCATTATACTATGTCTCATCTTGAACTCCTACATGATTACACACTACATGAACTAATTAAATATTTCATTTCCTTGATATATTTTTCTTTTTGATCAAAAATAAATGTCAGTTTCTTTAAAAAAAGATATGTGTGTGTGTATCCCAATGTAAATTTTATTCTAATCCAAAACATGAGAAGGGTATTACTAGTATTTTCCTGGTTGAGAAACAAAAAACATTAACTAATTAAAATTTTAAGGGAAATATAAAATTATTTTCTAATTCTCAAATTCTTAACCTAAAAAGGTCCCATAAAACAAGGAGTTAACTACCATTAATTTTTGAGCCATTTATATCTCGACAGAGGAGACACTAACAAGAATACTTAATCTATAATCATAATCTACATTGGTTGTTTAAAATGATCTGCATATAAAATTACAAACATTTAATTTTCATTATAATATTCTTGATTAAATTAATTCATTAATTCATATCTTATACAATACTAGGCCTTAAGAGAGTCTTCTTCCATATCTTAGCTCAACATAATGCTTCAATTTGTGTATTATGAATCAATACTATTTTTAAGTCTATCATTATATTCTAAAATTAATTCTAGAATATTGAAGTAAAAAAAGATCATGATAAGATAAAATGAATGTAGGAACCCTATGAATTCTCATAACCTTCTTTGTATAGAACTTATCCAGGTCCACTACAAAATATTTCTCATAAATAGGTAAAAAATGACCCGACTTCATATGTACATCTAGATTAACCCAAATAGCATCATGATTTTATGGTGATCTTGGTAAACCAATCGTGAAATTTATTAACATGTTCTCTTAGTTTCAGATCATGATTGGAAAAGTATAAAATAAACCCCCAAGTTATTGATACTCACCCTTGACCTATTCATATGTCAAATATCACGAAATATAACAAAAAATATCCTTATTCAATTTGGGCCAAAAAAATTGTATCGTTACTTCATGGTATATTTTTGTAGATCTTGGTAAGAAAACACAATCTGAATTATGAAAAAACTTTATAAATTTGTCTTTAAATATTAAGGGAATCATTGATATATCCTAGAAATAGATAGATGAATCAATTTATATAATGTACCCATATATGGTATCCCACTATTTATGTTATTACATATCATCTTACAATTGGATTCATATATTTTCCCTCCTTCACTTGATACACGAGCATAGAAGTGACATCAATTCGAGAAAAGTCATCCCCCTATTTCTTCTCATCCATATGAAAATTTACCATCATGATCATTAACTACCATTATCAATTTACATATTTCACCACATGATTCTTATACTTCTAGCTCAAATAATATACTACAAAATTCCCTTAATATGATCAAATAAACCATATATATGAGGTATAGGTTATTTATTCTCTATCACCACCTTAATAAACTTCCAAAGGTCAATGTATAATTTTAAACTACTCTTTAATTTCGTGGAAAAAAATTATTCCTAGTGGAAATGTAGCACCTTGATAATTTAAGAAATGATTTCCTTTAAATAAGTCATTTTGTTTGATATCTCACTTTGCACGTGATAATGAACTTAGGTGAAACCATTATATATTTAAGTATGACCATTAAAACCTCAATATTCAATTCGTATAAAATAAAAATTAGTAACAACTTTATGAAATATTTATATAAATAAAATAAAGTATATTTTCATATAAATTAAATTCAATTAGTTTACCTAATAAGAATAATAATATTACTTATTGTTTAAAAAAGTATTTATCTAAAAATTGATTTTTAATGTGATATAAATTTCTATTTCAAGAAACTTAAGATTAATGGTAATAAATTATGTTCGATGTTAATAATTTATTAACACAAATTTAGTTGTTAAATGATATTAAATACTAATAAAAAAAGTTAATATTTAAAAATGTCATTTTCTAATAAATATTATTTTTCATTATATTTTTTAATTTTATTCAAAAAAATACGTTATAATTTTTAAAATTTTAATATTATAAGATGTAAATAAGTTCTTTTTTTAGAATAAAAATATTTTCATAAGATGAAATTTTGTGTTTTTCTAAAAATGTTGATTTTTAGTCAAAAAATTTGGTTTTGTCAAAATTATAAATTTTATGATTTTATCATCTTGTAAATGTATCCTAAAAATTTTCAAAATCTTTAAATAATAAAATATGTATTTAAGTAATAAAATTATTCCTTTTTATATATTCTTGAAGGTTATAAATCCTATTTTCAACATTTTTTTGACTATATTAAATTATTACATTAATAAAAAATGTTTTATATTTTTTCTAGAAATCAAATATTTTCAACTTGAGATTCATTTTTTTCTAGAAATGAAATCCTCATATATTTTATTTGTTTAAAAATAAACCAAGTTGGGTTATGGGGATTTATAATTTTAATAACTATGTCCTATACATGAATTTTAAGCTTCAAAACACAATTTTTTTAAAAACTATTTCTACACATTATGTGCACTAATTTTAAAATTAACTTTTCAAAAACTCATAACTTTTATTAGAAAAAATTAATTACATATTTTAAAATAAAAATATTCAAAATAGGTAAAATCTTCAATGCTAATTTTTTCATTAATATTAATTACTAAGGTTTAAAATTAATTACCATGGTAAAAGTCAAAAGGTTAAAATAAAATGCCTTAAAACACTCAAATTTGTCTCCCAAATGAGTGTTTGAGGTGATTTTCTACCCAAAATCACTTTATTCTACTCATTTTACATTCTATATCTATTTAACTTTAAATAGTAACATCGCATTATTTAAAATGTTAAGGGTGATTCTAAAAGTGTTATTCCCTTCACTAATAAAAGGGTTACACTTACACCACTTCAAGACTCACATTTTCTTAGAATTTCTCTTTTAAGATCAGACCAATTTATCCTCCTATAACCCTCTCCCATGTTCAAAAGCTTATGGTCACCATTAGTTACCATCATGCCTTCATTACCAATGATAATTCCATGGAAAATCTTCGTATGTGACATGAGTATTATCAACTACATAGTATTTTTCTTAAGTATATTTATTAATATTTATTGTATCCATGCTAATATAATGATATTAGTATAATTTATATACTATAATTTTATTATATTAATTTTATTTTCATTTTCTATTCATCTATCCCATTCGTTAAGAAAAGTGAAATCAGCATTCGTGTGTATGTGCGGACTACCTTCGACATGAGAAAAAAAATTAATTTTTCATCACCACCCATAATTGATGGTTACTAATATGTTTTAACGAGGAAATATTATTTATATTAAATCATTTAGGGTTTGTTATGACAAATTACTAAACTTATTAATGATTTGATAAAAACTATTATTGTTAATTCAATCGTTTAAAATGAGCGAACTAAGAGTAAAATGATCTGTTCTTTCTAAGTAATGAATTTATATATATTGTATTATTTTTTTAATTATTTAAAATTATTACATATCACACTAATAGGAACCAAATAAAATCATTATGCTTCTTTATAATGATGTTACAATTAATCAACTCATAATCATCCACTAATCAAGGTAGGTTCATGTTTCAGTAGGTTTAACCACATACTTGAATAATACTATAAATTTATATCATGAATAACTGTGAGAACTTGTTTAATGGTATAATATAATATAAATATGTAAATAATTTTTTTATGGTAAGTTTAAGTCAACATTTAACTCAATAATTAAGAAAATTCATTTTGTTTGTTTAGAATCATTGAAACTTGTTGATCGTAAATTTCTTCTTCAGGGTTTATAACCAAAAATATCCGGAAATAAAATTATATATTTATAAAAAAATTGAAAAGTATATTCTAATACCTTATATTATATAATAATGATGTAATATTGAAAAATATTAGATACCAACACCACTTTTATGAAACTAGTTTAAAGCAATAAAGATTACTTACACCCAATGTTGAAAATATGTAAAAACTAACTATATATATAAATAAAATGATTATAAATGATGAGTATAGATGGTTATAGTTATGAATAAGGTTATAGAGTATTTATTTAAATAACATAATTTAATTATTTTTCACATTCAGTGCTTATTCATAATGATTCTGGATCAAGGCATGGGCTTTGGTTTCAAATTCCTTTCTTTGAGACATATCCAGTATTCTTCACCTAATTTACTTTATGTGTTGTATATAATTACTATTTGAGATATAATAGCATAAATTATCTTTTTATAATTTTGTTTTCATTTAAATTACAAGATCACTCTATCAAGTGGTATTTATTAATGTGTTACTCAAGCCATAAAATTTTTTCATGGTCTCAATTCTAATTCTTTGAGACATGTTACATGTTATGAACAATGTTTCATTTTTATGTTGTTATGTTGATTTATTATCTCATGAATGTTATATGATTTTTTTACTTATAATTTATTGTATAAAATAATAAAAATCAAGTTCTATTCTTCAAATGTATTTTGACTCAAGTGTCACCCCATTAGTTAGAGATTTTGGTAACTCAATTTTTGTTCATTTAGTTATGATCATTCACTTGAAAATATTTCATATAATTTTGTCTCATTATTACCTTTGATTTTATTATGTGGTATTATCACTTTATTTTCATTTTACCACATAAACCCCTTTTCATGTTTTTCATGATTCATGGAGTATGTTTCCAGTAAGGGATATTGACAACTCAAGTCTCTTTTCATTGAGTAAAATTGTTTCGGCATGAAATTCTTTCTTTCTTTCTTAGGTTATCACACCCTAATATTTTATTATATGTTATTTTATAATGATTTTTTTTAAAATGATGTTTTAATACAATTTAATGTTTTTTAAACTTCTTACAATATATTTTTTGAAGGTATTTTGAAAATAATAAAAAAGGTTTTTTCTTTCACTTTAATATGTTTTGTCTTTCCCACATCATTTATCTGATATAAAATTTATGTATTTTTAAATATCCATTATTAGATACTATTTTTAAATTTAATTACTTTCCAAATATTTCATGTCACCTTTTTAAAATTTACCTTTGAAAGGGATATGTAAATTTTTATTTTACATCAATGTTAAAAATGTTTTCAAAAATATCTTTTAATTTTTTACTTATATTTTAATTATCATTTTAAAAGGTATTTACCAAAATGGGGTTTATGTTTCATGATTTATCCTCTAACATATATGTTATCATTTGGGGGATTGAACTTGTAATATCAAACAATTTGATTCTTGATCCCTTCTTTTGTGATATCGTTCTAAGAATTATTTTTGCAAGGGTCATTTCATTTATGTCAACACCCTTCTACATTTTCTTTGTTACATTGGGGATATGATCTTCTAAAAACATAAAACATCATTCTATATGTAATGAATCTAATTTTCATGAAGGTATGTTTTTTTTGTTTTGGGTTAGATCCTTTGTTTTATCTTAGTAAAGGTTCACTATGACCTAAGGGAGGTTTCAAGAGCATTCGGGGCTTGTTCGGAGCATGGAGTTGCAAAAATTGGAAAACATAGTGGACCGTATGGTTAGTGTACGGTTAGTTATAACTATGTGAATCAACTGTGTGGGGAACTCAATGCACAGTAGGGGCCACACATTTTTTCTACAACCATGAGAGTTGGGTTATACGAAATTGTGAGTTGTCTCAAACAAATTGTAGAGCCATTTCGAATAAAGTATGCATAGTTAGTAAAATTGTGTGCCTAGCCCATCCCAAGGGGGTCCTTATATGGTGGAGGTAGCATAGTTTGTGAAAAATTTGTCCAACCATGTGTCCAAACAATTCAACCCAATTTTTATTTGTGAAATTACAATTTCTTACTTGAAATGTTTTCACGCTCATCCCTTATTTTTTCTTCTTCTCTAGCGGAAAGCCGCTCATTTTACCCTCCCAAAGTATCTCCCTCCTCCCAGCTAGGGATTGAGATAACTCTGTGATCTAATCTTTTTTTTCATCAGAATCTAAATAATTATATTCAAAAAAATAATTTCCCTAATCTTATTACATCATATCATAGTTTATGTTCCCATCTCTTTTTCTATTTTGGGGTGAGATCATAAGATCTATTTTCATGGAATTGGACCATTATTATGATTTCTTATATTATTATTTGAATCAAAGGTTTATACTTTATGAGTGGTCATATATGAACCAAAGGTAGGTGTTATAGCATTCATTCCTCATGTTTAGGTGTTTTCATAGTATTTTCTGATGGGTCGAACACCATACATTTTCATGTGTTGCCTTAAAATGTGCTTAACCTCTATAATAAATTGTTCCATGTTTAATTACTCCTTTAGACTATTTTTGAATGTTATAAGAGTACTACTGTCTTGATTTATACCCCATTGTGTGTTCTAAATTTAATTTCCCTCTTATATGTAAATGTTGACTTGACCAAAACACCTTCTAAGTGTTCATCTTGGCATGAAATTGGAACTACCTTACATTTATAATCAAATGGACTATTTCAATGAAATGAATGTGGGTGGAAATCCCATGTAGCATGTTGTATATATTTATAAGTGTGAATTATGAAATTTTCACCCTTAGTTAATTTGGATAAATGATTATAATTTTTTTTGAGGTAAACCCTCAATACCATAATTATTAATATTTCATGGCTACTGGATGATGAACAACAGTTAAGGGTTTTTTTTGGCACGAAATTTCACACTCCCTTACATTGGGTGTTATGCACGAAGTCTCACACTATTATACTTTTATTTGGATGATGGGAATAATTCTCTATATTCCCTTGTATCGAGTTTTGGTCATGATAACTCACCCAACTATCTCACGTGATGGGAATGATGTCTCGCATTCATATGAGATTCAGGGCTTGAACCCTTTCTTAATTCGTCATCTTGTTAGATGTGTTATGGACACCTAAGTTAATCCCCAGGTCTACATAGCACATAGTATCCATGTATATGCCTACATATGTCCTCGCATATCTAGTGAGTATATATGTATACATATTATATATGATTACTTATATATATATATATATAGTTACTTATTAGACTCATTCTGGATTATTCCGATATAGGTAGATCCGTCCATGTGTCTTATAGGAAACTGAGATGGCTGGTATTTATTTTTCTACATTGATTATTATTCATTATACCTAAACAATGATATGATATATATAATGGATAGATTTATTTATAAACATCGTTGGTGATGGCGTACTAAGTTAATCTTACATCCTACTCAGGATGCCTTTGTTACTCGATTAGACTTTGTGTCTATAGGTATGGATAAGGGATAGCTCCCTATTATAGATTCTTGATTAGTTTCATTTATAGCTTGGATCATGGGAGCAAAGGATTGAGTATATGCTCAAGATTCTAGTGGAGTATTATTTTGTCCTTTTTGTATTTTTGTATAGCCTGAGGTATATTTCTATCCTATGTTTCCCCTTTTTGTATATAAACATGAAAAGACCTCATTGTATGTGACTTATCCTATGGATTTTGATTATTATTACAGTTTATTAGTTACTTACACAATAAAGTTTATTGTTATATTTTTTTCATTTTTCCATATATTATATTTTGCTTCTATTGTTGTCTGTTTATTTATTATTCCTATTGTCCCACTTTGATATGGGGGTATAGTCTCCCCACTATACCACCTTAGACTCTCACCGCTAGTCATAAGCCTCTGGTTATGGGGATGCATGCTTGAGTCCATGTGACCCACCAGCACAAGGCACCGTTTTAGTGGATCCCATATCAGGGCATTACAAAATGGTATCAGATCATAATTTTCCTTTCATATTACTATTTTTTTGTTAGATAGGATGCTAGTATGTAATGAAATTTAGTAATGAGACTATTTCTGGGAGTAGCTAAAACACATACAAGGGAAACCCCAAATTACTTGGTAAGGGTTATTTCTATTCTGATTTTCATCTATTACAGTTAATACGACTTCACCATTGGGTAATGCACATGCTTTTTGATATTATTATTTTTGAATTTATGGATATGGACTTTTATTTCCATGTCTTATTAAGGGATGGAATTAGTATCTCATGAATCATTATAAAAACTTTAGGATTAATATTCCATACAATTTCCTATGCCACGTCTACTTTTTGTGTGTATTTTCCTGATTCATATAGTTAGTGTCTTGATTTTTATATACTGAAATGTGATAAAATTTCTTGAATGGATAATATAATTGGATTAATTAAAGTCCCTACATCAATCTAAAAAGTTTTTTCCTATATAGATTGGTGATGACACCTTAATTGGCCAATTATCCCATTTTGTGGGTTCTGGACCTACTGGTTTCATAGACCTCAACAACATTAGTTGATTGGGTTACATGAATGTAAAAGGTGATTTATGGTGCAGGAACTTATTTAAATCCTAAATGGTGATTCATGTAATTAAATAATTACTTATGACCTATTATATCCTGATATCATATGTAAAGGTTGGGTTGCTGTTAAATGATAGGACAATTGAAATTTATAAGTAGGATGACCCTTTTTAAATTGTAAATGGTGACACGAAAAATTGGACCATGATATATATATATATATATATGTATATAAAAGAGTATGAACCCAATAAAATTTAATCATTTAAATGAAATGGTTGCTTCTAAATGGGATGTCAATTGAAAAGTAAATGGTGTTTTCCTCTATACCCTACAATTGAAAATCCATATATCAGAGCCTATACTATGTTATATGAGTCCTAAACTCAAACTCAGCATTAGTAGTGGGTAGATGGGGGTGTGTCTTATGTTCTTATGGTTAGTTATGGTCTCCCCATTTACACCTAGAACATTATTTTGGAGTAGGCAGAGAGGTGTTATCATTTGAATGGGAAGGCTATATACTTTTCTTATACCCAAACCCAACCTTAGTAGTGGGTAGATGCGGGTGTCTCTTATGTTATTATGACCTATTATGGTCTCCCCCTTTACACCTAGTCCTGGATTTTGGATTAGGTAGAGAGGTGTGATATTATCTATATGAATTATATTTATCAGTCCTAATTGTTTATATGAAGTTTTTTAAACTATTAAATTCCTTTTGGAGGTGTGTTTTTTGAATTGTAGAATCAGTCCACCATGATAGCCTTGATTCATATGCTCAGAAGGCGGTGAAAACTATTAACTAAAGGTGGTGGGACTTGAGCCACCAGTGATACCTCTTGTAGTGAAACATATGGAACCACCTTTTATTCCTAATATGGGAACTGACACTGGGTATTGAGAGTTTTTTCTTTGTGTGATGAAAAATATGCAAGGAGTTTCTCGACCTTCCCTAACTATGGAAGAGTTGACTCAGGAGTTTCAATAGAAACATCCTCCAACCTTTTGGGGGGATGCAGGACCTAATTTTGTTAGAGTAATGGTTAGAGGACATGATTTCTATATTCAAGCATCTAGAGATTCCTCCAAAATGGTGGGTCAAGCTCACTAATTATATAATAAACACTTATTCCAAAAAAGGTTAGGATGTCATTACCCAAGAAGAGCAATATAAAGACATGATCTGGATGGATTTCCATACAGTATTCTATGATTACTTATTTTAATAGATACTATGGGATAACAGGGATAGATATTTCATGAACCTACATCAAGGATCCATGCCTTTCATGAAGTATTCTGCTCATTTTACTAAGATGTGGTGTTTCTCACTGACCTTATCTGGTGATGATATTATGAAAACCTGGTGATTCGTTGATTGGTTAGTATATTTCATCCAATCACAAGTTAACATATTTCAATTGACAACTATTTCTAAAATATTTTACCAGGACCTCATTAATTAGGGGAATTTAAGAGAATCTAATGGTGGGATTTAGGATTGTTCAAAACCATGACCTAATAGTGGTTCTTTTAGCGCATAGAAGGGGAATTTTGAAGATGCTCACAAGGATAGTGGAAGTCAAGAAACCCATATTGAAAACTATATTATATTTCACCAGTGTGGGAAGATGGGACACATGAAACCTCAGTGTATGTGAGATCCAGTGGAGTGCCAAAGCTATTGCATGATGGGGAATATTCATTTCTTTTGGAGGAATTTTCCACCAATTACTAGTGAGAGGGGATCTATACCTAATCTATGTTCTAGAGTGGGGATAATTGTATCTCATTAGGTAGGAAACTAGAATACCAATATCCACTCATGCTGAGGTGGTAGTCTAGGTAGATGAAATTAGACTCAAGGCTTACAGTGCTAGCAGAGCAGGCCTGATTCGGGCACTCATCTTGTGACTCAGGGCCACGATACGGGCTAATTACATGAAGTACAACCTATGGCAGAAGAGAAGAGTGCCAGAACTTCTACTTTTTTAGGTACTATTCTAGTTGTCTCTACTTTAGTGTTATCTTTATTTGACATTGTTACATCACACTCTTTTATATTTGAGGCAATCGTGAAGAGTTTGGGCCTAAAAATAGAGTATTTTTGGGGCGTGATGACACTCAATACCCCGTGGGTATCTGGTCAAAGAGAATTCACTGATATAAGGATCTTACCCTTGAGATAGGTGGATATCTATTCATGTGGAATCTTTTTCATCCTTAGCATGGCACAGTTTGATGTAATTATCGGGATGGACTAATCAGTTTCCTATTGATCGCATATTGATTATTATCACCAAATGGTGATGTTTACATCACCAGAGGGTGGTAGACATGTATAAATGGGAGAATGGGACATCCATGCTTCTTGAGAAAGACCTGAATAATAGGGGCTAGGTAGAGTGGCAGCTCAAATCCTCAATCTTTTCTTGGATGATCAAGAGTTTTGACATTCTATTTACCCTCCTGTGGTGGATCATTTCAGGGACATCTTACCTAACAACATTTATGGGCTACCTCCAGTTCAAGATGTATATTTCACCATTGAGATAGTACCTGAAGTGGCACTAATTTCAATTCCTCCTTAAAGGATGGAACCAACAGACCTTCTAGTGCTCAAGAAGTAGTTGGAAGACCTACAAGCTAAAGGTTTTATCTATCCAAGTACCTCACCATATGGTTAAATAGTCTTTTTTCTAAAAGACAGATGATACCCACAATATTTTCATGTATTAATAATGGCTAAACCAACTCATGGTAAAGAACCGGTATCCATTTCCTAGAATATATATCCTCTTTTATCAACTATATGGAGTGAGGGTGTTTTCAAATATTGATTTGAGGTCAGGATATCATCATGTGTGTGTAAATTCTTCACACATACCTTTTGAAAAATTCCAAATAATTTATAGTCTTTATGAGGACTTGGTAATGTTGTTCAGTCTCACAAACATGCCAAAACATTTTATGGATCTGATCAATCATGTTTTCACCCGTATCTAGATTCATTAATGGTAGTCTTTTTGGAAAATATCTTAGTGTATTCTCATTCTCAACATGACCATGTCAAACATCTTGAGATCATGATAAATATACTGATAGAGAACAATATTCAGGAAAATTCCAAAAAATTACAAATTTGGATTGACCAATCCCCCTTCATGGGTTATATCATCTTAGAGAAATGAGTATTAGTAGATCTAGAGAAGGAGAGAGATGTAGTTTCCTAGGATCATCCCAATAATGTCTTTGATATATGAATTTTTTTGGGATTATACAAGTAATAAAAATGATTAATCTAGGATTTATCACACCTATAAGTTCCTCTTATAGGCTTGAATAATATGGGTGTGAAATTTTTATGATCAGAAGCATGTGAAGTGACCTTTTAGCAGTTAAAAGGTAGATTGAGTTCAGGGATGATTCTGATTATACTGAATCTAGGAAAGAGTTATATGTTTTATTGTAATGAATCAAGTATTAGAATGGGAGTAGTTCTGATATAGGAAAAGTGAGTCATAGTGTATGGTTATTGTTAGTTGAGTTCACATGAATATAATTACCCTACGCATGACCTTGATATAGTAGTTTTCATTCATGAACTTTGTTATTGAGACATTATTTTATTTTGGTTCATTTTGTGGTTTTCATGGATCTCAAAATCATGAAGTACATCTTTACATAGTGTGATATGAATCTCAGGAAGTGCAGATGGGATAAATACCTATAATATTTTGATCTTGATCTTGCCTATACACCTAGAAAAGGGAATGCAGTAGCCGATGATTTGAGCTAGAAGACTCAGACATAGGCGGTTTAAGAGGCCAGTGGTGAGTTGTAGCTCATGTAATTTTTTTCATATATTCATGTTAAGGTTAAAGAGTAATACTATCAAATAGTCCTCACATCTTTATTAGTAACCTATAACCATATAGAATAGTTAAAAATGAAGAAAATATCAGATCATGAAGTCCTAGTCTGGAGGGATATTGTTTCGTATAATGATTCATATTGTAGTTGGATTGTAGACAAGGATGAGACCTTACACTATCATGGTCATGTCTTGGTCCCAGCAAACATCTAGAAGTAGTTAATATAGGAATATTCCACCTGAATTTGGGAAGTACATCTCTATATCACCAAGATGTATCGAGACTTACATCCTGAGTGTTGGTAGCCTGTTATGAAATGGGAGATAGTCGGTTTTATCGCTCAGTGTTCCAGCTATCAGTAGGTGAAGGTGGAACATCAATGACTAGTAGGACTCTTTCAGTTGTTGTCCATTCCCTAGTGGAAATGGGATGATGTATATATGTATTTCATAACAGGTTTTCCTAAATCATCATGAGATAATGATATTATTTGGGTAGTTGATCAGTTGATTATATTCGTGCACTTTTTGCCTATTCAGTAGAACTTTTCATTAGAAAATCTAGGGAAATTATACATTAGTAAGGTCATACATCTTCATACATATCCTCATTGTATTGTATCTAACATGTATTCTCACTTAATATCTCAATTTTGGAAAGGTTTATCTAATTACTTGGGTACATAGGTGCTTCTGATCATGGCCTATCACCCTCAGACTAATAGACAAAAAAATTACGATTCAAGTGTTAGAGGAAATGATTTGTGCATGTGTCTTTCACTTTGGGAGTTCTTGGGAGAAACACATACCCCTCTTTGAGTTTTCATATAATAATATCCTTTAGTCTACCATTCATATGGACCCTTATAAATCCTTATATCATAAGCCTTTTTATCACTGTTGTGTTGGCTAGAGGTAGGAGAGGTATCTTTACATGGACCACGTCATTTTCATGAGACTTTAGAGAAAGTCCAATTGATCAGGAAGTGCATGTTGATAACTTAGTATAGGTAGCAGTCTTATACCAATAATATCCAATGAAATCTCGAATTTGAGGTCAAGGATTAGGTTTTCTGGCATGTTTCACCCAGCTTGTTCCATTGATGAATTCAGAGTTAAGGCAAGATTTTTCCTTGACATGTTAGAACCTTTGAGGCTTTCAAGAAAATCGGTAAAGTGGCTTACCAGATAGAAATTAATTTGAGATACTAGCCTATGCATGATGTCTTCCATGTTTATCATTTTTTTTAGAATTATCTAGACCTAAATCATGTTTTACATCTTGATGAGGTTGTGTTAGTTGTGGGTTCTTTTTTCAAGGATTATCTAGTGTGTATTGTGGATCAGAGCATGATGAAACTCTGAGGTAGGTCAGTTCCTTTAGTACATGTGAAATGGAAGCACAAATTATTATAAGATGAGACCTTGGAATGGGAAACTAATGTCTAATACCATTGGAATAATCTTTTCTCAGATGATCCCTCTTTACCCTCAGAAGGCCAACTCAGGGATGAGTTTCTTTAAGAAGGGGAGGTTGTAATGGCCCTTCTTTTAATGAAGTCATGGATAATTTTTTTCAGTTTAGATCCTTTTTTATCCAGGTAAACATTCCATATGTTCTAAGGACGGTTTTGGGAGTGTTAATGTCATGTTCAGAGCCTAGAGTTACAAAAATAGGACAAACAGAGTTGTCCGCATTGTTAGGGAAAATTTAGTGCTAACCTTGTGACTCAACTGTGTAGGGAACCCATTGCATACCAGGGGTTGCATGGTTTGTATACAACCATGAAATCCAGTCTACGCGACTATGCAAGTTGTCTTAGAAAAATTACCAAACTAGTTCACATAGATCTGACATGGTTAGTCAAATTGTGCACCTAGCCCATGCGAATGGGGTCTCTAGATAGTGGAGGGGCATGTTTTGTCCAATTGTGTGGTCAAACCATGTGACCTAATTTTTTAAATGTGAAATTACAATTTCTCCTTGGAATTTTTTTTAACTCTCCTCCTTTATTTTTCCTTCATATCTAGTAGATAGACCCTCGTTTTCCTCTCTTAAAGTCTCTACCACCTCCTCACTTAGGGATTGAGATAACTCCTTGATCCAGTCATTGTATTCATCATTGTTGGGAAGTGTTGGATCTATAATTATAATATCTTTATTCTGTTACTTCCTATCATATTTTACCTTCCCATATCTTATATTATTTTGGTGTGAGATCATATGCCCTATTTTCAAGTTATTTTATTGTTCTTATGATTTCGTTTGTTCTTCTTCAAATCAAAGGTTAATACCTAATTAGTGGTCACTTACGGACTTAAGGTTGGTGGTATAGAATTCATCACTCAATTTTTATAGTTTTTAGAGTATCTTAAAATGTTCTGCACATTGTACATTTCTACACAATACCTTAAAATGTTCATAACCTCTATAATAAATTATTCCTTGTTTAATGACTCATTTGGACTACTTTTAAATGTTATAGGTTATCTAAATCATATATTTCCACCCAATATGGTTTGTAAAATTTAATTTCCATATTTTATGTAAATTTTGACTCGAAAAAAACACCTTCTAAGTGTTCATATTGATATGAAATTGAAAAAAACTTGATTATATAATCAAATGGATTGATTAAATTAAATAAAAGTGGGTGGAAAGTCCACACCACATGTTGCATATATTTATAAGTGTGAATTTTGAATTGTGAACCCTTGGTAAATTTTTATAATTGATTATAATTGTTTTAGAGGTAAAACCTCATTGCTATCATTATTATTATACCATGGTTATTGTATGATGAAAAATGGTTAATGTTTCTATTGAGTATGGAATTTCATGCTCCCTTATGTTGGGTGATGGGCATGAAATCTCACAGAGTTATACTATTACTTGAATGACGGGCAAGACACTCCATGTTCTCTTGTTTTTGGTGTTGGGAATGATGAATCACCCCACCATCTCGATTAATGGGCATGATGTCTCTCATTCATATGCGATTTATGGATTTTACCCTTTTAAGAACAATCACCTCATTAGACTAGTTATAGATGCTTGACTTATGCCCTCGGTCCAGCTATCACCTAGTATCCACATATATACCTATATATGTCCTCACGTATCCAGTTCATATATATGTATACATATTATATATAATTATATATATGTATATATATATATATGGATACACATAGTTACTGATCAATCTAATTCCAGCCTATTCTGAAGCAGGTATATCTAGACAGGTGTCCTATAGGAACATGATCCCGATGGTATTTATTTTTTAGCATTTTTTATTATTCATTATACCTACACACTGCTATGATATGTACATTAGATGGATTTATTTATTGAAACTGTTGGTTATGTACTACTGAGTTTATCTTACACCCAACTTAGGCTGCCTTTGGTAACTGAGTAGACTTTATGTCTTCATGTATGGATAAGGGAAAGTGGTCTATTAAATATGATTGATCTGTTTAATTTATAGGTTGGAGCATGGGAGAAGAGGACCGAGCATAAGCTCACGATTCTAGTGGAGTAGTGTTTTCCCCATTCTAATTTTTTATTGAATGATGTATATGCTTGTACCATGTTTTCATTTCTTATATGTCATCATTACATGAAATCATTGTATATGACTTATCCTGTGGAATTTGATTATTATTATTATAGTTTCTTGGTTTTTTCCACCCTACATTTTATTATTATATTGTTTTTGTTGTGTCATTTATTATATTATACTTCTATTGTTTTATTTTTATTTATTATTCCCACTATGAAACATTAATATGGGGGTACAGTCTCCCCAATGTACCACTATAGACCCTCACTTTTAGTTGGTAGTCTCTGGTATAAGGGGAGCCATGTTGATTCCATTTGACCCACTAGCTCAGGGCACCGTTTTAATGGGCCCTAGTCAGGATGTTACAAAGAGGAATCTGAGAATGATTTTCCTTTTGTATTATTATTTAGGTTTTAAATAGAATAATATTATATAATGGAATTTGATAATGATCTTGTTCAAGAGAGTAGAAAACCCACGTACAAGGGAAAATCCAAATTACTTGGGATTGGTTTTTTTTTCTAAATTTCATCTATTAAGTTGATACGAATTCACTGTTGAGTGGTGTACATGATTTGTGAAATTATTATTATTGATTTTATGGATACAGACTTGATTTTACTTGGCTTTTTAAGGAAATAAATTAGCATCTCATGCATCATTATAGGCACTTTGGGACTAATATTCCACGCATTTTTTCATACCATGTCTACTTTTTGCATGAATTTTCATGCTGTGTATAATTAGTGCCTTGATTTTTATATACTAAAATGTGATAACATATCTTGAAAGGATAATATAATTAGATTTATTAAATTTATTACATCAATTTAAATGATTTTTCCCACATATATTTGTGATGAAACCATAATTGGCCAATTATTCCATGTTGTGGGTTCTGGACCAACTTATTCGATAAACCACAACAATGTTAGTTGATTAGGTTACTTGAATACCTAAGGTTATTTATGGATAAATTAATTCTGTAAATCTTGAATGGTGATTCATGTAATGAATTTATTGATAATGACCTACTACATCCTAATACCAGATGTAAAGGTCATGTTTTTGTTAAATGATGGGATAATTTCAATTTACAAGGATGGTGTCCCTTTTTAAATTGGAAATGGAGACACATCTAATTATACCATTATATATATATATATATATATAAGATTTTGAACTCAATAAAATTTAATCTTTTAAATGAAGTGGTTACCACTAAATGGGATGTCAATTGCTATGTAAAGGGTGTTTTCCTCTATACCTTGCAATTGAAACACCAAATATCAGAACCTCTAGTGTTTTATATGAGACCTAAACCCAAACCAATCCTTATTAGTCGGTATATAGGGGTGTGTAATATATTCTTCTGGCCTGTTATGGTCTCCCCTTTTACACCTAGACCTGGATTTTGGGTCAAGAATAAAGATGTGATATTTTCTCTAGGAAGGCTATGTACATACCCTAGACCCAAACTCAGCCGTATTAGTGGTTATATAGGGGTGTCTCTTACATTATTATGTCCTATTATAGTCTCCACCTTTACACCTAGACCTATCTTTTGGAGTAAGAATAGAGGTGTGATCTTTTCTATAGGAAGTCTATATAATTATCCTAATTGTTTATTTACAATATTTTAAACTGATAAATTCCTTTTTGAGGTGTCTACTTGGAATTATAGAACCATGCCACCATTACATCCTCAAGATATATTCTTAAAAGGTGGTGAAGATCATGCACCAAAAGTGTTGTTCCCTGGGCTGCCAGTGATAAGTTCTATAGTGCCACCTATAGAACCACCCGCTATTCTTGATATTAGAACCAACACCCAGTTTCAAGAGGATTTTATTTTTATGATATATAATATGAAAGTAGTTGCTCAAATATCCATGAATATGGTAGAGTTTACTTGGGAGTATCAACAACAAAATCCTCCCACCTTTTTAGGGGATGGCAGACCTCATGCTAAAACGTCATGGCTAGAGGCCACGCTTTCTATTTTTGATCCTCTAGAGACACCTCCGAGTGGAGGGTAAATCTTCCCACTAATAAGTTATGTGGTTCTTCCAAAGGATGGTATGATTATATTACCCAGGAAGACCAACATTGAGACATGAACTATAGGGATTTATAGATGGTATTCTATGATTACTTATTTCCATAGACATTGAGGGATAACAAGGCTAGGGAGTTCATAAACCTATAGTATGGATCCATGTATGAAATGGATTCTTTTGTTCATTTTACTGATTTGTACTATTTTTCATTGACCTTATCTAGTGATGATATTATGAATTTCAGGTTATTCAAGGATGGGTTGGTATACACCATTTGATCACTTATTAAAGTCTTCCAGTTGACCACTATTTTTGAAATAGTAAACCAGGCCCTCATTGTTGAGAGGAATATGAGGGAAGATAATGTTATGAGCCATGGAGATTCATTACCAATACCTTCTAGTGGTTATTCTAGAAGGTGGAAGTGGAATTTCAAGGTTGTTAGTGTGGGAAATAGTAGTTAGGAAACTCAAACCAACACCTTCCTTATATGTCACCAGTACGGGAGTCCATGACACATGAAACCTCGGGGTATTCAAGATACATTGGATTCAATATAATGTAGTAGGATGGGGAATATTATGAAATTATGAAGGACTATTCCACCAGTTCCTATGGATAGGGGATCTACACCTACTTCATGTTCTAGAATGATGCCAATAGTATCCCTCCAAGTAGGTATCTAGAATAAAATTGGCAACCCAGGCCTAGGTGGTGGTTGATGCTGAGGGAATCAGACTATGGACATAAAGTTCCATAAGAGAAGGCCCACTTAGGGAATTTAGGTTGTGACTTAGGGCCTTGGTATGGGCCAGTTACATTTAGTACATCCTGTTCCGAAGGAGCATAGAACATGACCATCTGTTATTTAAGGTACAATTCTAGTATCTTCAATATTAGTGTCTAATATATTTGAAAAAGGGGAATCACACACTTTTATATCTAATGAAATTATGGAATGTATGGGCCTAGAAATATATTATTTCTAGGATGTGATAACTCTAGATACCCTTTTGGGTTTTCGGTCTGAGTGTGTTCTATGATTTAAGTATTTTCCCCTTAAAATAGGTGGATATCTATTTTTTTAGAATCTTTTCTTCCTTGACATGATAAGATTTTGTGTAATTATTGGCATGGACTGGTTAGTTCCCTATTGAGCCTATATTTATTTTTATCTCTAGACGGTGAAATTTACATCACCATATGGTAGTAAACATGTACACATGGGATAATGGGATGTCCAAGATTCTCGAGTTGGACCTGAGCTGTAGGGAATGGTCATAGTGATAGATTAGATCACAAGTCTTTTCTTGGATGATCAGGGGTTAAGAAATACTTTTTTCTATACATTAGTGGATCATTTCACGAACATATTCCCTGATGAATTTTTTGGGCTACCTTTAGTGAAATAGGTAGAATTAACCACTGGTCTTGTTTTAAGAGTGGCACCAGTATCCATTCATCCTTACAAGATAGCACCTACGAAGTTTCTAGAGCTCAGTAATTAGTTGAAAGACCTATAATCTAAAAATTTTATCTGACCTAGTACCTCTTCATGGAATTCACCGGTCCTTTTTTCAATAAGTAAGATGGTACCCATAGGATTTTCATAGATTACCAATGGATAAGTCAACTCATGGTAAAGAATTGGTATCCACTAAATCAATTAGAAAACCTATTTGATTTGGTATAATTAATGAGGGTATTTTAAAATATTTATTTGAGGTTGGCCTATCATTAGGTGTGTTTTAGGTCTTCATACATACCTTGTACATCTTTCTGAAGTAGGTATGGACTTTATGATTACTTGGTAATGTTTTTCAGACTCACAAATATACATGTAGTTTTTATGGATTTGATAAATCGATTTTTCATCCCAAATCTATATTCATTCAAGGTAGTCTTTGTTGATAACATCTTAGTGTATTATTATTCTCAAAATGACCATTCCAAACATCTTGAGATCATATTGACTACACTAATAGAGCACCATATTTATGTAAATCTCACCAAATTTCACTTTTAGATCGACAAAGTCTAGTTTTTAGGTTATATAATCTCATAGAAAGGGGTATTAGTTTATCCAACGAGGGTGAGATCTATAAATTTATAGGATCAGCCCGAGAATGCCTTATATATACAGATTTTATTGGGGATAGTTGGTTATTTTAGATGTTTCATCCAAGAATTCTCATTCCTTGAATCGCCTCTTATGGGATTGACTAAGAAGGGTGTGCAATTCATATGGTCAGATGCTTTTGAAGAATCCTTTCCGGAGTTGAAAGGTAGATTGACTTTAGTGCCAATTCTGATCCAACTAAAGCTAGGAAGGATCTATATAGTTTATTGTGATGCATCAGTTATTATACTAATAGAATTTATGATGAAGGAAGAGTGTGTTATAGCATATGGGTCTCGTCAGTTGAGGTCACATGATAATAATTATGCTATGCATGACCTTGATCTAGCATCTATCATTCATGCTCTATTTTTTGGAGAAATTATTTTCTTGGGTAGAATTTTGTAGTTTTCCCATACAATAAAAGCCTCAAGTATATCTTTATACAGCATGATCTAAATCTCAAGGATCATAGATGGGTTTAATATCGACAATATTTTTATTTCAATGTTGACTAAATTCTAGGAATAGGAAATGTAGTACCAGATACCCTAAGCTAAATGACTCGGGCACAGGCGGTTTAGGAGGCCAATGGTGAGTGGAAGCTCATGGCCTTGTTTTTATATATTCATGTTGAGGTTCAAGAGGATCATGTTAAGATAATCCTCACAACCTTATAAGTGACCTCTACCTTTCTGGAACATGTGAGAATGAGGAAAATCTCAGATCCTAAGGGCCTAGTTGTAACATTCCATGTTTTTGGAGTGTGTCAAATTCCTCAACCAGTTTGAGATTTTTAGAGTTTGGTGGCCAAACCAACTTCTTTCCTAATATTAAAAACATTATTATGAGAGTTTACATGACCCAAGGTGTTGTTTTTAGAGTATTTTTAATTATTATAAATTTAATTGGTGTTTTGGTTGGTTTTTTGGTGTGTTGGAGGCTGAATATTGGGTTTTAAAAAACTGTGTGACTCTCAGGGGAAACCATGCAGCCCTCCAGTGTAACTGTACTTGATTTGGAAAACCATGTGGGAGGGGGAGCAGAACTATGTGGGTAACTCTGTTGTTTTTATCAAGTCTCACGCATGGTTGGTGTATGGTTTGGTAAACTATGATAGCTAACCATGAGTATTGGGGTGCCTAGATAGTGTGTGTGTTATGATTGGTGCACAATTAGCCAAACTATGCAAGCTAACCATGTGTCCCATAAAAAGTTTGAAATTAACTCTCTTCCCTCCCCACACATTTCTTCTTTTTCTCTCATTTCTCACCATTTTTTCACACACAATAATGGGGAGACCCTAGTTTCTTTCTCTTATATAATTTTAGATCCACCCTTCTTCTAAACTATGATTCTTGATCTGTCTATAGAATTGGATGCATATCAGAAAGGTCTCAAGTCTACTTTCTTATTTTCTTCCTTAATCTCTCCATAAAATGTATTAAATTTGTGTGAACTAATTTAAACTATTTTAGGGAGTTCGTCTAAATTTACAATTTATTGCAAATTTACTTGAGTTAGAGGTTGATATTGGATGAGTGTACATCTACCAACATGAGTTAGGTGGTTCCTAGATTTATCTTTATTGATCTGGTTTTGGGGATGTGTTCTTGATCATGTCATTGGGTTTTCCAAGAGAGGCCCTGATAATTTAATGTTTTTATTTTAATTAATTAATTCATCATATGATATGCCTATGGGATGCTAAACCAAGAAAACAAATTGTTTAATCCTAGTTAGAGGCTTCGGACCTTGGGTGGATTAGTTTAGGGTGTTTATTCATTTAAATTGAATTTTTTATATTAAATGTGATTCTTGAGATGGTTCCATGGTAACATGATAGGAATGTCCCAAGGATTAAGATTTTTTTTGACCATATGTATTGAGGTGATGTTGGTTGTTAGGTTGGGCTTGGCCGGAATACTTTGGATGATGTTGATTATTAGTTGGGTGACATGGATTCCAGATTAAGATGGTGAGGTTTTCAGGTTACAAGAATAGTCCATATGATATGGGATGGTGTTGGTCATCAGATTGAGTGGCATGGTTATAGGGTAATGAGGTGTTGGGATGATGTGGTTTAGGCACTTTGTTGGTGATCTCTTCTCACTGTGATTTACCAACACATCGTTGGAGTCATGTACACATAGATAATTCTCAGATGATGAGGTGGCTTTGACCACTCATGTGGGTAGAGGCCTCTAATAGATGTGGTTTAGGGTGTTCTTGATCACCAGTATGGTTTGAAGTGCTTTTCATAGAAAGCCATGGGTTTGGTGAGGAGCCATTGGTTGATGGTTTTGAGACTGTCAAATGGTGGATGAGGCTCACCATATTTGAGTCCATTGGGCCAATATTATGTGGGAGGGTGGAAATTGTTGTTCCTTGAGATGTCAATTGTTGATCTGACTGTGTTTATGATTTGAAGGATAGACATGATTGTGCCTCAGGATTTCAGGCTTCGAGCAAATGGGTGCTTTCAAGAATGGGTCTAAGGGACCAGGTTCTTATTATTTGGGAATTCCTTTGGGATTTTGGTTATTTGATTGAGGCCATGAGGTACTGATTTTTGACTTATAGGTTGTACTTTTGGGTTCACCTGGGATGTACTTCATCATGGGATGTCATGGGATTTATGTAAATGATCATATCCACTACAGTTATTCCAAAAATGGTTGAAGTAGGTGATTTCAATCTTGGGGTTGTTGAGAACATGGGTAGCACGTTATTTTACATGATGTGCATGTACTATTTATTTTATTTTTAGATACGCTTTGTTTATCACATATATAAGTTAGGAATGCATTGGTGGGTATGAACTGATATTATTCTTACACCCTACATGGGTACATCACAACGCATGTAAACATTATGCTCTTGTGATTAGGTAAGTGATGGAGATCAGAAGTTGCAACTTAGGGATCATGTCAGACCTTTAGTATGGTATGGATGGTAAGGGATCTTGTAGATTCTTGTATTAGCTAGAGTTACTTTTTCATTTATTTTTTTATCATTATGCTTATTATATATAAATATATATACTGAGGTCATCCAAAAGTGACCCTTTCTATTTATTACTCTGTATAACCTAACTTGTATGCATGTTTTTATATAAGGTTTATCATGGTGTTTATATCTAAAATTGATATGTTGGTATTTATTATTCCACTATTTTTTTTGTTTATGCTTCCGTTATTGCATGTTATTGCTTCTGCTATGGTGACATACTGGTCCCATCATCTTATGTTATTTATTTTATTATAATTATATATATATCATTATTGTTATCATCGTAAGAGTGTATATTCACCCCAATATAACCTCTTTACACCCTCATTTCTATTTATAATCCTTTGGAGTATGAGGATATGCACTTAAGGTCTAGTGGTAAACCGTCCTTCAGCACTATTCGGGCGGAAAAATGGATTGGGTTGATAAAAATGGTATCATAGGAGTTTCTTTTACCTCTTTTTGGGTCTTAATATTTGGGATAGTTTATACTATATACTATGAGTTTTTTTAACTAGGTTAAGAGATCATTTTTGGGTGTCTGTAGCCCCATGTATGGGGGATAGACCAAGTATCCAGATGTGGAAATTCATATTCTACTTAGATCCTTTAATAAGTGATATGACTTCCACATTTTGTGTTTCACTTGGGTATGATTGTTATCTATTATGATATGTGACCCTTATCATGGCATGGAAAAGGGGTATTGTTTGGACCCTTGTCCTGGTATGGTAAGGGAGTTTTTTTTATAATTTTTGACAGTAACATAGAATTTAATATTTATATATATATATATATATATTCATTTACTTTTATTGAATTTATTTTGATCATTATTGGGAACCCATATTCCACAAATAGGGATTGGGTTGTTTAAAGTGTCAACAAATGAAGTTAAATAGTGTTTTCCTTCTTAGCCTTCTTTTGTGGAATTCTACTTATCAAACCCAGGAATGTGGTTCCAATGAGATCTATATGTTATGTGTTATATATGTACAGATCTAGATTTTATAAGAGCATGAAAGGATGATGATTGGTGGTGAACAATTTAAAATGTCAACAAAGGAAGCTGAATGGGGTTTTCATGCATAACCTACTTTAGTGGCATCTTACTCAGCTACCTCAGATTGATATTTGATAATTGAATCTGATGTGGGTAGGTGAGGGTCCCTAATTATGGATTTATATGTGATAATTGGCTCTGATATGGTCAGGTAAGGGGCCAAAAGGGTTAATTTCATGAGACATGGTTGTGATGGGGAAGAGTAAGGATGGTGAGATAATACTGCCTATTACTACTTCCCCTATTTATGTTATATATGTATATATATATTATGGTTTTATGACCAAGTTATTGGTATTTATAAGGTTTCGACCTCGATGTATTTTTATAGAGCATCAGGAAGGTGTTGATTTGGTGTTGTAGGAGCATGCACAGGTTGAGACCCCCGAGGGTCGGGATGAGGCCCAAGAGGGTTAGGCTGATCATGATACATAGGTACAAGAATAGTTACAATCTCTTGTATAGGTGGGTAGAAATTGAATTTGAGACCTTTTAGGCTATGTCTTGATGAGTATCTCAGAGTGATCTCAGAACATTTCATCTATGTATAGATAAGGGTGCTTGAGGATTTGATCCTTCCATAAAATACTTGACCTAAGAGTTATAGTCACAATTCCCACTACTATTTCATGGTGAGGGTGGACCATAGGTGGATAAGAACTAGATCGAGTCTATTAATACCATTTTACAGTAACTTGATACATGCCTAGGATGGAGGGTAAAGCTGGAGATGTAGATGCTCCAAGAACTGGATAAACTCTGGTGGGATGTATTGGTTCAGGTAGGAAGAAGAGAGGGACTAGCCTAGAAATATTTTGAGGCTAGATTCTTCAAAAAATTCTTACCATGTATGTTGAGGGTGAAGAGAGATTGGTATTTCTTAATCCAATAATAAAAATATATGTCTTTCATGTACTATGAAGCTACATTCACTAACTTGTATCATTTTACACCATGTATGGTGGGTGATGACATTGTGAGGGTGAGGAATTTTGAGGATGGTTTACAACATGCAATCCCATTATAGGTAAACATCTTAAGGCTAGCATCATTTTTGGGCGCATTGAATTAGGCACTTATAGTCAAGGGAATCTTGAAGAACTGGTCATGCTTGAGCTGGGTGACGGATTCAGGAGATTACATCAGAAAAGCTTCTGATAGAAAGAAGTTAGGTTAGGAGGAGTCTTAGCAAGTCATTTAGGCTTGAGACTCAGGTAGACCACCTAGGAGTGTGTTACTGATGGTGTGCTTCTAGTGCGGGTAGTCGAGACATTTACGTACACAGTACGATCAGGTATTGGATTTCTAGGCATGCGGTCAGGTTAGGCATATCAATAGGATCTGTAAGAGGCCTTCTCAAATAGCCAATAGTCAAGGACCAAGGCAGACACATGGTTCTTTTTTTTAAACCAAGAGTGGTGATAAGAGCTGGTAGCTGGGATTCAACTACACAAAAAGGTCGTGACAGAGACTGTGGGACCAGTTATTGGAGTCAATGGCCAATAGTTGGTGCATCAACGGAGAAAGGCCAAGCCTTGGTATTTCAAAATTCATGTCAGGTGTGTGTCATTTAGCTACCAAGGTCATAGTAGGTTGGTGATCTGAAAAATGTTAGAGGTATGTCATGTGCAAGAGCAGGTTTTGTTTTATTTTTGGCATGTCCCATTTTGTAGGCATGTCCTTTTGGGTGCATGAGGTGCACTGCATGTATTTTTAAACTAACTAAATGTTTTTGGTGTGTTGGTATCAGCTCATATGTGATATATATATATATATATCTGTGTGTGTGTGTGTGTGTGAGTTGTGTGGCACTAGGATATATTATTAGCATCTATACTATTCGGGGTTTTTTGA
Source organism: Viscum album (assembly GCA_963277665.1). NCBI lineage: Eukaryota > Viridiplantae > Streptophyta > Magnoliopsida > Santalales > Viscaceae > Viscum > Viscum album. The sequence goes on from OY728134.1 coordinate 1,073,016,339, forward strand.
GGTGTGTTGGCATTTGGGCATTAGTGCGATGTGGGTTTTCTTGAGGGATGTTGGAATTTGGGCATGGGTGGGATGTGGGATCTATGTGAGGTGTGAGGAACTAGTACTTCTTATAGGCATCTTCTGATAAGTAGGTACTCATAGGTTACATGTGTGAAATGGGAATAATGTCAGGATTTTAGGTGATGTGGTATTTTATGGGATTCATATGTTACATGGGTATGACCTGAACACCTGATGAGGTTTAGGATTGAAAACACATCATGGGATAACTTTTGAGTACAAGGATGGTTTGTGGAGTATTAATTTATTTTGATTTTGGGGTCACGATGCAATGAGGATTGGTAACTCCTAAGGTGGGGATCACCTTGAGGTAGTTGACATATAACTTATGATGAGGGTAGGTAAATCCTATGATTGGTAGTGCCTTGAGATAGTTGACCAATGACTTATGACTGGGGTATGTAACTCCTAAGGTGGGGAGTGCCTTGAGGTAGTTAACCTGTGACTTATGACCTGGGTAGTCTAGTTAAATGTAAATGAGATGGGTATATTACATACCATCTCTAGCTAATGCTTTATAGCTCAAGGACAAGTCATGTTAAGGTGGGAAGACTGTAACATCCTGAGTTTTTGGAGAGGGTAAAATTCCTCAACCCATTTGAATTTTTCAGAGTTGTGTGGTTGGACAAAATTCATTCTTGGTCTTAAGAAATTAATTTTGAGAGTTTCCTTTACCAGATACATCTATTTTATATGATTTTTAATTCTTGGCAATTGCATTAGGGTTTCGGTTGGGTTTCAGGTGCATCGTAGGCCAAATATATGAATTTTAGGGTGTGCAGAATAGGTCTCATAGTTTGTAAAAACCGTACGGATCCTAGGGTAAACCTTATGTCCTTATAGTGTCACTAGACAAGGTTTGGAAAATTGTGTTGGATGGAATACAATGTTTTGTGGGGTACTCTATAGTTTTTAGTAGAGGCCCATGCGCGGTTGGTGAATTGTTTGGTAAACTGTGCGGGCCTACTATGCATGGTGGGGTACCTAAATAGTGGGTGTATCATGGTTGGTGCATGGTTATCAAAACTTTGTGAGCTAATCATACATCCCACTAAAAGTATGAAATTACATTTCTTCCCTCATCCCATTTTTCTTCTTTTCCTCTCATTTATCCTCCATTTTACATTCATATCAAAGGGATCCCCTTGTTTCTTACTCCCTTAGCATTTGAGCTACACCCTTATTCTATGCTATGATTGCCAATCTATCTGTAGTGTGGGATGCGTATCGATAAGGCCTCGAGTCGTATTTATTCTTTTCTTCCTGTATCTCAGCATACTGTGTGCTAAATTTGTGCGAGCTGATTTACCCTTTTTTCTGGGTGTTCATCTAAAATTACAATTTTTTCTAAATCCACTAAATTTAGAGGCTAATATTAGATGAGTGGATATCTACCAACATGAGGTAGGTTCTTCCTGTATTTCTCTTGGTTTTTCTTCTGTTTTTGGGTTTTTTTCTTTAGCACACCATTGGGTTGTCTGAGAGTGAACCTAATAATTTAATTGTTTCATTTTAATTAATTAATTGATCATATGAGATGCCTATGGGAATGTTCAATGAAGACAACAAATGTTTTAATATTAGTCAAATGATTTGGACCTTGGGACTATTTGGCTGGGTGTTTATTCATTTAAATTCAATTATTTATATTAAATCTGATGCATGAAATAGTTCCATGGTAACATGATGGGAATGGCCCAATGATTGAGATAGTGTTGACCATCGGTATTGAGATAATTTTGGTCATTAAGATGGTCTTGGAATGAATAATTTGGGTGATGTTGATCATCGGTTGGGTGATGTGGTCATTGGATTGAGGTGATGAGGTCATCAGGCTATGATCGTGGCTCATGTGATATAGGATGTTGTTGACCATTAGATTGAGCTACATAGTTGTAAGTGCACAATGTGTTTTTGTGAGGCAGATTGGGTACTTTTTTTGTGATTACAACTCACCGTGATTGGATGAGATGTTGTTGGAGTCATGTACACATAAATAAGACTCATATGATGAGGTGGTGTTGATCACTCATGTAGGTAGAGACCTCTGTTAGATGCGGATTAGAGTGGTTTTGATCACTAATATTGTTGGAGTTGATTTCCATATAAAACCACAAGGATAGTGAGGATCCATTAGTTAATGGTGTTAATACCGTAAAATGGGGGATGTGGATCACCGCATTTGAGGCCATTGGTCCAGGATTATATGGGAGGATGGACATTGTCATTCCATGGGATGTCATCTATTGAGTTGATAGTGTTTATTATTTTGAGGTCGGACATCATTGTGCATGGAGATGTTGGGATTTGAGATTATGGGAACTTTTGAGTAGAGTTCTGAGGGACCGGGTTCTTATTATTTGGTCATGCCTTTGGAACATTAGTTCTTTTATTGAGGGCACACGGTGCTAGGTTTTGACTTGGTGGTGGAACCTAAGGGTTCACTTATGATGTACCTCATCTGGGGAAGAATTCAATTTTATTCTAAGGATCCTCACCACTATAATTATAAAAACAATAGACGAAGCCGATGTTACTTCCTTATGGTTGTTGAGCACAATGGTAGGAAATTATTTTATATGATGTGCATGGGATGTTTATTTTATTTTTAGATACACCTTTATCACATATGTATGTTAGGAACACAATTGTGGTGGACTACTGAGATTATTCTCACATCCTAAGTGGTCCCTTTGGGATGTGGGTAGACTTTATACTTGTGTGATCAGTTAAGGGACTGAGCACAAGATCTGGACCTTAGGGATCATATCAGAAATTTAGCATGGGATGGATGGAAAAGTTCCATGGAGGTTCCTATATTAGTTGGATTTATATGTATCATTTCTTTTGTACTTTCATTCTTATTATATATATACTGAGGTCATCCATGGGTGACCCTTTCTATTTATTTATTTTTATGACTTGACTTGGATTCATGTTTCTATATAAGGTTTACTGAGTTTTTTCTATCTATAAATGATATTATGGTGTTTATTATTCCACTATCTCTATTTTTTATGCTTCTGTTACTGCATGTTATTTCTTCTACTACGATGAGTTACTAGGCCCATTGTCTTATAGTATTTATTTTCCACTACTTATATATATATATAGCATTATTATTATCATCATCATAGGGTATAGTCTCCCCTTTATCACCTCCTTACACCCTCACTACTAGTCGATAGCCTTTGTTTTACGGGGAGGTGCGCTTAAATAATAGTATTAAACTTTCCCTGAGAACTATTTGGGTGAAAAAATAGGTCAGGGTTATACACTAGTGATAAGTGGGATTGTTTCAAATAAAAGTTCATATTTTGATTGGGATGTGGATCAATATGAGACCTTATGTTATTGTGGGAAAGTCTGGGTCCTGGTAGACATCATGGAGGAGTTGATGCAGAAATATCACTCCTTGATTTGGGAAATACATCTTGGTGTCAACAAGATTTATTGAGAAATACTTCACCAACATTGGTGTCCTTGTATTAATGGTATATATCTAGTTTTATCACTCGATGTTGCACTTATTGGAAGGTGAAGGTGGGATATTAGAAACTTAAATGAGTCTTACAGTCGTTGTCCATTATTGAGAGAAAATGTGATGATGTCTCTCTGTACTGTGTAACAGTTTTTCTAAGATTACCTCAAGGAAATGAAATTAATGGGATAGTTTTTTATTTTTTGATGAAATTCACACACTTTTTATCTATTCAATACAACTTGTTAGTAGATGATATAGGAATAATGTATTTCAGGAAGGTCATACATCTTTATGAATCTCCTCATTCTATTATATCTTACAGGGACACTCACTTCACATATTGATTCTAGAAGTGGATAAAAAAGACCTTGGGTATACAGGTGATCCTAATAACATCAAATCACCCTCAGATCAATGAACAAATAGAGTTCATGATTCAGGTGTTTCAGGACATGATTCGTGCATATTTCCTTTAATTTGGGTTTTTTTGGGAGAAACACATACCCCTAGTTGATTTCACCTATAATAATGTATATTTAATGATACCATTCATATGGATCCTTATGGAAACTTATATGGTATGCCTTTTCGATCACCTTTGTGCTAGCTAGAGGTAGGGGAAGTATCTTTACATGGACCACATATTGTTCAAGATACTTCTGAGAAAGTCCAATTGATCAAGAAGTGCATGTTGAAATATCACTCTAGTAAGCAGTATTATGTTAATTGATGTTAATGACATCTTGAATTTGAGGTCTGGGATAGGGTTTTCTTATGTGTTTCTCCAAATTCGGGCCATTGATGAATTCAATGGCAGGGTAAGTTTTCACCTCGATTCATTGGACCCTTGATGATTTGAAGTGAATTCGGCCAGTGGATTACCAGATAGAACTTCCTCATAGATATCAGTCTATGCTTTATGTCTTCCACATATCTCATCTCTATCAGTATTTTCTAGAACAAATGCACATTTTTCATCTTGATGAGTTTGAGTAGGATGTGGGTGCTTCCTTTGAAGAGAATCCTATGCTTATTATTTATCAAAGCAAGAAGAAACTATGAGGTAGGTAATTTACTTTAGTACAGGTGTTATGGAAGCATTGATGATTACATGATTAGACCTGGGAGTATAAAACTAATTTTTCAGCCCTGTGAATTTAGATTTTCTTAGATGATCCCTCTTTACCCTTAGAAGGAAAAATCAGGGATGTGTTTCTTTAAGGAGGAGAGGTTGTAACGACCCAAATGTTTATGAAGGTATGAATCTTTGTTCATTTTAGATTCTTTTTTATCTTGGTAAACATGTCATATGGACAAAGAGAGGTTTTTGGAGCATTTAGGGCATGTTAGGAGCCCAAGGTTCTGTAAATTGGACAAATAGTGTGGGTCGCATGGTTAGTGCATGGTTAGGGCTAACCGTGTGACTCAACGATGTGGGGAACTTAGTGCATATAAGGATCTTAATATTTTGTATGTAAATATGAGATATGGGCCACATGATCATGCAGGTTATCTCAAAAAAAATTATATATATTTCTCATAGATTCTGCCTAGTTAGTCAAATTGTGTGCCTAGCTCGTGCGAAGGGGGTCCTTAGACAGTGGAGGTAACACGATTGGTGAACGGTTTATCCAACCATATAGCCAAACCATGCGACCCCATTTTTAAGGGTGAAATTATAATTTCTCCCATAATTTTTTTTACTCTCATCAATTATTTTCCTTTCCTCTCTAGTGAACATCCCCTCATTTTCGTCTCCTAAATTATCTTCCTCCTCACCTAGGTATTGATATAACTCCTTGATCTGGTCTCAGTTTTCATCTCCATCAAAATAATTGGATCTGTAAAGGTAATATCCCTAATCCTCTTGCTTCCTATCATAATTTATCTTACCATATCTTATGTTATTTTGGTGTGAGATCATATGCCATATTTTCATGTCATTGGACAATTCTTTCAATTTCTTCTATTCTTCTTTGAATCAACAGCTGATCCTTGAAACGTGGTCATATACGGACCTAAGGTAGGTGTTATAGCATCCATCCCTCATGTTTCAGTGTTTTCATAGTATTTTACTACGTGCCACATACTATAAATTTCTTTGTGTTTCCTTAAATTGTGTTTAACCTCTAAAATAAATTTTCCCTTGTTTAATTACCCCTTTAGACTATTTTGAAGTTTTAAAAGATTCTGAACTCTTTGATTTCTACCCCATAGGGTGTGATAAATTTAATTTCCCTCTTTTATGTAAATGTTGAATTAACCAAAACACCTTCTAGGTGTTTTTATTGACATGAAATTGTAACTAAATTTCTTTGATAATCAAATGGATTAATTTAATTAAATAAAAGTGGGTGGAAAGGCGACACCACATGTTGTATATATTTACAAGTGTTAATTATGAATTGTGCACCCTTGGTTAATTTTTCAAAATGATTATAATTATTTTAGAGGAAAATACTCATTTTTATCATTATTAGTATTCCATGGTCATTGGATTATAAACAACGATTAAGGGTTTTGTTTAGCATGGTTTTTCACGCTCCCTTACATTGGGTGTTGGACATGACGTCACACATCATTATACATTTATTTGGATGATAGGAATGACACTCCATGTTCCCTTGTTTTCGGTTTTGGGAATGATGACTCACCCCACCATATTGAGTGATAGGTATGATGTCTCACATTTATCTAAGATTCGGGGATTTTACCCTTGTTAGATCCATCAGATCATTAGACTTATTATGGATGCATGAGTTATTCCCAGAGTCCATCTAGCACCTAGTATTCACATATATGCCTAAATATTTCCTCGCGTATCTAGTTCATATACATGTATACATATTATATATGATTACTTATATATATATATATGTTGATATACATGGTTACTGATTAGACTCATTCTGGCCTATTCCGAAGCAATTAGAGCTAGCCAGGTTCCCTATTGGAACCTGAGTAGGCTGGTACTTATTTTTCAGCATTTTTTATTATTTATTATACCTACACACTTCTATGTTGTATAATCTATCTAGATTTATTTATATACACCATTGGTGGTGACCTACTGAGTTCATATCACACCATTCTTGAACCATATTTGGTACTTGAGTAGACTTCATGTCTGTTGGTATGGATAAGGGAAAGTACCCTATTACAGATTCTTGATATGTTACATTTATATCTTGGATCATGGGAGAAGAGGTTTGAGGATATGCTTGAGGTACTAGTAGATCAGTCTTTAAGACTTGTTGTATTTTTGTATAGCATGACGTATATTTTTGTCCCTTATTTCCCCTTTTTTATATCATCATGACATAACATCATTGTATATGAATTAGTATAAGGATTTTGATTATTATTAATATAGTTTCTTGGTTTTTAATTATCTATAATTGATTATTATATTGTCTTCGTTATTCCATTTGTTGTATTATGATCCTGTTGTTGTCTATTTATTTATTATTATCATTGTGCCACTCTGATATGGGGGTATATTCTCTCAATTGTACCATCTTTGACCCTCTATACTAGTTATTAGCCTCTGGGATATGGGGAGGCATGATTGAGGCCATGTGACACACCAACTCAATGAATCATTTTAGTATATCCTAGGTCGGGATGTTACATTATGGATCGATTATGATCAGGTTATTCTTGTATTGTCTTAGTCATATTCATATTTCTTTATACGGTTTGAACACCACAATTTAAATAATTTATATTGGATCATGGTCAACTAGAATGAATTTTATTCTATTGGGGTGGGGAAAAGTATTAGCATTCTATATATCGATATTCCAATATAGATGATTATTGGCTAGTCGACTACACAATGTTTGACTAGCATCCTTCTTTACTCAGATGGGTTATGACCATGTGTTCCCTTTTTTGGCATGTGAAAAAGTATTTACATTTTGTATTATTATTTACTACTAATATGGGATAGTCACACATTGATATTTTATATTATTCATTATATGGATAGCCATGTTTTTATTTAGATATATGTTCCTTATATAATGGTATAAAAGGTCTTGTTGAATCTTATGGTGAATTCATTGGACTTATTCAGGTGATAGTTGGATACCAGAATTATATATCCGATTGATGAATCGATTGGTCTCATGAGACAAAAAAGTTGTGTTTTGGTGTATACCTATTCCCATAATATGATTGTTTCTCAGAAAAAGGATTTGACAACATGTTTTTGATATCTGGAATTATTAATTTTATTGGTATGAGATTGTTAATTATTGATATCCATATTTTCAGTTATTTTCATGGATATATTAGGCTCTTAGTTTTATTTGATTACGGAATTATTCATATTATTTATTGCATCCATATTAAGTGTACCATGCTTATGTGTTTTATAGCTTTGTTATATTCTTCCCATACTAAGAATTTGATCTCAACCCTTTCTTATGTTTCCAATCCCAAGGTTATGAAGAAACTTAGTACACATGATTTTTTTAAAAGGATAAAATGTGTGAAATAATCTATGGGAGATATTAAATAATCATTATAGATTAATTGGTTTCTTATATAGTGGAAAAATATCCATTAGTTGGGTAATACATGGGTTTTAATAGTTTATGTTTTTCTCTAATTATCTAAATATTTAAACTAAAAGATCTTGGGAATTTATATAATGTGACACTTACTTTAAGTCATGTAATTTAGGGATAGTTATGTCTGATAATTTATACACTACTATAAAATATATTTATCATGACACATTTTTAATGTTGGTTATTTATAACCAATTTGAAAAATATTTTTCATGTCGGTTATTCTATAACTGATGTGAAATTCACATGAAGTTTATTTTATATATCGATTATCTAGATACTGATGTTGAAAATGTGGTTTATCACATCAGTTTCAAGATATCCAATGTTGAAATTTAGTTTATAATGTTGGTTATTTGTAATTGACATCAAAAAAACATTTTTCAGATTAGTTATTAAATAACCAATGTGATATACCATTTAAAATTTTATCAAACATCAGGTTAACTGGTTTTTGTGTCATTCTTCATATGACAACGATCCATTTTCTATCATGAAGAAACCCAAACCCTTCATTTCTTTGATTTGATATACTCTAATCTCATTCATTTTTCATTACCATCACCATCCAACTACAAGTGTCATCAACCGCCACTTTCAATATCTTTTTGTTGTATTTCATTGTCATTGTCTCCTCATTCATCTCATATTGGGTATATATTTTCTTTATTTGTTTATTTTTTCAATTTTTCATGAAAAAAGATATTTTTTAATTGATTAAGGTTGATTTCATCTAGTTTTCTTGAATCATCCACGCATGTGAGGAATTATTTAATTGATTTATATTTTGTTTGAGATTTTATTATATGATGATTCGATGAAATCATGTTATAAATAATTTTAATTTACCGAATAATGTATATCTAATGTATTTTTACATTAGACTTTAATTTAATTCATTTTTAATTACCAATATCATTAAAACTCAGGTATCTTCATCAACCACTTTCAATCTCTTTACATCCTATTTCCATTATCATCATCTCCTCATCCATCCCCCATCAAGTATATATTTGCGGTTCATGTTTATTTTTTTTAATTTTCCATGAAACAAGGTATGAATTGATTGATAAATGTTGATTTCAGCTTGTTTTCTTGAATCATCCCCATCGCTACTGATATTTTTTTCATTTATTCACTATTTGTATTTTATCTTCCAATTATTCATGCATGTGAGGTATTTTTTAATTGATGCATAATTTTTGAGGTTTTATTGTATGATTATTTGATGAAATATTATTATAACTAATTTTAATTTAACTATTAGGTATATATTTAAGGTTTTTGTTTATGTTTTTTATTTTCCTTTCATGTCTTACTTGATAAAAATTGATTTTCGATTGTTTTCTTGAATCATCCCTATCGTGGATCTTATTTTTTCATCTCTTCACAATTTTTATATTCTATTCGGATTATTCAAAAATATATGTTCCTTTTTAATTGATGAATATTTGTTTTAAGGTTTGATTATATGATCATTTGATGAAATATTATTATAAATACTTGTAATTTACTGATAAATGTTTATATAAGGTTTGTTTTTTGTGTTCATTAGGACAAGCATTTTGAATGTAAAATGGATTATGAAGTTTGAATATATTAAGTGATAAGGTTAATTGTATGATAAATTTTGATTTTTTAATGAAATAATGATAATTAAATATGTTCAAAGTGACATTTTTTTATCAAATACGTTGTATTTATTTTATTTTTGAAAACTTTTATGATATTTTTTTATAGTTATTTATAAAATTAAATTTAAAATTATAATAACTTATTTTCAATTTTTGATATATGTTATATATAATAATGAGTCAAAGATGGATTACTATACTTTGAATAAGTGATGAATACGAGGAAGGTGTCAATGATTTTTTGTAATTCTATAAAAAAAAAATGTTCCAAACAACAACAAAAAGTTCTATCCATGCATAATTTGTTTAAATATAAAGAAGTTGAAAATGAGATAGATCAAAGATCATTTCATTTTCCATTATTTTAATATGAGTTACAACCCTTATATGTGGCATGGTAAAACTTGGAAAAATTTTAAATCTATTGGTGATGATGATTTTAAAGATGATAGGTGTGATTAAATTGAAGAAATGATTTGTGAGAATGAAGTAGAGGCAATTGATAAAGAATTGAAAATTGGGCATCTATATATTGATTATAAAAAACATTTTTATCCAGGTTATACAAAATTTATGGTTTTATCTACAGTGATAATTTTTATTTACTTGAAGGTGAAAATAGATGTAGTGAAAAGAGTTTTATAGAGTTTTTACAATTGCTAATATAAATACATATTAACGACCACAATCTTCCATATCCATATTATAAAGCAAAGAAAATATTATTCCTGATGGGATTGAGGTACAATAAAAATAAATGTCATCCCAAATGATTATGTTCTACATAGGAAGGAATATGAATTTCTATCATTATTCTAAATGTGGAAGGTCACAATATAAGTTGAATGAAAAATCAAAGACTCATTTAGTAGTTATAGAGACTTGTACCAATTAATTCTAGTATCATCCTATAATTACACATTTTAAATGTTTATTTGAAAATTAAAATGATGTAAATGGTTTTGAAGGAATTTAGATGACTGGATATGTGATGGGAAATTATTTCATCCAGCTGATTATCTACAGTGGAAGAAAATTGATTAATAGTTTCCTACATTAGGAAATGAATTTAGAAATCACAGACTTAAACTATATATAGATGGAATGAATCCATATCAAAGCCTCAATAGTACACATAGTTCATCGCTAATTTTATTTTTACTTTACAACTTATCACTTAAATTTTGTATGAAGCAAGAATATTTCATGTTTAGTTTAATGATCTCGAGACCAAAACATCTTGAAAATGATATTGATGTTTTCTTGTCAATGTTAATTGATTATTTGAAACTTTTATGGGATAAAGGTATTAAGTTGTATAATTATTATAAAATAGAATATTTTAAAATGAATAAAATGATTATGTTCACTATAAATGACTTCCCAACATAAGAAATTTGTATGTATATAGTGTTAAGGGGCATAATTATTGACTAATTTGTGAACAATGAACTTCATATTATCAACTACAACATCAGAGAAAAAAAGTATACATGGGTAATGGAAGGTTTTTTTCTATGATTCACTCTTATCAAATATTAAAAATAGCATTCAATGGATCACAAGAATTTTATATTTCTCCAAAACAATTTTCCACTGATCAAAATTTTGAGAGGGTAAAAAACATTAATATGACATTTAGAAAGAAATAAAAATCTGGTAATGATAGAAATATTTGGAATATATGGTCAATATTTTTTAAACTACCATATTGATGATATCATGAGGTCAAAGATAACATTGAATTCATGTATATAGAGAAGAATATATGTGACGTATTTATTATAAAATTGTTAGATATTAAAGGAAAGACTAAATATGGGTTGAATGCAAGATTGGACTTACTCTCAATGAGAATATGTTTGGAGTAAACTCACACTCCTGATGGAAGGAAAACATACCTTCTTTCATATTTTCATACATTATATAAGAGGGATAAAATTATATTTTTTTAATGTTTTAATGACATCAAAGTTCCATAGGTTTATTCAGTAAATGTAAAAAAATGTGTTTTGCTAAAGTACGTGAAGATGACAGGTATGAAACCACATGATTATCACATCATGATGCAACAAATCCTACCAGTTTCATTGCATAGAATATTGCTCATCTATTTCATAATGACTATCATGAAGGTGCGTTATTTTTTCAATTCAATTTTTAATAAATAAATTGATCAGAATAATTTGAACAATTTTGATAATAAAGTGATTTATATACTTTTTAAATTGGAAATTTATTTTCCTCTATCAATTTTTGATATCATGGTGTATTTAATGGATCATTTTTAAGGGAAATAAAATTTTTGTACATACATATCTACATTAGATGTATCATTTTTAAAGGTATATGAAGATATTGAAGGGGTATGTTAAGAATTTATATCGACCTAAATCCTCCATTGTTAAGAAGTATATTTTTGAGGAGGTTGCAAATTCTTATACAAAATACTTGTTTGTAGTGGAGCACATCAGTTTTCCCACATCTCACCATGAATAAGTCAATTATGGCAGAAAGGGATCCATGGCTTGAAAGTAAAATTGTTGACAGGTGAATAGATAATGATGGTACATTTATAAATATTGAATAAAATTGATGATGCCCATCCATATATAAAATTGTATATTTATGTGTTAAATAAATGTTATCCAAAGAAGAAAGATATGTGGATTTTGAATGACCATAACCAAACTTTTTCCATGGTTTAAAAAAGACTGTGCTTGGTAGATCAGATGCATAAAAAACAATGAAATTTTTCTCTACGATTAAATTTGATAACATGGTCTGGGTATGACATTAATGGTGACACATTTCATATGAAAGATCAAGATAATAGAAGTATAGTTCATAATAGTTTTGTATTGGTGTTGATATAAGAAATTAATTTTTTGAGTGCCAAATACAAAACCCAATATCCATATAAAGTGCATATAATGGATTCATTAAAGAAATATGGGAAGTTGATTGCATTAATTTTAGAGTTCCAGTGTTTAACTGCAAATGGGTTGACGTTAATAATAGTTTTAGATGTGATGAATTTAGAATGACACTAGTTAATCTAAATTGATTGGAATACACACCGATTCTTTTAACCTAGAAACAAGTGAAAAACAAATTTTCTATGTTCTTGATCATTCTGATATATAGTGTTCTATTGTTTTATAAGGAAAAAATAGTATGTTGGTGATGAAATATTTAAAATGATGTATATTTATAAAAGATCCCTAATTCCATAGAGACATAAAAAATAATATTGATAGGAACATCATAGAAATGGTTCTTTCCATATGGAACGATCATGATGAAGTAATTTGGGAAAAACACTTTAGTAAATTTCTAATATTATTGGTAAGATATTTTTATTTATCATTTAATTTTTAAATTTCATAAAATTTTAGATATATTAGTTTTATTTTCATTGTTAAAACATATATTATACCTAATAAGTTAAATTGTTTGTTTATATTAGTTTAGTTGTGTTTAATTTACCATTTTTACACTTAATTAAATTATTGATTTGTTGATTTTGTGAAAAAAAATATTTTAAATCTAATATGTTAAAAAAATAAAACAAATTGTATTAAAGATTATATTCAAAGAATGTATTTTTTGGGTAAAAAAGGATATAATACGTCAGAACATTTTTAATATTCACACACTTATGGATTTTTTATCAACATTTTATGTCTCCTAATCTCCCATTAATGTTGTTAGTATTTTATTAAACTTATATAAAAAAATATGAATAAAAATGTGTTCAGTTTAGTTTAATTTTTTTGGATCGTTTTTCATATATTCAAATAATATTTTTTTTGGTGTAAAAATTGGTCTAATGTATTGGAAGATTTTTACTATTCAGACACCATTTTAGATTTTTTTTCATTCATTTCTGTCATTTCATCTCTAATTAATGTTATTTTAATTTTAGTTTACTAAAATAAATTTGAATAAAAATGTTTTTAGTTTAGTTTACTTTTTGTCAGATAATTATTCATTTTTATTTTCATTTTAATATAATAGTGGAATTTATATATTTATGTACTAATTTTTTGTTACTTTTATTTGAAGGATAATGATAGAACAAAAATATTATCCACCGCATAATTATATGGAGGATCTTACACATACCTTTGGGGGTGATGTACACATACTCTTATTGATGAGCCTCCATATCCTTTTGCATGAGAGGCATCTACTTCTACGGGGGGAAGAGTTTGAGGGTTGGTAAACATGGAAGCACTCATTTACCAAAAATTAGTTATCCAAATCCAAGACTAGAGGATACTAGTTGGATTTGATGATAATGATATTCCAATGGTTTTAAATTCAAAATAATTGAAGAATTTTATTGTAGTGCGTGATAAAATCCAAAATATCATTTTGATTACGAATTGGAGATGTGTTGACAAAATGAAAATATATCAATTATGGGATATGGTTTTGGTAACACTATTTTTTATTATTTTACATATAATGAAATATTTATACTAATATAAGTTTTCTCCCTTATTATCAAATGACATATGATATATGTGATACTAGAGTAGTTGGGAGGAAATGTTAAGTATTGTATTCTAGAAGGTGATTGGATTTTAAATCAACCCTCACATCAGATTTCATTTTTTGGAATAGACATCATCAAAATCCATGTGATATTTACCAATTTATATAGAAATATATATGGAAGAAAATTTTTAAAATTATATGAAAATAAGTGTTTTTGGTAAGTGAAATATTACCTTTAAAAAGTTTTTTATATTAATGGTCATATTAATGATTTATTTATTCATAATTTAGAGTAAAAAAGAGATATAATCTAGAAATGATACCCTAGTACTTTATCTCAAGGAGGGTATATGTTATTAAAAGAAAAAATGATGGATAAATATTTTCAAAAACTAAGAGCTGAGTCTTCAGGATCTGTAGAGGTTGATTCTCATTCCCCTTCAGCTAGACATGAAAAATGGAAGAGGGATTGAATGGGAAAAAAAAGTAAAATATCTTATGTAAGAGCTGCTAGTTTTAGATGATAGTATTATAATATGTTTACTTTGTTTATTTAATTAAGTGAAGTTAGTTATTTATATATTATGATTCACTATGTATTTTTTTCCAATATTTTATACATGAATCTCTTGAGAAGTAGAGCATATAGGGGGTCTTTATAACTGAGGGTATGAAAGAAATTTTAGTTACAACATTGGAAAATCCTGAACACCCAGGTCTTGTACAAGGATACCAATAGGTGTATCAATAAAAACATTATTTCCATGTTCTAAAATGTATTCAATTGTTGATTTTTATAAAAAAATGATTCTTTGGAAGCAAATGTTCAAGATGTTCATGAGATGATGGAGGGTGGGATTAGAGCCTCAATACATTCAATGTTTGAAGACATGCAAAGATAGTTCAGGCTAATAATATATCTCCTAAACCGCCACCTGTAGATCCCACTCCTCCTTTTTATCCTACTCCTACACATCCGCCTATATATCCCACACCTCCCACTTATCCTACTCATACACTTCTTCCTCCATATCTTCCCATTTATTGTAAGTTATATATTGATGATCCCCCAACATCATATTGTTGTATATGGGTTGATATATTGTATTATAGATACCATTCATCATCAATATATAGAGATAGAAAATAATAGGGTCTTTGTATATGATATTATAGGTATATCAGAAAGAATATAATTTCTTAAAGTTGAGGTTAGTAGGTCGGACAAAGTATTATCCATTTTTTAGTTTGGACATCTAGACTTGTTTGAAAAATTACCGTAAATGTACGTTTATATTATTTCATTTATTTCATTTTTCTATTAAATTTGATTTTAAATTTAAATTTTTATATATTTATATATTTTTTTTTGGATTTCTTTAAAGGTAAATAAATATTGTATAGATAATAACAAATACTAATTGTTATGACTTCAGATAAACTTTCTACTAGTATTGATATATTTTCAACATATTAAAATTTTTTGTTGGATGTTTAAGAGATTCAAATGAAAGATGGAATTTGTTATTATACAATTAATATGAATATTTGAAAAAAAATATCATGGAGCTTGTTACTGGATATGATTTGGGCATCAACATAATGCAATTTTTTTCCATGTAAGTCGATTAACATAAATCTTTTCGTTATTTTAATTTATTGAAAACTTATACATATGTTTTTTTTGTATTAGGTATATTAATAAAAATTGTATTCATAATGACATGATAACAATATATGGATTTATGGACCCACAATTTAATTCACATATAGTGAGGACGATGACTGATGTAGAAAGAAAATTTTATATTTCCAAAAAACTTCAAAAGAATGCAATTATTCAGTGTTGGATGCTTCCTTATCTTCAAGAGTATAAAACATGTATCTCATAAAGTGTTATATATATCTTAATATAATAACCACTCATGTTATATATTCTTATATATTAGTGTTCATGGGATTTTTGGTGTTGTTTTTCAAGGGAGAAGTGAATTTATTGGCTATACTCTATCCATGGTGAAGTTCGAGAAAATTTTGTGACTATATTGAACATGTAAGTTAGAATATTTTAGTATTTTTATACAATATAACTTTTTTTAAATTTATCTTATATATATTATTTTCAAATAAGTAATATAATTTCTTTAGATAGACAATAATAAAGAAGAGTTTAAAGATCAGATATGTAAAAGAAAAGGTTACTTTTCATTTACAATTGCTACATTTAAGATGAAAGTACTTAAAATGTTATATTTAATTGAAAAATAATTTTAAATAGAATTTTCATAAACAATAATAAGTAAAGGAATTTTGATACTATGTTTTAATTTTTATGTTTGAAATAATTTCAACCACGATAATTAAAATGCTCTATAATGATAGATTTTTTTATAAACCTTTCCCTTAATTTTTTATTCATTTTATTCAGAATACAGGTTAAATTATTTATTTTTAATTTGTATATTTTGATGGACCTTGGAATTATACTGGAAAAGAGATAAAATACTTATAAATTGAATGGTTGAATCATTTCATATGTTTGATTGGGTTTAAGTTTATTTTTAATATACATTGTAAACATTAAAGTTCAAATTGTAAATGTCTGTGTTGATGTTGTTTTTAGGGTATGTTGTTATTTTTCTACTAATGATATGTTGTAATATTGGTAGGGGATTGATTAATATAATTTTATTTTGAAAAAAATATTTTTCACATCATTTTTTATATAACCTACACAGTAAAATTTAAATATATTATTTTTCACATCAATTTTTATGAAACTGATGTGAAAAATAAAATATGATTGACTATTCATGTTGGTTATTTCATAACCAGCCTAATAATATTTTTTCACACATAATTTGTTTTAATAATTATTCTAAAAACCTCCAAAGAATTTATTTTTAACATTCTTTTTTATTTCCCAATGTTAACATTTTTCTTTCAACATCACGTAGAAATTAATGTCAAAACCCAAAAAAAAAAGAAATGAAAAATCCTTTTTTCACTAGTAATAGTTTATATCGAATTCATTATGTTAATTATATGTTTATAGCACTAGATCTGGGAGTGTGGGTTAAGGGTATTATTGCTTGTACCAGATTAGGGTTTAGAAAACATTATATATTAGGATATTTGTTGAGAATAATTTAATGGTTGAAAAATTGAGGATGATCATAATTTTAAAGGTATAGATAACCCTTTGGAATATTATATGATTTAACATTAAGTTAATGATAATATTTTTATTTTGGGAATTAGGATAAGAGAACTTTAGTGAAAATATTAGGGGTAAGTCTAAGTGATAATTATAATTGTGGTATATATAAATACCCCTACCCTAGTTGTAACACCCTAATATTTTATGGTATGCTTCATTTAAAATTTAATATCTTTGATAGTTTATTCTTCTTGAAAAATCGAGTTTAAAACCTTAATATACTATTAAATATGACCCTTGTAATAGTAATGTGATCATTAGGAATTGTAATATGACCAATAGAATAGTAACTTCACTTATGAAAGTATACATAAAGTTTATGTATCTTATGAATGAAAATATAATATATTTATATTTTCGAATAAGTAAATAAATGTTTTAAAAATGATAAATTAAGTTTTTGTATTATTATTAAACCTAAATATTAATTCACAGTTTTAAAGTTAAAATAATTATTTAAAAGAAATTTTATTTTCATAAAATATATTCATAAATTTATATTTTATTATCTTATGATTATAAGATAATTTTATGAGACTTTAATTAAATTTTGAAAGTTTCATAAAATCAGTTATAATATTACAATTGGTTTTTTTGAGTAAATGATGATTTATTTAAAAATAAAATTTATCATAATTATAAAATCATTTTTGTTAAAGAGAGTCAATTTTCCAATTCTACACGTCGAAAAATGGTTAGGGTGTATTTTTTTCAATTTTTCTAAAAAAGATGAATTTTTAGTAAATTTTCAAATACATTAATTTACAGTATATATACATTATAAGTGAAATACACTATTAGTTGATTAATTTTTGGTGTAATCAACATAATATAGAAATAAACTTAATTATTTTAATATATTTACCTATAATAATCAAAATATTGATAATCTTTATCCAAAATAATAGACAAATGAACTAAATAATAAAAAACACTCCTCTCATCCACTATAAATACCATCCCTAGCCACCTATTATCATCACACATCCAAAGCCTTAAATATTTTCCAATTTATTCCCATACATATACCAAATCTCAATCCCACTATATTTTCTTTTTTTTTCTCAAAAAAAACACCATTTCAATGTTCCTTAAGAAGGTTGTCAAGGATAGGAATTCAAGAGGTAAAATACTCTTTCATTATTTTATTTTTCTTTCAATTTCCTTATTTTTATTATTATTTACTTACCTACTCTATAAAAAAATGAATTATAACTCTAGTATATTGTATGTAAAATAATTTTATTATAATTATTATATATCTACCATCCATTATTTTCTCTTCCCCTTTTTATTCTAAAAATGAAAACATTGTTCGTGAGATGTCGATTTACAGCCTTCCTGGATGATGAGTTTTTGTTTTAAATTCCACCTTCAAGTATGGTTATAAAACTATTTTTGATGGTTAAAAAAGACTTTAATATATGTAATAAAACTTATTTAATGTTCTTTAACATTTATGTATACATAATATTAAAATAAGTGCATGGTGATTAGAAAAACGCCCAAATAATCCAAATGGTTATCATTAACATTTTATCTAATTAATCATCCCCATATCTTGAAAAAAAATATAAGACCATTTAATATTATTTATGTTCATTAATAATAAATAATTTAAATTCTTTATAACTATTCCCATTTCACATGATCTTGCGTACATATATACAACTGAACCAATCGTTAAAACTAAGAAAACGAACACTTCTAAATGGAAAAATTGAATTATATAACTCATCAAAAAGTACATAAATTAACTAAATAAAATCATAATAAATAAAATACATGTTGAATATTTTATAAGTTAAATTATTAATGCATGTAATTTCATTATCCATGATGTCAAGTACAAGTTTATAATGATTTTGGACATAAGGTAAGGATTTCTTTCCGAGCCTCCATTTTTCCTTCAGGTTACACTTTATATCTCTTTACACCAATGTAATTATTAATTATTCTTATATAATTATTCCATATTCTATGAATATGTTTCAAAATTTGGTATCCATATCCATTAATACTTGTTTGATAGGTAAATACATTTTTTATGAGGTTTTCTTTTCAATTCCTCAATATAAACAATCCCGGTTAAAGGGAACTTCCCAATTTCTTACCCATTTTAAAGTACACTCCATAATATGTTATAAGCCACAAATATTTTTCTAAAACCACTGTTTTTATAATGAAATACAATTCATTAATTTTCTGATTTTATGCAAACAATTAAGTTGTTTCTTCTTTAAAGACTCTTTTATATTTTCTCTTAAACCGCACTAAAGTGGATCATTTATAAAGACTCATTTTACATGTTTTCACTTAAGTTGGAAATCAGTTATTCATTAAATGAAATTTATTTTTAAATAATTTTTCTTATATTTTATAATCATGATTACAATATGGATTTATAAAAATATTATTTCTAATAAAACATTTCTTCCCAAAGTAAAAAAAGGTATTTATCTAAATAATTTATTAATGGTTTTTTAGAATATTTCCAAATAATTCAAAACCTTTGATGGATTTTATACTTTATTGAGGTTTATCTAATATGATACCATATACAATATTTTATTAAATGTTTTCGGATCATTTTGATTGTGTGTGTTCTATTCATGGTTTATGGTCGAAGTATTCACATTTGGTATGCTAGTTTTTCAATACGAATGTTTATGTTATGTTTAACCCTTTTTATATGAGGGATGAATTAGTCTTAATAAGTGATGTTAGGGGCCCATTATATCCCCTATATTAATTATTATATCTAATTATACAAACTAGTTTGTGTATTATTTGACGTCTTACTCGATTATGGTGTCTTGGTCGAAGCCTTAATGGTATGTTATGATGTCCATCATTATGCATTACCTCATTATGATATTGGTAATTGATAATGCATATGATTATTCAACTAGTTCAATATTCATGGTTAAGTTTATTTCTCATGTTCTTATTTATGGAATTATTTAATCAGTTTTTATCAGCGCTATATTATGCTTAATATTATGTTTTAATGGCATGTGTTTTTATTTCATCATGCCTTCTTGTTTACGTTTATTTATGATAGCTTATGATAAATTGGTAACCCTTACTGGGCATCCGAGATCACCCCTTTATTATGTTTTATTTTTAACTAGGATTTGAATATGTATGTTATGAATGACTTATAGGGATAATCTAGGATTTTATGGGTGTTTCCAATAGGG
Source organism: Viscum album (assembly GCA_963277665.1). Taxonomy (NCBI): domain Eukaryota; kingdom Viridiplantae; phylum Streptophyta; class Magnoliopsida; order Santalales; family Viscaceae; genus Viscum; species Viscum album. The sequence continues at coordinate 1,073,037,026 of OY728134.1, forward strand.
TTTCTATATTTTTTCCCTTTTAGAGTTGTAATGTAACTATTATGTTTATATCTACTTTTACAAAACTACTAATATATTTGGTCCTTTAGGATGCGATTTCTTTTTTTATTATTATAATGTAATAATGTAAGTAACTAGATCTGGGATACTGGGGTCAAGGTCTTTATAGTTGTTATCAGAGGAAGTTTAGTATAATCCTTGGAAACTAGATTTTGAAAACATATATTAGGGAAAATTACTCTAAGATAGACATTGAGGATAATCATATACGAATATCCTAGAATTTTGGTAAGTTAGAGATTATGTGGGTATTCCTAGTAATAAATCCATGTCTAGATAATACAAGTGGTCATGATTTTGGAACAGATGTACCTAGGGGTAGCAACTCTGACAAGGTGTGTCAAACCTGACTCAGTGTAACCTGGTACATGACAGCGGGCCTTACTGCAGACCTGGTTTGACACTCCCAAGGGATATTCTTAGGATAATTCACATTTTATTTATAAACCATTATGAATTATTTAAAATTAAACATGTCCCAAAATAAACCATTTTTATGCTTATGATATTAGCTATGCGTAAGTTTTAAATTCATGTTAAGTGTTTTGATAGTTTAAAATTATGAATTATGATTAATATTCTAATTCAGTGTATTCCATTATTTAGAAATGGAACCTAGTGGAAGGAATGAAAATCATATCAATGCACATATTTCATGTAGGTATTTCCCTCCTGTGAAAGATAATGATGTTAGAGAAGAATATGAAAAAAGATTTGAGAAACTGATAACTATACTGGGATAGTTGACTCGGGTTATGACTAATAACCTTACTTGAATGGAACAGTCTGATCCACAATGTGAAGGAACAATGTGTAGAGACTCGGTTTTTTCCTTGTAATACTTTGAAATATTTTTGTATATATTTCTAGAGCTAAGTGATGAGAGGGTGTTTGATTCCAAGACCCAGTGTTCCCAGAATAAATTTAAAAATATTAAGTATATTTTATACTATTAATATGAATGAAATGAGATAACTCTCAAATGGTATCTCAAATCAGAAATCCAAGGGCATAGTTGAGTTTTAAACCTGGAATTTACCCTAAGTGGGACATAACTTTTTTCAGCACGGGACTTCTGTAGAAAAAGTCATGGAGGACGTAACAGTAAATAAAAATAATTAAATTAGTTTATTTTATTTCAGATTTTTATTCGAATAACTCTTGAATTTGAACTCAGATTGGAAATTTGAGACCATTGTTGAGTTCAAAATGTATCATTTTGCCTAAGTGAGGCCTAAAGTGAGAGGGAATAGGATGTTTGGATCGTGTGACCATTGGTGGTTGTGATTAAGTGGTTTAACCTTATCCTAAAACTAGGATATAAATAGATGGTTATGATCATTTGTTAGGTTTGGACCCTAATCCACCAATCACAACAAAGTTCTCTCCCTTCTTCCTTTGGCGGATCAATAATGAACCAACGACAAAGCATCAGTGTGGGTGTTCTTCAAAGATGAATGTGTCCAACACGGTTGAATCCTTTCCTTTGATTTAAATATCTCGAATTTAAGTTTTTTATTGAAAAATTTATTTGTTGCCAATTTTTTTCATTTTTAACATCATTATCAATGACCGAACTAACACAGCCATCAATATATTCTTGGATCCCTTTTATTTGTTTGTTCATCATCCATTCTTTGTAGAGTCTATCGCTAATTTTTTGGCATGTAAATACATCAATGGATTGTTGAGAGAATCTTAGGTATGTGAATATCTCAGTCCAAGGATTTAAAATTTGTGTTCTTCATAATTTTTAGGTAATTAGAGGAGGCTCATTGGTCTGCGGAAGGGACCATCAGTGCGGTGGCAGCTAGCAGCCGCAGGACAGAGACCGCGTGCCACAGGAGTGGTAGCGTCCTGTGGGAGCAACGACATTCCATGGGAGGAAGTTGGTGAGTGAGGCATGATTGGGACTGCGATGGTGGGTCACGGGGTGTGAACTGAGGTGGCAACAACCACTGCCTAACGTGGAGGGTGGCGACCGCATCCACCGATGAGGTGAAGTCTGTGTTCAAAAAAATGGGTTGAGGTAGGCCAGGATGAAGAGGTTCAGTGGGTTAGGCTGAATCGGTCCAAGTGTACTAGGCCTAGCCAAATGGGCTAGACTGAGGCAGACCGGGTTGGACCCGGGTTGGCTGAAGCAGACCGCGGTCGCGGCCATCCACCAGGTCGTGGCAGCACTAGAAATCATGGGGCCACTTACTATGCCTGGTCCTAGGAGGTTGGTCCATGGATGACCACACCTTGTATGGTCAACCGTGATGGTTGACCACCATTATAGGTGGACTGATCGCGGTGGTCGGTCTACGGTCGGTCAGCCACGGGCCCTATCTGGTCTTCGTGTAGCGGCATCAAATAGCCATATCTTCTAAACATAGTTTCATTTTGATTTTTCATCTTTGAAAATGTGGTACTCTATTTTAGACTGACCTTTTAAGTACAATTTTGGGAATTTAAAGTTCAGGATTGAGATACGGGCCCCATGATGTCCCGTTCCGGCATGTTACGGTGAAGTGCACCTTCTTCACCGCGTGTCTGTTTTTGACAAATGAATAGACAATACCGTATGTTTTTTCATGAGGATCTCAACTATTTGGTATATATATTTTATTTTCGGATCGATATGTGGGCCCCATGTGGCACTTTTCATGCACAATGATGCGAAATATAGCTTCTTTACCAGGCGTTCGATTCAACTGAATGAATAGTTGATCCAGCACATTTTTTCCACAAGGATCGCAATAGTGAAATCCGTTTGTTTTTTCAGGGACATTTGAGGAGGCATGTCTATGAGATAATGATTTTCCCTTTGAAAAAGTGATGATCATTGTGTGGTCATTAGTCTTTTGGACAGATGTGCCATGTACTATATAAGTACACTAGCATGCCTAAGGGTACTTGTTCAAGGTATAGTAACTGAGTATGGATAGGTACATGGATATTCAGAGAGGTAGTGTCACATGTGTGGGCCCCATAAACATCATGTACCTCTTTATGAATCTTCTACCTCTCACATATCCTTATTTTGGACTTATATTTTAGACTACAAGTATCATATCCTATGTGTTTTTTCACATAAAACATGATGGTTCCCTCCATAGTAGCTTTCGAAATACGATGTGAGATGTTTCAGGAACGATGCATATACTAGGCAACACTCAATGACGAATGTGATCAGGAAGAATCATCAATCTTCTTTATAGGTGTTGATCCCCCCTAATATACTAGGGTACTGATCCTCGTGGATCAGAGTGTTGACACCACATCGACATGGGCGTGGGTCCTCTACATGCTTTTTTCCAAGTGTTCATCCCCCTGACGTACTGGGGCATAGATCCCTGATGACCATAGTGTTGATCCCTTGCCGGCATGGTTTTGGGTCCTCTTTAGCTACTCGATGGGTAGTACCCTCCAGAATATACCCTTCAGCAGGCCTGGGCAGTGGGTACCCATCGACTTCTGGGTGTTGATCCCCTTGACATACTAGGTCACAGATCCCCAATGACTAGACTGAACTCCCCCTGATGTACTAGGGTGTGGATCCCCTACTTCGAGTTTTCACCATCAAGATATACATATCAATGGTGAGATGTGGTTTGATATACCCTTAGACTCATGAGAAAGAGGTGTACTTTACCCACAAAGATGTATCCTTATGACATAACCTAAAACTGTGTGGGTGACTTAGTACCGCCCAATGTGGATAGTGTCAAGGTGTAGTGATTGGGTCCCTTTTTACTTGCGTGTTCAGGGAAGATGTGTAGGATGCTGGGAATCGTTGATGGATACTCCTAGAACTGTTGATGACTCTTCTTATTTGGATAATCTTTTAGATAAATATCACATTACTCTCTTGTTTTGGTCTCTTTTGACTGAGCACACACACACACACACAGATATATATATCCTATTTCAGTACCCACTACATGGGTTTTGGATTCTCTCCTTCCAGAAGAGACGAATACGTGCGGGGTATGACACGTGATTTCCATGTCTAGATTCTAAAGGTTGGATGAGTCTACTATCGTGCTATAGGTAGTGAAGACTCAATGAGAAGTACACCTTCCTACCGTTTCTAGCTCCTGGTTTTTGGATGAGTTTACATCACTCTCAGGTTGTGTTGAGATGTACTCTTTCACTTTAACTTGTTCTATCTATTGTATTCTTTTTCTTTTGTATCTTTTACTGCTCCCCCTTTACCTTTTCGGGGCGTCCTACTGAGTATTTTTATACTCACCCCTACATGGGCTTTTCCCGCACATGTCATGACTTATGGAGATGATGGATAGGTGGATAATGACTTTAGAGGAGCTTAGGGATATGGGATTCTTGGACTATGTATAGTGGTTGTAGCTTGGGATCCATGAGTTAGGCTCTCTCAACTGCTTTACTTTTCCATTTTTTTGTCATTTTTTGACACTTTTCTGGTTGGGCATGTATTTTACCCCTTTTCCATTCTGTTTACTTAATTTTACTTGTATTGTTCAGAGGTCCATGCTTTCTTGGTTTATTTACAGTAGTGAAGAATCTTTTAATTCTTTCCCTCTACACCTTTTCATTATGTTGGGTTTGTGTGTGTACAAGTACTTAGGAAAGTGCCTCCCCGAGCTTGTTTTGCCTTTAGCGCTTGTTTCCACCCCTGGCCTATGGAGGTGGACTTGGGGTAGTTGCGGTTCGAGCACCCACATGGGTCGGGTCATAACACAATATTATAATTCTTCATTGGACAACAACCTTCATCATTCAATGGGACTAAAAAACTCATTGTAGCTGAGCAATGGATAAGTTCCTTAGAGAATATATTTCTCGCTTTGGGAAGTAATGAAATGGAGAAGGTTATCAAGAAATTTTATCATCTCTTAGGAGACGATGATAAATGGTGGTCATTGATTTAAAATACAAAGGAGGAGGGAGAAATTTTAAATGTGGAAAGGAAGTATTTTAAGGAAATTTTCTTGGAAAAATATTCTCCTCGGGAACAATAAGATGATATGGAGAAAAAATTCTTGAATATGACGCAATAAGAGGATGAGAATGTTTCCAAGTATAAAGACAACTTTACAAGGTTAGAAAGGCATGATATGGATTATTTATATAATTGAAAGTGAAATAATGATCGATTATTTGATGGGATAAAACCATTTCTCCAAAGAGCACTAGTCTCCCAAACCTTCTCATCATACGAAGATATAGCCTCATGTTCTATCAAGACAGAAAAATAATTCTATAGGTATTATGACATAAATGGAAAGAAATAGAAGAACAGGGATGTTAAACACTCTAGAAAAGGCAATATAAAAACAAGAATAAGAAAAGAGTTGAATTTATATCCTACAATAAATTTGGAAAGAAACATCATGGAACATGCCTATTGAGGATGGGAGATTGCTGTAAGTGTGGAGAAAAATTTCACCAAGCCCATGATTTCAAGGGAAATAAAGAAGCTACCAATAATAAATGCAATAATTGTAAAGAGATAGGAAATTATGAAAATGATTATCCTAATTGTCAAGGAAACTTTTCCTAGAAAAGGACAAGGGAACAAGGCTATGCTTATGTAGTCACAACAGTCAAGGTTGGAGTTCGTAATGATGTAGTGGCATGTACTTTAATCATCTCCTCAAATTTAGCTAAAGATATATTTTATTCTATATTATCACATTCCTTTATATCTTTCTGGTTTTAGGGAAAAAATATATATCCAATTCACCTTAACAAGGGATTCATTAGTAAAGACTCCTAGTGGAAGCCTTATTGCAACAACGATGTGTCGAGAAGTTCCTATTATACCACATAAACATGCTCTAATTGCTGATTGTATTATCCTACATATGGTGGATTTTGATATAATTCTTAGTATGGATTGCATTCAAAGTATAATTCAAAAAATTATTGTAAAGGGAAAGAAATTATCACTATGGGAAAATTCACTAATTGCAATGGGTTATTTGCGATGGGGAGGGGTCTCGTTGTAAATTGTATATTGGGAGGGAAAATTTGTGATGGGAATAATTTTATTATCCCCAAAGGTTTGGCACACACTATGTTCCAAACCACGGGAAGGGTATTTGCGATGGGTATTTACAATGATCATATTTTTTAGCATTTGCAATGGGATATATCTCCTGTCGCAAATACTATTTCCAGAGGTGGGTATTTGTGATGGGACCAGTCGCAATTACTTTTTTTAACCACTGCCCCCTAGTTAATAGGGGTGTATCTTTTGTGATGGGAGATAACTCCGGCCTCAAATACTATGCCAATAGGTCGGAATTTTTTACGGTTACCATCAGAAATAAATTTTTTACCACTACTCCCAATAAATAGGGGGATTAGTATTTGTGACGCGTCTCGTCGGAACTAATATAGCCTATAAATACCCTCCTCCATTTATTTCAATTTCATACATTTCTCAATTACTCTCTCTCTCTCTAAACTCTAATATTTCTCTCCTAAATTTTTTCAAAGATTAAAATTTCAAATTGGAGCGATTTTGAAGCTTTGCAGCGTGTAAAATATTCTATTTTAAGGTATATATATATTGCTTTTATTTTTTTTGTTAATTTATTTATTTTTATATTGGTTATAATTATTATTAATTAATGATAATTAAATTAAATTAGAATTAGATAGTTTTATTTTTTATCATTTATTTTTAAAAATATATTGTTTCATTATTAATAGATACTAATAAATTGTAATAATTAGTTCTCATTAGTAATAATTGGCCATAATTAGTAATAATTAGTAGTAATTTGTAATAAATAGAAATTATTAGTAAAAAATGGGAATAAATCGAAATAATTCGGAATAAATAGTAAAAATTAGTAACAAATAGAAGTAAATAGTAATAAATATGAATAAATAGTAATAAATTGGAATAAATAGTAATAATTAGGAATAATTGGGAATAATTAGGAATAATTAATAATAATTTGTAATAACTATTAATAATTAATAATAATTAGAAATAATTAGTAATAATTCGTAATAATTCGTAATAATTTGGAATAATTTTGAATAATTAGTAATAATTAGGAATAATTAGTAATAATTAGTGGTAATTATGAATAATTAGCGATAATTATTAATAAATAGTGATAAATAGTAACAATTAGGAATTATTTGTAATAAATAAGAATAATTAGTAATAATTCGCAATAAATAATGATAATTGGGAATTATTAGTACTAAATAGTAATAATTTGTAATAATTTGTAATAAATAGCAGTAATTAGGAATAATTAGTGGTAATTATTCATAATTGGTAATAATTAGTAATAAATAGAGGTAATTTGTAATCAATAGTAATAAATAACAGTAAATAGTAATAAATTGTAATATTAGGTCGTGATGTCGTAGACACGGGCCGAGAGTGAGGCCGAGAATAAGGATCAAACCATTTCCCACCAATTTGATGAGGCATCATGGATGCAGGCAGCCTAGTATGCCTTTGGAAAAGGTTGTATTGTTGGTGTTAGCTCTCAATTGATGCTTGGGAGTTATTATGGGACCGTTGTGGTGCCAGCGTGAAACTCCAGAGGAGCTCATAGAGGGTTATCGTCATATATTGTACATTATCAGGAGTAGTTTTTATCTAAGGATGTGCTTATAGAGAGTGTGTGTAGGGAGTAGGAAGAGCTCCTCCGACAGCAGCAGTAGCAGTACGAGGAGGTGCGTCGGTGGTAGCAGTAGCAGCATGAGTAGACATTGGAATACATGCGACGTCTGACTCATGGTTTAGGGATCGAGTTCCCTCCACCACCTCCTCCACCTTTCCAAACTCCTCCAGAAGAACCCCTAGTGATGTATTTAAATTTTATAATAAAACATTTGAATGTAATTTTATTTGTAATATTATATATTGACATTTCTACATAGTGTGTTTTTTGTATTGCTGTGAATATTTTTTTTATTACATTATTAATTTATTATTCATTTAATTTTTATTACTTTACATACTTTATTGTTTATTTATTATAATATTAAAATTATTATTTAATATTATTTTATTATTATTGTTGTTGTTTTGTTATCGTTATTCTTTATATTTTTGTGAATATTGAGGTTTTTGTTATTTTATAAATTTTAATTATTTTATCATCATTATTATTATTAATATTATTATTTTATTACTATTTTTATTTTTATCATTATTATTATTATTATTATTTTTATTATTAGTAATATTAATATTATTACTATTATTTTATAAATATTATTTTAGTATTATTATTATTATTATTTATAATATTATTATTTAATTATTATATTTTTATTCATATTATTTTGTTTTTATTATTATTTTATTATTATTATTATTATTATTATTTTATATTATTTTATTAATGTTATTTTATTTTTAATAATATTAATTTATTAAATATTATTAATTTTAATTTTATTTATTTTTGAATGCTTTTTCGACGGGCTCATCGTAAAAGTTTTTTTAAAATATTACGAGTGAACTACATGAGATGGGAGAATTTTTCATCACAAATATTATTTTTTGTGATGGGTTGTCGCAAAAAAAATTGTGACTTGGTTTTCTATAATGTGTCATTTGCGACTGGTACTCATCACCAAAGATCATTCGCAATGAGTTCCCATAGCAAATAACTAAATTTTTAGAAGTGTATGATTCATGATGAAAGTATGGAATTTCTCATCATTAAAGGGGAGACTTTATCATTTGAGTCATATCTGGATGCACCACCAGTAGCTCTTCTAAATGAGATTCTTAGAGAAGAAGAGCAGATAAAACCTACTGATGAAAAAGGTGATCTTCAAATTGAGGATGTACCTATTGTGAAAGAATACATTGATGTATTTCTGAAGGATTTACCTGGACATCCTCTAAAGTGGAAAGTTGAATTCTCTATTGATTTAGTCCCTGATGAGAGACCTATATCAAAGACTCCTTATAGAATAGTCATGGTGGAGTTAATAGAGCTAAAGAAACAACTAGAGGAATTGAGTGATAAGGGATTTATACGCCCTACTGTTTCACCTTGGGAAGCTAATGTTCTTCTTTATAATAAAGATGGATCTATGAGCATGTACATTGACTATAGAGAGATCAATACTATTATGATAAAGAACAAGTATCTGATACCTCGTATTGATGACTTATTTGATAAACTTCATAGAGCTACATATTTTTCAAAGATTGATCTTCGATCTGGATATCATCAATTACATGTGAAGATGGAAGATATTCCAAAGATAGTATTTTGAACCAGTTATGGACATTATGTGTTTACAATAATTCCATTTGGACTAACTAATGTACCCTCTATTTTCATGGACCTAATAAATATAGTGTTCAAGGAATATCTTTCAAATTTTGTTTTGGTATTTATTTGTGATATCTTGATGTAAGTCAAAATCTATGAGGACCATGAGAAGAACTTGTGGATTGTTTTAGAGACACTTAAAAGAAAAGAGTTATATGATAAGTTCAGAAAGTGTGAATTATAGCTTTAAAAAGTTTCTTTTCTTGTCTATGTTGTCTCTAAGTATGGAATCTCAGTTGATATTATGAAAACAAAGGTAGTTGAGGAATGGCCTACACCAATGAGCATAATTAAGGTAGGTAGTTTCATTGGTTTAGTAGGTTACTAATGGTGTTTCATTCATAATTTTTCCAGATTAGCTAACCTGTTAACCAAGTTTACTCGTAAAGGGGTTATGTTCGTATTGAGAAAATAATGTGAAGAATGTTTTGAAGAATTTAAGATGAGATTAGTGAATTCTACGATATTGACTCTAATATCAAAAAATGGTGAATTTATTATTTATAGTGATGCATCAAAGAAATGAATTGTTTGTGTCCTTATGTAGAATGATAGAATTATTGCTTATGCATTAAGGAAGTTAAAAACTCATGAATAGAACTATCTGACTCATGATCTTGGGTTAGTTGCAATAATATTTTCTCTGAATATATAGAGATCTTATCTCTAAGCTGAAAGGTTTGATGTATATATATAAAGATCATAAGAGCTTGAAATAAATATTCTAACATAAAGAACTCAACATGAGGAAAAGGTGATGGCTCGATCTACTAAAGGATTATGACTTTCCAATACACTACCACCCATGGAAGGTGAATAAGGTAGTAGATGCATTGATATAGAAGGATCAATGATTTTCAAACAAAATGAGGATTGATTAGGATCTTGTATACATAGATCTAGTAAATATGGATATGGTAATTATCAAGGAAGGTGAAACATCATTACTTTTTCAATTGGTTTCCCAACCATATTTTTTGGAAAGGATTAAATGTTCTCAGTATGATGATGCTAATTTTCAAAGGAAAATTAAATCTGTGAATAATGGGAAGTTGACAAACATTGTGTATGAAGATGGGATTCTGAAATTTAGAAAGAGTCTTTGTGTTCTCTCTATACCCAAGCTAAAAGAGGAGTTATTGGATAATGACCATAGATCAAATTAATCTATACACCTTATTAGCACTAAGATGTATAATTATTTGAAGTAACATTTTAGGTGGGATAATATGAAGTTGAAATTGATGATTATACATCAGGATTTTTAGTCTGTCCATTGGTCAAGGCTTAAAGACAACATCCAATAGGAGTCGTGAAACCTTTTCCTATTCATACATTGAAATGGGATGATATTAATATGGATTTTTTCACTATATTACCAAAATATCCAAGTAATAATGACGCAATATTGGTAATTGTTGATAAATTTACCTAATTTGTATATTTCCTTTCTATAAGGGAGGAATTTCCATTGGAGTGTCATGCATGACTCTATATTAATGAAGTTGTAAGACTTCATGGTGCACCTCTTTCAATTTTGTCTGATAGTGATCCACGATTTACATCAAAAGATTGTAAAATTATTCATAAATCTTTGGATATTGAGCTTTATAAGAGCACCACATATCACCCTCAATCTAACATGTAGTCCTAAAAGACCATTACAACATTAGAATATATGTTGATATCATTCTCACTTGACTTTCAAGGTATGTGGTACTGTTATTTATCATTGGTAGTGTTTTCCTACAGTTACAGTTTCCATTCGAGTATTTGAATGGTATCATATGAAGCATTGTATGAAAAGGGATGTCGTTCACCAACTTGTTGGGATGAAGTTAGTGAAAGGAAGCTTGTAGGCCCAGAACTTGTGGAGGAAAAAACAAAAAATGTAAAGACTATTCAAACCCATATAAAAGTAGGAAAAATAGCTATGTTGATAATCAAAGGAAGAATTTGTAATTTCAAGTGAGAGATCATATTTTCTTGAAAGTATCTCCATGGAAGGGTGTTATAAGATTTGGAAATAAAGGGAAATTGAGACCTAGGTACCTTAGACATTTTGAAATCTATGAGAGAATTAGAATTGTGGATTATTATTTGTTGATTCATCCTAGCCTTTCTAAAGTACATAATGTATTCCACATCTCTTTATTAAGGAATTACATGTCAGACCCAATTCATGTCCTCACTTATGAAGGAATATAATTGGAACCTGATTTATATTACTGTGAAAATCCTATCTCGATTCTAGACACTAGGTTATTGGCGTTAAGGAACCGTGTGACTCAAATGGTAATGGTACTTTGGAAAAATCGTAAAATTTAAGAGGTGACGTGGGAACCTGAGGAATTTATGTTGAAGGACTATCAAAATTTTATCATGATGTGACATTATAGAAATTTTTGAGGAAAAATTATTTGGGAGGGGAGAATGTAATACCCTTATATTTTATTGTATGCCTCTTTTAAAATTTAGTATCTTTGATAGTTTATGCTTCACAGAACACTGAGTTTAAAACCATAATATACTATTAAATAAGATCATTGGAATAGTAATGTGACTATTATGAATAGTAATATAACCAATAGAATAGTAACTTCACCTATGAAAGCACATATAAAATTTCATTATCTTATGATTGAAAATATAATATATTTATATCATTGAATAATTTAATAAATGTTTTCAAAATAATAAATTAATTATTTATATTTTTATGAAAATATATGTTAATTTATAATTTTATAATTAAAATAATTATTTAAAATAAAATCTATTTTCATGAAATAGATTCACAAATTAATATTTTTTTGTCATATTATCATAAAATAATTTTATGATATCTTAATTAATTTTTGAAAGTTTCATAAAATCAGTTATAATATTAAAATTGGTTTTTTCAAATAAATAGTGATTTTATTTAAAAATTAAATTTCACATAATTAGAAAATTATTTTCAAAAAATGGGTTCCATTTCTAAATTATACATGTTGAAAAATGTTTAGGGGGAATATTTTGGATTTTAAAAAATAGTTGAATTTTTTGTGACTAGTGAAATACGGTAATTTCCAGGATATATACAATATAAGTTAAATACACTATTACTTGAGTCATTGATGATGTAATCATAATAAATTAGATAACCCCTTCATTATTTTAATACATTTAATGATAATTCTCAAACTATTCATAGTCTTTAGCCAAAATAATAAACAAATGAATTAAATAATCAAAAAAAACACTCCTCTCCTCTACAAAAAATACCACGCCTCACCACCTCTTCTCATCACACATCAAAAGCCTTGAAGCTTATAAAATTTCTTCTTAATAAAAATCCTAAACCTCTCCCCCACATTATAGTCTTACTTGTCTCAACCAATAGACCATTTCAAATTTCCTTAAGGAGGTTCTCAAGGAGAGGAATTCAAGTTTTAAAATCCACTTTTGTTTTTTTATTTTCTTTCAATTTATATTTTTTTCTTATACTTTCTATACCTCCACTATAAAAACATGAATTATAGCTATTGTATTTTATATATACTTTAATTTTATTATGATTATGGGATATCCAAAATCAATTCTGTTTTATTCCCTTATTTATTCTAAAACTGAAAACATCTTCTATGAGGAGATGATTTACTGCCTCGTGGATGATGACTTTTTGTTTTTCAATTATAACTTTATGGATGGTAATAAAACCATTTTTATGGTTAAACTAGACTTAAATATATATAATAAATCTTATTTAATTTTTTGGATCCTATATATATACATAATATTAAAACTAGTGCATGGTGATTGGAAAAACGCCAAAATAATCCAAACGCTTATCATTAGCATTGTATCTAATGAATCATTCTAATATCTTGAAAAAATGATATATAATACCATTAAATATTATATAGGTTCATTAATTATAAATAATTTTAATTATATATAACTATTTCCATTTCACAGATCTTTCGTACATGTACACAAGTGAAGAAATCGTGAAAACCAAGGAAACAAACACATCCGAATGATGAAATTGAATCTTATAACTCATCAAAAATATCATAAATGAACTTAATAAAAATATATTAAATCATATATATGTTTAATATGTTCTTAATTAAATTATTAATTAATCTAATTTCATTATCTAGGATGTTAAGTACAAGTGCAGAACGCTTTCGAACATAAGGTAAGGGTTTCTTCCCAAACCTCCATTTTTTCGGGTTGCGCTTTATCTCTATTTGCACCAATTTAATTATTAATTATTCTTATATAATTCTTAAATATTTTCTGTATATGTTCCAAAATTATTTATCCAGATACATTTATGCTTCTTTAGTAGGTAAATATAAGTTTTATAAGATTCCATTTTCAATTCCTTCTAATAAGAAATCCCAATTAAAGGGAACTTCCCAATTTCTTACAGATTTTCATGTACACTCTATAATATATTATAAGGAACCAATATTTTTCTAAAATAACTATTTCTATCAGGAAAACCTATTTTATTTAATTTATTTTTTTTATGAAAACAATTAATCCTTTTCCTCTTTAATGACTATTTTATATTTTCTCTTAAACTGCACTAATGTGGTTCATTTCTAAAAAATAGTTTTACATGTTTTCAATTCAGTTGGAAATAATATATGACATAAATATATATTTTTTGATACCTTTTATTTTATTCAATAATAATGATAAAAATCTGATTTTAGACCAATTATTTTTCCAAAGGAATATTTCTTTTCGAAGTAAAATGTGTATTTCTCTCAAGAATTTCTTAATGATTTTATTAGAGTATTTTCCTCTAATTAAACACTCTTTGTAAGATTTTACGCTTAGTAGAGGTTTTTATTTTATGATACCATGTACTATATTTTATTAAAGGGTTTATGATCAGTTTGACTATGGATGTTCTATTCATGTTTTATGGTTGAAGTATTTACACTTCGTAAGATAGTTTTCCAATATGAATATTTATGTCATGTTTCACCATTTTAAAATGATGAATGCATTGGACTTAGTATATGATAGGAGGGGCATGTTATATCCCCTCGATGAATCAATAGGGATCATTATAAAAACTATTTTGGGTATGTTTTTACATCTTACCAATTTATAGTGTCTTGGCTGAAGCCTTGACGGTAAGTTATGATGTATAGAATTATGAATTCCCTCATTATGATATTCCTAATTGATAATCCATGTGATTGTTCAAATATTGGAATACCCATGGTTATGTTTCTTTATCATGTGATTATTTATGGTTTTATTTAATCAGTTTTTATCCCTTTTATATTATGCCCAATATTATGTTTTAATGGAATGTGTTTTATTTCATCATGCCTTATTGTTTATGTTTATTTATGACAACTTATTATGTATTTCTTAAACTTACTAAGATCACCCCTTTCTTATTTTTTATTTTTACCTAATATGAGAATATATATTATGAATTACTTATAGGGATAATAGAAGAGTTCATGGGTGTTTCCAATGGAGTTAATATATTAATTATACTTTCAAAGTTTTAATTTAACTGTTATGTTTGTATTTAGTTTTTGAATTATACTAAACTATTCAGTCCTTAGAGATGTGATTTTCATGATCATTATCCCAATGAAATAAATTAATGCACTGAATCTGGGTTACTGGGTTTGGGATATTTACACTAGTATCCCAGATCCAGTGGTTTCTTTATTACATTAGAACTAGATACATGGAATAGAAACCCAAAGGATCGAATATCTTAATAGTCTTAGTAAAATGGATACATGATGGAATAAAGTAACACATTTAAAAAAATAAAATAAAACATAGTATTTTATTTTGGAGAATTATTATTTCCTCTATCATATCCTTGCAAATAAATGATAATACAATTCATATAATCCTAGGGAAAAACATAATAAATGGGTGAGCTCAGATGCTCAATAATGGTATGCATACAGTAAAAGATTATAAAGAATGAATAATGTTGAAGAAATAAATTATAATAAAATAGTGCCATATAAATAAACACATGAACATGAAATTTTTCCTGTATATTATAACGAATTAAATAATCACATGGATATCAATAAATAATTTCATAATGATAGAATGAATCATGTTGGACATCTGAAACTTACCGCCGAGGCCTTGTTCCATGACATATTACATAAATGGGTAAGGTCTATGACAAATACCCAATATAGTCTATATCATGATACCTAAATATGCATTGAGGGGATAAGTAATTATAGGCCCCAACTATCACTTAATAATTTCAATTAATTCATTATATTAAAAAACAATACAACTAAATCAATCATGCCTTAAAAATCAATAACTATCCATTTTGGAAGAACTATAATAAAAACATTAAATACTTTCCAAAATAAAATTCAGAATAAACCATCCTTAGAAATAGTATGGTTGGTATCCTTAGATTATATACTTAGTAAATCATATGTTTCAACAAAGTACGTTGACAAAGATAAAAAATACTTTAAAATTATCACTAGAAAATTTCATCAGAAAAATACCATTTTCACTTTGAAATAAATTATTTAAAATCTAAAAAATTCACAAATATTAAGGAACATATTTTATTTGAAAATATCCTATGAAAATTTTAAAGTATTCTTCAAATAATTTAGTGGTAATGATAGTTGTAAATTCTATTCATGTCGTATAAGTTAAAATAAAACGTTCCTTTCACCCTTTTGTAAAAAGTAAAAAGTACCTTGTTCATAAAATGATTAGAATATTACTTTTAAAAAAATTTATAAAAATATAATCATGGGTGAAAATAAAATTAAAAAACCTATAATAATATTAAAAATATTCTTTAAAACATTTTATAAAATAGGGATATGGAAGAAAACAGATTTTTGATTGAAGAGAGAAATAAAATCGATTTTCTGTAAAAATATTATTTTAGCCTCTGGAGTACTTAAAGAGATGAAAATGAAAGGAGAAATTTTCATTTAAATAAATAATGAGAGTATAATAAAATATATAAGTATTAATATATAAATATCAAATAATTCCCCCGGTAGAGACTTGAACATAAACAATCTTGAATAATAATGATATTGTGAAATAAAACCTTATCTCTGGTTTGAATTCCTTTGTATGTTTATGAAAATAATGTATAATATATTTATTATAAATATATTATAGATCATATTAATATATATCATATCATATAGGATTTACTTATAATATTTTAGCACCCTCTTATTAACAATTCTTTGTTAAAATAATTATTTTAAGTAATAAATGGTTCCTTTTTCAAGTATGTTTTGGTTCAATTGTTTTGGTCCTTATAGTTTGATCATGGTTCCATAATATAAATAATTTTAATCATGATATAAATAATATATATATATATATTCATTATATACATATGTATATTCATCCATAAAATTTAGATATAGAAAACTAAATTACAGTGTTTATAGAGATGGTAGGTCGTACATATGCATTTACGTTATTTTCATTTTTCGACGAATGAAAAAAAATAGATAGTAATTAACTATTATATAATAATTATTATATCATATATATTTTAATCTATCCTTATTATCATCCATTTCAAAATAAAATGAAAAATAAATCACATTGCATCGTAAAGGTAGCAGTCCACATGTAGGAACGAGCGACACTATCATTTTCTAATAGATTGGAAGGTAAAAAATGTAGATATGATATTATCATTAAAAAAGAATAATTATTTCATAAATATCATATATAGACATTAAATGCATCATTATAAACTTCCATTATAGTAAATGATGGAAAAAAATTAGATCAGTTTGTGAAGCTGTAGCCCACCGTACACACGAACGATGGTTATGCTTCCCATTTGATGGAATTGGATATGGATTTTGGTTGTGAAATTAATATAATATAATATAATTATATGTTATATACTTATGTTATTATATAAACATGGTTTAATAATATTTTAAGGAGTTGTAAGAAGAAATTAAACAAATATCCTTAGTTAATAACGATACCACTTCTTCGTATAACCTCTTTAGGATTATACCTAAAGCCTTCCTAGATTGGTTTTATGCTAAAAAAATACATCAAGGATATTTTAAGGGAATTAATAAATGGATTTGGGTAGGTATTGACTAAATCAATATGCTTTTGAAGTGTGAATAAGTGAGGGGAGGAGGTGCCCTTTTATAATTGAGGTGAGTGGCATACTTGTAACTTCAATGTTTTACAATAGTTTCATTTAACTTTCTCGTAAAAATAGATCCAAAATGAACCATTAAAAAAAATCATTGATATATGGTTAAAATATGTCATGAAACTATAAATTATAAAATCATTAGGTCATTTTAACCCTTGTTTTTTTAGTTTAACTCTCTGGTAAACCCTTTTTAACCATAATTGTGGAAACAGATTTTTACTATTTTTACTATTCATTATGAAAAAAAAATTAAGTTTAGTTTATTAATTGATATTAATTATTATAATTTCAAATATTAAATCCATTTTATCATATTCAATTTACATAAGTGGTAAAATTTAATTTAAAATTAAACCTAAAATTGTGACGAAAAAACATTTTTCCAATGACATAAATCAGATTAATTGTAAGAATATGATTTTTCACTCAGGTGTGGATCCTTTACTTTTTAGTATAAATCATTACTATGGATCTAATATAGATGCATAATGATTTATCAAAGGTTCTGAGGGTGTCTGGGGCTTATTTGGAGCTCGGAACACCACTTTTTTTGGGAAAACAGGACAAGTCTCACAGTTTGGGCAGAGTTAGGGTATGGTTTTCCTAACCATGTGGTTTGTGTTTTTTCAGACAGTGGAACATCACATAGTTGTTTCACAGCCGTGCAACCAAAATTCTCAAATTCCTCTTTCTTCCCAGGTTTGGACAGAACCATCTAGCGTGGTTTGTGCATGGTTTGACAACTCGTGCGGACAAACCATGCGCAGGCTAAAAACCAATATAAATTGTCTAAAATCTCCTTAATGATCTATTAATCCAACCCATTCCTAATAATCCAATAACCTGTGTAATTTTCCTCCATTTTCTTCCTTTTGAAGTAGTTTAAAGGCCAAATCTAGGAATCAAGAGATCTCCTCCATCCAGCATCTGATCGAGCTTGCATTTGTCACGTTGGATGCACAACGGTAAGTACTCAAGTCATCTTTAGTTGTTCTTATTCTCTTTCACTCATGACCAAGATATGACCATGTGATTGTTTTTCACCTTTTCTTAGATCTAATCTAATTAGAGGCCAATCAAAGGCTGATACCATAGGAGAAAGCTTGTACAACCCTAAGATGGGTGGTTTATAACTCATCCCTAAAGTTCTTTGTTTTTTGGAATGTTTGTATGGGGGACAACGGTTTCATTGGAAACCGTTTCTTAAATTAACATTCCATTATTATACTTGTTATAATCATATGATTATTATATTTCCAATTATGTGATTAGTTGTTAGTGTTTACACCCATAACTCAATACACCTCATGTCAAAGGTTATGCCATTATTTGGGTTTTAGTGTTTTGGAATATTTGAGCCACCATTCAGGTGTGCCTTTACTTGAAAATTCTAAAGGTGATTATTTTATAACAAATGGCTTGTTATTACTGAGAATTTCATAATGTAATATACCATGTATGCTCACCACTTGACCCACCTAAGGTTTGTCCTTACAAATTTTTATTAAATGTGAATTATTAAATGTGAAATGGAATGTATACTAAGTATATAACTTGGCCTTATCAAAAGAAATTTAATAAAGTTTACATGTTCATAGCACCCCTTTCCATGTTGATGTAAGGTAACATAGTGAACCTCAATAATTGAATATTCCTTAATGGCTAACTAAGACTTGATTAAATGGTTGAAATTCTAATTTTCCAATCCACGCTGATGGAAGATAAGGCTTGGACCAATAAATAAATGGTTTCAACACTACATGACCTATCCACGCTAATGGAAGGAAAGACATGAACCAAATAAATTACAACATGATTAAAATATCCAATAGGAATGTACTAACTTGAGCTCTCCTTGTATTCTAAGAGGAGAATACCTTGGGTCTCGACAACCCCATTTTGATTCAAGGATACAGTTTGCTTAGGTTGATACCCACCTAGATTTTAGTTCTTGCATATTCCTTGGATGACCGGTATACTACCATTGGGTCCCTTTACTTATTACAAGATACCTTGGATACACTCCTTGGATCCAATATTAACTAGTAGGTGCCATGGTGAAATCCCATTAGGCCCATGTCTTTTCTTAGCCCTGTTTTACCTTGTTCGATCACCTTTGACTCGGGAAGCACCTTATTGTGGAATTCCCTGGAGTACGCTACTTGTATAACTCTTTTACCCCTTAGCTAGACTCAGATACTATTGAGTTAGCTTTCCGTGAGTTTATGTTCCCTTGGTTTTTACCCTGGAATAGCATCACTAGATATCATTTTCTGGTTTCCTTGTTACGTCTTGGGACCTTCATTAATTATACTCTCACGAGGTGATGTCGGTGTTTTCTATGCCTCACGCGACCTATTAACATTAAATGGTAATCAATTAATTATATAACTCGTTACATGTTCAGACACCATCCAAGGGCTGAAGTAAGTACTTGGTTATTTAGTTATTTTTTACTTCTTGATTTTCTTTATATATATATATATGTGTATACACACTTCAATACTAAATTTCATGGTTCAGATGTTATAGAAATTATTGGTGGTGGCCCACTGAGATTTATCTCACACCCTCTTCAGGCACCCTTGTTACTCGGATTAGATTACATAGTTGCAGGTAATGAAAAGCAGAATCATGCAGCTTCAAATACTTGATTATGTGCTGATAGGATGAGGCTTGATATCAGCTGATCGAGTAGGATCTTAGGATTCTTGGAGGAGACTTTGTTTTATGTTACCTTTTACAACAAGTTATTCCAATTTCTTTGTATCCATGTTTTCCAGTTTTCTGGTGACATGACATTACATCATCATTTTTTAGTTGATACAATTATTGTTATCCTTGTTTATCTATTGAATCGATTTGATTACGCAGTTTAAAATTCATTTATATCTCTTATATTGTGCTACACTCTGCTAATGAGGGCATAGTCTTCCCACAAACACAACCTAGGCCCTCACTACTAGTTGGTAGCCTCTGGCGTTCGAGAAGATGTGTTTGAGGCTATGTGGCCCACTGGGCTTGGGGAACCTGTTAAGTGGCATCCGGGTTCAAGTCATCACAAAGTGGTATCAGAGACTGGTTTCTTTTCTTTCTTGACTATTTAGAGACAATATATTTGAGAATAGTAACACTTGGGACTTGGTCATAAGTTGTAGTTGGGCGTCTCGAACACATGTTCGGGGTAAAATCTAAGTTAACCAAAATGTAATTATTATTCTATTTTTTTCTATTATAGTTGATTTATTTCATTATTAGGTGACTCACATGTTGTGTGGTGTTTTTGATTATTACTCATTTGAATTTATTTCATCCATGGCCCGATGATATGTGGGCAAGGAGTATTTCTACATGCATCAACATAGGCACCTATAATTCACATGTCATGCATATTTCCATGCCATATATGTAACGATCCAAACTTTTAAAAAATAATTGTTCCCTAAATTTTTGTGTTATTTTATATTATACTCAACCAAACTATATCCTTTAATTAATGAAGTCATTATAATTAAAATGATACCATTGGGTTTCGACATTTATATGACTATTGTTCAATTTGATCGTTGGAAACTAAACTCTGAATGTTATGATTATTGTTTATAAATTAAAGTGATCTTGGTTAATTAACACAAAAAGAAGAGTCGATGGCCTCATCTAGTAGACTCGGGCTGTATGAATCCCATCTGTTTGAGCTTGGGAAGGAGGTAGCATCACTGGTCTTTTCTCTGGACTAAGACCAAGTCGAACATCAACATGTGAAGCTTTAACAGAATCACCTAAGGGAGAATTTCAAGCTGATAGAAGTCACCACTCGGGAAATGTTGTCTGAGCCACCCCATGATTCTATCACAATAGAACACCTTACACTTAGGTCCTATGCAGGTGTTATAAGGGGATATGTAACACAGCCTTAGTTACTTGTGTAAAACTTTTGTATAAATAAAATTGTTATTTCTTATTATGGAAAAGTTGGTGAATTATAAATATTTGGATAATTGTAGGATGAATTTATAGTTCCATATTACTAATGAATTTTGGACAAAAGGTTATTTCAAAATATATATGTAAACATTAAATAATTAATAATGTAAAATTATTTTCAAAAAATGGTCTTCTACAGTTGTGACCAGTAAGAAATTTAGAGTCTAATAAGATCAACTTAATTTTATGTGAATAGTAAAGTATGAATAGTAATATACCCTTAGGAATAGTAATGAATAGTAAATTGGCCAAAAAATAGAAACTTCACCCCTAAATGTATAATACAATTTATACATCTTAAAAGTGAAAATGATCATAATAAATGTTTTGGTATTTTGTATGTCATAAATATTTTATTTAAACTTTTATAATTAGTTTAGTAATTTAAAATGGAAATTTGTTTTTATAAAATGTAATCATAAATTTTTTCTTTATTATATTATTGTTATACAATAATTTTATGGGTCCTTGATTACTTTTTTAAGGTGTTACAAAACGAGTTATAGTTTTAGAGTTGTTTTTTTGAATAAATAATGATTTTATTTAAAAATTAAATTAAAAATATTTATAAAATTATTTTCATAAAATGGAGTTCATTTTTGAATTTAGAGTATTGTTATTAGGTTAGAGTGAAGTTTTGGGATTTTTCGGACATAGTTGAATTTTCGGTGAATAGTAAAAATACAGTTTTGAGTTTCGGATGTTTAATGACATCATTAATGATGTAATAATTATGGTAGACTTATGAATAGTAATATATTCTATTTAGTGTCCCAAGTGGCCAATACCATGGTAAAATACCATGGTCAATCCCATGGTTCTGTAAATACCACCGATGAGGCGTCCCTTGGAAATTAATAATTTATTCACTCATTTTCCTATACATACCAAGCCATTACCTCATTTCTTTGATTACAAAATCCTCATAAACTAAACTCTGGCATTTTTACCTCCCAAGTAGTCCTCTCAAAGTTCCCTCAAGCCCCCCAAGGTCCCAACCTTAGAGCTTTCAAAGTTACTCTTCAAGGTAAGGGATCATTTCACCCTCCTCTTTTAAGTCATGACTTCCTTTATGTTATATCTTCTAGTTTACATTTTATAATATGGGGGTATGTTCTTATATATCATTATTACTTTCCATTTCATGTCCAAATTATGAGAGACCCTTTCTTCTCTAATCAATTTATTTTCTGAATTTTTTAGTGACACTGTTAAGTTGCCGAATTTTCGTAAAAGAAATCGCATCTTCTTGTTTCCTTTGAGTTTCATTTTCATATGGTATTTCCTTAAAATATCCATACAATGATATTATTTATTTTTATTTTTCACCCCTACTGTATAATGAGTTATTTATGAGTGGGTGACCCATTTCCTCTCTCTTTTTGTTGTTTTCTAAAACCAAGTTATATAGCTGTTATGCTGCAGAAATTTCGTCTCAAAATTACTCTCTCTTTCTCTCAAGAAATTATCTTGTTTTATTTATGTGAATACCCAGACCTATTTCATTTCTGTGTATGTTCATAAATAAAAAAAATGATATATTTTATTCTGTAATTGACATACATGTAACTCTCACCCCCTTTCAATGGTTTATAAATGACATAACGATCTTATTTTTAAGCACTTTTAAAACTCACGATTTTGAAGTGAAACCCATTTATTTTACTCTCTATGGATTATTTATGAAATGTATGATTATGATCTATGTGGATCAGATGAAAATAAATACATATTAATGGTTCTACTTTATATCTCTTCAATTATTTTGGTAAATAATTAATTTTTTGAGATGACAAGTTTCATGATACCTTGGTGAATAACCTCGGTAATATTTGATTGACACCTTGAGGATGAACCTTGGTGATATGTTCATGAAAGTATAAATTAAATGTTGTATCCACATATTCAAGTTTCAATTCATGTTATTTTTATTATGATATGTCTATTTTTCCATTTCTCATGCCTTTATGTAAATTATCAATTTCTTATTAATATCACAAGTAAATGTTTACCCTTGTTTACCCTTACTGGTCCTTCTGCTCACCCTTTCCATTGATGCATGTCTCCAGGTTATGAGATGTAGTAATTTTACATAGTATGGAATTTTCAAGAATCTTCTCAATGTAATTTAAAATTGTTTTTTAAGATTTCATGTTTTATTGTTCCTAATTTCTGAGATACTAGACTTTAAAGATCCTCTGTTTGTAAAATGTAATGAAAAGTTATGTAATAAAAAAGCGGGATTCCATAGTTGGTATCAAAGAATACTTTAGTTATTTTTGGAAATTAGTCTATGAAAACTTTAGGAATAACCCTATATAAAATTTTAAATATATGAAAACATCCTGGTGTTTTGGTGACTATTGAGTAAGTGGTTTATCAAAAAAATACATCCATGTCTGGATACGAGCAGGTAGAGGCGGCTCTAGCACAGATGTACCTAAGAGTGAAAACTCCAACAAAGAGTTCCACGCTTGACCAGGGGTATCCTGTTACATGACAACGGGCTTTGCTACATTGTTGTTTATGACACTCCATGGGGATATGTTTGGTTAATCAAAACCTTTTTATGAATCGTTATGATGGATTTATAGAGAAGTGTAATTGTTTAAGCATGAGGTTTTAAGTCATAAAATAATTTATAGTTAAAAGATTAATAAATGAAATAGATTTCTCACTAAGGTTTTATTATTTTATAAAATGGAGAGCAATAGGAGGAACCGTGAAAATGGTGACCGTAATGGACCATGCGCTGATGGCCCTCCGATGGAAGATGGAATGGAAACTTTCATGTGAATGATGAAACAACTGACTCGTGTTATGAGAAACAACTTGAATCAAGTTGAGAGACCCATCTCATCATGATGGGAAAAACATTTTGTTGAATCCTTTATGTGTCAATTACCTCCAACCATTAGTGGATCGACCGACCCATTAGTTTCTGAACAGTGGATCAACTCTATAGAGAAGATATTTTCTGTCATCCACTGTTCAGAGCAAGAGAAGGTCACTCTGGCTATCTATTGCTTAGAGGGAGAAGTTGATCAGTGGTGGGAACTGATTAAAAACACGAGATCAAGAGTGGATGTTGAAGATATGTAGTGGGAAGAGTTCATAGGGATCTTCTTTAGTATGTATTTCTCTTGTTCCTTGAGAATAAGAATAGAGAAGGAGTTTCTCGAGCTGAAGTAGAAGGAGAATGAATCTGTGGGAATCTATGAAATGAACATCACTATACTTTCCTATTGTACCACAAGATTTTTCATGGGTCCCAGTGGGAAGGTTGATATATTTTTTAGTGGACTAAGACCTCATCTTCTGAAGAAACTATCCAATTGAGACTATGATAGCTATAAAAAGATCGTGGAGAGTGTGATGAAAGTTGAACTGGAGTTTAGTGAGACACAGTGGTCTCATAAATACAATGAAAAGAAGATATTGATGGAGCCATGCTTAGGGAGGATCATTGATTATGGAAGAGGAGGCAAGAAAGTGCAACGTCCCATGTGTAATAAATGTGGGAAGAATCATTCATGGAACTGCCTGCTCGGGAGTGGGAAGTGCTACAAGTGTGGAAGCGATGGCCATATTGCGCGGAATTGTCGCAGTGAGGTAAATCCTCAACTTACCAACACTAAAAACAATGGTAATATGGTGAAGGCCCTACCTGATGTCCAATTCTATAAGTGTGGACAACTTGGGCACTTTTCCAATCACTGTCCAAATTCGAGGGCAGTAGAGGCGAATCAACATCAGCCTCAGGAATTTATAAGAGAACAAGGTCGTACTTTTGCAATCACTACGGCTAAAATTGAAGTTCCAAATGATGTGGTGTTAGGTACTCTAGTTTCTCTCTCAGAGCTATCAAGTACTTTTTTCATTCTGGTTTTATGCATTCCTTTATTTCCTCCGATTTTGAAAAGAATTTAGAATCAAACCCTGATTTTCTAAAAGTAGAATTATCTGTCAAGACTCTTGGTGGGATTATCCATGCATCATCAAACTCTAGTATTTACTTTAGTGAGTAAAATATTATCGAAAATCTAGTAGTCATTCCTATGCTGGAATTCAACATTATACTAGGGATGAAATGGCTCTCAAAGTATAATTATAAGATCAAATTTAGAAGCAAGAAAATCTCAGTAGTCTTGAATGGAAAAACCTACAGTTGTCTCTCAATGAGAGATATCTCAACCAGATATTTGTCTAGAAGAACCTCCTATATCCTTATTTATGGATTTTATTAGTGAATAAGAAGAAGGAAATGGGAGTTTAAGGATAGAAAATGTCCCCATAGTCGAGGAATATGCTGGCGTATTTCCTGAGTAGTTACCCGGACCTACCCTAGAAAGAGAGGTAGAGTTCTCCGTTGAACTTGTACCTGGATCCCATCCGATATCAAATGCCCCGTATAGGATGGAAAATGTCAAGTTATAGGAATTAAAGAAACAACTCCAATATCTTTTGGAGAAGGGGCTTATCCGAATAAATGTGTCTCCTCGGTGAGAACAAATTCTCGTTGTGAAAAAGAAGGATGGATCGATGCGACTATGCATTGATTATAGAGAACTGAATGGGATCACAGTTAAGAACAAATACCCTCTTCTATGAATTGATGACTTATTTGACCATATTCTTGGTGATCAATTCTTCTCTAAGATTTTTCTTCGATGTGGTTATCATCAATTGAGGGTGAAGAAAGAAGAGGGGCCTCATCCTACAACAATAACTGAGATTTTTAGTTTCCTTGGATTAGTGGTATATTATAAGAGGTTTGTGAAAAACTTTTCACAAATTTATAATCCATTAACCAAGTTAACTATAAAAGGGGTCAAGTTCATCAGGATAAAATAATTTGAGGAGAGTTTCCAAGAGCTGCAAAAGAGATTGGTTACTACACCCGTGTTCACTCTTCCCTCAAGTGAAGAAGGATTCATTATTTTTAGCAATGGATCTCTCAAAGGTCTTGGGTGTGTCCTCATGAAAAATGAAAAATTCATTCCTTATGCATCTCAACAGTTGAAGACTCATGAGTAGAACTATACTATGCATGATCTGGAGCTAGTTTCGGTCATTTTTGCTCTGAATATATGGAGGCACTATCTTTATGGGGAGAAATGTGATATATACATAGACCATCAAAGTTTGAAGTATATTATTCACACAAAATGGAATGGAACAAGAGACAAAGGAGATGGTTGGAACTCCTTAAAGACTATTATTGTTCAATTCATTATCATCCCAGAAGAGAAAACAAAGTCGTTGAAGCATTAAGCAAGAAAGACCCAGTTGTTCTTTCCATGATAAGGATTAAAAGAGATCCTTTGATCAATGACCTAGTAAATCTAGACATGGTAATTATAAGGGAAGGTACATCATCAACACTAACCCAAATTTTTCATCAACTTTCATTACTAGAGAAGATCAAGAAAGATCAGAAAGAAGATCCTTTGTTACAGAAGAAGTTTGAGGCTTTGAAGGATGGGAAGTTTCCTGAGTTCAATATTGATCAATAAGGTGTACTGAAATTTTGTACAATACTATGTGTTCCATCTATTCCGTAAATAAAGGCGCTGATGGATGAAGCTCATAACTCTACTTTATCTATACATATAGGAAGCACAGATATGTATAGAGACTTGTGTGGACTTTATTGGTAGGATAATATGAAAAGGGAGATTGCTGACTACACTTTAAGGTGCCTGGTATGTCAGAAATTGAAGGCAGAGTGACAACTTCCTAAAGGGGTTTTGAAACTTCTACCCATACCAGCATGGAAGTGGGACAATATCACTATGGAATTATTCACTGGTCTCTCGATAACTTCCAAAGGAAACAATGCGATATGGGTTATTGTGGGCCGTCTCACCAAGACTTCCCATCTTATCACCATTTGGGAATATTTCTCTCCTGGTCAAGTTTCCAGGATTTATGTGAAAGAAGTTGTAAGGCTTCATGGAGTTCTACTTTCTATCATGTCTGATCGTGATCCAAGGTTCACATCAAAATTCTAGAGATGTATTTTTATAATATCTGATCACTGGATTGAATTTCAGTATGGCCTATCATCCCCAAACTGATGACCAATCTAAAAGGACTAATAAAAAACTTGAGGACATGCTAAGAACATGGTCAATGGAATTTTAAGGTGTATGGGATCAACATCTCCCATTAGTTGAGTTCTCTAACAACAACAGCTTCCACTTGAGCATTCAAATGGAACCCTGTGAAGCTCTATATGGGAAGTGATGTAGAACTTCTACTTGTTGGGATGAAGCTAGTGAGAGAAAGCGTCTTGGGCCTGATCTTGTGCAATAGATTATAGAAAAATTCCATTCCTTACAACAACACATTAAGGCTACTCAGAGTCGGAAAAATAGCTATGACAACAATCATCTAAGGGACTTTGAGTTTTATGTTGGTGACAAGGTCTTTCGTCGAATTCCACTAGATACTCCTTATAAGAGAGGCCATGTTCCATTTGTACCACCTCTGGATTTAGTAAATGTGAATGGTCAGGTATGTCCTTCATCAAGTGGGATACATGGAATACATCATGAATTTGTGCTATATTTGGAGGAAGTTCAAGCTGATAGGCCACTTCTCCTACGCGATCAAGGATTTCATAGGGGCCAATGTACCTAGGGTTGAGATTCCCTTTCTTACCAAACCTCATTACTCTCTTCCAAGGTGAAATTCCAAGAAATACCTTGTCACCAACATCAAACTCCAAGTCCCTTAGATGATTGTCAACATAGATATTTTTCGAAATCTGAGCAGGCTTAATATGTTGTTGGATGGAATGGAATTTTTCTATCATCTCTTGCACAAGATCAAGCCCAAGAATCTTTCTGTCACTAGAATCATCCCAAAAAGTAGAAGTTCTACTTCTCTTACCATATAGAGATTCATAGGGTGCCATTTGAATGCTCGATTGGAAGTTGTTGTTGTAAGAGAACTCAACTAATGGGAGATGTTGATCCCATCCACCTTAGAATTCCATTGAGCATGTTCTCACTATGTCCTCAAGTGTTTGAATAGTCCTTCTAGATTGGACATCAGTTTGGGGATGATAGGATGTACTGAAATTCAATTTAGTGCTCAGATCATGTTGAATACTTCTCCAAAATTTTGATGAGAACCTTGGATTATGATCAGATAAGATAGAAAGTAGAACTCCATGAATCCTTACCACTTCTTTCTTATAAATCCAGGGAAGTTGATTAAGAGAGAAATCTTCCCGAATGGAGATAAGATGGGCAGTCTTGGTGAGACGGTCCAAAATAACCAATATCACATTGTTTCCTTTGAATGTTTTCAAGATACCAGTGACGAAGTCCACAGTGATATTGTCCCACTTCCATGCTGGTATGGGTAGTGGTTTCAAAACCCCTTTAGTAAGTTGTCACTCTTCCTTCACTTGCTGACATACCCAGCACCTTGAAGTGTAGTTAGCAATCTCCCATTTCATATTATCCCACCAATAATGATCATTAAAGTATTTATACATTTTCGTGCTTCCTAGTTTTATAGAGAAAGTAGAGTTATGAGCTTGATCCCTCAGCTCATTATTTATTTTTGAAATAGATGGAACACGTAGTCTTGTACAAAATTTCAGTACACCTTCATGATCAATATTAAACTCAAGAAACTTCCCATCCTTCAGAGCGTCAAACTTCTTCTGTAACAAAGGATATTCTTTCTGATCTTTCATGATCTTCTCTAGTAATGAAAGTTGAGGAATAATTTGGGTTAGGGTTGATTATGTATATTCCCTTATAATTACCATGTCTAGCTTTACTAGGTAATTGATCAAATGATATATTTGAATCCTTATCATTGAAAGAACAATTGGGTATTTCCTGCTTAATGCATCAATGACTTTGTTTTCTCTTCTGGGATGATAATGAATTGAACAATCATAGTATTTAAGGAGTTCCAACCATCTTCTTTTTCTCATGTTCAATTCCCTTTTGTTTGAAAATATACTTCAAACTTTGATGGTCTGTTTATATATCATATTTCTCCCCATAAAGATAGTGCCTCCATATATTCGGAGCAAAAACGACCACAACCAGCTCCGGATCATGCATAGGATAGTTCTACTCATGAGTCTTCAACTATCGAGATGCATAAGCAATGACTTTTTCATTTTTCATGAGGACACACCCAAGCCCTTTGAGATATGCATCGCTAAAAATAAAGAATCCTTCTCCACTTGAGGCAAGAGTTAACACGGGTACAGTAACCAATCTCTTCTTCAGCTCTTGGAAAATTTCCTCACACTCCTTTGTTCAGATGAACTTGACCCTTTTTCTACTTAACTTGGTTAATGAATTTTAAATTTGTGAAAAAAAATTCACAAACCTCCTATAATATCTCACTAATCCAAGGAAACTAAAAAACTCAGTTATTGTTGTAGGTTGAGGCCACTCCCCTTGAGACTGACTAATTCAAATTCTGTCTTTTGATCTGGTTATCATCAATTTAGGTTATGAGATGCAATAAGTGTACATAGGATGGACTTTTCAAGAATATTTTCAATGGAATTTAAAAGAGTTTTTTATGTTTTCATGTTTTATTATTCATCATTTCCAAGACACTAGATTTTAAAGATCCTCTGATTGTAAAATGTAATGAAACATTATGTAATAAAAAGGAAAGATTCTATAATATAGATGCATTTCACTTTTTTCATTGCTTGATATGTATGTGATTGTTGAATGATGTTGTGATAGCTTCATGTACTTATATTTATTTGGCTTTGATTGATTGATTTACTATCTCAATTCATGAGGTGTATGGGCCCTCATGGGTTGGGATGAGTAATTTACTGAGTCAAGCCATTATGATATAAGAAATGGGTGTCATTTTTGGTGATAGGTGTATGGGCACTGAATCATCGAAAATGACAATCCATTATATATAGAATCCTGAAATATAAAAATAATTGGTTGCATATCCTTATCCCACCTTGTCATGTTTATGAAAGGTAAAGTAGTGAACCTACAAATTAATTGCAAAGTAACATGAAACTTATACTTGAGAACTTACCGATACATATCCATCTAAGTAGGTAATTTGGGTAGTATTACTTGGGTGGTGAGTTTTCGTACCTTCATCTTCCATTAGTGATTCTATCTCCTTTATTCTAATCTTGTTCTAAGGTGTGTGCTTGGAATCTGTAGACCAATGTCTCCATGATGTCCTCGGGTCATTCGCCAAGACGGTGGTGACGAACATGGTCCAAACATGGTGGTCCATGAGCCGGCAGTCTTACTTCCAGGAGTGCCACATTAGGCACCACCTAATGTACCTAATACGGGCATGGATACCCAAGTCCGTGATATTTTCCTATGTATGATGAATTCCATGATTGGTTCTCCATGAGTTGCACCTATGATGGCTGATCTGACTTGGGACTTCCAGCAACAACATCCTCCTACTTTTTCATGGGATAGCGGATCTCAGGCTACTCAGTCTTGGCTTGAGGAAATGATGTATATATTTGAGCATCTAGAAACACCTCCAGATAGGATAGTCAATCTTGTTACATACATTCTTTAGGATTCGACCATGTGTTGGTGGTATGTCGTTACCTAGGACAGACATCATCAGGTCATGTTATGGGTTGACTTCCAATCTGCCTTCTATGATCAGTTATTTCCACATTCACTGAGAGTTTACAGAGCCAGATAGTGCATGTATCTCGAGCAGGGTTCTATGCCAGTTATGTAATATTCAGCATGTTTCATAGATTTACAGCGCTTTTCACCACTTCTAGTTGGTGATGAGCTTTTGCGTGCTATACTTTTTGAGGATGGGCTTTAGTACACCATCTGAACTGAGGTGAATGTCTTTATCCTTCCTACCTTCTCTATAATATTTTATTAGGCCCTTATCACTGAGTGTAACTTGAGGTATGAATCGATTATTGGGTTTAAAGGATCAGTGTTGCGACATGCCAGTAGTTCTTCCTATGGCATGAAACGTTCCATTGATATTTATTTTCAGGGTAGTGGTATCCAGAGTATCCAGTTTGATAGCTCTGTATTGTGTCATCAGTGTGAAAAACTAGGTAATAAGAATACCTAGTGTGATAGAGACCCTACAGAGTGCCAGGATTGTGTCCATATGGGTCATCTTTAGCACTTTTGTAGGACCTTTCCACCATCTTTGAGTGGAAAAGGATCAGCGTCATCTCCACCTTCATGAATGAGTTCTTTTTCAGCATGTTAGGTGGGGGTTGGAGTAACACTGGAAGGTCTGGATGAGGAGGAGGTCATGGACGTGGAATTCTGATCCCTAATCCCTAGTAGTTCCAGTAGAGCAATCATGATCATGGTAGTCCATCTGTTGCACAAGGCTGTGGATCAGGTTAGTTGCATGCCTTACAGCTGATACTTGATGATCAGGTTTCAGGACCATCTACAGTACGAGGTATTATTCTAGTAGCCTCTGTTATTGTCTCTGATTTATCTGATATTGGTGCTTAAAAATATTTTATTTCTATATATATCATGGAAATTGTTGGACTAGAGATACAATATCACTATGGTGTAATGAAACTCGATACACCATTGGGAATATGGACGGAGGGCATATGCCAGAATAGGGACTATTCCCTTGAGGTTGGAAGTTTCCCATTCTTGTGGAATCTCTTTGTTCTTGAGATTTTGGGATTCGATTTCATTCTTAGGATGGACTGGTTGGTCCACTATAACGTCTTTATATATTTTTATCTCCAAAGGGTTTCTTGTACATCACCAAAAGGCATCAGTTATCTTTTTAAAGGTGAGTGGGATGTCCAGGATGGGAGAGTAGGACCGAAGCATCATGGGCTAGGTGTAGTGACCATCCAGAATGCAAATATTTTCATGGAGGATCGGGTTTTGCTTCAAACAAATTTCCCTCTAGTAGTTTATCATTTTAGGGAAGTCTTTCCTGATGAATTTTCTAAATTACCTCCGGAGAGAGAGGTAGATTTTGCAATAGAGATTATTCCGGGAGTAGCTCTAATGTCCATTCCTCCGTATAGGATGGAACCTACCAAGCTTCAGGAGATCAAGCTCCAGATAGAGGATTTAGAGTAAAAATTCTTTATATGGACCAGTAAATCATCTTGGGGTTCACCTGTGCTTTTCGCTAATAAGGTGGATAGAACTCTCCATTTATTCGTGGATTACAAAAGGTTGAACCAGCTTACAATCAAGAACTGATATCCACTTCCTCTAATAGATGATCTCTTTAACTAGCTCTAAGGAGCAAAGGTGTTCTATAAGATTGAAAATAGATTAGGTTATCATCATGTGCGAGTTAGACCATCAGACATACCTCGTACAACTTTCCATATCAGGTATGGTCTGTATGAGTATCATGTTTTGTCGTTCATCCTCATGAATTCCCCTTCCATTTTCATGGATTTGATTAATAGGGTTTTCTATACCTCTTTGGACTCTTTTTTTGTATTCTTTATGGATGAAAAATTGGTGTATTCACATACTCATAATGACCATGAAAAACATCTTGATATCGTTCTGAGTACACTGAGAGATCATCAGATTTATGCTAGGATTACTAAATGCGACTTCAGGATCAACATGGTCCACTAATTGGGCCATATTATTTTAGAATCAAGAGTATATGTTGACCCTAAAAATGTTAGTGTTGTATTCTCTTGGGAGAAACCTAAGAACGTGTTTGATATCATGAGTTTATTAGGGCTCATTGTATATTACAAGAATCTCATACAGGACCTCTCACATCCTGCTTCACCTATTATTGGGCTTACAAAGAAGGATTTTAAGTTCCTATGGTCAGAATCATGTGAGAAAGCCTTTCAGAAGCTGAAAGGGAGGCTTGGATCACACCTATTTTTTTCTTCCAGAACCTGGTAAAGGTTATATCTTCTTTTTCAATGCATCTAAAATTGTACTAGGAGTAGGGTTGATACATGAAGACAAAGTTGTTATGTATGGATCCCAGCATTTGAGGCCCCAGGAGATGAATTACCCAATGCTTGACATCGAGCTACCAGTAGTTGTCCATGCCATATGTTTCTCGAGACATTATCTCTTAGTAGAGTTTTTTGTAGTGTATATAGATCACAAGATCCTCAATTATATATTTTCTCAGCATAACTTGAACCTCCTACAACAAATATGGGTCAAATATCTACAATCATTTGATTTTGAGCTTGCCTATACGCTTGGAAAAGGCAATGTGGTTGCAGATGCACCGAGTTGGAAAACTCAAACGTAGGTCGTACAGGAAGCTAATGATGAATGGAAGTTAATGGACCTATTTTTTGAACATCATATAGAGTTTCACAATTTTCATGACTAGTCTTACCTCTTAGTCTTAATAGTTACATGTTCTCTCATTGAGAAGGTGAAGAGTATGCAATTTCTCAGATCCAAAAGGTTTGGTTATCCAAGAGAGTATATCAAGAGATAACCCACCTCTGGATTTACCTGTAGATAGAGATGATGTCCTGCATCTACGTGTACATATATGGGTTACTACATATTTGAGATAGGAGTTATTGAAAGAGTCCCATGATTCCCAGTGGGCAGTTTATCTAGGTGTCTCGAAGATGTATCGAGATATGTGATGCCAGTATTGGTGTCCTGGGATGAAACATCAGATTGCAGGCTTCATCACTATGAGTTCTACCTATCATCAGGTGAATGTGGAACACTAGAGACCTTCAGTCTTGTTAAAGCTGCTTCCAGTCTTAGAATTTAAATGGGAAGACGTTTCTATGGATTTTGTAGTTGGATTACATAGGTCGCCAAGGGGTAGTGATTTTATCTGGGTAGTCATTGACTGGATAATGAAATCATCCCACTTCATTCCTATTTGAGATACTTTCTCAGTTGATGAGTTGGGAGGACTGTATGTCTGTGATATCATACAAATACATAGGGTTCCATGTACTATCATTTAGACAGGGATGCTCATTTCACTTCACAGTTCTTGCAAGGTTTGTAGAAAGATATAGTAACTCAGGTGCTTCTAAGCATAGCTTTTCACCCTCAGACTACAGGATAATCAAAATGAACCATATAGGTTTTGGAGGATATGCTCTGAGCATGCATCCTTTATTTTAGTAGTTCTTGGGAGAAGCCTATCCCTCTCATCGAGTTCTCCTATAATAACAGTTTACATTCAATGATTCAGATGCCTCCTTTTGAGGCCTTATATGGTAGTCCATGTCGTTCACCCTTGTGCTAGCCAGAGGCACTTGAGGTGGCACTACTAGGTCCTTGTATCATTCATGAGACTTCAGGACAAGTCCAGCTGATCTGGAAGTGTATGACTACTGCTCAGTCTATACAGAAATCTTATGCCGATCGTTGAAAATTTCCTCTTAAGTTCGAGGTTGGGGATTTATTTTTCTTTGGGTATCACCCGAGCTATGCCATAGATGGTTACAGAAGCATGGAAAGTCATCGCATCATTACATCAGGTCATTCAAGATTCTAGAGAGAGTCAGGGTGGTAGATTATCGGTTGCTACTACCTCAGAGGTACCATTCCATGCACGACATCTTTCATGTCTCAAAGCTCTGCCAATATCATGCTCACCCATCTCATACCTTTGAGCCTGAGGAAGTTGAGTTAGATGCCAATTATTCCTTTGAGGAGTATCCAGTGTGCATCATTGAATGAATAATCAAGGTTCTCTGAGGAAAGTTTGTCTATTTCGTATGGGTGTTATGGTAGCATGTCCGAGTACAAAATGAGACTTTGGAGAGGGAAGCCAACGTATGTGACCAATCTCCAGAGTTGTTCTTAGTTAATGTTTCCTTACCCTTGGAAGGAGAACTCGGGGGGGGGGGGATTTCTTTTAAGGGGAGAAGACTGTAAGAACCTGGTTTTTCACTCATGTATGGATCCTTTAATTTTTAATCTAAATCTTTACTTTGGAACTAATATAGATGCCTAATGATTTATCAATGGTTATGAGGGTATCTAGGGCTTTTTTGGAGCTCGGAACACCTATTTTTTGCGAAAACAGGACAAGTCGCATGGTTTGTGCATGGTTAGTGCATGGTTTACCATACTGTGTGGTTGGTGTTTTTTCGGAAAGTTTCACCTCACATGGTTGGCGAATTCACATGCAACCAAACCATGTGAATTCCCCTTTTTTCCTAGGTTCGGGCTGAACCATCTTGCATGGTTTGTGCATGGTTTGAAAAACCATGTGTACAAACCTTATGCAAGATAAAAACCTATGTTAAATGTCTAAAATTCCCTTAATTATTTATTAAGACAAACCCTTATTCTTAATCCAAGAACCTGTGGGATTTTCCTCTATTTTATTCCTTTTGGAGCTTTTTGAAGGCCATAGTTAGGGTTTAAGAGATCTCCTTCATCCAGTATCCGATCGAGCTTCGGTTTGTCATGTTGGATGTGAAACAGTAATTACTCGAGTCTTCTTTATCCATTATTCTTCTGTTTCACTCTCAACCTATGTATCACCATGTGAGAATTTTTTCACCTTTTCTTGGATCTACTATGATCCAAGGAAAATCACAGGCTGATACCATAGGAGAAGGCTCGTACAACCCTAAGGTGGGTGGTCTATAACTCATCCCTAAAGTTCATTGTTTTTTTAATGTTTGTGTGGGGACCACCAATTTCATTGGAAACCATTTCTTAAATTAAAATTCCATTATTATACTTGTTAGAATCGTATGATTTTTCTCTTTCTAATTATGTGATTAGTTATTAGTTGTTACACCCACAAATCAATCCACCTCATGTCAAAGGTTATTCCATAATTGTCTTTTTAGTATTTCAGTATATTTGAACCACCGTTCGGGTTGCATTTACCTGACATTTATAAAGGTGAGTCTTTTATCCTAAATGTATTTTTATTTCTGAGAATTGCATAATGGAATGTACCATGTATGCCCACTACTTGACCCTCCTAAGGTAAGTGATTAAATTTTTTTATTAAATGTGAAATATGAAATGTGAAATGGAATGTATACTAAGTATATAACGTGGCCTTATAAAAATAGATTGAATAAATGTTACATGTCTATAGAACCCCTTTCCATGTTGAAGGAAGGTAGCGGAGTGAACCTCAATAATTGAATATGCCTTAATGTCTAACTAAGACTTGATTAAATGGTTGCAATGCTACTTGGCATATCCACACTAATGGAAGACAAGGATTGGACCAATAAATATATGGTTTCAACTCTAATTAACCTATCCACACTAATGGAAGGAAAGACTTGAACCAAATTATTTACTACATGACTACAATATCAAATAGGAATGGACTCGCTCGAGCTCACCTTGGAAACTGAGAGGAGAATACCTTGGGTCTCAGGAACCCCATTCTAATTCAAGGATATGGTTTTCTTAGGTTTATACCCACCTAGAATTTGGTTCTTTTCTATTCTTTGGATTCCTAGTATACTACTTTTGGGTTCCCTTCCTTATTAACAGATACCTTAGATACACTCATTGGATCCAGCATTGACTAGTATGTGCCATGGTGAAAGCCCATCGGGCCCGTGTCTTTGCTTATTTCCAATTTAGCTTGGTCAATCACCTTGGACTCAGTAGGCACCTTATTTTGGAATGCCTTGGATTACGCTCCATGGATTACACTCTTACCCCTTAGCTAGACTTAGATACCACTAAGTTAGCTTTCCAAGAGTTTATGTTACCTTGGTTTTTAACCTGGAACTCCCTCACTGGATAACATTGTTTGGTTTCCTTGTTACGTATTGGGACCTTCACTAATTATACTATCATGAGGTGATGCTGGTGTTGGCTATGCCTCATGTGACCTATTAACATTAAATTTTAATTTATTAATTAATGAACTGGTTACATGTTGAGACACCATCCGAGGGCTGAAGCAGGTACTTGGTTATTTAGTTATTTTGTACTACTTGTTTTACTTTACATATATGCCTACACACTGCTATATTCCATTTCATGGTCCAGATGTTATAGACACCATTGGTGGAGGCTCACTGAGATTTATCTCACACCCTCTTCAAGCACTATTTGGAACCCAAAGTAGATTACATGGTTGCAGTTAATGACAAAGGGAAACATGCAGCTTCCAATACTTGATTGTGTACTGATAGGATGGAGATTTTTAGCAGATGATCGAGTAGGATCTCGAGATGCTTGGAGTACACTTTGTTTTTTTACCATGTGGAACATGTTATGCCTATTTCTTGGTATCCATTTTTTCCAATTTTCTAGTGACATGACATTACATCATCATTGTTCAGTTGATACAGTTATTGTCATCCTTGTTTATCTATTGCATCAGTTTTCTTCCTCTATTTACTATTAATTTATATCTCTTTTTTTGTGATACACTTTTCTAATGAGGGCATAGTCTTCCCATGAACACTCCCTAGTCCCTCACTGCTAGTCGGCAACCTCTAGCATTCAGGAAGATGTGTTTGATTCTATGTGTCCCACTGGGCTCGGGGCACCCGTTAAGTGGCATCTAGGTCCAGATTGTCACATTAATAAAAATATAATTTAACTAATTTTAATTTTAAAACCATTTTAAAATAATATTTAACTCTGTAAATTATTTAAATGAAAATACAATTTTCAAAAAAAATCAATATATTTCACTATTCATTGAAAAAACTACCTTCTCATAAAATTATCAAAAATTCACTCTAAGATAATTGTTAAATGTTAATTTCAAAAGTGAAGTTAATTTTTTCAAATAAATTTCCTAAAAGTGTAAAAAATAATTTTAATATATTTTTTCAAAATTTAATGAAATCATTTTTTATAAAAATAATGTTTTTAAGCACAAAACAGGATTTATTCTTTTCCCTTGCCTAAAAAACATTACATGAATAATAAAAATTTTGATTAAATATATAATATTTAAATTTCATTAATATTATTCACTAATAATAATTAATTTAATTTATTAATATTAAAACACATTGCGTACATTAAAATATTTTTTTAAAAAAACATTTCCTTTATTTTCAATTGGTTTTTATTTTAATTTCTATTTAACTAATACCAAAATAAGTCATCTCATATATATGTTAGCCATAAATTTTTATAATTTGTTTATTCTTATTCAAACCGTCTAATTTAGTAGCTAGGTTATAATGGTCATGTTTAAATAATAATATTATAATAAGTCACGGTTCTTTTAAACTCGATGTTTCATGTAACACATGCTATCAGAGATATTAAATTTATTTAAAGTAAAATATATTATAAAATCTTGAGGTTTTATTGGATAACATAATAGTATTTTTCTAAAGTATATATTTTTTGGTTCTCCTATTAATTAAATCCATGTCAGGATACTATAAGTGGATGCAGACTCTAGAACAGATGTAAATAGTGAAGAGGGTGGATTGGGTATTAACTCAATCGTTGCCTACTGCATGAAAAATAGCACTAACGTTACACCATGTATTACACTCTTTAGGTATATTATTTGTTTAATAACATTCTATTTATGAATTTTTATGATGGATTTTTAAGTATTATGTTACTGAATTAGGTTAGAGAACCTAATAGAAAAATGGCTGTGAATAACTAAGGATTAAAAAAATAGAGTCATATGTTGAACTGAAAGTATCATATGTTAAAAATTAATGTTTCATAGGGGAAGTCATATTAATATTGATTTTTTCATATTTTTATTTAGTATATCACAATAACTATTTTGGTTTTAGTATTTTGTTGAAGCAAGATCACAAAAATGAACTTATGAAAGGTATGTATCCAGAAATCAGTATGTTTTATAACTGAATAAGGGAGTATGATTAAATGATTGATAATTTTTGTATATACTTATTATGATTGAAAGGTTGAGTTTCCTGGTGATATTTATTAATGATATTCTGATATATTCTAAAAGTTATAAGGATTGTGTAAAACATCTATGGATTATTATTCAGTAGTTATTATTTTAAACATATATAAAACTGTATTAATAACATTGAAAATTGATTTTATAAAAAGGATGTATTTTTTTGGACAACTATTATAGAACATATGATTGAGGTATGAATAACTCATAGGTTTTTAAATATGTTTAATGTTGAGGTAATAAAGGGTTGATTGGTTTTGAGAATAATGAGTTAAATAGTATTGATAGAATTGGATTTTATTAGTGAACCATAATATTTTTTATGATTTTTATCTAATTGTTTGGATTATGTTATATAGTGTATAGTGTGTGATTTTATGAACTAGTGGTTAATACCATTTGAGGGTTAAATGTAGAGTTACTTTTTAGAGGAAAATATAACATCATTGTAGTTTATTGACTTGGAAATTCAAATGGTTTTAGGAAGTGT
This sequence comes from Viscum album, assembly GCA_963277665.1. Taxonomy (NCBI): domain Eukaryota; kingdom Viridiplantae; phylum Streptophyta; class Magnoliopsida; order Santalales; family Viscaceae; genus Viscum; species Viscum album. Next base: position 1,073,076,888 of record OY728134.1, read on the forward strand.
GTGTTATGGAGGATATGGGTATATAAATACTTGGGTATATGATTATATTAATGGATAATGTTTTTTAATGAAATATATTTAACTTGATATAGCCTAATAGAGTATAGTAGATGTTATATTAGTGGTTATACCTTGACTGGTGATTATATTAAAAATAACCTCACCTACTTTATTCAATCCGTAATAATTTAAAATTTTGAGGACATAATTTATTTAAGTGGGGATATAATACCTCAATACATTAATATATTATTGTCATTAAATAATTCAATTTTTTCAATAGCTTTCTCTGCATGTGACACTAAACTTGAATGATACTGTGATATATTTAAGCATGGCCGTTAAAATTTAACCATTGAATTAGTGGGAATGAATAATAGTAACCAATTTATGAACTATTTATATAAATAAATTAAACTCTACTTTAATATGAATTAAATTCAATTATTTTACCTAAAATGACTAATAATATCACTTATTGTTTAGAAAAGTATATATCTAAAAATTACCTTTTTATATGATGTACATTTCTAATTCAAGAAATGTATGATTAATAATGATAAATTGTGTTTGAAATTAGTAAGTGGTTAATTACAATTTAGTTGTTAAAAGATATGAAATAATAATAATAGTTAATATTTAAAATTTTCATTTTTCAATAAAAATAGTTTTTATTATATTTTATGATTATATTAACAAATTAAATTTATAAATTTAAGAATTTTATTTTGAAAATATGGAAATAATTTTTGGATTTAGATTAAAAATATTATATTAATATTAAATGTTTAGTTTTTTCCAAAATGATTGTTTTTAGTCGAAAAATACGGCTTTAGAAAGAATTATAATATTTATGATTTTTTCATTATGTAAACTTATCCAAGAAGTTTAAAAATACTTTTAAGTAATAAAAATTATATTTAAGTAAGAAAAATATTCCTTTTAATATATTATTTTAGATTATAAATCCTATTTCTAATATATTTAGAACTAAATTAAAATCCTAGTTTAATAAAAATTATTTTCAATATTTTATTTAAATTAAGTATTTTCAATGTGAGATTCGGTTTTGGATTACCATTAAATACTCATACCTGTTATTGTTTTTAAAATAAATCAATTTATGTCATGGGTATTTATAATTTTTACAACTATGGCTTATGCATAAATTTGAAGCTTAAAAACATACTTTTTCTAAAAATTATTTTTACATGTTATGTACACTAATCATAAAATTAACTTTTCAAAACCATAGAAATTTTATTTGAAAAAAAATTATTTCCAAATATTAAAATAATATATTTCAAATTATTAAAATGGTTTTATGAAAACTTTTTCATTATTATTAATTACTAAGGTTGAAAATTAATTAACAAGGTAAAAGTATATTGGGATAAAAGAAAAAACGTTAAAAGAAAAACATTTAAAATAATGAAATGTGTATCTCAAATGAGTGGTTGAGGTTATTTTAGAACCACACTCAATTTACCCTCCTTTTTTTCTATTTTGGATCTATTTACCTTGGAATAGTGACATCAGATTATTGAAAATGTTAAGGGTTCTTCCAAAAGTGAGTGTCCCTTCACTTAAAAAATGATAACCCTTCCACCACTTCAAGACTCACATTTCCTTCTAATTTATTGTTAAATATATGACCCTTTTGACCTAATATAACCAGCATTGACTTTAATAATATTATTTTCATCATTAGTTAGCATAAGGCCTTTATTTCCAAGGAAAATTCAAAGGAAAATGTGGAGGAAAATTCAAGTAATTGATGTGAGTATTATCAACTACTTATATTTTATTGTTAATTATATTGGTTAAAATGTAAGAACATTGTTTTTGCTGTGAAAGACTTTGGAATATTCTTGATGATATTCCAGAGAAGCGCCTTCAGACGGCGTGCGATTCCGAGCCCCGGAGTGGCCGGAATTAAATTTTCAGTGCGTTCACCCTCGAAATGATAAATAAATAAAACTTGTTGGTGCGGGACGTTTGGACCCCTCGCTCGCTTCTGGAATGTTAAATGAATTAAATAAATTAATTAATTCGTTTAATGTTGAATCACAAGTATCTCTTAAACGGTGGCTCGGATTGGAAAACTGAGGGCACCGTTGAGTTAGGAGCATGTTGTTTACCCTAGGAGGGGTGTAAGTTTCGCGGGCGCGGGCCGTCTGTGAAAAATGGCCCTAGGGGCGTTTTCGTAATTTGGCGGCCTCAGACGCTAAGTTTAATAACTTTTGAATGAGGTCTCGGAATAAAATTCCGAGACCGCCGTTTTGCTCAGAGCGTGGTTCTTAGCCAAGGGGAGGCTAAATCCCGACCCCGTCAGGAGTTTGGGTACGGGGCCCATGGGCAGGAGTTTAAGTGTTTTGTTTTTAAACACTTCTCCCCCCCCCCTCTTGGTTGTTCTCCCTATCGCGGCAGCCTCTCCCCTCTCCTCCTCCACCTCCGGCGAGGCGACTCTGGTGAAGCGGTCCGGTGCTGTGTGGCCACCCCGGCGGGTTGACGGCGAAGTGACAGGCTTAGTCCCAAGAGGTAGGATGTTGCGTTTTGTATTTTCATTCCCACACTTAACTTCAAACCCAAAATTGTGCATTGAATTGATGCCCGATCATCAATCTATGCCCATGAATGTGTAGTAGAGGTTTTTCTCTTTCCATCTCATTTTCTGGAATTTAATTCCGACTTCGGAGGAGCCCGCAATCAACCGCCGAATTTTGCGGGTTTTTGATTTCTTCCGGCCGGGTTGGGGGCTTCCGGACGGCGGCTGGGCGAGCAGAGGCCGAACGGAGGTCAGCGGGGCGCTGGGAGTTCGGCTATGGGCTTTAGGTGCGGCAGCAGAGGAGGAGGCCGGCCATACGGCCGACCGGGCGGTGCCTCTCCGGCGCGGGCGAGGAGGGGTCGTGGTGTGCGTCCCCGGCGGCAGACTGAGACCCGCCACAGGCGAGTCTCCGCGTGACAAAAAAAAAGGAAAAAAAAAACCGGCCTTGACGGCTGGTCAGTGGAGCAAGCGCCCACACGGCGCGCGGGCGAGGGGGCTCTCACGGGGCGGTGGCCCGCGGTATCAGCAGGCCGGCCCGAGCGGGGCGGACCTGCCGGACCGGGTCGGTCCGACCCAATTGGGTCCCCCCCTTTTAAAAAAAATCAGACGCCCCTATTTTGGCCTACGGGCATCCGTCTTGAGCGCCGTCTATGGCGTTGTGGAACTGATGTCGATGTAGACTTTTTGAGATGGTTTCAGGAATTTTTAATTCCTGAAACGAGGGGCCGCGGAGGCACGACGTGTCTTTAAGTGGACGAGCGTTTTTCCCAAAAATCTTGTTTTGAGAGGCACGGACACATCCGACGTCTATTTTGAGCACCGTTAGCGGCGTTGCGAACCTGGAACCGAAGCGGAGGTTTCCAAGGCGGTTTGGGGCGTTGAAGCCAGAGTTGAGGCGTGGGCCCCACAGCCCATCTTTTGAGCTGCGTGCAGCTTTTCACGACGTTTTCCTCAGACGTCCGTTCGGGGCGTGCGAGTAGTTGATGTTGGATGTTTTTCCGAGGGGATTGCAATGGTGCAATCCGCCAGCTCTATTTCATCACGATGGTGCGGGCCCATGAGGGTCATTTCGGCGTCAACGGTGATTTTTCCATCTCTATCATCGGGCGACCGTTTTGGACAAGTGAGTAGTCCACCTTGGGTACTTTTACGAGAGGATCACAATGGTGCGATCCGTTGGCAGCACTTCGGGACCGGGATGCGGGTCCCACACAGCACCACTCATGTGCAGTGCGCCGGAATGCACTTTTTTCTCTGGATATCCGTTTCACTCATGTGAGTAGTGCTTTTGATGTGTTTTCCTGAGGGGATCGCATTGGTGCGATGCGCCCGACTGTTTTCGGGGCCGAGGCTCGGGATCACGGGGCGCCGTTCGGGCGTGAGGCGGTGTTGGTGACCTTTTCCATCAGATATCCGTTGGAGGCGAGTAAGTAGTCAATCTCACGTGTTTTTTCACAAGGATTACAACGGTGTGATCCTTTTGGTTGTGCGGATCCTTATACGTGATCTTATTAAATGTAGAAGCATGAAAGGTGCTCCGGTGGTGGTTCACCTTACCTTGTTTATAGCGGGCCCTTGGCGTGTGATCGCGCACTCTTAGGAGAGTGATGTAAGTGGTTCACAAGATGTGGTTGGTCGTGCCTGGGCCTTTGAGTTGGAGATGTTACGTCACGCCTTCACGTTGACGTTGGGTGTTGTGTGCACGATGGCCCTGGGGCTGAGACTGTGGTATACTCTGGGAGTATACGGAAATGATTGGAGGTACATGTATTTGTTCGTACCTGAGAACGTTGGTGCGTTCAGTTGGGGTTGAGATGGGGCCACAAGTTGTGTGGGCCCCATGTGCGTGCCCAGTTCTACTTTGCGTAATTTGACATCTCGCGACGTAGAGGGTCCCTCTGTGTGTTTTTTTGACCAGCAGGGTGGAGTTTTTCCCCTGACTCGGTGCTCGTTTGTTGACCAGCAGGGTTGAGTGGTCTCCCCTTGGTTTCATTCTCGATGGATTGGCCGGTAGCGGTGCTAGTGGGTCGCCAGTGATGGAGCAGGCGCTGAACTTCTTTTGGGTGAGTTGTTCTAGAGTTGGGTGGTTGCGCGATACCCACCCCATGTTTGGTTGGCCAGTGTTGTACCCTCCAATGGAGATGGCCAGGGCAGTTCTGAGTTTTACCCTCCAGTGGGGCTGCGCAGTGGGTTACACATCGGCTTTTAGGGTCTACCCTCCAGCAGAGACTGGGCAGTGGGTCACCCGACACACTTAGGGTCTACCCTCCAGCAGAGACTGGGCAGTGGGTCCCCCGACGCACTTAGGTTCTACCCTCCAGTAGAGACCGGGCAGTGGGTCACCCGACTCTTTTAGGGTGTACCCTCCAAAAGAGACCGAGCAGTGGGTAACCCGACGCTCTTAGGGTCTACCCTCCAGCAGAGACTGGGCAATGGGTCACCCGACGCTCTTAGGGTCTACCCTCCAGCAGAGACTAGGCAGTGGGTCACCCAACGCTCTTAGGGTCTACCCTCCAGCAGAGACTGGGAAGTGGGTCACTCGACGACCTCTTAGGGTCTACCCTCAAGTAGGGCTGGGCAGTGGGTCGCCTGTCATCTAGTTCCAGGTCTACCCTCCAGCAGGGCTGGGCAGTGGGTCACCTGATGATGTATTAAGGTCTACCCTCCAGCAGGGCTGGGCAGTGGGTCATCAGTTGATGTATTATGGTTTACCCTCTAGCTGGGCTGGGCAGTGGGTCACCAGATATCTGGTTATGAATTACCCTCCAGTAGGGCTGAGCAGTGGGACACCTGTTGGCAATCCAGGCTTAGTCCTTTCTACTAGGCTAGCCTGTGTCTTTCCTCCATGATTACCGAAGCGGGACCCCTGGTTATGGGTCAGTGTTGTGATGACCTTGACTTTGAGGAGACCTCTCGACTGCAGGGCAGTGACGAGGTGTGGTTTGACTTTCCCTAGGAATCTCAAGTACGAGGGACACTTTCCCCCACAAAGACGCGTCCTTGTGATGCGGCCTAAAACTGTGCGGGCGAGTCAGTGACGCCCAAAGCGGATAGTGTCAAGGTGCGGGGGTTTGAGCCCCTTGGCTTGCGGTTCAGGGTAGACGTGCGGGATGCTGGGCATCGATGATGATGTTAGCTTCTGGGACTGTTGGATACTTTTTCTTGGGCTGAGCTACGGGACGGAGATCCCCTTACGAGCTTGTTCGGGCTTCTTGTAAAGCATACATATATGTATATACCTTTTTCGAGAACCCACTCCTTCGGTTTTGGATACTCTCCTTCCAGGAGAGGCGAAGACGCGCGGGGTATGCCACGTGCATTCCGTGTCTAGCTTCTCATGGTTGGATAAGTCTACTCTCCTCTGATAGGTAGCGAAGACTCGACGATAAGTTCATATTCTCACCATTTCAATCTCCTTGTGTCTAGACGAGTCTGCCTTCTTTCCTTTTGTTGGGTTGATCTGGACTCTTTAATGCACTCTCTGTTGTACTTCTATTCTACTCCTTGTTTGCTCTACTGCTCACCCTTCGGTACCTCCTTTATTGCTCCCTCGAGCCTTCGGGGTATCCTACATAGTATTTTTATACTCACCCTTGCTTGGGCTTTGCCCGCACTTGGAGTGCCCTTGCAGACGACGGACAGGTGGAGCGTGACTTCAGTGGAGCGTAGGAACTTGGGAGCTTGGACCGCGTGTGGTGGGCGTGGCCGGGTTCCAAGTGGGAGACACATCAACTATTTCTTTTTGTTTACCTGTTTCTGGGTTGTGGCACTTTTTGGTTGGGCGCGTGTTTTCCCTTTTCTTTTCAGTTTGTACCCTGTACTGTTTATAGGTCGATGCACTCTGATGGTTTATTTATAGCAGTTTCCCTTTTACTTTCCTTTTTTACTCATCACTTTTGCATTGTGTGTGCTACGTGTGGGTGTGTACAGGTGCTTAGGAAAAGTCCTCCCCAAGTTGTTGTGCCTTCGGCACTGGTCTCCAGCCCCTGGCCTATTAAGGCGAGCTTGGGGTAGTTGCGGCTTGAGCCCGGGTAGGGTCGGGTCATGACAATGTGGTATCAGAGGGGGTTTGTTCCTTGGGACGTTGTGCGAACGTCCCTAAAATAAAAGGAATTGGTTGGGATTTAGGGCAACAGTGTTAACGTGTCTCGAGAGCGGCTCTCAGGCCAGGGAGTCCAGTGATGGTACGGCGGCCGACGTATCCATTCACCAGGACCCTGATAACCCGCTTGTCGACTTGGCATGATGATACACTTGTTGCAGGGAAAATTGGTTTGTGCATCACATAAGACCGAGTCTTTGACAGTCCTTCTAGAGTCAGCTCCCCAACGTTGTTGTTGTGGTATATACATATATGCACATCTGACCGCGGCACTCCTTGATAATATTCTGGATGTCTCCGCGAAGACAACCAGCCTAGATACCAGCTTTGGTGCGTGATGACAACCCTGTGAGCTATGAGGCCATAGTCTAGGACCCATCATGCGAGCCCCTTTCTCCGGGTGGGCCGGTAGCAGCACCCCCCCCCACCTGTTGAGCAGCAGACAGTTTCAGTAGAGCAGGCTGAGTTTGAGCGCGGGTTGAGCGCGCTCCGTGAGTTCTAGCGGTAGATACCACTGAGGTTCAGTGGTGAGCCAGACCCTCAGGAAGTAGAGGCTTGGCTCGAGTCAGTGGTTAGCCTTTTCAGGCTTGTGCAGACGCTGACAGATCAGAGAGTGGATTTGGAAGCCGCCCTTTTTCGTGGAGCAGCTTGGTGTTGGTTGTGTCTGGTGACTCATCTTCTTGATGAGTCGTCACTTTCATGGGACGACTTTCTGCTTTCATTTCATGAGGATTTTTCCCCTCCTGCTTGCGCTCCATTTGGATTCAGGAGTTCCTGCAGTTTAAGTAAGGAGGGATGACGGTGGCTGAGTACGCAGCTAGTTTTGCAGACCGTGCACGCTTTTACCCGGACTTGGTCCATGACGACAACATCTGATCACGGAAGTTTGAGGAGGGTCTCTGCTGAGAGATTCGTTTTGTCGTAGTACCCTTGGGCATTTCATATATGTTGGGGTGCTAGAGCAGGCGCTGGTGACAGAGGGCTTCCTATCACGTTCTAGTGTTGTTGGTGGCAGCAGGCACGTCGGAGCCGAGACGTCTGCCACGGCTAGTGGGTGTCAGCAAGCAGAACCTCAACGCAGGTGGCTTTCTGACAACTGGACTCAGGGGAGTGGTGGTACACCACAGTGGCGCCGGAGGGCACCAGTGCATCCCAGAGAGATTCGGTGTTATGCTTTTGATGGGCGAGGTCACTTGGCACGAGACTGCCTGACCCGAGTTGTTGGGAGCTTCGGGCAGGCAGCAGGCGCACCACCATGGCAGAGGCAGTGCCATGATCGGAGTAGTACTCAGGGAGGTGGTGCTAGAAGAGGAGAGGGAGGAGCTGGTAGTGGGGGACGACTTTACAAGATCTCCCCATCACCACTAGGCGGTCCACGTCAGGCTCCTGGAGCTGACAGTTGGGACCACAGACAGCCGCGAGCTTTGGATGTCTACGATCCTGCAGATCATGGGATGGTGAGGGGTACCCCTTGTGACTCTTCTACTTTTTTGCAGTAGAATTGTTAGGCTCTAAGTGTGAAAGGATTTTCTCCCTGCTCCTTGTTTGAGGTGTTACCAAGGTGACGCATGGCGACGAGTGTAACCCTGTTTTGGTAAGGGAAAAGACGTGAAACCTTTTCCTTTAGTCGATGGTGTTGGATCCTTCGCTTCCGAGCGTGTAAGAGAGTCTTGGTTGAGAGACATTGACTGTGGAATCTTGCATGACCAAATTTCCTTGGGTGTTTCACCATATGTATATTCTATTGGAGGGAATCACCAGTCCTTGTTCTAGGTGCGGGCAGTGATTCCAGTCGCGGCGTTCGACGTAGAGGTTTCACCAGGGAGGTGAGCTACCCCCGAGAGCCTTCAGGCCATTTGAAACTATGCAAAGGGATGGAGAGGTTCCCTACGGCCTTGCCCTAACCCCAAAGTCTTGAGTGGGTGCATGACATCAGCGAGGGCCGACCTAGCATGAACAGATCAATCATTTGGTCCGTGTGCAGTGACGCAGAGCTGTGCATGGGTTCTTCTAGGTATGAGAAAGCCAGGTGTGGGCTTAGTACCCTGTGTTGCACACTAGTTTTGCTTTTCGGGGATGAAAATCTTGAAGGAGGGAATGATGTAAGAACCCTCTTTTTTCTGTGAAAGACTTTGGAATATTCTTGATGATATTCCAGAGCAGCGCCTTCAGACGGCATGCGATTCTGAGCCCCGAAGTGGCCGGAATTAAATTTTCAGTGTGTTCACAATGGAAATGCTAAATAAATGAGATAACTCCTAAACGGAGTTCCGGATCAGGGATCTGAGTGTACGGATGGGTCTTGAATGGGGTTTTTACCCTAGTAATGACATAAAACTTGTCGTCATGGGACGTTTGGACCCCTCGCTCGCTTCTGGAACGTTAAACGGATTAAATAAATTAATTAATTCATTTAATGTTGAAATGTAGGTATCTCTTAAATGGTGGCTCGGATTGGAAAATGGTGGCACTGTTGAGTTTGGAGTGTGCTGTTTACCCTAGGAGGGGTGTAAGTTTCGCGGGCGCGGGCCGTTTGTGAAAAATGGACCCAGGGGCGTTTTCGTAATTTGGCAGCCTCGGGCACTAAGTTTAATAACTTTTGAACGGGGTCTCGGAATAAAATTCTGAGACTTTCGTTGCGCTCAGAGCGTGGTTCTTAGCCTAGGGGAGGCTAAATCAGAACCCCGTCGGGAGTTCGGTTACGGGGCCCATGGGCGGGAGTTTAAGTGTTTTGTTTTTAAACACTTCCCCCCCCCCCCCTCTGGGTTGTTCTCCCAAGCACGACAGCCTCTCCCCTCTCCTCCTCCATCTCTGGTAAGGCGACTCCGGTGAAGCAGTCCGGCGAGGTGTGGCCACCCGGCGGGTTGACGGTGAAGCGACGGGCTTAGTCCCAAGAGGTAGGATGTTGCGTTTTGTATTTTCATTCTCACACTTAAAATATAACCCGAAATTGTATGTTTAATTGCTGCCCGATCGCCGATCTATGATAATGAGTGCGTAGTAGAGTTTTTTCTCTTACCATCGCATTTTCCGAAATTTAATTCCGACTTCGGAGTAGCCCGCAATCCACTTCCGAATTTTGCGGGTTTTTGATTTCTTCCGGCCGGGTTGGGGGCTTCCAGACGGCGGCTAGGCAAGCGGAGGCCGAACGGAGGTCGGCGGGGCGCTGGGCGTTCGGCTGCGGGCTTCAGGTGCGGCAGTGCAGTAGGAGGCTAGCCATCCGGCCGACCGGGCGGGGCCTCGCTGGCGCGGGCGAGGAGGGGTCACAGTGTGCGACCCCGGCGGCAGACTGAAACCCGGCACAAGCGGGTCTCCGCGTGACAAAAAATACAAAAGAAAAAAACAAAGACCGGCCTTGACGGTCGGTCGGTGGAGCAAATGCCCGCGCGGCGCGCGGGCGTGGGGGCTCGCATGGGGCGGTGGCCCACTGTCTCAGCGGGCCGGCCGGAGCGGGGCGGACCGGCCGGACCGGGTCGGTCCGGCCCAAGGGGGTCCCCCCCTTTTTAAAAAAAATCTTCGGACACCTGTATTTCGGGCTACGGGCGTCCATCTTGAGCACTGTCTGCGGCGGCGCGGACCTGACGTCGATGAGGACTTTTTGAGATGGTTTTGGGAATTTTTAATTCCCAAAATGAGGGGCCGTGGAGGCGCGACATGTCTTTAAGTGGATGAGTGTTTTTCCCAAGAATCTTGTTTTGTGCGGCGCAGACACATCCGGCGTCCGTTTTGGGCGCTGTCAATGGCATTGCGACCATGGCACCGAAGCGGAGGTTTCCAAGGTGGTTCTAGGCGTTGAAGCCGGAGTTGAGGCATGGGCCCCACGACCCGTCTTTTGAGTTGCGTGCAGCGTTTCATGACTTTTTCCTCGGACGTACGTTCGGGGCGTGCGAGTAGTCGATGTTGGATGTTTTCCGAGGGGATTGCAATGGTGCAATCCGACCTCTCTATTTCGGCATGATGGTGCGGGGCCCATGAGGGCTGTTTCGGCGTCGATGGTGATTTTTCCATCTCTATCATCGGGTGACCGTTTTGGACAAGTTAGTAGTCCACCTTGGGTACTTTTACGAGAGGATCACAATGGTGCGATCCGTTGGCAGCACTTCGGGACCGGGATGCGGGTCCCACGCAGCACCGCTCATGTGCGGTGTGCCGGAATGCACTTTTTTCTCCGGATATCCGTTGCACTCATGTGAGTAGTGCTTTTGACGTGTTTTCCCGAGGGGATCACATTGGTGTGATGCGCTCGACTGTTTTCAGGGCCGAGGTTCGGGATCACGGGGCGCCGTTCGGGCGTGAGGCGGTGTTGGTGACCTTTTCCGTCAGATATCCGTTAGAGGCGAGTAAGTAGTCGATCTCGCGTTTTTTTCCGCGATGATTACAACGGTGCGATCCGTTTGGTTGTGCGGAGCCTTATACGTGATATTATTAAATGTGTAAGCATGAAAGGTGCTACGGTGGTGGTTCTCCCTACCTTGTTTGTAGCGGGCCCTTGGCGTGTGATCGTGCGCTCTTGGGAGAGTGATGTAAGTGGTTCACGAGATGTGGTTGGACGTGCCTGGGCCTTTGAGTTGGAGATGTTACGTCATGCCTTCGTGTTGACATTGGGTGTTGTGTGCACGATGGCCCTTGGGCTGAGACTGTGGTATACTCAGGGAGTATACGGAAATGCTTAGAGGTACATGTGGTTGTTCGTACCTGAGAACTTTGGTTAGTTCAGTTGGGGTTGAGATGGGGCCACACGTTGTGTGGGCCCCACGTGCGTGTCGGGTTATGCTTTGCGTACTTTGACCTCTAGTGACGTGGAGGGTCCCTCTGTGTGTTTGTTTGACCAGTAGTGTGGAGTTTTTCCCCTGACTCGGTGCTCGTTTGTTGACCAGCAGGGTTGAGTGGTCTCCCCCTGGTTTCATTCTCGATGAATTGGCCGGTAGCGGTGCTAGTGGGTCGCCAGTGATGGAGCAGGCGCTGAACTCATTTTGGGTGAGTTGTTTTGGAGTTGGGTGGTTGTGTGATACCTACCCCGTGTTTGGTTGGCCAGTGTTGTACCCTCTAGTGGAGATGGCCAGGGCAGTTCTGAGTTTTACCCTCCAGTGGGGCTGGGCAGTGGGTTACTCTTCGACTTTTAGGGTCTACCCTCCAACAGAGACTGGGCAGTGGGTCACCCGACACACTTAGGGTCTACCCTCCAGTAGAGACTGGACAGTGGGTCACCCGACGCACTTCGGTTCTACCCTCCAGCGGAGACTGGGCAGTGGGTCACCCGACGCTTTTAGGGTGTACCCTCCAGTAGAGACTGGCTAGTGCGTCACCCGATGCTCTTAGGGTCTGCCCTCTAGCAGATACTGGGAAGTGGGTCACCCGACGCTCTTAGGGTCTACCCTCCAGCAGAGACTGGGTAGTGCGTCACCCGACGCTCTTAGGGTCTACCCTCCAGCAGAGACCGGGCAGTGGGTCACCCGACGACCTCTTAGGGTCTACCCTCCAGCAGGGCTGGGCAGTGGGTCGCCCGTCATCTAGTTCTAGGTCTACCCTCCAGCAGGGCTGGGCAATGGGTCACCTGATGATGTATTAAGGTATACCCTCCAACAGGGCTGGGAAGTGGGTCACCGGTTGATGTATTATGGTTTACCCTCCAGCTGGGCTGGGTAGTGGGTCACCCGATATCTAGTTATGAATTACCCTCCAGCAGGGCTGGGCAGTGGGATACCTATTGGCATTCCAGGCTCAGTCCTTTCTACTAGGCTAGCCTGTGGCTTTCCTCCGTGATTACCAGAGTGGGACCCCTGGTTATGGGTCAGTGTTCTGACGACCTTGACTTTGAGGAGACCTCTCGACTGCAGGGCAGTGACGCGGTGTGGTTTGAATTTCCCTAGGACTCTCAAGTACGAGGGGTTCTTTCCCCCACCGAGATGCGTCCTTGTGACACGGCCTAAAACTGTGTGGGCGAGTTAGTGCCGCCCAATGCGGATAGTGTCGAGGTGTGGTGGTTTGAGCCCCTTGGCTTGTGGTTCAGGGCAGACGTGCGGGATACTGGGCATCGATGATGGTGTTAGCTTCTGGGACTGTTGGATACTTTTTCTTGGGCTGAGCTACGGGATGAATATCCCCTTACGATCTTGTTCGGGATTCTTGTAGAGAATACATATATGTATATACCTTGTTCGAGAACCCACTCCTTGGGTTTTGGCTACTCTCCTTCCAGGAGAGGCGAAGACGCGCGGGGTATGCCACGTGCTTTCCGTGTCTAGCTTCTCGTGGTTGGATGAGTCTACTCTCCTGTGATAGGTAGCGAAGACTCGACGAGAAGTTCATCTTCTCACCATTTCTAGCTCCTTGTGTCTAGAAGAGTCTACCTTTTTTCCTTTTGTTGGGTTGAGCTGGACTCATTACTGCACTCTCTGTTGTACTTTTGTTCTACTCCCTATTCTCTCTACTGCTCACCCTTCGGTACCTCCTTTGTTGTTCCCTCGAGCCCTCAGGGTAACCTACTGAGTATTTTTATACTCACCCCTGATTGGGCTTTGCCCGCACTTGGTTTTCCCTTGCAGACGACAGACAGGTGGAGTGTGACTTCAGTGGAGCTTGGGAGCTTGGACCGCGTGCGGTGGTCGTGGCCGGGTTCCAGGTGGGAGACCTGTCAGCTGTTTCTTTTTGTTTACCTATTGTCGGGTTGTGGCACTTTTTGGTTGGGCGCATGTTTTTCCCTTTTCTTTTCAGTTTGTACCCTGTACTGTTTAGAGGTCGATGCACTTTGATGGTTTATTTATAGCAGTTTCCCTTTTACTTTCCTTTTTACTATGCACTTTTGAATTGAGTGTGCTGCATGTGGGTGTGTACAGGTTCTTAGGAAAAGGCCTCTCTGAGTTGTTGTGCCTTCGGCGCTGGTCGCCAGCCCCTGGCCTATGAAGGCAGGCTTGGGGTTGTTGCATCTCGAGCCCGAGTATGGTTGGGTCGTGACATAAAATTTATTATATAAATACTAATATAATTATATTAGTATCATTTATATACTTTTATGTCAGTATATTATAGTTATTATCATTTTTTATTCATCTATCTCATCCATTAATAAAAAAATCATTGTTCGTGTGTGTGTGCGGACTATCACCACCACAAGCAATGAAATTCATTTTTCATCACCATAAATAATTGATGATTATTAGAATGGTTTAATGAGAAAATATAACATATATGACATAATTAATTTTCTATTATGACAAATTAGAGAACCTTTTAATGATATGATCAACAAATTATTATTATTAATTCAATCGATTAAAATAAGTGATCTAAGAGGAAAATGATCTCTTATTTATAAGTAATGAATTTATACAAATTATCTTATCATTATACTTATTTATAATTCTGATATATCACACTAATATGAACTAAATAAAATCATTATTCTTCTATTATAATTATTTACAACTAAACCACCTCATAATGATCCATTAATCATGGTAGGTTCATGTTTGAGTCGGTTTCACCACTTACTTGAACAATACTATGAATTTATATCATGAATGAATATGAGAAAATATTTACTGTTATAATATAACATAAATATATAAATAATTATTTTTTTATTCTATAAAGTTTATATCAACATTTTATCTAATTGATTAAGAAAACACATTTTATTCATTTAGAATCACTAAAACATGATCATCACCAATTTCAACTTCTTGTTTTGTAACCAAAAATATCATTAAATGAAATTATATATTTATAAACTATATTTTAACATCTATTTGAGTGCCTTATATTATCTAATAATGATGTGGTTTGGGAAATTAATAGATACCAGCACCACTTTTATCAAACTAGTTCATAGCAAGAAAGATTACTTACAGCCAGTATTGAAAATAAGTAAAAACTAACTGGTATATATATATATGTGTGTTTGTGTGTAAAATGATTATAAATGGTGATTATAAATGGTTATATTTTTGAATAAGGTTCTTATTATGTATTTAATGAACATAATTTAATTATTTGGGACATTTTTTGAATGTATGGAATGATTCTATACCGAGGTAAGGGTTTGTATCTCAAATTCATCTCTTTGAGACATGTTTGGTATTATGTGTTCAATAAAATTATTTTTTTCCAACATGTCTCAATTTTTTATTTGTTTTAATGATTAAAAAAATCCCTATTTTTGTTCTAATAAGTTTATCTTATGTTTTTCAGATGATATTTTGTCACAATGAATTTATCTTATGCTAGCTATAAGTGATTATCTTACGCCGACTAAAACGTTAATTCTAAGGTGAATAAATTTATCTTACAAGAATTTAAATTTTGAAATATTATCACCCTAATTCTAAAAATCAAAAAACTACATGTTTAAATTTTATCTTATTACATAAGATAATATCTTAAGAAGAGAATGATTGAGCTACCACATTTGCAAAGTCCGATATTTTGGTCAGAGTGTAGTTTTGAAAATTATTTCTACAGAGATGTTTTGAAAGCTAACTATCACACTTTAGTAACATATTTATATTATAAAGAAAATTATTCTATGTATTTTAGATTTATTTTATCTTACACTCTGAAGAAGAAAACGAATTATTTTATCTTATGAAGTCTGTCAGAAATTTATCTTATTATAATAGTAATATCAGTTGGATATATTATGAAGAACTATATGTTATTAAGAATGTAATTATTAATTTCATAATCTCTTAATAAGTCATTTAATTCTTTTGAGAGTATCAGAAAAGGATTTATCTATTTGAGTACATATCGATTTGTATAAAGTTTCATTTTTTCAGGAATAATGTGATTCGAAGAATAAGAAGATGTATGACATCACTATGGGAGAAGCTTATTCAATATTTAGATGAATGGATGTATTCCATTAATTTCCAATATTATCAACTTCTTAATGGATTATCAACTCATCCATTGTGATTATCTCATATGATTAATTTCAAAATTTGAGGAAATATTAAAGAAAGTGTTGTGATCTTCATAGATATGCATAGATACAAGAACACATATATTCATACATTCACCTACATGTGATAACTATAATAATTATAAAAAATAAATCTTGTACATTGAAAAGATCATATACAATTCTCACATGGTTCACTTTAAATTTTACCAATTTCAATCAATGATCATCCATATTTGTGCTTTGAACATCATCATCTTCTCAGGATGTATCTTTATCAATTGTTAGTCGATGCTTGAACTTGTGTGATGAAATAGTTATTTAAATTTCATTAATATATATTTTATTTAAACTCATTATATGTGAGTGTGTTAATACCATGAATATTTATTGTAAAGTGAGAGCCTATTTGAAATATCTTATTCCTTTGTAATAAGTAATAGCTACTTGTACTTAGTTATGAGCTCCTAGAAAAAGGTTCATCAAAGTGAAAATCACCAAACTCATGGAGTATAGTGTTGGTGGAGTGAAGTAGGGGATTTGTGTTCCCTGAAACACTATATATCTCTTATGTTCAATCTATTTTCATTATGTTATGATATTTTCACTACCTACTTTTATCAATGGAATAATTTGAACTCATATAACTTGAAGAGTGTGGTTTAAAGTAAAGAAAACTTTAGGAACTCAATTCACCCCCCCCCCCCATTGATTTTTTAGTTAGAAATACTCTAGGAAAAAATTGTTATTATAGATCATGACTCTTG
Source organism: Viscum album (assembly GCA_963277665.1). Taxonomy (NCBI): domain Eukaryota; kingdom Viridiplantae; phylum Streptophyta; class Magnoliopsida; order Santalales; family Viscaceae; genus Viscum; species Viscum album. The sequence continues at coordinate 1,073,093,207 of OY728134.1, forward strand.
AGTTCACATCTATCCAAGGTTGATGTCCAGAGATATTTTATTAGATGGATAATATGGCTGATAAATGAGAACGTATGTCACTGGTTAGAGCTCTTTATTTTAATGGAGAAAATTATGGTTGCTGGAAGGAATGAATGACCATCTATTTGAATAATCACATACTAAAGGTTTATCTTAAGGCAGTGAAGCCTTATAAAATTTCTAGGGCATAACTGAAAATGTGGGATGCTGATATTTAAGTAATTTATGATCTTAAATCTAAAGTTATGGACACTATAATGTGTTTACTAGGTTTGTATTACTTTAATAGAGTTTCCTAGTGCCAAAAATCTCATGATATGTGGACTACTATAGAAATTGTGTATGAAGGTACAAAAAAATATGAATTCCCATAGATATTATACTGTAAAACTTAAGGTCGACACATTAAAAATGGTTGAACAATAAAACATTACTTAGTTGAATGGAAGACTCACTGAGATCATGAATAATGTTTCTTCTCTAGAAATACAAATTAGTATGGTTGACAAAGCATTGAGAGTTCTAAGAGTTTTACTACCCAATTAGAGTGGAATATCAGTTTCCATCTAAAAATATATAGAGGTTATGAATTTAAAATGTAAATATCTCATTGGAACTATTATGATGTATGAATCCGAAATAGAAACTAAATCTAGAGAATATTAAATGGGTAAGAAAGGAAACCCTGCATTGAAAGTTTCCACTTTTAATATGATAATAAAATCAATGGTATACAGATCTCTAAAACATCTAAAGAAGAATATTCCTCAAGATGTTCTAGACTAAATGAGGAACTTATGTAGTTTTCTTGAAGTTTAAAAAAAATTATAAAAAGATAAGTGATTTCAGAAGACCCTTAAATAAGTAAAAGAATCATGGTGAAAACTCTAAATAGTTAAGGTGATATGAGTTCAAGAATCGAGGAAATGCTAATCCAGACAGTCTATAATTTCATGAAAAGAAAAAGTATAACAAAACATTCTTCAGAAAGAATGGATATAAGAAGAAATACAAGAAGGATATAAAGGTTATGTGGAGTGATTTTAAATATTCTAGAGAGTGTACATCCTCAAATTCAGAATCTAAATCTCTTAATCAAAATTCCAACATATACTGTACGGAACATTCAAATGAGCTACATCCTTAATATTCTTATGATCGTGAGTGTGAAATAGAAAATGAAAATTTCTCATATAAAGAGTTAAATTAATATTTTACCATGTTAGAAACTAAATATGAAAATTTAAAAAATTAAAACAAAGCTCTCAAGAACACCTATAATAAAATTGTCAATGAAGGGGAGGACTTAAAACAAAAAAAATTAGATTTCAAAAAAAATTAGAAAATTATACTACATCATGTACTGAATAGGTTAAAACAATTGAGAAACGAGAGAAGGAGGTTAAAAACATCAAAGATATCATAATTTTTTTACTGAAGGGGGAGATTACATAAAAAATGTTCTTGGTAAAAACCAACTCAAAAAGAAAAAATTTGCAATGGGAAGTCATGGTGAAAGACTCAAATTTTATAAAAATTATTTGGTATGTAGTTTTAAAAATAAAAAAACTCTTGAATACTACTTCTTTCAGTATTGAGATATAAAAGATTATGAAAATATTTGGAATCTGAAAAAATTATAAATTATGGGGAATTAAAATTTATTTTCAAACAAATAGTTTCTCAATACGTTTTGCTAATGTTTTTAAAAAAAAACATATTTGGATCCTCGAGTATTTTTTAGATAACACTTTTGGACCCAAGAGTATATGGATTACAAAAAAAAAATTAATTGTAAGGAAAAGACCACAAGAACAGTGATGAAAAATGGTTTATGTATAGTTTTTTTCAATAAATATGAGTAGATATTTCTCAAACTTTCACTCACTATCCAATATTGATAGAGTCTATGTCACCTTTGTTGACAATATTAATGGAAAATTTATTGTAATTGGATCAGTTTGAAATCCATAATCTAACCTCATCAACAAAGTTATTTCTGTTGAAGGCTTAAAGAACAACATGATAGGTATTTATCAACATTGTGATTATGATTATTCATTTTTTTCCTAATAATGCATTCTCAGTTTTTAGAGATAAATCTCTCAAGTTTAAATCACCAAGAACTAATATTGTCTTGATCGCACCATGATTCACTGTTTCATTTTCACCCTTAGACCACTGTTCTAAACTTGTTTTATATTGAAAATTATAAAAATAATATCATATTTAATTCCATGTTAGAATAATTTATTTTTTTTATCACTGTTGGAAAGGGAAATGTTACTTTTTTTATGATTCCATTGTAGGAGGAGGTGATTTGGAGGCCCTATAGATGATCCAGAATGAAAATGAGCCAAATTTCATGGGTTCCATGAACACCTGTCCACTGTTGGGTAGGGTATTAAACCTACATGCATCGAAATTGGATGAGATTTTGTGGGATATTCCAAAATTAAATTTTCCCAAACTCTTAGGAAGATAACCAAGCCCCATTCAGCCACTAAGGGGCCTAACCAAAGTGATCTGTTTAGGCCACTAAATCTTCACTGAGTTAAACAAAATTGTTGTGTCTTGTCCATATCTTGAGCTGTTGTTGTAAAAATGAAGCTAAACATTTTTTTTGATATTTCCAAGACATGGGGAAACAACTTTATATTTTTTTTAAAAGTTATCTAAGACTATATTGAGGATGAAAACAATGGGAAAGTTTGTTTTACACAATCTATGTGCCCAAAACCACTTCCAATTTTTGCTATAAAAGAGCACCATGGGTACCTCATTTGGAAGTTCTAACAAGAAGATAATCTCTACCATTTTGGATTCCTATAAGAGTCTCATACTCATTCTAGAAGTTATAGAGTCCCATATTCCCATAGAGGGATCAATAATGAAGAAGGATTTCCAGATGAGCCTCCTCCCCCTCCTGATGTCGAGCTAAACTGTGGACGATCATTTCGAGGGAGCTACACACACTTGGGAGGGTGTTCTAGCACATATTCTTCTACTATTTTTGTGTAATTTTTGTGTCGAATATTTCACTTATTTTTTATCTAGACATGCTTCTCCCCTGAATACAATTCATTTGATATAATTAAGTGAAATGTTTTTTATTTCAACACCGATTAGATTGAGATTTCACGTGGGAATCTTGGGTTGTTCTGATTGGACAACACTGGAAACCTATTTATATCACAAATACATAATATTTAAGTATTATTTGGTAGAAGTTTTATTATATTCTTTATAACCAAATATTTACAACATGATTGTTGTGTTGATGGGTGATTCTTTAAGCATAATTTCAAGAGGCAAGAGGGGAGTCAAGATCTTGATAAACTTCATAAAAATAATTAAAAAACCCATGTTAAATTTTAAGAATAATGAACTATAAAATATGTGTAGTTAAATTTAAGTTATCTTCTTATCTCATAATTATTAACATACCACCTTTATTTATCTACTATTTAACTCTTTAATTAAGTAATTTACTTAAATATATTTTCAAAACCACCCCCTATTTTAGTAATTTTAATTAAAAATACACACTCGGAACCTATCAATTCTCCTTGAGAGATGACATAGGGTCTTCCCTAGACTACAAAATATTCTTTAAATCACTATCAATTTGACGTTTCATGATAACGCGACCAAATGTTTGCTGCATTTCGGGGTATCGTTTTGGTTTTAGAGCATGTTTTTTATAAGATATTTGTAAATTTTGTGAATATTTATTTGTTTTATCTTATAAATTTACCTATATTTTTGTGTTCTAATTTATTTCTTGTGTAGGTTTTGTGAATGAATCTTTCTAATTCAGGAGATTTACCACCTTTTAAACCTGAACAGGAGAGTATCTTACTTTAGTGACCTCGAGACACACACGAGAACCCTTTGAAGGAGGACACACAAGACAACACCACTCTTCTTGATCCTTAATCTTCTTTTTCTAGAACCAACATACAAAACTAAAATAAACTTGTATAACATGGATGAAAACAATAGAACACTAAAAGAACTAACCTCACCTAATGTCGATATCCAACCCACATACATTCAATTACAAGGTGAGGCACCTAATTTTTAACTAAAATATGGTTTAATTCATATATTACCATGATTACATGGATTTCCTAGAGAGGATCCACATAAGACTTTAAATGAATTTCACACTATTTATTCAACATTAAAACCAGGTATTGTGGATTTGGAACAAGTAAATCTTAGATCATTCTCCTTTTCTTTATAAGATACTGAAAAATACTGGATTTATTATGTTAATTCCCATATAATAGGTTGGGCAGACATGAAATGACTTTTTCTTTAAAAATATTTCCTAGCCTCTCGAACTACAACAATAACGCAAGAAATTTGTGGTATAAGACAATCTCAAGGGGAAACACTTCATGAATATTGGGAAAGATTTAAAATATTATGTTCAAGTTGTCCACACTACCAAATAAGCGATCAAATTTTAATACAGTTTTTTATGAAGGTTAAATTCCAATTGATTGTGACATGATTGCTACTGCTCCAGGTGCTGCACTAGTAGATAAAACCCCAATCTCAGCAAGAACCCTAATTGAGAACATGGGGTAAAACACTCAAAATTTCGATACAAGTTCCAGTGTACCCATTCGAGGTGTCCATGAGGTCTAAAGTACTGAATTTGAGATGAAGGTAGACACAAAGTTTTGAGAGGTAAGTACCCTATTACGATAACTCTCTCTCCCCCAAGGGAAATCTCAATATCGTCCTCTCATCCATTGTGGAATCCGCTCTTCTAACACCCCTTAATCTGACCAATGCCCCCAATTAAGATAAACTTCTAAGAGTTGTGAGGAAATATTCCCAGGACACCCCTATAAACAACCCTTTAAGAAAGAAACATACTATCCATCCAACCCTGGGTGGAAAGAAAACCAATCATATAGGAAAGGGGTTATTCAAACCAACCTCAAAAAAATGGAACCAACCAGGGTAGAGTATTCATCCACCACCACCCAGAAACCCTCAACCACAAAAACGGCCTTTAAAAAAACCCCTCTGAAAACCAAGCCAAGAATAGAAGATATGATGAAACAAATGTCTTCCAATAATATCCAATTCCATCAAACCACTTAAGAAACCATACAAGACCTCAAAACACAATTAGGAAAACTAGCTAACTTGGTGGGGGAAATTAAAAGTCAGGGGTCGGGTAAACTACCATCTCAACCAGTAGTTAACCTTATGGATAAGGGAAATGTTAGTACCACCAGCCTTAGGAGTGGGAAACAACTTAAAAACCAAATGAACCCTCCATTATATTCATCCCTTCCTGAATAAACCACCATCCCAACTACTAAAAATTGTCCAAGAGAAGAAAATATTTATCCGGATAGAATCCCTTCCAAAAGAAAGAGTGTGTATTTTGATGAGTCTCATTTCCCAACCATTCATCTTCAATTTACTTAAAGGGGCACCCAACCTAAGAAATAAAAATAAACTGAACTCGATAAATAAATCTTGGAGCCTTTCAAAAAATTCAGGTAAACATCCCCTTGATTGATGTTGTGAAACAAATCCCAAGATATGAAATGTTTTTAAAGGAGACGTGCACACATCGAAAAAGACTTCATGGTGATTAGAAGGTAATCATAGAGAGAAATGTCTCAGTATTGATAGAACCATCACTTCCTACCAAATTCAATGATCCTAGAACATTATCAATTTCGTGTACCATAGGGGAGTATTCTTTTTCTAATGATATGATTGATTTGGGTGCCTCTATTAATGAGATGAATCACTCAGTTTACTCTTCTTTGTTGGTCAGTGAACTGAAGACAACTGGGATAGTCATTCAGATATCAAATCGGAGTACAGTACACCCTTCTAGTGTGTTAGAGGATGTTCTTATGAGTGTTAAAAATTTAATGTTTCTTGTAGATACTTATGTACTTAAAATGGAAGATGATAGGATGAATGGGCATGCCCCGATTATGTTGGGTGACCCATCTTGAAAACTTCAAAAACCATAATAAATTTCTATAATGGTACATTATCTATGGAATTTGGTGGTGACAAATTATTTCCAATAACCTTGATGTCATGAATCACCCCTCAGAAGAACATTCCTCTCTCTCTCAGTAAATTCCATTCATGTACTCCCTTCCTTTGAAAATAATTATTTTCATTTCCCATAATCCCCTTTATATGTTTTCATCCTTGATTGAATTTATTTTTAATGAATCTTGAATTTATTTTTTTAGTGGTATAGAAAAGTGTCATGCATGTTTATTAATTTATAATTTCTTAAACAATGAGGATCAAATGACCATCGATGAAACTTATAAGCTTGTAAAATCTCATTCCTCGTCTGAGGATGATACCATTGAGAAGTTAGATGAAATTAGTGACCTCTCACTTTCACAGAAACTCCCATCAATCCAAAATACACCTGAATTGAAACTGAAGAAACTTCCTCAATATTTAAAATATTCATATCTTTAAAATGGAAACAAGTTGTCCTCCATCATTTTTAGTCCACTCCCTCCAGAGTATTAAGTGAAACTCCTTGAACTTTTCAGGGAGTATAAACAATATTTAGGATGGAAGATTTATAAAATTCCTCGTATTATCCAATCAATTTGAACACATTGTATTTTATTAAATGATGAGGCTAAACCAGTGAGGCATACACAACATTGACTGAACCTAGACATCCTAGAAGTTGTGAAAAAGTAGGTAACAAAATTATTGGCTACTGGAATCATTTACCCCATCTCTAAAAGCCAATGGGTTAGTCCTGTTCAAGTAGTTCCTAAAAAACTAGCCTTGCAGTAGTCAAAAATGAAAACAATGAATAGGTTCTAACCATGTGCAGAATAGTTGGAGTGTCTGCAGAGACTATCTCTAACTAAACCAACACACTTGGAAGGACAATTTCCCTTTTCCATTCATTGAACAAATGATATAGAGGATATCAGGTAAGTCCCACTGTTGTTTCCTTGATGCATATTATGGATACTTTCATATCCATATTTTCCCCAAGGACCAGGAAAAGACAACCTTCACTTTCCCCTTTGGCACATTTTTATATAGGAGGATTCCATTTGGTCTGTGCAATGCTCTAGGTACTTTCTAGCGATGCATGGTTAGTATTTTTTCAGATTACCTGGATAATTTCATATAATTATTCATGGATGATTTCACTATTTATAGCTCCTCTTATGATGAATGTTTAAGTATTCGTGGTTCAGTCCTATGTTTTTTCTTTGAAAAGAATTTTGTATTAAATTATGATAAATTCTGTTTCATGGTGTGACAAGGTATAGTTTTAGGACATGTCATTTCTCTAGATAGTATCCAAGTAGATAAATCTAAAGTTGATTTAATTTCTTCCCTAACATTCCCCAAAAAGGTGTGGGATGTGTAGTCTTTCCTAGGTCATGCTAGATTTTACCATCATTTCATTCATGACTTTAGTAAGATTGAACTCCCCCTCTCCTGGTTACTCCAAATAGAAAAGGAATTTGTTTTAGATAATGAATGTGAGGATTCTTTTAATAAGTTAAAATGGAGTCCCACGTCACCCCTAGGCACTGGGCCTATTGGGCTATTAAACAATGCAATTCTAAAATCTCTGGTGTAGGTTCTCAGAGGAAGTTACAGATCTAGGAGTTGGAGTAAATGCGTAGAGATTCTTATTAGAACTTCGGGATTTATAAGAAGAAAACCAAGGATACACATGACCGCCTTATCCTTCATTGTGAGTTCCAAATTGGAAAAATGGTCCTCCTCTACATTGAAATGCTAAAATTACATCCTAGTAAGCTTCTTTCCCACTAGTTTGGACCATAAACTATTACCAATGTCTCTCTATTTGGTGTTTTTCAGGTTTTTAATGAAGAGACCAAGCAATCCTTCACTGTCAATGGGCAACGGCTAAAGCACTTTCATAAAGCCATTCTGGAGTCCCTGGTGGAGGAACTCCAAGTTCAATAAGTAGTCTACGAATGACACCAACCAGGTTTTATCCTTCTTTCCCACATTCTATTTTATTATATTGAGGACACTGTATACTCTTTCTGTGGGGGATGGGTATATTCCTGGGTTATTTATGAATTTTCATCATCTTTTTTTTTTCTATTTTTAGCTTGCTGAATTGTGTTGTTACTTTTATCCCTTTCCCCCTAATTCCCCCATCACTTTTTTTCCAAAATGTAATTTTTTGTTATGCCAACTTTATCATAGAAAATGATAACCATTTAATCATGGAAGTAATTGAACATTCATGTGGAATTTCTGTATTTCATGTTGTTTTAACTTTAAAAAAAATCTGTTGAAATGTGCATTTCTGCATGAATTTAAAACTGTGGTGTGACTTTATTTTGAAATTGTTCTATTTTTTATGATATAAATGGTTGTATCATTTTGAAACCTTTGAGAAGAATGGTTCCATTTTTGTGAATAGTTTAATGGAAAATTTTATCACTTAATTTCTCCACAAAACGTTTCACCCAACTATGAAGTGTGAAAATATCTACGTAATAAAAGGTAAATATAAGTTATGTTTATTTTCTCTACTTTACAAAATCATTTTTCCTAATGTTCATTCCTTATCCAATCTATTTCATTACTTTACTAGATAGACATATGTGTGTGTACCTATTATCCAACTATTGTACACCTTCAAAAAATAAAAATAAAAAAAGGGTTGTATATTTGGAAGGACAAAAACCACCCTTTATCGACATTTGATATTATTATAACTATTACAATTACTGTTGTGAGGATATTAAACATGGGTTGGGAGAAGAGTGTGAGATTTTTTCCATAGGAAAATATTTAAAAAGTTAATAAATGAGGGGAGTGATGAAATGTATGACATTTGGGGATATATAGGTTAGGAGATTATAGTTTGAATTCTTGGAATGCTTTAGTGAGTGGGTATAGTAATTTGATTATAAATGATAGAGGGAAGGTTTGGTGGAAATGATCATTTACGTAGACAATTTTTAAAATAACTTATATTTAGTTGATAGAAAGTGGATAGAATATCATGGAATGGATTCCACACACACACATGGATAATTTGAGAAATGGTTATCTTTTAAAATATTTTCTCAAATTTGTATCATTCAACTCCTGGAATTTCATGCTGATACAATTTTTGAGACATATTTTTGTTTGTTCACTGAGAATAACTCCTCGATGTGATTTTTTCTTTGATCACATTTATCTCAGGAATTAAATTTTCATGGAAAGTTAAATCTTTATGAATATGGAAATATCTACATACATAATTTCTGAAAATATGAATTTTCCCAGGAGTGAAAATTTTTAGGTGTGGGGGTGTGATCGCACTATGATTCACTGTTTCATTTTCACCCTTACACCACTATGTTAAACTTGTTTTATATTAAAAATTATAAAAAAATAACAAATTGAATTACATGTTTGAATAATTTATTTTTGTGTTTATAAATGTTAAAATGGAAAATTTTACTTGTTTTGATGATGCCATTATAGGAGGAGGTGATTTAGAGGCCCCGGAGATAATCCAGAAAGAAAATGGGCCAATACTGCCTGGGTTCCATGAACACCTGTCTACTGTTGGGTAGAGTATGAAACCTAAGTGCATCCAAATGGGATTATATTTTGTTATCTGGTCCAAAATTAAATTTTCTACAACTCTTATGAATAATACCAATCCACATTCGACTATTAAGGGGCCCAACATAAGTAATATGTCCAGGACACCGAATCTATACAAAGTCAAAAGTTGTGTGTTGTGTCTCGTCCATATATCGAGTTGTAGGTGTCCAAATGAAGCCAAAAATTTGGTGGAGATATCCATGACATGGGTAAAAAATTTTCTCATTTTTTAAAAAACTATTTAAGACTCTGTGGGAGCAGAAAAAAATGGGACAAGTGATTTTACACAATATGTGTTCCCAAAACCACTTCCCATTTTTGCTATAAAAGAGCACCATGGGTACCTGATTTTGAAGATAGAAGCTGAAGAAAATCACTACAATTTTGGAGTCCTATAAGAATCTCATCATCATTATATACGTTCTTAAGGCCCCAATCCTCATAGGGTGATCAATAATGAAGAAGGAGTTCCACATGAGCCTCCCCCTCCCAATGTCAAGCTAAATGGTGGACGATCATTTCGAGGGAGCTACACACACTAGGGAGGGAGTTCCAGCACATGTTCTTAAACTGGTTTTGTATAATTTGTGTGTTGACTATTTCACTTATTTTTTATCTTGACATGATTCTCCTATAATTACATTTCATTTGATATAATTAAGTGAAACACTTTTTATTTCAACATTTATTGGGTTGAGATTTCAAGTGGGAATCTTGGGTTGTTCTGATTGGAAAACATAATAATCCTATCTATATCACACATACAAATGATTTAAGTATGATTTGGTAGACATTTTATTCTATGTTTGATAACCAAATCTCGATAACACGATTGTTGTGTCAATGGGCGGTTCTTTAAGCATAATTTCAAGAGGCAAGAAGGGGTCAAGATTTTAATAACCTTCAACCATAGAATTAAACAAAACCATGTTAAATTTTCATAATAATGAACTATAAAATATGTGTAGTTAACTTTAAATGATCTTCTTATCTCATAATTATTAACACACCACCTTTATTTGTCAACTATTTAACTCTTTAATTAATTAATTTACTTAAATATATTTTCAAAACCACCCCCCTCTTTTTGTAATTTTTATTAAAAATACACACTCAAAACCTATCAATGCTCCCTGAGAGATGACCTAGGGTATGCCCTAGATTAAAAAATCTTATTTAAATCACTATCAATTTTATGGGTCATGACAACGTGGTCAGGTCTATACATTAGATCTTAATGATTTATGTAAAAAAAATTAAATATTTGAAATACTAAAATTGATGAATCGTGGATTTGTAATATAAGGTTTGGACACTCTAATATTTAATCTTTGAAAAAGTTGTATAAGAGAAATTTGGTTTTTGATTTTCCTGATTTTAAATTGGATAAAAAGAAACTATTTGATGCATTTCAAATGGTAAAGCAACATAATTCATATTTTAAACCAATTAATTAGGTTTACATATCTAGAACTCTATATCTTATCCAAAAAGATCTATTTGGACCTACTAAAACTACAATTCTTACTGGTAAATCATTTTATTATATCTTGGTTTATTATTTTTCAATATTTACATGGGTATACTTGTTGATAATTAAGAGTGAACCTTGTTCTATTTTTATTAATTTCTATAAAAGTGTGAAAAATTTAAAAATATGACAAAATTGTGACTTTAAGAAGTGACCATGGAGGAAATTTTGAGAATAATGAATTTAATTCATATTTCTCAAAACAATTTATTAAACATAATTTTTCGTCCCCTAGGACATATCCACAAAATGGTGTTGTTGGAAGGAGGAATAATACTTTTCAATGAATTTTCAAAACAATGTTATGTAAATATAACATGGCCACTCATTTTTTGGGATGAAGCTATTAACACAGCATATTATGTCATTAATAGAATTATAATAACGCCTATATTAAAGAAACACCCTATGAGTTATGAAATAATAGAAAACCAAAGGTAAGATACTTTAAAGTATTTGGATACAAGGATTATATCTTAAACAATAAGGAAATTCTTTGTAATCTTGATCCAAAAGATGATAAAGGTATCTTCTTAGGTTATCCTACTACTTCGAAAGATTATATTGTTTTCAAAAAAAGGACAAGGAATTTTGAAGAATCAACTCTTGTGAATTTTGATGAAAGTGAACCTTTTAATCACAAACTGACCCAAACTAATGAGCTATGTGATTCTCTGAAGGACATGATACTTAAACATATCTTAAAAAAAACTAGTACCCCGCCCGTGTATTCTCACAACTCCATAAACCAATTTCTATTTTCAAAAGGGATTCATGTTTTAAAAATTTACTAATGAACATTAAAAAAATATATATTCAAAATAAAAGTGAACTGTAGGTAATATTGAAACATTTAGAGAACATAGACATCATTATATTGTTAGAAGACATTAATGATCTATGTGACAGAATGATAATTCATTTTAAGCATGGAGAAATATAAATCATGAGTTATCCTACAACTAAAATAAGATAAAATAATTCTTAATATTGAAAATTTATTGTTTATATATTGATTATGGAAGGGGAGACTAAGAGAGTTGGTTCGGAAAAGAAAGTTGAGTTTTGCAACAGAAGGTTTTGGTATATAAAAGTAAATATAAATAACAAAAAATCCCTTGATATCATATTACATTTAAAAAAACTATAATCACCTCCCTAAATAGTTCACGATGTTTCATTCAGACATTGTAAAGAAAATATGTTAAAATAAATTCAATACAGCAGTGGTTTCAACACTTTCTGCACTACAACCTATCATTTATGTTGGCATCATAGAGTTGTTGATCATTGCAGTAGTGAAAAATTGTGAGAAATGAGACCATGTAATCTATTTTGTGTATAGGGGATAGACATTTGGAACTGAATGTGAAAAAAACATGTTTAAAAAAACTGAAATAAAGAGTTCATACTATAAATAAAAAATGAAATTTTATTAATGATATATTGAATGTGGAAGGGGAGACTAAGAGAGTTTGTGTCAAAAATAAAGTTGATATTTGTAATAGAATGTTTTGGTATATAAAATTTAGTAGAAATAACATAAAATCCTCTAATATCATATTACATTTCAAATAATTATGAGCATGTTCCTAAATAGTACATAATGTGTCATTTAGAGGCATTGTAAATAAAATCCATTAAAATAAACACCATCCAGTAGTGGTTTCAACAATTTCTACATTGCAGCTTATCCTGTATGTTGGTGTCATATAGTTGTTGATCATTATAGCAGTGAAAAATGGTGAGAGATGAAACCGTGTAATCTGTTGTGTACAGGTGATAGACATCAGAAACTGAAATGTGAAAAAAATAGGTTCAAACAAAACTAAAATAAAGAGTTCATACTAGAAATAAAAAAGCAATTCATAATTTGAAAAGAAGAGAAGCATTAACTTGTAACTATTACCTGTCCATTGCACCGCAAAATTTCACTTGTATTCTTCAATCTTTTTGTTTATATGTTTTCTTTTATATAGGGATGCAGTTCATTGGTATTGATTTTTATTTCCACAGAGTCTTGAGATGTTAAAACATATATTTGAACTGAATCATCAGCATCAAACTCAATGAACATATAATTATACAAAAATAATTGAAATTTAAGAATAAGTACCAAATATTATTGAAATTTAAAATCATATAAACAGAAATCTGATGGTTAACAGTAGCCAATTGAGAAGAATAAATGGACTGCATGTATTAATCATTGAAAAAATGAAAATGACATGAAAAAATGAAGTTTAGTTAGTTCCAATGATGTCATGAAAGAAACACTCAATGAAGATAAAGAACATATAACTGAGTACATTAAATAATTGTACCTGTTGTAACAAATCCAATGTCATTGTTATAACACAATCCTAAAGATCCACTATGTTGATTTTCATGTCATGAAATAACAAAAAAGAATATTAAAATAATGTGGTTTTTGTTTTCAAAAAAATTAAAATGGAGAAATTAAAAATAGTCGTACATGGTTATAATCAATTCTAATACCACTTCTTCTGAATTTTTCTTAGGGAATGTCTGTGTTATTGGAGAAGAGGAAAAAGTGGTATTCTTCCCCCTTGGACGCCACCAGATCTTCCTCAGGCTGACCTACTTGGCTAATAAGAGAGTCACAATTAACAAAAAAACCTGCACCATAGTAGAATGTTCATCCCTATCATGTGTAGCCGATGGACAGATCATAGAAGAAATAGAAGCCAAACGGTCTCCTGGAATTGACTTTTTGATATCCTTAAGAGGGTTCTAAGGTTTTATTTTTTGATTTTACAGCCATTGATATCCTGCCTGGATGGATTTCATAGTATTTTTTGGAATTAGTGGGGGAGTATTTACTATCCAGCATTACATCCAAATGCATAGTGAAGGGAACACATACTATAATAACTACATATACTTAATGAACCTATAGACTTTTCTAATGAACTCAGTATGCTTGGAGGACTTGGGGCTCTTATTCAAGCACTTAGTTACCCAGAATCAGATATGAGAAGAATTACTACCTGGGTTCTTGGGAAACACTATAAAAATAACCCAATAGTATTGAAGCAGATCCTGGAACTGGGGTCCCTGACAATTCTAATGAAAATAGTGAATTACAGTTCTGTTGAAGAAAAAATTAAAGGATGATATGATATTTTAGCCCTAATTAGAAGCAATATAGATTGTCATGAATTATTATATATAGATTCAAGGTACTTGCTGCTCTAGGGCTTGATGTTAAACTCATTATTTGAAGAAAAATAGAAAGTGAAGTGTTTCCCTAAAGAAAATTTAGAAATCAAAGAAAGAAATGACAAGTAGAATTAAACTTATAAAATGTAAGAATTTATTTTTTTCTTAAATTAAAACATGACTACAATTTCATAAAATGTATAAAGATACATACCTTGTCCCTCCACCAACTCGAATACCCTTTGATAAATCCTTATATGCTAAAATATCATCTGACGTGCAAATCATTGATGGTTCTGGGGAAGCACATCAACAAACATAGAAACTGTAAATGTGATGGTGACATTAAATCACACAAAAAATAGGAATAATACTGATGAATCTGCATGAGGAAAAACCAAATCCACCAATCCACTAAGGTTAGAGTCATCGATCAATAAGATTGGACATTCCAAAAAATAATTTCTGGAATCATACCTATACTCAACAATAATTTTCCTAACCTTTGGGGCATCTTGAAGAGCTGTAAGTGGTACAGAAACCACCACATTATACATCAAAAAGATGATGACGCCTCACTATTGATGATCAGATCTGTTTCATTCATAGACATCAAGGGACAATAGTTGATTATTATAGGTATAGTCATCTGATCTGTAGTATGCATTCTCCAGTTTAGACGGCTGACACCATCTCCTTCTTGGAAAATAGGAAATAGCATGTTAAGATCTTTCAGGCCTAGAATATATTCATTGGGAGTATTACAGCATTCCTTACACCAAAGAATTCATATATAATATCTATCATCGACATATTATAATAGAAATAATGGAAGACAGTAAAAAATATTGTCAATGAGTATACATGCCCATGTTTGAAGAAAATGGATATCGTACCTTTGATACAGACTCCTGAAAAAGAGATAATTGGATCTCCCTAGAGGTTTGACATGTATCCATAGGATTTCTAGAGAAAACTCGTTTTAAGTGGAAGTTTGTTTTTTATAATAAAAAGGTATGGTAGTTGAGATAATAGATAAACCTGTAATGTGGGTGATCAATTAAACAGATTACATATCATGCAGAAAATAAAATGAAATAAAATTAGAAATAATAGTATACATACCTCTCGATAAGAATATTACACAGTTAAGAAGCTAATATTTATAAATAACAGTTAAAAATTAGCTGATTTTAAAGTAGAACTTATTGTTAGAGGGATACAAAAATTAAATAATAATTAAATTAGTGATTAAAAAATGAAAACAACATCTCTCAATATAATTTTTGTCGTATAAAAACAGAAATTAATAAACAATTAGGATGAAACTACATGTTGGTAGAATATAAATTAGTTGAAAACTATGCACTACTGAACTGTTACAGTAAAAACGTATGTTTTCCACCTCACATTTCTCTTTTCATGAAACATGTTTTTATAAAACAAAAAACAACGAAAATGCATCAATTTCCAAAAGTCTAACAGACTGTAAAATTCATTATGAATGGCCATCTTTAGAGGTCATGAGTAAAAAATACCTGAACATGAGACTTCAATGAGGTAGTCACTATTTTAGTTACCTGATGCAAATTCAAGATCAAGAAACTGATGTAGAGTATTTAGTTGTCCGAGGGGGGACACTGACATTGTACAAAACTCACTACCACTATGCTAGAACATCCATGCATAATCAAAATCATACCAAAAAATTCCAAAGTATATCCATTAGCAGCATAACATCCCTGAAAAAATGAAAAAGATTTAGATATGTTCACTAAGAACGTTGAAAATGTTACCATGAAAAACATTATTTTAATACATCATTGAAAATCAATTGGCATACCTACAGTACAAGAAATTTAATTCAGATTCCACACCATATTTCCAAACCATCACCTAGTTGCTACCTTCTACCGATGCTAGGCTAGTAAAATGGGTGACCCACTAGAGTTTCAGCACCTAGAAAATCATCCAAAATAAAGCTGTAGTTTTACCTGGATTTTTATTTCTGTGTTATAGTTGTGGAATAAGAGGTAATGATTCAGGAGTTTCAGCACCTACAAAATCATCCAACATTTTTACCTATAGATTCAATAATGTTTAAAAATAAGAAGGCATACTAATGAAGATTAGCTTGGTCATATTATGTAGTCAACCCTCATATCCTATATGGATTCATTCAGTACATACAAATACCACATATCAAACTATCCATATCAACCTCCTATGGTGATCATAAGGAATCAGGAAACAGTTTTCCATAAGAAATATGGAAACACTTATTCAGAAGAAATAAATAATCAAAACTAATCTCCTCCCAAATTGAAACTCATGTTTTTTGAAGAATACCTTGGCCATATTAAAGTAGTCAAAATTCATAGCCTATCAATATTAATTCAGTAAATAATAATTCTAAATATCAAACTATCCATATCAACCTAAAATGGTGATCATAAGAAATCTAGAAACACTTATGCATAAGAAACAAGAAAATGGTTATGCATATGAAATGTGTAAAAATAGTATGTGTGAGAATTCAGTGGGGATGTAGCAGTATCTAAGACAGATGGTGACATTATTAGGGATGTAAAAATAATAAATATATCATAAAAAATCACAAATGATAAAAAAAATACTAAAGAGGGCATATTCTATTTTTATGCATGCATCTATAAGGGGTAAACATACATGTACCTTAAATTTGTAACTATATTCATTTTACATATAAGATATCTTCTGAAAAAAGTTGCCATGTTTCATTCCATACAACCTTGGAAATGAATGACATCAACATATGAGAAAACAACATGTTCAATAAATCTCATTTTTTCACTAATATGATCAACATGTGAAAATATAAGTCATCCTCTACCTATGATGGCTGGTATGATTGATAGTTGGTTGAAACTTCATTGCCCATGTATTCCACTTATATGCACATCATCATTTCTCATTGAAAACAAAAAAATAGTAATGTATCATGAGAAGAAAATAGATTTAAATAAACCAATGCAGGGGGAGTGACTATCTATCATCTGTAATGATCTGTTACAGTTTCATGTGCTTGATGTATCGACTTTAGAGGATAACCATAAATTCACATAGTGATTCACCCCCACTCTTTGGTTATCTCACATCAGGCTAGTTGTCCCAACATAACCCAACCAATGTTTGCATTCCATGGGTTTTTAATTACACATTTTATGTGTGATTCGTTAAATATGTAACTAACGAGTTCTGGGAAAAAATCCGAAGAAAAAAATATATAACATTATATTAATCCAACAGATTGATCAAAATGACAAATGCATCCCTTAAGTATTAGTTCAACTGATAACATTGAGCAGAAGCCCCTTCAACACAATTCAAAGAGTCCTAACATAATCAGGGATGAAGTATGGTATCATTACCATCATTTAAAATCATTTTAATTCCCTATGATTACTTAACACATCTTCTAGAAATGATTCACTATTGTGTTATAGTGCGTAGAAACAAAACTCAACTACAACTATTTTCTAACTACAAATTCAATATTGAAATTTCCCTCGAATTTAATTGCCTAATATTCCAAAATATTATACAAAATATAGAACATAAAACTATTGAAACAATAATAATAAATTTGAAATTTTAATGTGAACATCACAGATATCTTACAAACTTTCCAACATTATTCTGCAGGAACCCTGGGATAAGCGGAGAGGATTTGCGAGTGGGATAAGATGAGGAAAATCACATGTGGTAGTGGGTCTATAGTGACAGAATGAAAGGGGAACAATGCAGAAGGTTTCTGAGTAATTAAGCCTCAATTTCTCTTTTAGAAACCTTTCTAGAGTGGAAAAACCAAGAGTGGGAGCACGATGTCATTATAGTTCTACAGGAACTGTATGTCGAACAGAGGGTAATTGCGAGTGAGAACCATAAGAGTATATTACAAAAATTGTGAGTAGGGGTGAGTCTTATCATTCTATATATTTCTTCATTAAAAAAATTTACTCTTAAAAAATCATCTTAGATGGCTCAGGGAAAGAAACAAACTGTTTCCTGAAGTAGAAACATCCTAGAAATCTCCTCTTACTGTTCTACGCATACTCATGGAAGTCCTCCTATTTCCTGCACACTTAATCAGTCAAACCATAAAAGAACCATAATATTGTTTTATTTAAAAACATAAAATAATATCTATCATAACTACTAAATGAGGATGCAAGACAATATATCAAGATGAATGAGCAGAGGAAAATATTAATAATCACAACAAAAATTGAGAATCTTGTAATTTTCTTGCTTGAATTCTGGTGAATAATGAAAGGTTCTCATGTAGTATACCCATAACAGTCAAAACATTTGAAACTTTTTTCACCTATTTTATGCCAATCCCTAATGTGATCTATTGGTTACCCGGACAAAAAAGAAGACATAATTTCAGCAGTTGATAATAATTTGAAAAGGTGGAGTACATAATAATTGTGAATAGAACATTCCAACCATGATCAAATAGTGAACATAACATAATAATTGGATACATTTATATAGTGTATTGGAAATATTAAATGTGCAAAAGATGAAAATAGTGAATGGAATCATATAATCAAAGAAAAAAACTAGGATCGGAACCTTAGTTCACTGAGGCATTTTATAAAGGATGTCTAGTGCAATCAACTCCAAGCCTGATACAAAGAAGTGGAGAACTGTGGGACCTCGATGTCATATTCAATCTGTGTAGCATGAACCATGTAATCAGAAAGAACAAATTCCTCTTGTCTAACGCTACATAACTTGACATATGTTCTACAGTCAGCAACAACATGGTTACAACAACTTAAAAAGCAAGAGTATCATTTCCTCTATAATAATGGAGACACTTATGGCCCCCAGTAGCATATAAAACATCATAATAATAGTATAGATATATATTTAGGGATAAAAACATTGTAGGGTTTACCTCATCATTTTGGGATCTGATTAGTGTAGGATTTACCTCAATCACATCTCTTTTAAGTGCAATTTGATGGAAATAATTTAGCACTTCCATCATTCTCTATCAATCGCACAAATTATTTGAGATCAATAAAACTGAATCTCAATAGTCATATATCATTATAGATTTTTAATTAACCTTAAAGTATTTTCAATCCACATAATAGACCAAATCATGAACAAAATTAGATTGAATACAATGAAAAAAACAAACAGTGAATACAACATATCAATGTTGAAAAAACAAACCGTGAATAAAACATGTTAACATTGAACAAACTAACAATGAATAAAATATTCTGGATGGGTATAAAAACACATATTTTGTGGAATAAAAAATATTAACATTGAAAAAACTTAAAGAACCCTAAAATTCCTTTTATCCTAAGAATCTATATTGCACTGACAGAGAAGAAATTTTGCACTGGGCTGGTTTTTGCAAGGCAACGACTGACTCATTAAATATATGAGCATTTTTATTAATACCTTGTAAGAATAATAATGTAATAGGTAGTTTTTAAATATAATTGTAACATATAAACCATATAAGTAAAAAAAATTCAATGAAAACATGCTTATAGAATGAAATACTCTGTTGTATAATGGTATTCATTCATTGTCTTTCCTTGTTTGATCCAGCAGATATTGTTGACAAATACAAACAGTGTTGAGGGATAGTGAAACAGGGAGATGAGAAATTATATCAAGACACGGTTATCTATTTTGCAGTATGAAATCAAAGTAATTAACTTTTATATTGTAAACAAAACTAACCATTAGTGGATATAGGTGATAATGGAATGCATCAACATCATTATATGCTATTAATTGGTGTGACCACTTCACCTGTACAATATTTTCCAATAGTTTTTATTATCATAAAAGTGTCAGTAAAGTAAAAATACACATTGTAAGGTAGGAAGCTAATATATTATAGAGTTATGATATTTCGGTTTGCAATATCATAACCAAACAAAAAGTAATAGACTTTTTAAATTGAATATACCATTACTGGGTAGATATGAAAAATATATACGTGTTTTTGTTTGAGTTCTTCCTATTGGTTTAACGGATTCAGTTGCATCAATGTTTTCAAGAGATATTCTACCTGTATAATTGAAATTATAGTAAATATATAAGCCTCTGATTGATAAATAATGGAACAATATCAAGACTGTAGAATAGAAATAATATAATCTAATTGAAGTTGGTGTCGTAGTAGTATTCATTGAAATCTTCCATCTCTAGATATCTAATGGAAGTTCATGTTTGTATTCTATATACTTTTATGTAATCATAAAGGAATATAATAGAACCATGGATTGTAGTACTATGATCAGAGTGTAGGCAATATATATTCTAAAGATAGTCGATCATTATAATGAGAATTTAATCGCTGAATATTGTTCTGATTGTAATGTAATCTTTATTAAATCATAAGGAACATCACTGCTAGACTTGTATTCCTGAATGCTACAAGTTACAATTACTTACTATGATTAATTGAATGTAAACATGACTAATAGTGAATGGTCAATAAATAAAGGCCGAGTAGAATAAACATGTGTACTTGAAGTATTGAAATAAGAAAAATTAGTATGAATGTTTCATTACTTTTTGATAACCTGGAAACAATCAAAGATGTGGAAAAGGGATTGGTATTGATGACCATAAGGAGAAAACAATCAACAATACCAAAAATAAAAAATCAACAAACAATTTCTATAAGGGTATGTACTTCCAAAAAGTATGTATGTTACTTGATTACTTTAGGAATGAAAGCCGGGGTCTTTTCAAATACTGGAATGGTTCATAAACATCAACAAATATCATGCTATGGGAGGCTTACAACTTCCATCTGGGACAGTTCATGACTCCCCACAGACGATAAGCTGCATCTGGGAGGCTTTGTGCTTGAATCTATCTGCTCTTTCTACCTTAAAAATTCAGAGGGTTTCCATCAAGTTAAAATTCACTTCTATTCACAATATTATTTCCAGCAATGATCATATTTGGAGACAAATAAACTTCTTGAGATTTGAGGGGGAAAATTTCCCTTTAAATATAATATTACTGCAATTATGAAGGACATACAAATGGCCTCTACATTGAAGTTAGGATGCATGAGAAATTCAATGGAAGACCTTATTAAAAAACTATAGGGGTACGTGGTTTTCCTGGGATCTCTAAGAAACCCTTTTATCCACTGAAATACCATCATTGAAACATGATTAGTCAAATAAAATGATGATTCTTATTCACTTAAAATCATAAGAACTAATATAGGGGTTCAGTGCCACAAAGATTGAGGAGCACATAGCCAATTGGGAACCTCAATTCCCACTCCATATTCTTTGAAAATTTGCTAAAAACTTGAACTTCTGGTCTGCAATCACTCAATGAAAAACCAAATCGAATGAGGGATTCCTTTAAAAGGTCGTGAGACAAAGAAATATAGATATCATTCCACACAAAAATATAACATGTGAAGAAATCATGGCATGCAGAATGGAAGGAAAATATATGAAAACAATCAAAGGATGCATTCAAACAATGGATAATAAAATAGCTAGTGGGGAGTGGAGGACTTGTACATAGAATCGCCGATGGTGTGGTTACCGGTTTTGAAGGATGTGGAGGAAGAGGACACGGATTCAGAGCACGAGGAGGAGGACCACGCCAAGGCGGAGCACGTAGAGGCGGAGGAGATGCAGGACACAGAGTTAGAGCAGGAAGAGACAGAGCACGCGAATGCAGAGGACGTGGAGGCGGAGCACGCCAAAGGCAGTCGGAGGTAGAGGACATGAAGGTGGTCGGAGGTGGAGGACCCAAAGGTGGTCGGAGGTGGAGGAGCTGAAGTCAGTCGGAGGTGGAGGATCCAAACTTGGTCGATGGAGGAGGCGAAGCCCATGGAGGTGAAGCCCACAGGGGTGGAGTAGTTGAATGTGGAGCACATAGAGGCGAAGATGGACCACACAGAGGTGAAGGCGGAGCATGTGGAGGAGGAGCTGATAGCGGATCATGTAGAGGCAGTGGGGTGACAAGAGGATATGATCTGCAAGAACCCTAGTTCGAGATGGGGGTATCGAGAGCAGTAATAGAGAGGTGGATAAGGGTGAGATACTGCACGGATGGGTGACATTGATAATTGGAGGTAGGCCACGTATAGAATAAGTGATGTGAAATAACTTCATATTGACACGTGGCAGTGTAGAATACCTAAGATTAGTATATATATAGATAAGTATGATGATTTGGAAATAGATTATCTTGAACAAAATCCTATAAGAGTTGATGCCAGTGAACCAAAATGTGTACTTTATAGACTAGATATAAATATTAAAGACCACCCAATAGAAATAGTTATATAAAGTTTACATAAAAGAGTTATAACTAGAAGAAATATAGGAAACCTTATATAATATTCTGCCTTTTTATCTCATCTAGAACCTAATATTATAGAATAATCCTTAGCTTATGAAAGTTGGTTTTTAGCTATGCAAGATGAGTTAAATTAGTTAAAGAGGAAAAAAGTATGGGAATTAATTAATAAACACTAAAATGTCATTTTATTGGAACAAAATGGGTATTTATAAAAAAGTAATATGAACATGGTGCAATCACTATAAATAAATCTAGATTAGATGTAAAAGGTTATAATCAAGAAGAAGGAATAGACTATGAAGATACCTTTTCCCATGTATCTTGGTTAGAATTAATTCAAATCCTTATGGAATATACATATTATATAAATTTTAAATTATATCATATGGATGTTAAATCTACTTTTATAAATATATTTTTAATGGAGGAAGTTTATGTTGAACAACCTCTTGGATTTGAATACCCTCACTTTCAAAATTTTGTTTTAAAATTTACCAGATCTCTCTATGGACTTAAACAAGCACCAAGATCATGGTATGAGAGGTTATATATTTCATTTTATCAAATGGTTTTACAATAGGAAATGTGAATCCTAATTTTTTTAAGAAAAATTCATATTCATATATCTTGTTGGTACAAATATATGTTTATGATGTTATTTTAGGGTAAAAAATCAAAAAATATGTAATAAGTTTTCAAGGCTTATGAAAAAATAATTTGAATTGAGTATGATGGGTGAGTTAAACTATTTTCTAGGATTTAAAATTTATCAAAACGATTTTAGAAATGTCTTAAACCAAATAAAATACATACTTGATTTACTTAAAAGGTTAGGATTGAAAATGGTAAGACTAATTCCAATCTTATGAGATCTAATGTTAAACATGATATGGATGAGACTGGAAAACCTGTTGATAACAAGATTTATAGAGTAATCATTGGATGTTTACTGTATCATATTATAAAGAAACTATACATTGTGTTTCTAGTATGTCTTTATAAAATATTTCAATCCAATCCTAAAATATCTCATTTAAATGCATAAAAAATAATTTTAAGTTATTTTAAAGGAATTGTATCTCTTTCTATAATTTTTACAAAAACATATGATTTTAATTTAACTACATATTCAGAAGCTAATTTTTTTGGATGTAGACTATATAAGAAAATAACCTTAGGAACATTTCATTTTCATGGTAAATCTCTAGTATCTTGGTCAAGTAATAAATAGCACTCTATATCATTGTCAACCGTTGAAGCATAATATATTGAAACAAGAATTTATTGTGAACAGTTGTTTTGGATGAAACACACTCTAATGGATTTTGAATTAAATTTTAGTTGTGTTCCAGTCAAATGAGATATCATGAGTGCTATCAACATTTCAAACAATTCAATCAATCATACAAGAATAAAGAACATTTATTTAAGACATCATTTCTTAGGATATCATTCACAAAAGGGTGATATCTCTTTAGAATTTATTTTAAAAAAAATTAATTAGCATATATTTTTACTAAACCATTACCTTCTAAAAGATTTGATTTTATCAAATACGAATTTTGTTTATTTAATTTCACTTGTATTTATTTCAAGTTTACTTAATAGTTTTATTTTCTAATTGAATAAATATTTTATTTTATTTTATATTTGGTGTTACTATTAGTCACATCAAAATAGGACATGTCACCTAGTTTTTGTTATGATAACATTGCATGTCACTCTATAAGAACCTTATATTACTATAAAACAAAATAAGGTAAGTCAGCTCTATATGTGAAACCCTTGAAAAACTTTGAACCTTTGACTATTTTCAATCCCAACATTTCTTCCCTGAACCTCCAATATTTTGAACCTCATTTAGAATGGTGAAAACCATCAAAAATTAGGGTGATACATATAGCGGGATCAAACGCCCAAGTATGGAAATGAAATTTTTAAGTGTAAGAGTGATAGATTTTTGTTGGCTATATAGTACTAATCTGATGATCAAAAAGCTCGTAAATCATCAAGGATGTGAGTTTTTTTTTATAAAAAACAAACCGAGTTTGTTTTTGTGAAATAATTTCATGAGTTTTATGAGACCGTGGTTTTTCATTTCAGTGACAATGAAGATTTGGCTAATACAGTTGTAAACTATAAGAGTTTTTATTTAACTTTTTTAGTCTGGTCGAAGCCTTTAAATTCCCTCGTGAAGGATATGCATACTTCAATACTTCCTTAGTCATTGTAGATGAAGTGATTCTGCCATAAATAATGAAGTCTCTATTCAGAATGTCAAATATTGAGAAAAATACTATGAAAGATCTATAACCCAAAAGAAGTTCCTTGTAAATTTTATTCATCCTTCCATCACATAGTGCAATAGAAAATTCAAAAAATTTATTTTTCAAGATGTTACATTAATTAATTTGTTTATGATCAAGAATATTGTGAATCTAGCATGTTATATTATTAGATATATGTGTCATGTTTAGAATAAGTCGGTGAATATTTATGCATTTTTAAGGATGTTAACTATAGTTTTTTATAACATTAGTGTTTTCCTAGATGATAATACTACAACTCATTGTCATGGATTAAGTGTGTTGAGTGAAAATATCTTAATACGAAGTGGTTTTTATTATAATTTTTCTTTAAATTAATTTTTTCCCATAAATTATAATGAATATATTGAGATATACCCTTCTTTGACTCAAGGGGAGTCATCTAAAATGGTAATTTCTAGTGATTTTGTTGTTCAGAC
Source organism: Viscum album (assembly GCA_963277665.1). Lineage (NCBI taxonomy): Eukaryota > Viridiplantae > Streptophyta > Magnoliopsida > Santalales > Viscaceae > Viscum > Viscum album. The sequence continues at coordinate 1,073,118,694 of OY728134.1, forward strand.
TCCTATAGTTGTACCAATATCTATAGAAAGACCAGTGAAAAGTGTTTATGTAATGGATGTTCTTTATAATGAAACTATTTCCTAAAGTATAAGATCAATAAGGGTTATTTTTCAATATTGATAAGTAATATCTCCTAAAATTAGGTCACCTCTGGCTACTATTTTAGTTCAGTCAGATGTTATACCTACTTCTTTTGTTAGAGAAAAATTGGCCTCATCTATCACTAGGTTAGTGAATATAGGTAAAGGAAGGAAAATTTCAATGGAGTTAGTTGTAATACCTCTTTTTTAAATATCTCCATATGGGTATATGATTCAACAACTTAGAATATAATTGGTTAATCGAGAAGCTATTAATGGATAAGAACAAAAAGAATCTGAAGTTGCAACTCAACCATTTTCAAATAGAAGAGCCAGGTCAGAATTAGTAGAACCATATAATATGGAGGGAAGACATAATATTTATGGAAATAAATAAGTTGATTAAACTATAAGTACATAATTCCATCAATATATGTTTTCTCTAATTCAATCACTACATACAAGTTCATTAATTCTTTTATCAAAACCGGATACTGCTAATGAGAGAGAACGAGAAAGATACTATGAATTAATGTATAAAGTGTAATCATTGAAAATTTAGTTTATTGAGTCCATAAGTGACATTAGGACTCTCTGTGAGCACAAAATCTCTAAATATGGTGTTAATTTGGTGAAGTGGTTAGTTCAATCGGTGTTGTAAAAGTTTTCAATGGAACTTAACATAGAAGCCACAAGTCAGGTGGATGTAATTTCAAGATTAGAATGAGTGTATATAAAAATATACACAATTACTTATACCATTTATTTAATGAAATTTTAACTTCTCTCAAATGAAATTGTTCAAGATATTCAAATATATATGATAGCTAAAGTTAGAAGGTTTCTTGATTTTCCATAGAGTTCTATTGTCTCCATTGATCAGTCTCGAATGGAAATCAACTCCTTAATCAAGGAAAAGGTACCAGGAATTCATAATAGTTCATCAAAGGTGTAAAAAGATGTCATATTAATTATTAGAGGACTGAAAAGAATTTTTGGGACCTTGGATAATAATTTCAAAGTTTTATAAAAGAAGTTTTAAGATTTACATTAGTTGTTCATAATCATTTTAAAGAAAGAATTATAACAACCATGTTCTTTATTACATGTTAATTAATGATTTATTACACAAAAGTACATATAATAAAGCCCAAAATATTAATAATTCTATTGTATTTAAAAATTATTTACATATCATAACATCATGAACATGTTATACAACCACATTATTGAAAACTTTCTTAACATGATTCTAAAATTCCATGGCTTTTATAACTGCACGGGATAACTTGGGGATAAATATAAGAAATGGGTGAGATATAAAGCCTAGTAATGGAATGGTATGGAATAAGGTTATACATTTTATACAATAGGCACACAAATAGAGAATAAAAATATTATTAATCATAAATATGAACAATGAGACATGATATAACATGATAATCATAACATGGGAAATGTAGAAACAACTTAAAACACTGTATCATAAACATAGGTCAAGGCTAAATCGCCAAGGAAAAATGGTGGAAAAAGTATAATAAAGGAATTAGTTTCACTCCTTTTCCAAAAATGATGTTTTATGAGACTAAACATTACCCAATGCATTAAAGTGCTATATAATTCTGAGTGCACCTGTCACTTTCATTTCTTTCTCATGCTTAAGTGTTCCACATAGATCATACAAAATGGATTCATTCATCATCTTATTTTATTCCATGATTAAGGATTTTGGAATATACACACTTAACTACTAATTAAAAGAGGTATAAGTGTATAAATGTGGAAACCCCTGATAGAAAATGGGTGTGGTATTCACTACACAATTGTTTTGGCATGGAAAATTGTGGTGAAATTCCGACAGTATAACGGTGTCACTTAAAATTTCATAAAATGGGTTTATGAGAGAGAGAAATGGGTATCTCATAATTTGTAAATAAAATGGGAATTAATATATACATGGAAATAAATATATTAACATAAGTAATTGTAAATATAAGTCATAAGATAATAAGGAAACTTGAATAAAGAAGAGATGGTGAGGATCCCTTACTTGAGTGTGTGAATCCAAATTCGTGGTAAGGGATTCTTGAGGGCTTGGGATACCTTGATAGGAATATATATAGTGGAGGGAAGAGTATTTATGTGATTAAAGGAGTTTTAGTGAATTAAAATTGGATCTTGGGTGGGTTTATATAGAAAAATAGAGGCATTTCTTTATTATTTAGGTTTTAGACTTTACATAATAAAATAACCAAAACTAAAAAACATCCCATGGTTTCTACCAAATGAGAGTGGATATAATTATTTTATAAGTCCAAGGGGATAAATTAATAAAATAATACCCTTGTTTATGTGGAGGTGAGTCATACTCTTAAAGAAATTATTTTGAAACCTTAAAATATATTAATAGTTTTGAAGGATTCATAATAACGTTATAAAATTAATAAAATAAAATTAAAAGCACATTATTTTAAATGAAAAATATATATTTTTCCATGGATACATTTTATAGTATTTATTACATCACTTTTGGATCATTTTGATTTTATAATACATAAAGTATATTTATACGGTATTTATTTTTTACTCAAAAATTTGACTATCTGAAAAAATTATAAAAAACTCACCGTTGGATAATTTTGATGTTATGATTCCAAAAAAAATATTAATTTTATCTAAATAATTTCTTAAGTATTTGAATTTTCACTTTTCAAATAAAATTGACATTTATTAATAAATAATGGGTTTTTTGACAATAAAATTTTCCAAACCCCTATAAAAATTACATTTGACTTCCTAAAAATTCTATGATAGTGTATATTTAATCATAATATATTATTAAAATATTTTTTATTTGAAAAATATTTTAATTCATAAAAATAATTTCTATAATTGAATTTCAATATTACCCAAAAATATTATTTTTATTTTATTATATCTAAATAAAAATCATTTATAAAGTAACCATAATAGGATAGAAATATATTAATTATTTTATAAAAAAAATAATATACATACTCATAATGCTAGGGTATTGATAGATATACCTTTAATACATAAGAAAATTCCCTAAGAGTAAGGTGTGTTATGGTGATAATTTCATGGGGTGGTTCGGCATACATGGTTTGGGTCGTGATCACGATGAGCTTGAACTTATCTTGTAAATGGTTTCTACAATGCATAAATTGTTGGATATCAGATTGGTATTAATCAAGATTAAATCCTTGTGATGTTATCTCCCTCAAAATCTCTGATAAATGGGCTTCATAGGGCACGATCCTACTGGTTGATTCCATCACTTCCTTTGTCTGTGTCAATTGGATTTGCTAAAACCCTATATTTATACTAATAATGTGATCACTATTCAAAGACTATTATAAATGATAATAATACTTAATGGTCTTTCAGATCCAATTGGACAAAATTAATTACATTTGTTTTCTATAATCATATTACATAATAATCTATTTAATTAAAAATGGCCGAATTTATTTTTAATAGTTCGGGTCATTACAATCTCCCCCCCCCTAAAGAAATTTCTCCCTCGAAATTTTCATTTCCCACACTAAAACAAATTTGGTTAACTCTATTTCATCACTTCCTCTAGTTATCATGTCACTTCTTCAAACTTTTTGTTTCTCCATTTCACTTTGACCAGGGGCATTTTATTATTTCATATAACTTTGTATCTACAATCTAATATCTTCATCAGCTGCTTATCATATGAGAAATCAATCTCCAATGGTACCACTTCTAGATTAAGTTCATGTGAGGGGTCTAGTATGTACTTTCTCAAGCTGGATATACCAGGAATAAATCATGTACTTAAGATAGTTTAGGTGGGAGTGAAAGTTGGTAGGTCGCCGCTCTAATGTGATCAAGCATCTCAAAGGAGATGATATATATTTGACTAAGATTTTCCTTTTTTCAAAACCTCATCACTTTATTCCATAGAGATATTTGGAGTAATACCATATCTCTAACATCATGATCTAGGTCTCATCGATGATTTCCAGCGTATCTCTTCTGTCGACTCTAGGAAGCCTTGATTTGTCGGTAAATGGTCCTAACCTTTTCCACCATTTATTTGACAATTTTAAGACCTATCAGTTTTCATTCCCCGACTTCATCCCAACATGTATGTTTTCTGCTCATCTTCCCATAAAGGGATTCATATGGAGCCATTTGGATTCTAGAGTGAAAACTATTGTTATATGAGAACTCCACTAGAGGTGGATGTTGGTCTCATCCTCCTTTTAAGTCCGTAGAAGATTATATTAATATGTATTCTAGTTTCTGAATAGTTTGATCAGACTAGTCATCAGTTTGAGGATGATAGGTCATACTAAATTTCATCTTAGTGTTTTGATCATGTTAGAGACTTTTCCAGAACATGGAGGTGAATATCAAATCTTGATCGGATATAATCTATAGTGGTACTCTATATAGAATTACCACCTCTCTAATTTATGTCTATGCAAGTTGATAAAGTAAGAAATCCTCTTGAATCATAATGATGTGTATAGTATTTGTAATATGATCCACCATAACCTAGATATCATTGTTTCCTCTGGATATCTTCAGAAATTCGGTGAAACGTTCCATGGTGATATTTTCCCATTTCCATATGGATATGGGTAATGGTTGCAGCATCCCCTTCAATTTGTGCCTTTTAACTTTCACTTACTGACATACAAGACATGTTGATGTATATTTTGTGATCCCCTTCTTCATATTGTCCCACCAATAGTGTTCTTAGATATCTTGATACATCTTTGTGCTTCTAGGATGGTTAGAAAAGGTTGAGTTATGTGCATCATCCAAGAGCTCCTTCTTTAACTCAAGAGATGATGGCACACATAGTCTTGACCCAAATCTTACAACACCTTCTTCATTAATATTGAACTCTAAGGATTTCCTTTTTTTATAGTTTCCACTTTCTTCTAAATTCCCACATCATCTCTTTCAGAATCCTATAACCTTACCATAAGATATGGTTAGGAAATCATTTGTGAAAGTATCGATGATGTTCCTTCCTTTATGATTTTCATGTCCACCCTTTCTAAATATAATAAGACTGGATCCCTCCCAATTCTCATCAATAATAGAATTTTTGGATCATTTCTACTTATAGCATCAATTAATTTATTCACTTTTCTTGGATGGTACTAAATTGAACATTCATAGTCCTTGATCATCTCTCACCACCTTTATTGGTGCATATTCATCTCTTTCTTGGTGAATATATACTTGAGGATTTTGTGATCTATATATATTTCACACTTCTCCCCAAAGATATAATCCTACAATATTTTCAAAGTAAACATCACTGCAGCAAACTCTAGATCATGTGTTGGGTAGTTTGTCTCATAAACTTTCCGCAACATTGAATCATAGGATATGAATTTGTTATTTTTAATTAACACATACCCCAATACTTTCTTTGAATCATCGCTTAATACCATGAAAATCTCTCCACGTATGGTTATTGTGAGCAGAGGTGAACTGGTAATTCTCCTTTTTAAATATCTAAAGTTATCATCAGGTTTATCATTCAAAGAAAACTTTAATCCCTTCTTAGTAATCTTGGTAAGATGGTTTTAAAATCATGAGAAATTTCTCAAAAATAAGTGATAATATCCAACTAACCTAAGGAAGCAATGGATATATTTCATAGATATTGGCCTCAGCCATCCTTCAATTGATCCAATCTTTGAAGGGTCTACATATATCCCATTTCTTGTGATGATATTACCTAATAATTATACTTCCTTCAACCTGAACTTCCATTTTTTATACTTGCCATAAATCTTCTCCTTCCATGAGGTCTTCAGCACAGTGATCAAATTCTGCTCATGCTTCTCCTTTGTTTTGGAGTATATTAGAATATCATCTATAAATACTACCACAAATTTTTCAAGGTAATATCTAAAGACTCCATTAATCAAGTCCATAATGATTTATGGATCATTAGTGAGTCTGAATGTAATTACTATAAATTCATAGTGCTCATACCTTGTATGAAAAGCAGTCTTGGGATATCCTCCTTCACCCTAGCTTGGTAATATCCCAAATACAGATCCACCTTGGAGAATTATTGTTCCCTACATAGATGATCAAACAAGTCATCAATTTGTGTTAGAGGATACATATTCTTTATCTTGATATTGTTGAGCTCATGATAATCAATGGAAAGGCTTATTGACCCATCCATCTTCTTGATGAATACGACTAGTCCACCCCATGGTGAAGCACTTAGGAATATGAACCCTTTATCTAGATTCTCATATAGTTGTCTCTTCAGTTCCTCAAGTTCCACAATTTCCATTTTATACTTTTTCTTGTATAATGTTAATTCCCCAAGTATAAGATCGATTAAAAATTCAACCTCTCAAATAGGAGGAAGACCAAGAAATTCCTTGAGAAACACATCATAATATTCCCTCACAATAGGCATGTCTTCTAGGATGATTCTTTCTTTAGACTCAATCATTTGGTCAAGATATAATTTCTTGTAGAGAAATAATATTTATGTTTTTTATGATGGTTCTAACTAAGATTCATCCTCCTCCTTGCACTTGTACAGAATCATGGTTTGATTCATGATATAGAGATTTATTTCCTTTTCACGACAATTTATGTTATCTCTATATAGGGAAAGCCAATATATACCCAAAATTTCATTAAATTCAACCAAAGAGAGTATTAAAAGGTTTTCTAGGAAGTTTAGCCTAAAAATATTTATAGGGTAGGATATTTGGGATGCAATAATTTCCTCATTTGTTTTCACTGAAATCTCTACTTCCATGCTTTTTGGTGGTGTTTGAATAGTTATACTAAATTTTTTTGAAATGAAGTAGTGCGTATAACAAAAATAAAAAAGTATGTTCACTATTATTGAATGAATAATTAGTGTTCCTATCACCACCTCATTTTTGGAATCCACCTCAGCAGTTGTGATGGAGAAATATCACCCTTACTGGATTGGAGATTTTAGTTGTCTCTAAAAAACCCTTAGCTTAGTGCATCGATTTGAAAAGTGCACTGGTTACTTACAATTAAATCAATGAACAATGTTTTCAGGGTTTAATGGAGAATTATTTTATTACTCTTCATTAGTGGGTTTATCTTATAGGAAATTTCTAGCTAGGTTCCCTTCCTTCCCGCACTTTAAGCATTTCCTTGTCCCCCTTAGGCAATTTCCAGGGTTCTTATTTCCGCACCATTGACAAGTGGGATGTTGATATTTCTTGGAACCGTTTTATTTCATCATCAGACCACCAAAATTAAACCCCACTTTTGGCTTCATACCCTTGTGATACCCTTGAGATTCATCGATCACCATTTCGACTTTGATTTAACATTGGATAATTTCCTCATAGCTATTAAAGTCGAGGATCTCTAGGGATTTTTTAATACTAGGTTTTAACCCACCGAAGAAGTGGTAAACCTTGTATTTAGGGGTAACGACAAGGACAGAGTTGTATCACACAAGTCTTGTGAATTTTTCCTTGTGCGCCCTGATAGATTCGTCATATTTCTGCTTGAGGGAAAGGAAATACCTTTATATTTTAAGATGGAGAGTGTGAGGAAAATATTTATAAAAAAACATTTTCCATAACTCCTTTCACCCCATCACTTTGATCTATTCATCAGTCTTTGCATTCTTGATCAACATACACCATTATTAATCTTCTCCCTCCATATGATGAAATATAGTAGAACCTTATATTTATTAAAACATTGAAGGATAAATAAGATATTCTAAATTCATTTTATCTATTATTTCATGATTCAGGGTTCAGATGATCCATTTAAAGTTAGATTCCTTTGTCTCATAAAGTTATCAGTCGTATATTTTTCACTATTATGGGGATTTGGATGCTACTATTGATCCAAGTTTCTATTCAAAACATGAGTCATATGGGATAGTATCTTCATGAATTTCATGATTCTTACTCCCATCAGGATGAGTGTCTCATTGGGGAATTCATCTCATTTTACTTCACATTGATTGTTTACTTGATTACTTCTATTTCTATCCATTGTCTAGAATAAAAAAATTAGGGATGAGTATTTTTAAACTATTAAACAAATAAATGATAATTTAATGACATTAAAGGGATAACTTATAACTTTATTTTATTTTATTAACTTGTGAATTTCTAGGATTCAATAGATGTTATCCATGATATATTTCCTAACATATATTCTTATGGTCATTTTTTGTTCCCTTAATAATGTCTCAGAATGATATTATGGATTTACTAAATCACATCACCCAGGAGTGTCAAACTTGGTGTGCAGTAAGGTCTATTGTTGTGTACTAGGTTACACCGTGTTAGGCCCAAAACACCTTGTCAGAATTGTTACCCCTAGGTACATCTATTCCAGAACCACATCCACATGTAGTGTCCTGTCAAGGATGAATTTTCTTGATAAACCATTTACTCTATACTTAACAAAATTTAGGGATGTTTAGTTATACTTAGTCTTATACCTAAGTCTTTCTCCAAAGTTTTATAATCTTAATCCTAAAAGTAATTAAAATTTTCCTCAGATACTAACTATAACAACCTTGTTCTTTATTACACATTAATTCAGGATTTATTACATAAAAGTACACATAATACAACCTGAAAGATCGATAATTCTAGTGTCTTTGTGAATTAAGTCCATAAAATAAGATCTTGAACATGGTATAAAACAACTTTATTGAAAACCTACGTAACATGTTTCTAAAATTCCGTGGTTTTTATAACTTCATGGGATAACCTAGGGACAAACATAAGAAAGGGGTGAGATATAAATACTAGTAAGAGAATGAACATGGTATAATGTGATACATGTTATACAATAGGAATATCAATGGGGCATAAAAAGTGTAGGAATTATAAACATGAAAAATGGGACGTGATATAGCATGATAATCATAACATGGGAAATTTGGTAACAACTTAAAACACTTAATCATAATCATAGGTCAAGGATAGATCACGAAGAGGGGGATTTCTTTATTATTTAGGTTTTGGACTCCACAAAATAAAATAACTAAAACCACAAAACATCCCATTGTTTCTGCCAAATTGGATTTGTTATCATTATTTAATAATTTTGAGGTCCAAACTTGATAAAATAATACACTTTATTATGTGAAGTTGAGTCATACTCTTAAAGAAATGACTTTAAATCCATAAAATATATAAATGGTTTTGGAGGATTAATAATGGATTTATAAAACTAATCAAATAAACATATAATCACATTATTTTAAAGGTAAAGAATATATTTGGTCGTGTATACCTCTTATAGTATTTTTTACATCACTTTTGGGTCATTATGATGTCATAATACATAAAGTATATTTATATGGTATTTATTTTTTACATGAAAATTCGATTGTCTTAGAAAATTATAAAAAATTAATCGGTGGATAATTTCAATATTATGATTCCAAAAATAATATTCATTTTATCTAAATAATTTTCTGAATATTTCAATTTTCACTTTTAAAATAAAATCAATATTTATTAAGAAATACTTGGTTTTTTGACAATAACAGTTTTTGAACCCATATAAAAATTACTTTTGACTTCATAAAATTTATATGATCATTTATATTAAATAAACATTATTAAATAATAATATTTTGTTAAAATATTATTTTTTTCAAAAATACATTAATTCATAAAAATAAATTCCTTAATTAAATTTGAATATTATACAAAAATACTATTTGTGTTTTATTATATCTAAATAAAAATCATTTAAAAAGTAACCATAATAGGATGAAAAATATATTAATTATTCTATAAAAAAATAATATGAATACTCCTAATTTTAGGGTCTTGATACATATCCCTTTAATACACAAGCAAATTCCCTAAGAGTAAGGCCCGCGATAGTGAGACTTTCATGGGGTGGTTTGGCATATGTGGTTTGGGCCATGATCTCGATGATCTTGAACTTCTCCCATAAATGATTTTTTCATGCTTAAGTTATTGGATATCATCTTTATATTGGTCAAGGGAAAATCCTAGTGATTTTATATCCTACAGAAGCTCCGCTATGAAATTAATAGGGTATGATCCTACTGGTTGAGGTCATTACTTCCTATGTCTATGTCAATTGGATTTTTTAAAACCCTATATTTTTACTAATCATGTGATCACTATTCAGTGACTATATTATCAATGGTAATGATACTTAACGGCCTTTTAAATCCAATTGTATAAAATGAGTACATGTTTTTTCTATAACCATATTACATAATAATACATTTAATTAAAACAAAAGAAGGATTATATTTATAATATTTTGGGTCATTGTAAGAATACTTAATAGATGAAGAAGAAGAATAAGAGAAATATTCCTTTTATAAACCACATAGGTATCTAGTATTTTCAAAATGAAAGTAAATATTTTATGTTTATTACCCAGTTAGTTTTTCAGAAATCTAGTTTGAAGTTTTGATGAAGTTAGTTGTTGGTTGTGTCAAGAAAAGAGATGTGCAAAATTTATTTGAAAATTTTTCTCAACGGGTCTGGAATGGATTCATAAAACTCTTGTGTTACTAAAAAAATGACATGATGAGGAGTATTTAAACTTTTTCGAAATATCTATTTTAAATTTGAGGGAGACGTGTGTCAGGACCTCCTATTATCAATATGCATGCACCTACCTCTCAAAGACTCAATGTGACATTTGATCCTATAGAATTTTACTTAAGGTAAGATCTAGGGTTTGTGGAAGAAGTCTCATTAGATTTACTTGAACTATCTTTTAATTTTTCCTTTGTTCCTGTATATAATTTTGATATGGAAAGATCTCAATCAGAAACTCTCAACATTCAATCCACCTATGTAAGGATCGCATAAAGTGATTAATCTGGACTCGGGTCATCTTTACTAACTTTAGGTGATATTGTTGGAGAGATGGTTAATTCTATTTTTCCTACATCCTCCCAACCTTCTACCCATCCACTATTATTCAAAAAAACACTATGAAAAGTAATTTAATTCCTCATAACTAAAAAATTTTCACATTTTTATTATTTAGTTGAATTTGTGTTTTACAAAAATTTTAATGGTGATTCGTGAAAACATTTCAATGCCTACATGATTATATTTAATGTATTTTTCATGAATTTATTTCCTCTGTTCTTATTTTTTTAGTGAATGTGTTTATCCATATTTTCAATATGTTTCTAATTTATTCTTAGAATGTATTCACTATTCTTGTTTTTTGTTTATCATTAATATTTATTAATATTCCTTAATTATTCAATGAGTTTTATTCTTAATATTTTTATTAACACAATTTCATGACAAGTTTTGTTTTCATTTAGTAGCATTGAATATCTACACTTGTTCCCATGAAATATTGATTATATTATTTTCTTTGTTTTACTTATTTTTTATATCATAAAAATGATGAGAAAAAAAGGAGAATATAAAATTAAAAAATGGATAACAAAAAGGAGAATAAAAATTTTCTATTCAATGGGTTTTATGATAATAAGAAGGGAGTTATTATTGGAAAGACTTACATTATTCCAACATATCATAGTTTTTATGTGTTTTTATGATAAAAAAAATCCCTATTATTATTATAATAAGTTTTTATTAAGTGATTCAAATGATATTTTTTCATAAGGAATTTATCTTAAACTGACTATATGTGATTATCTTACACTGAGTAAAATGTTCTATCTACGGAAGAGAACATTATCGTATGAGAATTGAAGTTTTGAAATATTATCTTCTGACTACACAGAATCAGAAAAATTTGGGTTGAAGTTTTATCTTACTACATAAAATAATATCTTACAAATAGAATTATTGAGCTACTACATTTTTAAAGTCAGATATTTTGGTCATGTTGTAGTTATGAAATTTTTTTCTTGTGAGATCCAGAGAGGTATTGAATGTTGAGTATCACACTTCAGTAACATGTTTATATTATGAAGAAAATTATTCTATTCAAGTTAAAATCTGGTTATCTTATGCTCCAAAGAAGAAAAATATTTGTTTTAACATATAAGGTCTCTCATAAATTTATCTTATGGGAACAGTGTTATCAATTTGATATCTTAAAAAAAACTAGATGTCTTTTAGAATGTCACTATTACTTTCATAATATATTGATAAGTAATTTCATAATTTTGAGCATATTAGAAAAGTATTTTTATATTTAAGGAAATATCGATTTTTAAAAAGTGTCATTTTTTCAAGAATGGAAAGATATGAAGAATAATAAGATTTCTGACATCGCCACTACAAAAGCTTATTCCATATTTGGAAAGATTGGATACAAGCCATTAATAGTCTGCCTTATCAATTTTTCAATGGATTATCAAATTGAAAATTGTGATTATATCATATTATTAATTTCAAAATCAAATATTAGATATAAAATAAATAGTTAGCTGCTATATGGATATACACAGATACAAGAACACACATATGTTTACACGCACCTACATGTGATTACTCTGATAATGGTAACAAAGAATGCTTATACATATAAAAGATCATATACCAAACTCATGTTCTATACTTTCAAGTTTATCAGTTTTGAATAACGATAATCCAGAGTTGCGCTTTGAAGATCATCATCTTATAAGGACTTATATTCATTAACTCTTAGTTGTTTCTTTCAATTTTGTGCTGCAATAGTTCTTTAAAGTTCATTCATATCTATTTTGTTTACACTTATTTTAAGTGATTGTGTTAAGGATATGTATTTTTATTATAAAGGGAGATCCTATTGGAAAGATATTATACATTTTTAACTTGTAATAGGTTATTTTACTGTACTGGGAGCCTTGAAAAAAGGGTTTTTATAGTGAAAATCACAAAACACGTGCAGTAGAGTGTTAGTGGAGTGGAATAAAAGGTTTATATTACTAAAACCACTATAAATATATTATATTAAATATCTTTATGCTAAATTTTTATATTTATGATTCCTACATTTATCAAGAGAAGAATTTGAACTCACATACCTTGAATAGGGTGGTTAAAAGTAAAGTTAATTTTAGGAACACAATTCACCCCGCTTAAGATTCATGTTATCCATTATCTTGGAAAACATTAGGTATATTATTAAATTTATGTGGTGTATATACTACCTATTTAAGATATCATATCATGAATCATCTTTTAATCATGTTATTAGAAGTTAAATTACAATCCCTCTCTTTCAAGGGGTTTTGATTAAAGTATTACTCAAGCCATAAAATTTTATCCTGGTCTCAGTTCAGATTCTTTGAGGCATGTTAAATGTTATTCCCCAGGTTTCATATGTATGGTGTTATGTTGATTTAATATACCATGTATGTTTTATACATATTTCCTTATAATTCATGAGATAAACTAAGCCAAATCATGTTCTTTTCTTCAAATTTCTTTTGACTCAAGTATATCTCCAAACATAAAAGTTTTTGGTAACTCAATTTTCATTCATTGAGTTATAATTATTCACTTGAGCTTATTTCATATAATTTGGGTACATTATACCATTTTATTGTATTATGTGGTATTATGTAATTATTTACATTTTTACCACATAAACACATTTTCAAGTGTTTCATCTTCATAGGGTCTGTTTCTTATAAGGGATATTGAAAACTCAAGTCTCCTTTCCTTGAGTTATATTGTTTTTTCATTAAATTATTTCTTCCATGATTGGTTTATATCACCCGAAAGTTTTATTATATGTTATTTTATAATCCAAATTGGTAGAAGGAAGTTTTAATACAAATGAATGTTTTGTTACTAATCTTAAAGTGTAATTTTTGGAAAAATGTATTTTGAAAATAATAAAAAGTATTTTTATGTAACTTTAATATGTTTTTCTTCCTATCCTCATTTATCTAGCATAAAATTTATGTATTTTCAAGTCTCCATTATTGTAGAATCTTTTTAAATGTAAGTATTTTAAAAAAAATCATTTCACCATTTTAAAAGTTACCCTTGAAAGTGACATGTAAATTCTTATTTTACGTTAATGTTAAAAATGTTTTTTAAAAGCTATTTTAAATTTTCACTTACATTTCCATTATCATTTTCAAAAGGATTTACCCTAATGGGGTTTATGTTTCATTATTTATCCTCTAATATATATATATATATATATATATATATATTATCGTTTGGGGGATTGAACTCATGGTATCAAATAATTCAATTCTTGATCCTTTCTTTTTATGATAGTGTTATAAGAATTCTTTTTGCTAGTATATTTTTCATTTATGTCAACACCCATATAGGTTTCCATTGTTACACTAGGGATACATTATTTTGAAACCATTCACCTTATTTCTCTAGATGGATTATGATCATGTTATTTCAGTATTATCTTATTTGTGTTCAAATTTATCTATATGATGTGAACATCACATTTTACATAATATATATTGGATTATGTTCACCTATAATGAACTTTATTCTATTTACATGGGGAAATTTATTATCATTTATTATGTTGTTCTTCTAATATGAGTGATTATTGGAAAAATGACTATGTATTGTTTGATCATACACCTTCTTTCTTTGGATGGTTCATGATTATGTGATCCCATTTATTAATATGGGAAAAATTATTGACATTATTGATTATTATTGACTGCTAATATAGGTAGATCATGAAGTAATATTCCATAGTATTCATTATATATATAGTTATGTTTTTAATCAACCAAATTTTCCTTAGAGAATAGTATGAAAGGTATTTTTTACTCTTATAGTGAATGCATTGGACTTAATCAGTTGACCGGTGAGGCTTAGAATTATATAGCCCCCATGATTCATAGAAAGGTCTCATGAGACAAAACCAGTTGGGTTTTGGTGTATACATCTTCCAATAATAGGATTGTGTCTTGGAACAAGGCCTTGAAAACATGTTTTTGATGTTTATCATTATACATTCCATTAGTATGAGATCAGTAATTATTGATATCCATGTTTTCATTTATTTTCATTTATATAGCATGCTCTCAATTTCAGTTGATTATGGAATTATTCAGATTATTTATTCATACCATGATTATGTTTTTTTACAGTTTAGGTTATAAGTTTCTCTTACTAAATTTTTGAGTTCACATATTTCTTATGTTTACATTCCATAGGTTATGATGAAAAATAGTACATGAGACATGTTTATAATGAAAACACATGTGAAAGAATTTATGGGAGATGTTGAAGACTCTTTATGGATAATGTAGTTTCTTATATAGTGAAAAAATATCCATTAGTTGAGAAAGTCATGGATTTTGTTAGTTTATGTTTTTTCCTAATTATCTAAATCTCTAAGCTTAAAAGGTCTTGGTAATGTATGTAATAAAATACTTGATTTAATTTATGTAATTATGATATAATTTTGGTCAGGAATTTATAGTTGGTATTGAAACCAGTATGTAAATTATGTGTTTATGGAATCAGACTCAAGAGTGTAGGTTTGGGGAATCACATGAAAGGCTCTACCAAATAAATCTTATTACCTCTATGTCATATAGTCATACTTTAAACTCATTAAAATCCATAGATGTCATGATATGAGAATGAAAATATATCAATATTTTAATGATTGATAAATCGATAGAGAACTCAACATTCATATTAGTTCAAACTCTTAAAAATGCATTAGGAAACATGTCAAGATGCATATTTTCCCCTATATGTAACTTTTTTAAGATAATAATTCTATTATTCTAAGAACCAGCTCATCCAATTGATAGGATAAATCCCTGAGGTCTCGAATAATGGGACATTCCTAGCTTTCATTAATATTTTACTCCCCTCAATAAGTGTAGATGTACCCATATTCTGAAATAAAATAAACTCTATGACCATGGAAGTAAATATGATCCTTATACTTAACTAAAAAATCAATTCAAATGATGAGGACATATGTTTCCATATCAAAAACCAAAAATTCCCATGAAATTTCTACACCACTTAATAAAACATGATGGACACTTAAACCCTCATCATGTACTTTCTCTTATGGGTGTATAAATATTCATTGAATATAGAATTAACCCCACATGAAATCTATATTGATCAAACACTCATAATGATACAAAGTAATCATGTATATTTGTATCAAAAAATGTGAATATCAAATTATATGTGATTAGTAAGGTATATTATACTTCTACATGTTCAGCATTAAACTCCTTTGTATCATGTTCTAGAGATAACAATTTCCCCTTTCCCTTTATAGCCTCACCTCATTGAGGTTTACCACCCATCCTATCCAGAGATCCGAATTCAGCATGTCTATGTTTCTCAACTAGAATTTTAGAACCTTGTATCTAGTTGGGATATACAATACTAGATTCCCATGACTATCAACTAGAATCCTAGAACCCTGTATCTAGTTGGGATATAAAATTATATATTCCCATGATAAGTGTGTGAAATAATTCTTCAAATGTACCATTCTTTCACATTAATGAAATGTATAGGGTTTATTAAGATGGTCTTGCTTTAAGTACACCATGTTACCACATTGAAACTAATAAAGGATAGAAACTCACAAGTCTAGTAGTATGAAACTAATTAAGGTTTATATAATTATATTTATTTACAACCCACCCAAATTCAATCACAAGAATAAACAATAATAATGCATGTACCTCTTCTGGGTCTGTAACCCGCAATCAGCATCACCTCTCCTAAGGCGTTCAGTAAGCTTAATGTCTTCATATCAGATCATAGAGTGGCCTAATCATTTTTTTCCCAACATATTTTCCTTGATACGTTTCATTCTATGTTTGACTAAGATTTTTTCCCTATAGATCTCATACAATTCATAGCAATGTCTAACTCCAAACATCTTCCTATGTATCATACATATCTTAAATACCACTTTATCATGAACACACCCACTAGGAACCCATCTTAGTCCTATAGTGAAGATGAGAGTGAACCTTGAATACCACCACCAATCGGCCACAAGTTGGTGACTATCATTAAGGATATAAATCATGAAAATGAGATGCATTACCTGTCATGACCCAACCTAATTGGGTCATGAACCTGATCATCTAACCCCATGTATATTATTTAATACCTTGATTTACTTCCCTAGATACCACAGGATATTATACACTAGGATCACTTATCAGACTAATGATTTTCCCCACAGGCCAACACATGTTCTTTCAATGTATTTTTTCCTCACTCACACATATCATAGGAAACTTTCTAAGATTTTTCCCTTCCTGAAACTACTCTAGGAAAATATTTCTTAACTATGAAGTTATAATTAGGTAAACTCTCAAAAATAAAGGGGTGCCTTATCGAAATGGGTAGTAACATTTAGTCTTTTAAATATCAATTTTATAGGGGTGTTACACTAACCCATTTTAAAGTAAAATGCCCTCATTATAGACCCCAAACCTCAAACCAATGAAGTGAGTCTGCAATTCTAGATGAGTATTTGATATAATAAATTTATCATGACTTGACTTCGAAAGGTCATGAACCTGGTCATATGACCCATGAGATTCTTGTAATACCTTGGTTGCCTTTTGAGAACACCATATACTATTACCCACCAGGGTAACTTATCAGACTTGTAATTGTCCCCATAGGCCAACACATATTATTTTAGTGTGCTTTGTCCTCACTCACACACACCCTTGAAAACTTCTTATGATGTCACCCACAGTGACACTACTCCATTCCACACTCACTTAATTGTGGAGTTCTAATTTAGTATCCTCAAAAAAATAATGGTGAACCTTGTTGACATGGGTAATAACTATTTGTCTTTTAAGTCTCACTTTTATAGAGGTGTTATATTACCCTCATAATCCCATGAATACATAAATAATACCACAAATACATATTATAATATATAATAAAAACAAGATACCACAATTCATTTAAATTTCATACAAATCCATGTATCAAAAATGAAAATTACCAAAAGAAACCCCTTTGGTAGTGAATCCTTACCATCCCCAATCCCCAAGATAATAATGTCCTGGTCAATCATTGAATCCCTCCTAAAAGATTGAAAAAAATATTTATATATATATATATATGTGCGTGAGAATTATTATATAATCAATAACATCATCTTCAATAAATCTCATGAAACTGTGGAAGAATATTATTATTGCCTTATAGAACAACTATCATAACCAAAGCTCACCTAACTGGGTTAACTATTACCCAACCTTACCATGACTTAATTTCCTAATATTCTATCCAAGTATAATAACATAATATAATAATAATTTATCAATAAGTTATCCCATAACAACTTCCTCACAATATTTTTACTCTCATACACAAATAAAAAACATCTTGGTGCTCTCACCCCTTCCGCAACCATGCAATCAAATAATATATACAACATCACAATCACATAACACATACCATCCATATATCATAATTATCGAATATCCACCATCACATACCATTTCATAGAAAAAAACCTATATCCCCACATCATCACATATAAATCATGATAGGGAATTGTTAACATTAAAGTCATCAACCCCATTCCCTCTTATCACAAACCAGGCCAATGGGGCCTATATCGTGACTACCGCAAGCCCACCTCCTAGAGGATAGGGGTCGGTGACCAACCCTAGGTAGGAATATCACACACATAGGTGGAAGTATCCTAATGTACCTATACAAATTCACACATATTCATTACCATGCAATTCCAAAATTAAAAATAACTCAAACCAACACATGCATATTCCTATGATCTAACAATCAGAGATCAACAGTAAAGTAATGAAAGTGATAAAGAGGGCCAAATACAAGCCCAACCAAAATCTGTCAAGAGTCTAACCTTATACAATGGTGAGAAATATGATAAAATGAAACCACCTAGAAAACATCTCATTCTATCAAGATCATTCTATTGTCCACCTACTCCCAATCCTCATAGGACACCATCAAATGGTACATCGTTTGTATAAGACACAACATGTATGGGTAAATCCCATGCAAAGGTGAGTATAAAAAAACCTTGTATGATACCCAAAAAACACTGAACATGAATCATAAGGAATAGTAAACTCATAAAAATGATATAGTAATTAATACATAAACAAGAAAACCCAAATATACTTAGAAAGGACATTGTGCCTCTAGGTGGTCACAACAAAATGGCTTGCCCTAAGATTCTACTAGAAATAATGATTATTATAAGATAATCCACACCATGAGCCATTAAATCACTAGAGATAATCATCTAAGAGGTCATGATCATGCCCCCCCCCCCCACCACCACCCAAGAAATCTCCTTGGTCTTAGAAAACCTGGTACTCAAATAAGGGATCACACCCATGACCACTGAGGGATACCACAAACCTAATACGGATCGACCCACTATATAGGGGATCATATAATAATGATACCATGAACCCTACTAAAATGTATAGTTAGATATAGGATCAACACACTACTCAATGAGGTCACATCGATTCCATAAACCCCACCTAGGGTATAAAAATGGTAAAGTATCACTCTCTAGTCTCACGGAGGGACACCACAAACTCTTTTTGATACTTCTCCTCCATAGGGGATCAAAATCCTAGATTGTGGACATAATGCCACACTATACCCTCAAGGGAAAACACTCAAATGATACTAGACCATAATAAAGAAACAAAGGTCTCCAAACACCATTAAAGGTAGTACATGACATGTACTAGGGGTATACAGCATGTCCAACCAACCTCGGGTTTTCCCAAGCGGTGATTTATCACAAAACATATAAATATACATATAAAAAACAATGTAGGAAGAGTAAATATCATGTATATATTTCCCAATAACATTCCCTTTCCATATTCCCATGCCCGTGTACCATTGGTTGTGGCTGTGTATGAACCTGTGTACACTTGGTTGTGACCATGTACACCTAGTTGTGTCTGTACCCATGTTCCCTAGACCATGTCCATTTACTCTATCCGTTTTCGTGTTATTAGGCCTACCTTTTACCATGTAACCTATGGGTTACATGTTGATCCACTAATCACGAGTCACATGGCATGTGATTGGGTCGCACGAAGTGTGATATTTAATACTCCATAGAAAAACTAGCATCACATCCAAGAGGGTACCCCACAGTGCATGATCCCAGATGACATGTTGTGTAACCTGAAAAATTCCAAAACCCTCAGGTTCTTCTTCCATGTCGTCCATGAAAGACATCTATGTCTCCAACCTCATAGAAGATCATATATTTGGGGTCATCCAACACCCTCATAACCAGAGATTGGGATTTTGATCTTCAAATATGATCAGGAAACACCCATATGCCCCATCCATAGCTGCACAATTGAATCCAAGATGAACTGTAAAATCCATTCTAATCAGACTCTGAACATCCCCTATCATCATTGCACTTGATTTCACCATTGATCATGAACCACACCCATTTTACTGATCCATTATGTCGAATAATAATAATTCAACTATCAAATACCTAGTAATCATCAAACTATGATCCAAATAAAATTCATGTGATGAACATGTGAATAAACGGGGGAGAAATACATAAACAGTAATATGTGATGAACAAACCATAAACTTTGTTCATTATGCCTCAATTTGTTATCATATATTTAAAAAATGATGAGGGATAAAACTCCATGAACAAAAATTAATCCATCAATTAAATATATCATTGATTCACAAATCAATTCTTGTTCAGAGAATGGATCAATGTTTGATCAAAATAAAACAATGGTGTGGAATTTCACAAATCAAACATTATACTTAGATTTATGATCGATCACTTATGAAGAACAGTCACTCATCGATGTTGTTGGTGAGATCCACACATTTTGGTGTGAACTAATCGATGATCTAAGATCCGATATTTTTTCACCAATGAAATCTCGTCCAATTGTCTCTAATGAATCCTCTCAATTTTCAAGGTTATGGGGCTAAGATAATTGTTTTTACATATGATCATATTTATAACCTGAAAAAAATAGGTCAAGGAGATTTTAATTGAATAAATAAATTTAAGTGATTAATTAATTCAAACATCTTACCATGATAGCACTCAACTCGAACACTCGATGAACTCCAATGTCATGTTATTCCTAGGGTAAAATCCACATTCTAGACACAATGGTTCCATAAAATTTTTTATTTCATCCCCCATTCTGGATTTATTCCATTTTTTAGGACAACTACATGCACATGATATTGATATATTTAATAAATTTCAAAAACTAATTCTGAATACATGAGGCATAATAATCTCATTCCATATTAGCTCTTGGATATGAAAATAATTCATATAATACTATAGAATAATATATGGAGAAATTAGATTCATTACATTCTCTCCACCTTAGGGTTTTTCATCCCTAAAAGAGGAAAACCTACTCAAAAAGATTGGGGTACTAGTCTCGCATCCGGGTCTCTTGATCCCAGGTTCTCTCATAAAGATTCCCATACTTCCACTAGAAACACACCAGGGGAATCCATCACCCAAATAGGATCCTCCTCTTTCTATCTTCGATCTAAACTGGTTACATAGAAAAGGTAGGTTTGTCCTCAATGTCTAGCTCTCCCCCAGTCGGTAACATTCAATGAGTCATGCACATACCTCCTCAGTCGCAACACATAGAAGATATTGTGTGCCCATTCAAACTAAGGTGACTGATCCAAGTGGTACGACACCTCACCAACTCTACACATTAAATATAAAGGGCCAATGTATCTTGAAGATAACTTAATTCCCTAGAAAAATATTCCCAATACACATCAGGGAAAGACCTCAAGAACACATGATCTCCTTTAAACTATAGAGGCCTCCATCATCGATCCACATACGACTTATAATAGATCTATGTATTCCTCATCCACTCCTTGATGATCTGAACCTTCTCTATTGTAGCATGCAATAACTTGTATCCCATGAGTGCTAACTTTACATGATTAGTCCAACAAAGTGGTGACCTATAGGGTTTCCCCTATAAGACCTTCAATTTTTCCATACCAATAGTGGATTAATGTTTATTATTGTATGAAAACTCCACTAGGGGCAGGTGATCCTCTCAACTATGGAAAAAAATCCAATATGAATGCCTAAAAAAGTTCCTCCAAGACCTGAATTGGTCAATCAGTCTAGCTATCATTATGGGGGTGAAACGTTGTGCTCAAACATTGCTAAGTCCCAAATCCCTTTTGTAATCCTCTCCATAACTGTGAAAAGAAGTCATCATCATAATCTAAAACAATCATCAGGGGAACTCTATTGAGACAAAATATCTCATGCATGTACAAGATTCCCAATATCTCTAATGATATCTGCTCTTGAATAGCTAGGAAGTGGTCTAACAAGGTGAGTCTCTCTACGATCACCTAAATAAAATCATGTACTATATATGTATATGATAATTAAATCATGAATTCCAGGTATATCACATCACACTTCCACTCTGGCTCCACTAAGGGTTAAGATAAACCTGCTGAAAGCTTGTACTCAGTCTTCACTTGCAGACAAGTGAGGCATCAAGAGATAAAATCTGAAACACAACTCTTCATACATGGACACCAAAACAACATTAGAGTTCTTGGTACATATTTTATGCACCTTTATGTACTACAAAAGGGGGTTTATGAAACTCCTGCATCACCTCCTCCCACAACATCAATGGTACCATCTTCCATCCTCTAAAAAGGATAGTGTGCTCCCCACCTTCATAATATCCATTAGGATCATGTCTATTTGTTATCTGAGTATGTAGGGTACCATAGTAGTTATCTCCACAATGAGTATCCCTTAACATTACATAAATGTGGGGGTAACAACCATCGAATGTAGACATGAATCGCCACCCTTATCTATTAAGGTTAACTGTAATGAGGCTAACTGCTCTAACACCTCATCCAATAACTGAGAACAAGATCTCCTGCTAAGAGTGTCTTCCACCACATTCCCCTTCCCAGAATCATGGTAAATATTGAAGTCAAGGTCCTATAGGAACTCTTTCCATAACCTTTGTATCAAGTTAAGATCCTTCTTAGAGAAGATATACTTTATAATCCTATGGTCATAGTAGATGATAAACTCTTCTCCCATCAGGTAGTTCACTAGTGCATAAATGATTTTTCACATCAATTTTTTTATTTTTCCACATCGATTATTAGGAAATGTTATTAAATGAGATGTTGTAAATAAATTTTAAATTATATTTAGTAAAAAATGATTTTTTTATTAAACATATGTTGAGTTTTTTCATGTAGTTATTTAAAAAATGATGTGAAAAAAATTCTTTCACATTATTTTTTGAATAATTGACATGAAAAAGGAATTATACTTAAGCTTTCACATCGGTTATGGGATAAACATCTTGAAAAACATAGTATTTTTTAATTAAAATTATTCATACTCCCCATAGTATAAAAAAGAGATACAACCATAGAAAATACAATACAAAAGGAAAAAACATCCAGAAATAAAGTTACAAATGAACTGTCAAAATTAAAAATATAAATGAACTAAAAAAATAAAACCTAAAAAATGATTATCCCACACAATTTTTAGATATATCAAATCCTATTCACTATTTGGTCGTGGGTTATCAAAAATATAAAAGTAATAAATAAACCATTTAACTTGTATATTCAATAAAAAAAATGAAATATTAAGGAAAATATTATAAATAAATCTAACCTCTCAGAACTTCGTAAGTGTCCTAATAGAAATTATTTAATACATAAATCTTAAAACATAATATCCATATTCTCTTACATTAAATTAAAACCTCACCAATATAAAGTATGAGGGTATAAATTTTAAATATGGAATGAAATTTCTATAGAGATATGACAAAAAATGAGTTCCAAGATCAAATTTGTACCTATTGAGGTGAATTTTCATTTTGAATGACTAAATTTTGTATATATTACTTAAAAATATTATTTTGAATTAAAATTTATTTGTAAAAACATTTTAATAGAAAAAAAGAAGTAATATAATATTTATATTATTTTTCAAGATTTATGTATGAAATAATTTCAACTAGGACACTTACGAAGTACCCAAAGGTTAGATTCCTTTATAAAATTTTCCTTAATATTTCATTTGTTTTATTGAAAATACAATTTAAATGATTTATTTATTATTTTTAACTTTTTGAAGACCCATTTTCATATATTTAATAGAAGTTCAAACATGTAAAAATTTAGTTGGAGAATCCTTTTTGAGGTTTTATTGATTATTATATTATTCATATTTTTAATTTTGACAGTTCAATTGTAACTCTCTTTATTAATGTTTTTTCTGCATTTTATGTTGCATTTTCTATGGTTGTATATATTTTTTCTATTTTTGAGAGTATGAATTGTAATATTAAAAAAATCCTATGTTTTCCATGTCGTTTATCCCATAACCGATGTGAAAACTGATGTATATTTCCTTTTTCATGTCAGTTATTAAAAAACGGACGTGAAAAACTATTTTTCACAACAGTTTTAAAATAACTAACGTGAAGAATCTCAATATATATATTTATTAAAAATATTTATTTAAATTAAATGTCATTAAAAAGTTATTTACAAAATCTCTTTTAATAACATCTCCTAATAACTGATGTGAAATAGCAAAAAAATAGACATGAAAAATCATTTGTTCCCTGGTGCACTACCTGATGATTGAGAAATTTATCATTTTCTATGACCACAAGATTATCAAGTTTATATTATCTCGTAAGGATAATAACATGAGGTAAAGGTGATGGATAGAGTTCCTCCAGGACCATGAAATCATGATTCCCATGCTCCAGGGAAGGGGAATGTGTAGGAAGACACTTTTAGTAGGAGATATTGTTCTCAATTCTTGGATGAGGCGTCAGAGTAGTTATCCTCATTAAAGACTTAGCTCTTAGTTTTAGAAAAAATTTAGGCATCATTTTTTCTTCCAATAACATATGCCCTCATTGAGATAAATTATGAGGGTATACATTTCTCGATTGGATCTCCTGATGAGATCTCCTCGGTTTCTATAAATTACAAATAAATAAATCATTAATAAATCATGAATAAGATCATTAATATAAAAAACATCTAAAATGTAACATTTCACTTACCATAAATGCTTGTTTTCTTTTACTTTAAACAAATTTTTTCCATGCATCTTCATCTATAAAGGGATATATATCACATGGATTATGATGTTTCCTATGCCCAAAAACGAAATCTGATGTGAGGGATGATTTTAAATCCCTCTACTTCTAGAAACTAATGATAAACATTTCCTCCTAACTCCTTCAGTGTCAGGTTTATCATATGTAATCTAATAAGAAGGGGGAAAACATATATTACTATTTAAATTTCAGGATAGATAAAATAATAACAAATGAGGTTTCCAAAATTGTCTCCCAAAAGTGACGTAGTGTTAATTTTTCAACACTTCTCCAATCATCCATCAAAATACTTACTTTGATTTCAGCATGAATTGATACAAAAATCTTTATTTGTTTTGAATTAAGAAATATTGGAATATAATTATCATAAATTTCTGCTAATATCCTATGGTTCTATCTATGACCAACTTAAAATTTTATTAAACGCGTTCTACCATGTTTACCAACCCTCTAACTCTTCTTTGGCCCTGTGGTAGTAGATGTCTCTTGTAAAGATGTATGGAGATAATCAAGATGAGAATATCCACATTCCTCCCTAGAGGTATGATTATGATTATCTTTAGAATCATGTGGTGGATCTGATTATTAATCCATCATTATCCTATAAATCAAAGCAATGATAATTAGTACAAAAATATACAAATCCAACTATTACACACAAATGTAAATAAAAAATGAACAATTATCAAACAAAAACTTAACTTAACTTAATTCATTATTATTTTTATTTTTTATAGTTAACTAAAATGATAGCAATATTAATGATAGATGATATGATATAAATGATGGAATAAATATCCAAAAATGGTGTGTGTGTAGTAAAAATTATTCATCCTAATAAATCATTTTAAAATAAAAAAAATTATAATATAATCTTATATAATATTTTTTTCTTTTATTTAACATGTTAAATTTAAAATAATAGGTTTTCAACAAAATCAATTAATATATAAGTTATGATAGGTTAAACCATACGTAAACATATGATACCTATAATATTAGGAATTCACCAAAGGATTGTTTTCCCAAATTTATTCTTCATTATAATTATATATAGCACAAACCATATCTTCGACATGATCATCAATATTATTTGTTAATCTTTCCATGGAAGTAGTGATATCACATAAATCATAATCTTTTTCAAGTTTATCATCATCAATATATTATTTTTTTTCTTGTAAAAAATAGAACACTACATATCAGATTAATTAAGAACATAGAAAATTTCTCTTTAATTTGTTTCCATGATAAATGGATCATATGTGTATTCTAATATATTTATATTTACTAGTGTCATTCCAAATTTATCATGTCTAACACTGTTTTTACTGATAAAACATTTGTATTTATACACTGGAACATGAAATTTAATGTAATAAACCTCCCATATTTATTCAATGACTCCATAATATGCAATTGATGTAGAGATTGTATTTTTGTCTTTGGAACTCAAAAAATACACTGCTTCTGTGAACACTAATACAACACTATTCTGAACCGCACTTCTATTTTCCTAATATTTTGTCTGAAATTTATAGCCATTAATTTCATACTTGAACCATCTTAAAAAATTTAAACTTATACCACCCACTAATCATCCCAATGTTTCCAATGCATCTGATCTACCAAGAACAGTCTCTTTAAACCATGGAAAAAAAGTTGTGTTATTCTTATTCAAAAAATAAATATCTTTCTTCTTTGGATTATATTGTTTCAAAAAATTAATTTGAAATGATCTATATAGCTGAGAATCATCTCTATTATTCAATATGTATAAATTTACCTTCTTTATCAATTCACCTATCAATGATTTGAATTTCAATCTAGAGATCCCATTTCCTCCATAATTTCCTCGTTCATGATGAGATTTATGAAAATTGATGTTCTCCACTGTAGAAAAATATCTTGTACAAAAACTCTATAACCTCTTAAAAAAATATACTTATAAAAATGGATAATTTAGGTTGATATGGATTCTAAACATATCCCTTCAATGTATTCATATGTCTGTCAAAAGGATACATCCAACGTAGATATATAGGTCTTCCAATCTTTATTTATCACACCAAGTGAACCATTAAATTCACAATGATATCAAAAAAAGATAGAGGAAAATACATTTACAATTGACAATGTATAGAAACTGCTTCATTTTCAAAAGTGCTCAAAGCATTTGAATCAATAACTGTATTAAAAATTGAATTGAAAAAATAAAACATCTTTGTGGTAGTAATTCTAACATAAAGGGGAAATATTCCACACACAAAAAAATGGTAGGATTTGTTGCATTATGACATGAAAATGGTGATATTTCATACATGTCAACTTCAAATCCATTAAAGATGCAAAAAAATTACATTTTAAGAATAAACTTGTGTCACTCAGATATCAGGAAGACATTTAAAAATGATAATTTTCCCCCTCTTGGATAATGTATGACAAGCTAGGGGAAGGAATGATTTCTTTCTATTAGGAGTGAGATTCCCATTGAGAGTAAATCCAATCTTACACTCAACATATATTTAATATTTCCTTTAATATCTAAAAATGTTCCAATAAATCTATCATAGGTATTCTTCTCCACTTGCATGACATAAATTTTATGTTTGACCTCCTGATATATCCAATATGATAGCTCAAAAAATATTGACCATTTCTTCCAAATATTTTTATCATTACCAGATTTATATGTATTTATGAATGTCACGCAAATTTGTTTCACCCTTTAAAAATATTGATCAGTGGATAAAGGTTTTGGAAAAATATAAAATTCATGTGATCCATTGAAATCCTTTTTTTAATATTTTATAAGAGTGGCCAATAGACAAAAACATTCGTTGACTCGTGTATATTATTTTTCTCCCATGATGCAGTTGATAATATAAAGTCTTTTGTTTAAAAATTGGACAATATTTATGCCACTTAACACTGTATCCAGAAAAATATCTATATACTAGGTAATCATTTATAGTGAACATAATAATTTCTTATAGTTGAATGTATTCCATTTTATAAGAATCATACACCCTTATACCTTCCTCCCATAATAGTTTCAAATCATTAATTAATGGTGCAAAGAAAATGTCAATATCATTTTCGGGCTGTTTTGGCCCAGAGATCATTAAACTCAACATGACATATTTTTGCTTTATACAAAATATAGGAGAAAAGTTGTAAATTACCAATAAAACAGCCCATAAACTATGTGTGATACTAAGGATTTGATATGTATTCATTCTATCTATTCACAATCCAAGTCTGATATTTTGAACTTCATTTTCAAATGTTGGAAACTAGTGATGAAATTTTTTACTCGTTGGACAATCAGCTGGATGCCATAATTTTCCATCACATATCTGCTCATCTTCTTACCATATTAACCTTTTGGAATCATCTAAATTTGAAAATATACATTTCATACTAGGAATTATTGGAAGATACCAAAATGACTTGGTAGGGTATCTATAATTGATAAATTATCCTGTGATTTTTCTTTCAACTTATATCATGATGTCCCGCATTTAGAACACCTTAAAAGAAATTCATATTCCTTCCTATATAACACACTATCATTTGGGAAGAAATGTATTTTTTTTATACCCTAATACCATCTGGCATAGTATTTTATTCTATTTATAATGTGAATCTACAATATCATTGTCTTTAAGAACAATATCTTTCTACAATTATATCAACTCTATAAAACTATTTTCACCATATCAATGTTTTCCTTCAAGTTAATCAATCTTAACACCCTCAATAAAATAGTAAATTTCATGTAACCTAGATACAATGGTTTTTCATCATCTCTATATAGACTCTCAATTTTAAATTTTTTCTCAATTTCCACTAATTAAATATCATGAATCATTTATTTAATTCAAATGAACTTATAATATTACAAAGAATCATCATCAAGATATCTAAAATTATTACCAAATTCAACATGAAAAATACAAGGACTTTAACTCAGATTAAAACCATTACAAATTAAATGATATTTGATATCTCTGATTTTCAACTCCTTCATGTTTAAACATTTTAGTCATGGATATAAAAACATTCCCTTGTTTGGAAAATTTAGTTTAGAAAATTCCAAAAAAATCATCAACACCTTCCACATATTCATCACTAATTCGAAGTTCCATAATCTAACTCCGACTCATTATTATATATATATATATATATATATAATATCAATTTATATATATATATATATATATATATCATATCATATCAAGATAAGCCATTTTTTAAATTATGTGAAATATACCATAATTTTAAAGTAACGCAATTTAGAAATATAAAACAAATATATACATATTTGAAAAATATAATTATAAATTATATAAAATAGATAAGTTTAAATATAAATGGTAAATCATAAAAATATATGCATGGAATTATTTTAAAAAAGAAAATATAGTTATACCATTCTCTCATGTTTCATTTTCTTCTAAATTAAATTAAATGAAACTTGAAGTTGAATATCATTAGATAGAATTGAAATCAAGTGAGCATTTTTATGTTTGGTTAGTATCTATATTATTAAATTAATAAGAATTGTTTTTACATAAAATATCTAAAAATTAATAGTTGAAACATTATTTCATACTATAATATAATCTTATAATAGAGTTTAAACAACACAATAATGAATTTATAATGTGGTACATATATATATATATATATATATAGAATTGATATTATTTATTATTTATGTCTAGTGTATTATGAAAATTATGAAAATAATATTAAGTTATGTGTATTCTTTAAAAATATGTTCTATTTGAATATAAAAAACTAATTACCCAAATTTTAAATATTTTAGTATAATTCATTTGATACAATAAATATTAAAATTTATGGGGAGAAAAATTCTTTCAGTGTGAATACCATGTGATGCATCTATAATTCTATGAAAATATATCTATCAAAATATAACATGATATATAAAGGAACCAACTGATAGTTACTATTATGTGTTCACCAATAATGTCATAATTATATTGACAGTAATTCATAGTGTTCAAACTATATATTTAATATATAATTTCTCAAGGTAATAATATGATCACATCAAAATAAAAGTTTTGATATGCATATACCATAGTTATATGATATTGTATATTTCACTGTATGCACATTGAAATGTATGTATCTTACATTTTAAGATTACTAAGTCACTAATAAGTTTATAATAGTAATTAAAATTTATCCATATACATGTAAATGTATTAGTAAACAAGTAATGATTCACAAAAATCATCCAAATAAGCAAGATTTTGATATTAAATGCATAAATTTAATATGGGATACAACACACATTTTTTACCTAAAGCATCACATAATTAAGGTATATGAAGATGGTAATGTGAGATTTGAGATGATAAGATTTATATATGAATGCTCAATGATGAGACCAATGAAATGTGATGGTTTAAGAAGATGGTAATGTGATTAAATGAGTAACATGTAAGTTTCCTTATAAATTGGGAGTATTAAGAACCATGACTGCTAGTGCTCATGATATATAAAAACTGATTGAATCAGGGTTAACCAATTATAAATCTACACCATCTATTGAGAGTTTATTTCTTTCTAAATTAATTACCTACAATTATACTACAATTTCTCTTTTCATAAATAGGACATCCCAAGCAAAAAATGATAGAGCCCATAAAAGCTTTAATAATGTATGCCTTATGAAAATATGAATCAAAGCTATAAACTAACACCAATAAGGAACATTTAGATCTATTTATGAATTCTCAATGATGATACTGACAAAATCTGATGATTTAAAAAGATGGTAATGAAACATTTGAGTACACAGAATAAAAAAATAAAATTTATGGATTCATTGACATTGAACAACCGAAAGAGAGGATTAATAAGTTAGTTTTACCTAAGAACGATAAATATCCAATGCGCTATAATGAGGCTGACAAAAATTTAGGATCTAAGAAGATGGAAAACTAACATTTGAGTCCACTGGATTGAGGAAATGAGGTTTAGGGATTTTTATCGAGAGAAGTGAGTCGGATTTAATCAGAGAAGAACAATATAAAAATGATATAACATAATATTGATAAAATTTTAAATGATTTATCATGTCAGTTATTATTTAACTAATGTGATAAATCTGGTTTTTCACATCGGTTATTATATAACTGATGTGGAAAAGTAATGAAAATTTCTTTATCACATAAATATATATAATAACTTATGTGGTAAATTAGATTTATCATGATGGTTATTATAAATATAGTGTGATAAACCATGGAAACATTCTTTACCATATCATTTATTATAAAATCAACATGAAAAGGAATCATATCCATATTTTTTCATGGTGGTTACATAATAAACCAATGTTAAAAAGAACATAAATTGTTTTATCACGCCGGTTATTATATAACCTACATGATAAAACCAGTTAAATGCCTCTATCACATCAGTAACGAATAACCGATGAGATAATGCCAATGTGAAAAATATTTTTTGTACTAGTGGTGTCACCACATCTTCAGTTTGAAGACTATCGCTACTAGATCAAGATTGCGGGTCACATAGTTATTCTCATGTGGAATAAACTAAAGTGAACCATAAGAAATCACTACCTAACTATGAATCCAAATACAACCAAGCCTAGTCCCAAATGCATCACAGAACACTATGTACTCAACACCCTCCCATGGAAATCATAAGATGGAAATGCTTTCCAACCTATGCCTCAACTCCTAAAAACACTACGGGCACCTTTCCATCTATACAAAAGGCTACCCCATTTGAGTTGTATATTTCATGGGTGTTACCACTCTTGAGAAATTCAGTACAAACCTCTGATAGTACCCATCCAACCTAAGTAAACTTCATACCTTGGTAACACTCATGGGTGGATCCCAAGCTAGAAATTCATCAACCTTCACCGGGTCCACTGCCACTCTTTCCTATGAGATGACATATCCTAGAAAGTAGACAACTCAAATCCCAAAATGACACTTTTAGATATTCCCATAAATCTCGTTCTCTAATATTGTGATTAGAATCATCTTTAAATGTCTTCTCTGCTCTGCCTTAGATTCCTAGTACACCAAGATATCATCAATGAAGACCACCAAAAACCAATCTAAGAAATGATGAAATATCCTATTTATGAGTCCCAAGAACACTTATGGTGTATTCATCACATTGAAGGGAATAAAAAAGTACTTGTAGTGATTATAGTGACATGTGAATGCCATCTTTAGTATATCCTCATCCTATACTCACAACTGGTGATAGGCTAATCTAAGGCCAATCTTCGGGAACCATCACACCCCTATCAAATGATAAAATAGGTTATTGATCCTTGGTAGTGGATAATTATTCTTCATGGTCCCCTGATTCAATCACCATTAATCCACACATAACTTCAATCTCCATTTATCCTTCTTAGTGAACAACACTAGGGATTCCTCGGTGGAAACATTGGGTATAACAAAGACCTTCCCCTAAAAGTCCTCTAAATAAACCCTTAACTCACAAAGATCTATGGGAGTCATCCTATATGTTCCTAAATATATTAGGGTCATATAGGGGTGTGATTTAATGAATAATTATAGCTCTAAGTGTGGATGTAAGCATGAAACACCATTAGGAAATATGTCATCATACTCTTCCACCACTATAGGAAAATAGAAGCCCATAACATCCACTACTACAAAAGTCATGCTAGCCAATTGATGAGTAATAAACTAAAATCTCCTATTTCTAATCCCATAATACTCTTCCATGGTTTTATTTTCCCCAAAAAAGGAAAACATCATCCCATAAATATGGAAACATTGCATCCTCCACAAAAAATAATCAATTTGGGCATGAAATGTGGATATCCATTCCATACCTAAGATGGTGTCATAAGGCCATGTCACTACTATAAAGATATCCCATACAAAACATTATTCTCCAAGATTTAGACTACACTATAAGTATTAGTGTGAAATCTATTATTCACCTCCTGTCAGAGTCTCCAACCATAAGGGTCGAGCCAAAGGATTTATCAGAATCACTAAGTCTCGAACAAGAGAAGTGGAAAGAAAGGAATGAATCACACCTGTGTCTTTCAACACTAAATATAATTTATAAAAGACACATATCATACCACATATCATACCTATATCCTTGAGGTCATAAGCCTTTATATCTTGTAACTATCCTCATCCCTGACCACTAGCTCCCTGATCTTGGCATGGACCAAAAGGTGGTGGTGGTGGTGATGGATAAAACCTCTGACCACCTCCTGCTACTCTGTTTCTCCATATTCCATGTTCATCACCTTGAGTACCACCCTATTACTACATCTATATCTACCTCAATGGTCCCTCATTTGTCTCTCAATTATCTATATGATGGGTCAGACAATCTCGTGCCAGATGTCTCCAACAATCATAGGAGAAACACTGCCTCTCCCTCGGCTGATTCAAGCCTTCAAGAGATCCATGTGCCATTGATCCTATATACTAGAATCGTCTCCTAAATCATCTAACAGTATTGAATCTCTATGAATTTTGTCAACTACATTGTTATGAGGTATCAGCTCCTAGGTGTCCACTACTAGCACCCGTTGTTGGTACCTTCTCTTTCAAGAAGCTCTCCACCACCTAGGCCCACTTCAACAATCCAGTATATGTGGGAATGAAAATATATATCACTAAAGCCCTGAAATCTCAATTAAATACCTACTCAAAGGTATATTCTTTGAATAATGTATCATATTGCATATCCAAGGGGTATCATGAGAGATCAGTAAACCTTTATGAATACTCTTCCAAAATCATATTGCCCTACTGCAGATGTAGAAGGCCCTAGGTATGCACTAATTACAATATGGCTAGATAAAACTCTACCTTGAAGAGATTATAGAATCATGACTGGGATATATCTGTCTCATCATATGACTAAGTCACTAAACTCCATCATCTCCCAAAAGATCCCCAAAGAAGAATCACCATGAGGACTTCCATAAGATCTAAAGGCTTCCTCATAAGGTAGAAAACTCAAGTGACTACCTAAAGCCAATCTGCAACCACCTGGGAGACTAAATCACCACAAAACCTATGAGGTAGCTACCTCTAGAATTCATGAATCATACTCATATTGTGTACATACTCAACTAGAAATACCAGTTCTAGTTACAGCTCAACGGGTGGTGTTATAGCTGGTAAACCACCCGGAGGTGATCGCCATGGTACAATCCTCTATACTGGAACCTTGTCACTTGGGGGATCATCCTCATAACAGTGGAATCCTGGTTGGCAGTCTTCAGAGAGTAATTCTAAAATAAAAAAGATATACCATAATCAATGAGTATATCTATGAAGCTGACACAAAAAGGACATGGAAATCAGAACCCATTCTTATATGATGCACGTACCAATATTTACCCTCAAATCAATGCCTACATGTACCGATCTGAAAGGAAAGTGATCAAATTCTTGGTGTATAGATATGTCAACTATTGCACCAACACTGGAGTCCCAGCTATGAAATATGGAATCGAAAAACTTAACATGTTTTCCCTAATCCTATCTCATAGATTCTAGTCCAAAGGTAGAACTGACTATTATGATTCCACTCTATCATAACCGAGACAAATGAGGGTCATACTAAAACTACCCCAAGCTAACCTCCAATATTCTAGGGGCTAGTGACCAGAACTGAGTAGGAATATCACACACATGGGAGGAATTAACCTAATTTAGGCGTAGCCACACACATGTCTCCAAGACCATATAATGCTAAAATGTAAAACAACTAAAATAATATATTCTTGCATCTATGATCCCACAATCAGAGAACAATTGTAAAGTACCTAAATAGATAAATAGGTCCAAATACAATCCCAAGAAAAAACTACAAAGATGCCAACCTAATCTAATGTTTAAGACTACAATAAAATGCATCCACCTGGAAAAACCTCAATTTTTTAGGCTTAGGATATGATCCACCAACTCCCTGTACTCCCAAGAAATTGTTAAATGGGCCATCGTCTACATAAGACACAAAACATGTGAGAAAATCCCATGTAGGGGTGAGTATAACAATACCTAGTAGGACACCACAAAAAATGCTAAAAAAGAAGAATCAAGAATAGTAAGCTCATAATAATGAAATAAAATCAATTCATAAATAAGAAAACCAATATATACTCATGAAGTACACCACACCTCGAGGTTATCACAGCCAAACTTTCATCCACAAGATTCTACTTGAAGTAATTATTATTCCAGGAGAATCCACTCCATGATCCATACCATCACTATAGGCACTCATCCAAGAGTTCATGATCATTGGGCTCCACCCAAGAAATCTCACTAGTCTCAGATGACCCAATACCTATATAGGGGATCACACCTAGGACCATCGGGGGACACCAAGAACCCAATTTGGGTCAACCTTATATATAGGGTATAGTATACCAATGATATCATGAACCTTACTAAAATATCTAGATAGATGAAGGATTGACTCCTTACTCAAAGAGGTCATGCCGATTCCACAGACCCCACCTAGGTTATATAAATGACAGAGGATAGAATTCCAGTCTTAATTAGGGACACTAAGAACTCTATCCAAAACTAATCCTCTATAGGGGATCACAGTCCTGGGATTTGGATGAAATGTCACACAGTACCCTTAAGGGAATGGTCCAAGGGAACACACTCAAAATATATAGGTCTATATTGAAGAAATGAATGGATCCAAGCACCTTAAAAGGGGGTACATGGAATTTCCAACAAACCCTCTATTTTACTCTGTGGTGATACCTCACATGGAATATAAATATCCATATACATTTAATGTAGGAAGAATACAAAACATGTAGAGATCACCTGAAACCTTTTAGGTGTCATCATCCCATGTTTGTGTACCATTGGTAATGGTTGTGTACCAACTCATGTACACTTGGATGTGTCCATGACCATGTACACCAGATCATGTCTGTGTACTCTGGTTGTGTCCATGTACTTTGGAAAACACGTGATTTTGTAACATCTGAGTTATACGTTGAGATACCAAACACGAGACCCACATTGTGTGATAGGGTCACAAAACATGTGATATTTAACTCTCCTTGTAAAACCTAGTTTCATATCCAGGGGGTTCCACAGGGTTTTTGATCTTATATTACATGTTTTGTAACCCGAAAAATTCCAAAACCCCTGAGTTTTTCCTCTACATCGTCTTCACAAGCCGCCTCTGTCACCACCCTCACCAAATATAATAGATATAGGGTTGTACAATGCTCCCATCATTAGATATTAGGATTTCAGGATGTGAATCCACTCCGGAAATGGCCACATGCACCATCCGTAGCTGCACTTTTGAATACAAGAAGAATATATACTGAATATCCATTCTAATCCACCTCTAAATGTCCTATGTTGTCGTCGCACCTTGGTCACACCCTCGATCACAAACCTCACCCATAGTATTGATATGTTTCACTAAAGAATGGTCTTGAAACAATCAAATACAGGGTAATTGTGGAACCATGGTCCAAATAAAATGCCTTTGATGAACATGAAAAGAAACAAGGGAAAATCTATAAACCATAAGATGTGAGTAATGAACCTTGGACTTTTTTTATTCGTCCTTGATCCATTGTCGTATATTTAGATGAACGAAGAGGATAAAAATCAATGAAAATAATCCATAAATTAAATATATCTTCGATGCGTGAATAAATTCTTGTTCGTGTAATTAATCTACATTCGATCATGATAAAAGAACGGGTCATAATTGTTCAAATCAAACATCCTACCCAGAGTTTAGATTGATCACTTAAAAATAATGGTTGAAGATCATGGTAGTTAGTGAGATTAACATGTTTCATTGTATACCAATAAATAATCCACAATCCATTCATCGTTTACCCTTGGAAGCTCCTCCAACGCTCTCCAACAACTTCTCCTGATTTATGGATGACACTATAAATTTTATGTAAGAGCGTATTTATAACCCAAAAAAAAATTTCATGGTGATTTTATTTAAATAAATAAATTTATTTTATTTATTTATTAAAAGATCCACCAACAACTGCACTCAGTCGAACGCTCAACATGCTCTAAGGTCAGGCCACACAAATCGGTAAAAATAGCATTTTGAACTCAATGGTTCCCTCAGATTTCTGATCCGGGACCCAATTTGGGATATATATCATTTTCTTAGGAAAAATATGTGTGTGTGATATTAATATATTTAATATATTTCAAAAAATTATTATGGGCACCCAAACTTTCAAAATATCATGTCATCTTAGTTCTTGGATTTGAAAATAATCCATATAATATTCTAAAACAATGAATGGAAAATCAGAGTCTTTAAACCTCCTCCGACCATGAATTCCCCCACTATGATTAATTATTTCATCCACATAACAAAATTAGATTTTATTTTTAATACATAACTATAAGATGTTACAACCCTTATGCTTTACCTACTTTGACCAATCACATCTTGTACTACAACTGAATGGGATAGAGGTGAAGAGGGAGTAGTCACCCATTTGTTCTCTCACTAGCTTGAATATTTGGGGAAAACACATGGATCAAAACATATTTGGGAATCAGTGAGGATATCTAACTTTGGTGGTGTGCGTATAAAATCAAAAGTAAAATAAAACATATATAGCCACACAAAATAACCGAATTAGAGGTTTATACCAAAACAATATTGTCACACCCATAAAAACCACCACATCATCACTTCAATTCATTATAAACCACTAATATATCTATAATAAAACCCAGCCACACTTTTCCACACAAAATGACCAAAACATCATTTAATGTTTCCCATTTAATAATTTCATTCATTATTTCCAAACTTGTCATTTAAATAACCACATTAAATTCTTTATGCAATTAATGTCCACATTTAATTCTAAACCTTTGTTAACCATCAACCATGTTTATTTCATTCATTACCCATTCATTTCAATCATTAACATTTAATTAACAATATACACTTGATCTAATTCTATCACATTCCTATTATCATGTTCATTATTACTAACCACACATTCCATATCACTGGGAAGCTATAAGACATCCCCACAACCATAACCAAATTCCACACAAACCACTGAAAACAAAGTTCAAAAACCACCACAACAACCACACAACACTTACTTTCCACCAAAACTATTCATTCCATAATTTCTATTACACATTATCATTCCATACACCACTTCCACATAAAAAACCATATCTCTTAATGATAATCATGGTCAACTATCCATCAAAACCCACTACTAAGGGTACAACAGTCATCATAATAAAAAACAACATACTAGTTGAAAAGAATATTCAATTTAAATAACCAACCAATTCCTTAATCCCCCATTTTAAAACAGGAATTCCTTTTAATTTATCACCTCTTACATGAGTGCTAACATAACAATTCTAGATTTCCAACAAATGATTAATTACAATCTTTAAATGTTTCACCTTTTAAGAAATTTTATTCCAGAACATAATCACCAAGATAACATATCTAACATAACAAAAACCCTATTTTCATATCAATAAAAAAACTAATCCATCAATTATAAAAAATATCATAAATTCATATAACACATGCAATTCACCCCTTCCCATAAATATATTTCAACCCATTTCATTATTTTCATTTTCATAATCCTTACCATCCTCCCAAATAAAACAAAAGTGTGTCACTTATATAATTTATAAAAAATAAATTGGCAGAATTCTTGAACCTCTACATCAATTGCAGATTCAACAGTCATTTTGAAAGGACAAAGATAAAGGGATGATCATAGGGACAAAATAGACAAGGGAACCCCCAACAACCTAGATAAAAAAATACCTCATAAATTCATGACCCAACATCAACCAAAAACATCCAAGAAGGAATAATGAAAGTAAGAGAAGGAGTAGGAGGAGGAAAAATATCACCTCAGATAAAATATTCTTAATATCACTAATCGAAGAATCACAAAGTTGTTAATGAGGGATGAATGGTCTAAAAAGAAAAAACTATGGGCTCATAAAGCATTAGGAAAATGAAAGAATAAGTAGAAATTCTAATGGTCTGACAACATTATACTCAAACTAAAAATATAAGGTGTCACAAAATAACAAGTGGTGGTCACATCGTGGTATGGCCATATCAAATGAATCTATAAAAATCTCATCATGATTTTCTATATCTCCCATCATTTAATACTTAACCAACCAATAAATTTTATACCATCTAAGAAGGTTCATGTTGTGATAAAATATTCCTAGTGTAATGATATCTAAAAAGAAAAAATCTCAAAATGTGACTTCTATGTCTCACACCACCATAAAAATGACCATGTTCGGACAAACTCTCATAGAAAATAAAAAAACACCCCAAACCACTTCACTCTGTGACCATAAAACCTCATTTCATGACCATAAAATGGTAAATTTAATAGATGAGAGTAAAAATTGTATACATAAGAATAAGTAACCCAAATTTAAGGTTTTCGCATTTCCAAAATCACTCTAAATGGACTTAAGTTTTTGAAAAATATCACCATGCCATGACCATACTTCTAGCCCTAGAATAGGGTGGATCTTAGCTCTCACATCATACACCCCTGGCCACCAAATTTCACTATGCAAAGAAAAAAATATTTGAACCATGATTCAAACCTTCACGTTGTAACTAACTAGGTCACACAACTTCTCCTTCTCCCAACTATCTCTTTATGTTTCAACACTCAAATTCACATCGTGATACACTCCTTCTTGATAAAATCTCAACTACACCATATCATTCCTCATCTATCCTTATATTAACACCTCCAAACACTAAAATAGGAAAAGTAATGAGTCAAAAAGGTCCAATTTGTTACAAGGCATATATTTAACCTTAGAAATGGGAAAATAAAAATATCAACCATAAACCCCCAGTATACCAAAGTCATAGTTAATTCCATTGGTGGATTTTGGGTGATCATCTAATTATCTTAGAAGTGGAAGATAACCAATAAGAATCTCAATATATCAATGATAAAATCAATATATACAAACAAATAATACAAAAAATGTATAACATCATCTCTATGATTTATATCATTATTTAATAAGATAAAGTATTCTTGACTATAATTATTATAAAAAAATTTAAAGAAACCTACCTATGAAGGGATTAAACTGACCTTGGATCCTCATTCATAATAATAGGACCTTGAATAAACAGAAGGGTGAAAACCCATTATTCTCAGTGAATATGAATAGATATTAGGGATTTTTGACACTTTGTTCGGTCAAAGAGTGTAAAAAATGACAAATAGAAATACCTTAGAAAGAAAAGGAGAAAATACATAAAGAAAATCAAGATTTTCAAAGGCATGAGTTTTGGGTCACCTTCGTCAGACCAAAAGGGCGTCGACGCGCAACCTACTTGTGCGCCCTAAAATTTCATGTAGCCTAATTGTGCACCCAAACTAATTTCTCCCATGTTCCCATATTTGACTATAAATAGACCCTTGGGGTATTCATTTGTACAAACAAATTTCCCTGAAGCCCAATTTCTGCTCTGGTCTCCCTAGTGCTTCGACTAAGTATTCCTAAAATTTCAAGGTAGTTCTTCAAAACCTTGAGTAGAGGATTTAAAGGAGGATCATTGGACTTAAGTCCTTTTAGTGTTTGAAAACCATAACACTTGCGCACCTAAAGCGCCCAACCTCCCTAAAATATAAACACTTGCGCGCCACCAATTCGTTTCACAGGAACTTGAGTGCCCCACTTATGGAAGCACCTATGGATACTTCTAAAGGCTTGATCTTGGTATCTCCCAAGTATCACCATACATATTTTTCATCACTTAAGTGAATATTAGGTCTACCAAGCCAACTTGTGCACCCATATTTGTGTTCCCTTACCTACATGGGTTCCCCTCTTTGATTCACTTACTCTCTTTAGACTACAAGCCATCAAGCCCTTCTCAAATCCATTCATGGAAAGGATACTTCTTCATTGGATCCCTTGTTTGAAAGGGATTCTACTGAGACCTTCACCAAAACCTCCTAAATTATCAAACCTTAGGGAAAGGCACATTATCATGTCTCTTATTTGGGTTTGTATTTATACATTCATAGGTTTCCCATATTTGTTTTAAAATGGGGTTAGGATTTTGGAGTTTATGTGGGTTTGTATATCCACAGTCACATGAACTTTTCTCCCAGGAACAATGTTGGGAAGTTCCCAGTTCTGAGAATAGGGGTTTGGGTCCTGACCTCTACCTTCTCAAAGAGTTGGAAACTTTAAATTTCTAGTAGGGAAGGTATAGTTCACACCTACTTTTCTTCTTTTTTAAAGAAAATGAGAAGTCTCCCTCCCCTATCAGGATCAATTTTAGGGCAGCCATCCTGGTGTAATCCCCTAACATTATCCTTTATTCATTTTCATTGGAACCTTGTCCAATGTGATGTGAATTGAGGGAGGGCTCATCACTGCGCCCTCTTCTCAGGTCAACTTGTCTTCATCCACCCTGGCCATTGTAGGTGCGCCATCTTCCACTAGTATAGAATGAAAAGTGAATGTGTTTTTGTTGAATCTTTGACATCCTCTTATTTCTCACACCAAGATTGAATCACATGGGATTATAGATTTGTCATGGTCATAACATTTTCAAAATTTAATAAACTACTAGAACTTTGATTCCCAACATAATCAGGATACGTAGGAAGCCTTCTTAGGGCCTGAGCTCACTGGGTATCCTCTTCAGGAATCCAACCCTATTTCCGTTGATTTGGTCATCCTCCTTAGGAATAAGATCCAAATTAAACCCCCAAATCACCAAGGAATCCTTTTGAGGAAGTAAGCCCAAACTCATTTCTATCAAAGGATTATACTCTCCTATGTGACTTATCGAACCATGTGGGATTTGATTCCCATCCATATGGGATACGTAGGAGGCCTCCTTAAGGTTCAAACCCAACATTTCAAATCAACCCTGTTCTCCTTGGGCCATATTCCCAAACGGGTATAATCTTACTTGGAAACCCATATCCTTTCCAAGATCCTTGGGCTACTTTGGTATAATTCCCACACCAAAATTTGACTAAGAACCTTTTTCTTAGATGTCCTCACCACATGACATTAAACTGTATGGTTAGGTCCCTATCACATGACCTTAAAAGGTATGATGTGTCCCATTAAGCAGCACTGAACTATGAGGGTTCTGATTCTTTTCACAAGGATACGTAGGTAGCCCATTTTATGGGCACAATCCCAAGATTAAAAAAATATTTGTCTCCCTAGATGACTGTGAATTCCTGAGTTCCCCAATAAGTGTCTTAAAAACCAGTATCATCAAAACTGTGATTAAAATAATCTTTAAATAGTATATGAAAGGATACCATTGATGTAGAACCTTGAATACATACAGATCATTCCATTAAATAAGAACCTTGAATATATACTGATGATCCTAATTTTTACGTATGTTAATATGTGATTGAATATTTTAAGGGAAACTTATGTTAAACTTGGAGAATTAATAATGATTCTTGAAAATATCTTAAATTTATAAAGTGATTCATAGAGTAGACAATAATTTCCCCCTAAATGGGTGTGGTGAGTCCGACCTTCCATCCTCTCGAGCAATGTATGTTCATAAGTATCGTAAAATTCAAACTTAATGAACACATACCTTTGGAAAGAAGGTCACCTTTGGATAAAGAACTGTTTAATGTTTCTGGTTCCATGAAAAAATCCAATGGAAACTGCCTGGAAATAGTGATTATTAAAATTAGAACACACGTTTCAAGGAA
The DNA here is from genome assembly GCA_963277665.1 of Viscum album. Classification (NCBI taxonomy): domain Eukaryota; kingdom Viridiplantae; phylum Streptophyta; class Magnoliopsida; order Santalales; family Viscaceae; genus Viscum; species Viscum album. The sequence continues at coordinate 1,073,161,743 of OY728134.1, forward strand.
CTGAGAAACAAAAATAGTGAACCCGACATGAATCCTTAACCAAGTTAATAATGTCACCCACCTGTTAGGCCCTATAAATAGATAAAGGAAGTCTAGAAAAAGGAATCAATAATGAATGTATACATCTAAAATATTTTTATTTAATAGATTTTATAGTTTTTTTAATGTTTTTTTCTCAAAACTCCTTTTAGTCCAAAATAGATTTCTTCAAGACAACATCTATGAACTTATCAACCACTACTCAAGTTGTATCCTCATCCACAGGAAGGATGTCATCACCCACCCAGCATCTTCAACACTAGGTCTCCAATGTGATGATAAAGGAGTATCATCAACATGGTACAATTCCAACTTTGGAGGCTGCCCGATAGGCCATTCAGGTCAATAATAGTCCTTGATTATTCGGCCAACGACAACCGGTGATCAAGAAGAAGATAGTTCCAACCATTATTTTCAAATGTTTCAGTTCCTTATCCCCACAACACAACATCCATTCCATCTTGTAATAAAGGGAGGTAGATCAAGAGTTCACTCAAGGCCTCAATTCAAGAATTCATGGATCCTTCCTTAGGACTCCCACCAACAATCGCTGCCAGCAGAATCATGCGATATTCAACCCACAACATGTTGGGGGTATTGCCTCTGGACATTCGTCCTAGGTCTCTCAGACCCAAGAATGCAAGAAGAACCTCTAGGGACAACATACAGTCAACAGGGAGCAGGTTCTTACCTCTGACCCCTCCAGAGAATTCCATCAACCTAACTTGATGGAGAACAACGAGCGAGCACATACACCCATCCGTCCTAATTTTTCTATCCAGAAGACTCATCTGAAAGAAACCCACCAATACCACCAGATAAATCCTATGGAGTACTATGAACAGAAACATACACATACTTTAAATTTATCATCCAGTCAGTAGGCTCGTATGACTACATTTAAAGAAGCCTACCAATCCAATATGGTGGAAACTTGTGAACAGAAACATGCACCTGCTTACAATCACCAATTATGCCAACAGTCTCTTCTTCAAATATTAAAGGAAGTCTATCAACCATAATTGATAGTAAATATCCAGCAGGAACATATATATTCCAGTGTTCCTCAATCTTGCCAACAGTCTAATTTGTAAGCACTTAGAAAAGTCATTCGGAAAGTTCTAACAACAAATATGGGGCAGACCCAACTCTCTACCCCCATGCATGAGTATTGTCAATACCCATTGATAGGAAAATGAGGATAGGAGCAGACACATACACCTACTCTAGATATGAAAGGGATGTATATTCCTTTTCTATCCACTGAAGTCACCAAACACATCTTATCAATGGTGAAAGGGAAGACACTTATTCCTACCCATATTCTGGAAGCATGCCATTATATTATAACAACTAATTCAATAGTACCAGGGAAACAGATAGATAAATCTTTCCCCACACATGGTATGACACACCGTCATTTCATTCCAGGGTAGATACACACCACTTTTTGGGTTCAGTAGGGTCATGGAGCGTACTCTCCCATATCATATGGACAAAAGGATCGAGAAGATACACCATTTCCAATTGGAGGTAATCGGTCCATTCTAGTGACCAATCCAAGGTAGGCACATAAACCTGCCCATGATAACCACTTTTCTTAGTAAGTGGCCCATACTAAGTATAAGAGAACATCCAATAATAAGTCTCGCCAAGCAATTTTGGAAATCCAAGAGTCAAGCTGCAATTTGGCTCCTCTTAATGCTGGATTTCTTGAAGCCCTCTGACATTTATCTGTTGCAACTCAAGATCCTAACCTCTTATTACCAAACTATGGGATTAGTAGCATTAATTATGAATTTATCCTCCGAAAATTTCATCATGAAGGCTTTATTCCAGAAAATTTGGTCAATTTAAGGAATCTATCTCCAGATGAGAGCCGTGAAAACCCTCCATGTGTCCAGAATACCAAAGAGTAAGAAGATTTATCCCTTTTTGTAATCCACCATGGTGTTCCTCCTCATGCTGGCATTCACTGTGAAAGTCCTCTTAACAGTAGTATTTATCATTGTCAGTATAGTTCTATAGTTTACAATGTAGCAATGAGAAAACCCTTCTATCTCAAGGCACTTGGAAACACAAGGCCAGTCATGTCTGGTGCCTTTTCATTTATGGGTGAAACACTTTCTCAACCAGAAGACGTCTTAAGGGAATAATAATTCTCCAAAACTACCTTGGGTCATTTATATTCTAATACAGAGCATCCACTTTGTTCATACCAAGTGGATAAATCTCTATTAAAAGATGATGAAGATATTTTAAACATGATAAAACAATTGGATAAAGGATAAATACCAGTCATGTTATGGCCTTTGGAAAATTCTCAGTATAACATTCCATATTTGATTCTAGAAGATTGTATTCATGATATCTTCCTCAAATTATGGAATACTATTTGTCATTTGAAAACCATAGTATTACCATATGATGTATATCAAAATCATGTAAAGGTAATAGAAGGGTTGCAACGCCATATTTACGTGGCATCTCTCTCTGTTTCTCAATATCCAAAGGGTGAAAAACAGAAGAGAACCCTTCAGTGTGCATGCCTCAATACTCTAAAGAGTCTATGCTAGTTAATTTATGACACCCCATATGGTGTTTATATCAAAGGATGGGGTTCACATGGAGAATTTCATTTCACTGCACTCTAAAATAAACAAAATCCGCCAAAAGTGGTCTCATGTAATGTTATTGCCCACAGTCATCCAGAATCAACAGGTTTTGTATGTAATCAAATTTATGCTCAAGAAAATGCCTCAAATTTCTCTAATTAGAGTCATAAACAAAGAAAATAAGTTGTTGAGTTACTTTTACATCAAGAATATGAGAATCTTGAGCCGGTGTCCCTCTTAGAGGATGTCAGTCGTCAGATAACTCATGTGTCTGAAATAGAATAGCAATCTTCGGAAACAGGTTATTTGAGTGGTTGTCGGATAATGCACCCAGCTAATGTTCGAACCAAAATTTGAAAAATCAGAAGAGTAGTTGCATGAATATAATCCATAGTAGTTCAAGAACCACCCAGCTTGTAGGGATGGGGGGTCATTTAATTCAACCTTCAAACTCATTAAAAAAAGTTCAAATATTTGAAGAAGAAGAAGAAGAACAGGAACAACCCCAGCCTGTAGGGTTGGGGGATTTTTCACATCTGCAATCCCCTCCTCAATGGAAATAATATTTCTCCTGATTAGGGAAGAAGCCACAAACAGAGCCTAAATGAACTATCTGAGGATTCCCTTTGGGTTACTGTCAGCCAAATAGTTTCTAGGAATTCATCATACAAGAGAACATAGTCTCATGGAAGAAACAAAGGGAGACACTCTCACAAAAATACTCGCAGAATGCCATCAATGCATTATGAGTCAGTAAATGTAATTAAAATCATTACTGAAGATCCTCTAGAAAATAATTCTAGTTCATAGGAATCAGAAGATTAAGTTATTATCCATAATACAGTTCACACTGAGGAAAATTAAGAAGGTGTATGTACCTAAAATTAGAGGCTCACCAAGAATCTTGGTATACCTTCAAATAACCAACTCCCCCCCTCTAAAAGGTATCTAACAATGGGAAAGGTAAAGTTCAGATTTCATCTCACTTTTGCATTGGATAAGTTCAATATCTTTATCTTGAAGAGATATTTGCATAGCAAGAAGAGGAGATAAAGGAGTTGAGAAGACTCAATACAGAGTTACTTCGAAGCATCATTTCTATTAAACATATTTCCCAGCAAGGTCCTCAACTTGCACATATTGTAGGATCTCATTAGTAAATAGGATTTTTAGTAACTACATATGCGGATAATTAATTCCCTCCATTCGGTACACAACCAAGGAAAGATCAAACACATCCTAATAAGTCTGTTCCCATGGGTTATCCAAGGAAAATACCATCACCACTGCCAGTGGTTTTGTCGGTCGTTTCACTATCTCAAGATCCAGTTGCTATACCTACACAGGTTACATATCATCTGGATATTCCCCAAATGATTATGAACACAATTGAGGCATTAACGACTCTATTATAATCTATGGAGGAATGAAGGATACCAATTCAACTGGAAAATAAAGAATACCCTAAAGGGGTGGATCTGATTCCTCACCCACCAAATTTTGTGAATACCTCATTTCCAATCTTTAATGGTTCGGGAGATCTGGAACAACACATAACACTTTTCTTTTCTTGTTGTGATCCCATGATGGTAACTCTTCAATAAAAAAAAGTAAATCTTAGGTTTTTTTTACAGTCATTACAGGGACCATCTTTTGTCTGGTAAAAAAGTTTACAATCTCGGTCAATTGTAGGATAGGAAGATCTCCGCCAGAAATTCCTTCTTCAATTTATCTCAACACTACTGAAGACGAAAATTTTTTATCTTACCAATTATAAATAAATAAATAATGAAGGAGTTTCATATTTCATTGAATAATGAAAAGGATTAACATATTCATTAAGTCTAGCACTCACTCAAGAAGAGTTGTTGCCAATTTTTGTGGCAAATCTATTTAATGAGTTACACACACCACTAATCCCTATGAAATACAGAGGAGGGTTTTGAGACCTTAATTAAATCACTCAATATATAGAAGATTATATTATAGAAACTAAGGCTAAAACTCTTATAATTCCATCAGCTCTAGGGTGGAGAATAGGGAAATCATAGGTTCCTACAGTTACACTCAAGTAAGAACCTGTACCTGCTTCCACTTCAAAACCTTCATCACATCGAAGGGATCCACCTCTTGAGCATCAGTAGAAATGACTGCCTCATCAAGATGACCAAAGAGATCAAAGGCTAAATAGTTTGAATAGTTAAAGAACAAATTTTATTCTTTTTGGAATGAACAAGTTCCTAGTTTCTTTATATCATCTTTGCTAAATAATTTGGTTCAGTTTCCAAGGCCGAAGAAATAAAATAATGAAGGATATAGAGATCTTCCAAATTATTTTCCCTTTCACTAGATATTAGGTCATCCCATTCAAGAGTGTTTTGTTTTAAAAGACCTCCTACAAAAAATGGTAGACTCTGGACAAGTGAAACTGAAAAGTTTGTCAGCTCAAGTATCATGTGTTACAAGAACTGATCTAGAGAAATAAGACGAATGGAAGGAAGTAAAAAAAGTAAAAATGTGAATAAATATGATGATTTTATGATCAGGAAAATGATCAACCAAACTCATGCCATTTTACGGACACAGTTGAAACAACTGATTGTCTCTTCTGCCACTCCTGCCACAACAAAACCACTTTCATCAAAAGGTCAATTCTCAAAGAAGTGAAGTGATCATAAGAATAATGAGCTGTAAGAAGAATACGAACTCGTGTCAACGCCAAATTTTTCCTTAACCCTAGAAGATTTCATGATATTTTTTTCAAAATCACGGGCATCGTCCCACCAAATAGCACAACCAGAACTAACCTATCAGGTAGAGTCTTCATCAAATGAAGAATCGATATTTGGTTCTATTAATGTTATCCACTTAATGGATCCTTATGCCAAAGGTGATCTGGAGTTCCGTGTACTTAATTGGGGAACTAAAGGAAGATACCAAGGTTGAGGAAATAGGGGAAGATGTGGGAATTCTAGAAACCCCAATTTTAACTCTACCCCTGCTCGAACCATATATTCAGCAAAAACTCATGGAAGATCCCTTCAGCGGGCTCAAAAAGAACCAGGAGTTTCTTCCATGAAAGACAGGTTCAGTTCTAACATGATTATTTTAGAGGACCAATTAGAAGTCACACCATATTCCTCCCAGAAATTGAATAGACCCATTCAATCTAATCTACCAAAACTGGGAGTATTTACAGATTCTACTCCGACATAGGTTACATCTACATCAAAAGCCTAAAATTCCAAGACACCTACAAAACCGCATATCCATGCTGAGAAATGCAGACCTTTGGACCAAAAATATGATATCTTGAAACAATTGTCCCAAGTACCGGCCAAGTTATCAATTTTTGATTTCTTATGTATGTCAAAAGATATTCACGAATCACTTATTGAGGCTTTATCAAGTCCTCAAGATTTTGAAACTGAAGTTGTTGATATTGATGTTTACCCTATAGAGAATGAACCTTAAGAATATTATACAGTAATATCCTTTACATATGAAGATGAATATGATGTTGTAAATGGACATATCAGACCCTTGTATCTATATGGCAAGGTCAATGACGTAGACATCTGACGAGCCTTCATTAATAATGGATCTGGAGTTAACCCCATTCACGTTTGTACACTTCTTCAATTGGGCATGAATGAATCTAAATTATCTCCTTCTACATTAATGTTTCAAGTATGTGACAAGAATGAGCAAGAGCCTCTTGGTGAGATTACACTCAGATCTCAATTTAGAGATCTTGTGTCTAATTCTGATTTCATAGTTGTTCATCAGGACATAGAATTCAACATTCTTCTTGGAAGGCCTTGGCTACATCAACATGCGGCTATACCTTCGTTATACCACCAATTTATTAAGTACTATTTCAATGATCAAATAGGTAAATTTTATCTTGATAAGGCTCCATTCAAAATGTGTGAATCTTAGTACATTGAGGCGGAGTTTTGTCACACAAAATGAATGAGGTCCATGACAAAGGAGAAAACCAGAATTAATACTCTGAATGGATTGGAAAAGATTCAAGCAAACCCATTCATACATTTGAGTACATATTTTGTGCTACCCATCAATAAAATTGAAAGGGTAAAACCAAATATAATCACTCATACAATAACTTCCATAATTTAAATTGCGGAAACTGAGCCTGATAGAAAGGGAGAAATTTTTTATTCACCAAGTAGTGATGGAAGCTTAAATAGAGATGTTTTCATTTCATCCTATGATCTACAGAAATCCTCTAATTTGTCAAATGAGATTAGAAGAAGTAGTAACAATTATAGAGGAAGACAAAGATGTTGATTCTCAATCCATCATCTCCTCTTTACTACCATTGTAATACCCTTCATCATCAGTAGGGTCAGATGTGGTGGTCTCTTCTTCAGGATATTAAAATACTAACTCCTACCCTAACACTGGAAGTTTTGCCTCACCGTCTATTATGAAATTAGAAATAGAAGAGGTAACACATAATGAATAAGAAGAAGAAGATCGCAGGGATTCTCTTCAAGCATTTGAGGATGGTGTCTCTACCACTATGGATGAGCTCAAAGAAATAAATCTGGGTACAGAAGAAGATCCATGCACCACTCTAATTAGTGTGTCCAAGACCTCTGAAGAGAAAGATATGTATACTTAATTTCTAAAGAAACATCGAGATATAATTTCTTAGAATTATACAGAGATTATAGTTCTTAATCACGATGTATCCACTCACCATTTGGGTTTTCCAGAAGAACATCGGGGATTAAAGCAAGCAGCAAGAAGAACACACCCAACTCATGCCTCTAAAATTGAAGCTGAAGTTGATAAGCTTATAAAGGATAACATTGTAAGAGATGTTCAATATCCCAAATGTCTAGCCAACATTTTCGTAATGAAAAAGTAGAATGGTAAAATCATATTTTTCATTGATTTTAGAGATCTTGACCAGCATTGTCCTAAATATGACTTTCCAGTTCCGATTACAGTACTTTTAATTAATGCAACAGTTGGCTATGAAGCTCCTTTTTTCATGGATGGATACTCTAGGTATAATAAAATCTGCATGTCCCCATAGGATGAAGAATATACAGTCTTTAGAGCCCATCAAGGTATGTTTTTCTATAGGGTAATTCCCTTTGGATTAAATAATGTAGGTGAAACATATCAACATTCCATAAACCATATCTTCAAACCCTTTTTAGGGAAATTTTTTGAATGTTATGTGGATGATTTTGTGGTCAAAACCAAACAATTTTCTAATCACTTGGATGATCTAGAGACCATATTCAATAAAAATCATCAACACGGTTTGAAGATGAACCCATTGAAATGTTCTTTCGGGGTAACCTCTAGAAAGTTCCTTGGCTTTGGTGTATGCCATTGTGGTATCAAATTTGATCCTGAGAAAACAAAATCAATTCTTGGCATGTAACCTCCTCAAATTTTTAATGAATTAAGAGGACTCTAAGGACACTTGGCCTATATTCATCATTTTAACACCAATTTGGCAGGCATGTGTTTTCCCTTCACTAGAATAATGAAGAAGGGAGTCACCTATCAATGGAATGAAGACTGCCAAGAAGAATTTGATACCCTCATGAAATATCTCTTGAGTCCACTGGTATTAATGACACCAATTTAAGGAAGACCACTTATTATCTATGTGATAGCTTTAGAGTGATCATTGGGTTCCTTCCTTGCCCAAAAAAATGATGTTGGGAATTAAAACAGTCTTTACTATCTCATTTGAACTATGCTTGATGCAGAAACTCGGTATTCAAGTATTGAAAATTTTTTTCTGGCATTAATATTTTCAGTTTAGAAATTATGACACTACCTGCAACATCATGATGTTTAATTGGTATCCTAAAATAACCCGCTCAAATTTATCCTCAATCGTCCTATGCTTATAGGGTGTCTGGCACGGTGGGTAGTTATTTTCCAATAGTTTGATATCCAATTTGTGCCTAAAAGGAAATAAAAGGCCATGCTCTGGCTAACTTCCTTGCTGAATATCCATCTTTAGAATATACATCATTAAATACTAAACTTCCTGATGAATAAGTCTTCTCTATTCAGGATAATTCCCAAAAATGGGATATCTAATTTGATGGTGCCTCCAGAAGTCCAATAGAGAAGAGAATGGAAAACACTAAACTCAATAAATTTGGGTTAGTAATTGTCCTTATATCCCAATAAAAGGCAGTATTGCCTTATTCCTTCCTGTTATTGGAAGGCGGAACCCAAAATCAGGTAGAGTATCAATCTCTCATTGCAATCGTGTAATTGTAACTTCAAGTGATAGTGAATCACTTGAACGTAAAAGGTGATTCAGAATTGGTAATCAAACAAATCAATGGAGAATATTCTATCAGGAAAGGAGAGTTAATCCATTTGTGTGATTATGTTAGAGGGTTAATGGATGAATTTCCCTCATATCCAACATTGTCTTATGTCTCGTGATCAAAAAAATCCCAAGATGATGCGCTAGATAATGCAGCTATAGCATTGGCAGATCCGAATAAGGATGAGACAGTCATCAGCATAACTAACTGCCATGTGGTCTCACCTTTTTTTCAAACCAAAACTAAGTAAATTAATGAAATTATCCCAATTTATGATCCATATGGTCATACCACAAGATGGAGAATACCCCATCTAATATCCGTGAAACAGAGTACTTCCACTAGATACAGATGAAAAAGAATAGATATGACGATGAGAGGCCAATTTTACTCTTTATGATAGTCCAGATCACCAAAAAACCTCTACAAACAAGTATTTGATGGAATACTCTTCAGATGTATTGATGGAGAAGAAACTGAAATTGTCATAAAAGAAGTACATTCAGGAGCTTGTAGTTCTCACCAATCTGTTCATAGTCTTTCTAATCAAATTTGAAGGGTTTGATACTTTTTCCCTTTAATGATACAGGATTTCATAGATTTCACTAAGAAATGTCATCCCTTCCAAGTGCATTCCAACTTTATTCATCAACCCCTGGAGTTGATACATACAAATAAATACTCTCAGCCATTTTCCACCTAGGGAATGGATATAGTAGGGCCTTATCCTTCAGATATAGATTAGCAATTCAAGTATATCCTTACTTCTACTAACTTCTTCTCCAAATGGGATGAGGCAATACCTCTCAATGAAGTCGGAGCCAAAAGCATTGTTAGTTTTGTAAAAACTAACATCATCACCTGATTTGGCGTCCCTCATACTCTATTTATGGACAATGGAACCAATTTTTATTCAATTGAGGTAAAGAAGTTATATCAAGATCACAATATCAAGTCTAACCATTCATCTCATTATCATGCGGAGGACAATGGATAGATAGAGACTTTCCATAAGACCTTATCAAATATACTTCAGAAGATGGTGGATAAAGATAATAAATCTTGTCCTGATAATAGTTTGCATGCTTTATGGGCTTATCAGACTATTATACATACTTCTACCCAAGAAACTCCTTATTCATTGGTATATGGAACAGAGGTAGTTTTTCCAATTGAAACAAAATTTCCTTCAATGAGAGTTGAAATCTATGATCAGTTGTCTATATATGAGAGGTCTTAGAAATGGTTTAATGAGATTGAATGATTATATGAGAAAATATTGCATACTTTGCATCATTTAGATGTCTATCAGAATAGAATATCATGATCTTTTAAGAAGAATGTTTTCCTCCATTCATTTTTTCAAGGAGAATTGGTATTATCCCTCAGCACTCCAATGATATCAGGAAAGAAACCTCTAAATATTGAGCCAAAGTAGGAAGTACTTTATTCCATACACAAGGTTTACTCAAATAGAGATTACGCCTTAATCTCAATGGATGGAGATCTTATTACTACTCTAACCAATGAAATATTATTGATGAAATACTTTGTGTAGTTTCAACCCATGTCCTCACTTCAAGACTGAAAATTACATAGCCCCCCACATCCTCACTGCAAGAATGAAAACTGCACATCCCCCCACATCATCAGTGCAAGACTGAAAACTGCACATCCTCCCACGTCCTCGCTGCAAGAATGAAAATTTCACAACAAAAAGTTCTAGTTGCAAGAAATTAAACTATGTAACAACCGTAAGAATACATGTTTCATGACGTTAAAATGTGTAGCATCGTTTGTCCTTTTTACATGACATTAAACTGTATGGATAAAATCTTCTCTACTTGATGTTAGGATCTTCTATAAGCAAGAATCGTGGACATCATTTATACTTTTTGGTGGAACATGTTTCCCTTTCTTCCCTATGTCTAAGTCAGATCTTCATAGAGACTTTGTTTCAAGAGCTATGTGTGTCTTGATTCTCATTTATTTGAGATACATAGAGATGCCTGGATATCCAATCTTGGTCCCAGCCATAACCAAAAATAATTAATTTCCTTTTCTCATCATGTATTTGAATCAGATCTATATAGAGTGTTCCCTTAAGATACATGGTTTGATCTTTATACCATTTTTGTGTCTTATGTTTATTCGTTCTTCCAGAATGTGTAAAAAACCCATCTCCCATATCAAACTCGATTGGTGTAAGAAATGAGTGTTTAAATAACTACATATGGATTGATTCTCATCTATATGAGATGTGTAGAGATGTCTATATCTCCAATCATGGGCCTAGTAGTGATAAAAAAACTTTTTATTCCTTATATAAGAATAAAACCTGCGTAGGTAATGTTTTAAAAACTATGTATGACTTGATTATTGCCCCAAGAAAGACATATAGTGACACTTGGGTTTTATCCCTTAGTCTAGTTACAATATGTTTTTATTTTCACATTGGTTCATCTTTGTCCTTACTGCATGATGTTAAATTGCATGGAAATCTAACACCCCTATTCTCCACTTGTGTCACATTTTTGTTAAAGAATAATCCCTTACTCCTCCTTGTTTTCCTCACCGATCATAGCTCAAGTGGGATTAGGAATTGGGTAAAGGATTATTTATATATATAAGGTGTCTCAATTTATTATGGGGCTATCAATGTTCTCACTACATGACTTAAAACTACACAGTAAAATTTCCTTGTTGCATGACTTTAAACTACACATCACAATATTAATTCAAAGGAAATAAAGAAAGTATCCTTTTTACATATGAGTCAGATCTATGTAAAATACATCAAACTCATGGCCAATATTGATTAAAATATTTCTTATGTGTATTGAGAATGACCCCCTTCTATATTTCACACTCTTAATCTTAAATACTCCCAGATCATCATAATCTTTATTATGGTTTCTAGTGATAAAGTTTCTAATATCTGAGAACTCTCTTTCCTTACTATACAGCATGTTCCCTTAGGCGGCCTTGCATAATTTTCCTATATAACGGGCCTGTCAGTCAAAACATGTCACTATTTTTCTATGCAGCATATGCCCCAGTTGGCCCTACATAATACAACCCCCATAATGGGTTTGTCAAATGATGGTAATTTCATTCATGGTTATAGTGTCTCTGTCCGCTTCAAAATTTTATGAAAATATACAAGAATACATATTTTAAAATAATCATTAAGGTATATTTTTTCCATTATCTTTCTCTTGATCTAAATGTCTTCAAGACCTTGGTTTATACATTTACATCTCCATGTGTTCAAAGAAATATGTAATAACCTTAGAATCACTTGACCACATATCACATATTGTTTCCATTTCCTGTCCTAGTTGTATAACCTAAAACTACATACATCATACCACATGGTTTAGGGTTAGACCTTCATAAAAGTCCTATTCCTCTGATTCATTAGAAATATTGGTTGGAAATACCCTCTCCATATTCAGGATCCATTCTCCATAAACCAAACTATGTGATTTTGAAAATCTAAATCTCCATAAACTTTCTTTGTCTTTTATCAATAGAATGTCAAACTTATGAGATATCTTTTTCTTGACTATACAGTACGTGCCCCTAGGTGGCCTTGCATAAGTTTCCTACAAAATAGGTTTTTTAGTCAAAAGATGACATTATTTGGCTATGCAGTATACACCCTAGTTGGCCCTATATAATACAACCCTCATAATGGGTTTGTCAAATAATGGTAACTTCGATCTTGTAAAATACTTCCTCTAATGCCTTTAGCCCTTTTTCCATATCATTCTTCAAATTTAGAAATTCCCAAATCATAGTTTACAATTTTTCCTTCCATACCTGAATATGGTAGTATGTTTCCAAACGAAATATCAAGAAATTGGGAGAGCCTCATACCTTTGGTCAGAGCTAAAGACCTTAAATTAAATCTAAAAAATGTTATTACTACATGAATTAAAACTACATAGTACAATGTCCTCACTACATGACTTAAAACTGAATAGTACAATGTCCTCACTACATGAATTAAAACTGAAAAATGTGATATCACAAATTCCCCTTTCTGATAAATTTTAACCATTCCTCATACACCAGATTTGTATAGAAATGGTTTTCTTATTCATGAAATATGTCGAAATAAATTATCCCTTTTATTCTTAAAATTCCTTTCCTTGGAAAAAACACTCATTGTGGTCTTGAGTCACCCAAATCTTATTTTCCCCTATCTATCAGAAGCAAAATGTTAAATTACTAAGAGCTGTTTTTCTTGACTATGCAGTATGTTCCCTTAGGTGGCCTTGCATAAGTTGCCTACATAATAGGATTTCTAGTCAAAAGATGCCACTATTTGGCTATGTATCATATGCCCTAGTTGGCCTTGTATAACACAACTCCCGTAACAAGTTTTTCAAATAACGGTAACTTCATTATTGGAGGAGAATCTCCTTATGTTGATACATGTTTTAAATTTGGTGCCCATAAAAATCAGGTCTCAAGATTCCCCTTGGAAATATTTAAATAATATTAAAGAAATTCTTATCCACTGAGTCTTGTTTGGGATCTAATTTCAAAATTTATGGTCAAAGCTATTTGACCTTAAATACTATCCCTTTATAGTCCAACATGCATGACTCTAAACTACCAACAACAAGAGACATGGTACTCACTATATTGAGAACCCGCAAAGGGAACTCTGAACAAAAGTTGAGACCCATCTCACGAAATGTACATTTTTGTATGATTTAGGTAATATTGAGAAATAAAAAGTCAAAAGATAGAAGGTTTGTGGGGTTTTCCATATAACCCTAGAAAAAAAATCAATATTCTTACTAAGCTCAATGGATTAGGTAAAATAACAGAAACTAGCAAGAATGAAAACACAAATGAATAAAGAAAAAATTATTTTAATTTATGAAAAACAATCACAGAGGAGAATCCAAAAATTGGAGCCTCTCTCTTAAAAAATCACAAAAGGTTTTCTACATAACTTTTTATTTGGTTAAAAACCTCTTGATCCCTATTAGTTTCCCATTAAAGCTCATTTATTTGAATAGACTCACTCTCTTCAGCATGATGAAGTGCTTCTCTAGAATCTGCAACGGCTTTTTCACCATCCTTCTGGACTTCTCTTAATGAGATATTGTGTTGTTCAAGCTCCCTTGTAATGAAATATAATTCCTATTGAAGATGTATCTACTGAACAATAATTTATTTGATCTTATGCTTCAGTTCCTTCAACATTGAAGTATGATTATCCTCATATTGGGACATCACCACTTGGAATTATTCAGTGTTGATTGACAGTTTATCTTTTATCAAGTCTTTCTAAATATTTTTCTCTTTCTCCCTCCGCCGAATAATCTCTTCCACCGCAGTATGAATTTTTCGGTATTCAAAACATCAAAATCCTAGTGTGATAAATAGATATGAGATTCATGTAATTCGTGAAGGAAATTCCTCAAGGGGAATCTCATATATTATCTTCCATATATTCTTCCATGATTTTCAGCGTGCAAGAAGAAGATCCTTTTGCAATTCTGGGTCTGATTTAGAATCATTGTCATAAGGAGGGATGTATTCTGGGATTAATAAACTTAAAGAAGTGACATGTTCTTATCCTTCCTGAATAATGGCTACTTCACCTTCTTTTACTATCTGATCTGATACAGAGGCTTCACCTCCAGAACTATCCATTGAATTTGATAGCCCTATATGGTAAATTAAAAAATATATGCTTGTGATTAGATTCAAGGTATAAAAAAAGTAAGTACAATCACAATATCAGTATCTCTTACCTAATAGTAGGTCAGAATCTTGGGAAGACTCCTCCCCAATATTCTAAGTTTCAAAATTTCTATTTAATGTTTCTGGGTGGGGGTGTTATCTTTAATTGTCTTAGGATCTTCATAATGAATCTCAGGAAGATTTGATTTCTCCAGATTCACCTGAGCCAATGTCTCCGTAATGAGGGGATTGATATCAATATCAATACTTCCTTCAAGTTTCATTGAGGTAGTAGTTTCTTTAGATGGAACTGCATATTTCAACCAACAATGGTTTGAAAGTTAATCATAATAAGATTAATAGGACGAATAATGAAAACTTACATCCAGATGATTCTATACAAGGAACTCTAAAATCTTCTAAAGCATTTGGAATATTAACATGTTCTAATACTTATTCAAAATACATGCCAAGGTTCATCATTTCATCCAATGATATCCCAGATCCCAAGTTAGTATCACCTATGGGATCACTCGGAATGTTTTCTTTACAACCTCCCTACAACAACCCTTGACCCTAGATAGCTTCCTCAACAATAGTTATGGGGTCAGCATCAGTCGTTTACAGGTGTTCGGGTGCATGTGATGAACCTAAAGTATCACAGTATAGAAGTCAGTTATTGTTACATTTGATGTATTATAAAGAAGTGTTGATTTACCAGAAGCCTCCTCTCCTCTAATAGCAAGAATGGGAGAAGTTTTGGGAATAGATGTCAGTTCCTTTGGCTTCAATTCCTCTTCAGGAACCACCATATTTGCAGGAATTTGTGTATGTTCAATAGCACCCTCCATGGTTCCTTGAATCTTATCATTAGTTTATTTCAAAGAAGAATCAGAAGAAGCCCCTATAATCTTAATAATTTTAAAAACTTTTTCATGAATAAATACTAAAATTCATGATTATCAGGGAGAATTACCACTACTAAGAAATCACTTAACCATGGAACTCATTCTTCAGTGCTTTTGCTTCTTCGTCTTCTTCATAGGGAATGCATTATCATATCCAAATATAGGTATTGGAGATTTCAATATCCTCTATATTTTATCCTCCATGACCTATTGGACTGAAGATATTTCTTCCGATTCACGGGGTGATCCGGTAGCTCAAAGAGCAGTGCCTCTAAGGCTATATCTTAGCGAGGGAACATTAGTTTTTCTTCCTTTAACCAGCTTCAATTTAAGATGATATTTATCCAAAGTAACAATGATTTGACTTAAATTCAAATTTCAAAGAATGTGATAATGTGAGAAAAAGGAAGCTTACATCCTTAGGATCTCCAAACTCACTCTATTCTTCATCTAAAGAAGGACTAATCCCTTCAGTGGTACCACGATCTACCATTTACTTCACCCGTTTGGTGGTGGGAATTTATTCATCGGTTGCATAAATAAGCATTTCTAGCTCTCGAATGTAGGTACTTACCTCATTGGAATTTTCCTTCAAAATAATGTTAAATGAAGACCACAAATCTCCTACTCCTGGATTATGCAGTGCTTCACGTAGATCCATCCACATAGTTTTAGCATCACAGTGTAAATTTCTCCATATTTGAATAGCCTTTCGTCATATATATTCAAAGTGTATGTTAGAGGTTTGTGAAGATTATCCTGCAACTTTGGATTTAAGTTTCATCCCAACTCCTATAGTCACAGATGGGGGATTACAAAATGGAACTCTACACTCTTCAAAATGATGGCGACCAGATTGCCTTGATACATCTTCGGTAGGGATTTATGGGGTTGCTCTCTTGTCTCTGGAATGGGGTTATATCTGGTACAAGGTCTCTTTGATGAATTTGGAGCATCTTCACCTTCAAAGCTCTGACTCTTGTGAGTCGGCCCCTGATAATGAAGAGTTACCTTCCAAACAAAGGGTCTCCCTCTTGCTACTTCCCTTTACCCCACTCAAGGGTCAACATGATTTAATACCCATTTAGGGTAAGATGCGACCCAGTTTTCGACATACCAGATTGTTAATATGCTTAAATCATCAGCAGTATATAAATTAAAAACATCCCCAGTCTTCTCCACATATGTCAACAACCATAGTTTTCGGCCAACCATTGGATGTTGCTCTAATATGACATGCATAGGAGGGGATAAAAAATTTTGTTTCTGAAATTTGAATTGATGTGAAAATCTATATGGAGCATAGGCCTCACATATGATATCTCCATCGATTATGGGGGCCAACACTCCATATCATCAAGCTAGAATATATTCCCTCAACTCTAAATTGGTCATCCCATCATTAATGAATCGCCTCGTAGGAAGACTCCCATAAGGAACGAAATGGAACTCCTTATGCATGCTCAATCTAGCCTTGATGTCGTAATCATTCAGAGACAAGCATGAAATACCATAAAAGGCCTAAAATGATGGTCAGAAAGGACTTCCAAAAACCTGTACCCCATTTTTTACAGCATAAGTTTTGAAGTGAGTAGCGATCTATCCCCACAACACTTGGAATGCTCTTACTATTCTGAAAGGAGACTTCCCTCTATAAATATGCAGCAATATCCTATGGATCTTGGAAAAAAACAGGAGTGGAAAACCCTACCATCCTTTTCTCATCTATCTTGGTCGTAATAACAAAGTTTATGGCATCACACCTCCTTTGGAGTCTCGTAATGGTAACAAATACAAATTGATCCACCTGGACAGGAAACCTTCCAGACGTGTCTCTTCTGGAATTTTTGGATTGAATTCATATCCCCATTTATCAAATTCTCCTTTCTCCAATGTTGGATAAAAGGTTCCAGGGGTACCTCTCTTCTCATCCCTTGGACATCTAGTCAGATGGGTGTATGTGGGACCCGTTTCCTTCTTCTTTATCTAAAATATTTCCATCCATTCAGCTAGATGAATATCCCTCCTGGTGTGAGACTTCATGGTGGTCATGTTCTTGAGTTTGTTAAATATTTTCATCAACTCATGAACCAATGTTGGTGTCTTCTTCGAGTAATTACATGTCACCTTGGGAGGAATAATTGCATTATACATGTCTCCAAGGATTGGATCTCTAGAAATCTTGTAAACATCCCTAAAACTGATGCCTACCTATCCATGTGTTAAATGGAAGAAATTAGTCTCTGGGCTCCATCGGCTTAATAATTCCAGAATTAAATCATCATTCTTGTACACATACGTTTGTCCAACCCAGACATCTTCATAAATTCTTACGCCTTTCAAGTCATCTGTAAATTATGCACAGGTCCTGTGAACCCAGTTTGCCCACATCCATGCTGGTTTTACACCTACCCCTGGGCAGAAATCCCAACTTTTCTTCCAACCCTTGAACTGATCCGTGTGAGAATCCCAAAATATGGATGAATAATAGTTTGGTTGCAGCTCGGGTGTGTGTGCCTTCAAATCTGGAGCACACAGGCTATGATACATAATATGAGCTTTCTCTATTGTCCGAACATTAGAAAATGACCCCCCAACAGAAACATTAGATGATGAGAAGTTGGTATAATCTTGTAACCAAGAATGTAGGACATAGTTCTTTGGATCTGGAATATTAACACCCTGCAAATGTCCATAGCTATACAAAAATAGATAGGTGCTTTGGGGAAAGTTGAAATGATACTTATTCAAATATTTTTCTAATTTTGGATGGGTGGTGTCATAAACATCAAATTAATCATGAACAACAACATTCATCATATCATTAATCCTCTTACTGGCTAGTTCATCAGTACTTCCAATTCTTTTGGGATCCCCTGAACCTACAAAATGATAGAAAATCATCTTTTTAAGTACGTTGAATTTTTATATTTGAAAAAATAATTTAAAAAAATCGGCAATAGAATTAAGGCGAAAAAGTATAAATTTGGATCACAAGTGTAAGATGGGGTGCAAGTGTAGCACCCCAGTTATAGAATGCAACTAAAAACGTACAGAAGAAGCACAGAAAAATAGAAGCCTATGAGGGAAATAAGACTTACGCACCGAGTGTTGAAATTAAGAAAGTTGTGAGGATTTTCGCGAAAGTGAAGCCACTATATATAAGTGAGGGATGTCACCCTGCGCTCTAGAATCTTGGGCGCTTTTATCTTTTGTGACCAGTTACTCAATGCGCATCAGACTCATGTGCCCCAGTACTCTCTTATTTCCCCTTCATTACTTTACCTCAATATAGGATCCTCTTTTTCATTATGGATCTAATTCTAAGGGTGTATTTTTTTGACACTCTGTTCCTTGAAAGAGTCTAAAAATGACAAAGGGAAATACCTTATAAAGAAAAGAGGAAAATAAATAAAGAAAATCAATATTTGCGAAGGCATGAGTTTTTTTTCGCCTTAGTCAGACCAAAAGGGCTTCGGCGCACAGCCTAATTGTGCGCCCCAAAATTTCTCATAGCTTACTTGCGTTCCCAAACTCTTTTTTCCCAGGGTCCCATATTTTCTTATAAATAAACCCTTAGGGTCTTCATTTTTATGGAAGAATTTCCCTGAAGCACAATTGCTACTCTGGTCACCCTAGTGCTTCGCCCAAGTCTTCCTAAACATTCAAGGTAGTTCATTAACACCTTGAGCATAGGATTTAAAGGAGGATCATTGGACTTAATTTCTTTTAGTGTTTGAAAACCATAACACTTGAGCGCCTAAAGTTCCCAACCTCCCTAAAACAAAAACACTTGAACGCCACATATTATTTTCATAGGAACTTGAGCGCCAAACTTCTAGAAGCACCTGTGGATACTTCTGAAGGCTTGATCAAGGTCTCACCCAAGTATCACCATGTAGTTTTTTCATCAATTTAGTGAATATCAGGTCGCCCAAAACTACTTGTGTGCCCATACTTTCATGACCTTACCTACTTGGGCGCCCCTCTTTGATTCACTCACTATCCTCAGTCTACAAGCCCTCAAGCCCTTCTAAAAACCATTCATGGAAAGGATTATTCTTCATTTGATCCCTTGTTTAAAAGGGATTATGTGTAGACCTCCACCAAAACCCCCTGACCTATCAAACCTTATGGAAAGGAACATCAGTGTGTCTCCTATTTGGGTATTTATTTCCACAGTCAGAGGTTTCCCACATTTGTTTCGCAATGAGGTTAGGATTCATGGAGTTTCTGTGGGTTTTTATATCCACAGTCACATGGATTTTTCTCCAAGGAACAATGCCGGGAAGTTCCGGGTTCTAAGAATAGGGGTTTGGGTCCTGACCTCTCCCGTCTCAAAGATCTCGAAGCTTTAAATTTCTGGTAGGGAAGGTATGGTTCACACCTACTTTTCTTCCTTTTTAAATTAAAGGAGAAGTATCCCTCCCCTAACAGGATTAATTTTTGGGCATCCATCCTGGTGTAATCTCTTAACCTTCATCCCTTTTTTCTTTTCATTGGACCCTTGTCCAATTTGAAGTGAATAGAGGGAGGGATCATCACATGTCCCTCTTCTTGGGTGGACTTGGCTATGTCCACCCTGTCCACTATAGGTGCACCCTCTTATACCATTGGAGGAGTAAAAGTGAATGTTTTTTGTTTAATCTTTGACATCCTCTTGTTTCTCACA
This sequence comes from Viscum album, assembly GCA_963277665.1. NCBI lineage: Eukaryota > Viridiplantae > Streptophyta > Magnoliopsida > Santalales > Viscaceae > Viscum > Viscum album. The sequence goes on from OY728134.1 coordinate 1,073,182,027, forward strand.
CTGAGCATGAATCACGTGGGCTTAAAGATTTTTCATGGTCACAACATTTCCACAGTTCAATGAACTACGAAAAATCTGATTCCCACCATAATCAGAAGATTTAGGAAGCATTCTCAGGGCTCGATCTCACTAGATATCCTCCTCAGGAATCCAACCCTAATTCCCTTAATCTGGGCATCCTCCTTAGGAATAAGCTCCAAATTAAACCCCGAAATCATCAATGTATCCTTTTCAAGAAGTAAGCCCAAACTCATTTCCCTCAAAGGACTATACTCTCCTATGAGACTTATCAAACCATGTGGGATTTGATTCTCATCCATATGGGATATATAGGAGGCCTCCTTGAGGTTCAAACCCAACATTTAAAATCAAGCCTATTCTCCTTGGTCCATATTCCCAAAAGAGTCTAATCTTACTTGGAAACACATATATTTTTCACGATCCTTGGGCTGCTTCGGCATAAGTCCCACACCAAACTTTGAATAAGAATATTTTTTTATATTTCCTCACCACATGACATTAAATTGTACAGTTAGGTCCTTATCACATGACCTTAAAAGGTATGATGTGTCCCATTAAGTAGCATGGAACTAAGAGGGTTCTTATTTCTTTCACAAGGATACATAGGTAGCCCATTTTATGGGCACGATCCCAAGATCAAAACAGACATTCGTCTCCCTGGATGATAGTAAATTCCTGAGTGCCCCACTGAGTGTCTTAAAAACCAGTATCATCATAACAATGATTAAAATAATCTTTAAATAGTTTATAAATGGATACCATTGATGGAGAACCTCAAATACATACAGATCTTTCCATTAATAAGAACCTAGAATACATATTGATGATCCTAAATTTTACAAATTTTAATAAGTGATTGTTAATTCCAATGGAAACTTATGTTATACTTGGTGAATTAATAAGTATTTATGAAAATATATTAACTTTATAAAGAGAGTCTTATAGTAGACAATAATTTCCCCCAAAAAGGGTGTGAGGAGTCCGACCTCCCATCCTCTCGACCAATTTACATTCCTAAGTATCGTAAAGTTCAAACTTAACGAATTCCTACCTTTGGAAAGAAGGTCCCCTTTGGATAACGATATATTGGAAGTTTTTGATTCCATGAATAAATCCAATGAAAACCACCTTGAAACAGTGATTTTTAAAACTAGAACACGTGTTTCAAAGAACTACAAAACATGGATGAAGAGAGTTTCATCTTTGGATTTCATGCATTGAGTACCAACAACAGGAGGGATCCCATAACTTTTATAAACTTTCTTCATTAAATGAAGAGAGTGGAATCATTGGAGCGTTAGATTCCATCTCATGGAATTCATCAAATGTCACTACACATTTTTGTATTTTCATAATTTTTTGAACGCTTCTAATGATTATACCTTTTTATCCATTAATAAAATAATATCAATGATTCATATTTGAAGAAATCGTATGGGAATATGATCTAGAATTCATTCATGTGATATTTCATATCACATGCCCATCGTATAATATGACAGAAGACAATTCTAGTATACAATTGATGCATTCATATACCCCCATCACTACCCATTATTAATGGATATCATAAAATATTACATCCCTAGTTTTAGTTAATTTCCAACAATATAACACTTTTACTAAAATCCTATAAGGATTTTATAAAAAACTTCACAACTCTTTGAGAATCCTTCTAAACTCCTTGGATATGGTTTATCTAACTCTCTTAATATTGGAACAAAAACTTTATCCAAAATTTAATCCTTTTCCTAACGTCTAACTGTGTGACCCTATGGGCCTTTATATCATTGAAAACAAATATGAAATCCCTATTTTATAGATTTATGAAAATATCATCCCAAGATAAAGCATCAATGCTACTCAATCTACAAAGGGGTTTGATGTTATCTCATTCAAACATACTCATATCTCCATATGAACATGTGCACCACAGGATATGAATCTTATTCATACCTATATAATCTCATTGTCCATGACATAGAGTGAAAACTAGACATAGAACATGTAAATAAAGTATAAGTCATCTTATCTATTCATGATTCTCCAAAATAGACTAACATGTTTGATGGATACATCGCATGTTCCTTTCCCATGTAGTTGATCACATCATATGTGACTCAACTAAGAATAACCATGAATTTCCTCAATATAATATAATCAAGGGTCTATATGTATTTTCTCACCATAAAAGAGGACAAATATCATTTTTGTTGAGCTCCAACTCATGAAATAATCAACAATATACTCACCCATCCCGTGACTAGCTAAGACTCAATGATTTTGTAAGAAATTTAACAAAGTATAAAGTTTATCATGCTAGGTATCTCACCAACCTAAGATAAAATTATTCATAATAAGAATACACCCACATGTATATTTATGACTGTATGATATTCTATGAGATATAATTTGGTGACTCAATATAAATAATAATTATTCACTTATTATCCCATTATACTACTAATCATGCTAATATTAACATATCATTACAACCCATAAAGCTCCATGATGATAATCGATTAGGTATGAATAAAATTTTCACATTGAGAGGATATTATCATTTCACTATGCATATAAAATAAATTACAATACACATGAATAGATGAAAAAAATATTGACTATATTATAAAATCATAATATATATACCACCATTACATCCAATATATTATGTATCTTATAAAAATATATTAAACATAACCATCATGCTTTTTCTATGATAATGGTTTCATCAATGGATCTGATACATTCACCAATATAGCTGCCCAATAATTATTTACATCACCCCTCTCAACAATCTCTCAAATGATATTGTATTTTTGAAGGATTTCTTTAGTCCTTCGGTGAGAATGGGGTTCCTTTTCCTGAGAAATAACTTCATTATTATCACATTAAATCTAAATTTATCCCTCCATTCTAGGAAACACCCCCAAGTTCAAAAATGGACTTCTTTATCTAAACACCTTCTTCTATAGTATCCATGTAAAAATTCACTCTGTATCTATTTTTAAATCCACCATAGTGGCATGTTTAGAATTTTTCCAACTGATTGAACCACAGTTAAGGTAAAAAAACATATTTTGAACTCATGTCGTCTTTATCATATAAAAAACTAGAAATAGTGTAATTATTTATATATAGTTCATCCTCTCCTCTAAATTCAAACAAAATTTCCTTAGTTATTCCTCAGTACTTAAGGATTTTCTTATCATTAATCTACTAACTCTCATAAGGATTCGATTATTATCCACTTGTTTTGCTAATAGCATAAGTGACATTGGGTTGATTAAAAAAATAACACACATGAATAATCCTATAGTGGATGCATAAGGAATTATATCCATCATTTTTAACTCTTTATAAGGATCTTGAATATTTAGAATACTTTTTCCATGAAATATTGGTAAATACCCCCTTTTTGAGTTCTCCATGCTAAACCTATTTAGAACATTACCAATATGTGTGTTCTGACTTCGTCCAAGAAACATTTTAAATATATCTCTATAGATCTCCATACCCAACATATTGGATGTTTCCCCCATGTATTTAGTCAAGAAGAATTTACCCAACCACATCTTAATAGAATGTAAATTTGAGACATAATTTTTGATATGTGGTATTTCATCCACGTACAATATAAAAAATAATACAACACTCCCACAAATACACTTATATACACAAGAATCATCATAATATTTATGTAACCAAACACCGTGGTTGGATAATTAAATAGAATATTCCATCATTGAGAATCCTCCTTCAATTCAGAAATGGATTGTTGAAAATTTCAAACATTAGTAGAATCGTTTACCACTTTAAACCCTTCAGGTTATATCCTGTATATGTCCTCGAATAAATTTCCATTAAGTAAATTGGTTTTGATATCCATTTGAAATATCTCATAATCAAAATGATCCTTTATGGAAAGTAATACATAAATGGACTTTATCATCCCAACATGTGAAAATGTTACTTCATAGTCAATACTGTAACACTCCTCCCTAAACCACCATGTATGGACCAGAGTGCCAAATGACCTCATGCACATCTACCCATATACAAGAGGTTTCTAAATAGCCATGAGGGTATAATTCCATCAGTGTGGAGACTATACCCTCAGTATCATGTCCTTACACAAATTATAATATAATAGAATATAAATAAATATATAATAAAAAGAGTAAAATTGGAGATACTGTGTAGATTCCATACTAGTCATACCAAAAATAAACAGGCTCCTAAAGTGGAAATCCAAAAAAAAAGTAAATTTTTGGTGGGTAATAAATAAATAAAATTACTATAATCCTCTAGAATATGTACCAGTACTACTCCTAGATCCATGATCCTCTACTTAGCTATCATCCACGGGCCAATTTCCCTTACTTGCATCCCTATATATGAATTATGCATAGGCATCAGGATTCGTATGCGGCGTGTGCATAATAAAACCCATTTGGACACCACCAATCCATACTATACAAATTTTAACATGTATATCAAGTGCATTCCATGATACTAATAAATTCATAAACAGGCATAGAAAACACATGATCATGTACTGAGCTACCATGTGCTAACCAACCACCACAAACCCTCAGTCATACCTTATTCAACTCCATGCAGGAATGATGGTCATGTTTAGTAAAAAATATCAATAATTATCCACAAGTATGTTGAAATGTCTCTCAATATCCTTAAGGCATCAAGTTCTGGCATGTTCCCCCAGTATCCTCAAGGCATTGAGTCTCATCCAGTCCATAATGATGTCATGATCCAACTATGTGTACAGGTCTATCATTGTCATCACCACATACTGTGCATATTCCCCCTCTAAGGTTAAAAATTCCATGAGGATCCACCTTTCATAGATACCAAGAAACAACATCTAAAAGTAATACAACACACAATAAGTTGGATCATGATAAACAAGCATAACATGGAATCATGAGAAATATAGTAGCATCATATAACAATATGTGATTCAAAATCAAGCATGGTATTAAGATAGTTTTTTAATTTAACATGGAAAATAAGGATCATATATAGGTACAATAGTAATTCACAAACCCATAAGAAATCACCATAAAATAAGAACACAAACCATACCAACATATAAACATCTCCATGGAAACAAGTTTATACAAGAGCCTCAAATGGTAAGAAATATACTACCTCATGGTTTTTGAAAAATATCTCCAAATTTCAATAAATAATTAAGGTTTAACCATGTCAAAAATCCACAAGAAATGATACCTTGAGAAGAAACCATGCAAAAAAGGTGTTTCTAGAGTCCTATACCTCGCAATTTCCATCAATAGATCAAAAAATGAGGTGTGTCAAAAAAAGGGATTCCAATTCCCCAGAATCTATTGTCAATTGAAGAAAATATTTTTAATTCACCATTGATTATATAATAATTATTTAATTCTAGAAAATTATCATTAATCCATTGGTAATCCATTAATAGAAATAGATAATAGAATAAATAATTCCCCATGACAATCATTCTATAATGTCTGATGCATTGATGTTCATAAGGCATTTCCATTCATTTAAGCATATTAAAAATGGTTATTTAGATAAATGTTTATGATTTTACTACCTAAAAATGTTTTTATAGGTATGATTTAATCAACAAAGGAAGGAAGATGAATATTTATCATAACTGGGAGATTCAGATGGAAATCAGAGGCATTTGGACCCTTTTTCCATGGTTCCTGCTACTGATATGCCACCCAAGAAAAGAACCCCAACCCCTAAGGCCATGAAAAGATTCAAGTAACAAGATATAAGATCTCACACGGTCTAGGCATAGTTTATCAAAGTGTGTGGAACCTCCAATAAATCATTTGGGGCATGTAAGTTTGGAGGAAAATTCCTACCAGCTGACCTATGCACTATTTACAAACTATAAAAAACATCCCAAGTACCTATGCGCCTCTACACCAGTAAAAAGAACCATAAGCATGGTTGGTGCACATTTTAACTAATTGTGTGCCTTAACCATGCAGGATTCAACAGGCCACAACCTACCTTCTATCTACCCACCCTACACATCCTTTGACCCCAGGATTTTGACCACTACCCACCCTGGGACAGTGGGGGATGAATATTTAATGCTTCTTAGACTCAGTTGAAGGGGGTCATCATTTTGAGGACACATCTTGGAAGTAAATGGAGCTTGAAACCCATTATAGTAAATTTTTGGAGGATTAATCTTGTGGTTTCTTGGCACTTTTCCTTTCTTTATCAGTAATAAGGGAATTATTAGGTATTAAGAGATTTTTTTCATTTATTCAATGATTATATAACTTCCTTAGAGTGTTGGGACTATGGAAAATGTAGGTTTTTTGTTAATTAATTTTCTTGTTGAGTTTGTTTTGTTTAATATTCCTCTCACAATTTCCCCCAAATCATTTTTTTTAATCTTATCAAAAACTCCATATTAGACCGAGAACATATTTTTTAAGGAATTAAGGATAATTTAAGGTGAGTAAATCCATGATCATTGGGGGAAATTTTCGTCTCTGGAGATAATATTTTAATAAATTTTATAGAAAAAAATTTCTATACCAAGGAATTGATCTCTACTAACTTAATCGAAACTCACCAGACCAAGGGAGTTCTAATACATTTTAAATCCAGATATATGAGGTATTATAAACAACACAACACAATAGGAAAATCAACTCTCAATGTCCTTCACAAACATCCACAACCCTATCACATTTTCCCCACTAATCCTTAAAAACCATTTTTTTGTGTTTTCCCTATTTAAAATAAACCATTAAGGAATTTGAATAATAAATTACTCAATCATTGGAAACAACCTTCACAAACCTAAAAATTCGAATCTAAAATTTAGAAAGACTTCACTTAATTAATTACAATTCAAGGAATAGAGCACATTAACTCTCCCTTTGGATCAATCCCATACTTATGCTATACTAGTAGAAAGAGTGGATAATTTAATTTGGGCCACTGAAAGTAACACTTCGGTCAGAATGACACTAAATTAGGGCACCATTTTTTGTGAGGTAGTTAAATGTTTTTTTTTAATTTGAGTTTGTGTTAATTAAGTGACAAAAATTATAAATTCCAAAAAAATTGTTCTTAATCTCAATTATAATTTTGTTTATTTTTTTCCCTTTTTCACTTGGTGTGTTGTTTGGTGTTGTTCAGGTCCATATGTGTATGATTAGCCAGCTCCCTCATTCCAAGATCACTGAGTCATTGGAAATACTTTCTATTTAAATTGAAATTTAATGTACTTTACCAAGATTTCATTATGAACTTGTAGGAGAACACAACCAAAATGATCCCATGGTGAATTTGGAAGAATAAAAACCATCTACTATCCAAAGAGTTGGATAAAAATTTTCACTTAATGGAAATCAAGACCCACAGATCACCATTGATGGTGAAACAAACACAAATCAGCTGCCCAACATTATGTATTTTGTGCCACAAAATAATCAAAGACAACTGACTCACTAAATGTTGGTATGTGTCTAGAAGAAACCCAACAATATCTTCCACCAAATTAGCTTCCATGCATTCCTCTAAACCAAATTCCATATCATACTTAGGAGAAACAATATATTCCCCCACCTCCTAAAGAAAAAATTCGTCCACACTTTACCCTTATGGAGTATGGGCTACAATTAATTTATGGGGAAGATATGAGAATTGTTAGGCCACCGGTGCAGGCCCAATACTTAGAGATTAAACCATAAATTATACAACTTATTTAGAATATATTTAAAATTTAAATTTACCAAGTTAAGACCGAAATTCCCATATTTTTAATTTTTTGTAGAAATGTGATACATTCCTTTACCACAGAGTATCCGAAAATGAAATTAAGCTCTATATATTTCACTTATCATTAAGAGAAAAAGACAATGATTGGGTTAAAGGGATTCCTTAGTGTTATATCCTTAATTGGGAGGCATTGGTCTAGGAATTTTTGTCCAAATATTTTCCTCCCTTTCATATGGTGATGTTGCGAAATGAAATCCACAATTTCCAGAAGTATGAGTTAGAGTCATTGTATGAATATTGGGAGATATTCAAGGATATGTCGAGTAAATTTCCTCATCATGGACTTCCACTGGGGATTCATGTCCAAACCTTTTTTGGAGGTCAGACCACAAACACTAAATCAGTGGTGGATGTAGCTACTGGAGGAATGGTAATGCGAAAATCTCATGAGAAACTTTTCAATCTCCTAAAAGACATGTCAGAAAATAGTTTCCAATGAAATTCTGAGAGGGGAACTTAAAAAAGGGGTATGCATATTATTGACTCTACTATGATGCTCAATGCCCCACTTGATGTTGTGCCAAAGAAATTTGATGCATTGAATCTTAAAACAACATCTCAAGTTCATGTGGTGATTCATCCAGATTGTAGTGAATGTGGTGACAACCACATCTTGGGTAAATGTCTGGGGTTGAATGTCGATCCTTCAACAAGTGAAGTAATTTATGGTTCTTAGAACCAAGGGCCAAACATATACCCTCAATACTGTAACTTGGCATGGAAAGATAATGTCAAAACATGTTGGGGACAATAACAACAAAATTCTCATCCACGACCCCAGAGACCACCCGGTTATGGTCAATAGTAGTATAAAAATCTATATCCTATAAAAAAACAAGGGAATCAATATCATCATGTATCCTATCAACAACAAGGGTATTAGAACCCTAATCTAGTACAACCTCTATAAAAATCACAACCTTAGTAATTTGTACAGAAAAAATCTAAACAAGAGAAATAATCAATGTTATAAGAGATGATGTATAAGTTCATTACAATAGTTGTGACAAGATTTCAGAATCAAGAGGAGTCTATTCGAATCCACAAGAATCAGATCAGATAGATTTATAATGAACTTTCTTCAAGGAAACATGGTACACTACTCAGTAACACTGAAAACAACCCATGGGAGGAGGCTAATGCTATCACAATAAGAAGTGGGAAGTATATTTCTCAGTAAGTGACTAAAAATCAAGGTGGATAAAAAAAATCAATATAAACCCACACCCTCTTCCGATAATGAAGCTGAATTCAAGGAGCCACCCTCATTTTAGGAATTTTCAAAAGATAATGATGTTATGCATGATAATGGAAAATAGGTAGTCAAACCCTATGAACCCACCTTAAGATTCCCAGAATGCATCATGTAGAGGAAACTGGACCATCAATTTGGAAAATATATGGAGGTATTCAAGAAAATTTACATTAGCATTCCTTGTGCATAAGCATTGACCCAAATTCCAACATATACTATGTTCATGAAGGAAATAATATCAAACAAAATGAAGATGAAGGATTTGGGATACATTCCTCTCAATAAGGAATTCTCAGTAATAGTTCAACACTCCACTCCTCCAAAGCTTCAAGATCTTGGAAGTCTTAATATCATATGCACAATAATATATTGTGAGTTTGGAAAAGTTCTTTTCAACTTGGCGGGCTAGTTTCAATGTGATTTCATTTGGAGTTTTCAAAAATCTAGGGATGAATGATCTAAAACTAACCCATGTGGTATTATAGCGAGATGATTGATCCATTAAATATCCAAAGGGACTGCTTGAAGATATGTTGGTCAAAGTAGGGAAGTTGTTTCTTCCAACTGATTTTATCATACTTGATACGGAGGAAGACTAAGAGGCACCACTAATTTTGGTAAGTCCCTTTTTAGCCGTCTTAATAGTGTTGATAGTTTTTCACCAAGTTGAATTGGTTTTCATATTAAGGGATGAAATAGCATCTTACAACATCCTCAAAGTTATCAAGCAAGCATCATTTGTGGGGAATGAGGATTATTGTTCTTTAACTATAGTTGAAGATTATTTTTACTGCATGGAGGGTGACATGGGATGTTGATCTACCTTTGATGAAATAGATTTAGTATATATCTAGCTGAATATAAACCAGAACAGATGTAGTTTATTTTATGCTAGGGTAGTCATTATTAGTAGAAAGTGGTAGTTCTAGATATATTAGAGCAGGATGAAGTGGAAAAAATTGTGCCTTCAGTTCTTAAATCCACATAGCTTGAATTTAAACCTATCCTATCTTCTTTAAAATAAGGGTTCTTGGGATACGAGAACATGCTGGTGGTAGTTCTCAATGCATAGCTCACACATGATCAAGATAATTCACTTTTACATGTTTTAATAATAAGGAAACAATATATTGGTTGGATGTTTGTTGACCTTAATGGGATTCATTCCAACCATTTCCATAGACAAGGTGAGACTTGAGTAAGGGGTTGAGCCCTCTAAACAACTGTAGTGATGGTTAAATCCACCAATGAAGTAGATTGTGAATAAATAAGTAATCAAGATTTTGGATATAGAAATCATACACCCAATTTTTGACAACCCATGGGTCATTCCTTTGCAAGTAATTCCCAAAGGGTGGGGGGGTCAATGTGATTTCTAGTGAAAAGAATGAGCTTATACCGATAATAATAATCACCATATGGAGGGTTTGTTCAAACTACCAAAAGATTAATGATGCTACATGGAAGGATCAATTTCCACTTCCCTTCATTGATCAAATGTTGTAATTATTAGCAGGGAATAAATTCTATTGATTTTTAGATTATTAGTCAGGGTATAACCATATTTATATATCCCCTGAAGACTAGGAGAAAAGCACTGTCACGTGCACTTATGGAACCTTTTTGTATCATTTAATTTAATTTTTCATGTTTAATGATCCAGTAACCTTCCAATAGTGCATGTTGTCTATCTTCCATGAAATGGTAAGAATATTCTGGATGTTTTTATGGATGATTTCTCAGTCTATGGAAATTCATTCAACACATGTTTGAAAATTTTTGGAATTAGTCTTGGCATGGTGAAAGCACACAAATATTGTCTTGAATTGAGAGAAATGACACTTTATGGTGTATAATAGCATCATATGAGTCCATAGGATCCTTGTGAAGGGGATTTAAGTAGATCCCGTAAATATTGAACTGATATCTCAACTTACCATTCCAACTTTTGTCCAAGAAATACATTGCTTTCTTGGATGTGCAGGATTTTATAGACGGTTTTTTCATGATTTATCAAAGATATTGTAGACGCCAAAAAAGTCCGTAACTCCCAGAGGAAGTTTCGAAATGACAAAGCAAAGTCATATTCGGAATCATAGGCCTGGTCCGGAGGCCTGGGAAGTGGTGCGTGCAATTAAGGAGGACTTTCACGAAATAATGAGGTGTGTGTGAAGCATTCCCAGGATTCACGTAATCGAGTCAATGTCGCGCGCAATTTTGTGTGCCCCAGTTCCACGCGGTGAAGCTTTGTGCGCCGACGGTTCCTGGAGCGGAAGATTTCGCGCGCCGCCTGGATTCTGCGCAGGCTAGTGCCTATAAATAGAAGGTGACCCCTGATGGTTTGGGGGTTGCGGAATTCAGAATGGCTCCCGTGCGCGCAATTCAGACTCCCCCGTGCACAAGATGACTTCCAGTTAATTCCTCTTTTTGCGCAACCTTGCTCGGGGTTCTCCTTTGTGCACAACTCCACTGGCTTAAGTGATTTCTCCCACTCCTCCGGGTTCCCCCCTTGCGCGCAATATTTACCCCGTGCGCACAATCCCCATCCTTTTCACACAATCCCATCTCCGCAAGACGTTAAACTCGCGGCATACCCCATGTTAAACATGGGAAGCTGAGGAAAACCTCAAATGGTACACAATTCCCCGTGTTCAATATGGGATGCCTTGGGATTCCATGCCCTCAAGAAGCCCTGTGATAAGGGATAGAAGATAGACATGCCGATCCTCAGCGTCAAGACATGCCAACGACACCCCAACGTGACCATTCTCCTCACCGAAGGTTGCTGCCCCGACAAGACCCCTTGGAGCGTCTCGATGGAAGTAGCGTAATTAATTGGCGTCCATGCAGATATGGAGCCAAGAACGAGCTTCATGAACCCATCTTAAATCTATGAGGGAGACCCGGACTAGGTGACGAGCTCCGAGGAGGAATCCACGGAAGGAAGAACCGACATTCCATCATCCCGGTTTCGATCAAGGAGCAGAAGTCCCTGAACAAGGAATAGATGCCGCCCGCCTTTGGAATGCGGTAATGTGGGGAAACAAGCCGCGTGTCCTCCCATGCGTGACGGACACGCGTGCGCGCCCCGACGTAAAAGCGTTGGAAACAGAAAATGGTGAACCTGACGTGAAGATCTTCTCCTCAACATGGGTACAGGTAGCGTTCGGGGTGTTGGAAGATTAGCATGTCACTAGGTCTGGGTACCTATCACTGAGACGTGAAACCTACCAGGGGTTGAGGCAGTTAAGATGTTGTGCACTCCGTTCTACGACGTTGTCAGTGTGGATCCCTCTCACCGACCACGAAAGACAGAATGATGCTGGGCTATTGGTTGTCGATTTATTTTCTTTTTAGTACTAATGGGTTCATCTCCTTGCTTCCAGGAATCAGATCACTGCATCCAGATCTTGATCTCCACCTGCCCACCAGCGCAAGGCCAGGGGCAGTACTGACGCGGCTACCTCGCGCGGTCCCGACTTTTCCACAATCACTCCGGCTCCGATTGCTACGATTTCTTGGTGCTCACGCCCCCTCTCCCCATCAGAAATCATCCAGCAAAAAGTGATCCACAACCTGGTTCGTAGGTATGATGAGAAAGGGATCATCCCCACTAGTGGCATGGCCCATTGGGATCTAGAGGCGGCTGCGCCTCACCATCGTCGCCGCCCCCGAGGGCTGCGCAGGGAGCCACCGCTCCCCACTCCGACGTTCAACCACTTAGAGAGCTTATCCCCAGAGTGCCTTGACACATCCCTCCACTACGCCAATGAGGTGGGGGATGTCCGGGTTTGCCTGATCGGAGACCCGTCCCAGGGGTTAATGGCAAGAACCCCCGCCAGGCTATGTCGGCATGGCCGCCCGGCTCCCCAGGCCAAGGAGCAGGCAGTCATCGTGCCCGCACCACCAGCTGCAACCCATATGACCCGACGCCATTGTCGGGCATGAGCGGAAGAGAATTCTCGTCCTGGGGCACCAACGTCAGCAACCACTGTGCCCCGAGCCGCTGCTGACTCCTATTACCAGAACCCCGCACACGTTGAGCAGGGGAAGTCACATGCCCGACTGGGATCAAGGCCCCGACCACCCTACAGGCAGGTTGGGTCGACTCTCTCGGTCGCGGGCACAGGCAATGGCCACCGCAGACCAATCTGCGATAGTGCCACCCACCATGAAGGCTCATTCCATGCCACTGATCTGGAAAGACGAAGGCTTCACCATGACAGCTATGCTCTGGGTATGACTCTTCCCAGCGCCCACTGCACTGGGTATGAGGTCACTCCCCCTACCGTTGTCCGCAAGTATGGAGCCGTTGCATATCCAGTCGCTTACCCACATGGAGGTCCTCCCCATGTCCCTTTCGGCATCTGTCTCGGTGCTCCTCACACCCCGGCCTTCAGTCTCCTCTGCCTCAGCACTATTGTGGCCAGGGGACTCCTTGACAGAAATCATCCTTACCCTGAGGATCCACCCAGGGGCAGGAAGGCGGGGCGTCGTCACCATAATAGGAATGTTAGGGGAGTCCGGACAAAAAATAGACCAGTCCGTTTCTCAGACTCTGAGGCGGAGTACGACTCAACAATGGAACCTTCCCCCCAACCCTTTGAGTCGAGGGTAGGGATGGGGACACGATACGTCAGTCTTGTACTCCCTGAATTCAAGATCCATATGATTCCCTCCTCCATCCAAAGGTATATACAAGAGGATGAGGACTTGGCGTACCCCCAGGGGTTGAACCCGCAGTTATCACTGGCCTCCCCGGAAGCACCTTCCACCTCAGTCAGGGAGGGTGGGGAACTTTTCTGGGGACCGACGGAAGAGTTGCGATGCGACACACCCTCGGAGAGCATCGATATTGTAAGAGGAGGCCTTTTTTCCAGCCCATCCTATCATGACGTGGCAGCCAGGGCACTAAAACACTTGGAGGACGACTCAGGGATCGGCGACCAATTTGCATGTTCGCCGTATTCCCTGCCAGCCAGCTCACCGGCCTGGCGGCCTGCCTCGACACCATTGCCAACTCCCCGACCATTATCGGTTGATGAGCAGGGGAAGCAAGGGCCAGATCCCGAACCAGGTTCGTGGAGTTCATGGACTTTCCTCGCAGCGGGCCACTTCCCCGAGAAGTTTTGGCTGGTTGCAGGATCAGATTTTGATATGCCAGAGTCACTCACCCCGGGAGAGTTTGAATGTTTCTGCCAGACTCTTCAGGAGACTCACTCTCGTCTTCTCCATCATCAAGCACCTTATCCCAGGAGTCAAGCACATCTCGAGGATTTCGGTGAGCAGTGTCGTTGGTTCGACCTGGCTGCACTCTCCGCGGTTTGGCACCCCGAGTCACTTGACCACCACGGGGCCCTCCAGCAACAATGCATCTAGAGTTTTCAATTACTCCGCAAGTTTATCGAGGAAGCCACCCCCCACGTGCACATCTGCAGATGGGGGTTGTACGCTGCCCTTCTTTTCTGTGTGATCCGCTGACAGCCCAACTCACTGGGCGGACCTGAGGGAATGTCGCCAAGGGCAGTGGCGGTCAACATGGATGACCTTTCAAATGAGGGAAACGGTGTGGATCTCCTCAATGGGGATTCTCCCCCTGAGTACAAGCCACTACTGGACCCATCTGGGAGGATGACTCACCAACAGAGGATCCTCCTAGGTCTCCCTACACCCACTGAAGCCTTAACACTGAGCCGAAACATCGGCAAGGGTAAAGAGAATGTCGGGTCTGTCAAGCTTACCGACCCATCTTCCTCGGTAAAAAAGGTAGAAGAATACACCGAGAAGGCCACGCTACGCCAACATCTTGATGAGAAAAAGAGACTGGTTGATGAGCTCTTGGACGAACACATTGCAGAGCGGCGGCCTGGCTATGGTAACCCTAGTCCAGGACAGTGGGGGTAGGAGCACCTACCCCTTGACAAGATTTCCCCAGGAAACCATGACCATGTTGCATTCACCGATAGGGGACAGGCGTGATCCCATGGAAAGAGGGTGCGGTATGTTTTTCCGAACCCTCCCGAGCGGCAGGATCACCTGGGGGACCCTGCTCGGTTTCCTCCCGCTGCCCCGAGAGTCGCTCCGCCAGCCGCCCCGCAAGCTGCTGAGCATGAATACTGGATTGAAGAGCCTGACAATGCTCTTTTGGTTAGAGATCCCCGACAGTATAGAAATCTGCGTCCGGACAATCTAATGGAGGCACTCATCTCCCGCTTAGAGGCCCTGGAAACTCAGCAGGTGGAAATCCCACCAGACGGAAAGCCATACCCAGCGTGGGTGGATGACATGACGGCCCTGTCGGGATTTGGGAACCCCACTTTTTCCCCCTTTAATGGGACCGGGGACCCACCACAGCACCTTCCCCACTTCAACTCGCGGTGCGGGCCTATGTTAGGGACTCCGGCGTATCAGGAGGCTGCCAAACTCCGTTGCTTCGTTTAGACACTGGAAGGACCAACGTTCATCTGGTACAGCCAGCTCCCCGTTGGATCTATGACTAGCTGGGAGGACCTTCAACGGAAATTACTCTACCAGTTCAGTTCCATAGCCCGGAAGATAAACATCGCAGACCTCTTCAGGTGCAAGCAAAGGCCCAATGTGCGAGTCACGGACTTCGTCGCCCGGTGGAAGGGGCTCACGTACTCCCTTGACGTGCCACTAACTCAGGAGCAATTACTGACAATGTGTGTAGGGAACGTCAAAGCAGATCTGGTTCCTTTTCTGATCAATCAGAATTACCCTGGAGGGTTTTGGGACTTCTCAGACAAGGATCAACGCCTCGAAGAAGCCCTGCAATAGGCCAGTCAGGCATGCCCACTGCCTCCTGTAATCCCTACAAGGGGAGATTCCAGAGCCGAGCCTGCTGCTGTGACCCAGATAGAGGCCCCTAGACAGCTGGAGTTGCTACTAGTAAGACCAGCTCAGCAGCCACATAGGGGTCCACCCCCACGGGCACAGCCTCCGGCCCAGCAGCGACCACCCCAAAATCGGTGGGTGCCTCTGTATAACACACCGCCACCACCGAGGCAAGATAATTAGGCTTTTCCTCCTTGACATGATCCCCCAAACCCGGGTCATGGTCAGCCTCCAAGAGCCCCCTATCCAGATAGAAGGAATCAGACTTACTCGTTTGACGAGGCCCAGGTCCCCGGTTATTTCTGTAGCGCCTTGGAGCAGAGGATCATGCGGCTGCCTGAGTGCCGGAAGCCAGAAGAGGCGCGTCTCACTGATAACCCTAACTACTGCCCTTATCACTGGACCCTAGGGAACACCATGCAGTGATGATATGTGTTCAAGGACTGGCTCCAAGACCAGATTGAAAACAACATAGTCAGGTTGGGCCTAGCCCCGGCGCAAGTGGCAGGTGTCTTCATGAGATCATATGGCAGCAGCGGCAACGAGGATGAGTGGCAGCAGGTTTCTGACCATGGGTCCCGGAAGTATAATGACTGGATGACCCGCAGGACGGTCGCCTGTGCCCATGGCATCATCCGTGCCCGCCTAAGTCAGCCAGAGCCCTCAGAATCTGTGAGCGCCGCTTTGGCATCGTCATCCCAGCCTACATCTTCCTAGAAGAGCAAGCGGCGGCGCAAGAAGAAAGAACGCGCCCTGCCAATGCCATCATCATCCTGCATGCTTGGTGATTTTATGCCCCCAGAGATGGGGATCCCTCCGAGACTCCATCCGGTAGTGGATGACTCCTTGAGTGAAAGCCCGAGGTACGCTTCGGTTAACACCGTAGAGTTGGTAAATCCTTTTTTGACTCCCGACGATGAGGAACGTCAGGTGGACCATCCCAATGTCCCCAGCCGTCGCCAACGTCGACAGAGTCATGGCTACGTGAATCGCTGGGGCACGACAGTCATCACCTCCAGTCATGTTGTGCATGCTACTGAGACCAGGGAGCAGGCCCGATACAGAGCTCAGCACACGCGGCCCCCTCACCCAGTGTCGACAGGATCGCCTACACCACCGTTTGTGTTGCTGGATCAGGCGGGACCACCTCGGTCATGCTGCGGCCAGCCCTGCCCTGCCACCGACCAACTACAGCCTTCCAATCCTAGCATGGAAGCCACCTCCCGGGCTTCGACTAGTGAACAGCGAGACGTGCCTAGTACCAGTCAATCGCCGGTTCCGCCGGCAGGGCCCGTCATGCCTCCAATCTCAAAGCGGCCTCCTGTAAGTAGAATCTCACATTTGGATCGAAAGTATGATGTTCTGAAGCACCTAGCTAGAATTCTAGCAAGGATATCTATCCTTGAGGCCCTTCCTCTGTTGTCTGAAATGCATGAGGTGCCCACCGAAGCTCTAAGGAGCCCCCTTCAGTTTGAGATGGAGGTGGCGGCCGCAGAAGCCTTCCACACCGAGGTGATTGAGGATGCCAAATGTCAGGCGGTTATCTCATTTTCTAGTGAAGATGAAGACCTTCCCATACAGGGTCACATTTTCCCGATGTACATCACTGGCCAGTTCAATGGCGTGGAAGTCCACCGCTATCTTGTTGACACCGGTTCTGGGATTAACCCAATCCCAACTCAGACACTACGGAAACTAGGGTTGTCTGAGGATGATTTAACTCCCTCTGAACTTAGGATCCAGGGGTATGACAGGACCGAGCAAACTCCACTCGGAAAGATTCGCTTGAAGACCCAGTTAGGCGGCTTAATTGCCAACACCGAATTCATGGTTGTCTCTCTGGACACCACCTACAACGCGTTGATGGGAAGGTTGTGGCTCCACCTTCACGCAGTGGTCCCCTCATCGTATCACTAGTGCCTCAAATACTCCCTTAAGGGTCGAGTGGGCGTTCTCCAAGGAGATATGTCTCCTTTTTCCTCTTGTGAATCCCGTTATCTGGATGCTGACTATTACAAGAGCAAGGACAAGCAGATCCTGGTAGGTGAGGTTAATCCCGCCACTGTCACGAGTGATCCCTAGGTAGGTTTGGACGATGCATATGTTTTCCCAATCCATCAGTTGGAGGCCACGAACCCCGACATGGGGTAGTGATTCATTGTTTCGAGTACCAGAGGAAGGCATATTTCCAGGTCCAAGCGACGGTGGGAAATCACCTCATACACTTACACCAACCAAGCTCAAGTGATCCCCGAGCCCCTTACCCCTGTACGATATCGGGAAGTTAGGCTCATGGAAACGACAGTACGTCATATGTGTCTGTTTCGCCGCGCCGGAATCGACCGGATCCAGCCAACGCGCCACTACTGGTTTGATGTCATAAAGTATGGCCCCTTGGGCCAAAGGCCATATGGGATTGGATCAACCACATTTTTCACCATGGTCTCTGTAGTGCATGAGTCTCCGGACGTGATGACCTCTGCCGCCCAAGCCGGCACCAGCTTCCCATCAGGGTCTGGTAGCCCCGAAACGGCACCCCTCGTGGATGATCCCTCCACAAGTGGAGAGGAGGACATGGAAGATTCTCCTCCTGCCTTTGAGGAGGGCGTCCCCACCACGGTCGACGAGTTAGTGCAGGTGAACCTCGGTAGCGAGACGGACCTGAGACCCCCATTGGTCAGTGCCTCTATGCCCCCCAAGGAATGGAAACAGTATGTAGACTTCCTCATATAGCACCGTGATGTGTTCTCCTGGAGTTATGACGAGATGCCAGGGCTAGATCCCCAGGTAGTCGTCCACCGCCTTGGCCTTCCAGCAAACCATCGCGGGTTCAAGCAGCCTCCTCGGAAGATGCAACCCTCTCACGGTGCCATGGTTGAGGCTGAAGTTGATAATATCATCAAAGACAACTTCGTCAAGGAAGTCCAGTACCCCAGGTGGATAGCCAACATTGTTCGAGTCAGGAAGAAGAACGGGCAGATCGGGGTCTGTATCGACTTCCGTGATCTCAATCGCCACTGTCCGAAGGATGATTTTCCCCTTCCCATGACAGAGTTGTTGATTGATGACACAGCTGGGTTCCAAGCCCTCTCCTTCATGGATGGGTACTCCAGGTACAGCCAGATCTGGATGGCCCCCGATGATGAGGAGTTCACTGCCTTTAGGGCCCCCCAGGGTACTTTCTGCTACCACATTATGCCCTTAGGCCTGAATAATGCGAGTTCCACCTATCAACGGGCTATGCATCGCATATTCAAGCCGATTCTCAGGACACTGGTGGAATGATACGTGGAAAATCTAGTGGTTAAATATCATCAGTGCCAGGACCATCTCAAAGACCTTGAGAAAGTGTTCGACTTCCTCCATTCTCGCCACTTGAAGATGAACCCGTTGAAGTGTTCCTTCGGGGTCACCTCCGGAAAGTTTCTTGGATTCATTGTTAGGTACCGAGGCATCGAGATTGACCCAGAGAAAATCAAGGCCATCAGTTAGATTCCTCCCTCGAATAATATTCGGAAGCTGAGAGGTCTTCAAGGCCACATAGCCTATATATGCCGATTCATTGCGAATCTGGCCGGCAAGTGTAAGCCATTTTCTCTGCTCATGAAGAAGGGTTCCACCTATGAATGGGACGAAGAGTGTCAGATCACTTTTGAGGAAATCAAGCAGTATCTTCTCCAACCTCCGGTCTTAATGCCACCCATTTCTGGAAAGCCTTCGGTCCTTTACACGACCGCCCTAGAGTGATCCCTCAGTGCACTTCTCTCCCAGAAGAACAACGAGGGAACAGAGAATAGCCTATACTACCTCAGCCGCATGCTCCTCGATACGGAAATTAGATATTCTCCCATCAAGAAGAGCTGCCTGGTGATTGTATTTACCATGAAGAAATTGTGGCACTACTTGCAGCACCATGAGGTACAGCTGGTCTCTCGGGTAGACCCGTTGAAATACATCCTGAACCAACCTATATTGACCGGCCGATTGGCGTGCTGGGCGGTGATCCTCCTGCAGTTCGACATCAGGTTCGTACCTCATAAGGTCGTCAAAGGATAGGCGTTGGCGGAATTCTTAGCTTCCCACCCAACCTCCACAGACCAGCCACTGGATCTAGGCTTTCTTGATGAGGCAATCCTCTCAGTCGATCACGCTATCCCATGCTGGCAGATGCCCCTTGACGATGCCTCCTGGAGCACCACCGGTAGGAGGCTCAATGATCCTAGGCTCAACAGAGTGGGCCTGGGTGTCATCTTAATCACCTTGGAGCAAACCGTTCTACTGTATTCATTCCTGTTGTCATAAGGATGCACTAACAATGAGGCAGAGTATCATGCCCTCATCACTGGCCTCGAGTTGGCTCTCGAGATTAATGTACCCCATCTGTATGTAAAAGGGTACTTCGAGTTAGTCATCAAGCAGGTCAATGGTGACTATGCTGTCAGGAAGCCAAAACTCGTGCCATTGTAGGAGTGCACCCTTCATCTAATGGATGAGTTCTCCTCCCAGCCAGAGGTTGTTCACATTCCCCGGTCACAGAATAGTCAAGCAGATGCTTTGGCCAGCCTGGCCGCATCACTTGCGGAGCCCGAGCAGGATGGCCTAATTATCCACATGGCACACCAGAGAGTCATTCCTCCTGTTATTCTGGAGGGTGATCGTGGCCCGCGAGTTAACCATCTCACCACTGCTTCCCCTACGTCCGGATCCCCGAGGGCTTCGGGTGCGGTAATTGAGATAGTTCCTGACTAGAGGATTCCCTTGGTTGAATATCTCCAGCACGACAATATTCCATCAGACTGAGCCGAGCACGAACGAATCTGACGCCGTGCGCCGCAGTTCACCCTTCAGAGCGGTCCCAGTCTTGAGAAGCTCCTTTATAGGCACAGATTTGATGGTGTTCTCCTCTATTTACTTCAAGGAGTCGAGATCCCATGGGTCATGCAAGAAGTGCACCCTAGTTCTTGTGGCGCCCACCAGGCCAGGTCGAAGTTGTCCCACCAGATTTGGAGGCTGGGATACTTCTAGCCCTCCACGATCCACGACTACATCAAGTATTCCAAGAGGTGTCATGCGTGCCAAGTTCATGCTAACTTTGTGCATCGGCCATCAGAGCCTCTCCATACTACCAAGTATTCTTGGCCCTTTGTAGTCTGAGGGTTAGATGTTGTAGGACCTTACCTGCCAGTGACAGCCCGCCAGTGCCAGTTCATCTTGACCGCTATGAAATTATTCTCCAAGTGGGTAGAGGAAATCCCTCTCAAGGAAGTCAAAGCCTGTTCTATCGCTGACTTCGTGAGATCCAATATCATATATCGATTTGGAGTACCTCACTCTATCCTCAAGGATAACGGAACCAACTTCCGAGCAGCCGAGCTGAAGAAATTATACGCCAAGTACAACATTTGCTCTAACCACACCTCCCGCTATCATGCGCAGGAGAATGGATAGCTCAAGGCGTTTAATAAAACCCTCTCTAACATTCTGCAAAATATGGTTGGTAAAAACAAGAAAATTTGGCTGGAAAATCTCCCCAACGCCCTCTGGGATTATAGGATGACGACTTGTAACTTCAACCAGGTGACTTCGTATTCCCTGGTGTATGGAGCTGAGGTCATCCTGCCCATCGATATCTAGTTTCCCTCATTACGCATGGAGGTCTATGACCAGCAAGCGCCAGATAGAGTTGCCGAAATCCGTCTAACGAATTGGAAGCACTGGAAGAAATTAGGCTTCGCGCGTTACATAACTTGGAAAGGCATCAGAGTAGGATGGATCGACCTTTCAATAAGAAGTTTCGCCTCCACTCCTTTCTGCAAGGTG
Organism: Viscum album; assembly: GCA_963277665.1. Classification (NCBI taxonomy): domain Eukaryota; kingdom Viridiplantae; phylum Streptophyta; class Magnoliopsida; order Santalales; family Viscaceae; genus Viscum; species Viscum album. The sequence goes on from OY728134.1 coordinate 1,073,203,802, forward strand.
ACTTGGTGCTGGCTCTTAGATCACCGATGATTCCCGGTAGGAAACCAACCAATTTGGAGCCCAAATGGGAGGGTCCTTTCATTGTATATAAGGTCTATCCCAATGCCGCGTATCCCCGGGTGACTATGGATGTTGAGCGCATAACTCCTCCCACCAACGCCAGGTTCCTCAAGAAGTACTTTGTCTAGTTATGTATGGTCCTGCCTGACCTTAAACTGTACGGTCCCGCATGACCCTAAACTGCACCTTGGTCCTGCATGACCTTAAAATGTACGGTCCCGCACGACCCTAAACTGCACCTTGGTCCTGCATGACCTTAAACTATACGGTCCCGCACGACCCTAAACTGCACCTTGGTCCGAGTTCTAAGAACTTAAACTAAGATCCTTACATGGTCCTGCACAACCCTAAACTGCACCTTGGTCAGAGTTCTAAGACCTTAAACTAAGATCCTTGCATGATCCCTCATGACCTTAAATTACATTTTTCCCTACATCTGGGCCCCCAATGGTCCGGGTTCTAAGACCTAAAACTAAGATCCTTTCCCCGTCCCTCACGACATTAAACTGCATTCCATCCCACACGACGTTAAACTGTATTTCATCCTACATGACGTTAAACTGCGTTTCAAGAACTATGTGTGGCTTGATTCCCATCTTTTTTGGATGCATAGGACTGCATGAACACTTAGATTTTAGGTTCATCCCCATATCTTAGGAGATCCCACGATCTCCTGGTTGCCTCGGTATTTTGACCTGCCCTTCCCTAGGGAATCTGCCATCTTTTGGCCGCTCTCAGACTGAGCCCCTCGACCTTTTCCAGTGGTCTGATAATGTGTTCGGAGTACTCTGGTCTAGGACCTGGAGTGTCAGATTCGACTTAGGAAAGTCTTCATCCTCTTGTCAAGCTTCGTGTTCCCCTTCATTCAGGCCCCACCCTCTTTCACACACGGAGGGACCCCCACGAATTGCCTGGATACAAAGCCTAAGGGATCCCCTACCATCACGGGCCAACGCCCCCAAGGTTTTCGAGAAACAAATTGATACAAATCCCATGTTACGAATGTGGTCAGTGGTTGATGCTCATTTGTTTTCCCCTACCTCTAGGATAACGCGACAGGATGTTGTGTTGCGAACATGGTCAGCAGTAATCTGCAGTCGTCATGCCGGCTTTTTCAGGCCCTGAATGTTGGTTGCATGATTCACACTATGTTCCACCCCACCGTGTCAAGGTGGAATCTTGACACTCCTTGTACTAACCCTCAGTACACCCCCACACGCCAAACGGACCAACCTGCGTAACGGTGTCTCTCGGGGCTCCCGCTATCTGAGCTCTAGATTATGTGCTTCGGTTTCTTCTTTATAGGTTGCATGCAGCTTGACCCTCATCCCCATGGGGAACGAGGAGTCACCCAGACATTGCGTTTCGGGCCCAGCGTAGCTGAGAGCTAGCATCTCCTGCCCTCTGATTATTGAACCCTCGTAGGCCCCTTTGGCCTAAGGATCCTCTCTCAGAATCACGTGCGGTGATGGTGTGGGATTTTGTCCTCATTCACATCAGTTATGCTTTATCGCATCGTGCGTGTTTCCCCTAGTCCAAGCCATTCGACCTTAAATTGTTCTGCCTGGTCCAAGCCATACGACCTTAAACTGTGCTACCAGGTCCAAGCCATACGACCTTAAACTGTGCTGCCTGGTCCAAGCCATACGACCTTAAACTGTGATGCTAGGTCCAACCACATGACCATAAACTGTGATGATATTGTCCCAGCTGCACACCGTTAAGGATATACCTCTCAAGAACTACGTATGGCTTGATTATCATCCTTATGAGATACGTAGGAGCGCCTGGGAACTTCCCCACAGGCCCAGCCTCACTTTTCGTGTTCGGTCCCTCGGCCTAAACGCGTCCCTATGAGCACATAGTAAGCAGGGATTTTTCCGATTCATGTTGGGTTTTGAAACCACTTTACCGTGTTTCTCCCGTTCCCCTTATTCTTTGGTCTGAGTTCTAAGACTGTAAACTAAGACCCTTGGCTTTTCGCTACTTGGTCACTCTTGTGGGATTGTACGGTGTGGTGCAGGATTATATCCTCCTTCACATCAGGTTACTCGTCGTACCATGCCTATCCCCAGATGAGATGTGTCCCCCGTCCCACAGGACGTTAAACTATATTTTGTCCTACATGATGTTAAACTGTGCTTCAATAACTATGTGTGGCTTGATTCTCATCCTAATGAGATACATAGGAACGCCCGGACATTTAATCTTGGGTCCAGCCCCAGGGATTACCAAATCACGTCCCTCATTATTGTTGGCCCCTCGTCTTGACTTCTTGGGAAGTGGTGTAATCGTTACATCTACCCCAAATAAGTTCGATATGCCCCATAGTAATAATGGGAAGCGGAAGTTCTCTCGCCAGGGAGGTCCTGTCTGAAAATTGGGACGATCCGTGTTCAGGTTGGTACGTCCGCCTAATGCGCCTCCTCCACGGTGGTTCAATTTCAGGAGTGTTGGTCTCTGTTCGAACAAACCACCACTCTAATTTTCATGCTTTTAATACCCATTTATTTGGATCCTCATTCTCTTTCATGTTTGTTGGGACCCCCTAATAGTATGGATGATAGACCTACGGTCCGCCTACTGTCCTGGGCCAACGTTCTAGAGAATTGGTCATGTTTGACAAGACCCCCTAATAGTATGGATGATAGACTTTGGTCCGCCTGCTACCATAATATGGATGATAGACCTTTGGTCCGCCTATTGTAGCAGTATGGATGATAGACCTATAGTCCTCCTGCTGTCCTGGGCCAACGTTCCGGAAGACTGGCTGACAATATTTGAGTTAGGCCCCGTTTTGCAAACATGGTCAGCAGTCATCCCTCATTTATTGCCCCCATTCCAGGCCAACACGATATGGATTATTCGTTTCCGCCACAGTTAACATTTATCCTCCATCGTCGCACCACAGAGTGTTCCGAATTCGGGTAGCGTGATTCACCTTTCCTTTCCATCTTCCTATGTTCGGAAGGATTTTAATGCCCTCGGCATTTCCTCGCTCGTGTGTCAGAGCACGTTGAGAAGGTGATATATCAATCGGTCTGAGGTCTTCTCCTCAGAAATCCAGGCCCAATTTCGGATGCCTGAATCTTGGTTAATTCCCCACAGTTGGAAGAAATGATAACATGAGTATCCTTTGCCTCTCGCGTTGGGTGTGACCCACAGGAGCTTAGGGATGAGTTGTTATTAATTTCAGAATTATGGTTGAGCATATTAAACCAAGGGTACAAATGAATGGATTTGTCCATGTACTGGATTGAGATGATGAGCAGTACAGGAAGGAAGTTCATGAGATGGCCAAAACAAAGCCCCTAAGGGTCGGCGTGCTGGATCGATCCTTCCAACGCCGCTACCCTTTGGCTGGTAGCCTCTAAGACCGCTTCTCGCTCCTTTCAGACTCTCTCCTCATCAGCCGCCGTAGAGCGCAGCTCGCCAACCCTAGCTTGTGCCTACGCCTGATCGGTTTAAAGTACGGCCATCTGCTGACTTGCCTCTATCAGTTGTTCCTGCGCATCATCCAGCTAGGCCGCCAGTTGTTCCACGAGCTCAGAGCACGTCGCAAGGAAGGCCTACTTCTCTGCCTCCTGCCCTTTGAGGTGTCGGACCTCCCGCTCTGCCCTCACAATGCTCGGGCGTCCGTCGATCTTTCCCGACACTGGGCAATGTCGATGTGCTGGCTGCTCTCGTGTATCTTCTCGGCCGTGTAATCACGGACCGTCAGATGAACGCGCTGATCGTCAGCCCCTCTGGCGCACAGGAAGCGCAACCGGGTCTGGAGTGATCCCATCCGCCTCAGCCAATCCGACGGGGGCTGTCTGAGAAAGCGCTGGATACACTTCTAACCTTTGCGCCGTGTCATCTGGATCTCCTCGGCCGCTTCTTGAGTCTGAGTCATCTATCTCCTCAGGGTCAGTGGGCCGGTACACAGGAAAGGAAGCCAGCAGGTCGGCGGTAGGATCTGCCTCAGGGATGTCTTCATAAGTAATAGGATCCTTGACGTTCGGGCGATCTTCCTCTCTCTCCTTGATAGCGATGGTGCCTCCGTCAGCCTCCGACCTCACCTCAAGAACAGCGCCGCTGATGCCCGCTGCCCCCTGATCACCAATTACCGGGGCCGAATCAGTGTGGGAAACATGTTCTGAATGAGGTGGTATGTCTTCCACTGGTCCTCTCATGGACGGCCTGGGCTCCGCAGCCTGACGAACCTCCAATGTTGAGATCAATGTGCAAGGCTTATGCTGATTAGTTGGGATCTTTTGATAACAAGTTCCAGTAGTGAAGCATGAGACTCACAAGAAGCCAGAGCGTTGGCCTCCAGTGTTTCGGCCGCTGTAGGAGTCGTCGTGATGGGAGACCCCTCTGCGCTTGTCAATTCAATGATGGGTGTCATATCCCCATCCTGTCCCATTAGTTCCCTTCTTCCCTCCTCTAGTGGGGATGCCTGACCAACTCTTAGGCGCACCTGAGTGAGGTAGAGAAAGGGTTTGAAAATTGAAAAGGAGAATGGATGAAAAAAGGAAATGAATGAGGATAGAGACAAACCTCAAGTATCTCGGTTATGTCGAGATCAGATCTGACAATCTCACCGCTCTCTCGGAGACTCCCTTTGTAGGTCGCCCCCTGCAACCCCTCACCTTCAGGTTCTTCTTCTTCTTCATCATCCCTTTCGCCTTCGTCTTCTCCGGTATCCTCCGCCTCTGACTCCTTGTCACTGTCTCCTTCTCCCGGCGTCATCATTTCCGGATCATGATTTTGGCTGAGCATCACTTTCACTAGGAAAGGTGTCTCCACATGCCGACCCCTTTGGCGCGCGTATGTGCCCATGGACGTCAGATAAGCATGCCACCGATGGATGTTTACCTGGTCGGTAACTCGAACGATCCCAACCTCTGGAATCTGGATCCCATTTTGCATGATCTTCTACCAGATGGCTTCAACGCTCAGCGATTGCCGCAGGGTCATCCTGGCCAACCACAGTGCCGGGAAAATTGAATCTTGGGAAGGTTCAAGCAGGTACCTTATCTACTTCCTGGGGAGTTCCCTATCAACCTCATGTGACCCCCCCCCCCATAGGCAACAAGGTCACGGTGGCACCGTGTGATGTGCCCGCTGCTTAGGTCCCAGCCTACACAGGCCTCGCTTCCAGACGCGCCCCTGGTTCCCCCCTTCTGGAGGCACCTTTCCTTTTCACCCGTCGCCCGGTCTCCGTGTGGGTAGCCTCGAGTTGTCGGACTCGCTTACGTAAAATCCCCTCAGGGTACGCAATGGTCCAGTGCTCAGCATACTCAGTTTCTAGGCCAGCGTCGACCCTGGTGGGAGGAAGAGTGATGACGTCGCCAGAGCCGAAAGTGGTAAACATCAACAAAATCTGGCGCAGAACGCAAGGATTCTTCTCCTTCCAAATGGTCGTGAACACCTTCTTCGACATTCGTTGGAGGCACCCGAATTTCCTGGCTAATTGGGATGGCACGCAAGGCTTGCAGATCACCTTCCCGTCGATACGAGCCACGAGCACCCCGCCCCGAATTCTTTGTAAATACTCTCGCTGTTCTAGTGGGCCTCTCCCATTGTCCACCATCTGGCCGACCGGGGTGGGGAACGGGCTGAAGTTGAAGTTGGTATGGTTACCAATGCGGATTCTCATGCCCTCCTCATTGAGCGTCATCGGCGCCACCCCGATGATGTTCAGCAAGGACGGTCGCAGGCCATTTCCCGGAGGACGGATGGCATTTGGGAAAGTTTACCCACTGAGGTGAGCCTCCACACAGCCGTGGAAGATCTGGAAAGGGCCACATACTCTCTGAGGCGACCCCCCTCATGAGATGCGTCCCAGGATGGCATACAGGTTGGACAGTATGGGGACGCCCAAGTTGAACCATTTGTTGGCGGCCATGGTGCCCTCCATCACTAGTGTTGCTGGACGAAGGCCCATCATCACGTATCGCACTGGCAGGAGCCACCCGTTCAGGAAGGCGACAAGGAACCCGGCATACTGGATGTTCGGGTCCTGGGCCTCGATGACGCGATGGCCCAATGATTGGTATTTCCCCGCCTCCAGGGTCCTCCAGTATGACCCATCTCTACTCCTCTAAGCCGCGGTTGGGCACCATTTCCCCCACCCCAACATCTTGATTACTAGATCCTTCTCGAGGAAATGGCTGAACCAGCCCTTGTAGGCAATGTCCTTCAGGAATTCCATGACCCCCATCCTCTCTTTGGCCAGCTCCAGCAGGTGCCACGTCAGCATGGGCGTCTGTCACCTGTCTTCTCAGGTGTTCTTTGGAGGAACAAACTCATCGTATTGGTAGCCCTCCAGTGGGATACCTCCGATGCAGTGAACGTCCCAGAGACTGATGCCAACTTCCCCATGGTGAAGGTGGAATGTGTTGGTATCAGGAGACCACCAGGTGAATAGATCCGGCCCGAGCTCGGGTTGACGGTGGAAGTGGAACTTTGATGTCCATGCCGCATCAAACAGGCCAATATGCCGCAGTTCATCCCCAAATTAGTCGCAAGTATGGCGAACCCAGAACGCCCAGGCCCACTCGCTGGTAAAGAATCCCCCGGACAGTAGGTCCCAATCCTTCCGCCATCCCTTCGTGTCATCCGTGACGCTCTGACGAAACGTGCTCGCGTAGAGGGCCTGAGAATTATCTGCAACAGGCTCGTCCCCAATAATGGTCCTAGTCCTCGGATTTAGGACATATATGTTCATATGTATGGTTTCCCTAGCAGGATGGTCATTGTTGGTAATGTTGTAGCGAGGAAGTTCGTCCTCCCGGGTCACCCATGACCGCGGTGTGTCCACCTCGAAGCCGGCAGAGGCACCTCCTCCAGGATGCCAAAGTTCCAGAGAGGGAGGTTGTCAGATAGGGGATACATCTTCTGGGTTGGATTAAGCATATTGAACAAGGTAAGATTATTGTAAACGATCACCTTAGCGCCATAAACCTCCTCGTTCGCCGCAATTTCGGTCCTACGAGTGGTGGCTTTTCCCTCATCAACTCGGTTTGCGGCTATCTCGAATATTTCGGGAGTTGCACGAAATCAGGATGTAGTGCACGGAATCGGAGAGTGTTGTATGAAATCTGAAGTGGCGGCGCGAAATCCCAGATTTGGGCGTTCAATCGGCATGCTAGGTGCGAAATATCCTGAGTAGGCGCGCAAGTATGGCCGAAATTCGGAAGGAATTACGCGCTACCAGAGCGTTTTTACGTGCAGTCGTGGGAGCAATTTCGCACACAAGAGCGTTAAGCCTATCGCGCGGAAAATCTTTTGTATGGATTCAGGACCCAGCACCTATTTTTATAGGCGAGTCCATGGTTCCGCGCCACACGGAAGGAGAATTCCGTGCTTATCCGTCGTTTTGCATGCCACACCGGTTTTTTGCGTGCTAAGTGCCCAGGATAGGCCCTGCTTCGGTGTTTCGGAGTTTCCCTTAGAATTCGACCATTGTGACCTCTTGCTGATCCAATTCTGAGGGGGGGGGCATTTGTAGACGCCGAAAAAGTCCGTAACTCCCAGAGGAAGTTTCGAAATGAAAAAGAGAAGTCATATTCGGAATCAGAGGCCTGGTCCGGAGGCCCGGGAAGTGGTGCGCGAAATTAAGGAGGACTTGTGCAAAATAATGAGGTGTGCGCGAAGCATTCCCAGGATTCGCGTAATTGAGTTGATGGAATGCGCAATTTTGCATGCCCCGGTTCCACGCGGTAAAGCTTTACGCGCCGACGGTTCCCGACGCGGAATATTTCGCGTGCCGCCTGGATTCTGCGCCGGATGGTGCCTATAAATAGAAGGTGACCCCTGATGGTTTGGGGGTTGCAGAATTCAGAATGGCTCCCGTGCAAGCAATTCAGACTCCCCTGTGCGCAATATGACTTCCAGGTAATTCCTTTTTTCGCACAACCTTGCCTCGGGGTTCGCCTTTGTGCACAACTCCACTGCCTTAAGTGATTTCGCTCACTCCTACGGGTTCCCCCCTTGTGCGCAATCTTTACCCTGTGTGCTCAATCCCCATCCTTTGCATGCAATCCCATCTCCGCAAGACGTTAAACTCGCGGCATACCCCATGTTAAACATGGGAAGCTGAGGAAAACCTCATATGGTACACAATTCCCCGCGTTCAATGTGGGATGCCTCAGGCTTCCGCGCCCTCGAGAAGCCCTGTGATAAGGGATAGAAGACATACATGCCGATCCTCAGTATCAAGACATGCCAACGACACCCCAACATGACCATTCTCTTCACCGAAGGTTGCTGCCCCGACAAGACCCCTTGGAGCGTCTCGACAAAAGTAGCATAATTAACTGGCGTCCATGTAGATATGGTGCCAGGAAAGAGCTTCACGAACTCGTCTTAAATCTATGAGGGATGCCCAGACTAGGTGACGAGCTCCGAGGAGGAATTCATGGAAGGAAGAACTGACATCCCATCATCCCGGTTTCGATCAAGGAGCAGACATCCCTGAACAAGGAACGAATGTCGGCTGCCTTTGGAAAGTAGGAATGCGGGGCAATAAGCTGCGCATCCTCCCATGCGTGATGGAAACGTGCGCGTGCCCCGGCGTAAAAGCTTCAGAAATACATATCCCATCCACGGACCAATATCCTTTCAACGGATGCTATCTTTGAATTATATGAAATATTCATTGAAACCTTATAGCTCTTGAAGTAGATACTGGTTGAATATACCATCATTAAGTCTCCAAACTAGGATGAGAAATTTGAAAATATGTATGATGCAAGTGACTGTGTGATGGGATAAATCCTTGGATAGTGGCTGGATCACATCATTAGGCATATTTATTATGAAATTAAAGACTTAAACGAATCCCAAATCAAATTCACTATCACTGAGAAGGATATATTGGAGGTAGTTTTTACATTTGAAAGATTCCACTCATATCTAGTACCATCGAAAGTTATTGTTTATACTGACCATGAAACACTCATATATTTGTTGAATAAGAATAATGAAAATCCATGACTCATTCGTTGGGTCCTTTCCCTCTTAGAGTTTGACTTGGAGATTAATGACAAGAAAGTGAGTGAGAACTTATTTTATGGTCATCACTCCCACCTAGAATTACCCTATTTGGAAAAAAGGTGATAGGGAAATCAGGGAAGACTCCCCAGATGAAGGCATTTTTCAGTAGAAGCCACACCTCATCCATCGTTTGCTGACATATCTAATTATTTGGTTATGAGAGTGATCCACCTTGATCTCACTTTATATCAAAGTAATCACTTTCAATTATAAGTAAATAGATGTTTTTGTGAAGACCCTATGCTCTTCCACTCATACAGAGATGGGGTAATTCATCGTTGTGTACATGAGGATGAAGTCAATGGAATTATTGATTTTTGTTACACCTCACCAGTTGGGGGATATCACGGGATGAACCTAAAAATATCTAAGATTCTAAAATCTGTATTTTTTTGTCCCACCATGCTTAAGAATGACCAACACTTTTTAGCAAGTTTTGATAAATGTCAGAGGACTGGTAACATTGGGTACTGATCCAAAATGCCTCAAAACCCCATTATTGAGATCAAACTCTTTGATGTATGGGGTATTGAATTCATGGTACCATTTCTCTGATCATATTGAAATACATATATTTTGGTGTGTGTGGAATATGTATCTAAATGGGTGGATGTTTCCTCCACATCACAAAACAAAACAAAGGTAGTCGTTTCCTTTTTAAAGAAGAATGTCTTTAGCTGATTTGGTGTTTCCTGAGTTCTTATCAGTGATAGGTGAACACATTTTGATAATTCATTAATGATTAATGTGATAATGAAATATGGGGTGAAGTATAACATGGTGACACCTTACCATCCTCAATACATCAATCAAGTAGAGGTCTCCAATCGAGAACTTAAACAAATCCTAAAAAGGGTTGTGGGAGCCTCAAGAAAATATTGGTCCACAAAGCTTGATGATGCCTTACGGGAACATCATATAGATTTCAAGATTCCATTGGTCTTGTACCCATTTCATTTGTTTTATGTAAAACCATTTCATCTACCTATGGAGCTTGAGCATAAATCATACTGGGATGTCAATGCTTCAAATAATGATTTGAAGGCCACAGAAGGGAAACACAATTTCCAATTTTCTAAGCCTAATTAAATCCGGTGAGTGGTATATGAAAATTCTAATCCTTACAAAGAGAAGACAAAGACGGTTCATGACCGCATGATCTCATGAAAATCATTTCATTCTGATGATCATGTATTATTACTTTAACTCTCGATTAATATCGTTTTCAGGAAATTTGAAGTCCTAGTGGTTGGGAATTTTCAAAGTGGTCAAAGTCTTCCACTATGGTACGGTGGATGTTTCTGGAGAAGATGATCAGTCATTTATGGTAAATGGGTAAGGTCTAATGCCTTAGTTTTAAATGGAGGACATGGTTTTCATAGTCTCCACCATGAAATTTGGGTAACAAGAGGCCCAGGTATGTCCAAATTGAGACACTAAATGTATCACTGACTGAGAGGTAACCCAGAATTTCAAATACATTATCAAAATAATTGTTTGTTTGTGTGTTCTTAAGGGTGAATGTTAGTGTGTTTTTCACTTTTTTGTGTGTTTTATTCATAGGATAAATGGAAAATTTTAGATATATTATTGAATTTGTATTATTTTTAACTTAGATATCCTATATCAATCAAAAATAATCTTTTAAAAACTAATGGGGGAACAAGTTTTTTCATTTTAAAGGGATGAATTTCATTCCAATTAGGGGAATTTCCAAAAAAATCAAATAGAGCCATACACACGATTTGTATCCGATCAAACAAATCATGTGCACTAACTGTGTACAATGGATACCCATTACAGGGGTATATTGAATGGTTCTTGAATGGTTTTACAATAATTTGGTTCCTCTAGGAACCTCTATGGATAGAACAACTCAATCCATCAACCATACACACGGTTTATTAAACTGTTCGTTGAAATCATGTGTCTCGTTTAAAACCCCAAAATTTATAAAACTTAAAATTTTATTTCCCCCATTATAAATCCTAAAATCACATGGTTCCACCACCCTCACCATGCTCAGTGCCTCCCTCTCCCACTCCTTCAACCTCCACCCCATGGTTATTCCACCTTCCATTGAATTTCAGCCAAGGTTTTTTTCTTCTCTCCTCCTATTTCCCTTATATTTTCTTCTTATTTCTTTATTTTCTTTCCTCCCCCCTAGGATTTGGTTGTAGCATGTTTTTCCCTCCCTCATAATTTTTCAATTTTAATTTTTTTTCAAATTTAGGATTTCTTCCTCTTCCTTTCATTCTTTATTTTCAAAACTCTCCATCTGCACACTTTCATAGGTGATTTATTTTCAAAAACTCCAATTTTCATGCACTCATTTTTCAGATTCGGGTTTTCCATAAGATCATTAAGTTTCTCATGATATTTATTCAATTTTATATCTATAATTGTTGCAAAGACTGTAATTTATTTTTTTACTCCACTTCCTATAATTTCACCCACCCATAACCTTGTATCATCATCAAGAAGATCTTGTGCTTCTGGCTTAGCCAACCCCCTTAGTCCCTACCGGAAATTTAGTAATAAAGAGGAGAATAATAAATTTTTGGTATTGGTTACTCGTGAGGTTAATACCCAAAAATTCTTCACACTAGAACATCATGAATAATTGGGGATTTTTTAGGATCTTAAGCGGTAAATTGCCCAAGGGAACCTCATCCACACACTTGTTGTGCACCAACCAACATTTAAGGAACTTGTATTGGAATTTTCTACTACCTTCTAGTGACATGATAGATATTCTATGGATGAGTAGCGATACTTGAGGGATAAAGAAGGAGACTTAACATTACACCTTATGAACCACTGTTTTAATTTTCAACTGAGTGAATTTCAAAAATATTTTGGGATTTATGATCAAGGGTATGTTCAGACTGTGGCATATGCTGAGGCACCCCTAGAATTGGATCCTGTATCTACCAAAGAATTATAGGCTACTATTACCTATCCCTAAGATTCCTATGTCCTAAATAATACCAAATATTCTTTCCTTCTGAATTTGATCCATCGTATTTTACACAGTTTCATTACTACTTGCTTCACAGACCGATCCGATAGTGAAGGCAACGTCAGTCTTTGGGATTTGTTCCTCCATTCCATGATTTCTGGAACCAAGATCAACACAGCCTACCTCTTTACATAGTAATTTCACCATTTTTTCTATAAATAGAAGGGGGACATCTTTGGTAGGACATTCATCACTCTTCTCATGGAACACCTTGACATTAACTATGATGAGAGAGATTTCATTGAACTACCACTATCCCTTCCTTTCGATCTCAAACTAGTACGTCACATGTGAATGATAGAGTATTATGGTAACCATTACCAGTTTAGAGGAAAACATGAGGAAACCGATGATGAGGCCCATACCACCCCACCTGTAACCCCCCCACCACTCTTCCCCCCATAATTAGGAGTACTGATCCCCACTCCTACCACCTCTATGGAATTACCAACATTCCCCACCTATCATACATACCCAAACCTTCAATCCACCTCATATGGAGACTCAGATCTATTTTGTAAAAGGCATAAGGATTCATATTTTATATTGTATTGGAATCTTGAGACTACTCGCCGATAGGTGGTGGTTATCATCATGGATGATCTCCACAAATCCAATCTTTACCACCCCTTTCCCAGCCAGGCTTCATCATATTACCAGTATAGTGATACCCTATTTCATCCAGATCCATCCTGGGGATTCTCTCCACTAGGTGTCCCATTAGTATCACCTATCACTGAAGGTCTAACATCTGATATGACCCCAAAGGATTCATAATGGGATGATATATCCTACACCATATTCTACAATCTATCTAACTTTGATCCGTCAGTGGTTTGTCACTAAATCTCTTATGTTTTTTTCTACTTTTTATACTTGGTCTTGTATGGATATGCTTCTAAACATACTGTCTCTATGCAAGTTGTTGTATTTGACTTGAATGGTGTGATTGTGTTCTTCTCCATGATTTCACTTGCTACAACTATGATATTATTGCCTCACTCTATTTGGTTTCCATGTTAAGGTAGTAGGTGGATCACTCTTTCCAACATGAATCAACTTTTCCACTAGGTGATTTCTCGCACACTGATTGTATCTCCCTTTTCAAACATTGTCCAGGGTATTTTTTCTATTCTCAATTTAGTTCTCATACGTCAATTGGTTTCCCCCTCCCCTTGCATGCATTTTTACTTCCCACCCTTCTCCACCTTACCACTTTCACGGGGGACTGTGGTCAGGTTTAAGTGTGTGGGAGGGCGCCCATATATGGCACTCCATTTGGAGATTTCATTATCATTACCCAGGATGACATATTTTCTTAGGGGTTTTCTAAAGGACTATTATTGTTTCCATACATGTATTCAACTAGATGAAAATGAATTTTGGAGAAATATTTTTAGAATTCCTCATATGTATGGATTGATAAACTCATTCTTGATATAAATAAACATTGTAACACTTGAGGAGAATAATTTATATATTCACTCATAAAACATTTTTTAAATGAAAATTGTGATGGATTAATTTAAATTAAGAAACCCATTAAAATGGAAATCATTTTTTACATAAAGATAAGTGATTTATGTAAATTTTTGATTCCCCACTAGTGGTTATTATGCAGTTTTAATTTCATGAACTCTTGAGTTTCTTCATAAATTCATCAGGATTAGACATTAAAAATTGGGCCCATTTTTAATGAAAGTATCTTATCCCAATGAAATCAATTCAATATATGAAAAGGAATTCCCAAATTTGTTGATTACCTTTCATTATTTTTCAAAAGTTGCAAGACAATGAGTTCGTGTGACCTATAAACGTTATAGCCCGCCACTTCGCTATGATGAAATATGTGCTTATCCAACCTAAGTGTGTGAAGATATGGAAATGGAGGTTGGAAATTTCTTTGAACAAATAATGAAAAAAATTATTTTTAGACAATAATTATTTATGGATGAATAATTGGAATTTTTGAATTAGTCTTGCTTTTTTGGATAATTTCAATAAATGGTGAGTCATGAAGAATGCATGTAGGTATTTAAATAATAATCCATTCAAAATCCATATTAATTTAGTTTATCTAAGCTTTGTAATTTCTACCTATTTCTTTGGTAACTCCATTGAGATTATTTTCTAGGAATTTTTTTTATGACAAAAAATTGATCAAGTGTGGGGGAGTTTGATGCACTGATGTTCTTAAGGAATTTCCAATAATTTGTGCATATTTAAAATGGTTTTTTAGATAAATTGTTATGATTTTATAACCTAAATATGTTTTGATAGGTATAGTTTAGTCACCAAAGGAATGGAGATGAATATTTAGAATAATTGGGTGATTTTGATGGAAATAGGAGGCATTTGGACCCTTTTTCCATGGTTCATGATATTGCTAAGTCACCCATGAAAAGAACCCCAACACTGAAGTCCATGAGGAGCATGGAATACCTAGACAGAACCTCATGCATGGTCTCTTCATATTTTATCAAAATGTGGAGACCCTCCCGGAAACTGTGTGGGGCATGCAAGTTTAGAGGTAGAGGCCTACCACAAAGCCTACACACGGTTTACAAACCATGAAGACTAGCCTAGATACTCGTGCACCTCTACATTAGTGGACAGAACCATAATCACGATTGGTGCACAGTTTAACTAACTGTGAACCTTAACCATGTGGTAGTCAACAGGCCCCCACCTACCTTCTATATACCCCTCCTACCCATCCTTTGACCTGATATTTGGACCCCTAACCACCCTGGGATAGTGGGGGTGGCCAATTAATGATTCCGGGACTCAATTAAAAGGGGATCATCATCCATAGGACATATCTTGGAAGTAAAGGGAGATTATTACCCATTCTAGGAAATTTTTGGAAGATTTATCTTGTGGTTGATTGGCACTTTTCCTTCAGTATCAGCTATAATGAACTTATCATGTATCAAGAGCTTGTTTATTGTAATTTATTCAATGTGTAGCTAATTTCTTACTGTGTTGAGGCTTTGGACTATTTAGGTTCATTTTTAATTAATTTTCTTTTTTTTATTGTTTTATCTTCCTCCCATAATTTCTCCAAAATATTTTTTCCTAATATTATAGGAAACTCCATATTATACCAAGAATAGAAATTTTATTAAATTATAGGGAATTTACGGCAAGTATTCCCATGATTATTGGGATCACTTTTTTCTCAGAAGGGGATATTTTATTAAATTTAATAGAAATCAATTTCTAGACCCAGAAATTGATCTTTACTAATTTAATCAAAAATTATTGGACCAAGGGAGTTCTGATACATTTAAAATCAATATATGTGATTTATTATGAAAAAAAAAACACAATAGGAAAATCAATTCTTGAAGACCTTCACAAACATCCACATCCCCAACACATTTTCCCAATTAATCATTAAAAACCATTTTTTTCATTTTTTCTATTTAAATTTAACTATTAATGAATTTTAATAATCAATTACTCAATCATTGGAAACAACCTTTTTAAACCTCAAACATCGATTAAAAATTCCAAAAACCTTCACTTAATTAATTAAAATTTAAGGAACAGAGCACATTAATTATCCATGTGGATCGATCCCATACTTATTCTATACTAGTATTAAGAGTGCTTAATTTAATTTGGGCCAAAAAAAGTAACACTTTGGTCAGAACGATACCAAATCATGGTGTTGTTGTCGTGGAGGTAGTTAAATGGTGTTTTGTTAATTTGAGTTTGTATTAATTAGGTGAAAAAATTATAAATTCCAAAATATTATGTTCTTAACCCCATTTATTTTTTCATTTATTTTTGTTTTTTACCTTTTATGCTTGGTGTGTTTTTTGGTGTGGTATAGTACCATAGGTGTATGAGTAGCCAACTCACACATTCTAAGAGGACCGATTCATCAAAAATAATTCCACTTGACCCGGAAATCGAAAAACCTTTATCAAGGAAACATCGGGAACTTATAGGAGAACACAACCAAAATGATCCCATGGAAAATTTGGAAGAAGAAGAAGAACTAGATGTTGTCCAAGGAGTTGGATAAAATTTTTAACTTAATGGAAATCGAAACCAAAATCTTAATGTTGATGGCGAACCAAACCCAAATCAGCCACCCAACTTTATAGAGCTTTTACCACAAAATCATCAAATATAATTAGATCAATTTATCCCAGGATATGGCCAGAAAAAACCCTAGAAATATCTTCCACCAAAGAGGCTTCCATACATTCCTCTGAACCACTGACCATATCTTGATCAAGAGTATCAGTATATGCCCCCTACTCCTCAAGAAAAAAATAGTTCACGTCAAACCATTATAGAGTATGGATTTCCATCAATTAATGTGGTAGATGTGAGAATTGTTAGGACACTAGTGTAGGACCAACACTTTGAGATTAAACCATACATTATACAGATTATTCAGAATATATTTATATTTTTAATTTTACCAAGTGAAGACCCAAATTCCCATCTTTCAAATTTTCTAGAGATATGAGATATGTTCCATTACCATAGAGTATCATAGGATTCAATTAAACTCTGTTTGTTTCCCATCTCATTAAGGGAAAAAAAATCAAAGATTGGATTAGAGGTATGCCTTAGTGTTTTATCCTTACTTTGGAGGCATTGTTCCAAGACTTTTTGTCCAAAACATTTCCTCCCTCTATGACGGTGATGTTGCAGAATAAAATCCACAATTTTCAGCCACATGAGTTAGAGTCATTATATGAATCTTGGGAGCACTTCAAGGATATGTTGATGAAATTTAATCATCATGGGATTATACTATGGATGAAGGTCCAAACATTTTATATAGGTCTCACCATGAACACTAAATCAATTGTGGATGAATTTTCCGGATGAACCGTAATGCAAAAATATCATGATGAACTTTTTGATCTCCTAGAATACATGTCATTAAATAGCTTCCAATGGAATTTTATGTGGGGAACTCAGAAAATGGGTATTCATAGTATTGATTCTACTAAAATTATCATTTCCAAAATTGATTACATGTTACATAAAATTGATGCTTTCAATTTGAAAACAATAACTCAAATTCATGCGTTGAATCGTCCAGCATGCATCAAATGTGATGAAATCCACATCATGGGTGAATGTTTGGGGTCAAATATCGGCCATTAAATAGTTGAAGTATGTTATGTTTCTCAAAACCAAGGTCCAAACATATACCCTCAATCCCATAACCAAACATGGAAAGATAATGTGAACCCAGGTATGGGAAACAATAGCAAAATCCTTATCCATAACCCCAAAGACCACCCTTTTATGGTCGGTAGTGGTATAAAAATCCATATCCTAGATAAGAACAAGGGAATAAATATCATTAGGGATCCTATTAGTATCAAGGGTATGAAAACCCTTGTCTGGACCAACCTCTACGACAACCACAACCTTATAAATTTGTACAAAAATAACCTCAGCAATAGAAACCATCAAAGCTAGAAGAGATGATGTCTAAGTTCATTATAATAGATGAGAAAATATTTTAGAATCAAGTGGTGTCCATTCAAAGCCTTGAGATTCAGATCAGACATTATTTTGATCAAATTTATTTAAGGAAACCTGATACACTACTAGGTAACACTGAAAATAACCCACGATAGGAGTCTAATATTGTCACTTTAAGAAGTAGGAGATTCCTATTCAAGTGGCTAAAAATAAAGGTGGATCCAAAAATCAAGATAAATCTACACTCTATTTGGATAAAGAATATGAATTCAAGGATTCACCCTCATCGCATGAAATTTCAAAATGGAAGGATGTTACGTGTGATAAAGTAAAAGATGTTTTCAAACCCTATGAACCCACCTTACCATTCCCAAAATGCATGAAGCAAAGGAAATTGTACCAACAATTTGGAAAATTTATGGATCTATTCAAGAATCTTCACATTAAAATTCTCTTCACATAAGAATTGACTCAAATGCTGACATATACTAAGTTCATGAAGGAAATATTATAAAAAATTGAATATGGAGGACTTGGGAACCATTCCTCTTAATAAGGAATGCTCAGAAATGGTTCAACACTCCATTCCTCCAAATCATCAAGATCCTGAAAGTTTTATTATCCCATGCACAATAGGATATTTTGAGTTTAGAAATCCACTTTGTGACTTGGCGGTTAGTTTCAATCTTATGACATTTGGAGTTTTTACAAAAGATAGGGGTGAACGATCTAAAACCAACCCATGTGGCATTAAATCTAGTTGAGCACTTCATTCAATATCTGAAGGGACTGCATGAAGATGTGATGTTCTATGTAGGGAAGTTGATTCTTATGTGTGATTTTATCATTCTCGATATGGAGTAGACCAAGAGGCATCACTAATTTTGGGAAGGCCCTTTTTGGTCACAGGAAAGGTATTGATAGACGTTCACTAAGGTGAATTGATTTTCAGAGTAGGGCAGGAAAGAGCATATTTCTCAAAAAATGGTGGAAATTTTTTCCAAATTGGTAGGATCCCATTAAACCTATGTGATTCATATGATAAGTAGTTAAACATTAACATGAAAATAGATGACACATTACTTTTACTTGGTGCATCACTAAGGTCTGAGTCTATGGAGCATACGCCGACAGTGTATCGGTCATACCAAAATCCACTAATATTAACTAGCTGTGGAAAATAGAATTTCGTTCATAGTCACTATGTTCCAGGCTCATTGCCTTTATAATGTTTTAGGGATAGAACATTGCGCCCCTCATATCACATCGATTGACCCCCCCCCCCCCCCTCCTCCTTACTATGTAGAGAGAATTCTAACTCAGTTTTTCAAATTGAAGGTAGATTCAATGATTTGGAATTAAATTCTTTGTCCCAGACTTAGAACGGGAATCTTCTTGCACCATAGACCTGAGTTTATGCACACTGAAATCCTTATTCACTTAAAAATGATATTCAAAAACTGCCTATCACAAATATCCTTCACGAAGATTCTTCTTCATAAAGCTCACTCTTTTTCATATATCACTCCTTCATAGATATCCCTACATTTCAAATCACACTACTACTCAAATCTCATTCACCTTTGTGGAACAACCTACCATCACGAAGCATAATGCCTTCATAGATCAACTTGCCTTTATGATGCAAACTACCTTCGCAGAACATCCTTCCTTTGTGAAGCACATTGATCCAACGCAGAACATCCCATCTTTACAAATTACTCAATACATAGAAGCATTGAATTTGGTCAATACTAAAATATTCTTTTTTCAAATCCCAATCTCGCAGAGAATCACAGTTTCATAGATCACCCCTTGCTTCATGAAATCAAATTGATTTAAAATTTTCTCTAAAAATTTCATGTCAAATAAAGAAGGGTATCCACTTATTTATAGGATTGTCTAATTTCAAAGCTCCAACAACTCCATCATGTTTTTCTGATCAGTCAAAAACATATCTGTGGTGATCCTCCATTTTCAAATCTCCATGGAAATTCTCTTTTTTCAAATCTCATCATAACCGTAGAGATTTCTGTCAACACCCTTCACGCTGCCATAGAGCTCCAATTCTCATAATCGTAGATCACACCATCACAATACTTTAATCCTTTGCGAAACAAAAATCATGAATCCCATATATGTGAAACTCATTCCTTTTTCATGTTTTCATAAGGCCTTTAATAAAATCCACTTTTCTCAATGCTTTACATTCTCCAAATTTTAAACCCCCAAAATATGGAAATCACTGGGAAACAATGCCACCTTCAATAATGATTACAAATTGAACTGTATGATAATTTTCCTTGTAATATCCCTGATCATCCATGAGAGTATTGACAAAAAACACAATCCATACTCCATTAACAGAAAATAAAAGCCTTGTTTCCAACAATATTCTACCCAAATATAAAGCAGAAGAGCTGGAGTTTATTTTAGGCAAGGGCAGTCATTATTGGTAGTGAGCAGTGGTTCCAAATATTTTAGTGTAGTATAAATTAGAACCAATTTTTCCTTAAGTTCTCAAATCCCCAAAACATGAATTGAAACCTCTCCCATAATCATTAAAATATGGGCTCTTGGGCGATGAGAACACACTTTCAGTAATTCTCAATGCATCGCTCATGCAAGATCAAGAGAATTCACATTTAATGGTTCTAAGAAGAAGTAAACAAGATATTGTTTGGATGGTTGCAGACCTTAAGGGAATAAATCCAACCATTTTTACACACAAGGTGCTACTTGAGGAAGGGGTCAATCCCTCTTATCAACCGTATTGATGGTCAAATCCTCCAATGAAGGATATTGTGAAGAAATGAGTAATCAAGATTTTGGATGCAGGTAATATTTACCCAATTTATGACATCCCGTGAGTGAGTCCCTTTCAAGTAGTTCCCAAAAATAGGGGGATCTCCATAATTTCTAGTGAAAAGAATGATCTTATCCTAACAAGAACGGTCACAAGATGGAGGGTTTTTGTGGACTACCAAAAGGTGAAAGATGCTACATAGAAGTATCACTTACCACTTCCCTTCATGGATAAATTGTTGGAACAATTAGGTGGGAACAAATTATATTACTTTTTAGATGGTTACTCAGGGTGTAACCATATTTCTATTTCCCATGAATATCAAGAGAAAAAGTACCTTTGCATTCCCTTATGGAACTACTACATATCGTTGTATGACTTTTGGCATGTGTAATGCTCTAGCCACCTTCCAACAGTGCATATTGGCTATCTTCCATGACATGGTGGAGCAGATTTAGGAATTTTTCATGGATTATTTCTCATTTTATGGAAATTAATTCAATGCATGTTTGAAAAATTTGGAATTATACTTGGAGCGGTGCGAACACACAAATCTTGTCTTGAATTGGGAGAAATGACACTTTATGGTGAAGAATAGAATCGTCTTTGGACAATAGATCTCATTGAAGGGAATTGAAGTAGATCCCAAAAATATTGAAGTGATATCTCAACTTCCCATTCCAACGTCTGTCCAGGTAATACAGAACATTCATGGACATGCATAATTTTATAGATGGTTTGTGTGTGATTTATCAAAGATATCCCAATCGCTGACTAAAAACCATTCAAAGGATGTTATCTTTGAATTTGATGAAACATTAATTTCAGCCTTTCAAATATTAAATTAGATACTGGTTGAATCCCCCATCATTATTTTTCCAAACTGGGATGAGAAATTTGAAATAATGTGTCATGCAAGTGTCTATGTTGTGGGACAAGTCCTTAGAAAATTGTTGGATCACATCTTCAGGCCTATTTATTATGCAAGATGATCCTTAAAAGAATCCCAAATCAAATACACTACCACTGATAAGGATATGTTGGAAATAGTTTTTTATTCTATATATTCCACTCATATCTAGTGCTATCAAAGGTCACTATTTATACTGACCACATACCACTCAAATATTGTATAAACAAGAAGGATGAAAATCCATGGATCATTCATTGGGTGATTCTACTAAAATAATTTGACTTAGAGATTGATGAAAAGAATGGTGGGGAGAACATATTTTCTGATCATCTATCCCACCTTGAATTACCCCATTTGGAAAAGGAATATGACAGGGAAATTAGGGGAGACTTTTTGGATGAACACATTTTTAGTAGAAGCCACAACTCATCCATAGTTTGCTGAAATTTCTAATTATTTGGTTATTGAAGTGCTCCACTATGATCTCACTTTCCAACAAAGGATTCCCTTTAAGTTATAAGTAAATATATATTTTTTTGAAAACTCACTGCTCTTCTGCTCATGTGGAGACATGGTAATTCATTTTTGTATACCTAAGGATGAAGTCAATGTAATTCTTGAGTTTTGTCACTCATCACTGGTAGGGGTACATCACGGGCTGGACCAAACAATATATAAGAATCTATAATCTAGATTTTTTGTCCCACTATTCATAAGGATGCCTGACACTGTGGAAAGTTGTGATAAATGTCAATGGACTGGTAACATTGGGCACCGAGATGAAATTCCTCAACACCCCATCCTTGAGGTATAATTCTTTGATGTATGGGGTATTAACTTCAGTGTATTTTTCCCCCATCATATGGGAATACATACATTATGTTATGTGTGGACTATGTATCGAAATGGGTGGAAGCTGCCGCCACATTGAAAAACATAACAAAGGTAGTCATTTCCATTTTGAGGAAGAATGTATTCAGCATATTTGGTGTTCCCTATGTTATTATTAGTGATAGGGAAAAACATTTTGATAATGATTTAATGAGGAATGTTCTAATTAAGTAGAGGGTAAAGTATAACATAGGTAAACCTTACCGTCCTCAATCCAGTGGTCAAGTAGAGGTCTCCAATAGATAACTCAAACAATTCTTGGAAAAGACTATGGGAGCCTCAAGAAAAGAACGGTCCAAAAATATTAATGTTGACTTATGGTAATATTAGATAGATTTGAAGAAATCGTTGGTAATGTACCCATTTTTTGGTTTATAGAAAACCATGTCATCTAGCTATGCAGCTTGAGTATAAAGAATACTGGGTTGTTAAAGCTTTGAATTATGATTTGAAGGTTAGATAAGAGAAATGAAAATTCCAATTGTACGATCTTGATGAAATATGATGAGAGGAATATGAAAATTACATGATTTACAAAGAGAAGAAAAATGTGGTTCATGATCGCACGATCTCCCAGAAATCATTCCATCCCAGTGATCAGGTATTATTGTTTAAATCTCCCTTAATATTGTTTTCAGAAAGTTTAAGTCCTAGTGGTTGGGACCTTTCTAATTCGTCAGATTCTTCCACCATGGTGTGGTGGAAGTTTCTAGAGAATACTATAAATCATTTAAGTTGAATAGGCAACATCTAAAGCCTTATTTTCAAATGGATGACATGGTGGGAACAGTCTCCACTATGAAATTCGGGTATCAAGAGGCCTAGGTATATCGAGCTCGAGACACTAAACATATCATTTACTGAGAGGTAACCCAACATTTTGACAACTTCATCAAAATAATTGTTTGTTTGTGTGTGTTTAGGGGTGCATGTTAGTATTTTTTTCACTATTTTTGTGTGTGTTTTAGTCATAGGATAAATGAAAAGTGATAGATATATTATCAAATTTATATTATTCCTAAAATATATATCCTATGGAAATATAAAATCATATTTTAAAATTAATGGGGGAACAAGTGTTTTCATTTTAAAAGGACTGCATTTCATTCAAATGAGGGGAATTTCCAAGAAACCAAATAAATCCATATGCATAGTTTGTGCCCGGTCAAAAAAACTATTCACATTAACCATAAAAAATGGAAACCCATTCGAGTGGAATATCACATGGGTATTCCATTGTTTTCCATCCATGAGGTTCCTCCAAGAACCCATACGGATAGAACCACCCAATCCAGCAGCCATACACACGGTTTATTAAATTTTACATTTAAACCATGCGTCTCTTTTAAAAACCCGAAATTTTGAAAACATAAAAAAATATTTCCACCACTATAAATGCTAAAATAATGTGACACCCCCACCCTTTCCCTGTGAAATTCCTCCCAATGAAAATAATTTGATATATGCAAATGAATGTCCAAATTTTTTAATTAAATTTAACCAATTTTCAAAATATTCAAGCCAATGAGTTCATGTGACCTATAAAAGTGATAGCCTGCTACTTGGTGAAGATGAAATTTTTGAATAACCAACCTAAGTGTGTGATGAGATAGAAATAGAGTTTGTATATTTCTTTGAATGAATGAAAAATCCAGTTTTAAACAATAATGATTTATAGATGAATACTTGGAATTTTTGAATTAGAATTGATTTGTTGGCTAATTTCAATTTCTGGTGAGTCGTGAATAATGCATGTAGGAATTTAAATAATAATTCATCCACAATACATATTCATTTAGTTGATATAACCTATGTTATTTCTACCTATTTGTTTGGTAACTCCTTTTATATGATTTTCTAGGTATTTGTTTGAGGACAAACAATCGATCAAGTGTGGGGAGTTTGATGCACTGATGTGCATAAGGAATTTCTGTTCATTTAAGCATATTGAAAATGGTTTTTTGGATAAATTATTATTATTTTACAACTTAAAAATGTTTTTAAATGTATAATTTAGTTGACAAAGGAATGGAGATGATGATTTATTATAACTGGGTGATTCAGATAGAAATCAAAGGCATTTGGAACCTTTTTCCATGGTCCATGCTACTATTAAGTCACCCAATCCAAGAACCCCAACCCCAAGGCCATATAGAGCTTGGATTACAAATACAAAACCTCTAGTATTGTATCCGAACAGTTTATCAAACTGTGTGGACCCTCTAGAAAACTGTGTGGGGCATTCAAGTTTGGAGGCAGAGGCCTACCGCATGGCCTTCGCATGGTTTAAAAACTATTTGGGCTAGCCTAGGTACCCATGAACCTCTACATTAATGGACATAATCGTAATCATGTTTGGTGAAAAATTTAACTAACTATGTGCCTTAACTGTGCGAGAGTCAACAAGCCACCACCTATCATCTATCTACCCCTCCTACCCAACCTTTGACCCGGGATTGGGACCCCTAACTACCTTAGGATAGTGTGGGATGTCTAATTAATTATTTCTAGACTCAATTTAAGGGGGGTCATCATCTGAAGGACGCATATTGAAAGGAAATGGAGCTTGAAACCCATTCTAAGAAATGTTTTTAGGATTTATCTTGTGGTTGATTGGTGATTTTCCTTTCGATATCAGTTGTGATGAACTTCTCGGGTATTAATATCTTATTTGTTTTCATTTATTCAATGTGTATCAAATTTATTTAGTGTGTTGGGGCTATGTAAAATGTAGGTTCATTGTTAATTAATTTTCTTATTGGGTTTTAATTGTTTCATATTCCTCTGATAATTTCCCCAAAATATTTTTCTTAATCTTGCTGGAAACTCCGGATCAGATGAAGAATGGAGTATTTAGGGAATTATAGGGAAATTAAAGTACGAAACCCCATTATAATATATTGTACTTGTAATATCCAAAGGTAAGATTTTAATAAAGTTTATAGAAATCAATTTATAGACCAAGAAATTAATTTCTATTAATTTAATTGAAACTCACCAAACTAAGGGAGTTTTGATATGTTTGAAATCCTAATATTTGAGTTATTTTGAATAACACAACATAATATGAAAACCAATTCTTGATGACCTTTAAAAACATCCACATCCCAGACACATTTTCCCCATTAACCATTAAAAACCATTTTATTGTTTCTTCTATCTAATGTAAACCATTAAGAAATTTGAAGAATCAATTACTCAATCATTGGAAACAACCTTCCCAAACCTTAAACATCGATTCTAAAATTCACCAAACCTTCACTTAATTAATTACAATTCAAGGAATAGAGAACATCAACTCTCCCTATGTATCAATCCCATACTTATGTTGTACTAGTAGTAAGAGTGGGTAATTTAATTTGGGCCACAAAAATTAACACTTTGGTTGGAATGACACCAAATTCTTACCAGGAAACGTCATCATTTATCATAATTTTATCTCTATCTGATACAATTCATCATTTCCATATCAATGTCACCATGATTTTACCATGAATTCATCAATGGATTAATGTTTTATCATCAATATACTATCGAGAATAGGTCTATGAATATGATTCATCAACACTTACCCATTGAATGCTCATTATTGAAGGTAGATCTCGGCTTGTCCAAGAAACAACATCAACATGATAGATCATCCATTAATCTAGGAAGAAAAGATGAAATAATTATCATATATTTAGGTAAATAATATATCTAACATAAATTTGTGTTCATCTAACCAAGAATGAGAATTATTTGACATGGGTCTAGAGAAAACTCACTATTTTAAGTGTCATTAGATTGGTCAAAGTTGGAGGAACAAGGGGAGATAAATGATATGACTTTAGAGACCATGGTGAAGGTTAACAATTTAGAATAGGCCAAGGGGGTTTATATTTTGGTGTTAAAGGAGGTAAAAATACATATGCAATTAAACCCATGAGGTGCATCAATTACACCCCTAGATTGTGTGCACTGACTATTGAGTAAGCCTCACTAGAAGGCCAATGGAGTATTCAAAAAAAATGAAGACCCACTGGAACCTCGTCGGTTGGATGATGGGTTCTATCGGCCAACCATAAACTATTTTCTAGCCACCTCAAGTCTATGCCCTTCCTAAACTATTCCACATTAATCTATTAGACCCTTAGTCTCTAAAAATATTCCTCTTTGTATTTTAAAATATATAAGAACAAAAAGAAAAAGGAAAAATTTATAAAAATTAAATATATCATACATTGAAATAAAACAAATATGTTACAATTATCCCCCTCTAATGAATTCTCATACTCAAGAAGTACCTTCAATGGATTTTCTAAAAAAAATGGTCCACTAGGCCCAAAAATCAGCCTCTAACTCTCAAATCTCCTCCTAAATCCTTCCATGACACCATAGGACCTATACTAGTTATAATGTATTCCCTCAAAGTATTTTCCCACTCTAGTATATGATATGCACTGGGAACTCCATGTACGATGTGTGAGGATCTAACTCAACGTCCTCACAGTTGATGACATACATGAAATGAAGGATGTGCCTCTGAATCTGTGAAAAATGAAACACATTATCAATGCCTCATTTGTGATAAGGAAGATCCAGATGGTAAGCCAATATCCCAACCCAATAGATAATCTTAAAGAGTCTAACATAGTGTGATGATATCTTCACTTGCTTCCTCAAATGTCTACCTTCCCTTGCTTACTCAAATGTCTATAGTAGAACCAAGGAGTCACTCTTAGGAAAACCCAACCACCTAAAATAAAACCCAAACGTCTTATCCTATGGTTGGAATATTAATTCTTCCAAATATGAGCTATGATCAACCTATTTTGGATTAGTTATGCTCTATTGGAGGTCTCATGTACCATACTAGGCCCCATAACCTCTATATTGACCACCTCATGCCAATAGATAGGTGAATGACATTTCCTCCCACAAAGATCCTCATAAGGTGTTATATAAATAAAGTCCTAGTAATTTTTATTGTATGTGAACTCAAAAAAGTATAAAACATCATCCCATGCTTCATAAAAGTCTAGTGCATAATAACAAAGCATATCCTCTAGTATGAGAATCATCTACTCAGTCTGTCTATCAATCTAGGGATGGTACACTTTACTCAATCTTAGCTGAGTCCCTAAGGGCTTCTATAAGACTTTCAAAAATCACGATGTAAAACATGTGTATCCATTAGATATAATTCTCAAAGTAAATCCATGTAAGAATAATATCTCATGTACATATATATTTCTTATCCCAAATACTAATTGAGTCACATAGATTGGTATGAAATGAAAAACATTTATCAATTGATCAACATTGACCCAAAAAACATCATGAATCCTTGGGGTCATGGGTAACCCCATCATAAATTCTATCATATAATCCTCCCACTTCCAAAATAGAATATAAATTGGTTGGAGTAAAATAATAGGACATTGGTTCATGGACTTTACCGTCTGGTAGGTAAGACATTGGGAAATGAAACGAGAAATTTTGATCTGTATCCTTGGCCACCATAACCATCTCCAGAACTCATGATACATCATTTTCACTCCATGGTGCACCACACATCTTGAGTTATGGAAGTACCCCATCATCTATTCCCTGATGTAAGTAAGGACTATAACTCTCCCTTGTACCATGATGACATAGACACCATCCATCAACAATATAGGTATAGGTTCACCTCCTACTAGATTCTCCCGCATCATAGTGAACTCCTAATCAGAATCATGGATAGCCTTCACCCAGTCTACAAGAAAAGATGTAACCACTAAAGAGAAACAATTCATTGATCCTTAATCCTCAAAATTATTCATCCTCCAATCAATCAATAATATTATTAGATGCCACTTCTTCTTTAGAGGTATTATCAAAAAGATCCAAAGATATCTACATATTATGGCTAAGAGAATCTACATTGACTTTACCCTCTCATGGTACATAATCCATATCAATGTTGAATGTTTGTAGATACTCTGCCCTGTGTATATTCCTTAGATTTAGGTCCCTCTATGAGATGATGTAACAAAGGATCTTATGGTGGGTTTAGAATATAAACCTATCATTTAAGAGATAGTGTCATTAAAGTTTTTGATTTTGAACCACAACTGGTAGCTCCAAGTCATGAGTTTGATAGTTCCACTCATAGGTTCATAGCTTACATGACCCAAAAGCATCTACCTACTCTATCTACATCAGTATTTCTCCCAAAAAATCAATGCATCATATTATATAATATAACCTATACCAAGAAAAGTTAGAATAAAAAATGGAGTTTTAGTCAACCTACTCTTAATCTCATAAAATTCTTCTTCACACTCGTCTAATAATAAGAACTTCACTCCCTTCATTGTCAATGTAGTCATGGGTGATGATAGATGAGGGAATTCCTAGATAAAACTTCATTATTACCCATATATACTCAAGAATATCTTAAACTCAGACATATTCATGGGACGTTCTTAGGTTATCATTGCCTTAACTTTCTCTAGGTCTATAGATATACCTATCTCAGACACCACATGCCCCAAATAATTTCACCTCTTAAATCTATAAGATAAAATTTTATATAATTCTATATATATGGTGTGATTGAATCATTATTAGGTCTATAATAATATTTTTAGCATGTTTCTCTAGTTTTAGTGATTATATTAGGATTTCATCAATAAAAACAAATAAAAAATAGGCTATAAATGGGTCTAATATCTTGTTCATGAGATTCATGAACACCATCGGTGAACTCATCAATCCAAATGAAATCACCAAGTACTTTTATATCCCATACCTACTCCAAAATACCACTTTTCAAGATGTCCTCATATCTAACTTGTAGTTGGTGATGGACTAATCAAATATCACTCTTAGAGTACCACTAGGATCCCCATAACTGATCAAAAAGATCAGCAATATTGGGAAAAAGGTATCTATTCTTTAACATTACCTGGTTCAGCTTCTGGTAATCAATACAGAGTCAAATACTATCATCTTCCTTCTTAGTGAACCAGAAAGGATCACCCCATGGTAATGTACCTGGCCTGATAAATCCCTTATACACCAATTCTTCAAGTTTCATCTCGATCTTCTTTAGCTCGACTAGCACAATATGATAAGTGGTGTCAAAATGGGTTGTGCACCCAACCTGAGCTCTATATCAAATATAAATAATCTATTAGGGGGAGTTCCTATGAATTATTTTGGAAATATTCCTTGATAAAGATCAATGAATAGAGGAAACTATAATGTAGAAACTATTAATCCAACCAAAAGATTCAATCCCACAATCTACACCATGACCATACTAAGTTAAATAAAGTCTATACTAACTCTACCTACTCCCAGTTCCCATTATTTGGCCATCATGTACCTCTATCACTTCAATGAATTAAATGATACCCATATATGATAATTTTAAATGTGATCTTGGAAGATAGTCATCCAATCTTTACTGAGGATCACATTGAAGCTCATTATCTTTAAAATCATGAAGTACCATATACATCCATAACTACAAGGGATATAGAACACTTTAGGAATTTCATAAGAGAGTCCAATTACATTCCCAATGGTGTGTCAAGAGAAATTAACTCAGAGGATAACTTGATTGGTAAGTCAATCCTTGTAATAAATTATGTATATATAAAGTAATAAGAAACACCAGTATCAAAAAAGGTAGTAGATAAAGTAGAGGTGATCAAAATCATACCTCGAATAGTATATGGTACCTCACCACCATCTACTAGAGTCTAATCCACTATGTACACATGGGTTTCCTAATCTACATGACCCTATCCCAAAGATACATGACTAGTATAATTCATATTTGTCCAAGACTTATGTTAAGGACCCAGATCAGATCCATGGGATGATAATGGAGTCTATCTTGTGACCCTAAGGAACCAAAACCTTTATGTCTTAGATAAAAACTATTGAATGTACCCCATCTTGCTACTCTACTAAGATGAGCTCTGAGGTTCTTTATAGAACATGATATAATTCTTGACCTTTCAACAATTAAAGCAATATAGAACTCCTCCTAAGGGGGGTGGAGAATTAATTTTATAATCCATATGAATACTATCACCCTACTGCATGTCCCTAATATTCCACTTACTTTTAATAGAAGTGACACTCATAACATCAGTAGGAGGTTCACTCACGTGAGTATCAATGGGTGGAGTAAAAAACATATCAATACTTCAAGAGGATCTTATCAATGGTCAAGGCCTTTCACATAACCTCAAGGTATGTTGATATATCAAATATCCAAACCTTCCACCTTATGTTGGGATGAAGTCCTATCTCAGAATTCCCATCCTTCTGTGCCTCACTCCCAGTAAAGAGAGTATAAAATCATAGAATATCAATAAAATGGGTGAAGAATCTAGACACCTTCAAGGACCCCTACTATAGATCTATGAAATTCTATGATCAGACAAACTTCAGAGTGTCGATAAATAATTATTCAAATAATAGTTTCTTGAAAGTCTCATAGTGTAACAGCCCGAGATTTTATGAAAAATATTCTTTTTATTTCACTAATGTCTTGTATTGTACGCTACACCAAAAGGAGCTTGCACAACACGCATCCTTGACTTGCCTTGCATACACGCAATCGCGACCTTCCTCGATAGCGTGTGTAGTACGCAATAACGAGTTTCACTAAACAACGATATGCTATTAAAATATTATTAAAACTAGCCGTTATGAATAGTAATAACCACTTTTTAAAATTCTGTAAATCTTATATTTCAAAATGAACTTCATTTTTGGATTCGGAGTATCGAATTTAGCCTAAGGTGAAATTTTGGTACTTTTCGGATAACTTTCATATTCTGATGAATAGTGAAAATTATTAATTATAATTAAAAAACAACTTTTTTAATCGAAATAATTAATAGTGATAAATTATTAATTTGAGTGGTTTTAAAGTATATTTAGAATATATTTTTACAATTTAATACAGTGTTGGTCATTGAATGTAATTTCACATTTAAACCAGACATAATCAAGTGTCAATCTTTTGATAGATATTGTTTCTTAAAAACACGCTATTTGTTTTAACAGCGGGATTTAATTATAAAATTAATTAATGCAACTTATATGTTATGAATTTGGTAAAATAGACTTCATTTTTGAATTCGGAATATAAAATATAGCTTAGGATGAAATTTTGGCATTGTTCTGAAAAACATCAATTTTTGATGAATAGTGAAACTACTAAGTGGTTGGTTAAAAACTGAATTTTTGCATCAAACTTAATTTTACCGCTTCTGTGAATGGAATTTCGAAAATCCGAGAGACACGGTTAATATCAAGGACTAAAATGTGGTTCAATGAGATGAAAATAATTTTTTGGTGAATAGTAACTTTTTACTTTTTTTACCGCGGTTAATAGTAAATAGGGTAACTAAGGGTAAATATGATATTAATATTACCCTAACACATGTCTTAATTCTATTGGACAAGTGTAATTCGACCAAAAACAAACTTAGGAATAAAATATGACCATTTAGGCCCACTTGGATTAGATTAGGACATTTATTATTAATTTATTTAAAGAAGGGTTAAAATAGTTAAAATCAAAGTTTAATAAGTAAATCATTTTTAATATGGGGTTATACATAAGATAAATTCGATTGTAAATATTAATTAGAAAGCTAATAAGATTTCCTACATGATGGTATTTTATTTGTAATTTTTAGAAATCAAATAATTTATTTTATTTATGACACAAAGATGATGCAGTAATTATCTTATTAATGAAATATTGACATAATTGATAATATAAATACCAAAATAAATGTAATTTAAGACTTTTTATGAATTACACTAATTTTCTAGGTTACTATGATATATTAATGTTGATTTAATCAACTTGGTTCGAACATTTAATTCTGTTATGACTTTCACAAAAATCATATATCAAATAGTGTCAAAATTGACACAAAATAGTTTTTAAAACAAATATTATATTATTAATTGTTATTTTATTCCTAAAAATCTAAGGTTCGGACAAATGACTTATATAAGGATATATATATTAATAATAAACAATTTGGGGTTCGTTTGGCATGTTATAGTAAGTGTATTAACCATATAGTGAAAGAAAACAAAAAGACACGGTAAAAGTTAAATTATTTAACTTAGAGTTAAATCTAATTGATAAGGTTTAAAATAAGATCCAAACATGTCTAAATTTGATTGGTTTATGAGATTACAACCCTATCTCATCTAAGCTTCGAATATGAGTAATTTTTGGAGGTTTTTAAGTGGGGTTAGATTTATTATAAATTAATATTTTTAAGAATTCCTAAGGTGCCCCTCTCCTCCCCTATAAAAGGACACCTCCTCCCCCTCCTCCTCACACCAATTTGAGCTCTCAAGCACGGCCAACCCCTGCCAAAATCTCTTCTCCACTTCCCTAGAAACATCCTAGAGGTTCTGGTCTTCCTCAAATACCAATTTTAGTACCCTAAGAGGAGGTCTCAAAGAGGCTCTTCAAAGAAGAGGTAATTACCGTTACCAATTCTTTCATCTTTATTTCTTCTTCCACTTCTTCTTCTTAGGTTGTTTCATTATGAAGTAATAACATCAGTATCACTCATATACTGATATGTTATTATAAGTATGAAACAACCCTATTTCACCATCTATCCATCCTACGGAAAAAGAAATCACCGCGCGTGCGTACGTACAGAATACCGTCTCCACGCCGTGGTGTAATCTATTTTCCACCACCACCTTACATGGATGAGTATAATGGTGTAAAGAATAACTATACATAGTTATTACAATATCATATTGATTCTGATATATTGTATAATCCACTCCAATTCAATTCAATATTTATAGAAATGATATCATCGCTCGTGCGTACGTACGGACTACCGTCTCCACGACGCGATGAGATTCATTCTCCATGTTAACCATTTAAGAATGATTATAATGTATATATAAGAAATAATAATGAAATATATGACATTATAAAGCTACTGGATTTATGTATATATATACATATGTATGTCATCTACTTACTTCCATTTCAAGACAATAAGGAAATAAAAACAGCGTTCATGCGTACGTACGGACTACCGTCTCCATGAACGGTGTTTTTCATTTTATTTATCTATCTATTATATATATATATATACTGAATATATATGATATATAAATCATATTTTATATTCTGGAAGTAAGTAAATCTTGATATAAGTAATAATGATGTCAAGAACAACAAGTCAAAACACCTACGATAAATGAAACGATTTTACCCAAAACGCTTCTTTAACATGGAATTTACAAAAGAACGGGTAATATAATGTCATAAGTGAACCATATATGATATCATAACAATGAATATGATTCTGTAATAAGTCAATGACATTATTTAAATCATTATACAGGAGGTTCGGACACATACGAAGCAAATCGGACCTAAGGTAAGGGAAATATCGCAATCTCATTTTTATCCGAGATTGTTTGTACTTTGAAATTTACTGGGGTATATTTTATCATCCACATCCATGTTTCCTCAATATGTAATGTTATTTACATCAACCTACAATTGTTTAAATCCAATTTTACCCTTCGGTGAGTTTTTAGTAAAAGATATGAAAGGAATCTTTTGTCGTTTTTCGTACGAGGTACTTTTTGACTTTTCCGACAAAAGTACGAAGAATGTTTTTTAAACTTAAACGGCACGAACGAATTTTTACGGTTTTATAAAGCCTTATTTTCATGAATATTCCTACAAAAGATTTCATGACTATTTTTAATAAAATCTCTTTCTTTTAAAATTTCATGATGTTTTGTGAAAAGAAATTGATTTTGAAGAAGAAAGGATATTTTCCTCAAGAATTCATTTCAAGTGTTTTATCAAAATTATTTTCCATCTAAGATAATAAAGGGTTCTGTTTCTATCCATATTTTTACATTGATTTGACTATGCTGTGATGGAATTATGTTTATGAATTCCTTTATCTTATATGAATTGTTTTATGATGTCATGTTGTTTAAGAATCCCATTTTTATTACATGGGTTACACTATGATGTATGGTTTATGATTATGTGGCACACATAAGAAAGGATTCATTATGAGATGGGTGGGACCTATATCTCCCTCCAATGCATTGGGTAAAGATTTTATATCTCATGAGATAGACATGGCTGGAATGGAAGGTTATTTCGGTTCAGTGATACAGGACTGAAACGAGGAGTGAACTCGGTTCAGAAAGGGACTTTGTCCACTAAGATAGTCTTGGCAATGAGTCATGACTAACAAGAAATGATTTTCCATGATTATGTGTGCATGCCACAAAGTTTCAAGTTTCATGTTATGATTATGGTGATCTCATTTTCACTTCTATGATTTGTTCCATGTTAAGATATTATGATCTCTTTTGCAGGTTATGATTTTCAAAAAGATATGATATGATTTTTATTTCTTTTGTATACCCTTACTGAGCATTTGAGCTCACCCTTTTATGTTTTCTTTTCCCCAGGATATAAAGAAAGGTTTTAGGTAAAAAAAAAGGGAAGATCTTTATGGGAGATATTGAAGATCTTTCACCACGATTAGAAGATTACGTTCCGAGTTTCCAAAGACACTAAACTATTACGATCCTTGTGTGTGTGTGTTTTTGTTATGTACTAAGTATTCCGCAAAAGTAATGTAAAGTCTATATACGTCAGGCTTTGGGTCTCTACAGTTGGTATCAGAGGAAAGGTTTAGTCAACCTTTGGAAACTAGGATGCGAAAACGTTAGTGAGATCCCTAGAGATATTTCTAAGGTATGTCTAGGGATTCCCCTAAGGATAAGTATACGTATAGGATATAGTTCTAGAACTATGGTAACGATATTAGATTAAACCAAAGATGATAGATATTTAAGTTACTCCCCCTTTATTACGATTTTTTCATCTAACACTATTCTGTTTGGGTTTTAGAAAATGGCTGGAAACAAGATGATTCACAATAATGGAGGATATGATGGACAATGGAATGATATTCTTCATGAGCAACCAAATGAAATGGGATTTGGATGTCCAAACATCATTATTATGCCGAATCAGCAATCTCATAATATGATCAATAAAGTAAAATTTGGTAAGTTTCCTGACTCGGCTAATAAGAGAAAGATGGAGTTTCATGATGATCATAGAGGAAAAAAAGTTCAATTTCCCCTATGTAAATCATGTGGGAAGAGGAATCAAGGAGAATGTTTCAAGGGAAATGGAAGATGATTTGGGTGTGGAAAAGAAGGACACAAAGCAAGTAAGTGCAAAGGAAAAGGTTCAGTTAATACCAGGGATGAGGATAATGGTATTGCTACGACATCAAAAATGGTTAAGTGTTTTAAATGTGGAATGTATGGGCATTATGAAAACAAATGCCCTAAGGGAAAGACTCATGAAGAGAATCAGTATGGTCATATGGGAAGTATTTATGTGGATGATGATGAAGAGACTACCAATGGTATGTGAGATGAAAGAATTGTTGAAGCTCGGTCAATGGTTTAAGAATGTAGTGGAATGATTACATGTTTATCATGTGTAATGTTGTATAAGTAATATCATGGTACTATGGAATAAAGAGACATGTAAGGATTGTAACATTGTTGTCTGATTAATGTTACCAGTATCCATGAAAGGTAATTCAGATATTTTTGGAATGAAGATGATATGCGCATAATGAAGGGATATGGGGAAAATGAAATGTTTTACAGTATTCATGAGCTCGTGATTGATATAAGGACTAAGTGATATCATGGTTTGAGTATATATAATTTTGAGGATTTTGGTATGTGGAAAGTGTTAACTTTAAACTGCATTCATGTTTTCACTATAGTATTCAAGAGAATACATGATTAAGGACTTTGAATGATTGGAATGTGACCAAAAAAACATATCTTATGATATATGGGAGTGGACTGCAGTATTATGGATAAGCCTAAAGATTGGAATGAATTATGTTGGACATAAGTTAGTATTGCTTAAGGATAGAAGTTTTTTCGATATTATTGATGGGATGTTATAGTAATATAGTTTTATAAAAAGGACAACCTGCAGGACGGGCGACAGCCCATCGCGTCAGACAAGGCTGTGGAAATCGAACCCACAACCGAAGTGCGACTGGCCTTTATCGCCTACCACTGGCCTACAGGAAGTCCCGGTTTATTAGAAACTAGTTTTATTATATTAAGCAGTATGATATATGAAGTATAAAGTCCATTTTAGGAACCATATATGATTAATCTCACTATAGACCGACTTATGTATATAATTTTTGCTAACCTTTTGTTTGAGACAGATGGAATGACCCGTCATTCTATCACATAATCTGCTAACACTTCACGAATAACAAATTCAACTTCATTTATTTAAGATATGAAGTGGAAATTGTTCAAGGCACGAACAACAGTGAGATTGTACCAAAATAAAGTACGTATTTATTCTAATTCTTTAACTTTAGGGAAACGATCTTGAAAACCAAAAATGTTGTCCTAGTGATCTTATACCTGATGAATCAGATGGTACCTTATATCATCACAAATATATGGATTTGTGATTACTGGCTTTTCCATAGCCATGTTCTCTACCACTCTCCATCAGAACATGATGGTTAGATTTCTCTTCCATATCCATATTTTTACCTATGTGGAAACCCAGCGATTAGTTTATTTGGGTAATCGTTACATTTCATACTTTAGTTTTTAAAGCCAAGTTTTTGTATTCCTTTTTCCGATGTGGGATTCTATTAAAGAATCTTTCGAATAGTAAACCATTTATAACCCCGACGAATTTCGAGGGCGAAATTCATTTTAAGGGGGGTAGAATGTAACAGCCCGAGATTTTATGAAAAATATTCTTTTTATTTCACTAATGTCTTGTATTGTACGCTACACCAAAAGGAGCTTGCACAACATGCATCCTTGACTTGCCTTGCATACACGCAATCGCGACCTTCCTCGATAGCGTGTGTAGTACGCAATAACGAGTTTCACTAAACAACGATATGCTATTAAAATATTATTAAAACTAGCCGTTATGAATAGTAATAACCACTTTTTAAAATTCTGTAAATCTTATATTTCAAAATGAACTTCATTTTTGGATCCGGAGTATCAAATTTAGCCTAAGGTGAAATTTTGGTACTTTTCGGATAACTTTCATATTCTGATGAATAGTGAAAATTATTAATTATAATTAAAAAACAACTTTTTTAATCGAAATAATTAATAGTGATAAATTATTAATTTGAGTGGTTTTAAAGTATATTTAGAATATATTTTTACAATTTAATACAGTGTTGGTCATTGAATGTAATTTCACATTTAAACCAGACATAATCAAGTGTCAATCTTTTGATAGATATTGTTTCTTAAAAACACGCTATTTGTTTTAACAGCGGGATTTAATTATAAAATTAATTAATGCAACTTATATGTTATGAATTTGGTAAAATAGACTTCATTTTTGAATTCGGAATATAAAATATAGCTTAGGATGAAATTTTGGCATTGTTCTGAAAAACATCAATTTTTGATGAATAGTGAAACTACTAAGTGGTTGGTTAAAAACTGAATTTTTGCATAAAACTTAATTTTACCGCTTCTGTGAATGGAATTTCGAAAATCCGAGAGACACGGTTAATATCAAGGACTAAAATGTGGTTCAATGAGATGAAAATAATTTTTTGGTGAATAGTAACTTTTTACTTTTTTTACCGCGGTTAATAGTAAATAGGGTAACTAAGGGTAAATATGATATTAATATTACCCTAACACATGTCTTAATTCTATTGGACAAGTGTAATTCGACCAAAAACAAACTTAGGAATAAAATATGACCATTTAGGCCCACTTGGATTAGATTAGGACATTTATTATTAATTTATTTAAAGAAGGGTTAAAATAGTTAAAATCAAAGTTTAATAAGTAAATCATTTTTAATATGGGGTTATACATAAGATAAATTCGATTGTAAATATTAATTAGAAAGCTAATAAGATTTCCTACATGATGGTATTTTATTTGTAATTTTTAGAAATCAAATAATTTAATTTATTTATGACACAAAGATGATGCAGTAATTATCTTATTAATGAAATATTGACATAATTGATAATATAAATACCAAAATAAATGTAATTTAAGCCTTTTTATGAATTCCACTAATTTTCTAGGTTACTATGATATATTAATGTTGATTTAATCAACTTGGTTCGAACATTTAATTCTGTTATGACTTTCACAAAAATCATATATCAAATAGTGTCAAAATTGACACAAAATAGTTTTTAAAACAAATATTATATTATTAATTGTTATTTTATTCCTAAAAATCTAAGGTTCGGCCAAATGACTTATATAAGGATATATATATTAATAATAAACAATTTGGGGTTCGTTTGGCATGTTATAGTAAGTGTATTAACCATATAGTGAAAGAAAACAAAAAGACACGGTAAAAGTTAAATTATTTAACTTAGAGTTAAATCTAATTGATAAGGTTTAAAATAAGATCCAAACATGTCTAAATTTGATTGGTTGATGAGATTAAAACCCTATCTCATCTAAGCTTCGAATATGAGTAATTTTTGGAGGTTTTTAGGTGGGGTTAGATTTATTATAAATTAATATTTTTAAGAATTCCTAAGGTGCCCCTCTCCTCCCCTATAAAAGGACACCTCCTCCCCCTCCTCCTCACACCAATTTGAGCTCTCAAGCACGGCCAACCCCTGCCAAAATCTCTTCTCCACTTCCCTAGCAACATCCTAGAGGTTCTGGTCTTCCTCAAATACCAATTTTAGTACCCTAAGAGGAGGTCTCAAAGAGGCTCTTCAAAGAAGAGGTAATTACCGTTACCAATTCTTTCATCTTTATTTCTTCTTCCACTTCTTCTTCTTAGGTTGTTTCATTATGAAGTAATAACATCAGTATCACTCATATACTGATATGTTATTATAATTATGAAACAACCCTATTTCACCATCTATCCATCCTACGGAAAAAGAAATCACCGCGCGTGCGTACGTACGGAATACCGTCTCCACGCCGTGGTGTAATCTATTTTCCACCACCACCTTACATGGATGAGTATAATGGTGTAAAGAATAACTATACATAGTTATTACAATATCATATTGATTCTGATATATTGTATAATCCACTCCAATTCAATTCAATATTTATAGAAATGATATCATCGCTCGTGCGTACGTACGGACTACCGTCTCCACGACGCGATGAGATTCATTCTCCATGTTAACCATTTAAGAATGATTATAATGTATATATAAGAAATAATAATGAAATATATGACATTATAAAGCTACTGGATTTATGTATATATATACATATGTATGTCATCTACTTACTTCCATTTCAAGACAATAAGGAAATAAAAACAGCGTTCATGCGTACGTACGGACTACCGTCTCCATGAACGGTGTTTTTCATTTTATTTATCTATCTATTATATATATATATATACTGAATATATATGATATATAAATCATATTTTATATTCTGGAAGTAAGTAAATCTTGATATAAGTAATAATGATGTCAAGAACAACAAGTCAAAACACCTACGATAAATGAAACGATTTTACCCAAAACGCTTCTTTAACATGGAATTTACAAAAGAACGGGTAATATAATGTCATAAGTGAACCATATATGATATCATAACAATGAATATGATTCTGTAATAAGTCAATGACATTATTTAAATCATTATACAGGAGGTTCGGACACATACGAAGCAAATCGGACCTAAGGTAAGGGAAATATCGCAATCTCATTTTTATCCGAGATTGTTTGTACTTTGAAATTTACTGGGGTATATTTTATCATCCACATCCATGTTTCCTCAATATGTAATGTTATTTACATCAACCTACAATTGTTTAAATCCAATTTTACCCTTCGGTGAGTTTTTAGTAAAAGATATGAAAGGAATCTTTTGTCGTTTTTCGTACGAGGTACTTTTTGACTTTTCCGACAAAAGTACGAAGAATGTTTTTTAAACTTAAACGGCACGAACGAATTTTTACGGTTTTATAAAGCCTTATTTTCATGAATATTCCTACAAAAGATTTCATGACTATTTTTAATAAAATCTCTTTCTTTTAAAATTTCATGATGTTTTGTGAAAAGAAATTGATTTTGAAGAAGAAAGGATATTTTCCTCAAGAATTCATTTCAAGTGTTTTATCAAAATTATTTTCCATCTAAGATAATAAAGGGTTCTGTTTCTATCCATATTTTTACATTGATTTGACTATGCTGTGATGGAATTATGTTTATGAATTCCTTTATCTTATATGAATGGTTTTATGATGTCATGTTGTTTAAGAATCCCATTTTTATTACATGGGTTACACTATGATGTATGGTTTATGATTATGTGGCACACATAAGAAAGGATTCATTATGAGATGGGTGGGACCTATATCTCCCTCCAATGCATTGGGTAAAGATTTTATATCTCATGAGATAGACATGGCTGGAATGGAAGGTTATTTCGGTTCAGTGATACAGGACTGAAACGAGGAGTGAACTCGGTTCAGAAAGGGACTTTGTCCACTAAGATAGTCTTGGCAATGAGTCATGACTAACAAGAAATGATTTTCCATGATTATGTGTGCATGCCACAAAGTTTCAAGTTTCATGTTATGATTATGGTGATCTCATTTTCACTTCTATGATTTGTTCCATGTTAAGATATTATGATCTCTTTTGCAGGTTATGATTTTCAAAAAGATATGATATGATTTTTATTTCTTTTGTATACCCTTACTGAGCATTTGAGCTCACCCTTTTATGTTTTCTTTTCCCCAGGATATAAAGAAAGGTTTTAGGTAAAAAAAAAGGGAAGATCTTTATGGGAGATATTGAAGATCTTTCACCACGATTAGAAGATTACGTTCCGAGTTTCCAAAGACACTAAACTATTACGATCCTTGTGTGTGTGTGTTTTTGTTATGTACTAAGTATTCCGCAAAAGTAATGTAAAGTCTATGTACGTCAGGCTTTGGGTCTCTACAGTTGGTATCAGAGGAAAGGTTTAGTCAACCTTTGGAAACTAGGATGCGAAAACGTTAGTGAGATCCCTAGAGATATTTCTAAGGTATGTCTAGGGATTCCCCTAAGGATAAGTATACGTATAGGATATAGTTCTAGAACTATGGTAACGATATTAGATTAAACCAAAGATGATAGATATTTAAGTTACTCCCCCTTTATTACGATTTTTTCATCTAACACTATTCTGTTTGGGTTTTAGAAAATGGCTGGAAACAAGATGATTCACAATAATGGAGGATATGATGGACAATGGAATGATATTCTTCATGAGCAACCAAATGAAATGGGATTTGGATGTCCAAACATCATTATTATGCCGAATCAGCAATCTCATAATATGATCAATAAAGTAAAATTTGGTAAGTTTCCTGACTCGGCTAATAAGAGAAAGATGGAGTTTCATGATGATCATAGAGGAAAAAAAGTTCAATTTCCCCTATGTAAATCATGTGGGAAGAGGAATCAAGGAGAATGTTTCAAGGGAAATGGAAGATGATTTGGGTGTGGAAAAGAAGGACACAAAGCAAGTAAGTACAAAGGAAAAGGTTCAGTTAATACCAGGGATGAGGATAATGGTATTGCTACGACATCAAAAATGGTTAAGTGTTTTAAATGTGGAATGTATGGGAATTATGCAAACAAATACCCTAAGGGAAAGACTCATGAAGAGAATCAGTATGGTCATATGGGAAGTATTTATGTGGATGATGATGAAGAGACTACCAATGGTATGTGAGATGAAAGAATTGTTGAAGCTCGTTCAATGGTTTAAGAATGTAGTGGAATGATTACATGTTTATCATGTGTAATGTTGTATAAGTAATATCATGGTACTATGGAATAAAGAGACATGTAAGGATTGTAACATTGTTGTCTGATTAATGTTACCAGTATCCATGAAAGGTAATTCAGATATTTTTGGAATGAAGATGATATGCGCATAATGAAGGGATATGGGGAAAATGAAATGTTTTACAGTATTCATGAGCTCGTGATTGATATAAGGACTAAGTGATATCATGGTTTGAGTATATATAATTTTGAGGATTTTGGTATGTGGAAAGTGTTAACTTTAAACTGCATTCATGTTTTCACTATAGTATTCAAGAGAATACATGATTAAGGACTTTGAATGATTGGAATGTGACCAAAAAAACATATCTTATGATATATGGGAGTGGACTGCAGTATTATGGATAAGCCTAAAGATTGGAATGAATTATGTTGGACATAAGTTAGTATTGCTTAAGGATAGAAGTTTTTTCGATATTATTGATGGGATGTTATAGTAATATAGTTTTATAAAAAGGACAACCTGCAGGACGGGCGACAGCCCATCGCGTCAGACAAGGCTGTGGAAATCGAACCCACAACCGAAGTGCGACTGGCCTTTATCACCTACCACTGGCCTACAGGAAGTCCCGGTTTATTAGAAACTAGTTTTATTATATTAAGCAGTATGATATATGAAGTATAAAGTCCATTTTAGGAACCATATATGATTAATCTCACTATAGACCGACTTATGTATATAATTTTTGCTAACCTTTTGTTTGAGACAGATGGAATGACCCGTCATTCTATCACATAATCTGCTAACACTTCACGAATAACAAATTCAACTTCATTTATTTAAGATATGAAGTGGAAATTGTTCAAGGCACGAACAACAGTGAGATTGTACCAAAATAAAGTACGTATTTATTCTAATTCTTTAACTTTAGGGAAACGATCTTGAAAACCAAAAATGTTGTCCTAGTGATCTTATACCTGATGAATCAGATGGTACCTTATATCATCACAAATCTATGGATTTGTGATTACTGGCTTTTCCATAGCCATGTTCTCTACCACTCTCCATCAGAACATGATGGTTAGATTTCTCTTCCATATCCATATTTTTACCTATGTGGAAACCCAGCGATTAGTTTATTTGGGTAATCGTTACATTTCATACTTTAGTTTTTAAAGCCAAGTTTTTGTATTCCTTTTTACGATGTGGGATTCTATTAAAGAATCTTTCGAATAGTAAACCATTTATAACCCCGACGAATTTCGAGGGCGAAATTCATTTTAAGGGGGGTAGAATGTAACAGCCCGAGATTTTATGAAAAATATTCTTTTTATTTCACTAATGTCTTGTATTGTACGCTACACCAAAAGGAGCTTGCACAACATGCATCCTTGACTTGCCTTGCATACACGCAATCGCGACCTTCCTCGATAGCGTGTGTAGTACGCAATAACGAGTTTCACTAAACAACGATATGCTAT
The DNA here is from genome assembly GCA_963277665.1 of Viscum album. Lineage (NCBI taxonomy): Eukaryota > Viridiplantae > Streptophyta > Magnoliopsida > Santalales > Viscaceae > Viscum > Viscum album. The sequence continues at coordinate 1,073,247,364 of OY728134.1, forward strand.
TAAAATATTATTAAAACTAGCCGTTATGAATAGTAATAACCACTTTTTAAAATTCTGTAAATCTTATATTTCAAAATGAACTTCATTTTTGGATTCGGAGTATCGAATTTAGCCTAAGGTGAAATTTTGGTACTTTTCGGATAACTTTCATATTCTGATGAATAGTGAAAATTATTAATTATAATTAAAAAACAACTTTTTTAATCGAAATAATTAATAGTGATAAATTATTAATTTGAGTGGTTTTAAAGTATATTTAGAATATATTTTTACAATTTAATACAGTGTTGGTCATTGAATGTAATTTCACATTTAAACCAGACATAATCAAGTGTCAATCTTTTGATAGATATTGTTTCTTAAAAACACGCTATTTGTTTTAACAGCGGGATTTAATTATAAAATTAATTAATGCAACTTATATGTTATGAATTTGGTAAAATAGACTTCATTTTTGAATTCGGAATATAAAATATAGCTTAGGATGAAATTTTGGCATTGTTCTGAAAAACATCAATTTTTGATGAATAGTGAAACTACTAAGTGGTTGGTTAAAAACTGAATTTTTGCATAAAACTTAATTTTACCGCTTCTGTGAATGGAATTTCGAAAATCCGAGAGACACGGTTAATATCAAGTACTAAAATGTGGTTCAATGAGATGAAAATAATTTTTTGGTGAATAGTAACTTTTTACTTTTTTTACCGCGGTTAATAGTAAATAGGGTAACTAAGGGTAAATATGATATTAATATTACCCTAACACATGTCTTAATTATATTGGACAAGTGTAATTCGACCAAAAACAAACTTAGGAATAAAATATGACCATTTAGGCCCACTTGGATTAGATTAGGACATTTATTATTAATTTATTTAAAGAAGGGTTAAAATAGTTAAAATCAAAGTTTAATAAGTAAATCATTTTTAATATGGGGTTATAAATAAGATAAATTCGATTGTAAATATTAATTAGAAAGCTAATAAGATTTCCTACATGATGGTATTTTATTTGTAATTTTTAGAAATCAAATAATTTAATTTATTTATGACACAAAGATGATGCAGTAATTATCTTATTAATGAAATATTGACATAATTGATAATATAAATACCAAAATAAATGTAATTTAAGACTTTTTATGAATTCCACTAATTTTCTAGGTTACTATGATATATTAATGTTGATTTAATCAACTTGGTTCGAACATTTAATTCTGTTATGACTTTCACAAAAATCATATATCAAATAGTGTCAAAATTGACACAAAATAGTTTTTAAAACAAATATTATATTATTAATTGTTATTTTATTCCTAAAAATCTACGGTTCGGCCAAATGACTTATATAAGGATATATATATTAATAATAAACAATTTGGGGTTCGTTTGGCATGTTATAGTAAGTGTATTAACCATATAGTGAAAGAAAACAAAAAGACACGGTAAAAGTTAAATTATTTAACTTAGAGTTAAATCTAATTGATAAGGTTTAAAATAAGATCCAAACATGTCTAAATTTGATTGGTTGATGAGATTACAACCCTATATCATCTAAGCTTCGAATATGAGTAATTTTTGGAGGTTTTTAAGTGGGGTTAGATTTATTATAAATTAATATTTTTAAGAATTCCTAAGGTGCCCCTCTCCTCCCCTATAAAAGGACACCTCCTCCCCCTCCTCCTCACACCAATTTGAGCTCTCAAGCACGGCCAAACCCTGCCAAAATCTCTTCTCCACTTCCCTAGCAACATCCTAGAGGTTCTGGTCTTCCTCAAATACCAATTTTAGTACCCTAAGAGGAGGTCTCAAAGAGGCTCTTCAAAGAAGAGGTAATTACCGTTACCAATTCTTTCATCTTTATTTCTTCTTCCACTTCTTCTTCTTAGGTTGTTTCATTATGAAGTAATAACATCAGTATCACTCATATACTGATATGTTATTATAAGTATGAAACAACCCTATTTCACCATCTATCCATCCTACGGAAAAAGAAATCACCGCGCGTGCGTACGTACGGAATACCGTCTCCACGCCGTGGTGTAATCTATTTTCCACCACCACCTTACATGGATGAGTATAATGGTGTAAAGAATAACTATACATAGTTATTACAATATCATATTGATTCTGATATATTGTATAATCCACTCCAATTCAATTCAATATTTATAGAAATGATATCATCGCTCGTGCGTACGTACGGACTACCGTCTCCACGACGCGATGAGATTCATTCTCCATGTTAACCATTTAAGAATGATTATAATGTATATATAAGAAATAATAATGAAATATATGACATTATAAAGCTACTGGATTTATGTATATATATACATATGTATTTCATCTACTTACTTCCATTTCAAGACAATAAGGAAATAAAAACAGCGTTCATGCGTACGTACGGACTACCGTCTCCATGAACGGTGTTTTTCATTTTATTTATCTATCTATTATATATATATATACTGAATATATATGATATATAAATCATATTTTATATTCTGGAAGTAAGTAAATCTTGATATAAGTAATAATGATGTCAAGAACAACAAGTCAAAACACCTACGATAAATGAAACGATTTTACCCAAAACGCTTCTTTAACATGGAATTTACAAAAGAACGGGTAATATAATGTCATAAGTGAACCATATATGATATCATAACAATGAATATGATTCTGTAATAAGTCAATGACATTATTTAAATCATTATACAGGAGGTTCGGACACATACGAAGCAAATCGGACCTAAGGTAAGGGAAATATCGCAATCTCATTTTTATCCGAGATTGTTTGTACTTTGAAATTTACTGGGGTATATTTTATCATCCACATCCATGTTTCCTCAATATGTAATGTTATTTACATCAACCTACAATTGTTTAAATCCAATTTTACCCTTCGGTGAGTTTTTAGTAAAAGATATGAAAGGAATCTTTTGTCGTTTTTCGTACGAGGTACTTTTTGACTTTTCCGACAAAAGTATGAAGAATGTTTTTTAAACTTAAACGGCACGAACGAATTTTTACGGTTTTATAAAGCCTTATTTTCATGAATCTTCCTACAAAAGATTTCATGACTATTTTTAATAAAATCTCTTTCTTTTAAAATTTCATGATGTTTTGTGAAAAGAAATTGATTTTGAAGAAGAAAGGATATTTTCCTCAAGAATTAATTTCAAGTGTTTTATCAAAATTATTTTCCATCTAAGATAATAAAGGGTTCTGTTTCTATCCATATTTTTACATTGATTTGACTATGCTGTGATGGAATTATGTTTATGAATTCCTTTATCTTATATGAATGGTTTTATGATGTCATGTTGTTTAAGAATCCCATTTTTATTACATGGGTTACACTATGATGTATGGTTTATGATTATGTGGCACACATAAGAAAGGATTCATTATGAGATGGGTGGGACCTATATCTCCCTCCAATGCATTGGGTAAAGATTTTATATCTCATGAGATATACATGGCTGGAATGGAAGGTTATTTCGGTTCAGTGATACAGGACTGAAACGAGGAGTGAACTCGGTTCAGAAAGGGACTTTGTCCACTAAGATAGTCTTGGCAATGAGTCATGACTAACAAGAAATGATTTTCCATGATTATGTGTGCATGCCACAAAGTTTCAAGTTTCATGTTATGATTATGGTGATCTCATTTTCACTTCTATGATTTGTTCCATGTTAAGATATTATGATCTCTTTTGCAGGTTATGATTTTCAAAAAGATATGATATGATTTTTATTTCTTTTGTATACCCTTACTGAGCATTTGAGCTCACCCTTTTATGTTTTCTTTTCCCCAGGATATAAAGAAAGGTTTTAGGTAAAAAAAAGGGAAGATCTTTATGGGAGATATTGAAGATCTTTCACCACGATTAGAAGATTACGTTCCGAGTTTCCAAAGACACTAAACTATTACGATCCTTGTGTGTGTGTGTTTTTGTTATGTACTAAGTATTCTGCAAAAGTAATGTAAAGTCTATGTACGTCAGGCTTTGGGTCTCTACACATAGGTTAGACCCTCATCCCAAACAGTGTATCCTATCAAACTCAAAAATTGTCTGGTGGGTCCTTGTAGTATGTATGATTCCATATTACCCTTAAATCCTTAGCTTCCTTAATGAGGTTGAAGAAACCATTGATGATTTATATCTAATACTCCTTATATTATGGTCTATTGGTTTCTTGAAATCTTAGAGGATGATGGATCTAGAATTCTCTAGTGTTGTTGACCATGGACCCCAGGGCCCCTCTATCATGAGAAAGAACACACGGAAAGAATCCTGGATGAGTTGGGCCTACTGCCTATGATATAGGAGTAGGAGCAAGGGAATCCTCCTGGGTGGGAGAATCTTGACCCATGTGAGCTAGTGGTCCCATCAGTCTTCTATGAACGACATCTCTATAACACAAAGGGAAGCATTTATAAAAAATCAAATTCATTAGGATAAACCCTAATCAGTCTAAGGGATCACACAAGGTTCACCTAGGAGTCTAGCTATAACTTAAGATATATACCTCCTAGTATTAACCAAGGTCTCTCCCTTGAATGTTAGTCATAATCACATATATATATATATATATAACATAATAGTGTGCTCAAGTTAAACTAATTAATGATAGAATAGATATATCACAATAGTATAAATAAAAATATATCATACAATCATAAACACATGTCTATCCCAAACTGATGGCACATATTAAGGCATTAAATTAAAAAACTACTATGTATAATAACAACAGGTATATATATGGTATTTTATCCTACATGCCTAGCCATAATGCATTAAAGAACCCAAAATCTCATAAAACTGTAATAGAAATCCCATAGATGGTAACTCATGGGTATTTTATACATGAGTCGGTCAAGGACATGGAAACACCCCTACCTAATTCTCAGACACCAATCTCCTTTCCACCTTTTCTCAGGTTAGTCCATAAAGAAAAATTTCCTATCATACCATATTTTAATGCTCCACCCTAAACCGTTGGGTCTGAAATGGAGTTCCACATAACCTCATGCAAACCTCCTCATACACAAGAGGCTTAAATCTAGCAGTGAGGGTCTAAGTCCATCAATGGGGAGACTATACCTCCAGTATTATGTCCTTTCACAAATAATAATATAATAGAACATAATAAGATATAATAACTAGAGTGAACTTTTGGAAACTATATAGATGACATACCAGTCATACAATAAACAAATAATCTCCCAAAGTGGAAATCCAAACAAGAGTAAATTTGTAGTAGGTAATAAATAAATAAAATAGTGATAATCTGATAGGGTGCATCCTGGTACTTCTCTTGACTTCAAACTCCTCTGTTAAGCCATCATCTATAATCCCATTTCCCTTATTCAGATCTCTATACATGAATTCATCATGTGTATTAGGATGCCCATACAGGGTGTGAGTAATAAAACCTAGTAGGATGAAACCAATTCATCCTTAAAAAATGTTCACATGTATAACATGTGTATTTCATGATAATAATAAATGCATAAACAATGATAGAAAAAACACAATCATGTATCAAGTGTTCATGATCTAGCCAAGACACCATAAACACTATGTCATACCTTTCTTCATATCTATATCAGAACGATGATCAAGGGTCGTCAGAAATGATCAAGAACTGGCCACATGGTAGGAAACTTGTCTCTTGGTATCCTTAAGGTATTAAGATGACCATTATACATATTATTCCCAAGGAATCTAGTTATGGAACGTTACTCGATATCCTGAAGGCATTGAGTTCCATCTGAACCACAAAGTTTTCATGATCCAACCCCATATACAGGTACATCGTCATCATCATCACACTCCATGCATGATCACCCTCTATGGTTAAACATACCTTTATAGTAAATCTATCACAAATACCAAGAAAAAACCTCAATAGGTAATATAACATTCAACAAGGAAGATAATGATAAATAATCTTAACATGGAATCTTGAGAAATATTGTATCATCATATAAAAACATGTCAATCAGCATCAATCGTGATATCAAGATAACATAACAATTTATCAATGGAAAACAAGGATCATATATGGGTATCACAACAACGCACACACCCACAAATTATAACCATCAAAGTATAATGCAAACTACATGAATAAAAGAATCAAACCATGGAAAAAAGTATATATGAGAGCCCAAAATGGTATGAAACTTTCTACCTCAAGGTTTTTGATGAAGAAATCCAAATTTAATCAACGATTAATGGTTGAACCATGTGACACACCCATGGAGAACATGATCACATGTCAAGGATTCCTAACTAAGGTTATTGTTTATCAAGAAAGATGTTTATAATGAGACCTCAAGAATAAACCAAGTCAAGAAGGTGATTCTAAAATCACATACCTTATGATGTCTGTAAACAGAGCTGAAACTGAGGTATGTCAAAGGAAAGGATTCCAATTCATCTAAATCCATTTTTGATTGAAGAAATGATCACGAATTCATCATTGATTCTATAATAAATCCTCTTTTGTATCCAAATACCATCAATCCATTAGTAATACTTTAATGTAAAGAGATAGAAGAAGAAAGAATCCCTCATGATGACCATTCTATAAAATATAACTTAGAAACAACACCATTATTGAGAATTATATCTATGGTCGATAGAGTCCATCATTTAAATATCGATTTCACCACAAATCTACCATGAATTCATCAACATATTAATGTTATATCATTAATATTCCATTGAGAAGAGGTCTAGGCAGATGATTTTCCAATACTTACCCATTGAATGTTTGTTGTCAAAGGTAGATCCTAGTTCAATTTAGAAATGATGTCAATATGATAGATATACCACCAATATATGAATAAAATAGGAAATAATCATTGCATATTCATGGGAAAAAACATATCCAATATAGATCAATTCTTATCTAACCAAGAAGAGAAGAAGTATTTGGCATGGAAATAGAAAAAACTAACCATTTTAAGTGTATCTGGATTAGTCAAAGTTGTAGGAAGAAAGGGATATTAATTATTGTAATTTTGAGACAATGGGTAAGGTATAAAATTTAGAATAGGCCAAGGTGGGTCATATTTGGATGTTAGAGGAGGTAGATAAACATGCACAATTAAAACCCATAGGGTGAATTAATTACACCCCGAACTGGGTTCACGGGCAACCCGGTGGGCCTCACCAGTTGGTCGGTGGAACCACTGTCTGGCTAGTAACAGGCCACCTATTGTTCGGTGGCCTATCAAAAATGTTAGTCATTATACCTTGGACACCAGATATCTTGTGGGGTTTTTAAAAAATGTAGACCCATTGAAACCCCACTAGATGTCCAATGAGTTCCACTGGTGATCCAGTGGCTGATTTCCAACCACCTCAAGGCCATACCTTTCCTCAACTCTTCCACCTTGGGATCCCATATCCTTATTCAATAAAAACCCTAGTCTTAAAAGTCCAACAAAATTTGAACAAAAGGAAAAAAGATAAATTAGTAAACTCAAGATATCTTATATACTAAAATAAAACGATGATGTTATAAATAACATGAATTTATTTTCAACCTTTTTCCACCAATAATTATTTATAATCAGACACTATACCATCAAATTTAGTTTTATTTTAGAAAACCCACTTAAACCCAATGGGTATCACCCCTTTAAGTGCATCCACCATGATAAAAACTTAGTCAGTGTATATAAATTCCATTTTAGATTCCATGCCTTTAACAATTTCTCAAAATAAAAACAATCAATGGAATCATAGTATGTAGTAGGTTCATTACCTATGAACATTATTTCATCATAATTTTTCATAATAAATCCAAATCTCTCATGATCTTGATGAATCCAACCTGAACTTCGAGGTTCTTGTATAACCTAGGTCTATTATTCTTCTATATATCTTTATGGAATTGACTCAACTTATGTCTTTGGAACACATTCTCTTTATTGGTATTAAAATTATCTAAGTTATAATATCCTCTCAATGGATCCTTGACTTATATATTTCTTCTTAATAAATACACCAGTTCAGGCCAAAAAACCTTTGTGTTTTGTAGGATTATAAAAATATTACCCCATTTTTTCTTTGGTTAACTAATAAATAAGAACTTATTAGATTTAGGGTTATGTGTATTAGAATAAATTAATTGTATAGGTTCTTTACAACACCAAATATTAATAAAATAAAAACATGGGAATTTCCAATACCATATATCATATGGTGTTGACCATGTTTTCATGAAACATAAAATTGATAGTGATTTAAAGAATATTTTTTTTGTCTAGGGAAGACCCTATGTCATCTCTCAAGGAGTTTTTATAGGTTTTGAGTGTGTATTTTTAATAAAAAATACTAAAAGAGGCGGTAGTTTTGAAAACAGTTTAAATAAAGTAACTTAATTTAAAGAGTTATAAAGTTGAAAGACCAAGTGGACTGTGAAAAATATGAGATAAATAAGTGATAAGTGTTAATTTAATATAGAACTTGAAGAGTTCTGCATTCTTAATTTATTATTAGGTTTTAGTGTAATCTTTTGTTTGAGGGATAACTAAGATCTTGGGTACCCACAAGCCTCTTAAAATGATGTGATTAGAACTAAATCTTGACATAAAAATAATGTAGTCAAGTTCCATCCCCTTATCATACTTTAAGGTTTGTAAATTAACATTGAAATATCAAATGTTTGGGAAATAAAAGGTTTCTTATGTTATCCAGTCAGAACAACACAAGACGCACACTTAAAATCGTACACCAAACGGTTATGAAATAAAAATTGTTTCAATTAAATGCATCAATAAAATTTAATATACATATGAAAGAACACTTAAAACCATAATATACAAAAAATAGTAGATAATTATGTGTTGTTACTCCCTCTTAAAGTGTGTATCTCCCTCTTAATTATCACCCACTGCTTAGCTCAACATCTGGAGGAGGAGGAAGCTCGGGTGGAACTTTTCCTTCATCCTTGACCCCCGCCCCTATGAGAATAGGGGCCTATAGAAATTATCTTATGAAGAGGAGACTCCTATAGGAATCTAAAATGGTATATAATTTCTTCTGGTTTGAACTTCAAAATGAGGAGTCTCATGTGGCATTTTATATGAAAATTGGAAGCGGGTTTTCATCACCCTATTTTAGAGTAACCACTTGTCCCATGGTTTTAAATGGGCAAAAAGTCTTATATAACTTTTTAAAAAACTAAAAATTTATATCACCACCTACTGAATATCTCTACTTAATTTTTGGTTCCATTGGGACAATCACAACTCGGGATACTAACATAACACATCACACTACTTTTGACTTTGTGCAGATTCATTGTGTTGGAGAGATCAGTCTGGATGGACCACAATATGGGAGAATTAGTCTTAGTTTTCTTCATAGGAAATGTATACCACTGAATTTAGGACCAGTAAACAATATTTAATCCCATTTGGTTTCATATTTTAGTAGAAATATGTGTTTTATTCCACTTGTGTGCATGGATCCTACACAGTTTGGCCCATTTTTCTTGGACATCATCACGGGCCCTCCAAATCACCTACACCTTCAATGAAATTATCAAAACAAGTATCATTACAATTTTTAACAGTAATAAAAACAAAATAATTAAATCAAACATGAAGTTAAATTTGTTATTATTTTTTTAATTTTCAATAAAAAATTGGTTTAGCACAATGGTGTAAGGGTGAAAATTAAACAGTTAATCATAGTGTGATCACACCCCCAAACCTAAACATTTTCACTACTGGGAAATTTCATATTTACAAAAATTATGCATGTATATATTTAAAACTTCATAAAGATTTAAAATTTAATGAAAATTTAATTCTTGATAGAAATGAGATCAAAAAAAAAATCACACTGAGGAGTTATTCTCAGTGATCAAACAAAAAGACGTCTCAAAAATTGTATCAGCACGAAATTCCCGTAGTTGAATGATAAAAATTTGAGGAAATAGTTCACAACATAACCATTTCACTAATTCTCCATATGTGTATGTGAAAACCATTTCATTATATTCTTTCCACTTTCTATTGAATAAATATAAGTTATTTTCAAAATTGTCTACTTACATGATCCTTTCCACCGAACCTGCCACACATCCTTTGCAATCAAATTTCAAGACCCACTCAATTAAGCATTCCAAGAATTCAAAACATAAACTCCCGACCTAGATATCATCATATGTTGTACATTTCATCACTCCCCCAATTTTTTATTATTTTTCAAAAGTTACACTTGGAACAAATCTCACACTCTTCTCCCAACCATTATTTGATCTCCTCATGACACTAATTGTAATAGTTATAACAAGATAAAAAATTTAGTAAGGGTGGTTTTCGACCTACCCAATATAAAACCCTTTTTTTATTTTTTATTTTGAGGGCATACAATAGTCGGATAATAGGTACACACACATAAGAAAATCGGGTACAATAATGAAATATATCAGATAAGTAATGAATGTATGGAAAAATTATTTTTGAAGGTAGAGAAAAATTAACCTAAATTATATTTACCTTCTATTAGGTAATAAATTTTCACACTTCATGGTTGGGTGAAAGGATGTGTGGAGAAATTAAGTAACACAATTTTCCATTAAACTATTCACAGAAAGGGAAACATTCTTCTCAATGGTTTCAAAATTATTAAACCATTTATATTATTTACAATGAACTAAATTTAAAAATAAAGTCACATCATAGTATTGAATTCTTGATGAAATACACATTTCATAAGATTTTTTTGAATGTTAAAACAACATAAAATATTGAAATTCCATATGCATTTTCAATAACTTCCATGATTAAACATGCATCATTTTCCATGATAATTTGGTCATAAATAAAATTAATATTCTGAAAAAAAGGTTAAGGGGGGGGGGAAGGGGGAAAAGTAACAATACTATTCATAAACCTAAAAAGAGAAAAAGAATAATGATTATGAAAATTTTTATCTAACCCAGGAATATAACCACCCCCCACACCTAATGTGTAAAGTGTCCTCACTATAATAAAAGAGAATGTTGGAAGGAAGGAAAAAATATTATGAGTGTCATTAATAGATTACTTATTGAACATGGAGTTCCTCTATCAGGGAATCTTGAATGGATTCATGGAAGTGCTTTATCCACTGCCCATTGACAGTGAAGGTTTTCTTGGTTTCTTTATTTTGAACCTGAACAACACCAAATGGAGAGAAATTAGTCATAGTGTATGGTCCAAAATAGTGGTAACGAAGCTTACCTAGATGCAACTTCATCCACACATTGTAGAGGAGGACCTTATTCCCAATATGGAACTGACGATGAAGGATGAGATGGTTGTGGGCATCCTTGTTACACTCCTTATAAATATGGAAGTTCTCATATTAATCTCTTCACATTTCCTTAAACTCCTGAATCTTTAACTTTATTTGAGAACCTACACCAAAAAGATTAGAATTTAATTATTTAATGGCCCATTAGGCTCAGTGCTCAATCTCAATAGGGAGGTGACAACTCTTTCTAAACACAATTAAATTGGGGGAAATTCCAATCGAGGTTTTGAAAGCATTACGGTAGGCCCATAATGAATCATCGAGTCTAAAATTAAAATAATTTCTATTGGGTTGAACTATTTTTTCATGAATTTATTTAAACTCTCTATTAAACACCTCAACTTAACCATTTGTTTGTGGTTAATAAGCAGTAGAAACTTTGTGCCCAACCCCATACTGATGTAAAATATATTGTATTATTCGATTGAAAAAATGAGAACCCTGGTCACTGATGATGAACCTAGGTAATTCAAACCTACATAAGATTTGGGTTCTCAAGAATTTTATAGTAGTCTTGAAATCATCATTCCTTGTGGAATGTGATTCTACTCATTTTGAAATATAATCCACTTCTAGAAGAATGTAAGGGTTCCCAAATGAATTGGGGAATGGTACAATAATGTAAAAGCCCCAAACATCGAAAATGTCATGGAAGAGCAAGGGTTTCTATGGAATTTTATTTCTTTTAGGTACATTACCCATTCTTTTACTATGAGGAAAAGATTTATAGAAATCATGGGCATCCGAAAAAATTATTGTCCAAAAGAGACCATAATCAAGGATCTTGGAAGTAGTCCATTGGGGACCAAAGTGGCCCCCGTAAGCAAGAGTGTGACAGAACCTAAGGAGAGACTGAAACTCGCTATTAGAAACCCAAGGCCTGAGGACGTGATCACTACATGTGTGCCAAAGTTAGGGGTCATCCTAAATGTACCAAAAGTACTCATGTTTTAGATGGTTGGAGTTGTTTTTATTGAAATCAGAAGGAATGCAAGATGCTACAAAATAATTTACAATTTCGGCATACCAAGGAATAGAATCTTGCACTCGGTATAATTGTTCATCTGGAAACATGTCATTTATGGGAATACATGGGGATGAGTCAATGTTTGAGGATGAGTGAATCCTACATATATGATTAGCCACCACATTATATGATCCTTTTTATCTCTAATTTCTAAATTGAATTCTTGAAGGAGGAGTATCTAGCAAATGAGACATGGTTTGGCTTCCGATTTCTTAAGGATATAGTGGAGGGCTGTATAGTTAGAGAACACAATGTCTTTGGACCCTAAAATATATGACCTATATTTATCCAAGGAAAATACAATGTAAAGAAATTATTTTTTGGTTGTGGTGTAGTTTTCTTGGGCAAGGTCTAGTGTACGTGAGGCATAGGCAATGACATGCGGAGCTCGATTGACCCTTCGTGATAAGACTTCCCAAACTATATAGTTATAGGCGTCACGCATGAGATCAAATGGTAAATCCCACTGTAGTGGTGGGATTATTGGGGGTGACATGAGACTCCATTTTAACTTATTAAAATCTTTCTCACGTTCTTTATCAAAAATGAATTCCTTTTCTTTTTAGAGCAATCGGGAGAGGGGAAGTGCAATTTTACTAAAGTCACAAAGGAAAATACGGTAAAATCCAGAATGACCTTGGAAAGACTGCACATCCCATACATTTTAGGGTAATGGTAGGGAAGAAATGACATCTACTTTTGATTTATCAACCTGGATACCATCCCCAAAAATAACATGTCCAAATATTATACCTTGTCTCACCATGAATTGTAATTTATCAAAATTTAATATGATATTCTTTTCAATACAGAAATGTATTACTAAAGAAATACTACTCAAAAATTCATTAAAAGAGGATCCATAAATAGTGAAATCATCCATGAAAATTTTCATGCAATTATCCAGGTAATCTGAAAAAATTGTAACCATGCATCGCTAGAAAGTACCTGGATCATTGCACAGACCAAATGGCATCCTACTATATGAAAATGTATCAAAGGGGAAAGTAAATTTTGTCTTTTTCTGATCCTTGGGGGCAATATGGATCTGAAAGTATCCAAAATACCCACAAAGGAAGCAGTAATGGGACTTCCATACTAGACACTCTAGCATTTGGTAATTGAATGGAAATGGGAGATGGTACTTCCTAGTGTGTTGGTTTAATAGGCGATAGTCTATACATACACACCAACTATTCTGCACATGAGTTGGAACAAATTCATTGTTTTCATTTTTTATCACTATTAAACCAGTGTTTTTAAGGAAAACCTTGTACTAGACTGACCCATTGGCTTTCATGGATGGGGTAAATGATTCCAGCAGCCAATAATTTTGTTGACTCATTTTTAACAAAATCTAGGAGGTTTTGGGTAAGTCTATGTTTTGATTACGTCACTAGTTTAGCCTCATCATTTAATAATATATGATGTGTACAAGTTTATGGGTGAAATCCAATAATTTCAGTAAGTTTCCATCCCAAAGCTTGTTTATACTACCTCAAAGTTCAATCAATCACAATTCATACTCAAGAGGGAGTGAACTAGAAATGATGATAGGAAACTTATTACTATTCTCAAGATAAAAATATTTTAAATCTTGAGGTAGTTTTTTTAGTTTCAATTTAGCGGTATTTTGGATTTATGGGAGTGTGTGTGAAAGTGATGGGTTTTTAATCCCATCTAACTGCTCAATAGAATCATCCTCAGATAAGGAATGAGATTTTACAAGCTTAGCAGTTTCATCGATGGTCATGTGATCCTAGTGCTCAAGAAATCATTAATTAGAAAACATGCATGACATTTTTCTATACCACTTCAAAAATCAATGCATGATTCATTACCTAGAATTTCAATCAAGGATGAAAACTGAAAAGGTAGATCATTTGAATGAAAATAAGTGTTTTTAGGATATGGGAGTACATAAATTGAATTAACAGAGGAAGGGTAATGTTCTTCTAAGGGGTTCTACATGGAATCAAGGATATTGAAGTGGAAAATGTCACCACTAAAATCCATAGATAATGTACCATTATAGACATTAATTATGGTTTTGGAAGTTTTAATTAAGGGCCTCCCCAATAAAATTTGGGCATGTCCATTCATCCTATCATCTTCAATTTTAAGAAAATTAAAATCATCTAGAAAATATAAATTTTGGACCCTCACAATACAATACACTAACACAACAGAAGGGCATATTGTAATCTAATTTTCTAATTGAACAAAAATTCTGGTGGTATTTAGTTCTCTGACCTGCAATGAAGATTAAATTGATTGAGTCATAAAATTTATATAAGCACCTAAATGAATCATAGAATTGGAAAATGAATACTCCCCTATGGTGAATAGAATTGAGAATGTACCTGGATTATTATATTTGGTGAGAAGTGATGTCTTTATCAATTCTGAGATGTTCCTCCCCAATATCAGCTTCTTTTCACCTCTAAGTCTCTTTTAGTGTGTACATATCTCCTTCAAAAACATGGTGTATCTTGAAATTCATTTCACATCATCAATCAGAGTAATGTAGACATGCACTTTTTTAAAATTTTCCAATATTTCTTTATCATGTTCAGTTTCCTTTTTCTTCTTAGTTTGGGTGAGACTTTGGAAAAATGGAATAGGAATGTTTGGGATAGGTGACTTGTCAACAGACACGCTCTTTCCTTCGGTAAGGCATCTCTGAGGATAAGGTTTTTCAACATTTGGGACATTTTCAATGGTTGGGATGGTGGTTTCCTCAAGAGGTGATGAATCTATTGGAGGGATAATTTCGATTTTAAGTTTACTTCCACTACTAAGTTTGATGGAATTGACATTTCCCATATCCCTAGGGTTGACAAGTGGTTGAGTGGGTAGTTTACCCGACCCATGACTTTGTATTTCCCCCAAAAAGTAATCTAGTTGTAATAATTAGGTTTTTAAGTCTTTTATGGAAGCTTGGGTGGATTTTTGAAATTGGAGATTGTTGGCAGCCATTTGTTCAATCCTAACTTCTAAGCTAGGCTAGGGTTTTGGTGTGGGTGTTGGGAATAGATTTTGTGGTGGTTTGGTATTTTTGGGTGGTGGTGGTGGATTAATACTCTTCCTTGGTTGGTTCTATTGTTTTTTAGGTTTGTTTTAATACCCCCTTGACTATAAACTTGGTTTTCTTTCCACCCAAGGTTGGATGGATAGTATGGTTCTTTCCTAAAGGGTTGGTTATAGGGGTGTCCTGGAAATATTACCTCACAACTCTTAGAAGTTTCTCTCAATTGGTTGAATTGGTCAGAGTAGTGGGTGTTAGAAGAATATATACCACAATGGTTGGGTATAGGAGATTGGGATTTCCCTTGGGAAATATCTTATTGTCTGAGATGGGTACATACCTCTTCAAACTTCATTCCTACCTTCTTCTCAAATTCAATACTTTTCACCTCAATGACACCTCGAATGGGTATAATAGACCATGAACTTAATTTTTGAGCGTTCTGCATCATGTTCTCAGTTAGGGTTCTTACAGCAACTGGGGTCTTATCAACTATATAACCACCTTCAGTAGCAGCAATAATTTTTCTATCAATATGAATTAAACCTTCATAAAAATACTGAATTAAAATTTGATCATTTATTTGGTGGTGTGGGCAACTTGAACATATCCTTTTAAATCATTCCCAATATTCATGTAATTTCTCCCCTTGTGATTCCCTTATACCAAAAATTTCATTCCTTATAGTTGAATTTCAAGAGGCTGGGAAATATGTTTTAAAGAAAAAGATGTTTCATGTTTGCCTGGCCTCTAATTGGTGAATTAGCATAGTAAAGTCAGTCTTTTGTTGTGTCTTATAATGAAAATGGGACTAATTTGAGATTTACTTGTTCTTCATCCACAATAGAAGGTTTTATGGTTGAACATATAGTATGAAATTCTTTTAAGTTCTTATGTGGATCTTCTCCCACAAGTTCATGGAATCTTGGTAATAAATGAATTAAACCAGATTTCTGTTCAAAATTGGGTGCCTCACCTTGCATTTGAATATTGGTGGGTTGAATATAAACATAAAGTGAGGTTAGTTATTTTAATGTTTGGTTGTTTAAGTACATATTATTCAAGTTTATTTTAGTGTTGATATTGGTTTTAGAAAAAATATAGGAAAAATAAAGAAGATTTTCGATGTTTTGTGTGTCCACCTTCAAAGGGTTCTCTTGTGCACCACAGTGTCACTAATGTAAGATCCTCTCAAGTTCAGGTTCGAAAGGTGGTAAGTCTCCCAGAGTAAAACACATCATGCAAAAACCTACAAAAGAAATAAATAATAACATAAAAATTTTGTAAATGTATAAGACAAAAACAATAAATATTCACAAAATCTACAAAAATCATATAAAAAACACGCACTAAAACCAAAGAGCCCCTGGAAATGATGCCAAAATTTGACCGCGCTGTCCTAACACATCAAATTGATAGTGAATTAAAGAAGAATTTTTAGTCTATTTTATACCCTATTTCATCTCTTAAGGAGCACTGGTAGGTTTATAGTATGTATTTTTAATAAAAATTACTAAATGAGGGGGATGGTTATGAAAATAGTTTCAATAAAGTAACTTAATTTAAAGAGTTATAAAGTTGAAAGACCAAGTGGATTGTGAAAAATATGTGATAAATAAGTGATCATGGATAAGTTACTATAAAACTTTAATAGTTCCTCATTCTTAATTGATTAATGGGTTTTATTGTAATCCTTTGGTTGAGGGTTAACCAAGATCTTAGGTACCCACAAGCCTCTTAAAATAATGCGATTAGAAATAAACCTTGACATAAAAATCTAGTAGTCAAGTTATAGCCCCTTATAATGATTTAAGGTTTGTAAAAGAACATTTAAATCTCAAATTTTTGGGAAAAAAGTTTTATTATGTTTTCCAATCAGAACAACACAAGATTCACACTTAAAATCACACACCAATCAGTTATGAAATGAAAAGTGTTTCAAATAAATGCATAAAAACAAGTTAATATACATATGAAATAATAATTAAAACCACAATTGACACCAAACCATTAGAGAATTATCTTACTAAACTCCCTCTTCAAGGGTGTATCTCCCTCGTAATGATCACCCACCACTTAGCTCGCTATCAGGAGGAGGAGGAAGCTCGAGTGGAACTTCACCTTCATAAGTGATCCACTTATGAGGATAGGGCCCTCCAGAACTTCTAGTATGAGGAGGAGACTCCTATTGAACTCCAAAATGATAGAGATTTTCTTATGGTTAGAACTTCCAAATTGGGAGCCCAAGGTTCCATTTTATAGTAAAAATGGAATGTTGTTTTGAGCACCCTATTTTCAGGAAACCAATTGTCCCATGTTTTTTGATGGACATAAAGTCTTATATCACTTTTTAAAAAACTAAAAAGTTGTATCCGCACATCCTAAATATCTCCACCGAGTGTTTTGTACCATTTAGACAATCATATATTGAGATATGGACATAACACAACACACCACTTTTGACTTTGTGTAGATTCAGTGTGCTAGAAAGATCGGTCTAGATGGGCCATAAAATTTCCAAATTAGGCTTGTATTGCTTCATATGAAATGTAGTACATTGAATTTAGGACCAGTAAAAATATTTCAGCTCATTTGGATTCACTTTTTAGTTGAAATATTCAGTTTATTTCACTGGTGTGAACAGATCCTATGTAGTTTGGCCCATTTTTCTTAGACATCATCATGGGACCTCCAAATCACCTCCAACTTCAATAAAATTATCAAAAAAAGTATCATCAACCTTTTTAAAATTAAGTAATACAAAATAATTTAATAAAACATGAATTAATTTTTTTTGTTATTTTTATAATTTTTAATACAAAACTAGTTTAACACAGTGGTGTAAGGGTGAAAATGAAACAATGAATCATAGTGTTATAAGAAGTGTTTATGAATATTTTATATAGAACAAAATTAAGTATGAATTCAATAGTTTCCAGAGAATAGCCTCAGAATGTAATAGGAAGGTCATAATGACTCATCATCAATCAAACCTTGTCCAAAAGGGTGAGATTCCTCTTCTTAGACACACCATTCCAATATGGTGTTCTAGGAAGAATGAGTTATGGGAAAAACAATGATCTCTTAGTTGTTTGGTGAATTTGAAATGTCCCACTTTGTTATGGGTTACAAAAAACCATGATACATTTATATTTTTTTATTAGGTTGTTTTGATGGAAAAAATTGCAATTTATCTTATCAAATTATCTTAGGTGATTTTTATGAAAACTCTATTGGTTTTGGAATAGGTTATTTACCCTAGAAAAAGAGTTTGGTATAATTCCAATCCATTAAAATTTTGGTGGAATATTTAATATTTAATTAATTAAATATTAATTATTTGTTCATGTTATAATAATGATATCTTTTTAATAGAGTATTGAAAAGGGATTCTAACTCCATGGTTGAGTTTAAAATGGGGGGTTTTCCTATGTGAGGCATAAACCTATCTCATGCTCAAGAGTCAGTCTTGATCCCTATTTTATTTTCTTTTTCCTTTTTACCTTTTTCCTTGTATTTTATTCCTCCCCCATGTGGCTGGTTATATACACCCCTTGTGGATCTCACTCAGTTGAGAGAGAAAGGTACATAGAAAATAGGGATAGAGATAGAGGATATCACATAGAGGAGCACATAGAGACCTGGGTTGGAGCTCAGTGGTTACACGACATGGATTTGTGTTTAAAATGGCAATATTTTACACCTAGTGGTAGGAAATTTTTCTTGATTTTTTCTTTTATCCCATTATATTAATTTTTTTTTTATGTTTTTAAATCCATATTTGTGTTTTTTGGGTTCCATGAGATACCCATGGGGTTTTCTGTGGTGAATCAGGGGTTTTGGGATGATTCTAGGGGTTTTGGGATGACATGACATTTAGTTTAGGAAAACAAATCTTTTTTTTGTTTTGGGTGTGGGTTGAATATGAGGAATATATTACATGTGTGTTTGGGATACAACATGTAGAGGTGACTTGAGGTGTGGTCAGGTACTCAGACAGACATCCTAATTCAGGGTAGTTTGCTATGTAGAGTACACAACTAGACTCCCTGAAAGGTACACATATAGTGTTCATGTATGGTAGTTTGTTAGAACCCATGTTGGGTACATGGATATACACATGAATGAGAACCCTGTGTGTGTGGTAAACTATGTGGAGGTAGTACACATCGTGTACTTTGGAAAGTACATACCAGGTTGGATAGAGGTATATGACATAGGTTGATTTTTGTGGGAAAATTTCATGTAAAAGAGGTGGACATCATGTTGCTCCCCCTTTTAGGTATCTTTTCCATTTTCTCACTAAGGAGTCATGATTGGACATGTTATTAGTCCATTATGAGTATTTATTCACATAGATCATTATGGTGGAATTCTTTCAGCATAAAGATGTTTTATGGATGGTGTTTTGGATTAGTTGAGCTTTGTAGGTTGGATTTCTTTGAGGTTTCAATGAAAAAACCTCATGTAGGTTAGTTTGTGAGATGTAATCCCTGATAGAGGGTAACAATATTGTTGGAAAACTTGTCTTTTAGATTCCAAGTTTTTTTTGTTTATGTTTATTTCAATTTATTCCTGAAATTTGGGATATATTGGTGTCTCTAGGGAGATCTTGGATGGTCTTTAGATATTGGGACTTATTGCTTGAGGTTAGAGTATTTGAGGATTAGATCATGTATTTGAGAATAAGATCAATTGGAGTCTTCAAGCAGGGTTAACACGGTGGGATGGTTGGTATTTTTAGGTTCCATTGAGTATATGTTGATAAGGTTTTGAGGGAAACTCTAGGATTCCCTTATGGGTGATTTTAAAAATTGGTGATTAGTGGATGTTGTAGTTGGCTGTTGGGAATGCCCTTTCATGTAAGATGATGGTTTGGATGCCCTTACAGTCATGTTGTTGATTGAGGATTAGTGGTTGGATATTGAGGGATTCTTGGAGATTTTTATCATTTCGGTCTTCTCTCATGGTTTGGATACAATAGAGGAACCTGTCATATGGTTTTCAGTTCTATCTGTGTTCATGCTCTTGTGGGAGAATTGATGTTCTTGTATGGTTTGGGTGTCAATTCTCTAGTTGAGGATACATGTATTGCAAATGATCCATGTTTTGAGATGTATGTGATCCAGGGAACTATGGGAGCCCCAAGTTTCATTAACCCAGAGTGAGGTTTATTTCTGTTTTGGATTTGGCAGCGTTGAGTATCTACTTATAACCTAGAGACTTGTGGTCTGAGCCTATAGTGGACATTTTTGTGATATAGGATAATTTTTTATCCCCATGATTTTTTGACTATGAGTTTGTCAGTGTTCATGAGTAAATAGTTTTGATGGTGGGTTCAAGAATTTATCGACCTGTGCTTTTATTGTCAATGGTCGAGGATGTTTGAGGTAGTTTCTACTCAGGGTTAAATGTAGGTGGAGATATTTGGGATATATCTGGACTGGTCATTAGACCTAAGATTTTATTTGGATCTATCATTTATTGGAAAACTATGGTTAGATGAGTCTATGGTGATAATGGAATATTTTGAGGAGTAAATCCCTCCTAGACCAATGTATTTTTACTCAGGTTGGGGTTGGGTGTCTATGGTACTGGATGTTTTGTAGGACTCAGTTTATAGGTTTATCCCTTCCCCAATTGTATATTTTATTAAACCCAATTAGTTTTGTAGGAATATTTTGATTCTAAAGGTTATATTTGCATTATTAGAGTTTATTTCTCATGTTCAGATCATGCCATTGGAGTCCTATAGCCCGATAGAGTTGCATATACTATAATTCAAATATTATGATATATAAATTGAGTTTTTAATTTAAATGAATCTAAGAAAGCAATTGAATAGTTAACACAAAACACACAAGGTCGGGAATTGTGTGAACTATGAGAGCGCAACCTTAACCGGTAATTCAAAACTACATGGGATTAATTTGTAGAGTTAAAACATAATCCATAAACTCAATTAGCCCTAATTTCCATAATGTATATGTTCCTTAATTTACCACTGACCATAATCTATCCTTAGAACATCAATTAAAGCAGGGTGCTGCGATTACATGTTCCAAAGATAACCTAGGGTTTAATTCACTTCATATTTGTAGCAAGGTTAATTATAATAGGGTTCAGGGGTTAACAAGTTAAGGGATAAAAATTAAGTGGATGTTAGTTTAAATGATAATGAAAAATAATTTATTGAAGAGGTAGAGTTAGATCGATTACATCTTTTAAATATTGTCTAAAAAACAGCTTCTTGTTGTGTCATTTTAATCGAAATTAATTTCAAAACTAAAAACAAAAAAAATATACAATATTCTTACAGAAAACTTATTATTTATTTATAAACTATAACCAAACCCCATAATTTCAAGTAGTGTTTTCATTCTCTTTTATTTTATTTTTAGAATACCTCTAAAAAGTTGTTTTAATTCACTTCCTCCTTTGAGAGACGACCTTGGTCAGCCACTCTCCTGCACCTAACTACCCCAAATTCACACTAATCATTTGAGGGTTCCCAAGATAGTGCTCTTTCAAATTGGAACCGTTTCCGGGGAGGCAAGTAATTATTTCATACAATTAGTGGTATTTATTTTATTTTACATTTTATTCTATTCCTCTCTTCTTTCTTCCTTCTTTCCCCAATCTGATTTTTTCTTCTTCTTTTATTTTCTTATACTTCGTTTTGGACCATAAAATCAAACTTATTATTTTTATTTTACTATGGTACAATTTAATTTTTTCATTTTTTTTATTTATGACACGAACTAATCCTGAAGATCTCTTAGATCTTGACCCTGATATTGAACATAGCCTTAGGGCTCGAATTAGACATTCTCAGTCTACGGGAAGTTTCAATATTCAACCAGTTAGAGAATTCCTCCAATTTCAGAATATTGAAAT
This sequence comes from Viscum album, assembly GCA_963277665.1. Classification (NCBI taxonomy): domain Eukaryota; kingdom Viridiplantae; phylum Streptophyta; class Magnoliopsida; order Santalales; family Viscaceae; genus Viscum; species Viscum album. The sequence continues at coordinate 1,073,269,653 of OY728134.1, forward strand.
TGGAAGAAATTCAAATTCAACCATAAAACAAGAACCAATGGATGACAATAATGGAAATGAACTTAATATAACCATTCGAGAATTGGTTACACCTGATATTAACTATTAACCAAATTGTATTGCATACCCAAATCTTGAATCGGACTTTAAATTGAAATCTAGATTAATTCATATTCTTCCAAAATTTCATGGCCTCTTAGGTGAGGATCCCAATAAACACCTTAAAGAATTTAATGCGGTTTTCTCAACCTTAAAACCAAGAAATTTATCTGAAAACCAAATCAAATTAAGAGCATTCCCATTCTCACTTAATAGAGCTATGAAAGATTGGATGTATTATTTACAACCCAAAGATGTAACTTGTTGGAAATATTTGAAACGTCTTTTCTTATAGAGATTTTTTCCAGCATCAAGGACCACTTCCATTCGTAAGGATATATTTGGGATTAATCAAGCCCAAGGAGAGTAAATGTATGAGTACTGGGAACAATTCAAGAAGTTTTGTGCAATCTTCCCACATCACCAAATTAGTGAGCAAATCCTCATCCAATACTTTTACAAAGGACTCACACCTATGGAGAGGAGCATGGTGGATGATGCAGCTGGAGGAGCATTGGTGGAAAAGAAACCAGTAGATGCACATGTGTTGATTGACAAAATGGCCCAAAACTCCCAACAATTTAGCGATCGAGGTACACCACATGTCAGGGGAGTACATCAGGTAAGTCCATCTTCTCTTGAAAGTCATTTTATCGATACCAAGTTGGAAGAATTGACAACTATGGTGAGACATATTTCTTTGGAAAAAAAGGCATCACAACCCCCTCCTTTAAGGCCTTGTGGTATTTGCACTAAGAGAAGCCACCCAACTGACTGTTTCCCACAACTCCAAGAAACAGAAGATTGTGCGTCAGTGTTCCCTAGAATATCATATCAGCAACAACAACAACAGTCATATCCCCAAAATGAATTTGATCCAACATACAACCAAGGGTGGAAGGATCAATCGGACATGTGGTATGGCTCTGGACAACAACAAAGGCCACCGTTTCAACAAAACATCCAGTAGCCTCCACCATACCAGCAGGGTTTCCAACAACCCCAAAGGATATTTGAATCTCAAGAATCAAAAATACAACAACAAGGGAATCCCCCATACAAGGTAGATTCTAACACTAATGACCTTTTGAAACAAATTTTTCTTAATCAACAGAATGAGTTGAAGAGTCAAGGTTCGGAGCTAAGGGAGTTGAAGACTCAAATGATCTAGATTGTCACTTCCCTCCATGAACTGGTAAGTAAGAATTCTATAAATCTACCATCCCAACCTACTCCAAATCCCAAGGGGAATTTCAGTTCCATCACATTGAGAAGTGGGAAGAAAACAAATGATACATCTCTACCTATCATTTTACCTGGATTCACCTCAACTCCAAAAAATCCCAATTCCACATAAAATGATGAGAAACCCAAGGAGAAAGATAAAGGTAAGAAAAAGATTAATGATGTTCCTCTTAAACCCCTTCCTTTTACAAACAGGGTTGTTCAAACCAAGAATATGGGTGAATAATCAATGCAAAATGAGGTTTTAGACACATTCAAGCATGTGGTGATCAACATTCCTCTACTTGAAGCCATTAAGAAAATTCCAAGGTATGTGAAATTATTAAAAGAACTTTGTACCAATCGAAGAAGGATCAAGGGAAATGAGAGGATAAATCTTGGAAGGAATGTGTCAGCACTCATTACACCAACTCTAGAAATTCCAACAAAGTGTAAGGATCCAATGACATTCACCATACCATGCACCATAGGGTATTTTTACTTTTTTGATGCACTTTGTGATTTGGGAGATTCTATAAATGTGATGACTCACTCTGTATTCTCTTATTTTCAGGTTGGTGAGCTGAAACCAATGAGAGTAGTGGTGCAGTTGGTGAATAGAGCTATGGCATATCCAGTGGGAGTCCTTGAGGATGTACTTGTTCGAGTAAGAGACATGATCTTCCCAGAACATTTCTACCTTCTTAACATGGAGGATGATCAGGTAAGTTCTCATGCTCCCATTATCTTAGGTAGGCCCTTCCTCAAAACTATAAAAACTATCATAAATTTCAATGAGGGTACACTTTCCATGGAGTTTGGGGATGAAGTTGTGATATTTAATGTTATGGAATCCATGAAGTACCCCTCAGAAGACCTCTCTACATTTTTTATCTCCCATTTTGATCCACCAAATAAAAACCCCATGGAATTTGATTGTCCTATTCTTAGGGAGATTATGAGTATTGGTTATAGTTTGATGTTTAAGAGTACATCCACACCTATTTATAATGCACAATACTCAATAAGATTTTATTTTGAAATGGAATCATATTCTGATTTTGATCATGTGAACTCTAATTATGACACGGCTGTTGGTATGCTGATGGATTTGATTCTTTATTCTCTGATTTTAATGATGTATATTCTGATACTAATGCTCTTTGGGCACAAATTTCAGTTCCTTCTATGTCTCCATCCATACACCTCCCCCCTACACTATAACTCAAGCCATTTCCACCAAATCTCAAATACTCATACATGTTAAGTGGTGAGAAATTACCTGTTATCATTGCTAACAATCTCCCTTTTGAACATGAAGAAAAAAATTTGAATCTTTTGAGGGAGAACATCAGGGAAATTGGGTGGACCTTGGTTGACATATCAGGTATTAGCCTTTCCATTTTCATGAATAGGATTCTTTTGGAGGATGGGGATAAACCGGTGAGGCAACCACAATGGAGACCCAATCCAACCCTTCTGGAGGTTGTTAGAAAAGTGGTTGAAAATTTTCTCGAGGTAGGTATAATCTATCCCATTTTAGATTCTCAGTGGGTAAGTCCTATTCTGGTTGTACCTAAGAAAAGTGGTGTTAGTGTTGTTAAAAATGAGAAAAATGAGTTAGTTCCAATGAGGGTGCAAAACAGTTGGCGTGTGTGTATTGATTATAGGAAACTAAATCAATCTACTTGCAAGGACCATATCACCCTCCCATTTATTGATTATATGCTTGAGATACTTTCTGGGAAAATGCATTATTGTTTCTTGGATGTATTTTCTGGATATTTTCAGGTTCCTATTGCTCCGGATAATCAGGAGAAGACAACATTCACTTTTCCTTTCGGTATGTTTACCTACTGAAGGATGCCATTTGGACTTTGCAATGCCCCAGGTACCTTCCAGAGATGCATGGTGAGTATTTGTTTTCTGATTTTATTGAGACCTGCATGGAGGTATTTATGGATGATTTTACAGTGTATGGGTCTTCATTTTATAAATGTATAAGTAGTTTGGGAAAGGTTTTGAATCGTTGTATTGAGAAGAATTTGGTCCAGAATTTTGAAAAGTGTCATTTCATGGTAGAGCATGGAATTGTCTTAGGGAATGTAGTATCAAAACATGGGATTGAGATTGATATATCTAAGGTAGAAATTATTTCATCCTTACCCTATCCTTTATTTCTGTGTGATGTTAGATCATTCCTAGAGCATGCTGGATTTTATCGGCGCTTCATCAAAGATTTTAGTAAGATTTCTCTTCCTATGTCACAATTACTTCAAAATGATTATGATTTTGTGTCTGATGATTCTTAAAGGAATTATTTTGATGATCTAAAGATGTGTCTGGAAACTCCACCAATCATACAGCCCCCATGGTGGGAGATTCCTCTTGAGGTTATGTGTGACGCCTCCAACTTCACGGTTAGAGCTGTCTTATCTCAGAGGGTGGAGGGACATTCACATGTGATACCCTATGTATTGAGGACACTGGATTGAGCCCAATCAAATTACACAACCACAGAAAAGGAGTTTCTTGCTATTATATTCACTTTAGATAAATTCCGTTCATTTTTTTTGGGCTCTAAAGTAGTTGTTTTTTCTGACCATGTAGCTCTGATGTGCCTCTTGATGAATCCAAATGCAAAGCCCAGGATGATACGATGGATGCTCCTTCTTCAAGAATTTGATATTGAGATAAAGAACAAAAAGGGGTCAGAAAACATGGTGTCGGACCACATGAGTAGGCTTACTCACACACTAGAGGATGACACCTTGGACCAAGTACCACTTCGGGACATTTTCCCCGATGAACATCTTTATTGCATCTCAGGTATGCATCCTTGGTATGTAGATTTATTTAACTAAATTGTTTCCTCTGAAATAACTAAAAATTTAAAGAAACATCAAGTCCAAAAATTAAAAGGTGAGTCTTGGTATTATGTTTGGGATGATCCATACCTCTGGCGCATGTGTAGTGATCAAGTTATTATGAGGTGTGTTCCTGATCATGAGTTGGAGTCTGTTTTACATTTTTGTCATACACTTGCTTGTGGTGGACACTTTGGACCCCAACGGACATCTAGGAAAGTGTTGGACTCTAGATTATATTGGCTTAGCTTATTCCATGATTCCCATGTGTTTTTTAAGTCATGCTCTTGTTCCCAACACACCGGGCACATTTCTAGGAGACACGAGATTCCCCAATAACCCATACTATTCTGTGCGATTTTTGATGTATGGGGCATCAATTTTATGGGTCATTTTTCTAGTTCCTTTGGTTTTTTGTACATTTTGTTTTTTGTTGATTATGTGAGTAAATGGGTGGAGGCTAAGGCCACCAGGACTGATGATTCTCATGTTGTTGTGGACTTTGTCAAAGCGCAAATGTTTTGTAGGTTTGGAGTACCGAAGGCCATCATCAGTTACCAAGGGACACACTTTTGTAATTGGAATTTGTCCTCCCTCTTTCAGAAGTATAGGGTGACACACAAAACATCGACACCATACCACCCCCAAACAATTGTGCAGGCTGAGGTTTCAAATCGTGAGTTGAAACATATTTTAGAGAAAATCGTACAGCCAAATTGGAAGGATTGGAGAAAATGCTTGGATGATGCATTGTGGTCTTATAAGATAGCATAAAATACACCCATTAGTATGTCCCCATTTTGGATTGTTTTTGGGAAAGCGTGTCATATCCCCATGGAATTTGAGCATCGAGCTTATTGGGATATAAAGAAATGCAGCATGGATTTGGCCCAAGCTGGAATCCAAAGGATGCTGCAAATTAAAGAGCTTGAGGAGATTCAATTGTATTCATTTGAGAACTCAGGGCTCTATAAGGAAAAATAAAAAGTATCTCATGATATAATGATCCAACAAAAGGAGTTTCATGTTGGAGAGAATGTCCTTCTCTACAGTTCATGACTGAAGTTGATTCCTGGTAAGTTGCGTTCCAGATGGTTAGGCCCTTACGTTGTGAGTAATGTTTTTCCTTATGGTGTAGTGTAGATCACACAAGAGAACATAAGAAGGATCTTTACAGTCAATGGGAAATTTTTGAAGAGATACATTGAGGGACTTTCTACTGATGTGGTGGATTTTATCACACTGCATGACCCCATCATCACTTGAGCACATCAGGCTATTCCTAACCCTTTAACTTTTTTATTCTTTTTCCTATTTAAAATTATACATTTCATGTGCATATATAATCTCATGGGTTCACATTAAAGACAATGAAATATTTTAAGTTTGGGGGATGTAACCTTTTAGTTTAGTAATTTCAATTGTTTTCCTGTTTAAAAAAAACAAAAAAAATTGTGTGCTTTTTAAAATTTGTCTGTTTATTTTTCAATTTTCTGTGTGTTTTTGAAACTTTTGAGCTGAAATGATTCTCATCGCCATTTTTAAATCCATATCAATAAGTGAAACAATTTATCCCTTGAAACTAAGATTAAATTAATGCTGAAATGATTTTGTTTCAAGTCAAAATATTTAGTAATTTCATGAAAAGTACACTGAATTTTGAATCCCATGCCACATCTCACTATATTTATATTTGAAACCACTTTCCTGTAAGGATTCTAAACCATTATTTTCATATTCTTTACATTCACCTCACTTCTTTAGAGAACCAAACCATGTTTGATTTAACCTGAATTTGATTTATTCATATCAAAACTTGAGGGTTTGAGGTACTTATGTTTAAATGATTGAGGAATTTGTTTGGTATTAAGGCCCCTATTTCAAAGAATCCTTTTTTATAAAGGCCTACCTTGAACATTTAATCATTTTATCCCTTAGAATACATGCAAATCCTGTTATTTTAGCCACATTACAAGCCAATTTTCCCTATCCAACCAACTCTTGTAGTGAAATTGCATAATATAGTTGAGCTTAAGTTTGGGGGAAGCTATCTTGTGTTGTGCTACCACATTTTTTGATACTTCGGGTGAAAATTTAAATTCTAAAGAGATGTATTTTCTATTGAAGAAAAACATTATATTGAAAGTTGTGCCTTTCTGTAGCTTTCATGATAAAAGAAGCTATGTCTTTCTGGAGCTTCTAATAGAGGGGGAAAGTTGTGCCTATCTGGAGATTTTATGAAAATCATGTTCGAGAAGATTGACATTTTTACTACTGAAATGTTGAATGGTGTGTACATTACTTTTTTTTATGATTATTAACATTAATCAATGCTATGTTGATTGAGGAGGAGACCATATTTAAGTGAAATTTATATTAATGCAATTTTACTTTAAAAAGAGTCAAGACCTCCTCAATTAGCCTTAGAATTTTTCACATCTAAATCCTACCAACCGAAAGCCACAGAACAACCCTGAAAAGTCCTCATAATAAACATATGTCCTTTACTCCAATATGGTAGCAATATGGGAATTTATCAAGCCTATGGTGACCCTTGAATGAGTTTAGATGATAAAGACATTGAAAAAAAATGACATTTGTGTAATAAGAGAAAATTCAAGTGAGGTAAGTGTTTTGTGCATGGGAGGATAAATAAAGTGGAAATATATTGAATAATATAAATGAAGAACTTGAAGTAATGGTTTTTTATAAGGCATGATATCTTTTGTTTCTTGGTGTGTAATTATTTGATCTCAAGGATATGTGTTTTAAAATTGGTTTTGATTTGATATTGATGTTTACTTGATATGAGGTTTTGCCCAAGAGTGAAAAAGGGTAAGTATGAGAGAGTTGATAAAACACTATTTTTTTGAATATTTTATTGATAATAAATGATATAATTGCCTCACACTGTGCTAAATATATTCATTTATTAAATATTTGGGATTAGATCATTCATTTGAAAATTTGATGAAAATTCCAGTTTTACTCTTTTAAAATGTACTATAGTATTTTAAAGATACATATTTCAATATTTATTATTTGAACTTAATATTTTGTAACAGTTTTCCTAACTTAATTTTATATAACTTTTATTCATGAAACTTGAGCCAAAGAGTGCATTTGGATGGAGTAAATGGGCCATTAAGTCAATGGCGGGATGGACTCGGCAGAATGAACATGGGTTCTGTATTTGGGCAATAACGTCTTCATCCGTACTTGGATCAGGCCCAAATGTTGAGATGATCTCTACGACTCATTTTTTCATGAATCATCCTTCTGGACGGAAATCTGATTCACGTGTTTTTGTGGTAAAATGAGCGGTTCAAGTTGGCATAAAATATTTCACCGAGATTCCCCATTCACACTTGAAACCACTTTGAGCCTAGCCTCCCCACCACTCTATAAATTGGTTTTTTTCTCATTTGGAGGGGTTGGGAAGTGCATTGGTAAGTTTAGGGCAGAGAATAAGTGGATCCACTTCAATTATCTTACCATTAAAATAAGGGTATCTCTTGAAGCAAGGATCCCTTTGACGAAGCCTTCTTCTTCTCCTTTGTGTTGTAATGCTTTTGTTTGTATTATAAATTTCTTTTTACTTATTTTATTTCTTCTCTTTACTTCTATTTTATTAAAAATTTATTATTCTCTTAATCTTCCTATTTGGGCTGGAATTATTGAGTAGAATTGTTATTGGTTTATACCCATTATAAACTATTGCAAATGCAATTTGCTTCTACGATGATTACGCCACCCATGGAAGAGTAGTCTTTTAGTAATCGATCGACCTCTATCCTTCTTCATTCATTTATTTTGAATCAATGAGATACTATAATTCAAATATTATGATCTATCAATTGAGTTTTTAATTTAAATGAAACTAAGTAAGCAATTTAATAGTTAACACAAAACACGTGAGGTCGGGAATTGTGTGAACTGTGAGAGCGCAACCTTAACCGGTAATTCAAAACCACATGGGATTAATTTGTAGAGTTCAAACATAATCCCTAAACTCAATTAGTCCTAATTTACAGAATGGATATGTGCCTTAATTTACCACTTATCATAAGATATCCTTAGAATATCAATCAAAGCAGGGTGTTGGGATTACATGTTCCAAAGATAACCTAGGGTTTAATTCACTTCATCTTTGTGGTAAGGTTAATTCTTGTAGGGTTCGGGGGTTAACAAGTTAAGGGATCATAATTAAGTGGATTTTAATTTAAATTATAATGATAAATAATTTATTTAATAGGTAGAGATATATCCATTACCTCTTTTAAATATTGTCTAAAAATATCTTCTTATTAGGTCATTTTAATCGAAATTCATTTCAAAACTAAAAACAAAACAATACAATCTTCCTCTAGAAAACTTCTTCTAGATTTATAAACTATAACCAACCCCCATCCTTTCAAGTAGTTTTTTCATTCTCTTTTATTTTATTTTTATAATACCTCTAAAAATTTGTTTTAATTCACTTCCTCCTTTGAGAGATGACCTTGGTCAGCCACTCTGCTGCACCTAAGTACCCCAAATTCACACTAATCATTTGAGGGTTCCCACGATAGTGATCTTTCATTATATCTCCTAAATTTATATTTTCAGACCCTCACTACTAATCAACATCCTCTATTATATGGGAAGGCATGCTTGAGACCTTATAGTTAGCCAGATCAGGTGACAAGTCGGTTGACCAAGATTGGTTCATTACCAAATAGTATTAGAGATACTTGGTTTTATGATTTGGGGAGTTGATAGATAGGTGTTCTGGGGATTTGTTAGAACTTTTTATAAATACCATACTATTATGTCACAAATACCTTCACTAATAAAAATTACAAGTTGTTATGTCATGGTATTATTGTTCTTGGATTCCATTTTTATGGTTGTATGATTCCACTTAGTGTGATGCACTTGGGTTTAAAAATTTATTGTTTTTGGTTTTTGGATCTTAGACCATTGGAAAGAGAAAAGTGTCCATGAATCTTTCTAGGACTGTAATATTCACATGAAATATGTATGTTTGTGTATGTTTTCACTGAAAATAGGGGTTTAGTTGTTTAAAGAGTCCACAATGACTTATATGGTGTTATCACATATATCTCCTTAGTGGAATTATACTCAACTAAAACACAATTATTTTCATATGATGATAGTTCATGTGGATCTCATAGTGATATGTTTGTTGGTGACAGAAATATAGTCCCTTTTCCAAGGTATGTATGGTGACCCTTTTGGTTGGGTGCGGGAATTAGATGTACTATTAATTCTTATGGCGTATAGATAAGGGAAAGGGTGCTTGATAGGTGTTTGGATTGGGCTCGAGTTTCACGAAGTTTGAGATTTCTCTGACGTTCTAGGTTTTATTCACTGGGGGAGATAGTTTTTTCTTGGCTTTCATTATCAACCAGGCCTTATAGTGGGGGAATGAGTGCCTGCTATCTATCAGGGGCTTGGGTGGGCATGGATGATCATCCTTTTGGTGGGACCCACAAGGGCCTTATATAACCAGAGAGTCATTTTGTAAGAATTATCCTTTTAGGATTCTTGGTGTTTGAGAATTAGTGTGCAGGGAGTGTTCCTAGTTTTTAAGTTCGCTTGAGGGGGGGTTTGTTTAGATGACTGACCCTATTTGTTTCTGGTTGTGATTTTGGATGGCATGGTGGGAGTGTGGTCAGATTCTCATGGTTTTGGATCAATTCTTGAGTGGAGGGTGGTTGTTTGGTTGATCATGTCAAGAGGGAGATGCTTTAATTTTGAATAGGATAATCAAGGATACTCCAATTGGTTATAATTGACCAACATGAAGAGAATGGTTAGTGGTTTTAATCATGTTATCCTAGATTCATTGAATGGGTCATGTGTGGGTTCATTCATAGTTGTTGAGGTCTTGAGGAAACCTGAGTGGTGTAACTATGGTGGGCCTATTAAGGTCAGTTCTCGAGGTGTGTTGTAAGGAAATCCTTATAGTGGGGAGCACACCATAGGACAATGAAATCTTTGATCCTTATTTTATGTTGAGTATGAAGGTTTTAATTCATGGTGAGATAGGGATGGGTGGTCTTTGTTTTTTTATGAAAGTTCTTTGGTGTGAGAAGTTCAGCCACGTTTGGACATTATGTTTGGTATATAAAGAGTGTGGATAATGGAGGCTGGTATTTTTCTTCTGGGGTGATGATAAGGATACTCCTATGATGGGGAACATCATATCAATCATGTATGAATTTCCCTTATATTGGGAGATTTGTGGGAACTATAGGATCGTTCATATGATGGTCAAGATATCATTGGTTGTGTCAGTGCTCAGAGTGGGAGAATGATGACTGGTTAACCATAGAGGCTTATCATGGTTCATAAGGGTTATATTGGGGGAGTTTTTAAGGATCAGCATCACTATAGTTTGTGAAAACTATGATAAATTTTAATTTTTGGTTCCAGAGTTTTTTTAGGGGATAGATGGTAATATATCCTGTCATATGATCTTGTATAATTTTTTTAACCACTTTTTCAGTCCAAAAATAGTTTTTTCCTAGGACTGGAGTTTGGTGGAACTCTGAGCTGGTCAAATTTTGGTAGAATATTTAATATTTAATTAATTAAATATAAATTATTTATGCATGTTCAAATTGTGATATATTTTAAATTGATCATCTGATTGAGATTATGACTCTGTAGTAGAGTTCATAATTGGAGGGTTTTCCTAGGTGAGGCATAAACCTATCTTAGGTTCTAGGGTTGGGCTCAATCCCTATTTTCTTTTCTTTTTTATTCGTCTTTATTTTCTTTTCCTTTTATATTTTCTTTTCCTCCTCCACCATGTGGATTCTTGAGTACACCCACCCCCATCATGGTCCATGCTTGTTCAAGAGATAAAGGAAGGGAGAAAAGATGTGGAATGAGAGGGGATCTTATCAGGGAGCTCGTCGGGACCTGGATCGGAGCTCAGTGGTTGTGCGACACAGATCCGGGAGTGAAGAATCAATATTTTACACCAAAAATGTAGTACATTATAATTTTTTAACCACATTCCATATAGTTTTATTATTTTAAGTCTTCAACCCAAATTTTTGTTATTGGGGGTGTCATGAGAGCCCTAATGAGTTTTTTGGCAGAGAATTAAGAATTTTAGGATGATTTCAGGGGTTTTCCGTTTGGGAAAACATGATATCATGATGTGTAGCTCATGAAAACATGTAATGTGTTCTTTGATTTGGGTGTGGGTTTGAATATTAGGACTATATGGAATGTGTTTTCAAGGAATTCCATATAGAGATGACTCGGGGTATGGTCGTGTACGCATCTAGACACCCTGTTTTTGCGAACATAGTCATGTAGAGTACACAACCAGACAGTGTGAAGTACATAGTTAGTGGCCATGCACAATAGTTGTACAGACCTCGTGAGGGTGACACATCATGTGGTCATAGTACACGCCATGTACTTGGGGAACCACATGTTAGGTTACCTAGAGGTACATTCCTAGGTTGATGTTTGGTGGTATATGCCATGTTCATGGGGTATACATCATGTACTTACACTTTTTAGGATTTTTTCTAGATTTATTTCTATAGAGTAAAAATTGGACCCGTAATAAGTCCGTTTTGAGTGTTTCACCCTATAGATTATGATGGATGAATTATTTCACCATGGAGAGGCTATTTGGATGGTGTTTCGGATTAGCTGAACATTATCCGGAGGATTTCCTTGAGGTTTTGATTTAGAATCCTCATATCGGATGGGTTGTGAGATCTATGGCCCGAGTGAGGATCACAAGATTATTGGACAAGTTAGTTTGTGGATTTCGAGTTAGTTTTGATTGGTTTTCTTTTAGATGATTCTATAAAGGTGGGATCAAGTAGTATCTCTAATAAGATTTGGGATAGTCCTTGAATGTTAGGACTGGTTGCATAAGGTTAGAGAGGTTGAGGTTTAGATTCTATGTTTAAGGATCATATTGGTTGGAGATTTCAAGTTGGGTTGACTGTTGGGACGACTTTGTGTATAATGTTGTATTTGTTGTCAATAGTTTTCAATGACGATAAAAATGAAGGAGATCAAGAAGTAATCCAATGAAATAGAGGAATGGAAATTCAGATGATTGTTGTATTGAACATAAGTTCAAAGAACATGTGTCAAAGGTGCACATTGTTTACAATAGTGAAGAATGGTGAGGTATAATCCATCTGAGGATGATTAAAGAAGAATGGGGATTTGATGAAGACCATGCAATTCTTCATTATTGCATTAGAACAATGCAAGAGACTTCTTGAAGAATAGAATCATATGATTTTCGTGAAATAGAGAATGACGGTTGAAGAAGAAGACAATGTGGAAGGGATTGGAATTCTGAGATGGCCATGCACTTCACATTGTCTCAAAATATGATGACACTAAAGCTGATCTATCAATGTATATATATCACGATACTGGAGTCTGTGATGAAAGAAGAATAGTTTCTGAATAAGCCAAATCACATAAAAGAAGCATGAAGGTTATGGACGAAGCATATATTGAAGGTGGCGCCGTTTTCCAGTGTTTGCCAAATTTTTGGGCCTGAAAATCGAAAAATAGAGAAAAGTGGTTTTCGCAAAGGTACTTGCACACCGTGTACTTGAAGGAGAGGAAACTTGCACGCCATATTTTTTTCAAGATCAGAACATCAAAATATGGTAAAGGGATAATGGTCGTGCAAGTTTTGAAGTTGGTCGCGCAAGTGATTTGTGGGGGAAGAGACTTGCGCGCTGAAACTTGTGTATCGAGGGGAGACTTGTGCCCCATCGTGTAGGTTGTCCAAGTGCCTATAAATATAGGTTAAACCATCCTCATTCTACACGAGCTCAACACTTGGAGAAAATCAGATCTTCCGTCATGCAGGTGTGGTGGTCACACAAGTGGTGTGTGGTCGCGCAAGTAGAGGCTGTGTTCTAGGTGATAGTTGCATGCCCAAGGTGGTCCGGGAAAGGAAGGAAGAGAGTCAGCGCTGAATAAGTAAGTTTCGCGCAAGTAGTTTGGTGACACTTGCACACCATGTTTTGAAGAAGCACGATAGTTCATAGTTGCACGCCAAAATCGGTTTGGGCGTAAAAGGAGGTGAGTCGTGCAATTTTGAAGTTGAAGAAGTGAGTGTCATGCAAGTGGTTAAGGTGAACTTGCACGCTGGTTTGGACATGCATGCCGAGACTTGCACACTATCTTGAAACTTGTGTGTCGGGCTTGGGGAAGCGCTCCAGGTGTAGTTGAAGTACGCTGGTATTTTTGGAGCTGTATGAAAGTTGTAATATTGCCCAATACCTTCGGTGAAATGTGAGATTAAAGAGAAAATCTAAATGATACATGCATGATCTCATTCATAACTGATTATGACGATTCCAAGTAAGATGATCTTTATTTATTGAGCAATCACATAAGTGGTTGTGATTCACGCAAACAAAGACAAGAGGATCTAGTGCATTCAGTCATTACACTAAAGAAGAAGGATTGAACTGAAAAGAGCATCAAATCTAAACCCTGATGCAAGCAAAGTATCATGCTGAACAGGAGACAAAGAACTTCATGTCTATTTGTTGAAGAGACCTTCATGTCTATATACTAAGTGGGATATTATCAAAGGTAGTGAGCCAGGGGGAGTTAGCAAGAGTGACCTGAGGGACGCAATGAGTTATCCCTGAACTTTTTTAAAGGCAGTGAGCCTGGGACATAGTGACTGTGCCCGAACCTTTGTAATCCACATCTAGTGAAAAATAATGGAATTTGGTCGGGCCGACAATTTGTCAGCGTATGCTCCTTGGACGTATCCCTTAGTGGTGAACCAAGTAAAAGTGATGTGTCATCTCCTTGCATGTGAATGTTTCGTTGTTGATCATTTCCATCATATAAGTTTAACTAGTTCCTACCAACGTGGGAACAAGATCCTTGTTTTTAAAAGAAAAATTTGACACCCTAATTCACCCCTCCCCTCTCAGGGTGTCCCGGGGTCCTTCAATGACATCATGGGATGATGGGTACAATTTAGTGTGGTTGAGTATATATTGAGAATAGTCTCAAGGGCTCTTTGATATTCTCTTTGTCACACACAGTTTTTGTTCTATCTTTGTATTGATCCGGCCCATTAGAAATCCCGATCCTTTTCATGGGTATTTGATGAGATGAATCTTGAGTTTTGAAGTTTCATATATGTCTAACCACCATAATTTGGAATCCCCATTTCTTGTTTAGGAGTTTTTGAAGAAAGGGTCGTTACTTCATGATTTGGGCCAACCGTGAGCCCATTCCCAGTTTTAAAAACTGAAATTGTTTCTTTTATAACTCTTTTGTTTTTCATCCTTTTTCACCCATTCTAATTACCACTTGTCCTATACTGATATATTAAAATTTATTTATCCTTTTGGACCCACTAGAAATTCATAAGCTGGGTGAATTTGGGTTACTTATTTAGGTATTGGGCCAGCCCATGGGCCCATTTCCTGTTTTAAAAAATTAATTTGTTTCATTTATATCGTTTTCATTTTTTACTATTTTTCGGTGATTACACCTCCCCCTAGAAGGAAATAACCCTATCCTAACCCTCATAATCCATTTTACCTCTTTGGAGCTCATGTGGGTCTCGGATTAGGGCGATAATTCTCAGGAAACCTCAAATCTCCCAGAATTTCCAAGGTAAATTTTATCATTCATAAATCAATCAATTCGTACTCTTTTAGCCACCAATATTCTTCCCCTGGTTCTTCCAGACCTTAGCAGTCTCTCCAAGAATTTTCAATCCATTCCCTTTTCTCTAGGGCTTTAGATCTAATTGAAGACGAAGAGTTTTCTATGATGAAAGGTGAGATTCCTTCTCCTTTCTTCTTCCTCTTCCCCCTCCTTTCATTATTTCTTGATTTTAAATTGTACCCTAGTCTTTATCGACCTAGGGTTTTGTTATAAAATGTTTTTTAATGGGTTTTATGTTTGTTTAGGTCTGGTATTTATAGTTTTAGGGTTTATAAACCCGCGGTGGGTGATTTCGGGTGTGCGTTTCAATTACACCAAAGATTTGAGGTAGGATATCCCTTGCACATGCCTTTATCATAGAAGTTTCATCATTTTAATATTATCCTATTATGATATAAATTTTTATTATTGTTTTTAATCCTTTTTATAATTTTCTTGGTGTGCAAAGTCGTTGTTTAATCACTGTTATGTGAAAGGTAGTGTTGTTTTGTCATGAAAGTGCTCAACAAGTGTTTGTTTAAATGTTCCATTATCTTTTGAAAATATTTTGTAAGGTTTATAATCTGTTTTATGGTATTTTTAACATATTACAGTATCTTGAATGAAAATATGACATTAAATTGGTGTTTTATTCCTTTTCATGTACATAAAATAAATTGTTTTGTTTAAAAATGACATGTCATGTGTTCGGTAAATTGCCCGGTTGGATTTTATGTGTGACGTGTGATTTAAAAGTTGTTCGTTTGGATTTATAATGGAATTGGAAGAATGATAAATGTTATTTTTGGGTACTTATATGTATTTACAAATTGGATTTGTTTTTACAAACAAGTGGGTTTTGATTTACAACATATTTTGGCCCGAGTTGCCCAAAAATTTCCTGTTTCACATCTTTATGAAAATGGTTGTGTTTTGAATATGTAACATGAGTATTATAAGAGATTTATGAATGTGGTTTTATGCTTTAAATGGTGTTTATATAGATCCTTAATAAAATTAAAATGCATACCTTCGTCAAATGTTAGTTTTGAGAAAATGTTTAAAGGCCCGTTTGGCATTTCCTAGAAATGAAGGAGTGTTTTACTTGTATATAACAAGTTGTGCAATTGGGATTGTTTTATGGTCCATTAAAATATTCTATTAAATTTTTATTGGGAGGAAAAATATTATTTGGTTTGGTTTTGATGTGTGTTTATAATTTAAAGATTGTTTTTGAAAGAGTTTTATGTGCAAAGCTTCAATACACTTCATGAAATTGTTTTACCAAAATATTTAGCGGTTTGTTGATTAGTGTAAGAAATGTGAAGAACGATTATGGGATGTTTGTGTTTTTATTGTTTTGTAATGGAATGTGGATGTGAAATGTGTATTTGATAATATGTGTAACTTGATTGAGCACTAAAGGGAATCCCGGGTATCTAGGTGGGTGGACGTGTACTAGTATGCTAGTGATTCTGTGGGGGTTGGCCCTTGTTTCACGTAGCAAGTTTGACTATGACAACACTAACTAAACTATGATGATGATGATGATTGGGGACCAATAGGTTATGGGTATGTTCCCTACTAGTGGCTCGTGCATGAGAACGAATATTTATTATGGTTACTTTCACCGAGATACGAGGTACCTGGGGATCACAACTAACTAGTGCCTAGGGGTATTCATGTGACTAGTGCTCATTGGCGATTTTGTACTCACCGTCGGCATACGGTGTGTTTGGTTGGTAAATTAAGTAGTATGTGTTATTTATTTGAATTTTAAAATTCTTTAAATCATCCCTCTTGAAAACTATTTTCATTTTGAAGTTTCACCTCTTTGAAAATAATTGTTACTTGCATTTTTGTTTATTAAACATGCATGTTTTTGTCTGATAATTATTATAGCATGGAACCTCATTTGAAAACCATACTTTCAAATCTTGAATTTAAAACTATAAATTGATGTTTCTTTTATTTTCAAGTAATGTGCATTGGGAATAGAATATCGGGCTAACCTACTGAGTTTTAATACTCACGCCTATAGTCTTCTTCTTTTTTTAGCCCTTGTGAAGGTTTCATCTTTAGTTCGATCACCTCGGGCGACATTTTATCATTGTGTTGGAGAGTGACCAGAAGTTTCACATGGAGTTAGTTGTTCATCGGGTTTGTTTAGTTGAGTTGTTGGTTTTGTTCTAAATTTTAGTTTCTTGTAAAAATAATATTTAGTTCAATTTTTATATAAATTCATTTTGGGATGTCTGTTTATTTCCGCTGTTTGTTTTATTGTTTATATATGGGCGAAATCATTCCCGTGTGTACTCTATTGATGCCCTTGGTGCTTGTCACCATCCCGGGAGGATCGGGAACGCCTCTCGGGACTTGTCGCGGGCTGGCCTGGGTGACCGGTTCAGGGTCGACTCAGGCTGGTTCGTGACAAAATGGTATCAGGGGAGGTCGGCTATTAGCAGACCTTTCTTTTTAGAGCGCCCTTGTTATTTTGGGGATGTCAAGGTAGATGGAGTAGGATTCTTGGTACTTGAGGGGTAAGTGCAAGAAGAGCTTCGCGAACTCTTTCTTGTTCTAATCCTCATGTTTCCATGGAAGTCTGGTTTTATTAGTGTCCATTGTTCTAGTTGATTGTTTGGTATTGGGATATGAAAAGGGGAGTCTGACCAATGGCCTTCGTGAGATCACAGGTCCTGGAAAGCCATGTGGAGCTGGGGAATGGTCCTAATAAGTCTCTATGTGTTGGTGTTGTGTTTGGCATATGGCCGCCAACCATATGGTCAAGTCACCCACCGACACTAGTTCCCTTTTTCTTGGGTCTCTTGAACCTTTCTTGAATTCTGAATTTTTGTTTTTAAAATCCTTGTGTGAGAATTGTGGAAATGGGTTTTAATGTAAGGATTAGATTGTGAAAAGTGAAAAAATGGGGTTTTCAATAATTAAATATAAGAATGGTTTTGGAAGGTTGTGTTTTTGTGAAAAAAAAATGGAGGGAAGCAGAAATGATTTAAAGGGATTGGATTATCCATAATCTAAACTTGTGGTTTGTTGAAATAAAATGTTTTGAAATTGTGAATCATTTTAAAGTGATTCTGGATCTTTTTTTTAAATGGGGTATTTTATGATGTTAAAAGGTTATTGAAATGGATAAATTAGTTTTGGAAATTGGTTTTGATCAGTTAGTGTTTTACTACAAACGGTATTGGTCTCAATGGACCTCGGATTATGAAAATATACCTTGCTGAATTTTTATTTAAAAAAAATGGGAAGGGGTTGTTTGGAGTGGCTTGGTTATTTAAAAAGTTTTTAAAAATGAA
The DNA here is from genome assembly GCA_963277665.1 of Viscum album. Lineage (NCBI taxonomy): Eukaryota > Viridiplantae > Streptophyta > Magnoliopsida > Santalales > Viscaceae > Viscum > Viscum album. Next base: position 1,073,287,855 of record OY728134.1, read on the forward strand.
AAGGGGTAGGTTTTTAAGAAAATGGTTCTTAATTAATTGTGGTTTTTTTTTGTGAAATATGAAAATGTTTTTTGACTTGGTGGTTGGTGTTCCTTTTGAAGGTAAATTGTTTTTTTGAATTATGATGTTTAATTTTAGCCTTTGGTGTTTTCATGGGTGCTCACATGCATGGTTTTATTTATATCTGGAAGTATGGAATATATGGTATGGTGGTTGGGTGCCAGAGGTGGCATGGAAATTTGTATGTGGGTGAGACTTGATGAAACACCATTGGTGAATGTGGAAACCCACCAAGTTAGTTTGATTTTTCAAAATTGTTTTGAGCTGAAAATTGTGGCTTTTTTTTAAAACCAATGGTTATGTGGATTGATTTTTCTATGTCTTAGAAGAGTTTTTTATTTGGTTAGATTCCATGTGATCTAGAATTCATACTCTTGTTCTATCTAGTGATGAGATCTTGCTGGTGGCTCGGTTTTGGAGTAATTTTCATTGGGTTTCTAAAAATGTGTTTGATGTTGTGATGTGGCCGTGGATAGTTCTGTGTTGGAAATATTTCCTGCTGATCAACCTAAGGATTCCTTTCAAATTTTAAATCAACCTCTTTTGATGATGCCTCAACCTGTTTGTTGGAATATAGAGCTGTTTGGGATCTATTAAAAGTGCTTCTAGGTCATGATAATTATTTTGGACAGAGCAGTTGTGTTCGGTGATGTTGATGTGTTTCGTCATATTCCTGGTCCATTCTGCCCCTTGTTTGGAGTGAGATAGAATTTTGATATGTATCTATGAGTTCCTATTTAGATTAATGTTTTTGTTTGGTGATCAAGTGTGGTTTTTTTGAGTGGTGTGATCCTTATCACCTGACTGCGGTGCAGCAAATGCCTCAAGAATCGGGGCTCCAGCCATAGGCCTCGAAGTGAAGCTTTTCACACAGTCAGGAAATCAACAGAGGTGTGGAGTGCTAGATTAAGTTCCTTACTCCTCTGTTTTGGTACGTTAGTTACTATTTCAATGTTTTGGTTCCTCATTTCTATGAATTTCCCTTTGTCGCAACAAGCGTGGTGGACTTAACCCCTCACATAGTGTCTATGGTTATTCCTTCATGGATGTGTGTTTTCAATCAATGTCCCTGTGTGGACTGCCTATAAAAATCAGGTGCAGTCTTGGTGTTAACTATTAATAGGGGGAGAGTTTTGGGTAGTTTCTTTGTTTCTTTTGTTGTTTTAGTGGCCAAATTATTGGGTCCCCTTCCCTCCCATCCCCAAGTGACGGGGGTCCAGAATTGTGCTGAATGTGTCGACCAAGTTATTGTCCCCTCCATTCGAGAGTGGGTGGTTTATATGTTCATGTTGTAACTATATTAACTTGGTATATTAGGTTTTTGTAGGAGGGTTTTTTTTGGGCTTGTGTGAGGGAGTCCCAACTCTAGCTCATGTTCAATTCTTGTCTATTCATTGCTAGTTGGTTTCTAATGGTGGGGAGACCCACCATGGGTCTCCTGGATTTTCATCCTAAGAACATTTATAGTAATAGTTGATTCTTAATGGTGCGGAGTACATTCTGGAATCCTTAGGTGTTGTTTTTTTTCAGTCGAAAAGTTTTATGGCTTTCCGGGGGCGGAAAGCTTTAATGGTGGGGAGAATTGTCACACACGATTTTTTGTTGTGTCTTTGTATTGATCCGGCCCATTAGAAATCCCGATCCTTTTCATGGGTATTTGATGAGATGAATCTTGAGTTTTGAAGTTTCATATATGTCTAACCACCATAATTTGGAATCCCCATTGCTTGTTTAGGAGTTTTTGAAGAAAGGGTCGTTACTTCATGATTTGGGTCAACCGTGAGCCCATTCCCAGTTTTAAAAACTGAAATTTTTTCTTTTATAACTCTTTTTTTTCATCCTTTTTCACCCATTAAACTTACCACTTGTCCTATACTGATATATTAAAATTTATATATCCTTTTGGACCCATTAGAAATTCATAAGCCGGGTGAATTTGGGTTACTTATTTAGGTATTGGGCCAGCCCATGGGCCCATTTCCTGTTTTAAAAAATTAATTTGTTTCATTTATATCTTTTTCATTTTTTACTATTTTTCTGTGATTACACATCCCCCTAGAAGTAAATAACCCTATCCTAACCCTCATAATCTATTTTACCTCTTTGGAGCTCATGTGGGTCTCGGATTAGGGCGACAATTCTCAGGAAACCTCAAATCGCCAAAAATTGCCAAGGTAAAGTTTATCATTCATAAATCAATCAATTAATACTCTTTTAGCCACCAATATTCTTCCCCTGGTTATTCCAGACCTTAGGAGTCTCTCCAAGAATTTTCAATCCATTCCATTTTCTCTAGGTCTTCAGATATAATGGAAGACGAAGAGTTTTCTAGGATGAAAGGTGAGATTCCTTCTCCTTTCTTCTTCCTCTTCCCCCTCCTTTCATTATTTCTTGCTTTTATATTGTAACCTAGTCTTTATCGACCTATGGTTTTGTTATTAAATGTTTTTTAATGGGGTTTTTTGTTTTTTTAGGTCTGGTATTTATAGTTTTAGGGTTTATAAACCCACGGCGGGTGATTTCGGGTGTGCGTTTCAATTACGCCAAAGATTTGAGGTAGGATATCCCTTGCACATGCCTTTATCATAGAAGTTTCATCATTTTAATATTATCCTATACTGATATAAATGTTTATTATTGTTTTTAATCCTTTTTATAATTTTCTTGGTGTGCAAAGTCGTTTTTTAATCACTGTTATGTGAAAGGTAGTGTTGTTTTGTCATGAAAGTGCTCAATAAGTGTTTGTTTAAATGTTCCATTATCTTTTGAAAATATTTTGTGAGGTTTATAATCTGGTTTATGGTATTTTTAACATATTACAGTATCTTGAATGAAAATATGACATTAAATTGGTGTTTTATTCCTTTTCATGTACATAAAATAAATTGTTTTGTTTAAAAAGGGCATGTCATGTGTTCGGTAAATTGCCCGGTTGGCTTTTATGTGTGATGTGTGATTTAAAAGTTATTTTTTTGGATTTATAATGGAATTGTAAGAATGATAAATGGTATTTTTGGGTACTTATAAGGATTTCCAAATTGGATTTTTTTTTACAAACAAGTGGGTTTTGATTTACAACATATTTTGGCCCGAGTTGCCCAAAAATGGCATGTTTCACATCTTTATGAAAATGGTTGTGTTTTGAATATGTAACATGAGTATTATAAGAGATTTATGAATGTTGTTTTATGATTTAAATGGTTTTTATATAGATCCTTAATAAAATTAAAATGCATACCTTCGTCAAAGGTTAGTTTTGAGAAAATGTTTAAAGGCCCGTTTGGCATTTCCTAGAAATGAAGGAGTGTTTTACTTGTATATAACAAGTTGTGCAATTGGGATTGTTTTATGGTCCATTAAATTATTCTATTAAATTTTTATTGGGCTGAAAAATATGATTTGGTTTGGTTTTGATGTGTGTTTATAATTTAAAGAGTGTTTTTGAAAGAGTTTTATGTGCAAAGCCTCAATACACTTCATGAAATTGTTTTACCAAAATATTTAGCAGTTTGTTGATTAGTGTAAGAAATGTGAAGAACGATTATGGGCTGTTTGTGTTTTTATTGTTTTGGAATGGAATGTGGATTTTAAATGTGTATTTGATAATATGTGTAACTTTATTGAGCACTAAAGGGAATCCTGGGTATCTAGGTGGGCGGACGTGTACTAGTATGCTAGTGATTCTGTGGGGGTTGGCCCTTGTTTCACGTAGCAAGTTTGACGATGACAACACTAACTAAACTATGATGATGATGATGATTGGGGACCACTAGGTTATGGGTATATTCCCTACTAGTGGCTCGTGCATGAGAACGAATATTTATTATGGTTACTTTCACCGAGATACGAGGTACCTGGGGATCACAACTAACTAGTTCCTAGGGGTATTCCTATGACTAGTGCTCATTGGCGATTTTGTACTCACCGTCGGCATACGGTGTGTTTGGTTGGTAAATTCAGTAGTATGTTTTATTTATTTTAATTTTAAAATTCTTTAAATCAGCCCTCTTGAAAACTATTTTCATTTTGAAGTTTCACCTCTTTGAAAATAATTGTTACTTGCATTTTTGTTTATTAAACATGCATGTTTTTGTCTGATAATTATTATAGCATAGAACCTCATTTTAAAACCATACATTCAAATATTGAATTTAAAACTATAAATTGATGTTTCTTTTATTTTAAAGGAATTTGCATTGGGAATAGAATATCGGGCTAACCTACTGAGTTTTAATACTCACGCCTATAGTCTTCTTCTTTTTTTAGCCCTTGTGCAGGTTTCATCTTTAGTTCGATCACCTCGGGTGACATTTTATCATTGTGTTGGAGAGTGACCAGAAGTTTCACATGGAGTTAGTTGTTCGTCGGGTTTGTTTAGTTGAGTTGTTGGTTTTGTTCTAAATTTTAGTTTCTTGTACAAATAATATTTAGTTCAATTTTTATATAAATTCATTTTGGGATGTCCGTTTATTTCCGCTGTTTGTTTTATTGTTTATATATGGGCGAAATCATTCCCTTGTGTACTCTATTGATGCCCTTAGTGCTTGTCACCATCCCGGGAGGATCGGGAACGCCTCTCGGGACTTGTCGCGGGCTGACCTGGGTGACCGGTTCAGGGTCGACTCAGGCTGGTTCGTGACACTCTTGTGGGTGAGTTTTCTGATCGATGATCAATGGATTTCATGGTTGACTATTGGGAATTATTTTTCAGGCAAGGTGATGATTTTGGAGGCCCTTATTGGTGTTATATTGATCAATTATTAGTGGATGACAATTGAAGGATTCTTTTTAATGTTCCTCATGTTAGGATTATACCATGTTTTGTATGTGATAACTGATCCCATAAGAGGATGACTTGTTATATCTTTATGGATTCCCATGTGGGTGAATTGATGATTGTTGATGGGTTGGGTTTCGATTCACCAGTTGAGGATCCTTGTATCAAGTGTATCCCATGGTTTGAGATGGATTTGATCTAGGAGACTATGGGATCCCCATGTTTTATTGACCCTGAGAAAGGGTCGTTATTATTTCATATTTGGTAACGTTAGTTGTAACTTTATTACCCAAATATTGGTGGTTGGAGATCATAGTGTCCATTTTTGTGACCTAGGGGACCGTGGTAGACCCTATATTTGTTTCCCATGAGTTGGTCAGTTTTAATGACTCTACAGTATGGATGATGGGTTTAAGATTTGATCAAACTATGCTTTGATGTCCTATTGTCAAATATTTTTAAGTAATAATCTGTTTAGGATTGGATGAAGGATAAGATCTTTAGGATATCTTTGGATTGGGAATTTTCCTAGGCATTTTATATTATTATCTACTACATTGGATGGATATGGTTAGTGAATATAGGGAGAAAATGGATGATCTAGAGGAGTTTATCTATAACAACCCATGCTTTTCATATATAAGTCTTACATATTTCAAAATTAATATTCAATACATTACAAAAATACATGCTTGGGGACCATAAATATTTAGTGTCTTTGGATATTAGATACACAATATAATTACTTCACGAAAGATATTAGACATCTACCATAATGATATTCCCACATAGTACTCTTTATAGACATACCCTAATTAAACTTTTCTTCATAACCTATGGAAAGGAAACATAAGAAAGGGTAAGATAATATTCTTAGTAAATGTAAATAAGAGAGATGTAAGTTGATGATCATATGAAAGAATAATATAATCATAAGGTTATGGGTTCAATATCATAACATAAAAATTTTATACCTAATCTATCATATATCATAAATTTGAGTCATGTCATAAAAGTGTATCATTTCAAAATACATGAATCATAAGTTTGATAAATCATTATAATTCAATCATGAAGCATAATTTGATGTCATAAAAATATGGTTCATTCAAAGGTATATAAACTATTTCATATGTCAAGGTTAACTACCAAGACAATAAATTATACTAGATCAGGATTCAATAAATGTTTCCCAAATAATAATAGATCAATAATCATCACTTATTTCCCATATTGGATCAATAAAGTTGACTTGTTTCATAGATTGGATCAAGCACACTGACTTGTTTCCCAATGTGGAACAAGCACATGGACTTGTTTCCAATAATTATCTCATGATATATAAAACATTACCAAATGAATTATAGGGATATAAAATTTCAATCCCACTAATCACATAATGAAAATATTACATATTTTTTCCAAAATATAATAAAATATTCATCAAATCATCAAATCATAACCCGTGTAAAGAAATATGGTTTCATAAACATTTAATAAATTTATCATAGAATAACCCATGTAAAATAAAAAAAATTCATAAAAATATAATCATCATAATCATAAACCATATAGAGAAATAATAAGGATGATATCATTGTATCACATTCCCATTAAATAATAAGTAACATTAAATGATTTTTTCATAGATAAAAGACTACTTTAAAATATCATTAGAATATTTCTTGAAGAAAATACCCTTTTCATTTTGAAACCACTTATTTAAAATATAAAAATTCCTAAAATATTATGGAAAAACATTTCTTTGATAAATACCATGGAATCTTGTAAAGTAATCTTCAAATCATTGAGAAGTCATGATGGTGGGAAATTTTTTTCATGTTGAGTATGTTAAAACAAATATTCCTTTCACATTTTTTATCAAACATCGAAAGTACCTCATTCGGAAAATAGAAAAAATAAACCTTTGAATTTTTTTATAAAAAATCAAACATTATTAAAAATTTATATAAATAATAATATGATAATATTAAAATATTTTTCAAAACATTTTATAGAAAACATGGATATGGAAGAAAAAATATTCCCGACTGAAGAGATAAATAAAGTATGTTTTCCTTATTAATAGTATCTCGGTCTCTTAAGTTATTAAAGAGAAGGAAATGAAAGGAAAACATGTAATAAAAAATACATAGATAAGAATAAAATAAAATGTATTTATCATATTATCATCATATAATTTCTTTAATTAAAATTTAATCATAAACAATCCTGATTAAAACTAGATTGAAACATAAATCCCTTACCTCAAGTCTCATATTTCTTCATACTCATTTGAACCTCATGAATAATAAATATATATATATTATAAATTTATTATAGAACCATAATTACATCTATGATACCATATATGATTTACTTATAACATCTTATCACTCATTTATTACCAATTTATTATTAAAATCATTGTTATAGGTGATAACTGCTTCTTTTTTCATGCATGTTTCAGTTTGGTAGTCCCTCTCATTGTACTTTAATCATAATATAATCATATATAAAATTTTAATAATGATAAAAATATAATATATATTCGTTATATATATTTAGAGTCATCTATAAAAGGTATTTATAGAAAAATTAATTACATTATTCATGTAGACGATATGTCGTACATACGCATGAAGGATGTTTTCACTCTTCGTTGGATGGAAACATGTAAATAAAAATTAATATTTTAGAATAATTACCATATAATATATATCATATATATTCATTAAATTTATCTATATTACTATCCATGTAAATTATAAGTGAAAAATGAATCACATCGCTTCACGAAGATGGTAGTCCACATGTATACACGAGCAACATTATCATTTTCCAACATATGGAAAGAAGGTGGATAATGGTTATTACATAATCATAATAAAAATTAAGTATATTTAAGATATATAGTTAGTTATTTTATATTGGATAACATATATATAAGGTATTTATAATAAAAAATGAAATTGAAAACATTATGTTAAGAGTTATACCTCTTGGTTGAGAAACCTTCTTTGGATTATACCTTAAGCCTTGAAAAGATTGTATTTTGGAAAGGGAAGAGGATATAGGATATGGAGAAGGAATATAGTATTTTTTTAGAGTAGGTATTTTCTAATATATTTGTCTCAAAGTCATTTAAAGAAAATAGATAAGGGGTGTCCTTTTATAAGGGAGGGAAAGGACGCGCATTTAATTACTAAATATATTAAAATATAATTAAGTCATTCTTAGTAAAAATTATTTAAAATGGAAATATATTTGAATAAAAATAGTATAAGTTAGAAATATAATCATCCTATTAAATTTATATAGGTTTTGGGATCATTTTAAACCTTATATTTTGGTTTAACCCCTTGGTTAAACAATTTTAATCTTAACCGCCGTAATGATTTTTTTACTATTAATGGGTTATAATTTTACGTATAAGTTAATAATAGGCTCATAAATGAATAATAGATGAAATTTTTAAACCTTTATCATACTAATTTATCTATTTTAAAGATTTTTATGATTTTTAAATAATTTAATAATATATTTTTATCATAAAATATTATTAATTACATTTTGGAACTATTCATATAATTTGAATTTGAAAACAACATGAAAGAAATGTAATTATAATATAAACCTTCACACATATATAATATGTTATATTAATATATCAAATTCATGTAATATAATTATTCACCCAAATTGTATTACTTTTAATATTTTTAAAATCATTTATCATATTTTTCTATTAATTGAATAAATGTTGTTTTGACGTTGTATAAGTGTTTAAGGTAGTTATTTAATCAATAAAAATTAAAAATAAATTAACATGATCAAAAAAATTAATTTATCTTTAAAATTAACATTTATAACTTAACATATTCTCTTTCTATCCTTATGTAAAAAAATTATATATATTACAGTCAAGAGAGTGACATTTTGTATTTATTCTTTTCTTAAATTCATATAAAGGTCAAGATCAAAGAAAAATGAGACAAAGTGGCTATATATTATATAATTTGATGTAAATTTATGGATTAAACTCGTAAAATATTTTAAAGGAAAGTTTTATTGAAAATTCTAAAGCCTTATCTCAATGTTTTAACCTTATTTTTCCCATTTTACCCTTATTGGGAAAATTGTACAATGTAGCTATATATTTGATAATTGGATGTAAATGGATGAATTACATACATAAAATAGTATAAATACAAGTTTTAGTGAAAATTTTAAAGCCTTATCCCAAAGTTTTATCCCTGTTTTACCTATTTTACCTTTACTGAGGTGACAAATATTTAACAATGTTACTGTTCAAAATGATTAGAAATAAAAGGATCTTATTCAAAAAAATTCATCCTCTTAATTACAAATAAGGAATAAAATTTTCAAGTTTGAATTTATATAAGTGGAAAAAGTTTATTTTAAAATAAGTTTGCACAACACAATAAAAACTATTTTTTTACAAAAATACATTTTTAAGCATAAAACTAGATATATTTTTAAAGACCCGGAAATTTTAAAGAAAATTTTTTCTCAAATACTTTGGAATTTTATGAGTCTGTGGCTTCTAACGGCACTTGATTCTGAGGCCTAGTGTGCCCGAAATCAATTTCCGAAGTTTATCTCGGGTACGTTCAGTGAATGAATGAGCGATATTTTCTATATTTTAAAGCGGTGCTCAGAATTGAAATCTGAGGGAACTGATGAGCTCGTAGCATCGTTATTTGCTTAATGGGACCTTTACCACAGTTGCGTTTTATGCGGGTTGAAAGTTAAAAATTGGGGTTTTATTAAGAAGTTAAATAAAATTGTTGGAACAATTTTATTTATATCTATGGAAGTTAATTTCTCCCATGGGAAGTTATTGGTGGGGCCCACACCCACCCAACTTCCCATGTGTAGATAATTGAAAGGTGGGGCCCACACGATCCCCAACCTTTCATCTTCCATAACTCATTTCTAACTCCATTTTAATCTCCCATGTTTAATTCATGACAACCCCCGTAATTAAGAGATCACTTCACCTCCTATCCCTTTCTTTATTAATTGCCAACACATTTATTTAATGAATTCAACCTCTTCAATTATTTAATTAATTGGTATGAATTTTGAATTTTATATTTCATGTGTTAATAAAATAATAACATTAGCCTATTATTTTATTTTTGGGGCATTTGTTGTGTTAAGGAGAGTTGGGGGAGAACTCTTGAGAAAGGGAGAAAAGTATTCCTCTCCTCAATGAAGAACGGATTTTATCTTCAACGAAGAACACCCACCTTCAATGAAGAACGACTTAGCGAAGAACGCTCCACGTTTCTCCAATCCTATTCTTCCTCCAAGTTAGGGGAGGAGATACCGACGTGGGGAACTCGCCAATGACGACGGTTCTTCTCCGACGTTGAAGGAGCGACATCACTTTCCACGTCTACGAAGAACAAACCATATTCGAGGTAGGGGGATTATGTTCAATTTTAATGGATTAAAATTGTGCCTCGTTCATCGTCGTATAACTTTTATTGTATCGGCCTATTGTTATCGCCTAACACGGAGGGCGCGGGCCAAACGAATGTGGACCGACGACCCTCCACTGGATTTTGATTGTTTATTTTTGGAATCGGCAATCAGAGGTGGAGCGCGGAAGAGGTCGGCGGCGCAAGGGCCGCCGTTGCACACACAAAGAAAAGTTGCGGCCAAGCGGACCACGACGGAGGAAGCACGGCACCGTCGCGCTGTTCCGGGGATGCGGAGCCACGGACAGGGCAAGCCGCGGCGGAGGAAGTCAGCGCCATCGTGCCGGCTGTGTGGAAGGAACCACGGCCCACTTCACGGGTCGTTCTAGTGGAAGAACTGACAGGCCTGTCGGCCAGCCGGGCGGAGGAAAGCCGCGGTGCCAGGAGGGCGCCGCGCCAGATGAACCGCAGCCCGCCCGAGCGGGACACTTGCACCAAGAGGCCGTCTGGCTTCGGCCGGCCATTTAGGGAGGGTGGTGTCGCTTGGCGCCACTGGTTCGGGCAGCCATGGCGTCGCGCCCTCCCCCTCGGACTGCTCGGCCTTAGGACCGAGCCGCCCGGCCAGCTGGTCGGGTCGTCCGGGTCGCGCCCCGCTGAACCGAGTCGTGCCAAGCCGGGCCGGGCCACACGTTTCACCAGGTCGGTCCGACACCATCCGGGTCGCACCTGCCAAGACCAGGTTTGACCTGACCCACCAGCCCACTAGGCTAAACGGGTCGGGACCATTTTCACTTATTAGTGAATATCTTGAAGACTGCACGTCCGAACAATGCGCCGTCTGCGGCAGTGAGACCCTTTTGACGAGACGGTCCTTTTTCAATACTCTAACTTAGTTTTGGATGACCTTGGATTACATCCAGGTTAGAATCGAGCGTATTTCTAACCGGACCCCTGGAATGAAAAAGCCAATATCTCTCAGACCAGGCATCCGATTGACGCGTCGTCTGTCGCGTTGAGTTCCTTTTGATGAGACGGAACTTTAGGATACATCAACTCTGGACTTCGTGAAATTTTATGTATTGACCCCTTTAATCGAGAAGCGAACCCTCTCGGAATCAAGCATGCTGTGTGCGGGAACCCTAGAGCTGGTTACGACTGCGACGACTACCGTGCTGGGATCCTTCGTGGGTTCAATAACTATGACGATTGTACTTGGACCCTCCGTGGGTTCGGCAGCAAGGAAGACTGTACTTGGATCCTCTATGGGTTCAGCTATAATGATGACTGTACTTGGATCCTACATGGGTTCGGCAGCGCTAGTTACTATACTTGTATCCTATGTGGGTTCGGCAGCGACGACTTCTATACTAGGATCTTGTGTGGGTTCGGCAGAGGAGATGATTCAGAGGCTAAATCTAATCATCTCTACCCTTCTTTGTGAGTAGTATACCTGTGTGAGATGAGTCTTGACTATTCAATCATCACCATTGGTGCGATTGAATTATTTCTTGTGTGGACTAAGATGTGCTTGGGATCGAGAGTTGGAGCTGAACTGGAATTGATATCTTAGGTATATGTATGGGAAGATACCTAAGTAGAGTCGGTTGATACTTCGTGTTTGTATCTTTCCTTGGTGGTTTATCCTTTGTGGATTATAGGAGACCTTCGGGGGTCTCGGGGTCCCTACTGAGTATCGTATACTCACCCCTTCACGGGCTATGCCCACACTACATTGTGTTAGATGCAGACGACGGACATCACTAATCGAATTGGAGGCTTGTAGAGCTAAACGGTACCTGGAGGTGGACCACTAGACGGGACGTACACGGAGCGGGCGTCCGGGCCTGAGGATATGAGGAAACCATCTGTACCCACCCTTCAGGTAGGGTATCCAGGGGAAGACTCAGTGGTTGCTGCTTTAATTTACTGCTGTTGTACTTTCTATTCAGTTGTACTGTACTTTCAGTTGGGTTTTTATACTGGCCCATTTACTTTTCAGCACTCAATTTTGTAATCAGTTTACTTAGTGCATACTTCATGTGTGTACTCTATTGTGTTTGTTTACTCTTATAAAGGAAATGTCTTCCCTTTTCCCGGGATTTATGCCTTTGGTGCTAGTTGCCAGCCCCTGCCCTATGAAAGGCGGGCTTGGGGTAGTCACGGCACAGGCCCTAAGGATGGGTCATGAAAATTTTGTATCATAGGAGTCAGTTTTACTGCAGAACTCAGGACTCTGATAATTTCTTCTATGTGAAGAAATAGTGTTAAGAATATTTATTGTGGTTTTCAGTCCAGGGAGTCCATTGTTGGTGCGGCGGCCGACGTATCCATACACCCGGACCCTGACTTCTGATATCCGACTTAGTGCACGAAAACATTGATTGCATGTGTGTTTCAAAATATTTCTTTGTGATTACTTTGTGTCAGCTCACCAGGTATATTTTTTTACTGTGGCGCACCTGTTTTTTTTTTTCAGGATGGCCCCACGAAGGCAGCTAGCTAGGGTTCCTAGTTACGTGTAAGATGGAAGCCCACCGAGCGACGAGGCCTCGGTGCAGGGCCCCATCACAGTGGAGGCACTAGCGGTACCACTACCCACTGAGTCACCGATACTACCGGCCCCAACATCAGAGATTGCACGCAGCCTGAGTGCGCTGCATGAGTTTCAGCGACAGGGGGCGCCCAGGTTCCGTGGAGAGATGGACCCTCAAGCAGCCTAGGATTGGCTGGAGGATATCGTCAGTGTCTTCAGATTGGTAGGGACACCAGCTGACCTTATGGTTATCCTTACAGCGAGTCTCCTGCACGCAGCAGCAGGTAGATGGTGGATCTTGATGTTCCAGGTGCACGACGAGGCATCTCTACTTTAGACAGACTTCGAGAGTCTCTTCCTCTCGAAGTTTGTTCCAGCCACACTCTGTGCAGTGTGCATCCACGAGTTACTACATATGCAGCATGGCAGTATGACAGTAGCTCAGTACTCGGCAAGATTTACCGACCTCTCATGCTACTACACGGACATGGTATGAGACCCATTCTTCCAGGCCCGAACCTTTGAGTAGGGACTGAGGCATGAGATCAGGGATTTGATGATCTCCCTCAGCATTCCGATGCAGGCAGGAGTGCTGGAGAGAGCCCTTCTTGTGGATATATTTCTTGCTGAGCTGACACTAGCAGCGAGACCCACCATAGGGTGACACGTAGCAGAGTCTTCTGCAGCCGGCAGTAGACAGATGTCGCATAGGTCCAAGCTGAGCCAGCCATACGCGGGGCAGGCAGTGTTATGGATGTGTCGGGTAGGGCCACATGGCTCGTGACTACCCGACCCGCCATGCAGACGAGCAGCAGACAGTAGAGGGACCTCCCAGGCAGAGGCAGAGGTTCGACCGTGGAGGTCTGCAGGGAGCAGGCAGACGAGGCAGAGAAGCTGGTCGAGCAGCGTGTGGGGGACGATGCTTCGAAGCTCTACCACCACCACCACCACCAGGAGGACCACGCTGACCATAGGGAGCTGGCAGACAGGGGCAGGCTCAGCTCCAGGCAGTCGAGGCCTATGACCACGATTCACCTGAGATGATTTGAGGTACTATATGTGCCTACTCCACTCTTGTTGCAGTTCTTATAGACACAGGATCGAGTCATTATTTTCTTGCTACTACCCTTTTTCGGAGCTCGGAGATTCCGATGGAGTTGTTGGCTCGATCCTTACAGCTAGAGACTCATACAGAAGAAAACTCGATGATTACGCACTGGTGCTTGCAGTGTGAACTTACTCTAGGAGGCGAGAGCTTCGGCTGGGATCTTGTTGTAGCGACGTCGAGGCCCTAAGACGTCATACTAGGTATGGACTGGTTATCTACAGTCCATGCCCAGATCGACTGTATTAGGCGCAAAGTGCGGTGTGGCCACACAGATGGGAGCAGGTTCACCTTCACCAGTGAGAAAGGAGCCTTTGCAGCGTAGGATGGAATTACGCAGAGGAGAGGGTTGTCGATCACACATCAGTTGGCTAGTCTCATCCCAGGAGCGGTTGATGTGTGGAGTCTGAGTTTTCCGGTTGTGGTGGATCAGTATGCGGACGTTTTTCCTGACGATGTTCCAGGACTACCTCCTCGCAAAGAGGTAGACTTCTACATTGACATGTACCCCGGGACAGAACTGATATCTACTCCAGCATATCGAATGTCTCTCTCCAAGATTTGTGAGCTGCGGGTACAGCTAGAAGACATGCAGGGAAAGGGATTTATTCGACCCAGTGATTCACCCTGGGCTTCTACGATTTTATTCACCAAGATGGAGGATGGGAGCTTACGACTATGTATTGACTACCGTCGCCTGAATCAGGTGACCATAAAGAACAAGTACCCACTCCTAAGGATTCATGACCTCTTTAATCAGCTCAAGGGAGCATGATGGTTCTAGAAGATAGATCTCAGGTCAGGTTATCACTAGCTCAGAGTTCGAGATGAGGATGTGTAGAAGACAACCTTCAGGTGTCGATACGGCCACTATGAGTTCTTGGTTATTCCCTTTGGCATGACCAATGCTACAACAGTGTTCATGAGTCTCATGAACAGGATCTTCTATCCTTACCTCGATCGTTTTTTCATAGTCTTCATCAAGTACATACTGATATACTCGACTACTGAGGAGGAGCATGCCTACCACTTGTGGGTTGTACTGGATACACTCCAAGAGCACCAGCTTTATGGTAATCTCTCGAAGTGCTAGTTCTGGATTCGAGAGGATCATTTCTTGAGACATTTCATCTCAGAGGATGGGGTTGCAGTGGACAAAGCGTAGATCGAGGCGGTACTTGATTGGGAGCCACCCAGGAGCGTGACGAAGGTGCGGAGTTTCCTAGGTCTGGTTGGGTACTATTAAAGATTTGTGCCAGACTTCTCCAGAGTTGCAGCACCGCTTTCAGAATTGACGAAGAAAAGGAAACCCTTCATGTGGTTATATAGATTCCAGTAGAGCTTTCAGGATCTAAGATAGAGATTGACTAGTGCACCCATCTTGAGGCTACCGGATGAGGGCGTTGGGTACGTGGTTTACTATGACGCATTAGGGACCGGACTCAGGTGTGTCCTGATGCAAGATCCGGTAGTGATCACCTATGGTTCATGGCAGTTGAGGCAGCATGAGCAGAACTACGCTACTCATGACTTGGAGTTAGAAGAAGTGGTCTTCGCCCTGAAGATGTGGCAGAACTATTTGATGGGTGAGCGCTTTACAGTCTACTCTGACCACCAAAGTCTCAGGTATATTTTCTTGCAGAAGGACCTGAACCTGAGACAGTGGTGATGGATTGAGTTCCTCCAGGACTATGACTTTGAGATAGTCTATACTCCTGGGAAGGGGAACGTAGTAGCTGATACTCTCAGTAGGAGATCGGGCATACAGCTACTAGGGGAGGCGACAGAGCAGCTAGCCGCGTTGTAGATATCCTTCATGGATAGAGATGGGGCATCCTTTCTACAGTCTCTCACAGTCACTCCTCCTCTACTTCAGTAGGTCAGAGAGGCACAGCGTGGGTACATTGACTATGAGATGTGACGTGCTCAAATTTCCACAGGGTAGGCGCCTGATGTATTTTCTGAAGGAGGAGAGCACGTCATCCTCTTCAGGGGACGTACCATGGTACTCGTTGCACTGCAGGAGAAAGTGATGAGGGAGTTTTACACTTCCCCTCTAGTGGTACATCCATGAGTGGTGAAGATGTACTAGGACCCCAGATGACAGCACTGGTGGACAGGTATGAAGAAGTTTGTAGCAGAGTTCATTTCACGATGCCTCACTTTCCAGCAAGTGAAGGCGGAGCACCAGGTACGAGCAGGCTTGGTACAACCCTTAGAGGTTTCAGAGTGGAAGTGGGACGGGATATCCATGGATTTCATGATGGGGTTTCCACGTACATCCAGGGGACACAACTCTATCTAGGTGATCATCGACCGACTCACCAAGTCGGCCCACTTCATACCGATCAGAGATCAAGGATCAATGGAGAGCTTGGGATGCCTCTACGTTCAGAAGATCATATGTCTTCATGGTGTGACATCTTATATCATCTCTGATAGAGACGCTCACTTTACTTCCCGGCTTTTCAAGGGGTTGCAGGAGGCATTTGGGACACAGCTATGCCTAAGCACTGTATTACATCCTCAGACGGATGGCCAGACGAAGAGAACCATTCAGACTCTTGAGGACATGCTTCGTGAATGTGTCCTTGACTTTGGTCACAGTTGGTAGGATCACCTACCCTTGGTGGAGTTTGCGTACAACAACAGCTACCAATCCACCATTAGGATGGAACCTTACAAGGCACTGTACGGACGACCATGAAGATCACATCTGTGCTGGACTGACCCTGGGGTTCAACACTTGTAGGACCAGAGATGGTCCAAGCTATGACGGAGAAGGTTCATATCATCTAGGAGTGGATGAGGACTGCACAGAGCAGACATAAGTCCTATGATGATAGGAGACGGAGACCACTGGAGTTCGGGGATGGCAACCACGTCTTCCTATGAGTCTCACCCCAACGTGGTCTAAGGAGATTTGGTCAGGGAGGCAAGTTATCTCCGCGTTTCATTGGACCATTACAGGTCCTCAGTAGGGTAGGCGAGGTGGCTTACTGCCTGGACCTTTCACCTCATCGGCACCGGGTGCACGAAATCTTCCACATATCTCAGCTGAGGAGATATGTGAATGACCCATCACACATCATCGATCACGGGGAGCTGGGCATCAATGAAGGGGAGACATTTGCAGAGGTGCCGGTAGAGATCGAGGATCGACAGGAGAGGGTCCTACGTGGATGGTCGATTCCTCTGGTATGCATTCGTTGGCAGCACGGGAACCTCCAGGAGAGCACATCGAAGCGGGAGGCTTAGATGCGTTCTCACTACCCTCATTTGTTTCCCTAGTTTATATTGTACCTTTACATGGACGTAAAACCCTGAGGTGGGAGTAATGTAAAGACCTTGAAATTTCATTTGAAATTTTTTCTTAAATACTTTGGAATTTTACGAGTCTGTGGCTTCTGACGGCACTTGATTCTGAGGCCCGGTGTGCCCGGAATCAATTTCTGAAGTTTACCTTGGTTAAGTTCAGTGAACAAAAGAGCGGGTTTTTCTATCTTTTGAAGCGGTGCTCGGAATTGAAATCTGACGGCACCGATGAACTCGAAGCACCGATATTTTCGTAAGGGGACCTTTACCGCAGCTGCGTTTTATGCGGGTTGAAAGTTAAAAATTGGGGTTTAATTAAGAAGTTAAATAAAATTGTTGGAACAGTTTTATTTTTATCTATGGAAGTTAATCTCTCCCATGGGAAGTTATTGGTGGGTCCCACACCCACCCAACTTCCCATGTGTGGATAATTGAAAGGTGGGGCCGACACGAGCCCCAACCATTCATATTCCATAACTCATTTCTAACTACATTTTAAACTCCCGTGTTTAATTCATGAAAACCCCCTTAATTAAGAGATCACTTCACCTCCTCTCCCTCTCTTTATTAATTGCCAACACATTTATTTAATGAATTCAACGTCTTCAATTATTTAATTAAGTGGTTTGAATTTTGAATTTTAAATTTCATGTGTTAATAAAATAATAGCATTAGCCTATTATTTTATTTTTGGGGAATTCATTGTGTTAAGGAGAGTTGGGAGAGAACTCTTCAGAAAGGGAGAAAAGTATTCCTCTCCTCAACGAAGAGCGGTTTTCTTCTTCAAAGAAGAATGCCCACCTTCAACGAAGAACAACTCAGTGAAGAACGCTCCACGTTTCTCCAATCATCTTCTTCCTCCAAGTCAGGGGAGGAGACACCGATGCGGGGAACTCTCCAATGACAACGGTTCTTCTCCGATGTTGACAGAGCGACATCACTTTCCGCGTCTACGATGAACAAATCATATTCGAGGTAGGGGGATTATGTTCAATTTTAATGGATTAAAATTGTGCCTCATTCGTCATTGTATAACTTTGATTGTCTCGGCCTATTGCTATCGCCTAACGCGGAGGGATCGGGCCGAACGAACACAGCCCGACGACCCTCCACTAGATTTTGATTGTTTATTTTTGGAATCAGCGACCGGAGGCGGAACGCAGAAGAGGCCTGCGGCGCAAGGTCCACCGTCGCACACGCAAAGAAAAGCTACGGCAAATAGGTCCATGGCGGAGGAAGCACGGCGTCGTCGCGTCGTGCCAGGGACGTGGAGCCCCAGCCAGGGCAATCCGCAGCGGAGGAAGACAGAGTCGTCATGCCGGTTGTGCGGAAGGAACCGCGGCCCGCTTCGCGGGCCTCTTCAGCAGAAGAAATGGATGGCCCATCGGCCGGCCGGGCAGAGGAAAGCCGTGGTGCCAGGAGGGCACCACGCCGGATGAACTGCGGCCCGCCCAAGCGGGCCGCTTGCGCCAAGAGGCCGGCCGGCTTCGGCCGGCCGGTTAGGGAGGGCGGTGCCGCTTGGCGCCGCCCATTCGGGTAGCTGGGGGGCGCGCCCTCCCCCTCAGACCGCTCGGCCGTTGGGCTGAGCCAGCAGGGCCACGCCCAACCGCGCCGCGCCCAGCCAGGTCGCGCCCAACCGGGCCGCGCCCAGCCAGACCGGGCCGGGATGCGCAAGGCTGGGCCGAACCGCATGTTTCACCGGGTCGGATCCGCCAAGACCAGGTTGACCTGACCTGCCAGCCCACTAGGCATAACGGGCCAGGCCCGTTTTCACTTAAAAGTGAATATCTTGAAGACTGCGCGTCCGAACAACCCACCGTCTATGGCACTAAGACCCTTTCACTGAGGCGGTCCTTTTGCGATAATATAAGTGAGTTTTGGATGACCTTGGATAATGGACGGGTTAGAAACAAGCGTATTTCTAACCGGGACCCTGGAACGAAAAAGCCAGTATATCTCAGACCGGTTGTCCGATTGATGTGTCTTCTGTCACATTGAGTTCCTTTTGATGAGACGGAACTTCAGGATACATCAACTCTAGACTTCGTGATAGTTGATCTATCAACACCTTTACTCGAGGAGTGGACCCTCCCGGAGTCGATCACGCTGTGTTCGGGAAACATAAATCTAGTTGTGATTGCGACGACTATCGTGCTGGGATCCTCTGTGGGTTTGACGACGATGACGACTGTACATGGATCCTCTGTGAGTTCGGCAGCAAGGACGACTGTACTTGGATCCTCTGTGGGTTCGGTAGAGATGATGACTATACTTGGATCCTACATAGGTTCGGCAGTGATGGTTACTCTACTTGGATCCTACGTGGGTTCGGCATCGACGACTTCTGTACTGGGATCCTATGTGGGTTCGAAATAGGGGATGATTCAGAGGCTACATCTAATCATCTCCACCCTTCTTTGTGAGTAGTATACCTGTGTGAGTTGAGTCTTGACTATACAATCATTACCATTGGTGTGATTTACTTCTTTCCTATGTGGACTGGGATGTGCTTGGGCTCAATAATTAGAGTCGAACTGGAATTGATGACTTAAGTATATGCATGGGAATATACCTAAGTAGAGTCAGTTGATACTTCGTGTTTGTATCTTTCCTTTGTGGTTTATCCTTTGTGGATTCTGGGAGACCTTTGGGGGTCTCGGGGTCCCTACTGAGTATCGTATACTCACCCCTACACAGGCTATGCCCGCACTATGTTGTGTTGGATGCAGACAACGGACATCACTGATCGAGGTGGAGGATTGTGAAGCTGGATGGTACACGGAGGTGTACCACTAGACGGGGCGTACACGGAGCGGGCGGCCAGACCCGAGGAGCTGAGGAAACCATCTGTACCCAACCTTCATGTGGGATATCTGGAGGATGACTTGATGGTTTCTACTTTACTTTACTGCCGTTGTACTTTCTATTCAGTTGTACTATACTTTCAGTTGGGTTTGTATGCTGGCCCATTTACTTTTCAGCACTTACTTTTGTACTTAGTTTACTTAGTTCTTACTTCAGTTGTGTACTCTATTGTGTTTGTTTACTCTTATAAAGGCAATACCTTCCCTTTTCTTAGGATTTACGCCTTTAGTGCTAGTCGCCATCCCCTGGCCTATGGAAGGCGGGCTTGGGGTAGTCACGACACGGGCCCCGAGGACGGGTCGTGACAATATTTTCTTATCTAATTCCTAGAAAAAATTAGATAAATGTTAAAACATTTGATTGAATATATAATTTATACATCCCATTAAAATAATTCACCAATAGTGATCAATTTAATTTATTAAGGTAAAAATGCATTTCGTTCATAAAAATACTTTTTCAGGAAAACATATCTTTTCTTTCCAATGATTTTTATTTTCATTTATAATTAATTGATAACAAATGGATTCATTTTTACATGTGAAAACATAAAATCTTCATAATAGAGTTAATCATATTCATACCCACCAATCCAACAGCTATGCAATAATTTTATACTTCATGATGGTTCATTTAGACTCGAGGATTCATGTATCATAAGTTATTGAAGAAATACATCATAAAATCTCAATGTGTTTCATTCTAACCCACTTAAAAAAAATTATCCTTTAAAATTAAATCACTCTGATACAAAAAATTGAGGATATATCTGTTTCATCATTTCTTTGGGTTCTTATGTATCTTCCTCTACAAAACCTGGACCAGGTGAGTTGTCTTGTTTCATAGCACTTTCTCTCTAGGATCTAGAATTTCCACTGATTTCTCCTCATAGGAGAGATCTTCATACAGTGGTATGACTTATAAGTTTAGTATATATTATGGGTCAGGTATGTACTTAATCAAGATATATACATGGAACACGTCATGAACTTGAGAGAGATTCGGATGAAATGCTAAATGATAAACCACCATCCCTATACGATCAAGAATTTCAAAGATATTGATATATATAGGGCTTGACATTACCTTATTTTTAAATATCATAACCTCATTATAAGGATATATTCATAGGAATACCTTTTCACCAACTTCACACTCCATATCTCACCTATGATTTTCAACAGAAATTTTCTTTCAACCCTGAGATTCTCTTATGTGCTGCAGAATGACTCTAACTTTTGTTGTTGTTTCCTTAGCTAGATTAGATCCCAATAGCTTTATTTCTATAACTTTATTCCAACACATTAAATTTGTACACTTATTTCAATATAGGGATTCATAATGAGGCATCTTGATTCTATACTGAAATCTATTGGTATAAGAAAAAATGACTATTTGAAGGTGTTGATCTCGACCACCTTTCAAATATAGAGAACAAGATCTCAACATATCCTCTAGGGTTTGAATGGTTCTCTCAAAACTAACCATCTATCTGAGGATGATAAAAAGTACTGAAAATTAACTGTATATCTAGATTATCATGAAGACTTCACCAGAACATTGAGGTAAACCTTGGATCTCGATTAGATACATAAGAATTTGGTACCCCATGAAATATCACCACTTTCTTAATGTATAACCTAGAAAGATGATAAAAATAGAAATATTAACTAATATAATTAAGTGTGATGAATTAATAAAGTGGTCAATCACAACATAAATAGTATTATGACCTTTAGAAATTTTGGGGAGTCCAACAATGAAATCCATTGTAAAGTTTTCTAATTTCAATTCAGGTATAGGTAATGATTGTAACATCCCCTTAGGCTTTTGTCTCCCAAACTTAACTTACTAACATACTAGGAATTGAGATACATACTCTGCAATATCCCCTTTCATGTTAACCCACCAGAAATATTATTTTAGGTCTCTATACATATTTTTACTTTTATGACGTATGGATAATGTTGAAATATGAAATTTATCTAACAATTCATTCATTAATTTTGGTCTGGAAAGAACACATACACAATTCCTGAACCTTGTCATTCCATGGTTGAACTTAGGAACATTTATCAATTTATTCTATAATTCTATATCTTCTCTCCACACCACTTTAATCCCCACATGGATAGATGGTTTAACGTTCGTTTGTGAAATATACGACTTGTCCCCTTTCCTCATGATTTCAAGTTATATCTTCTACAGATCCATAATCATTGGATTTATTTCAATCCTATTCATATATAAGCTTGAATTATTCTTTCGAATCATAGAATATTCCACATTGTTTCTTTCCCAGGGTGATAATTTATTGAGCAGCCATAATATTTAGTCAACTCCAATTATATTCTTGGTAACATATTCATCCCTTTTTGTGTGAAGATATAATTCAAACTTTTATGGTATGTATATATGTAAAATATTTAACCATAATGATAATACCTTCATATCTTCAATGTAATAATTACTAATTCCAACTCAAAATTAGGAGTTAGGTAATTTTTCTCATGTATTTTCATATGGCATGAGGCATATGCTATCCCTATATCATTCTACATGACAACACATCTTATTCTCTTATTTGATGCATCACTATAGATCACAAAACCTTCTCTATTTTAGGGTAGTGTTAGCATGACTGCAACCTTCTCTTTTGTTCCTTGAAATTCACATCAAATTTATCTACCCACAAGAACATAACCCCTTTTTAGCCAACTTGGTGAGTTGATTAAATAGTTGTGAGAAATAACCCACAAAGAATTGGGAATACCTATCCAACCCAATAAAACTATGAATTTTGGTTATCGTGGTTGGTCTATTCCATTGATCAATAACTTCTATTTTTCTAGGATATACCAACATATCCCACTTGAGATTATATGATCCAATAATGAATCTTTCTGAATCCAAAATTCACACTTAGTAATTTTTTCATACAAATTATCTTTCCTAAGTGTCTTTAGAATAATTCTCAAATGATCTTCCTACTCTTATTTACTCTTTAAATATATAATAATATCATCTATAAATACTAAAAAAATTGATCAAGGTAATCTCTAAAGATGCTATTCATTAAATTCATAAAGATATTAGGGGAATTAGTAATTCCAAATGGATTCATAATAAATTCATAATTCCCATTCCTTGTATGGAATGATGTATTGGGTATGTCCCCCCTTCTTAACCCTCAAATGATGATATCCAGAATGAAGGTAAATCTTTGAAAATTATTGATCTCCTTATAATTTATCAAACAAATAATCAATACAAGGTAGAGGATACTTTTTATTGATAGTAATCTTGTTAAGTTCCTAACAATATATACAAAGACACATTGAACTATCTTTCTTCTTAAAAAAAGAATAGTAGCACCTCATAGTGATGCAATAGGGTGTATTAATCCCTTTTTATGATTATATTATAGTTTCTTATTTAATTATTTTAACTCAAATATGGCCATTCTATAAGGAGTCTTTGAAATAGGTGTATAACTATGTATGAGTTCTATTGAAAACTCAACATCATTATTTAGAGGAAGACTAGGAAACTCATTTGGAAGGACATCAAAAAATTCCCATATAATAGGAATATTCTCAATATGGATTTTCTCCCCAACCATCTGAGATAGATACCCTTTATAAAAAGGAATTAATACCCAAAATATAGAATTTATTTTCATTGGAAGTTCATATTCATCCTCACATTGATAAATGATTATAAATTTATTATGAACATGAAATATTAATTACATTCCTCATAAATTTATATGGGATCTATATAAATAAATACAATTCACGCCTAGAATCACATTAAATACAACTCAAGGGATAAACACAAGATTAATAGAATTCACTTTACCACAAAATTCAATCAGAGAGAAACTATAGACTTGAGATGTGACCATCATACCATTGGGAGTTTTCACCGCTAACTCAACATCTAATCATTGAGATGATAATTTGATACCCTTTGAAAATTACATAGACAAAAAAGAGTGGGTAGATCTATAATAAAATAAGATATTTTTTTATAGTTGATGATTAGTGTACCTTTCACCATGTCATTCTCATAACCCACATCAAAGGTCATGATTATAGGATATTTCATTTTATCATTGAGCTTAAGAGGTTATTGATGTCGATCATCATCATAAAACATTGGATTCATGCACTCGTTTTCATAATTACCATACTCCTTATATTTGAAGAATTGGGGTGTGGGTGGTGAATTTTTTTGTGTCTACTTTTCCTCAATTACATTAACCATCCTATTTATCACATTTCAATATTTATAGGCTTTAAAACCCACATTTTTTCATTTAAATTACCTCCAAATATTATTCATAAAATTCCATTGATGTTTCTTCCCATATTTATAGAATGTTTATGGATGGAATTTATTTCCACTATATGATTTATTCATGATTTCAAGATACTAAATATTAATTTTCTTATCAAAACCATGGGAATAGTGGGAATTCCTAATTTCCATTTCTAACATCAGTGTATGTCGAATGATTTATTCAAGTCTACTAAAGTATCTTATAGATAATTCCATTGGAAGACTTGGTTTTAATCCACTAAAAAATAAATGATTTTTACTTTTAAGGATAATTATTAAACCAAAATCATACCTTTAAAGTCTTCTAAAATTTTCCTTATAAGTTCTAATGGATTCATCACCCTTTTAATTAAGATCAAAGAATTCCTTATCCATATTTGTATATATAATATGAGGGAAGTACTTACTTAAAAATAATATATTAAACTAATATCATTTCATGGATTCAATTTCTTCATCTTATATTTTACTATTAATAAGGTTCCACTATTGATCTACTTTTCCTCCAAAAAAATAAACTAGAAAAAAATTTCATGTTATGAGAACTGGAGAATATAAAATATTATATCAATGGTTTTGATCCATCACTCTGCCACTAGTGAATCATAATACCCACTAAAAGAAGGTGTATATTTCTTCATAAAATAATCAATAGTACATTTTTCTCTTATTTGATCGTTTATAATATCATCATGATTCATGGCCGAAGAAAGTAGCATAAGAACAGAAGTAAGATTTTTGTATTCCATCTCTCATAGCATTTGGTTACTTAAGTGCACAGTCATTACATTGTCCATCACATTTTTTTCTAGAATGATGACTTATAGTTCCATTCGTTGACTAAAACCAAAAAAGTAACGTGTAAGAGTAAAACTATATTAATCAGAGTGAGATATCAAATAATCATGAAATATCACTCATAGAATTTATAAATAATGACACATTCTTCTCAATCTATGGAACATTATGTTTAACCTAGGTTATTCGTGGTCATTACCAAAAACTTTTGTTGTTATCTTATAATTATAATTATCCCCAAGGTTTTCACCAAAGTTTTATAATCTTAATCTCTAGATATTGAATAAACCTATGATCTGATAGTAACTATAACATCCCATACTTTTCTTACATAAATATTACATCATTTGAGATGAATAATCAGTGAATTACACAAATACATGCCCATGGACCATAATGTTATATTGTTTTTGGAGATTAGATACAAAATCTTCTTATTTTATGAAAGATAATCAAAATTTCCTATAAATATCTTGTCATATAGTACTCTTAACAAATATACCCTAATTAAGCCTTTCTTCATAACCTTGGAAAAGGAAATATAATAACGGGTGATATTAGATTCTTAATAAGGGTAAACATGGGATATATCAATTGATAACCATATAAAAGAATAAGAAAATAATAAGGCTATGATATCTTGAACATATCTTAAAAAGTTCATACCCAATCTCTCATAGATTGTAAACATGATTCATGGAATAAAAATTTATCATTTCAAAATAAATGAATTATAAGGGTGATAAATCATCATAAATCAATCATGAACCATAAGTTCATGTTATAAAAGTGTGCCACCATCGTAAGTATAGAAACCATTTTATAGGTCAAGGTTAACTCCCAAGACTATAAAATCATAGTGTACCAGGACAAAACACTAATTTACCATATCATAAAGGATCAGGAATCATCAAATGTTTCCCATTTTGGATCAATAACATCAAATTGTTTCACATAGTGGATCAAGTTCATTGACTTTTTACCATATTGGATTAAACACATTGACTTGTTTCCCACAATTATCCCATGAAATTTAAAACTTTACCCAATGCATTAGATATATATATATAATTTCAGGTCCACCGGTCGCATAATTAAAACCATAATTATGTTTTCCACAATACCATAAAACATTTAATATATCTTCATATCATTATTTGTGAAAATAAAACTAGTTTCAGAAACATTTCATAAATTCATCATAGCATAACCCAAGTAAAATAAATGGGTTTCAAAAACATCTCATCATAGTAATAATAAACCATCAAGAGAAAGAATAATAATGGTATAATTGGATCATATCACTAATAAATCATAAGTTACATCAAATTATTTTATCATATATGAAATAATACTTTAAAATATCACTAGAATATTTCTTGAAAAAAATACCACTTTCATTTTGAAATCACTTCTTTAAAATATAAAAATTTACAAAATATCATGGAAAAAAATTTCATTGATAATAACCATGTAAAATTATAAATTAATATTCAAATAATTAATCATTAATTATGTTGGTAAATTATGTTCATGCCAAGTACATTAAAGAAAATATTTCTTTCACATTCTTTGTAAAACATCAAACGTACCTTATTCGAAAAACAACAAACAGATACCATTTAAAATAATTAAAATTAAAAAAATTCTTAAATTGAATTTAAATAATCATAAGATAATATTAATAAATTTTTTAAAACATTTTATAGAAAACATGTACATGGAAGAAAAATGATTTTCAACCGAAGAGAGAAATAAAGTGTGTTTTACTTAAAAATAGTATTTCGATATCTTAAGTTATTAAAGAGAGTAAAATAAAAGTAAAATTTGTAATATATATAAATAAACATATGATAATAAAATTAAATGGATTTATCATATAATATTAATATGATTTACTCAACATCAAGCATAAATAATCCTGATTAAAATGGGATTGAAACATAAATCTCTTACCATTAGTCTCATATTTCTTCATATGCATTCAAACATCATTTATAAAAAACATATATTTATTATACATGTATTCCAAAAAAAATAACATATATATAATACAATATATGATAAGTCTCATCTTTCTTCATAGGCATTCAAACATCATTTATAATAAACATATATTTATTATACATGTATTCAAAAAAAATTAACACATATATAATACAATATATGATTTAATTATGACATATTATCACCCTTTTTTTAACAACTTTTTATCAATATCACTATTATGGGTGATAAATGCTTCATTTTCATGCATCTTTCTGTTTGACAATCCAAATCCGTGTACTTTGATTATAGTTACATCATATTAAGAATTTTAATAATTATATAAATATCATATATATTCATTATATATTTATTTATAGTCATACAAAAAAGGTATATATATAAAAATGTATTATATCTTTCATAGAGATGGTAGGTTGTACGTAAGCATGAATGATGTTTTCACTCTTCAATGGATGGAAATAAAAAATGGTTAATATTAATTAATCTTTAAATAATTATTATTATATAATATAAATCATCAATATTCATGAAATTAATCCTTATTACCTTCCATATAATTCAGAAGAAAAAAATATGTATCGCATCAATTCATGGTGGTAGTAGTCCACACGTACGCACGAGCGACGTTATTGTTTTTCGTCGAATGGGAAGAAGGTGGATAGTGGTTATTCCATAATAATAATAAAAATTAAGTATATTAAATATAATTATTTTATTATTTTATAATGTATACCATATATTTAGAGGAGGTATGATAAAAATGAAATTAAAAACTCTTGGTTAAGAGTTATACCTCTTCATTGAAAAACCTTTTTTGGCTTGCACATTAAGCCTTGAAAGGATCGCAATTTAGAAAGAAAATACGATCTAAAATGTGTTTAAGGAATATATATTGATATTATAGTAGTTATTTTATAGTATAGATGGATTAATGTGGTGTAAAGAAAAGAGATAATCAGTGTCCTTTTATAGGGGAGGGAAAGGACACACTTGGAATTACAAAAAATATTAAAATATAATTAAGTCATCCTCAAGAAAAATTCTTCCAAATGGACATATATTAGAATAAAAATAGTATAAGGTATAAATATAATCATCCAATGAAATTTATATAGGTTTTTCTGTCATTTTAAACCTTATAGTTTGGTTTAACCCCTTAGTTAACCAATTTTAATCTTAATCATGGTAATGAATTTTTTAATATTAAAGGGTTATAATTTTACTTATAAGTTAATAATTGACTCGTAAATGACCAATATATTAAATTTATGACCTGTTATCAATATAATTTTACTATTTTCCATATTTTTATGCTTTTTAAATAATTTATTAAAATATGTTTATAATAAAACACTATTAAGTTCATTTTAAGAACTATTCACATAATTTGACTTTGAAAACATCATGAAAGCAATTTAATTAGAATATAAACCTTTAAAAAATATATAATATGTTATATTAATCTATAAAATTCTTGTATTAAAATTATTCACTCAAATTTTATTACTTTTAATATTTTTAAAATCATTTATTTTATTTTTCTATCAATTGAATAGATATTTCCTCGGAGTTGCGTAAGAGTTTAAGGTAATTATTCAATAAATAAAAATTATAAATAGATTAATATGATAAAAATAATGATTTATCTTTCAAATGAACATTTATATCAAAACTTATCCTCTTTTTATCCTAATCTAAAAATTTTAGAGATATTGAAGTCAAGAGAATGACATTTTGTATTTATTCTTTCCTTAAATTTATATAAAGATCATAATCAAAGAATAATGAATATAGGTGGACATATATTTGAGAATTTTATGGAAATTTTTTAATTACATCCATTAAATAGGATAAATTCAAGTTTTATAGAAAATTTTAAATCCTTATCCCAAACTTTTAGCCTTATTTTATCTATTTTACCCTTACTGAGGTGATGAATATTTACCAAGGTTACTATTCATAATGACAAAAAAAAGGGACCTATTGACCAAACTTTATCATCATGATTAAAAATATGTAATCCGTTTATAGAGATTAAATTTTGATAAGTAAGAGAATTTCATTTTAAAATAATGTTTCCAATGTGACAAAAATCTTTTTTTATAAAAATACATTTTTAAGCATAAAACTGGATATATATTCTTATTTCATGTATAGAAAAAAAATATTATATGAATGTTAAAAAAATTATTGAATATATAATATATAAATTTCATTACAATCATTCAACAATAGTGATAAATTTATTTTATTAAGATAAAAACACATTACGTGAATAAAAAAGTTCTTCAAAAAAACATCACTTTTAGTTTCAAATGTTTTTTATTTTCATTTATAATCATTTTATAACCAATGAATTAATTTTATACATGTTTAAAACATATATTTTTTATAATTTAGTTATTCTTATTTATACCTTCCTATCTAATGGCTATGTGATAAATGTATACTTCATTATGGTTTATTTAGACTCTAGATTTTGTGTATCAAGAGCTATCAAATAAATATATCATAAAATATAAGGTTATTACAGAATCCCCCTAGGAAAATGGATTTTTATCTAAATAGGGGTTGGGTGTCCATGGTCCCAAAAATTTTGGAGTGCTCGGGTTGGTGGGTGAACCCTTATTCGATTGTATATTTTATTGATCCAAGTTAGTTATCTAGGACTACCAAGATTGAATAGGTTATATCATTGCTAGAAGAGCTCATGTAATTAGATTCATATAGCCTTTTAGATTTTCATTTGGTGGTTTTGGACATCAAGTATGATATCCTAGGATCTGAAATTCAGGAATTTTACATTATTATATGTCTTGGAACTCCTTTGTAGATCTAGAGAATGAACCAGTTGTTGTGTGGATGGATGGTCCATGTGATATAAGTCATTTAGCATTGGCCATAGTGGGGGTATATTTTCCTCAGGTTCCACCTTAGATCTAAAGGTGTTATACTTTATTTATTTTTGTTTAACCCACTTTATTTGTGTTTTTTTTTATTTTATAGAAGTTGATATTAGTTTTTGACTAATATAGGCATATGACTTGTGCATGAAATTGTTATGAAAACATATTATAGATTCACCATTAGGGGTGGACTACTGAGATTTATCTCTCACCCTCTATACATGAACATTGGTGTGTGTGAAGTACTTATTTATACTTTAAATTTTATTGTAGAGTTAACAACAGAAAGGGTTAAGGCCCAATACTTCATGATCAATAAAAGTTATTCATGTGGATTTTGTAGCTCAAACTTGAGTAGTTCAACCATTATGGAGACTATTTATGCATTTCGGCTCGGTTTTTATAGTAGATATTAATATCTTTATTTTTAGTTTCATTTTATTAGGTATATGAGATCAGCCTAGTGTGTGATTAGTTATTTTATTAACATGCTTGTGAATATGTTTGAATCTATTCCACATCCCATTTTATTATAACATGTTTCTTCTTTATTTATTCATGTTGCATACTCTAATGTTTATGTTTTATTTGTGTTTGGTTTATTTTAAATTTTTTATTACACTTTGACCATAAGGTATTGTCTCCCCAATTTATCTATTAAACCCTCACTGATAGTCAGTAACCTCTAGCATATGTGAAGCATGATTGAGGCCATATGGAAAGCTAGATCAGGAGACATGTCAGGTTGACCAGGGCCAGTTAATTACAGAATTATTGGGTCAATTATTCACCAATCTAGTCTAATAATATAATATTAATACTTTTTTCCATTTTATTCTACACTTAATTCAAAAAATATTTAAAATATTTAAATGTTTCATACTTGTGTCTCATCAGAAACACATAATCATACTGAAAAAAAAAGTTATCTATGAAAGTAATGAGGTACCTAAATGCACCACTTTCTTGTGTACTCATTAGTCCACATAAATCATTATGTTTGTGACCTAATATTCAGTATCCCTTTCACCTTTTCCAAGAAAAGGTTCTTTGTCCATTTTTTCAAATAAACAAGAATTTTACGTATCAAATGATTCATAATTGAATGAGTCCAAAAATCCATTTCTATGGATTATTTGGGTGTGCTTATCATTTATATGTTCATGGAAACAATACCAATGGTATGTGGGATTAAAATCAACCCCAAACTTCTTATTCTAGATTTTATCAACAAGATTATACATATCTATAATGTATGAACCATCTACCATATTATTGATACCATAAAAAATTTCATTCATAAATATAGAACAACTCTTATTCTTCATAATGGATAAAAATTCTTTTTTATATAAAATAAGATACACAAATAAAATTTATATTTATGACAAGAACATAATAACAATTATATGAATCTAGTACTAATACACTTGGTAAACAGAGATCAAAGGTGCCGACCTACATTGTAGAAACTCTTGATCTATTCCCAAAATGTTGATCTATATCAACCTTTTTCAATTAAATCATATATTTGAGTCTATTTTTATCAATAAAATTTTTTGATACACAACTAGTATCCAAAAACAATGAGTCATAGTTAGAGAAATTGATATATATAACATCCACAATCAGATGCTCAGAATACTTCCCTTTGATAACACTTCTAAACCTTAGATCCCAATCTAGAATTTTTTTATTCTCCATACCTATTATAGATATTAAAATTTTATACATAAATCATGCTATAATATATAACAAATACATATCTTCGGGTGATTATCAAGTTTTATATCTTCTCATTAAGGAATTTCAATGAAAGTACTCCCACTAAAAATGATGACCTCGTCTTTCTTAACCATTTAGTAAGAAAAGATCCATATTTCACTATGTAATGAGTCTGATATAGAATTTCTCTCACCTATTTGTTATTTAGGTAGGTAATCATCTAAATAATATCTTATATTAATCTTGGATAGTTGAGTGGATAACACTTTACCCAATCCACCATATGGATAAAATCAATATTGTTCCTCTAGTAAACTAATCCTATTAGAGTCTCCTGGATATTGTAACCCAAATAAAATTCCAAGAACTAGAATATAATCCTATTAGGGTCACTCATTACTTTCCATCCTTACACAAGATAGTCAATGGGTGCCCAATGATGGCATGATCTCCCCGACTAGATGATCAAGGTCTTGGAAAGTTTTATTTTTGAAGGAATCTCACCATTAGTATTTGAAGGATTTTATTTTAAAGTCTCGTCAATTTAATATACATTATATTCATATCAAATCCTTAACTATTTCATCTCATGAAATATTTATTATATCTTGTTTTATTCCTTTATGTGTGCATCTTACAATTTGGTTTTGGAATACCTATTCCACCCACTAAATTAATATCTTCACAACATATTAATGTGTAACTCTTTACAAAACCCACAAGTTTGTATTCACCACCAAAATATAGAAGCCAAAAATATTTACACAAATCCCAATGCATCTCATAAATAAATTAAATGAAATTTTCATGTAAATATTTATAATTATATGGGATTGATAATCTCCACATTAGTAAACCTAGAGCCATATATAGACAACCCACACCTTTCTAGAATAAGGAATAAGTCTCTAGGATAGTGGGAAGTTAGACCCAAAGTCCCTCCACCAAGAGATACTTTACTCAAGAAATAATCAAATTCATCCTAGTTCGAAAACTAAATCTGTATAAAATAAATTCAATAACTAAATTCAAGATTATAACTTTAATTAAAAACTGAGTTCAATGCATATGAAAACTAAATATTAAGTTTTTGTACCTAACATGTAATTAATGGTTGGATAATTTATAATAAATAATTTATCATTTAAATTAAATAATAAATAATATCCATATTTCATAAAAACATTATAAACATAAATATTATGAAAGAGTAAATAAATAAACACTTTGTTTATTTTATAAGAATGAGAATCAAATATAAAGTTTTTATATTTAATTTAGGCATGAAAAATATAATTTTACAATGTTAAACACTTATCATTTATAAAAAATTTATGAACTATAATAATTTCAAGAAAATATTAAAATATTAATATTTTTTAATATATTTTATTTTATGACTGATAACGGGATTATCAATAATAATCTATGATTGATATTGTTTTTAATGATAGGTGTTATCATAAGGCTCTTGTTGTATTTAACGATATCCCTTATATAATCAATATGACCTAAGGCTCTTTTTTGTAAAATTTGAGGTTCAATCACATTTTATAATATCATATATCATATTCTAGGGAATATAAAATACATGTGATTTCATACATAATACCTTATTATATATAGTAGTCCTACTCTACAATTAATAAAACAACAACAATCCATCATATTCTATGTTATGATATGACTTCAAACACCATACAATAGACATATTCTTAAAAAAATGGGTAGAGAAACATGTTGATCGATTGAATATCAAGGATCTGATACCATTGATGGGTTTTAGGTGATCATGTAATGATATTGGAAGTATAGGATAACAACAACCTTGATCTATCGATATTGTAATCTATATGTGAAAATAAATAACATAAAATATCCATACCTTCATCATTATTATTTCTATCTCCATTTAATGTGATTAAGTATACATGATTAAGATCACTCTCTCAATAACCTAAATAATTCTACCTATAAGGGTATTACACCAAAATTGGATTCTCATTCAAAAAACGATGACCTTGAATCACCAAAGGTGTGTTGTCACATTCTTCTCAGTGAATACCAATGGTTATTAGGGACAATGAGTGTTTTAGATTATACAATATTTTCATTAAATAAGAAAAGTAAAATCATTGGAGTTTCATTTATCATCATTAGGTAGATATAACACATTACTACCTATAACACTTAAAATCATTATGAATGATTATCCATTAATGAATTAGTATCATTGATTCACAACCAAAGAAATTATGCTCCAATATAAGACAGAGTGAATGCATACAATATCACATATCGAATTCCCATCATATAATAAGATGGAATCCAATCGCATAATAAAATTAAGGCATCCATATACCCACATCATTTCATAAAATTGAGTTATATCATAAAATATGATATCCCTAGATTTATTTAATTTACAATAGACACTCTATGTGTCATACTTCATGGTTTATGTAGTGCACAAAACTCATTTTTACCTCATGAGTATGTTATATACCCTGATACAAGATTCATACTCACACCAACCTTAACATTTATTCATGAAATGTAATACTCTATAATGAAAATTGGTTAGGGATAACTCAAATTTATACTTTAAGAGATCAATTATCATTTCACTTCTTGAGTATATACATCCAATATGGAAGAATAATTAATCATATATTTATTTTATTATAACATGATATGTTTTATATTATTAAACACCTTTAATAATTTTAATAAAACCAGAGATAATCACCTATATCATCATATGAAATATGATATACTAATTGATATTCTTAATATTTACCACACTTTTAGGGTTTTATTACACTTATTACATCTCTATAATTCCTATCACATATCTATGTGGCCATATGATATAACTATCCCACTAAACTTTTTAGTGACTAACATCTATCAAGAAATTTGGTTTAAATAATAGTGATACTTGGTAATCCTAACCATATTATTCAATTATTTAGACAAATTATTTGACCTCCTTAACTCCACAACATCAAATTTAATGATATTAATAACTTCTATTATAAACTTCGAAAACCTTAAAATTTTATCATCATCATTATTCTTGGAACCCTTTCCATCAAACTTTTTCATTGAAATCTTTTGGTAACTAATGTTACTATTTACATTAATCTTTTTACCAATAAACCCTAAACCTTTTAGGATTTTAAGTGACATTCACTTTGTATCTTGAATTTAATTATCCTTTATTTTTTAACCTTGAACTTCTCAAAGATCAAAAATTTTCTCACTATCCTCTTAAATACCATATTATCTTTATAATGTCATGATAAGTTTCAAAAACTCCTTTGGTTTTGAAAATAACTCCCATTTCATCTAGTGGGAAATATTTGACAAACAAACCATTTTATCCATATCATATATGGTATTCTATGTGTTTGGAGAAATATTCTAAAAAGAGTATTTATTCCTTAAAATATAACACTATTGGGTGGTGGGTAATATTTCCCTCATATTTTAATAAATATCATGGATAAAAAAAATTATCCTTGATAAAACATATTATCTTTATCTTCTTCTCAAAACATGTCATTGAATCCAGTGAATCATAAAACATGTGTATTGAATACATTATATCATATTGTTCATAATGAATATTTGTTAATAAAAAAATATATTATTATATAATAGAAATAATATGAAAACACACAACCTGTATTTTCATCTGATATTGATAAGTTTTACACCCATTCCAAGATTCATCAACCCTTTTATTTATCAATCAAATGAATACTGTAATATATTTAAAATGATTATTTTATTTTAAATTATTGTATACATTTGAAATAAAATAATTTATTTCTATAACATAGATACTTCATGTGGAATTTCTATATATTTTCTCAAACACCTTTAGGTTTTTTGGACTATTCCATCCAATTGAATCATAAATCATCCTTCTTGACACCTTCTTTAAGTTTCAATGACCTTAGATGGATACTCAAAGAAACATTATTATACTTTTACAAATAACTTTTCTTCTTTTGGTTTGAACTTTTATCCACTTTTAGTGTCGACATCGCACCAGAACCTATACATCACATGACCTAGTTCATCTATTCTCAACACTTTGATAATATCTTATAAAAGTTTATTATAACTCATTCACATTATTAGTAAATTTCCAATGATTACAATATAATTAATTATATAACTAGAATAATCCATAGAGGAAACCTCCAATATCTCTAAGTTATTAACATATTCAATCATATTGAATATTTTTGGGAGGTGAAGTCCATTTCAGTTCACTAGAATTTCATCTATTGGAATTACATTCATCACAGTTTCATGCACCAGATAATTTTTTGGACATGAGGTGTAGTTAGTGGTGGAATAACTTTTTCAATGATAGTAGATCCATCAAAATTTTGTATTTTCTAATGGTTTTATGGTGCTACATCAGGTGTCTATAATTTCAGAAAGACAGATGGTTGACTGAATTGGTAATCAAGATTAAGTTTTCATGCTTAATGATCCATGTTTTTAGGGGATCAGGTACTATAGGTGGATAACACAATGTATATAAGTGTATAGGGACTTAAGTGTAAAGTTTGATTCAACTAATCATTTATTGTGGAGATGAAAATATGGTGGGGATTACTTATATTTTGTAATATATTTTTATCACCTAAATCTTATGGTTATGATAAAAGAAAGAAATAGTGTGTTTACCCCATTCACATAGTACATAGTATGAATCATGTTAAATTCTTATGTTCTTTAATTATTTTTTTTTATTACATGTGTTACCATTGAATGTATATTATATAGCTTTGTATATTGGTGAGTAGTTGGTGAGTTAAGGGAAAACTTCATGAAATGGGTAGGGTTATTTGACTTCCCACTTCCAGTACACTTATTCATGGGGAATAAAACTTCCATAGATCAAATTTTTTCTATGCAAAGCCTCCTTTGTGAAATCTTCCAATGGACTGACATCTAAGGATTCAATGGTTTTATAGAAAGTTGGGATCTTATTTTTGTGAGTTTAGGTTATTCACCAAAAATTGGTATCAGAGAAAGGTTTTCACTTTAGGTTAAAACACTAGTAGTAGATTAAGGTGTTTCATTGGATAAATGAAACAATTATATCGATAAATTAAATGGATCGGATTTTGGATTATAGATAATGCATTTTGAAGATTATATAATTCTAAAGGAATTCAAAGTTATATTATATGGAGTGAAGCCAGTGTTGATGTAAAAAAGATGAATGAGAGAACTTGGATAGAAAGTCACTAGATTTGGTAACAATATCCCTAGAAAGGAATGTTACCTTCAATATTTATGAGAAGAAAACTATAGCAAATGATATGAAGGTCTTGGTGGATATGTATGAAAAATCAATAACCCTTAAGAAAAATTTTATTTTATGAAAGCTGTTCAAATTAAGGTTTTCATAAGGAATAACAATGAAAGATCATTTGAATGACCTCAGCATAATTGTTGGGTAGATCCAATCAATGAAGGTAACATAATCTGATGGTGTATAGGCATTGTTACTATTATCTTCAATTCTATAGAGTTGGGATGCAATGGTAACTGTAGTTAGTGACTCCAGTGGAAAAAAATATTTAGTGCTTAAGGTTATCATAAATTTTATGATCAATGAATAACTCTAGAGGAGTGAATTATAAGAACTATCTGGTAATTCTCTCAATATTGATGGATGAGGATGATTATCCCACCAAAAGAAGGTCTATCAAAAGAAGCCATCAGAAGAAAAAACAATATTAGAAGAGTTTAGGCAAATTATTTTGTCCTAGTACAACCTGCTAGAAATTTGGTATGAACTAACATATCAAGAAGGATTATAAAAGCTGAAATGAGAACACTATAAATCAATCAAACTCTAGTAGTTCAAACTCCATTAGTTTACTAAAAGGATGTATAAATAACTTGCTGAGTGTGAAAACTCCGGTTGAAATTTGCATGAATTTCTATGGTGAATCATTTCATTCGACTAGGGATCAAAGATGCATAATCAACTATATATCTGGGAGTTTTGGGAAATTCCATCTGGTGGATGATGAATACCTAGAAGTTATTACGAAAGGTTAAGTCAATATTCAGATAAATATTGGAGGATTTATGAAACAATAGGAAGTTCACCCCATCCTTGGTTTATGGAAAAATATTATTTCCAATGGATAATTAAGTGATGCAAATTTTGAAACTTCCTTTTCAAAATGGGTGTGGAAAGTTACATGGGGTTCTATGGTGGGTGAAAAAGGAGTAAAGGATGAGACTCTTTACTTGACTAGAAATTAAAATAGAATTGAAATGGTTTAAATTTCAACATTAGATGATCCAAAAGTATGGAAATTTAGGTTTAGAATAATATTAAAGTTAAAAAGAATAAAGGAATACTGACTCTAAATTACACAGAAATAGAAAAATGTGAAATATGTGTGCTAAGAAATTAGAAAATAGTGTTTTAACTTGGGTGTTCCAAAGCTTAGGGACTTGAAGTTTGATCTTGTACACTTGTATGTTTGGGGACCTATCCTTGTTCAATCTTATAGTGGTTTCCTTTAATTTCTCACTTTCATTGATGATGCTATAAGTAAAGTATGGATTTAATTCTTGAAACATAAGCCTGATGTATTTCAATTGTTTATCCATTGGTAAGATTTGGAAAAAAGGGAGTGTGTTTGGAATTTAAAGCACATCTAGAAAAACAAAGATTGTTAATACACCATATACAACTTTCAGAACTTTTAATAGAAAAAAGGAATAATAAATGATAATATGGTACCTAGAAATCCATAGAATAATGGAGTTATAAAATAATTAATAGTAATCTAATAGTGAAATCTAAGAGTATGAAGTTGCACTCAAGAATGTCGAAGGCAATTTGGTCATAGGTACTCAACATGATAACTTATATCACCAATAGAAGTCTTGGATTGGTTGTTGGGTAGGAACTTCGAGAGGAGACACGGTCTATAATGTAACAAAAATTTCATCATATACAAGTTCTTGATAGTTTAATATATATACATGTAAATACTAAGGATAAGGAAAAACATGAATCAAAATAAAAAATGTGTTTTTCCTTACCTAGGGAGATGAAATTTATAGATATATATTATGGGATGGTAATCATCAGGATCAGGGATGATATCTTTAATAAGAATTCTTGGGGAAAGACTATAATTTTGGAAGAAAAGATAAAAATCAACTATTTAATTCTAGGTTGATCAGTGTAAAAGTAGCTATCAAAAATTACATAATTCATATGTGAGCTCTTAAAAACCCATAATCCTATATTTAAGACCATAAAAAGACCATAAATTACTAGGGTAGTTGAATCTTGAGTGGGAGCACCAGAATTATAGGCCTCAAAAGTTCATATGTCATAAATTCAAATATTGGTTGGGAGAGTTGAGTTTTGTAGTTAATTATAGTAGATTCAATTGAGGGGATCTACCAGAATTAGAAGATTAGTTTAAAGGTATGGGGATTATATGAATTTCATACTCCTAAAATATGTGGGAGAACTTGAAAATGTAGAGGAAGCAGTTTTACTTAGTGACTCTAGATAGTGAGATTCATCCATAGATGATGATATAGATTCATTAAAGTTTAATAGAACTGGGATATTATTGAACATACAAAAGTTAAAAAGGAACATGAGAATAAGTGGTTTTAACAGATTAAGTAATAGGTTAATGAAAATAAAAGGTACAAGGAACAATTGATGGTGAAGGTATTTAAATAGAATAAGGGATTTGATTTTTAAGAAATATTCTACTTGGTAGTTAAACATTATACCATTAAAACAATGATAAACATGGTTTCTTAAAAAGATGTATATCTGGAGTAGATGTATGTTAAGACATATGAGTTGGAGTATGAAATCTATATGAAACAACTGGTAGGTTTATTGGTAGAAAAAAAATATTATTTGGCATATAAGCTGATGAAAATATTGTACATCTTGAACAAAACACCACAAAAATGAAATTAAAATTTTGATTTTTGTATGTATGAATATGTTTTTAGAATATGATATTTAGATAATTATTATTATCAAAAAAAAGAAGGATGGGATATTCATCATACTGCTCTTATATGTGGCTGAAATATTAATAGATGGACAAGATGTTTTGAAAATCTAAAACATAAAGAGTGATTTGTCTATAATATTCAAGATAAAAGAACTTTTATAGGAAAGGAATATATGGGGATGAAGATCAAGATATATGAAAGTAGAAACTTTGGTTCTATATTAGAAGTATTATATCCATAAAATCATCAAAATTTTTGAGATGATTGGAATAAACTAGACTTAACCCCTATTTCTATTCAACTAAAATTATCCAAGTCATGGGAAACATAAATAGAATTTGAGGCCAATTAATTAGAGAAATTATCATATACAACAATGATTATAAGTTTTATGTATGAAATGGTTCACTCTTCCATACATTTCCCATGCATTGGGGGTTGTGAATTAGTGCATGGAAAATACGGGGAAAGTACAATGGGAGGATATGAAGTCGATCCTACAGTATTTAAAAGGCTTGGAAAATATAGCTCTATTTTTTGGGACATATGGTCCATTGTATTGATTAGTAGACTCGTACTTTTTGAGTGATATAGATACAAGGAAACATGTAACCAACTTTGTATTTACTTTTTGATGAATTATTATCAGTTGGTTACAAAATAGAAAAAATCTGTTAAAATAAGTTCAATGAAACTTGGGTATGTAGTTGTAACCAAATATGAGAATGAAATGGTGTGTTTTAAGATATTTCTAAAAGATATCAAAAGGAGTCGGGAAGGATCAGTATTTTACTATGACAGCCAAAGTGTAAGTCACTAGGTTAAAAATCTAATTTTCTATTCTCAAAAAAAGTATATCAACATGTAGCATTATTCCACCAAAAATATACAGAAGGAAAAGGAGCTATAAATATTAAATATAGAGTCAATCCAAAACCAGTAGATATATTCACCAACTTAATAGTTTAGGAAATCTTGAGGTAACACTGACCCTCAGTGTGGCTTTGCTAAATGAAAGAAGAAAATATTAGGGAATGATGCTATATGAAAAATTTTATATAGTTTCTAAGGTTCCCTAGAATAAACCTCATGTACAATATTGTTGTGATTTAAAATATGTTCTAGTTTACTAAAATTTCATTAATCAGAATTACATTCATCAAAATTTCATGAACCATATGATGTGTTGAATGTATGTTATAGAAAATAGTAGAAAAACTTCTCAAATGATAGTAGATCCATCAGAAGTTTGTATCTACTAATGGGTTTATAGTGTTGCACTAGGTGATCAAAATTTCAATAAGACTAAAGTTTAATGGGTTGGTAATCAAGATTAGGTGGTCATGTTTAATGATTCATGTTTTCAG
The DNA here is from genome assembly GCA_963277665.1 of Viscum album. NCBI lineage: Eukaryota > Viridiplantae > Streptophyta > Magnoliopsida > Santalales > Viscaceae > Viscum > Viscum album. The sequence continues at coordinate 1,073,329,162 of OY728134.1, forward strand.
GGGAGTAGGTATTACAGGTTGATCAGATGGTACTATGTATATAAGTTTCTAGGTCTTTCAATTCAAAGTGTGATTCAACTGAGAATTTACTATGGAGTTGAAAAGTTGATGAGGATTACTTATATTTTGTAATATATTTGTATCACCTGAAATATTATGATAATAATAAAATAAATTAGCAGTGTGTTTCCTCTATGCATGTAGTATAAATTCTGAATCATGTTAAATTCTTATGTTCTTTCTTTTTGTATTTCCATTGTATGTTTTATCATTGAATGTATTTTACAATACTTCATATGTTTGTGAGTTTTTTTTGTATGAAGGGTATAATTTGTGCAATGGGTAATGTGTTTTTACTTATTAATTCGGATACACTCATTCAAGGGGAAGTGAACATCTATAGATCGGTTTTTTGCTACATGACATCTCCCATGTTCAATCTTTTTGTGGACTAACATCAAAGGATTCAGTGATATTATCAAAAGTTAGGATTGGAATTTCATAGGATTAGGTTCTTCCAAAAACAAAATGTGTGGTGACTATAATTTACTCAGTTCATTTCACTTTTAATGACTTTGAAACCATAACTGAATCCATTCATGCTTCTCATAAGCATATATTTGATCCACCTATTGAACTACTTCAATATATGGTTGTGTGGGAAGGAGGATCTCTATCACATGAAATTTTAACTTTCTTAAGAAAAATTATTAAGTATTGTATTAGTATAATATTTTAACACCCCAAGATTCATAGTAAGTTATATCATTAAAGTAATTCAATAGCTTATACTCCACGCGACACTTAATTGGCTTACATTATATAGAAGATTGAGTTTCTGCGAAACAACACTTTAATTATTCAAATGATATATTTACATCATAATAATTAAATATAGTAATACGAATAGTAACAAATAAATTTTAAATTTCATTTATAATTATATCATATAAATAAACCATATTTATAAGGAAATGTATAAGTTTCATTAAAATATAAGTACTATTTTGATAAAGGAATTACTTCTTATGTCCTTTTGTGAATAATAATAAAATTAATTTTAGACACTATTAAGAATTAAATTTGGTGAAATGAACTTAATTTTTTAATTCAGAATACAAATATTAGATTAGGGTGAAATTTTTGTAATTTTAAGAGAAGTTTAATTTTTTTAATGAATAGTGAAAAATACTGCATTTTAATTCAAAACTTCATTTTCATCCAATTTATTTATATTCTTAGATTATCCTCTTATTTTGTTTTATATTATATATATATATTATATTTTTATCATTTTATATAGTGTTGGTCATTGGAAGTAATTTTACATTTAAATTGGAAATAAACACATGTCAATCTTTTGATAGTTTTTACTTCTTAAAAACCCGCTTTCTGGTTTTCGCAACTGGAATTAATTTTAAATTAATTAATGAAAATTAAATGTCTTGAATTTGTTAAAATAGACATCATTTTTAAATTATAAATATAAAAAATTACCTTAGCATGAATTTTTGGTATTTTTCTAAAACATTCAATTTTTGATGAATAGTGAAAAACAATGTGTTATTGTCTAAAACCGACTTTTATTTAAATAATTATTATTTTTATTTAAATTTATTTTAAAGTAAAAATAGATAAATATTAAATATATTATTTCAATGTAATTCATTTAATTCATTTTATAATAATATTATATGTATAAAATTTTATTGAACGTTTTAACATCTTTTACCCACCTTCTAGGCACATTTGCAAATTTGCATAAAATATAATTTTACCGCTTCTGTGAATTGAATTTAAAAAATCTGAGAGACGTGATTTAAATATTTAAGTAAAATGTGGTTCAATATAATGAAAAATAATGTTTTAGAATAGTATATTTTGAATTTTATTTACCATGGTTAAAAGTAAATAGGGTAATTAAAGGTAAAAATTATATTATAATTACCCTAACACAGGTCCTAATTCTATTGGATAAGTTTTTTCGACCAAAATAAACCTTAGGAATAAATTATGATCCTCATTGATCCACTTGTATTAGATTAGGATATTTATTATTATTTCATTTAAAGAAGAGCTAAAAATGTAAAATTCAAAGTTTAATAACTAAACCATTTTTAATATAGGGGTATACATAAGATAAATTTGACTATAAATATTAATTTTAAATATAAAAATATTTCCTAAATAATTTATTTTATTCATAATTTTTAGACATTAAATAATTAAATTTATTTATGACACAATGATGATTAAGTAATTACCTTATTAATGAAATATTAAAATAATTGATATTCAAAATATCAAAATAAATGTAAATTGAGACTTTTGATGCTTTCCACTAGTTTTATAGGTTAATATGACATATTAGGGTTGATTTAAAGTATTATTTTCTAAGTAATCAAGTTTTTTTTACTTTCAAAAAAACCAAATACTAAATAGTGTCAAATTGACATAAATGATTTTTTTAAAACAAATACTATATTTTTAAATGATATAATATTCCTAAAAATATAATCTTTGGCCAAAGGACTTATATAATTATAGTTATGTTATAAATGAATTATTTTAGGTTCTCTTGACATTTTATAACAACTTTATTAACCATGTAATATAAAAATACAAGAAGACATTGTAAAAGTTAAACTATTTAACTAAGAATTAAATATAAAAGATAAGGTTAATAAGGTGACCTAAACTTGTATAAAACCTATTGGTTGAGATTATTTAGACTCATCCCCAACTTATCCTCAAAATAAATCTATTTGGATCCATTATAAACCAAAATGATTCTATAATAAAATAATATTTCAAGCTTTTCCTAAAGTGACCCTCACCTCTCTTATAAAAGGGTACTTCCATTTCTCTTTATTTTACACCTCCAGATCCATTTTTCTTGGAAAAAACCTACTCAAATATCCTCCCAACTACCCTCAATTAAACCTAGAGGCCTTACTTTGATCATAAATCCAACCTAAGGATCCCTTTTGATCAAATCAAAAGGAAGCACCCGAAGAAGAGGTAATAATTTCATCACCTCTTTCAAAGTTCTTTTCTTCTTCCACTTCCTATTTATTTTTTGTTTCCATAAAAAAATAATAAGTACAGTACCTTAGACATATTTCTATTTTATTATAAATATGTTACAACCATATTCATTATTCTATTCATCCTATGAATGACAAAGTCTCCATACATGCGTACATATGGCTTACCGTCTCCACGTCATGGTGTCGTTTGTTATTCAACACCTCGTTATTTGGATGGGTATAATAATGAGTATAATTGATGTAAATAATAAATATAACATGTTAATTATTATTTATATATGATATACCATCCAATTACATTCAATTTCACCATCAATAGAATGATATTGTCGCTCGGGCGTACGTACGGATTACCGTCTCCATGAACGTGATAAGATTCATTCTCCATCATAACCATTCAAGAATAATTTTAATTTTATGATTAAAAATAATTTTTAAAAACTTAATATCATTCTATATATGAATCAAATATATCATATCCATAAAAAACATGACTTATGTAATATAATATATAAAGTAAAACGAATCAGTTAACACCCGAAACAATGATACTACTGAAATATTATTAACAATGAAATATTATAAGATCATATATGATATCATATTTAGGTATGTGGTTATTGTATAATTTAATAAAAATGATTTAACTACTATACATGAGGTTAACGTACCCTCAACTAAGGAAAAGTACAAGGTAAGGGGTTTTCATCTCACTTTTTATTCCTGTGAGATTCATGATATATTTGCCACAATTTCCTTTCTTCTGAATGGCCTAAAGGCCTTTTTTGTTATTATTATAGATAATACCCCTTTGAGGGTGGAAGGGGAACTCATACATGACCCATAGGTCCAATACACAAGGCTTGACATGACCTGAATACATTACCCGAAGGCCCGAAGGCAAACCATGATCATTACATGACCCATAGGCTCAGCCCACTAGAACTACCCCTCCCCAGCTTCTGCATCATTGATCGCCATTATCCCCCCACCTGTATTGCTGATCGGCTAGCATATCCCCTTAAAAATATGCACAGTGTCTAGTCCCGATGGCAGTTTCCATACCCTCTCATTCTTCCAATCCAGTTAGCTCTGCTTCTGGTGACTGCTATTGTTGCTCTGATCCACTTTTGGGGCCTGCTCTATGTGAACTGGGCTACTTCATGGTCTTTAATGGCCTGAAGGCCCTATGGCCTGAAAGTCCTTTTATGGATCTAAGGCCCTTGAGAACCGTATGCCCAAACCGGTGGCCCAAAGGCCCAAATCAGGTGAATAGTTCCAACTACTATAGTACCTACTACAGTAATGCTATAGTAACCTAGAAATTCTCCTCCCCTTGGTTTTGAATATGGGTCTCATGGATGCCAAGCAAGAGCCCTTACCACTCAGGTACGTGATCATTGGCCCATAATTTCATTTTATGTGGTGTATGTACTGCCCAAGATTGTATTATTTGTATAATATACTATAATTTATGGGTATTTACATCTTTATTGTATTATATTTATTTCATGGGGTGTATGTTTCGCAAGTTACCAAATCTGTAAGGGACTTTCTAATTTCAATTTCCACTCATTGGGTTTTACGCACACTTCATTGATTATTTTACTCCAAGATTATGTGTAAAATAACTATTTATTTATTTATGTAGAAATTTCTACTCCACTTTGTGTGGTTATGCTTTTTATACACATAATCACTCCATTGATAAATTCTCAAGTCATTGATATGAACTTGATAAGGGTAATCTTAACTCAATTTCCATTCATTGAGATAAATATCCAAGTCATTGGTTTTTTTACTACAATATGTGTGAATGTCCTATGATTGATTTACACTAAATATCCAATCATATTGAGTGCATTTATATTTTTTACACATAATTATTTCTTTTATTTATCATTAATCTAAGGATATTGTATTTATAAGGGATTTCATCTCAATTGACATTCTATTGATACTTCTTTGTTATGATGCTCTAATTCACTTTTATATGGTGTATATAATGTCCTTTGACATATTATATCATGAATACCTTGATTATCATTATATTATAAAGTTTTCATTAATTTTATTCCTCAATTATTTGTATTCAAGTGTCTTTCATTTGGTTAGAATTCTTTAACTAAAATATCGTTTTAAATGTTTTAAAGATTTATTCTTCTAAATATTTCTCATTAATGTCCAATATTTAAAAATGGTTTTAAGGATTTATTTATATGGACATGAATGTTTTAAAATTAAAAATCCTTTCAAAATTTTCAAATTGTTATGGGACACTTTGATTCAAAAATCTCTTTTAAACGACTTCTTGGATAAATAGTGCGACTTTTAAATGCTTTCAAGAAAAAGGGGATATTTCTCTCAAATAGTTTTACTGAATATATTAATCTATGTCAATATCCTTCATTTTATTTTATTCTTGATTTAGGTTGATTTATTATAATACAATCTTCCATATTGTATTTAATGAGTTATGTTTTACTGTGGATGTTCTATTTTTATACCATTCATGGTTTGTAGTTAAAGTATTGACATTTCGTATTTTAGTTTTAATACGAATGTTTACACTACAACAAATGCCGATCCTAGCGGCGGTTTTTTTCCGGTTTAGCGGCGGTTTAAACCGCCGCTATATTGTGTGGCGGCGGTTTACAAAAACCGCCGCTAAGTTTGGCGTCGGCAATCTATTAGCGGCGGTTTTTTCGATTCCGCGGCGGTTTTAGAAATGTGTCGTATGTCCGTCATTTAGCGGCGGTTTTTCTTCATTTAGCGGCGGTTATATGGGTATCTTATTTAGCGGCGGTTTTAACCGCCGCTAAATTCAGTCGTTTGATGCGCCTATTCTTCGGCGGTGAAAACCGCCGCTAAATTCTGCCCAGTTCATCATTTAGCGGCGGTTAAAACCGCCGCTAACGGATTCCCGGTTATTTAGCGGCGGTTAAAACCGCCGCTAAATGCTCACAGGTATGGCATTTAGCGGCGGTTAAAACCGCCGCTAAACGTTGAACTGGAAAAAAAAAATATGTTGCATCTGCTACACCACTGCCCCACTAATTTTATGCTCTCATAGCCCAACATAATATATCCTAGGGATCATATCCCTTCCATATCCTTCAAAATCATACCTCAAAAGCCTCATCATAGCAGTCAATCCCTAGATCTCAACCCATGAAAATCACTGCATTATAGGTGCATCATCATCATACCATGTGACTTAACCATTAATTACACATCATCCTATAACCACTTCAATAAATAGGATAGAGGGTATCATGAACATGAAGGATATTAACATCATTCCATCCTCCTACCATGGAAACCCCCCCACTATAAAACACCTCATCATCTAATCAATCATCACCTTAAGTGCGCTATATCCACAATCCATCACAACCCATGCATAAAAACATCACCTGGAAGAGAAAGTGTGGTATATGGGATATCTAACCATCCACCATCACTAACCTGGATATTTGGGGTAGACACCTGAAAACTAGATCCTTTGGGAATCATTGTAAACACACAACCCATAATGTGTGTATATACAAATAATAAGGAAAATAAATTGTATATTAGTTACACACAATCCCAACCTATAGGTTCACACAACTAAGGCCAATAAACTACCACAACCTATGCGTCACTAATATTGCACATCAAAATTTCTACTATAACACTTACCACCCTTCCAGTCCCACTTACCAAGCACACAACCATACACCAGTTTCATAGTTCCAATTTAACTACATCAATTACCAACCACCTACATAATCATTTACCATATTTATATATTTAATTACAATCCATTATATATTCAAGACCTACATTTTTTTCAACCTAATTTAAGCAAAATTATCCAATTTATCCATCATCATTCATTTACTAGGATTTACCATTTCAAGAATTCCATAACTACTGAGTAACTAACAAGACAAGACACAATGTTATAAAATTCAAACACATCCAACCCACAATTTTTGCATCACAAATCATCACCTTATCCATAATCCAAACTCATAAAGTAACCATAACCATAATTCCATCTATTATGCAAACTATCAAATTAAATCAACCTCACAAGAAAAGGGAAAAGACAATGATTCCTTGTTTACATATAGGAAATTCAATTACCATAAGTAAAGACATTATCATTTTAATGTGAGGTGATTTATCAAATTAAATTTTAGAAACAATAATAATTTCATAGAAGTAAAAACAATTCATAATAAACAACAACCAACACACATTCATAGAAAAGCAATATCATGAAAAACCTAAAGCACATTTGATATCACCCCTTCCCATTAATTTTAATATATCCAATTAATTATTTTCATTAGGAAATATCTTAACTTCCACCCAAGATGAAATAGTAGTATTATAATATCACATATTTAAAATAGTAATGAGGGAACTCAAATATCCTACCTTAATTAGAGATTTAAGGAGAACCATAATCGCAACAGAAGAAACAAAGGATCAAGTTTCACTAGGATATAAGAGAAACCCACCAAAACCTATCCTCAGAATCCCATCACCCAAACACACTCATAACTCAACCAAAAATATAGGGGTTCTCAACAATAAACACCCAAAATATTGGGAATAATAAAAGGTAGAAAGGAAAGAAGAAGGAAACTTGAATAAATGGAACTCAATTATCCACAATCCAAGAGGATAAAAACATTAAGAGAGATGGTAAAAGGTAATCAATGGGATTTGGTGTTATCCAAATATCAAATTAGAAGAAAGAAAATCAAAATAAGTCCATATGTGCCTTCTATTTATAGAGGAAATCCCAAATGGGTTCTCCATAGTGTGGAGACATCCCAATATGCTGTGGTCTCCCTTGGTTAAAGGAGATCTAAGTCACCCATATCTCTTTCCTGCCTTTCATGTGTTTTTAAAAAAAATTGACCACCACCATATCCTAGAACATGGAATGGACCAAGGTGTGCTGGATCCCTCGATTCCCTCCATGAACATCCACTATGACATAACATAAAAAGATTGGTTGTTTTCTCCTCACCACACCCAAGACCACGACATGGTTAAACCTAGCTCCCCGTGCTACACAGGTGGTATCCAAAATTGAAATGAACAATATAATTCCCTTCACCGTGCATATTCTATTTCCCATGTTACACAGGGTGGACATCCATTCACCATTCCCAACAACATAACCAACCATACCATTTCACTCTTTGTGGTGTATCCTAACATCACACAACCATCTCCATAGACAACCTACAAGAACCAATGGCCAAAACAACCATCACCAAAACCAACAACATGGAATGGTGACCCTTTGAATGCACATAACTCTCACCAAGACTCTAAAACACCTCTAAAATTCCTTTTAGTAGAAACAAGACATGGAAAAATGTAAAGGGAGTGACTTTTGAATTCTGGACCCTCAAAACAAAAATCTATTAAACAATTATCATCCTTGAGAATCAAAACAAAATATAAACACATCACAATGTAAAAGTATACAACATCCAACACAACTCATAGAATATATACACAAAAACAGATGAATGATGTATATTTTTATCGGAAAACAAAAAAAAATTGGTGTTTTATTCACCCATAATGCAACTAGGTCAAAATTAATGTTCCCAAAAAATCCCACAACTTATTGAAATTCAATTCCAGATTTCCATCGATTAGGGGATTGAAAGTCATTTTAAAGAGAGTTTAGGTAATGGAGGGATTCCATATTCCTCCCAATAATGATGATATGAAATAGGAATTACATTCTAAACAATTAATTATGGTATCATGGGGAGTCCTAAAACCTCATCCATGTACAATCATTCTTAATAATGTATTTAACTGGACTCCTTGATTTCTATATAATTTTATGAAATCATTATTCAATATATGATCACATATCCTCCCTAATATTGGGGATACATTGTGACCATCACAATTTTGACTTCCACCCACTTCCAATTGGTATATAATGATTTCATGAATGTACACATCTAAGAACTAGTATATGAATTCATAGATCATATATATTGTGAGCCCCATTTATATATCTTCTTCTATTATAACATTGAATGATATAACCACAAACCAGATGTATTCAAACCTATGAGGGAAGGATGTATTCAAGATAACCTCATCATTCAACCACCTCGGGTGATTTTTAGACCATATATCAATCATAAAAAACCTATCAGATTCCTTTAAATGGTGTAATATATCATCTACAATTAAAATGGGTAATAATTCTTGATTTTATGATAATTAAACATTAATTACTCCAAACATAGTCTCAGAATACCATCTTAATACATAGAGAACAACACTAGAGTGCTAAAAAGAAATAATTTTCAGCAAATGAAATGCTTTTACTACAAACCAACTGTTATCATACTTGTTCAACACATCAACAATACTACTAATCATCATCTGATGCTGCATCGTCACCCTCTCCACCTTCATCTCTACCACCTGCTGCCACCTGTAAGAACATTATATTGAAAATTAAATATTGTTGCATATTTATAATAAAAATTAAAACCAATAAAAGTTTGCAAACTAAATGATTTTGATTTTTTTGTGATTTACCTGCTCACCACTACCCGATGCACTACCACCGGGGGCATATCTGCTCATATGCTGACGTATTTCAAGCAACTCTTTCTGCAAATCAGATATCTGATTCCCCTGCTGGTGAACTGTGTTTCGTAGAGCAGACATCTCCCTCTGAGCATCTTCAGGTATGAAATGACTATAACCAGGAGTAGATGAGGCCGAAATCCCTGATGGCATGCGAAAGACCTCAGATGGTACGGGTCCCAAACCCATCCCGCGCACTCTACTAGGATGCTCCTTCCCAAGGACTTGACCAACCGGGTCATCCTGGGAGACTGAGTAGGATTGCCCAGGATTGGCATCCCATTTTTCTTTAATTTTTACCTATAAATCAAATATCAATATATATTAACACAGTAAAAACTGATATTAAGTTATTATAATAAATAATTGACTTCATACCCCAACTTCTCTGGCAGGTTCATTAACAAAACTTCCATCTGTTTTTTTATGAACATCCAGCCACAGTTCTGTTCGGGATGCTTCATGCCCTAAACTCTGTGACTGCATTAAACAAAGATAAATCATCAATCAAATATGTTAAATAGATAATATTATCTTATAAATATTTAAACTAATTAAAAGATTACCAATGACATTCGGCTTCTTGAAAAGCTTTTTGAACCCGCAGTGTGCGGGATTACCTGCTTCGCCCAGTTTGAAGCATTCTTTCTTGAGAGATCCTGAAATAAATAAAATTCAATTTAATAGTATTGTATTCAATGTCTATCTCCTCTTCATGTACATTTATAAATGTAAAATGAGGATAATATAATAATATATATTTCAATACCATCCGCTTCTCATCACGATGTCTATCGACAAAAACCTTCCACTGTTCTTTCGGTACCCCACTGGGTATCTTCTCATACATCTGCTGCACGGTCAACGAAGAATCGTTGACATCACACCACAACCTCCATTTGAAATCTTTCCATTTTTTTCCAAGATTTTTCAATGTCCACTTCTGTGCTATCACATCAGCAACGGTAAAGTGGAAGAACATCTGTATACAGAAATTCATTTTGAATATATTAGTAAAATGACATTCAATTAAACCATAAAGTAATAAAATTACCTTTATCTGAGAATCATAAACTTCATTTTTCCAGTTTGGAGGCATATGCCTCCAATCATCATACGAAATAGGCAGGGAAACGGGCTCCGCTGCCAGCTGACCTATAATCTGACCAAGTAAACCTGCGGCGTCATCCGTCGGGACCCCATAAGAATCAAATGGCACCACTATCTTCTTGCCATGCATGTTCCAAACATCAGAACTTTTTATGTCTCTTTCCACGGTTTCATTGTCTTCATCTGCAATGAGCAAACAATTACTATAAACAAAATGCAATAAATTTATTTAATTAAAATTTGTACCTATGACTGCGACCCTCCAGAATGTCCGTGATGAACTGGAGTGGGCGTGTCGCTGCCCCGCTGCTGAAGCTCCTGTAGGGGGAGGCGATGACTCATCCTCTAATGAGGCATCCACTGATGGTGTCAGAGATGGTGCAGGGGGAGATGATGCTGTGGGGACAGACGGATCGTCATCTGTCGCAGAAGAAGAAGGAATAGTGTACCGCTTCTTCCTTGGCATTCCTGTCATTTAATCAAATAAAATTAAGTTCAGAATATATATTTCAAAAAATTCATGCAGAAAAAAAATTAAAAATGATAATAGATGCCCAGTATTAACAAACAATATATATATAACAATGATAATGAATGACTACAGAAATGAAACAAGTAGTTGCTGAATGAATAAATAATTGTACATACAATCATTTTCCCCTTCAATCATGTCGGTTTCCTGCTCCATTGCTTCATCCACTTCATTCATCCTTGCTAGACCAATATTTTCAATATCATGATGGACAAATAATTCTGCTTCCTGTTGTTGATGAAATTCAATTGCAGAGGTCAAATCTTCCACTTCATCACCCATATCATACAAATCTCTTTGTATTACGTGAGTAACTACACTCCACCCTTCATCCACAACATCATTCACATAATATACCATTTTTGCCTGCGATGCTAAGATATATGGATCATGCAGTTCACGATCACCAACATCCATCAAGCGAGAGAAGTTTACAGAAGTAAATTGCAATGAATCTCTTTTAACACCTCTGATAAAATCGACCCATTTGCATTTGAATAAAACAACAGAAAAATGCCCGTGGTAGTTTAATTCAATAATATCATGCAGCTTTCCATAGTATTCCACTTCAGCAAATGTAAAAATACCACTATTCTGTGTTTTCAAACCCACTTCTCGATCGACTGTACGAAATCTAAAACCATTCACATTATAAGCGTTGAACTTTCTAACTTGTTTTATAGGACCTCTAGCAAGAAACTTCAAATCTTCTGAAAAGTCAGCTCGAGTATCAGTATTCATGATCTGAAAAAAAAAATATAATTTAATAGATTTGCAAATTGTATGTGTCAAAGTAATATTCGTATTTATTGCAATATTTATAAACTTACACGTCGTGCAAACCATTCTACCAGCTCTTTATTCACAGCTTTCGTTATATCTTTTTCATTTCGTGTTTGGCTTCTCATTCGTCTCTTTGTTTGTATCCTCAACTCTTAAATAAATGGATCTGCAATTTCACTATTCAGCAGCACATATCTATGTGCCTGTAATAATTCCAATTCTGTTAGTGTCGCGTATGAGGTCCTCCCAACTGATCGGCCAATAGCAGGAAATATTTTTGATTTCTGATGCATTTGAGATTGAGTTGATGTGTCGTCAACACGTCCAACTCGAGTAAATATTGTCTCAATATCATCCAAATATCTGGAACAAAAGGTGAGACACTCCTCGGCCAAATAGCCTTCAACAATAGAGCCTTCTGGTTGAGCTTTATTTCTCACGTATGCTTTCAAATGCCAAAGATATCTGTGAAAAAATAATAATAATATTATGCATTTATTTAAATGCCAAAAAATGTTTACTTAACTGGAAACATATAAATAAAATACCTCTCAATTGGATACATCCATCTATAATGAACGGGGCCTCCTAATTTAGCTTCGTCAACCAAATGCACAGTTAAATGCATCATGACAGTAAAAAACGATGGAGGGAAGATCATCTCCATTGCACAAAGGGTCAATACAAACCTCTCTTGTAGGTTGTCCAGCTGAAATGGATGTAGAGCTTTCTCACATAACTGTCTGAAAAATGTGCAGAAATGGAGTACAACAGCAGTAACCTTTTCAGGTAATAATGTACGCAATGCCAATGGTAGTAACTGTTGTAACAAAACATGTGAATCGTGACTTTTCAATCCATATAACTTACGATTCTTCAAGTCAACACACCTCGAGATGTTACTCGAATACCCATCAGATACCTTCACATTCTTTAAAATTTGAAGGAACGTATCTTTATCCCTATTTTTCAATGAAAAAATGGCCGGAGCATACTTTTCATTCTCATCTGGCCAGAGATCACGTTTTATGTTCATTACTTGTAAGTCTTTGCGAGCATTGAGATGATCCTTCGACTTTCCATGCTCATTAAGTAATGTGAAAATCAAATTATCACATACATTCTTCTCAATATGCATCACATCAAGATTGTGGCGCAAAGAATTAAATTCCCAATACGAAAGTTTGAAGAATATACTTTTTTTCTTCCATTGTTGCGTTCTGATTTCACTTGACGATGCACTTCGCACTCGTTTTCCGCTATCATTCAAATGATGAACCTTCCCAAAATCTGTTTTAACATTTTCAAGCTGTGTCAATATTTCAGAACCGGTTAACAACTTTGGAGGTGGTCTACGATCAATGCAACCATTAAATTTTGATTTGTTCAGCCGAAATCTATGAGATGCATCAAGAAATCTTCGATGGCACAAGAAGCACCATTTTCTACTGTGAGGTAGCCGTTTGGGCTCGAAATCAAAGTTACAAACGGGACAAGCCAAACCCGTATAAGTGTTCCAACCAGATAAATTCCCAAGCCCAGGGAAGTCACTAATGGTCCACATTATAGCAGCATGCATTTTAAACATTGTTTTAGAAGAAACATCAAATGTCTCAACACCGTTGCTCCATAACTCCTGCAATTCTTCAATCAAAGGCTGCAGGTATACATCAATATCATTTCCAGGCATTTGTTTTCCAGGAATAATCATCGAAATGATAAAAGATGTTTGTTGCATACACATCCACGGAGGCAGATTATAAGGGATCAAAACAACTGGCCAAATGCTATAACTCGTACTCAAAGTCCCAAATGGGTTGAATCCATCGGCAGCCAATCCCAATCGAACATTCCTAGGATCACCTGAGAAATCTGGATGTAATGAATCAAATGTCTTCCACGATTGGGAATCTCGTGGATGTCTCATTAACCCATCATTGTTATTATCTACAGCATGCCACTTCATGTTTTCGGCGGTTTTTGATGACATGAATAATCTTTGCAATCGAGGCTTCAAAGGAAAGTAACGCAAAACTTTTGCAGGTGTGTTCCTTTTCTTCTTCTCCGTGAAATTATGTTCAGTCATACTTCCAACATCACCCTTTGACTGCCATCTAGAAGAAGAACATTTCTTACAATTCTGTCTACTTGAATCCTCTCCCCAGTAAAGCATACAATCATTGGGACACGCATGTATTTTTGTATAATTCAGACCAAGCTTGTTAACAACTTTTTTCATATCATAAAACGATTCTGGGATTTTTGCTTCAGGAAATGCATCACGAATCAATTCCAATAACATGGACATTGCCTTATTTGTAATTCCACATAGACATTTGATATGGTACAACTTCAGTAGAAATGAAAGCTTTAAATATTTCAAACACCCACTATACAACTCTTGATTTCCATCGTCAACTAAATCATGAAATGCATTTTCCTCACTGAAGTTTTCCCTTACATTTGGCTCCACAGAATCAAGAGGATCCAATGATATGTTACAATCTTGATCTGCTTGTGTTACAGTCTCAGAAACATCACTTGTCACATTGCAATTTGTAGCACCCTCTTCTGGTTGTTCTGATATGTTTTGATGCTCATAGTGGTGTCTTGCAGTGCCGAATGCATCATTTATGAGGTTTTGCATTTCATTTTCCATTGTCGAAGAACTTGGGACCTCATTCTGTGGATTAACATCAGTCCTCAATCTTTCTGTATTGTTTGATTCTCCATGCCAAATCCAACACAAATATTGCTCAGGGAATTGCTTCAGTATTAAATGTTCATAAACTTCATCTCTCTTCAACCATGTTCTAAATTTACATTTAGGACATGGACATCTTATTCTCCCTTCAACGGATCGATTAGAAATTGCAAAATCTAAAAACCCATTCAAACCCTTAACATATTGAGATGTGTTCCTCGGTAATGTGATCTAGCTTTTATCCATGTATATCACAATGTGCCTACACAAAATATACGATAGTGTAAGATTACAGAAACATAATATAATAAAGATGAACCATTGGCCATAAAGTATGCATAATATAATAAAGATGATTCATTGACCACATTTACCATTTCAGACCAACTGAACAAGTCTGGTCCATAGGAGACAGCGTCAACACCTCATTTAGGAACAATAAGAATATCGGGATACACACTTATCATAACACCATCGATCACACATTTATGTTGCCTCAAACAACACCCCTTTGATGTGTGATCGAAACTGATCATAATGCATTTTAAATCAAGTTAACTACATTCACTGAAACCATTTTCACAATGGGTAATGTTTGTTTTATTGTTCTAGGGAAATCTAAATGGCCACATTTAAGTTTTGGGGTTCATCTTGTGATGGAAGCATGAGACATGGTGTTTGAATTTCTTGAATAAATTAGTGATAATGACCCTCCTAAGGTGGAGAGAATTATGTTAGTCATGGAAATGTGGAGAAAACTGTAGAGTGGATGTGGAGGAATCAAGGTTCCAAATAGAAACCTATAAGGGACATGTTTGGGGGTTCATAGGGAAGGCCAGGTGGAACTTCGATATGGTGTGTGAGGTAAATTAAGTAGTCCACCACTAATGGTTTCTAATTCATAATCTAGTCCATGAATATAAAACAAACAATAGTTGTTGTTTGGCACTTCATCTGATTTATGAGAGATGGAATGAAGCTGAAAAGAAAGGATCAGTGTATGAGTATTGCTGGGAAAAAGTTCATCATGTGGAAACTTTAAAGACAATTCATGCTATTCAAAAGTAATATTTTAGAAATGCTGGACTGTTGGATAGAAATGCGGGCTAGTCACATGATCTTCGATAAAGCCTGTATGGTTTGTTAAGTCATGCTATAACCATGAGGAATGGGTTATCCATTTCCACTTGGTTTATTCTCCCCCTTTCCTTATTTTTTCATTGAATTTACCCCACCTCTTGTAAATCATGGTTAGGGAACACAATAACTACTAACTGGGCTCTGATCGTATTACTTGAGCTGGATAGGCACTTTTTCAACCTTTTGTGTCCTAAAAACCCTGGACACCCCAAAAACTGTTCATACATCCAGTAAACATTTTGATATCCCAAAATTATCTATTTAAAGTAAAATTGAAATGAGAAAGTACCTGAAAAAATCATAGAATATCATACCCTCCCTAACATGAAATGTCTTAGCTTTGAGCCACATTTCAAAGTATCACTAAGCTTTGTCAGAAAAGAGATTGAACCACTATGCCTACATATTCATCTCCCCTCCCATGTCTCTTCTTTAATGGTACTATATAGTAATAAAAGCTTTGTTAAAAAAGAGATTGGACCACTATTCCTACATATTCATCTCCCCTCCCATGTCTCTTCTTTAATGGTACTATGTAGTAATAAAACTAGAACAAAAGGTACAATACTACCTTGCAAAACCATCCCATTGTGATCCATAAAATGAACTAGATTCTCTTAAAGGATGATTCGGCCTCCAACAAAAATTCAGCCACATGGACTCTATAGAGAAGTCTATGAAACATCACCTAAAATGAAACATAAAGAAATAATTCACATAAAGTCATACCATCATGGAATATCCAATATATTCCCCATCGGCCCGATCCTCTTCACAACACATTACTCAAAACGCTTGACACCATCTTACCATTTTTTCAAAACATTATCTCTAAATAGAAAATCACACGATAGAAAACTCACTTTGAAATCACGCTTTACACCTTAAAACACATTTTAAATGTTTAGGATAATTTATATCAACCACATTGGGAGATACATTCCGAGAAATAAAACCAATAATATATATAAAAAGATATACAATATTCAATTGATAAAATAATGAATAACAGATTAAAAAACATCCATGTTATCATGGAATTCAAATAATGGTAACATGAATATGGAAACTACCTAAAACTCAAGCCATGCTAAAATAGATGATGGAATCTCAAATTTTAATATTTTCAAATGCACACATATTCACCTTAACTCATATGTAATGATACCTAGTCCATATATACATATTAAGGTGTACAAATATGTATAAGGGATCTATACATATTTGACTATACTTTCATATACCCCTTTTCAATGATACACATATTCATTTTCATATACACATATAAGCACATATAGCCCCATGATATATATTAATACTTTCAAGGTTGAATATATATAAATGGAGAACTTATATATAGATTCTTAATTATGAATACACATGTAATCCTTTGATGATGACAGCTCAAACCTGCCAAAATAAAGACCAAAACACACTACAACGATATTTGGAATATAAAAATCACAATATCCCTAATTAAAATGTGGAAAAAATAAAAATTATATATAAATAAACCTGAAAATTATGGTGGGAGGACTGAAATTATGGTGCGGGGGTTGCCGGAGGCCGCGGGGGGTGTGGCGGTCGCCGGAGGGCGTGGGGGGCGCGAGGGGCGCGGGGGCGCGGGGGTCACCGGCGGTCGAGGGGGGGGGGGTGCAGGGTTCGCCGGGGGGCTCGGGGGCCGCGGCGGCCGCCGGAGGGCGCGGGTGTCGTCGGAGGGCGCGGGTGTCGCCGGAGGGCGCGGGTGTCGCCGGAGGTAGCGGGACGGGGATCGGGGAAGAGGGGAGGGTTTGTGAGGGGGATCGGGGAAGACGGGTATGCAATAGGGGAGGGGAAAGCGTCGCGGCTTTTCAAAATAGGTTGGGTTTCGCGGCGGTTTGTTAAAAACCGCCGCGAAATCTTTCACGGATAACGTTTAGCGGCGGTTTTGTGAACCGCCGCCACAAAACCGCCGCTAAACACTGTTTATGTTGTAGTGTTAGATTATGTGTCACCCTTTTCATATGAGAATGCATTGGACTTAGTAAGTGATGGGCGGAACCCGCTATATCCCCTGATACATCGGTAGGTCTCATGAGACAAACTAGTGTCTTAGCACAAGGCCTTGACAAAATTATTATTTGTAGTATTGGAACAAGGCCTTAACTATGTGGTTATGATGTCCAGAATTATGAATTACATCATTATGAAATTTTCTATTGATATTACATGCGATTATTAGACTAGTAGAATATCCATGTGAATAAGTAAATGGAATTATTTTATTTATCTTTTCCATATTATGCTGAAGTTTAAGTTTAAAATCCTTGTGTTTTAATATTATACATTGTCTTAAATTATTATGCTTATTTATGATAGTTTCCACTATATTGTTATCCTTACTGAGCATCTGAGCTCACCCCTTTCTTATGTTTTCTTTTTCACAGGATGTAAATAATTATATTATGATTGACCTACAGGGATAGGATAAGGTATATTAGTGTGTTCAAAGGGGACACAATGTTGTTGTTTTTTTATTTCATGATGTAATGTAAACCATATATATGTATCTAGTACATCTAAGGCTAATAAACTAATTGGTATTTCAAGACATGATCTCTTGTGATCATGGAAATGTTATATAATAATGCACTGACTCTGGGTAACTAGGGTCAGGGGTGTTGCAGTTGGTATCATAGGAAGTTTAGTACAAACCTTGGAAACAAGATTTAGATAAACTCTTAAAAGAGAACATTACCCTAAGATAGACATTGAGGATTAATATAGAATAATATCCAAAAAAATAGTGTAAACAATATGTGGGTTTTCCAAGAAAATACATCCCTGTATGGATAAAAACAGGTAGAGGTGGCTCTGGCACATATGTACCTAGGATTGAAAACTCCAAAAAGGAGTTTCGGGCTTGACCCAGGGTATCCACGTACACGACAACAGGCCTTGCTGCACTCTTGGTATTTACACTCCTGAGGGATATGATTAGGATAATTCATGTTTTCTTTACAAACTTATTTGAAGGATTTTAATATAAGATGATAATAAATATACATAATTAATCCTAAGGTGTATTAGATTGAAAATAAGTTGTTATGATATTCTCTAAATTATTTTATGACTATTGTTACTCACACTCTTCTTTCTGGTCTTAGTCAATGGATGGATTCAAAAGAAGTCATAGTAACATTGAAAATTATGTACAAGGTGGGAATAGTGGTGGAAATGAGAAACGAAATTGAATGTTTATAGGTTTAAAATATATCGTGTTCATGCTGAATCAATTTTCCAAGAATATGATCCACAATACATTAACCAACTCTCAAAATCAAAAAAGAAGAGAAAGGTGGAGAATAATAAGAACTTCTGTAGTGGAGACCATATAGAAAAAAGATCATTTTCCATTATGCAGGAAATATGTAAGGAGACACCCAGGAAAGTGTCTCAATGGAACACAAAAATTATTTATTTAATGGAAAGAAGGATATAAAGTAAAGAATTATCCAGTAAAATTGAAGAGTACTATGGAATAAAATAAAAATGATCCTAAGAATCCATTTACACTCATTTTTCAAAAATATAGGGGACCTAGGCATTACCTGAGTCAATTTCCTATTCTATAGGATAACCTCTAAGTCAAGGAAGAACCTATGTGGAAATAAATGGATGGAAAAAATTTTAAAAGTATTAATGATCTATGTTGATGTGATTACTTTGGAAGAATTTTCTCTTGTATGTGTAACCCTACTATTTGTTATATGAAAATTATATTTGAGGAAGAATTATATTTTCTTTTTTTGGATATAGTTATAAAGAACCATTTGGGTTTATATAATCCTTTAATTTGAGTAAATTATGGGTTATTACTTTTTGGGAAGAAAATGCATGGTATGAGATACCATTTGTGATTAAAATATTTTATGGTTATTTTTTAGGAATTTATCTCTTTTTTGGAATGTTATAAAGTTATATAGTTTTTGAAAAAGTACAACACATAGACCGTGTGACAACCCATCGCGTCAGAAAAAGCTGTGGGAATCGAACCCACAACTAAAGTGCGATTGGGATTTATCGCCTACCACTGGACTACGTGAAGTCCTCGGTTAGTATGAATATTTCCTTTTAGTTAAATGATTTTATGGATCAATAATATGTTGATCTTGGGAACTTATTATTTATCCTTAGTATAGGAAAATGATTTGGTGATTAAGTGATAAATGTTATTTTGGAAGACGTTCTCTCTTTTAGGAACACTATATGCCTAAGAAAAATAGAATACTATGGGATTTCATTTGAGGGGTAATGGTTGATTTTTTTATTTAGGAAGAATGTATGTTTTTATTGTGGACTTATAAAGATTTTTATTATTTATGCAAATGATTAACCTATCATAGAGAATATGTGATTAGGTTAATTACTTTTATGTATGTGACTTTAAGAGTAGTCGATGTTATTTGGAGGTAAATGTTAAGATTTATCATGGAAGACTACGTGATCAAATCCTTCTGAATTTTGGGTTTCAAACTTAGTTTGGATTATTTTGATGAATTTTAATGATAATTGTTTTTTGAATGGTCTTTTGGTAATTTTGGGTATTGTTTGTTTAATTTGGGAGATTAAGAGTAGTATTTCTTTCTATAAAGGATTGTCCTTTTGGGGGATCATCTGATCTTGTACTAACCATTTTGGTTTTGGTTAATATCTAAAGACAAGATAAATATATAGTTCATATTTTGTGGATTATTTGATTTTATAGAAGTTGATTCTGGTGCTTCAAGTGTGACCAAGTCATCTTGAATAATCATCGTTTGTAGAAAAGATGAGTTTGTGGTTGAAATTTATTAAAGGATGAAACTCTACTTGAAAAGTAAGTATATCTCCATATGTTCTTAGTCAATATTGTAAATAAATTCCAAAAAACTATTAAAAGGAAATTAAAATAAAAACGTTTTCTGTTTACTCTTCCTAATGGGTAGTCAAAGTCCGTTTAACCCATCACATGTTTATGGTTTTCTGGTAGTTAACTCTTTACTGATAATGTTTTCTATCACTCTCCATCAGAACTTTATGGTTTGTTTTCTATTCCATATCCATGTTTTCCTACATGGAACCCCAGTATGGGTTATCTCGAGTGACATTTTTACTTATCTTTCTTTCTTTTAAAGTTATAATTTTATTGACTCTTTTTCCGATGTGGGATTTCAAAAAAGATGTTTTCAAATGTCATACCCCTAGTTTTTGTTTCTGAGTTTAAATTTAGAGGATAAAATTATTTGAAGGAGGGGAGAATGTAATACTCCAAGATTTCATATTAAGTTATATCATTAAAATAATACAATAGCTTATACTGCACGCAACAGTGAATTGGTTTACATTATATAGAAGATTGTTTTTCTGCAAAACAACACTTTAATTATCCAATGATATATTTACAACAAAAAAATTAAATATGTTAATATAAATAGTAATAAATAAATTTTAAATTTCATTTATAATTCTATCATATAAATAAACCATATATTATAAAGAAATTTATAAGTTTCATTAAAATATAAGTACTATTTTGATAAAGGAACTACTTTTTATGTCCTTTTTTGAACAATAATAAAATTAATTTTAGACACTATTATAAATTCAATTAGGTGAAATTGACTTAATTTTTGAATTCAGAATAACAATATTATATTAGGGTGAAAGTTTGGTAATTTTATGTGAAGTTTCATTTTTTTAATGAATAGTGAAAAATACTGTGTTTTAATTCCAAACTTCTTTTTCACCCAATTTATTTATATTTTTAGATTATCCTCTTATTTGGTTTTAGAGTATATATAGATTATATTTTTTATTATTTTATATAATTTTGGTCATTGGAAGTAATTTCACATTTAAATTGGACATAAACACACGTCAATCTTTCCATAGTTTCTACTTCTTAAAAACTTGCTTTTTGATGAAACTTACATGTCTTTAATTTGGTAAAATAGACCTCATTTTTAAATTCTAAATAAAAAAAATTACCTTAGGTTGAATTTTTGTCATCTTTCTGAAAACATTCAATTTTTGATGAATAGTGAAAAACACTGTGTTATTGTTTAAAACCAAAATTTATTTAAATAATTATTATTTTTATTTAAATTTATTTTAAAGTCAAAATAGATACACAATACATATATTAGTTCAATATAATTAATTCAATTCCTTTTATAAAAATATTATATGTATAAAATTTTATTGAACTTTTTAACGTCTTTTACCCACCTTCTAGGCACATTTGCAAATTTGCATAAAATGTAATTTTACCACTTCTATGAATTTTATTTTAAAAAATCTGAGAGCCACATTTTAAATCAGTAAGTAAAATGTGGTTCAATAGTACGAAAATAATATTTGGTGAATTGTAACTTTTGAATTTTATTTACCACAGTTAAAAGTAAATATGGTAATTAAAGGTAAAAATGATATTATAATTACCCTAACACATGTCCTAATTCTATTGGATAAGTTTTTTTTTTTGACCAAAATAAACCATAGGAATAAATTATGATCCTATTTGATCTAATTGGATTAGATTATGACATTTATTATTATTTTATTTAAAGAAGAGTTAAAAGTGTAAAATTCAAAGTTTAATAATCAAATAATTTTTAATATAGGGTTATATATAAGATAAATTTGACTATAAATATTCATTAGAAAGATAAAAATATTTTCTACATCATCGTATTTTATTTATAATTTTTATACATTAAATAATTAAATTTATTTATGACATAATGATGATTCATTAATTACCTTATTAATGAAAGATTAAAATAATTGATATTATAAATATCGAAATAAATGTAAATTGAGACTTTTGATGATTTACACTAATTTTTTTGGTTAATAAGACATTTTAGGTTTTATTTAATATTTTTTTTAATTAATCAACTTTTTTTAAATTTCACAAAAACCAAATACTAAATAGTGTCAAAATTGACATAATCGAGTTTTTAAAACAAATACTATATTATTAAATGATATAATATTCCTAAAAATATAAGGTTAGGCCAAAGTAATTTTATAATTATAGGTATGTCATTAATTAATCACTTGAGGTTCTCTTGTCATTTTATAGTATGTTTATTAACCATGTAATATAAAAATATAAGAATACATGGTAAAAGTTAAACTATTTAACTAAAAATTAAATCTAAAAGGTAAGGTTAATATGGTGACCTAAACTTTTCAAAAACATATTGGTTGATAATATTTATACCAATACCCACCTTATCATAGAAATAAATCCATTTGGATCCATTATAAACCGAAAATGATTTTATAATAAAATAATATTTCAAGATTTTCCTAAAGTGACCCTCACATCTCTTATAAAAGGGTACTTCCCCTTCTCTTAATTTCACACCTCCAGATCCATTTGGATCAGACAACCCCTACTCAAATATCCTACCAAATACCATCAATTGAAACTATAGGCATTACTTTGATCCCAAAGCCAACCTAGGGATCCTTTTTGATAATCAAAAGGAAGCACCCAAAAAAGAGGTAATAATTTCATCACCTCTTCTAATGTTTTTTTCTTACTCCACTTAATCATTCTTTGTTGTTTCCATAAAAAAAATACAGTACCTTCTACATAATCTGATGTTTTTATAAATATGTTACAACCATATTCATTATTCTATCCATCCTATGAATAACAAAGTCATCATACGTGTGTACGTACAGATTACCATCTCCACGTCGTGGTGTAGTTTGTTATTCAAAACCTAGTTATTTTTATGGGTATAATAATGAGTATAATTGATGTAAATAATAAAACTAACATGTTAATTATTCTTTATATATGATATAACATCCAATTACATACAATTTCACCATCAATAGAATGATATTTTCGCTCGTGCGTACGTACGGATTACCGTCTCCACGAACGTGATGAGATTCATTCCCCAACGTAACCATTCAAGAATAATTTTAATTTTATGATTAAAAATAATGTGTAAGAACTTAATATAATTCTTTATATAAATAAAATACAACCTATCCATAACAAACATGACTTATGTAACAAAATATATAAAGGAAAACAAATCAGTAAACACCCGAAACAATGATACTACTAAAATATTATTAACAAAGAAATATTAGAAGATCATATATGATGTCATATTTAGGTATGTGGTACTTTTATAATTTGAAAAAAATTATTTAACTATTGTAAATTAGGTTAACTTACCTTCAACTAAGGAAACATACAAGGTAAGGGGTTTTTATCTCACTTTTTATTCCTGTGAGATTCATGCTATATTTGCCACAATTTCCTTTTGTGTTGGTATGTACTGACCATGAATGTATTACATGTATAATATACTTTAATTTATGGGTATTTACATATTCATTTTATTATCCTTCTTTCATGGGGTGTATGTTTCGTAAGTTACCAAATTGGTAGGGGAATTTCTAATTTCAATTTCTACTCATTGGGTTTTACGCAAACTTCATTGATTATTTTACTCCAAGATTATGTGTAAAATAGCTATTTACTTATTTATGTAGTAATTTATACTCCCATTTGTGTGGATATAATTTTTATATACATAATAACTCCATTGATAAATTCTCAAGTCATTTATATGAACTTGATAAGGGTAATCTTAACTCAAATTCAATTCTTTGAGTTAAACATCCAAGTCATTGGTTTTGTTTTTACAACAACATGTGTGAATGTCCTATAATTGATTTACACTTAATATCCAATCATATTGAGTGTATTTTTATTTTTCACACATAATTATGTCATTTATTTATCCTTAATCTAAGGATATAGTCTTTATAAGGGATTTCGTCTCAATATACATTCCATTGAGACTTCTTTGTTGTTATGCACCAATTCACTTTTATATGGTGTATATAATGTCCTTTGACATATTATATCATGAATCCCTATATTCTAATGATATTATAAATTTTTTATTAATGTTATTCCTCAATTATTTTTATTCAAGTGTCTTTCATTTGGTTAGGAACTCTTTAACTAAAATATCATTTTAAACGTTTTAATGATTTATTCTTCTAAATCATTCTCATTAATGTCCATGTTTTAAAAATGGTTTTAAGGATTTATTTGTATGGACATTAAAGTTTTAAAATTAAAATTCCTTTCAAAAGTTTCAAAGTGGTATGGGACACTTTGATTCAAAAATCTCTTTTAAATGAATTCTTGCATAAATAGTGTAACTTTTAAATGTTTTCAAGAAAAATGGGATATTTCTCTCAAATATTTTTAATGATTATTTTCATCTATTTCAATATCATTAATTGTATTTTATTCTTGATTTAGGTTGATTTATTATAATACAATCTTCCATATTTTATTTAATGAGATATGTTTTACTGTGGATGTGCTTTTTTTATACCATTCATGGTTTGTGGTTAAAGTATTGACATTTCTTATGTTAGTTTTAATACGAATGTTTAGATTATGTTTCACCCTTTTCATATGAAGAATTCATTAGATGAGTAAGTGATGGGAAGAACCCACTATTTCTCATGATGTATCGGTGGGTCTCATGAGACAAACTAGTGTCTTGGCACAAGACCTTAACAAAATTATTATTTGTAGTCTTGGCATAAGTACTTAACTATGTGGTTATGATGTCCGACGTTATGAATTCCATCATTATGAAATTATCTATTGATATTACATGTGATTATTAAACTAGTAGAATATCCATGTGAATAAGTAAATGGAATTATTTGATTTATCTTTTCCATATTATGCATAAGTTTAAGTTTAAAATGCTTCTATTTTAGTCTTATACATTGCCTTAAATGTTTGTGCTTATTTATGAAAGTTTATTCTATATTGTTATCCATTCTGAGCATCTGATCTCACCCCTTTCTTATGTTTTATTTTTTCCAGGATGTGAAGAAGTATATTATGATTGACCTGTAGTGATAGGCTAAGGCATATAAGTTTGTTCAAAGGGGACACAATGTTTTTGTTGTTTTTTATTTCATGTTGTACTGTAAAACTTATGTATGTATCTACTACTTCCAAGGATACTAAACTAATCGGTCTTTTGAGACTTGATCCCTTGTGATCATTCCAATTTTATGTAATAATTCACTGACTCTGGCTAAATAGGGTCAGGGTGTTATAGTTGGTATCATTGAAAGTTTAGTACAAACCTTGGAAACAAGATTTAGATAAACTCTGATTAGATAACATTACCCTAAGATCAACATTGAGGATTATTATAGAAGAACATCCAATAAATTTGGTAGTGTAATAAATATGTGTGTTTTCTAAGAAAACACATCCCTGCCTAGATAAAAACAGGTAGAGGTGACTCTGGAACAGATGTACCTAGGATTGAAAACTCCAACAAGGAGTTTTGGGTTTGACCCAGGGTATCCTGGTACACGACAACAGGCCTTGCTGCACTCTTGGTATTGATACCTCGAGGGATATGCTTAGGATAATTCATGTTTTCTTTAAAAACTGATTTGAAGTATTTTAATATAAGATGATAATAAATAACCTTGGTTAATGATAAGGTGTTTTAGATTTAAAATAAGGTGTCATGATATTCTCTAAATTATTTTATGACTATTGTTACTCACACTCTACTTTCTAGTTTTAGTCAATGGATGGATTCCAATGAAGTCATAGTAACATTTAAAATAATGTACAAGGTGGGAACAATAGTGGAAATGAGCAATGAAATGGAATATTGATAGGTATAAAATATATCATGTTCATACTAAAACAATTTTCCAAGAATATGATCAACAACATATACATTATCCAACTCTCAAACTCAACAAAGAAGAGAAAGGTGGAGAATGATAAGAGCTCCAGTAGTGGATACCATAGAGAAAAGAAAGATCATTTTCCATCATGCAGGAAATATGGAAGGAGACACCTAGGAAAGTGTCTCAATAGAACACAAAAATTATTTATTTATGGGAAATAAGGACATAAAGTAAATAATTTTCAAGGAAAATTAAAGAGTACTATAGAATAAAATAAAAATGATCCTAATAATCCATTTACACACATTTGTCGTAAATATATGGGACCTAGGAATTACATGAGTCAATTTCCTATTCTATAGGATAACCTCTAAGTCAAGGAAGAACCTATGTGGAAATAAATGTATGGAAAATGTTTAAAAGTATTAATGATTTTTTTTATGGGATTACTTTGGAAGACTTTTCTCTTGTATGTGTAACCCTGCAGTTTGTTATGTGAAAATTATATTTGAGGAAGAATTTTCTTTTCTTTGTTGGATATATTTATAAAGAACCATTTGGGTTTATATAATCCTTGAATTTGAGACAATTACAGGTTATTACTTTTTGGGAAGAAAATGCATGGTATGAGATAACATTTGTGATTAAAATATTTTATGGTTATTTTTTAGGAATTTATCTCTTTTTTGGAATGTTATAAAATTATATAGTTTTTGAAAAAGTACAACACGTAGACCATGTGTCAACCCATCGCGTCAGAAAAAGATGCAGGAATCGAACCCACAACCAAAGTGCGATTATGATTTATCACCTACCACTGGACTAAGTGAAGTCCTTGGTTAGTATGACTATTTCCTTTTAGTTAAATGGTTTTATGGATCAAGAATATGTTGATTTTGGGAACTTATGATTTTCCCTTAGTATAGTAAAGTGATTTGGTGATTAAGTGATAAATGTTATTTTGGAAGACGTTCTCTCTTATGGGAACACTATATGCCTAAGGAAAATAGAATACTATGGGATTCATGTGAGGGGTAATGGTTGATTTTTTATTTTGGAAGAATGTATTTTTTTTTTGTGGACTTATAGAGATTTCGGTAATTTATGGAAATGATTAACCTATCATAGAGAATATGTGATTAGGTTATTTACTTTTAAGTTTGTGACTTTAAGAGTAGTCGGTGTTATTTGGAGGTAAATTTTAAGATTTATCATGGAAGACTACGTGATCAAATACTTCTGAATTTTGGGTTTCAAACTTAGTTTGGATTATTTTGATGAATTTTAAGAATAGTTGTTTTTTGAATGGTCTTTGGGTAATTTTGGGTATTGTTTGTTTACTTTTAGAGATAAAGAGTAGTATTTATTTCTATAAAGGATTTTCCTTTTGTGGGATCATCTGATTTTGTACTAACCATTTTGGTTTTGGTTAATGTCTAAAGACAAGGGAAATGTATAGTTCATCTTTTGTGGATTATGTGATTATCTAGAAGTTGATTCTAGTGCTTCTGGTTTGACCAAGTCATCATGAATAATCCTCATTTTTAGAAAAGATGAGTTTGTGGTTGAAATTTTTTAAAGGATGAAACTCTACTTGAAAAGTAAGTATATCTCCATATGTTCTTAGTCAATCTCATAAATAAATTCCAAAAAAATATTAAAAGAATATTAAAACAAAAACATTTTCTGTTTACTCTTCCTACTGGGTAATCAAAGTCCATTTAACCCATCACATGTTTATGTGGTTCTTGTATAATTTAATAACAATTATTTAACTATTATAAAGGAGGTTAACGTACCCTCAACTAAGGAAAAGTAAAAGGTAAGGGGTTTTCATCTCACTTTTTATTCCTGTGAGATTCAAGATATATTTTCCACAATTTCCGTTTGTGTGGTGTATGTAATGACCATGATTTTATTATTTGTATAATATACTTTAATTTATGGGTATTTACATATTCATTTTATTGTAATGTCCTGGATCTAGGTGCCACTCAACGGGTTCCCCAAACCTAGTTCACCACATGACCTCAAGCTCATTTCCCCAAACTCCAGAGGCTACCGACTAGCAGTGAGGGCCCAGGTCTGTTAGTGGGGAAACTATGCCCTCATTTGTCAAAGTGTAGTATAGCAGAATGAAATAAAACATACAACAATAGCGGAAGCAGTAACAGTGTATACAACTGAAATGGATAACTGATAAAAATGGAACTAGCAGTCATATATATATGAATATGCAGCATGTCACTATTCTATAAAACAACCAAAACATGTTACCCAATCAATAAAATACAACTGAAGTACAAGTACAGAAGAGAAAAATAGAACAGACTGCGGCATCGCGAGCCAATGCTCGGTCCCATGCTCTCCTACACCCCAGCAACAATCAAGTACCTGTATAGGGACCCTTGACCTTATCTACACCTGTAGAAATGTAATCTGTCTGGGCCGAAAAGCATGGCCCAAATAGGGTGTGAGAAATATATCTCAGTAGGAACCCACCAAAGGCCCGTGACCAACTTTGTGAAAGCATGCAACAACAGTGTGCAGTATTAAAATCAAATAAACTAAGCAATACTCAAAAGTAACTAACTTAATAGTTAAATTTCCATTTAATTATTCATTTAATCCATTAAATATAAGAAAACACCACAGTGCATTTATAAGTAATATTCAGTGTCCTCAGACATGCAAACCTTTACCCTCAGGTAATCAGAATCCAACCCGCAGGTAATTTCCCATAGGCATAACAGATTTTTCCATCAGGCGTATGTAGTATCGCCCTCAGGCACAGAGTCTATTTCCCACAGGCATGAAAAGAAGTTTCCCTCAGGCTAAGATAACAACTGCCCTTAGGCTAAGTAAAACAATGTCCACATGTTAAGTAAAACACTGCCCTCGGGCGCAAGTAACCAGGCCATGCCCAACTTGTAAACAAACATTCACATTCAATTCCACTCAAGACACAAGTAATGAAAAATATAAACAAGGCATACCCTCAAGTATCCTGACCAAACGGCTAAACAGAGGAACGCACCCCCGGGGTGGTCCTGGATCCAAGCACTAATCCCAAAAAATAGTTTTAGAGCTTTATTTAATCCCCTATACAATTCTAGGTATTTAACATAGCCACGACCTCAGCCACACGACACCCCATCTATGGGTTCTTAGCTCAAAAACACACAAAATGCACAATAGTTGGAAATAAACACCAAGCCACCTACCTTAAACACCCACAAACGATATACGCGAACGATGCCTTCTGAAACATCAAAGAATGTCATAGATCTGAGGTAAAATAATTCTCTCTTAAATGAAAATAACTCCCATTAGGGGAAGAATTGGCAAGAACTACTCAAGGAGAAGGGAGGGCATACCCGCATGGTTCCAACGAGATCATCGGAGGCGGAAACGGATTCTAGACATGCGCTCGGCGGATCTCCAAAGCTCCGGCCTTCCTCTCCTGAGCTCTCTTCCCGTTCTAAGCCTTCCCTATGAATAGGGGAGGCTACTGGCCATTTTAAGAGAAAAAAAAACAAAGTACACGGCGTGTATTTCTAAGTACACGGTGTGTACTTCCCATTTTCTAATTGTTCCTCTGGCAGCTTCCCGCCAGAATGGCACTGTTCACCTGCTGACATGACCACACGGTGTGTCTACATGAGTACACGGCATGTGCTGCCCCACAGCTGGCCACCGCCTTACTATTCACCTGCCGACTGACTACATGGCGTGTAAAGGACCACTACACGACGTGTAGTCAGTTCCTACACACTTTATCGCCGACGTGGCCACACGTCCCGTGTACTCATCCCACATGGCCAGAATTACATGGAGTGTGGAAAAGTACACGGTGTGTACTTCCAAAATTTAGGATTTTTCCCATTTTCCTTATTTTCTCAAAAACACTTAAGGAAAAGAGACAAGAAAAAACTCGTACCTCAAAAATAAGAACCGGGTTCTTACAAACATCCCCCCTTAAAGCAATTTGTCCCGGAATTTCCCTTCCAAGGGTGGTGAAGATATAGCTCAGAACAGCTCTGGCCACTGAGCACATACGTCGGTCTCCCACTCCCAAGTTTCATCATGCACTCAGCCATGTTGCCATAGCACCCGTACGAGAGGAACTGACCGGCCTCGGAGAACCTTCGTGCTCCTTTCAATAATACGAATCGGATGCTCCTCAAAGGACGCATCCATCTGAAGCTCAACCTCCTCTGGCTGAAGGATGTGAGATGGGTCTGAATGATAGTGGTGCAACTGAGATACATGGAAGACGTCATGCATGGCCCGTTACCTCTGTGGTAACTATAAACTATAGGCAACCGGCCCGACTCTCTCCAGAATCTAAAATGGCCCCACATACCTCGGTGAATGTTTACCCTGTCTCCTGATCCACCTGTGTCCCAGTCTCGGCACAACACGTAAGAAAACTTGATCCCCAACCACGAACTCCAAAGGTCGTCTGTGGAAATTGGCATAAGATTTCTGACGAGACTGCGCGGTAGCCATCCACTTTTGAATCAACTGGACCTACTCAGAAGTCTCCTACAT
This sequence comes from Viscum album, assembly GCA_963277665.1. Taxonomy (NCBI): domain Eukaryota; kingdom Viridiplantae; phylum Streptophyta; class Magnoliopsida; order Santalales; family Viscaceae; genus Viscum; species Viscum album. Next base: position 1,073,360,423 of record OY728134.1, read on the forward strand.
GAGACGTTGTCCCAGTAAAGCTGCCTCACCTACTTCTGACCAGCACAAAGGTGATTGGAATGGCCTACCATATAAATCATTGTAAGGTGTCATCACGATAGTTTCCTGAAGACTGTTATTGTAGGAAAACTCGACTAGGGGTATATGCTTCTCCCAAGAGACCCCAAATTCTAGGACGTATGCACGCAGCATGTCCTCAAGCACCTGTATTGTATGCTCTGACTGGCCATCTGTCTTAGGGTGGTATGTTGTGCTCAGAAGCACCTGTGTACTCAGTGCCCTCTGAAAACTCTTCCAGAAATGATATGTGAAGTGGGCATCCCTATCTGAAACGATAGAACGAGGGACCCCATGAAGACAGACGATCTCTCAGATACATAACTTTCAGATCTCGTCAACCCCGAAGGTCTCCTTGATCAGAAAAAAGTGAGCTACCTTCGTGAGTCTGTCCACAACAACCCACATGGCATCATTGACTCCAGATGACCTCGGAAACCCTGTCACTAAATCCATCGCGACATCATCCCATTTCCACTCCGTAATGGGTAACTGTTGTAACAGTCCGGCTGGCCTCTAGTGCTCTGCCTTCACCTGCTGACAGGTGGAACACCTCATAACAAAACTAGCTACATATCTCTTCATACTCGGCCACCAGTACTGATGTCTCAAGTCACGGTACATCTTGGTAACCCCGGGATGAAATGTCCAAGCTGAATCATGAAACTCTTGCATCATCTCCTCGTGTATATCCCCTGGAACCCATACTTGTCCATGGAAACGCAGAACCTCATCACTGCCTATCGTCCAACCAGGAGGAGGGTCCTCACTTGCCAGCGACTCCCGTAGAACTAGGCCTTCAGAATCCGATAGCTGTCTCATCCTCACTCTATCCAGGAGGGTAGAAGTCACAGATAAAGATGAAATATAGGTTTTCCCCTGACTATCGTGCACCTCCAAATGCATATTAGAGAACAAAGCCATAAGCTTCCACTCACCACTGGCCTCCTGCACTGCCTGTATCTGAGTCTTCTTGCTCAGTACATCAGCTACTGCATTACCTTTACGAGGTGTATAGGTAAGCTCAAAATTGAAGGACTGTAGGTATTCGACCCACCTCCTCTGCCTCAAATTCAAGTCACGTTGAGTAAAGATATACTTGAGGATTTTGTGGTCGGTGAAAACCACAAAATGGTCTCCCAATAGATAATGCCTCCAATAGTGTAACGCATGAACAACTGTAGCTAACTCGAGATCATGCGTCGGGTAATTCCTCTCATGTGGTCTCAACTGTCGAGACCTGTACGCAACAACTCGATCACCCTGAATCAACACTTATCCCAACCCAATACCTAATGCGTCATAGTAAACTATGTAGCTCTTCCCCTACTCTGGGAGTATTAGGATCGGTGCTGATTTCAACCTTCCTTTCAGGTCCTGAAAGGCTATATCGCAAGATTCCGACCAAACGAACTTCACACCCTTCTTATTCAAACCCATCAATGGTGCTTCTAAGCGGGAGAAGTCCTATATGAAGTGTTTGTAGTAACCACCCAGCCCTAAGAAACTCTATATCTCAAACACATTCTTAGGCTGCTCCTAAGAAACTACTTCTCTCACCTTCTATGGATCTTCTGCAACTCCTTCCCCTGAGATAATATAACCCAAGAAGTGAATCTGGTCCATCCAAAAGTGTCACTTTGAGAGCATACCATATATCTGATGCTCTCTCAGTGTACTCAATACGATATCAAGATGGGTGGCATGGTCATGTCGAGTGTGAGAGTACACCAAGAAGTCATCCATGAATACTGCCACAAAAGAATCAAGATAAAGATGGAACACTCGATTCATCAGATCCATGAAAACTTTTGGCGCATTCGTGAGTCCGGATGGCATAACCAAGTACTCGTATAGACCATATCTGCTCTGAAAAGTTGTAAGCGGTATATTCGATGGTCTCACATGAAGCTAATGATATCTGTACCTCAAGTAAATCTTTGAGAACACTCGTGATCCACGAAGTTGATCAAAAATATCATCATTCCTTGACAAAGTATATTGGTTCTTGACCATCAACTGGTTCAGCTTCCGATAATCCACACAGAGTCTGAGGGTACCGTCCGTCTTATTCTCAAAAAGGACAGACGAACCTCATAGAGAAGTACTGGGTCAGATGAAACCCTTCACATGTAACTCCTCTAACTGCCTCTTGAGCTCTTGTAGCTCAGGTGTAGCCATCCTATAAGAAGGAATGGACACCGGTGCTGCTCCTGGCACAAGATCAAAAGAGAAATCCACCTCTTACTCCAGAGGTAGACCTGAAAAATCATTCAGGAAGACATCCCTGAAACGATCCACCACTAGAGGGAAATCCGCCTGAAAATTCCTCTGATCATCCAGATATAAACTCGCAATCTGGGCTGTGACTCCACCTCTCCCATGATGCTCTGGTCCAGCTTGACTCACCTGAATATCCCATTCACCCTTGTATAGAAACTCTCCTCCCTATGGTGATGTGAAACTCAGCCTGCGATGATAGCAGTCTACAAAGGCTCGAAAGGGAACCAACCAGTCCATCCTGAGAATGAAATCATAGCTCATAATCTCTAAGATATAGATGTCCCAAAGAAAGTGACACCCACTAACCTCAAGGGGCACTCCTTGCACTGACGCACACCAGTCGTTCTAGTCCCCAATGAAGTGTCTAGCGTCATGATATCAGAAGAAGAAGAAAAACAGAGCCCAAGGATCTCTATAATGGGAGCAGATATGAAACTATGTGTAACACACGTATCAAAAAGTACTGAAGATAAGACAGAAGCTACTAGAATAGTACCTCTAACTATAGAAGGTCCGGGATCCTACTCATGCTGGGTCTGTTTCACTGCATATGCATGCCCAGTGTCGCGGCTCTACGACATAGCCTGGATACCCTGAGCTATCCCACCCTGCAGCCTCTGAGATCTTAGTGTCTGGCTACTACGGCCATGACCACCATCTCTGCCTACACGCCCTGACATATTCCAATTCCCTGACTGGTAAGAAGCCACTGGTCCTGCTACCGCACACGGAGTCTGTAAAGAACCCCTCTCACTAGCCACTGGTGGAAAAACACTACAAAAGCGCTGCAGATGACCCATATTTCCGCAAGATCGGCACTCCACTTGGTCTCGTGGACACTGAGGTCTCTTGTGCCCCTCTTTAACAAACTGGTAGCACACGACCTGACCACCTGAACCATTCTTCTGACTGGTACTTCCACCCTAAGAGAATTTCATCTGTCTCTTCCTCTTACTAGCAGAAATAGTACCAGCAACTTGTGCTGAACCGCCCTGGCCCACACCACTAGATTCCTGCAGGTTCCTCTCTGTAATCAGTGGCTGATTCACAATAGCATGTACTGAAGGCAACCTAAAAACATTTACCAGCGCTCGGATGTCCTAACGAAGACCATCCTCAAAACGTCTGGCCCTCAACATCTCATCACCCACCAGAACAGGTGCAAAACGCTGAAGCTCGATAAAGCGAGCAGAATAGTCCATCACCAACATAGCGCTCTGCTGCAGATTCATGAACTCTCGAGCTCTATCTGCCCTCAGCGTCTCTGGGAAGAAGAAATCATAGAAGACTGCCTGAAAATCTTCCCACACCATGTCTTTATGATACTATGACTGGGTGGTAACATCCCATGACCTCTTGGAGGAATCACGCAGCATATAAGTCACAAGCCTGACCCTCCCCCTGGAGGCATCTCGAGATGCTCGAAAATAGTCTACATCGACCCCAGCCAAGACTCTGCAGCCTGTGGTCCGCCATCCCCGGAAAAGGTAGGAAGATGATGCTGCTGGAAGATACGAGTCAGCTCAGCCATAGAAGTGGCAGCCTGCGGTTCTCCCTGAAAGTTCTGCATAAACCACATAAAGCCTTCACGGAACTGCGCCTACGCGTCTGTGTCCGGTATAACAGCTGGCGCCACATCTGGCTCTGTTGGAGGATCAACTGGTAGTCCATGGCCCACCATCTCTAAAGTATAATCATTTCCTCTCTCCTGGAGAACAACACGCGATCATCTAGGTGGAATGACACTACATGGTCAAAAACACGCCTTAGATAAAGATTTATCAAAGACTGAAGCGAAGGAACCACAAAGGTAACAAGAGGAAGAAAGAATTCCAATATTTTCAAAACAAGACTACACGATGTGTATAAAGACTACACGGCATTTACTTGACTTCCCCTCTCCTGCCCGGGTCCTTCTACACGGCTAATCCACACGACTCCCATTGAACAAGAACTACACGGCGTGTATAACATCTACACGGCGTGTATGGTGTTATTTTTCCAACTACCTGTGTCGTTTGTGACACGTCCGACTACTCGGCTTGCAACTACACGGCGTGTTACACCCGCACACGGTGTGTACACCACCCCGTTTTCCCACCCCACGGCTAAGTCCACACGGTCTGTCCTCGGACAAGACTACACGGCATGTCCCATAGGTACACGACGTGTACTAGACGAGCTTCACCGACCCGTGTTGTTAGTTACACGGTCGGACACACGAATCATACTACACGATGTGTTCTATAGACACACAGTGTGTATCCGAAAGGATCACACCAACCCATGTTGTTAATTACATGGTCGGGTCCCCAGGTCAGACTACACGGCAAGTTCCATAGTGGACACGGTGTGTATGTCATAAGGTCTCCTCCGTCCATGTTGTTTGTTACATGGGCGGACTCCAGGTCAACACCACATGGTGTGTACATCCAGTACACAGCGTGTTTTCCCGAAACATTTCCCTACCTCGTGTCACCGCCCACACGGTTTGTGAAACGGGAAGAGACTACACGGCGTGTATTCTAGGTACACGGTGTGTAATTAAAAAGTTTATATTTCTTCCCGAACAGAAGGCCATACACGGCGTGTTTAAAGATACTACATGGTGTTTATACTGGGTTTCCAAACATTATGCCTCTGAAACTTCTCCGGAACCCAGAAAATACCCAAAAACAACACCTAAGTGTCAAATTCCGACCCGTGAGGTCCATATTCTCCATGAATCAATGTTTGAAATCTTATCTATGTTATAACTAATAAACAGCTAATGATCCACCAAATTCTGGTTAGTGGGGGCCCATATGCTCCAAAAACCATAGTTTGGCGTCCATTCTATCAATCGTCTCACACAAGAAAATACCATATCACATAGTAGGTATTTTATCAAAGCAGCTATCACAACAGCATGATTTACTAGCACAACAACATGTGAATTCCTAATGCACCTACATGGCATGGAACTATGCATGGCATGTGATATCTAGAATTTGCCTATATGATGCATGAGATGGAATACCCTCATCTCATCGGGTTGAAACTAAATAGAACCCATAGATAAAATATAACCATCACAATCTCAAGTGCGTCACCCAACAATGAAAACATATCAACTGTAAAATTTTCAAAATCAAAAGAATTGCAAACATACGAGGTAGACAGGCTTTTCCATGTACACGGTTTAACTACACCCGAGCACATCTTATTACCAACTACCGTTCCGTCTTATCCTGACTAAGGATCCAAATAGTAAGTCAAAGAAAAGAACTCCTCTGATACCACTTTGTAATGTCCCAGATCCGGGTGCCACTCAACGGGTGCCCTGAACCTGGTTTCCCACATAACCTCAAGCGCATTTCCCTAAACGGATTCCAAACGTGTGCTCGGTGGATCTCCAAAGCTCTGGTGTTCCTCTCTCGAGCTCTCTTCCCATTCTAAGCCTTCCCTGTGAACAGGGGAGGCTACTGCCCATTTTAAGTGGAAAAAAAACAAAGTACACGGCGTGTATTTCCAAGTACACAGCGTGTACTTCCCATTTTTTAACTGTTCCTCTGGCGGCTTCCCGCCAGCGTGGCACTGTTAACCTGCCGACATGACCACACGGCGTGTCTACATGAGTACATGGCGTGTGCTGCCCCACAACTGTCCACCGCATTACTATTCGCCTGATGGCTGACTACACGGCGTGTAAAGGACCACTACATGGTGTGTAGTCGATTCCTACACCCTTCATCGCCGACATGGCCACACGCCATGTGTACTCATTCCACACTTCCAGAAGTACATGGCGTGTGGAAAAGTACACGGTGTGTACTTCCAAAATTTAGGATTTTTCCCATTTTCCTTATTTTCTCAAAAACATTTAAGGAAAAGAGAAAAGAAGAAACTCATACCTCAAAAATAAGAACCAAGTTCTTATATTATGATCCTTCTTTCATGGGTTGTATGTTTCGTAAGTAACCAAATCAGTAAAGGAATTTCTAATTTCAATTTCCACTCATTGGGTTTTATTCACACTTCATTGATTATTTTACTCTAAGATTATGTGTAAAATGACTATTTAATTAATTATGTAGTAATTTATTCTCCCCTTTGTGTGGATATAATTTTTATACACATAATAACTCCATTGATAAATTATCAAGTCATTGATATGAATATGATAAGGGTAATCTTGACTCAATTTCCATTCATTGAGTTAACCATCCAAGTCATTGGTTTTGTTTTTACAACAATACTTCTGAATGTCCTCAAATTGATTTACACTGAATATCCAATCATATTGAGTGTATTTTTATTTTTCACACATAATTATTTCAATGACTTATCCTTAATCTAAGTATACAGTCTTTATAAGGGATTTCGTCTCAATATACATTCCATTGAGACTTCTTAGTTGTTATGCGCCAATTCACTTTTATATGGTGTATATAATATCCTTTGACATATTATATCATGAATCACTTTATTCTAGTGATATTATAAAGTTTTTATTAGTTTTATTCCTCAATTATTTGTATTTCAGTGTCTTTCATTTGGTTAGGAACTCTTTAACTAAAATATAGTTTTAAATCTTTTATAGATTTATTCTTCTAAATATTTATCATTAATGTCCTTGTTTTAAAAATGGTTTTAAGGATTTATTTATATGGACATGAATGTTTTAAAATTAAAATTCCTTTCAAAATTTTAAAAGTGGTATAGGATACTATGATTCAAAAATATCTTTTAAATGACTTCTTGTATAAATAGTGCGACTTTAAATGTTTTCAAGAAAAATGGGATATTTATCTCAAATGGTTTTACTGATTATTTTCATCTATGTAAATATCATTAATTATATTTTATTCTTGATTGAGGTTGATTTATTATAATAAAATATTCCATATTGTATTTAATGAGTTATGTTTTACTGTGGATGTGATATTTTTATACCATTCATGGTTTGTGGTTAATGTATTGGCATCTCATATGTTGGTGTTAATACGAATGTTTAGATTATTTTTCACCCTTTTCATATGAGGAATGATTTGGATGTAGTAAGTGATGGGCGGAACCCACTATATCCCCTGGTGCATCAGTGGGTCTCATGAGACAAAGTAGTGTCTTGGCAGAAGGCCTTGACAAAATTATTATTTTTAGTCTTGGCACAAGGCCTTAACTATGTGGTTATGATGTCCAGCATTATGAATTCCATCATTATGAAATTAGCTATTGATATTACATGTGATTATTCGACTAGTATAATATCCATGTGAATAAGTAAATGGTATTATTTGATTTATCTTTTCTATATTATGTTGAAGTTTAAGTTTAAAAGGCTTGTGTTTTAGTCTTATACATTGCCTTAAATTTTTATGCTTATTTATGATAGTTTCCACTATATTGTTATCCTTACTGAGCATCCGATCTCACCCCTTTATTATGTTTTATTTTTTCCAGGATGTGTAGAAGTATATTATGATTGAGATTTAGAGATAGGCTAAGGCATATGAGTGTGTTCAAAGGGGAAACAATGTTGTTGTTGTTTTTTATTTCATGTTGTAATGTAAAACTTATGTATGTATCTAGTACTTCCAAAGCTACTAAACTCATCAGTCTTTCGAGACTTGATCTCTTTTTATCATACTAATTTAATGTAATAATGCACCAACTCTGGGTAACTAGGGTCAGGGCGTTACAAATATGTTCTTTACATTAATATTTTTCTTTTTAAGGATTGATATCCAATTATAGTTAGATGATGATAATATTATTTATCTAAAAAATATTTTATCAGATGAATGTCATGTTTTAAATTTATTCATAATGAATCATATTAAATGGTCTCCCACTAAAATTATGAAACCTTTTAAAATCCATTATATCCATTGATGGGACATGATCAATATTTCACCAATAAATGGGTCCACTTTGGTTTTTCTCTCATCACCTAGTTATTCAGGTATGACATCATCCTAATAATATAATATATAACTCTTTTATTGTTGAGTGAACAACTCTTTTTCCAATCCATCATATGGATAAACTAAACATTATTCCTATGGTTTCCTTCCTAGGGGTTTCTAAGATAAGTTTAACCCAAAGTAAATACCAAAAATGAGGAACCTAAATCTTAGATTCAACTCAATACATTATTTTCTTACATAAGATAAACTAGAAGAACCCTAATTTGGAAAAAAACCTGATTGGATGATCAATGTCTTAACAAGTGTTCACTTTTAAAGTAATCTAACACTTATTATTTTTTAAATGGTATTTAAATATGAAAATATTATCTCATTCATTCCCTTGAAATGTATGCATGCTTCAATTGATTTAGTCTGGAATTTGATTCCCTCCACCAAATTATTGTATTCGAATAATTTTGTTTTGAAACCCTTTACAAAACTCATAACTTGTATTACTAACCCAAATTAAAAGTAAACTATATTTATACACATCTAAATGAATATCATTTATAATGTATATAAATTTTTTTACATAAAGTCTTATAATTATATAAAATAAACAATCCCCATAAGAGTATGCTTGGAGTGAAAGATAGTCAACCCCCACTTTTCCTAATAAGGCACAATTCTCCAACACTGTGAGCAGTCCAACCCAATTTATATCTACCCAATGATACTTTACTTAATAGAGACTTCAATTACATCATAATTCTAACACCTAATGTGTATATCTATATTTAACAACTTAATTCAATATTATAACTCAATACATGAAAAATCCAAGGTGGAAAAAATTAAATCAATTATAATACCTAGAATGTAACTCTTTATATTTATGTATCCCAATTTAAAAAAACGGTTTAACATTTAAAATAATTCATAATAAATCAACTTTATTCATGAATAAAGCTGGTAATAAACTAAAAAACTGAACAATTTAAAATTTTAGACATGAGATAAACTATTTATGAATAATTCCCAAATAAAGAAGATTATAAATACTTTATAATTTGGTTATGCATTGTAGAAATTTTTTAAATAAATAAATATAAAATTTTATATTTATATCCAATATGGAATCGTTCATATTATCTTTTATATGAAATTTAGCTAAATATATAATTGTGAAATATTAATATTTTATATATGAATTATTCATATTGTATGTAAATATTATTAATATCACACATTTAATATTATTTAATCTTTGATCATATCAATTTTCAAAAAACCTTTCAATATTGTTTAAATAATTTTCCCAAATAAGGAATTTTAATTTAAACAATTTAAATTAATAATTATAAACAATTCATGATATTAAATATAAATTCCTTTATACTTTTCCTTATTTTGTAATTTAAAAACATTTTTTAAATTAAACTTATTATTTCAATATAAACATTTTATATCCAAATTATAAGCCATGCCATATAATTTGAAAATGCATTTAAAGTTAACATTTAAAATCATGGAATATTTGTTTAATATAAATTTCATAAATATTAATTAATTAATTATAAACATGTTATAATTAATTAACTTATAAATATTTTATAAACATCAAAAAATAATTTTTCTATGATTTATAAAAAATTTATAAATTATACAATTCAAACCATAATTTAAAAATAGATAAAATTGTTTTTTCATTGATATCATATCCTATAATATTCATTATATCATAAGTTGCAGCTTGGACTATTATCAATCATATTTTACGATAGATATTCTTCAGCTATGATATAATCTTTAAGCATCTGAGTGTGGCTTTTTATGATATTCATCATATCTTTTAGGTGATATGATGGTATGTTTGGAAACATTAAATCGGTTTCATCATACCTTATGATAGGTAATATCATACTATACAAAATAATAAAAAATCCAAGGATCTCAATGAATCACCCCATATAATATTCATCTCATATGGTGCATCCTTATCACATTTAATGACATCTTATGTCATATTGTGAGCCATGAAAAAAAATCCACCTCATTTTTAATTATAAGTAAAATGAACACCTTGTGATATCATATTTTATTCATTTTAAACCATGATTTCGTGAATCAAAAAACATAACATTGTTTTGGTGCCCCTAATGGATTTATTAGGATAGATTAACACTTAATCAATACAGTAGAAGTAAATAGAAACATCATTTCCAATATTAGACATGATTGAAATAGAAACCATGCACAAATATAAATGAAGAACACATGTGTACCTTTCACCATTGATCATCACCACCATTATCTTCATCAATATTTTTTGAGGAAAATCACTCAAAGGAAACCATAATATCCCCTTCTCTATGATATATCTAAGAGTGGACATGGATCACCTATCATATGGTTAGGACCCTCCCCAATCCTATGATATGCTAGTATCTCTTGTAGAAAAGTAAAAGAATTGGGGGAGAGATTCATTAGGGGAGGGAGTTTTGGCCATACTCTTGCTCAAGGTTTTCAACAATCCATACTTATAGAGACTTCCCCTTTTATAATCACTCAAGACATTCAAGTATTCATGCATTAACTCTTATATTACAAAACATATGAGTTAATACTATAACTGAACATTAATTCATCTTATGAATGCACTCTAGAATATCTCATGTGTTATGTATCATTGGCCTTCCATATGAATCATATAATATGACTCCATGCGTTAGGATATATCCAAATTTTTCATTATAATTGAGTGAAGGTAGTGGCGTGATATCCTAAAACATGTCATATAATATACCCATATCGTCACTTATGGTATACTCAAATGCATCACATGCATAACGGATTTAGGACTTATCTTTTTCACCAACTACATGTTGAACTCCCCAACAATCTAAGGTGAATATGGTTTGTTAGGTTAGAAAAGAAATCCAATAGGAGAATAATATTCTTTTAACATTTTACAATAAAAGAATTGAAAAAAATCAATTGAATTAAAAAATAAACACTTGATGCTTATTATTAACATAACAATATTGAAGAGTGAAAATTGATATAATAATATCATCTTGTATTTCTTCCACTATTTAAAAATCATAAATGCTCTACTTCAAAATCAATTAACAATGGTGAAATACTAAATTATTCAAAATTTATTACCAATCACCATGTTTTGACTCTAATAAATTATTTAACTCGTCATAAGGTAGCCTTGAAGGTTCAAATTTTTAGTACACTATATTTATGTTTTTCAGTAACATATGTAAAAACATGGAAGTTAAAACACTATCTCAATTTTAGGTTCAACTCTGAAGAAAAATCTTTGCATGTGATTAACATGAAAACAAATCATGACAGAGTTAAACATAACAAAACATTTATAAATTCCATGGTTCTATTTAAAAATCAATTAATAATCAAAGTCTATAGGAAAATCATAATGTAGTTAAAAATTTTAAAAAAATATGTGATGAAAAAAATTAAAAATGCACATGATAAATATAGGTAAAAGTAATACACAACTAAAAATGAAGATGAACTCCATTTATTTAATATTAACAACATTAAAATTAAAAAAAATATATGTAAATCTAATATACAGTTAAAAACATTAAAATATAAATTAAATATCTGAATAAAATTTATATTATATCAGTTTTGGATAATATGATTTTTTGTTAAAAATATGTTTCAAATTATAAAATAAATTTTCCAAAATAGGAATATAAATTATAAATTCTATATTTATTGGTATTTATAAATCAATCCTTCTAGGTATCTCTCATCCATGTTTTACTGACTCATTTTTTTCCATGATTTCTAGCACCATCAATGCTTTATTAGAAGGAAAGCCATGGTAGCTCCTAAAATTTTAAACCACAAGATTCATTTCCTTCTTCAACTCATTATTTTTCTAGACCGTTTCAACTAAAACCCCATGGATGGTCTTTGGGATTTGTCCCACTTGATTCAACACTACCTTGTTGATAACATATTTTTGTAAGTATGGTGTCTCTTTTGAATCCATCCTTCACAAGTTTGACTTCAATTTTCCTTTTTATCCACAAATTGGTCTATATCATCATCATATTCTGATTTTGTAAGGGTTCTAAAAATAATAGAGGGAAAATTGAGAATCTTTAAACTTAGATAAGATTTATCTAGCACATTTTATATAAAAGGGGTTATAATTTTCAAATAAGGTTCACTACAAGTTGACTTTCATTTACTATTTCAAATAGTACAATCCTTCAATTTCTCGTAAAGTACACCACAACAACAAAAATTTGTTTTTCATATTATTTATCATTATATATTCTTTATCTATAAATCATGTGAATACAAAATTTTAATTTTTGTTTTAGAGAGATCCTTTTTTTAATTTCATTTTTCCCAGAAATTCTTACTTTTTTCCTTTGATCTTTCTTACCATAAGGTTTTTTCGAAACATGAAGAAAAATCAAAGGTATTAAACCACCACCACTACCTATGATTTAAATTAGAGATATTAAACAACCACCACCACCTATGACCCACCTTCTTAAAGATAATCATAAAAAATGTATACTTGTGGCCAAATTTAATGATCTAAGAGAAGAATAAAAAAGAAATGATTAAATTGTCTTGATCACAAATTTCCTCTTAGTGAGACTTGTTAGGTAGAAATAAAGTCTTTATATTAGGGTACTGAACTTAAAGTTCATTTACAATAATGGAAATATCATTTTTATATATATCTTATCTAGATGATTGATTACCATCTCGTTCTTGCATATTACAATCATGTATATGGATAGAGAGAGAGATTAAGATAGGAACAAACTTCATCTATGACATTTTAAGAAAACACATAGAATTTCATGATTACTACTATAGTTAATAAATGAAATCCAAATTAACTTAACTCCAATGATATTGGCGTATAACTTAGTTTGGTTTATCCTACTTTTATGGTTGGGTAAAAATGGAAAAATGATGAATGATACTAAAGATAATAAATAAAAACAAAATATAAGGAAAACTAACATGAATAAACCACAATTCCCGAAAAATATCCCCATAAATTGTTTCCATTAATATGAAAAATGTAGCATCGAAATGGATACCAGTTAACAAAATTTTCTCAACAACTTTTTCAAATTATTGAGTCTGGGAGGAAATGGCAATAACTATATCTATGAATTGCACCATATAGGAGTGTAAGAAACGAATGAAGGGTAAATGATATAATAAAATAATAATGAGTTGTACTGTTGGGTCCAAGAGATATACAGTTGTACTGTTAAGTATCTAAAAAATTCTATCTCACCATAATTCTAGCACCTGGTCAAAGTAGAAGAAAGTTTTTCTAAGTATATGATTGATCTCAGCTCCACCCATTAGCTTCTAAGATCTGCTTCCACCCTTTCAAAATCAACAGTGATACTCTTTTAATACCTGAATAATTATATGGAAAACTTCAAATCTATATTTGGATTTTTATGGGGATATATAACAATATAAGAAGCCTTTTTTAATTTATTACATGTTTTACAATAGAATGAACTCATTTTTTTCTTGAATAAAAAAATACATAAAAATTAATAAATAATATTTTTTAAATGTCATTATTAATGCATGATTTTTCATGGATGATCTAAAAAACACAAAGTATAAATGTACCTCATAAAACACCCTTGAATCTTTCTTGAAGTTACCAAGAAACTATAAAAGTCCCTTGTGATAAATTCTCTTTTCTCACGAAAGGATCACTCGGGCCACATGATGTGATCATCAATCATGGATCGATGATGGAATGATCATGCATCCATGTGATTCAATTATCTTATGTGTATCTCATATATAGATCTCACATAGTAACATGACTTATCCCTATTACACAACTTGTAAGTGGAGATCTCACTCGGACACATGATATTCTAATATGGAAATATCATGAAGACCACTCAGACTAAGTGATTTCCCTATGTTTACCCACTACTTATCACTTGTGTTTCCTATAAATAACCCATTGACATTTTAGTAGAGTCCCTAGAGACTAGAAATAAAGATAAATGAAGAGAAAATTATATAATGAGAAGGAATGCTCAGCTTAGCTCCCATATTTTGAAACTTCAAAAAAAAATTCATAGGTAGAATCTAGAGCCAAAAAATATATAATTACTAATAATTTTGTATCCCAAAAGATGAATTCATGTAAAAGTTTCTCATAAGATACTTCTACATGATCAAATCTCGTGATATGTTTTAGTGTGATCCCATCCCACAAGATGCGTCTATATGATCCTAGATGTGTGAGCATCATGTGATCGCATGTTATCAGTATTGTTCACAATTGGAAGACATAATTATAGTGGGGTAGAATGATCACAACATCATATATATTCTCTTTCATAATCCAATCACATGGTTTCCCTCTCTCATGCAGTTCTTTATTCTATAACACCATCACATGGTATCCTTATCTCACGTGGTTTCCTTATGCAGTCAAGTACTTTCGTGTGATACATCTTCTCAAAACCATGATATTCTAATATGACCTATCTCTCCTAATATATCCAGGACATTCCAATCCAAAAGGTCTCTATGTATTCCTTCTGCCGAGGTCAAAACCCTAAAAAGGACAAATTCAAACCTTTTCCAAAATAGCTGGACATACATGATCAGATTATTAAGAATTCCAATGTGTCCTTACTTCAATTATTCATTCCCTTAGTAAGAAGTGTCTCCTATTTTTCATCCCTAACAAATAGGGGAGTCACAGAATTTTCAATTGCACATTAACTTGATAATGAGGGTCTCAGTCATAAGGGCATCAATGATACTATCTCTAGGACATGAAATCTAATCTATCTAACTACAGGTCAAGTTTTATTGGACCAAGTGCTTGGTAGATGATCGATTCCACTCAACAAGGGAGGTGTCTAAATCTTGAGAAAGCACTGAATCTACCATTCAAGTTCCATGACTGGGAGTGTTCCTCCTTCATATTCCCCTGCCTATCAATAGGTAGTAAGATGGAAGGATGGGTTTCCTCTAAGGTGTAAGTACTGATCAATTTTAGGCCCAATGATAGATTTCTTCTCCACTCAATAAGACCTGATGTTCCCTAAAGGGTAGGTCAAATGTGTCATCCATGATTAATCCTCTATCGTCACATATTTCATGACATGGACGTCCATGTAGCATAGTGTTAATATATGTGGAAAACATATTAGTCATACGATGTAAAACTACATGATAGCATCCATACCACATGATGTTAAACTTCATGGTAAAGTCTTCATACATATAATTAAACCGTAAACCTCTAACTGTGTGGGACTTGATTCTTGATAATCATTATACATAGGATGAATCTTATAGTTTGAATCCCAACATTATACATTATCTAAATATAACCTAATGGGTCCATATTACTCATGAACCAATTTATGCCTTTCCTCATTAGACCATATTCCCCTCAAGTTCATATTTCCGCTCATTAAATCACACCCCTAATAAAATTATTCCCCCTTTTCTCATATATCCATATTCTCTCTAGGAATTTTCATATCTTTCTCATTGGTTTGTATTCCCAATGATATCATCCTCCACTCATGGAGACATATTTCCTTTGAGTGGTCTCCAAATCAAACCTAATTAGGCCATATTCTCTTTGAGGTTAAAAAAAGGTCTACACATGTGTGAATCCCACACCAACAATCACTATGCACACTTTTCTTAATTTTACTTACTGAACGACATTAAGTTACATGGATCAGTCCTTATCAGATGAACTTAAAAGTTAAAACGTGTCACGTTAAGTGACATTGAACCACTTGGGTTCTGATTCTTTTCACAATGATATATATGAATCCATTTTCTTGTGAATAATCTCAACAACACCAACACTTCCTACTTCCCTGGATGGAAAAAAAGATCTAGAGTTCCCAAATATGTGAAATTAAACCATAGTACTTTAAAATTATGAATCGATAATGAGTAAATAAAAAATATGGAGAACATATGATACATATAAATATTAATATTAATACATGTTAATGACCAACCACTAGCACAAGGGTAACCAATCCCACACTGGGACTTTGGAAAGATTCATGAAATATGTATTAAATTTATAATAGAGTCAAAGAGTATGTATTAATCCTCTCATAAATGAGAGATGAGCCTGACCTCCCACCCTCTCAACCAATGTGCATTTCAAAGTGTCATTGAAAAAACACCTTAAAGATTTTATACCTTTAGAAATTAGGTCTACAGTGATGTCCATGTCATATTTTTATAGAAATGGGGTCACATCAGAGTTTCCCATCAGAAACAAAAATGGTGAACTTAACGTGAATCCTTTAACTATAAAATTTATTGGTAGAAATTTTATTTTTACTTATTATGTTTCATTGATAGGTTTTATTGTTCATGTTTATTGATTTTTCAGGAATATTTAATAACACTCTTCAATCTAAATTTATAGTATCACCTCAATGATAGGCATATGCTTCAATGGCTATAAAATATGGGGCCTCATCAAACAGGAATGTGTTGTCTCCAATTCAGCATCTACAGATACAAGTAATGAATGTGTTAGTTCATGAGTATCACATAAATGGTATTATCCTGATATTATAGGTCATATATGAATCTCTCCTTAATATTAAGCCCCACTAACCATCCATACAATAACGAATAGTGGTGAATAATTAGGTGGCACCTATTACCATTTTGAACCACTTCAGGATTCACTCCTAGGAGTGAAACAACAATCACCTCACTTATCTTTGGGAGGTAGATAAAGAGGTGAAATATGACCTCACTTTGATTCAGGAGTCTCTTAGGAGATCTCTTATCAATCACTATTGCCACCATTATTATGCGGAACCAACCCCTCAAAAACCTATTAAGGACACCACCGGAGAATTCCTTACTATGGTAACCTAGACCTAAGAATCTAGGAGATATCACCAAGAGCAGATAGTTTCCAATCATAGGGAGTGGTTAGATATCCCCACTTCCACCGAGGGAGCCTTCCAACATAATATGGAAGCAACCAGCGAGTAGTCCCATATATCTATCCATACCTATTAAGTATGCCTACATATCTAAGAATCATTGGAGGAACCACATTGGCATATCTCAACATCCACCAAGGAGTGGACCAATATTCCCACTCCCACCCATCTATATTTTCATTGTACTCTGTAGGAATATGATGAATCATGTTGGAATTTCTTGGCTACAACCAATGGGAAGGCACATATTCTCACCCCTGCACATGAAGCCCATTAAAATATCCCAACAAAAATTGGAGGATAGGAGTGGGATCATATTATCACTCCCATTAAGAAATGGTAATATGTTTATATTCCTGTTATAGAAGACCACCAAAATATCTTGATGGTAATGTATGGGTTGATATATATCCCTTCTCTCATTATACAAAACTATTATCATATCCAATTATGGAAGTAGAAGATGGTCCTAGACTCATCTTAACAACCATCAGGGGTAGTCACATATTCTTGACCCCTTCACCAAATAATATCATCAATATACTTCAATAGATACTTTAGAGAAGGAACATACTCCTACTCCCATTAAGGAGGATAATCGATAGACTACAATGAAGAATGAAAAGTAGGATCAGGTACATATCCCCATTCCAACTAGTTATTATTATCACACTTCAACGACCATTTCAGGGCAGAACCATATTCTTGTTAACCATACAAGATCCCATTGACACCTTTTGATGGTAGCACAGGACTCTCATAAGTATAATCTCATATATGAAGGTCATTTTTCACAACACATAGCCTCATTTACCCAATGGAGAGCATCTAGAAGGAAGTCTCGCTAAGGGGGTCCCAAAGTACAAGAGAATATTCATATCCCCACCCATATCAATGATAAAATTCTTAAGGATCTATAAAATCTTCCAAAAATGACCCAATAATCTATTGATTCTTCATCAGAAGTAGGAAGCAGCTACAGTTGTAGAGGATCTCTACACAATGGTTCTACCATTAGCTCTAGAGGTCTTCTCTAGAGCACAACTACAAAGGTTCTCCCCATGGAGATATCAAGATTGATCATGGGAAATATTCTCATGGTGAGAGATATAGATTTACTCCCCATATTTTAAATATCAATTGGAAAGAAGGCCATCCCCATACCATGTCAAATTTCATCCACCCTAAAGGTCATCCCAAGGGAACGTGTTATAAAAAAACATCTCGATGGTAAAAAATTGATCCATGACGGTACTCTCTATAGTGGATTCTATTGTAAAGATCCTCCTCACAATGACATATAATTTTGATAAGAATATCAACCCTTTTTTATATCAACTCTGAGAAAATATTCATATCATGATCCACTCAAGAAATTGAGGTCAGTTACACCAAGATCCCTATCTATGATAAGTGATATTCATTTTCAGCTGGAAGATAGACCAAGGAAATAGTTATTATCTTTACCACCCTCGAATATATCAACTTTCAATATAGTAAATAATATTTCAGTTGATCCCACTCCCCTCAGTAAGGTAGCAGGGAAACAACTGCTTTGGTAAGATTAGGTATAGGAATATATCATAAAAGATGATTAGGATATCATGATGATGAAAAAATAACAAGCCAATGAAAAAATATACTGATCATGTACTGTCTCGAGGCCATGTCTCATAATGATATTCCTAAAAAAATTGTGAGTAATGAATAAACCATCTTTGGTGGAATCTGTGGATGAATATTTATCATTTGAAAGAAAAATCACTACCTTATTTGGAATATGAAAACTATGTCAAGACTATATATGAACTTCACTATCAAATTGACCTGAAATACCTTTTAGTGTCATGGCACCTAAAATTGGGAAGGTGTCATGGAGATCTCCAATGTGCATGCCTTAATGCTTTTAGGAATCTGTATCAAATTATTTTTGATTCTCCATTTGATGTTCACATCAAAATATGGGGAAATCATGGAGCACTATATTTTACCCTACTCCCTAATCAGTAGATCCCACTACCAGAGACATCATATAGTGTCATCACAATAGGATAAATTTCTTCCTTAGGCTTCGCATATGCTAATTTTTCTATTCAATGGTGGAATGTCTATCTCTAAATCCCATAAAGAATGAACTCAAAAAAAATACATCAAGAGAATCCTACATCATGCCTCTAAAAAGGTTGATTATGCTTCTCATCTAATAAAATATAAATCCTCAACTAAATATATACCCTCAATGGTAATCAATTTATGTTTAGAACATGAAATACACCCAAACCATGCTAGAATAAAATCCTACAAAAATAAAAATACACTATTGGACACAATGGTAGTAATACAAGTTTGGGGTTGTTTTTACCATTATTTCCACCCTAGGGATCATTCAATTCTCGAAGATTTCAATATTTCAAAGTGAAAGAACCATGTTAACCCCAACCTGTGGGATTGGGGTCATTTTTATCACATCCTCCTCATCTAAAAAAACAACCTTCTCTGGACTAAGATAAACACCACAATAATGTCCTTTTCATTTTATCTCATTGCATGACTTGTCTTTCTCTTTGAGGGAACACTCAAAAAATAATTCTGGAGACTCTCTCAGAACCACCCTTTATAAGTCAGTTTCAAGGGAGCATTAGAAGGATAAGGAAGATCCTTGTAAGTTCCACAAACTGAAATGGTCTTCAGTGGTCTCCAACTAAAGAAAAGGGGAAGGGTGTGGATATATCCCACCTGTTACTCTAATAGGTCAAACCTCCTATAGTTGAAAAAAGATTTGATCAATATGAATATACAATAAAAGATTTAAAACAACTCAATGATGAATTTCTCATGGGAAATATCCCAACAAATTATAACCTCTGATTAGAGACTCATATTTCTCTATCAAAAAATCTCCCACAACCTAGAGAATATGCTCCACAGATAGGAGAAGAATCCAGTCATCAAACTAATCTAATATCCAAGAAACTTATCCACCAGGACCCAGTGACTAAGGAATATCAAGAGTTTCCTCCACTATGATAGTATCCATAACTATGTTAGGCAAGCTACCCAAAGGTAACCCATATTGGTTATCAGCAATAAACATGGGAAATTCGACCAAATCAGGCTATACTCGCTACCTCTACTCAAGTATTTGGCCAACCAATCATTTCACCAGATCTCATTAACTCCATCAAATCCCAAGCATCTCAAATAAAGATCATAGAAGGGTAGCATTCACCAATGCAACCAAAAATAAAAAAAATACCTCAAATGGGTGGAAACAAATCCTCCACCCAACATAAAAAATATAACTTTCTCAGCCTTCAATGACACTAGGGACTCATAATAGCATCTGAAGCACTTCAAATCTTGATGTGGTCCCATGATGCACTACCTCATAAACTACCTTTAACAAGGTTAGAAAAGGGATATTTCAGTGCTAAAAATCACTAACATGTTAAAAGGATTTAAAATCATGTGTCCATTATCATAACTAAAATAAAGTGACAATAAAGGTTTCCATTATCATTACTTTATCTTAGCACTGATAATCAGGGATTTTATCAGTGTTTTCGTAAGAATTCATAAATTTCATAACAGATTCTATAATTATAAAGACCCATAATTTCCATGTAATTTTTTTTAAAATAAATGGTAATTTTACGAGTTCGTAAAAATTAACGGTGCATGATTCTAAGGCCTGAAGTGTTCGGAATGAATTTATGAACTTTTGTTCAGGTACGTTCAGTAAACGTGTGAGCGGGTTTTTCTAACTTTTGAACCGGTGCACGGAATTGAAATCTTAGTGCACCATTGAACTCACAGGGTTGGTATTCTCTTAAAGATACTTTCACCTTGACCACAGTGGGTCGAAAGTGAAAGTTATTTTTTGGGTTTTTCGTGAAATAATAAAATAAAATAAAATTTCTGTAACATTTTATTTTATTTTTCATTGGATTTCCCCATGTGGATATTTCATATGTGGGGACCACCTAAACTAAAACCTCCCATTAGAGGTTAGGGAGGTGGGGACTACTGATCCTAACCTCTCATAAAATGTTATGGTGGTGGGGACCAAACGAGTATAAACACCCTTGAACTTCCCTTTAATGGGGGAAACCCTCAAACTTCCTATTAAGTGTGGGAGAGCCTATTAAACTCCTCCAACATTTATTATGACAACTTATTTAATTAATTAAGCCATTTTGAATTTATTCCAACAAACTAAATAGACAACATAATCTATTATGTTGGGTACTTGGCATTTTTGGTGGAATTGGGAGGAAGGAGCCTTGGGAGAAAGCTCTCCAATGAAGAACACCAACGAAGAATGCTGACTTCAACTCTGACTTCTTCCAAAGGACATTCGTTGATGAGGAGCATATTAAATGTTAATGAACCGACAATCGAGGAAACACTAACATAACCAACGTCTGTCTATTCCCAACGACATTGTCTCCTTCCCCGCGGACAATCTTCAATGAATCAAACGAATGAGGTAGGGAGGGTGTTTGAATTACTTCCTTTACCCGTTCTTGATATTCTTGTGAATAAATTATAATAGCCACTTTCTGTCACTCAAATACAGAGAGTGTGGGCCAAACAAATATGGCCCGTCCTCTCTGAATTTCTTGGGTAATTCATGTGTTCTTCGCGATGGAGGAGGATGTCTAACAACCGCGGCGAAGGTGAAGAAGGCAACAAAACCGCCCCACGGTGCTCTACCGCCTATGGCCTCCATGCCCCATGGCGCTCTGCCACCCATGTCCTACCATGCCATCCCACGGCCTCACCGCGCTGCCCTATGGCCTCGCCGCACTGCTCCGGCCGGGCCGCCCCACGGCCTCACCGCACCACCCTGCAGCCTCGTCGCGCCACCCCAGCTGAGCCGCACCGCGGCCTATGCCCTCCCAGCCGAGCCGCCCCGCGGCCTCCTCCCTCCCGTATTATCCACTCTAGCTAAGCCAGTATGTGGCCTCGCGCTCTCACGGTACCCCCCGCATCTGAGCCACCTCGCGCCCCCGTGGAACCCCCCGCGACCGAGCTGCCACGTGCCCTCACGGCACCCCCGCGACTGAGCTGCCCCATGCCCCCATGGCACCCATGTGGCCTCGACTCCCTCTCAGCCTGCCGGGCCGGGCCTAGCAGGCCGGATCAGGACGGGTCGGTCCGACCGAGTCGGACCGGACCCGGACTAGATACAACCCTATACTTTAAGTGGTCCATAACTTTGGCATCAGACGTCCGTTTGACGAACCATCAATGGTGTTGGGAACCTTGGAGTGAGATGGTCCCTTTGAGTATACCCCACTGGAAATTTGGATTAATATGGGGTACGGTCAGGTTGGATCGAGCACGGATCCAACCGGGCTCCCGGGACTAAAAAGCTAATAACTCACAGACTGGGTGTCCGATTGACGCACCGTCTGTAGCGTTGAGACCCCTATGACATTTCGTTCCCTTGAGATACTTCTTCATGGGACTTCGTGGCAATGGATTATTGACCAGTGGCTTTGGGAGAGGACCCTCCTAGTGACAAGAAAGCCTAGTACGGGAAACCAGTAGCTGACTATGATGAGAAGACAGACTGGCGATCCTGTGTGGGTCAGCTCCTAGTGATCCTCTGTGGGTCAGCTCCTAGTGATCTTGTGTGTGTCAGCTCCTAGTGATCCTCTATGGGTCAGATCCTAGAGATATTATGTGGGTCATCTCCTAGGGATCCTATGTGGGTCAGCTCCTAGCGATCCTGTGTGGGTCAGCTCCTAGCGATCATGTGTGGGTCAGCTCCTAGCGATCATGTGTGGGTCAGCTCCTAGCGATCCTATATGGGTCAGCTCCTAGAGATTCTGTGTGGGTCAGCAGCAGAGCCTCTTAACGGAGTAAGATGATTCAGTAGTTATAACTAATTATCTCTACTACCATACCTAAGTTATACCTGGTGTGAGCTAAGTCTGTATCTGGGTGGTACTTTTCCTTTGTGGTAATACCTTGGTGTTATTATTCTGTGTGGCGTACCTGTGTGGTAATTGCCTTCGTGGTTTCCCTTCCTTTGTGGAATAGTTGAGCTTTGGGATTTGAGTTTGACTCTATGTTTTCCTTATGATTGAGATGGGTTTACTTGATAACTTAGGTATATGTATGGGCATATACCAAAGTTGGGTTGTCACTTGTTTACATGCTTTATGGTTTATCCTTTGTGGATTTTGTGAGACCTTGAATGTCTCAGGGTCCCTACTGAGTATTTTTATACTCACCCCTGCACAGGCTACCCGCACCACATTGTGTTGGATGCAGATGACGGACTGCACTGTTCGAGGTTGAGAGTACCAGGACTGGATGGTGCTCGGAGGTGGACCATGCAGCGTGTCGGTACGCAGAGGAGACAGGTGAACGTGGAGTGTTGTGGAAGCGATTTTTACCTACCCTTCAGGTAGGAACCCGGAGGAAGATCCTGTAGATGACTTTATTTTTCTTCAGTTGTATTGTATTTTAGTTTTATTTGTATTATTATTGTTGGGATTGTATTCTGGACCCTTTTTACTTTCAGCACTCTTTTTTCTATACAGTTGACTTGCGTTCGTATCTTGTTGTGTGCTTGGTTGTATGTGTTTACAGGTTATAAAGGCAACACCTTCCCAGTTTTAGGGAATACGCCTTTGGTGCTAGTCGCCAGCCCCTGTCTATGGATGGTAGGCTTGGGGTTAGTCACGGCATGGGCCCCGGGGGACGGGTCACGACAATAATGTTACAGCCCTGTAATGGATATAGAAAAGATTATTATAAACATAAAAAATAGGTAAAAATATTACAGATAACCATATTGGAATACAAATGTTATATAAAACTATATTAGAATACAAATATTTCATTACACAATCATATCAATTCAAAATTTACATAAAAAGTATTTACATTGATGTGATATTTACAATTAATCAAAATATATTACAACCTAATATAAAAAAACAAAACTCTTAGAGCATTTTCTTTTCCAACAATCAACCTTTGTAGAAAAGTTTATCCCTGTAATAAAACCAATTTTTATTTTAGTAAGATTATTTAAAAAATAAAAAAAATTATAAATTTGATGTTATATAATAAATATATGATAAATTATATTGCTAATTACTAAATATATTAATGATATTACCAGTTATACTATTAATTACATTATTAATGATTATATTTTTAATTATGTATTAATATTTAATTATTAATTATATTATTAATAAATAATTATATTATGAATATATAATTATATTATGAATTATTAATTACATTATTAATTAAGAATATATAAAAATTATATTGTTAATTGCTAAATATATTAATTTAATTATCTATTATTAATTATCTTAATAACTTAAATAGTTGTTAATAATTATATCATTAAACGAAAATGACACTTATATTGAAAACACACACTTTGAGTCATACCGGGAATATCATGTGTTAGATAAATGTGTGTTTAATTCCTACACACACAAAAATGAATTATGTATCATTTTCCTATAGATTAAAGATAATCTAAGATTATTTACTCAATTTTGGATATGTGATTCATGTTTTAAACTAAAATGAAATTTTAATATTAAAAACGCGCACTTTGAGATATATCAGCAACATCATGTGTTTGATTGAAGTGAGGTCAATTCCTACATCTCAAAAATAAATTATCAATCATTTTCCTAATGTTTGAAAACAATATGAGCTCATTTTCTTGGTTTTGGAAATGTGACATAAGTTTTAAACTAAAATGACAATTTTATATTAAAGACACGGACTTTGAGTCATATCGACCAGATCATGTGTTGGATGAGTGTGTGTTCAATTCATACATATTTAAAATGAATTATATATCATTTTCCTAAATTTTTAAAACAATCCAAACTTGTTTTCTTATTTTTGTCTATGTGATGTGTTATATTGAAAACATGCACTTTGAGTCATACCAACTGCATCGTGTGTCAGATTGACATGTGGTTTATTCCTACATGTCAAAATTTAATTTTGGATCATTGTACTAAAGTTTGAATATAATATAAACTCATATTTTGGTTTTGACTATTTGACTTGTGTTTTAAACAAAAATGAAACTTTTATTTTGATAACAAGAACTTTGAGTCATAGCGGCCACATTTTTTGTCAGATTGATGTAAGTTTGATTCCTATGCATAAAAAATAAATTATGGATCATTGTATTAAATTTTGAAAACAATTTAAGATTTTTCTCACGAATTTGAAAATGTGTCATGCATTTTCAACTAAAATGACACATATATTGAAAACATGAACTTTGAGTCATACCATCCACATCGTGTGTTGGATTGATATAAGATCAATCCCTATACATCACACATGAGTTATGGATTTTTTTCACTAAATTTTAAGCACAGTATGATCTTGTTTTCTTATTTTTAGCTATGTGAAATGTGTTTTAGACTAAAATGACACATTTAATGTGAAAACATGCACTTTGAGTCATACCAGAAGCATTTTGTGTTGGATTGATGTGTAGATGATTCCTTCATGTCACAAATGAATTACGGATCATAATACTAAACTTTTAACATAATATGAAGTAGTTTTCTCAGTTTTGACAATGTTACACACGTTTTAAACTAAAATAACACTTTTATATTGAAAAAGTGCACTTTGAATCACATTGAACACATAGTGAGTTGGATTGATTTCTGGTTGAAACCTAGATGTCAAAAATGAATTATGGATCATTTTATTAAATCCTAAAAAACATTATGAGTGTTTTCCTCATTTTTGGCTATGTAATGCTTGTTTTAAATTAAAATGACTTTTTTATGTTGAAAACTCACACTTTGAGTCATACCAGGCACATTGTGTGTCATATTAATGGGTGATAGTTCCTACACATCACACATGAATTATGGATCATTTTACTAAATTTTGAAAACAATTTGAGCTCATTTGATCAGTTTCGACAATGCAATTTTTAAACTAAAATGACATTTTTATATTGGAAAAACTCACTTTGAGTCATACCATCCACATCGTGTGTCAGATTGAAATATGGTAAATCCATATACAAAAAAATAAATTATGGGTAATTTTTCTAAATTTTGAAAACAACCTGATCTCATTTGCTCAGTTTTGGATATGTGAAGTGAATTTCAAACAAAAATGACACTTTTATATTAAAAACACGCACTTTGGGTCATGATGGACAAATGTGAGGTAAATTCCTACACATAACGCATTAATTGTGTATTATGTATTATTTTCCTTATGTTTCAAAAAAATCTAATATCATTTTCTTGGTTTTGACAATGTGATGCATGTTTTAAACTAAAATGATACTTTTATATTGAAAACATGGAGTTTAAGTCATATCAGCCACATGGTGTGTCAGATTTATGTGAAGTTGATTCTTACACATCAAAAATGATTTGTGGATCATTTTTCTTAAATTTTGATAATAATATGATCTTATTTGGCCAGTTTTGACTATGCAATGCATGTTTTAAACTAAAATGACACTTTTATATTAAAAACATGCACTTTGAGTCATACCAGCCACATCGTGGGTGGGATTGATATGTTGTCAATTCTTACACATCAAAAATGAATTATGGATCATTTTTTCCTAATGTTTTAAAATAATATGAGATTTTTTGGTCCTTTTTGGCTATGTTATGTGTGTTTTAAACTAAAATGAAGCTTATATATCGAAAACATACACTTTGAGTCATACTGAACACATCTCATATTGAATTGATGTGTAGTAAATTCCTACACATCACACATGAATGATGGATTGTTTTAGGAAATTTTAAAAACAATAAGAGCTTTTTTTCTCAGTTTTGACAATGTGACACACATTTTAAACTAAGATGGAACTTTTTCATTAAAAACACACTTTGATTCATATTGAGAAAATTGTCTAATTAATTAATGTGTTATTGATTCTTACATGTCAAAAATGAATTATAGATCATTTTCCTAAAGTTAGAAAATAATCCATGCTTGTTTGGTCAGTTTTAACTATGTGATATGTTTTTTAAACTAAAATAGCACTTTTATTTTTAAAATACACACTTTGATTCATACCAGACACATCATGTGTCAAACTATTGTGTGGTTAATTCTTACACATAAAAAATGAATTATGGATCATAATCCTAATTTTTGAAAAACATCTGATCTCGTTTGGTCGATTTTGGCTATGTGATGCGTGTTTTAAACTAATAAATGACACTAGATAAAAGAATTAAATAAAATTATAAAAAACCTTAAGAAAATAAGAATTAAAAATGAATATATTTGAATATATTAAAAAATTATTAATAAAATAAATAATAAAAAATGAATAAATTATAACTATATATTAAAAGGTAATAGATGGTATATATATCAAATAAAAATATAAAAAATGAATATAATTTAATAATTAAAAATATAATGTATCAAATATTAAATATTATTAAATAAAAATCTAAATTGATAATATTAAAAATTTATTATTTTTTGTATGTGTGTTTCTATAAAATTTAATTAATTAGGCTTGTGTGAAATTGTTGTATGGAATATTAAGTGAAATATAACAAAATGTTATTAAATGTCATTGACAAAATAATTAAATATATATTATTTTATATATATATATATATGTCAAATTGAAAAAATAAATGACATTCATATAAATGTTTTTATTAAATGTATTATTAATATTAATTGGTCAATATTTTTAATTAATATTAATTTTTAATTGAATAATAAACCATTTTTCACTAAATATATGACATATTAAGTGTAAATACATATTTACTATTATATAGATCGTATTTAAGAAAATTATATATATATATATATCAAAATAAATATATTTCTATATTAAATGTGATTTTTAATAACATATATTTTTTTTATAAAAATATAACCTTTTATCATCGCTAAAACATGTGCTGATAAAGGTTTATATTATCAGTATTAAATAAAAGTACTGATAAATGTGACCTTTATCAGCACTAATAAAAATCACTGATAAAGGTGGTAGTTTTATTAGTGTTTTTTATCATTGATAATGATGTCTTTTATCAGTGTTTTCTCTTGTGATAATAAAACCACCCTTTTATCAGAACTTTTTCTTAGTGCTGATAAAGGCCACCATTCAATATTCATGATTCTGTTATAGTGATGGGAACCCTCAAGCAGCAAGAAGCAACTCAGCTCAGATGATTTGTGTAGACTCTGGACAGTTGAGTGTTTATCTGGTATAGAAATCTGCCATCCAGATCAGTCACAGGATGAGAATACCTCCTTCAAGAGTTTCTCTACCAATTCAACTCAACACAGAAAGGAAAATAGCATTTGACCACTCAAACTAAAATAATTAAATAATGAGAGAGTATCAGACTTTATTATCATATGGAATGGTTTTACCTACTCTTTTAACTTTCAACTCCCTAGGGAAGAGTTACTTGGGATTTGTATAGAAAATCTATATGTTGAGTTTCAAACTCTATTCATTCTAGTAAATAATCCAAGATAATTCCATAAGTTCGCCACAATGGAACATAGTTTGGAAAATTACATTCAGAATCCTAAAGTCAAATCTTGTCTAACATTGATATCTCAAAGGAATAGAACTGAAAAAGTATAACTAGTAACTGTAACACTTAAGTTATCTCCAATAATAGATTTGACACCCAAGACCATGCAATATCATAGGGTACCTCCTCATAACTTCTAACAATAACAACCATGTCCTCATTAGGAGGGTAGAAAAGAGTATATATGTCTATCATATGAATATCATAAGAATAAATTTTATTCTTTCCAAAATGATCAAGTCTCTATTTACTTCTTCTCAACTATGTAAAAAACTTAATTAAAGATATTGGAGCCCAATAATCCTAATCAAGTTGGACTTAGTGACTGCTTGAATTATCTTCTTTTCCACCAAATTTGGGGAAAAACCATATCAGAGTGATTTTTCTTCAAATATGTTATATAAAAGATTATAATTTCTATGCAGGTCAAGCTTGGTAACCCACCATCATAAGTGTGTTATATTTCTTCCACCTCACCAAAAGTTTATGGAAATTTGATGATTGGGTGACTATAAAGATAGTTAACCAAGGTAATATCATCCTCAAGTAATAAATAAATACCCCATATATGGCCCCAACTCCCTCTACAACATCTGAATCAATTTCTTCAGGACTATAAACCTCTAAGGGTTGGCCTTCTAAGAACCATTGCAACAAGAACAATAATAGAAAGGTGTAAGAATATGAACTCGTGATGATTCCCAAGAAAGCTCAAACCCTCCAAGACTTTATTCCCCCATAACTATTAGGAGGGAAACCACACCTCCAAATGGTTCACCAGGAACCAACCCATTAAATAAAAACCTCAGCAGATGAAGAATCTCAATACATCTCTATCAATATGAATCACTAGGAAATTCCCTTTTCTGATGAAGAATATGCATATAACCCTGAATTCCCCTCCCATAATCATTAAGGAGGTAGAGGTAATAAAGGATAATGGGGTGGAGGAATATGAGTTCAACAAGAATCTTGAAATTCAAGTCACCTCCCTAATGAGACCATATATACTATTGAAACTTGTAGATAGGCACTTCTACAGGCTCAATAGGAGCACTAGTCCACTCCCAAATCATCTTGAGATAATTTAAGCTTGATAATAATGTTGGATAAATTGGTGAATACATATATTTCTATTATGAATCAAAATATGGGAAGTTCCACTGAACCAAACCTATGGGTGACAAAGACGCCTTTAAATTTTGATCAGGGAAGGCAACCACCAGCACATACATCCTCAACTTGAAAACCTAAAACTAGGGAATAACCTATAGAGGGAATTATGGGATTTTGGATCAGATGTATAAAATATTTAAATTTATGTTTTTTATTCTATACAAGATTTCAATTATTGATGCCCTTCATATTTCAAAAGATCTCTGAGAAGAACTTTTTGAGTATCTCCTAAGACCTCAAGAGTTTGAATCCAAGGTTGTCCCTACTAAAGTATATCATGTAGAGATTGACCCTATTGAGTGCCATATCCTTCATAGACAAATATAGGGAGACTTCCATATAGGGACATATCATGACCTTTTACATATCTAGAAATTTTGAAAACATTGATGTTCATAAATCTCTTATTAATAAAAATTCCCTAATAAACCTCATACTGGTCCATATGCTCTGATTATTGGTCCATAGAAAATATAATTTGTCTCTTTCTACCCTAACAATTCTAGGGTATGGAAAAAGTGATAAAATAATGATAGATGAATTAAACTTAAAACCCAATTTTGGGGCCTAATTTCAAATTCTGGGTTCATGGTTATTCATTAATTCATGGCTTTGAATGCCTACTGGTAAGAACATAGATTCATTCCCATGTGGTAGTACCTACCTAGTACCACCAGTGTCTCAAATATTCATTTAATGGAATGATAAAAGTAATATATGTTCATATTTCTCCTTTTGAGTGCCATGAATCTAAATTCATAAATGTGATATTTTTTAGGGGGTGACCATTGATTGATGATGTTGTCCAAGACACCACCCCAAACGGTTTGGAAATGGCCCATGTTAACCCATTATATGAACTCGGTGAATATTATGTTCTTCCCATCAATAAATTCAAGGAAATTACACTGGATATATGGATTCATCAAGCTATTTGATCCCTATATGAGAAGACAAACCGTTTTATTACCTTCTTATCATATGATAGTCAAGATAAAGTTACCCTAAAAACCCACCTCTAGTAGAGAGAAATAATATCATACCAAATATGCGGATCAATAATGTTCCTCAGCATCTCTATAAGAAGGTGGGAATAACTGAACTTCATACCCAGTCAACATAATCAAGACTCTTCAACCAAGTGGATATAAATCTCAGGAAAAGAAGGAAGTCCTGAGGTTTGAACATGTTTACCCCCCATCTTCATGATTTTGTTCATATCGTTAAAATCCAATTACACTGAAGAATACATTGATCCCATAAATTATGATGATTCCTTAGATGAAAATACTCATTGTTTGTCTCCAAAACCAAAGTATATCATTATATCACAATCTAGATTAGAAAATATCGTTGTTTCATCGGCAGAGAATGATAATTACCCAATGTTATGTCCTAAATCTTAAGATATTGGACTCGGAGATTCCTCCCCATCATTCAAAAAGGATAAAATTCCCCCAAATTTTATCCCAATCAAGAAATCATTCCTTCATCACCCACTTACACTGAAATTTATGTGGAGGAAGAAGAGGTAGAATATCTCATAGATTAACCTCCAACATTTGAGAAAGGGATTTCACTACTAATGATAATCTCAGAAAAAGTGAATATGGTCATAGGGGAGGAATCATGGCCAACCTTAATTAGTGTTTTTATATCTCTCAAAGAAAATGATACATATATATCTTTCATTAAGCATCATTGAGATGCCTTCACATGGAATTATATAGAAGTTATTAGATGAAATCTTGATATATACACTCATTATTTGGATTTATCTAAATATCAACATGGATTCAAATAGGATCCCAAGAGAATGAATTTGAATCATGTTGACATGGTAAAATCTAGAGTTGAAAAAAATTATCAAATACAAGTTCATACAATAGATTTGGTACACAAAATTTCTTTCCAATATTATAATTACCAATAATAAGAATAGGAAAATCATAGTTTTTATTATCTTTAGATATATCAATCACTATTTTCCAAAGGATTACTCTGTAGATTCAATCATATAACTTTTTATTGATGCAACAACTAGCATCTAAGACCTCTCATTCAGGGATTTATATTATAATATAATCAAATTTGGATGGATCTGAAATATTAGGATGCCACCCCTTTCGGGAAACCTCAGTGAGTATATTGCTATTGAGTAGTTACCTTCATATTGAAGAATATTGGAGCCATATATCAATGTTTGATGAACTATATTTTCATGATTTTATAGGGAAAATTGTGGAATGATATGTGGAAAATTTGGTGTTCACATTTCAATAGATTTGTGACCATATTGCTGATATAGAAATTGTTTTCAACAAATTTTGGTACCACAACCTAAAAATGAACCCTCTTTAATACGTTTTTAAGATAACATTAGGAAATTTTCTCAACTTTTTAGTATTCCATATTTATATATATTTTTAACCCAAGAAAACCAAGGTGAACCTTAACATGCCACCTCTTGAAAATTGTAAAGAGTCGAGAAGGTTTCGAGGATTCATCATCTATATCAAGCACATCATAGAGAACCTTGTTGGTAAGTGAAAAACCTTTTCAAAGGTCTTGAAAAAGTGATCTACCTATTAGTGGGATGAATATTGTCAAGATTATTTCAAAAATATCAAGAAATGTCTCTCAAGACCACTATTTTTGGATCCTCCCATTGAAGTAAAGTCACTTATTATGTACGTGGAATCTTTGGAGTGATCACTTAATGCCTTTATTTCATAGAATAATGATTTAGTAAAAGAAAATGGTATCTAATATCTTAGTAGAATCACATTCGACACTGAGACTCATTATTTTAACATCAAGAAGAATTTTCATGCAATGATATTTATGGTTCAAAAATTGAGGCACTACCTATAATATAACTTGGATCATGTGGTCTTTCGTATTGATCCACTCAAATATATCCTCAATAATATGATACTAATTGGATGACTGGCATGGTGGGCAGTCATTTTGCAGCAGTTTGATATTTAGTTCTTATCACAGAAGGCTGTCAAAATTCAAGAATTAATAGACTTTCTCATGGTGTGTCATGGCTTAGAAAAAACACTAGTTATGTAACACTATATAAATTTATTTTAAAATAATACTATATTTTATATCTTTATTGACATTGAATATCAAGCTTAAACAACCATGAAATGTTATTATTTAAATATAACTATTATAAACTAGTTGTTGAATTACAGGGTAAGGATAATAATAACCACATTATGAAATATATGTATAATGTTCTTAATCAATACAAATTTTTTTATTAATTCTTATGAAATAAGAAATCAATTTTTAATAAAGTAATTTTATGCTTCAAAAATATATTTTGCATCAAAGATGTTTTTTATTTATTTTTGTGGTAAAATATTATAATGAATTTATACCGCTTTTAGAAAATTCATTTTACAAAAATGAACTTGATTTTTTAAATAATCATGTTAAAATTATCTTATAATTAATTTATTAGTATTTTCTAAAAAGTTTTATTTTTTAATAAATAATGAAAAATACTGATTTTTATTAAAAACTATCTTTTTGTTTCAAGAATTTAAAAGGTTAATTTTTGTATTAAAAAGTTTAAAATTAAATTTATTAAATTTATATTATTCATAATCCAATTATGTTCATTGTAATCAATTTTATTCTTCATTTTGGTATAAAAACTTTTTATACTTAAGAAGACATTTTTTTTCTAAAAACATATTTTTGTCACATTTTGCGGGTTTATATTTAAATTATATTTTTTTACATATATGAATTGAATTTGATAAAATTGATTCCATATCTATAATACAGATAATTAATATTATTTAATAATATTAGTTTAATTTTTTTAAAAATTAATAGTAAAAACACTAAAAATTTGTCACCACGATTAAGGTCAAAACAGGTTTACTGGGGGACTAAACTAAAGTAATAAGAGTTAAAATAGCTTAAAAACTTTTTTAAGTCCCATTTTATGAGAATATTTCAACCTTTATCACCTTATTATATAAATTTAATGGTTTATGGGATTCTTTTACAAGGAAATAACTTATTAATATTTAAATATTTTCAAAAATACAAATTGTGTTATCTCCCTCACCTATAAAAGGACACCTCCTATTCTCTACTATACATGATTAAAGAGTAATTTACCTCAACAAATACCTACCCAAATTACTTCCTAACATACCTGAACACATCCGATAGTTATTATTTAATGAATTATACCAACCATGGAGGTCTTAAGGTGTAAGGAAAAAGGAGTTTTATGAATAAGAGGTATAACTTTTAATCAAATGTTTTAGTTTTATTTCTTCTTATACCTCCTTAAAAATCCTTAAAACCATTATGATATTATAAAATAAGTATATAAAACAGTTTTTATATTTTATTATGTTGATTTATTAACTTTAATCTATCCCCTTCTCCATCTAATTTGAAATAAAACCATCGTTCGTGTGTACGGTAGATTACCGCCTCGTGAATCGATGTAATTGTTTTTCAACCATGACTCTTATGGATGGTAAATAGACTGTAAATAAATGATGTAATATGATATATATGATATTATTTTTAATATTAATTGATAAAATAATACATACTTACTTTTCCCAAATATCTGTTGGAAAATGATATTGTTGCTCATGCGTACATGTGGACTACACCCTCCAAAAAGAGATGTGATTCATTTTTCATTAACACCTTACATGGATGATTAAAAAATGTATATAATGAATAAAAATTATTTTTATAACATGAATATAATTCTGGATATTATGAAACTACAAACTATGCACAATAACTGGAACATCCCTGATGAGACATGCATGAGAAAACTAAGCAGTTGACACTCGTAACAATGAAAATATTGAATGATTATTAACAAGAGAGTGATAATATGTCATAAGAATATAATATTTTATATTTTATATTTGTATATGGTTCTATTATATAATTATAATAAATCTAAATTTATTATACATATGGTTAAATCACATTCAACTAAGTGGAAGTGTGAGGTAAGGGGGTTTTAACGTAATTTCTATTCATTGAGTTATGCCACTACTTCATTGATTGTGTTATATACATATTATGTGTGAAATTAACTTTTATTTTTTTATATTTTATTTCTACTTATTTTCTAATATATACATTTTTTACACATAATCACTTCACAGATTAATTCTCACTCCAATGATAGGATCTTTGTAAGGGATTTCATCTCAGTTTCCACTCTATTGAGACATATTTGGTATTATGACCCTATTTTATTTTATGTGGTGTATATACAAAACATTTTATATATTTAACATGAATATATATTTATTAATGGTATTTAAAGTTTCAAGTCAAGTTTACTGTTTCAAAGGGTTACAATTTAAAATTTACTAAAGATGGGAGAATTTATTTTACAATCTCATTTTTTAGGATTTCCTAAATTTTCATTGAAGAAATATTATAATATATACTTCATAAAATCCATATATTTTCTTATAATCCGGATATTTAATTTGTTTCTATGTTTTCTTCTAAGTTTTCCTTTATTTTTTACTTTAATCAAGTAAATAAAATTTTAAAATAAAATCCTATCTTATTTCTCTTCCTTATAAGGTATATTTTTATTCGATATCCATATTTTTTAAAAAAAATTACAAAAGTCCTTTTTATGTACTCAGATAATTTATTGAGAAATTTTTATGTTATATATAAATTTTTATAAGTTTTTATTGCAATTTTTCTAATATTTTCCCAAATAGTCATTTTTAACTTTATTTTAAAAAGTCAAAAGGAATGTTTATTTTTAACGTGTATAGTGTTAGAGAAATTTCCCTTAAAAATAACCATTTTTTGGTATTTATCTTATTATATAAGTTTTCAAAGGTTTAACAAAGAAAAATATTTAACAAAAAACGTATTTTAATGTTTCTCTTGCATTTTCTTCTATTCAGCAAAAGACTTGACTTCATTAAAAAATATATTTTTTTGATGAATTTGTGGGAATCACTCATCTCTTGATTGATTTTTTGGTCATTAAATTTCCCTTGAAAAAATCATTTTATTATTCTCATATTTCACTTGATGTTAAATTTCTCTTACATATCCATATTCTTCGTATCATGGATATGATTATTTTATAAACCTTATAACAATTCTACATACAATGTTTTACTATTAAAATTATTTGATTTATTGGGGAAATCTTTATATTATTTATTCACTAATCAATATGTATATGATAATACATATTTTTTCTTAATTAAATTGACCATTAAATTTATAAGGATTACATTGGACATGCCATAATGGGTGGGACCTGAATTACATATCCCCTCAGTCCATTGAGAGTTCTCATGATAAAAACTAGTTGGATAGCCTTATTAAATGAGTATTTGGTGAATACCTACCCATATTTTAAAATATCTTGGCGCAAGTCCTTGATCATGATATTTGGAATTATTCATTTCCTTCATTGAGAATTCAATTATTATTATCCGTGATATTATTTAATGGATATTATCCATGGATGTATTTAGTGCATAAGTTATTGATTAAATGGCATGTATTTTTAGTTATTTACCTTACCATATTGATTATTCCTTATTTTCTCATGATATATTCCACTTTTTGTAACCCTTAATGAGTGTTTGAGATCACTATTTTTTTTTATTTCCCTCTGATATGAAGAATGAATCTTTAAATGAGTTCAAGGATGTAAAATATTTGCCTTTACTATGTATTATATTTTATTTCCAATATAAAATGAGAATCAAGTATATATATGGTTCTTCAAGACTACAAAATATATTTATCCTTGGTAGTGTGATCCCTTGTATCTTATTACAATGTCATAAAGTAGGCATTGGTTCTAGGTTACTAAAGTTGGGTTGTTACAGTTGGTATCAAAGGTTTAATATAAACCTTGGAAATAAGATTTAGGATAACATAGATTATGTAACATATAGCTGTGAAAGAATTTTAAGATATATCTAATTGTAGTATAATATCATAAATCTTTTTTAAAGGTAGACATTATGTGGTTTTATTGGAAATACATCTTTGTTCGGATACTATAACTGGGTGTGTTTTTTGACAAAGATGCATTTAGTGTAATAACCATAAAAAAGATTTTTCGCATATATCTCATCCATCATTATAGAGCATAGTGGATGGACCCTTACTATGCACCTAGTTTGAAACTCTTGGGAGATATTCTTGTGTTAATTCATATTTTCATTATAAAACATTATGAATGATTTGAATAGATAATGATCATGAATATATTAGGTTAAACCTAAGGTGTTATATATTCAAAAGAATGTGTCAATATTTAGAAATCCTAAAAATTATTTTCATGATTATATGATTTCCCACTCTGATTATTATTGATCATAATATGATTTTTGATTTCAATCAATTTATGGAACTATAATGAATTGTGTTGAAATTGAATATGATGGAAAATGAAATGATTTTCCTCCTCAGAAACCAAATTTTGTGGGATATGGAATGTGAAATCTTGTGATTTTTCATAACCAATTATCTCAATATATGGTAAATAACCTAAACATATTTGATATTATGAATGAAACAAATAAGATAATAA
This sequence comes from Viscum album, assembly GCA_963277665.1. Classification (NCBI taxonomy): domain Eukaryota; kingdom Viridiplantae; phylum Streptophyta; class Magnoliopsida; order Santalales; family Viscaceae; genus Viscum; species Viscum album. The sequence continues at coordinate 1,073,398,023 of OY728134.1, forward strand.
TTTATTTTCAAGAATACCGTGGAGGAAATAAGATTCATATTTCTACATGTTGAGAATGTGTGAAGAAGAACCCATGGAAATATATCAAAGGAACAATAATAATAAGTTTTATGAATGGAAAAAAATTACATTGAGAAAATAATTTTCGGGGAAAATGAAGAGTTCAATGGTGTGAGATAAATTACATCCTAAGGTACCATTCATAGTTCAATGTCATATATTTGGGGAACTTGGGGATTATTTGATCCAATACCTTAATCCAAGGGCTAACTCCTATAACAAGTAAGGGCCTATATTATTTCAATTATTAAAATGAAATGATCAAATTGTTTTATGTATTGGGAATTGTTAATTATGTTGTAGAAGTGTTTTATCAATGATATTTTGGTTATAAGAATCATGAAACGTCTAAGGATTGTTTCACAGTAGTTTTTATTTAAGGATTTACAAGTATATGTTGAATGATACCAATAACCTAGAAAAGTGATTTAGTGGTAAGGTGGTATTTATGGAAACACATGATTGATGGATAGATAACCATTAATATGTTCATGAGATTAATATAATAATGTTTATTTGGGATAAATATTTTATTGATATTGATAAATTAAACTGGATAGAATTAGTGACCTGGAAATATATTAGGGATTTAATGAAAAATTGATTTATATTATATTTGATGAAGTTTGATGCATTTTTGGATTTATGAAATATATTCTATAGTTTGTTGTTTTTGTTGGAATCTTTATGAAATAGTTGTTTTCATAATCAAAAATCATGCCAATTTATAAAAGGTATTAATTTATATATTAAGTTATAACTCAAGTTAATCTTGTCAATGAATATTTATAAGTGAATAAATTATGTTACATAATATAATACTTTTCAATAAGTTAACACATTATGGTTATTTATGTTTCAATATGTTTACAAGTGTATATTTACATGTATTTATGAATTTTAATTTATCTAGTAGTGTTTTATGTAAGACAGACTCTTTATTGTTTTTTCAGAGTCCCTGGCACCGATAGTTCAAAAGGAGTCATCGTTGGTCGACTCATCGATGAGGACTCATCGATCGAAGGACTCGCTGATTAAAGAAGACACTAATAATAGACTCACCAATAAACAAGTCATTGATGATCAGTTTCACTGATATTTTAAGTGACTCACTGATATACAATTCACCAATGGATGACACATCGATGACTGAGTCCCCAATGGGTGACACACTAATAGTTCTAAATGAGTCTCTGATGAAGACTCACTGATTCCTGGATAGACCGATAGCACAAACGACTCACTGATACCCTGATTCACTGATACTGATGGAAAGGAGTCACTGATACACCGAGTCACTGATACCGATGGAAAGGACTCATCGATACACAGATTCACCGATGCCGACAGAACTAGGATGACAGACTCATGCCAATGAGTCACTAATACTTATGACTCACCAATAGTCATAAAAACTATTTTTATTTTATTTATTCAAATTTATATCTAATGGTAATATTTAGAAAAATTATTTTTTTCTAACATTATTTAAAGTTTTCTGTTGGACTTTCAATAGACAGTATGAGGTAAATGAACATGGGGAAAAATTCATGTCTGTTGGACCTCAAAGTATAAAATAATTACAAGCTATATAATTTTTCATGTGCTGAAAAGTAAAAAAAAATGAACAGAAGAACTACAAACTCCTACAACTCTCGAGCTTACTTCATAATCCCAAGAACTCAAAGGAAGAACATACAGGGAGATCTACAAGAAAACCTAAACCTACTAAGCTACAATGAACATATCTGGAATAAAGGAGATGAACTTTTCACACCTCTAAACTAGAGCATAGAGTCTAAGATACTTTTTTTAATCCAACTACTACAAGAGGAATCAAACATCATTTCCTCTACATTAAAATAGTCCAGATCTTCACTACAAAACACAAAGACGCTTCTAAACTTTATTCTAAATCTTATCTCTATAGTGTTTATTTACTTACATTTCTGAGTAGTGTGTGTTTCTATCTCTAACACACACACACTAACTCTTGTGCATAACTGGAGGATACTTGATATTCTCAAACTCTCTCTCATTTTATCCTTTGTATCCCATGTAAAATAGTGGAAGAGGTCATGTTTGAATTGTTTGTTGTTTTCCCATGAATAACTATAGAAGAGGTCAACTGCGACCTAGACAACCTTGTGTGCTATTGTGTACCCCAATATAGGGTGTGAATCAAATTTTTTATTAATTTAAACTTCTAGGTGGTAGGAGATCACCAAGTAAAGAGTACTAATTCTCAACTTGAGACTAAACCTCTTGTTATTTATCTACTGTGCTTTTACCTTTAATTTTTACTTAATCTTTATTACATATTTCATAAAACTAAATTCAACTTTTATAGTTAGTTTAACAAGTGTTTATAACTATTTTTAACCAATTGGTTAGTTTGAAAAGTTATATTAATCTTCGGATTAGTATAGCTGAGAACTAATCAATCTTCTGATAAATTAATTGAACATTCAGGACTTTTATAAATTCACTACAAACTGACTTGTATTATATTTTTAATTTTGGGAAACTTTTTAAAGAACCAATTTAAAATAGAAATTTTTATAGATACTCAATTCACCTCCCTCTTTATTAATCTACTCTAACCAACATTTGGTATCAGATATATATTGGAATTTATCGGTTTTCAAAACTTTTTCAAACCTTTTCAACTATGATTGTAGTTAGATTTAAAAGATCTTAAAATTTATGTTGTTTCTAATTTTTTATCTCTTTGAAATATTATTCTAAAATTTTTATTATGTATAGTATATTGGAAGGTTCTGCTACCAAAAAACCACCATTATTTAATGGAACTAATTATTAATAATGGAAAATTAAGATTAAAATGCATGTAGAGAGTATGGGTTTCAAAAATTAGTCTTTAATTGTAGATGAGTATGAGATTCCAGAAACTGTTAAAACTACTTGGGATGATCCAAGCAAGACTGCATATAAAAATAACTTTAAAGCAATGAATTATCTATATTGTGCCTTAGGAGATGAATAATTTAATAGAATTTTTGCATGTAAAACTGCCTTTAAAATCTGGGACACTATGTCTGTTTCACATGAGGGAACCACTAATGTGAAAGAAATGAGACTTAATACTTATACTATTAAATATGATAATTTTAAAATTAAGTCTGCTGAGCCTATTTCTAAATTGTATCTCAGGTTCAATGAAATTGTAAACCCAATGATCTCTCTTAGAAGAGAGGTTACTACCAAAGAATAGAATATGAGGTTTCTCATATTCCTACCTGACAAATGGAGAGGAAACTCTATCTCAATTAGAGAATCATGTGACATCATAAAATTACATGTTAAAGAACTCATTGGAAAGTTGATGATGTATGAAGAAGAGTTTAAAGTCAACAAAGAAGAGGAGGATTAACCTAAGAGAAAGTTTATAGCTTTCAAAACTACTGCCTCCAAACATAAGGAAAAATATAAGGTTCTAGCCTCTATTGAAAGCTCCAGTGCTGATGAATCAACATCAGATAGTGATGAAGAGATGGCCCAGCTAGCCAGAAGATTCATGAAATTTTATTGAAAGAAGAAATTTTTTATAAATCTTAATTATAAATGAAAGTATGATAACAAGGTAAGTTGTACAAAGTATCAGAAGAGAAATGAAAAATCAAATGAAATATTTTGTTATGAATGTAAGTGAAAGGGACTTGTAAAGGATGACTTTCCCAAGATCAAGTATAAAAAGAAATATCAAAGAAAAAAGGTATAAGAAAGAAGTAAAGGAAACCCAGAGTACATCTAAGGATAGCTCCTGTGAATCTGTTTCTTCTCATGATGAGAAATATGATATGGAAAATATGTGTTTTGTGAAAAACAATTTTTAGGTAACCTTAGATTCACCAGCACACAATTCTTATTATTTTTAAAATTAAATTGAATCTGAGAATATGAAAAGTCATGAATTATTTGAATATTATAAATTGATGGAAGAGACATATAATGAACTCAAATATAAATATAAATATTTAAAGAAATATCATTCCCTTACTGTAACTATTAAATATGAACTTACAACTGAAAAGAGAAAAAATTTCATTTTCTCAAAGAAAACAATGATTTAAAAATTTCTAATGATCAATTAAAGAAGGACTTAGACAAGTTTACCAATGGAAAAAATACTCTTACTCAAATAATTGGTAAAAAATAGCTCCTAAGTATAATTATGGAATAGGATATTATCCAAGACAAAGGAACTTATCCAAAACACATTTTATGACCAAATCTAGAAAATTTGCTTCTTTATTAAGAAATCATAATTTTATTGTAAGTTCCTGTTATATAAATTCTTTTACTGCATCAATTTTTTCTAGACCTAACCGTGTTTATTTTTGAAGACTTTAAAATCTACATATAGGAAACCCATAAGATAATTTTGGGTTCCTAAATCTCTTATTACTAATGTTTCTAGACCCAGACAAATATGGTTACCAAAATTATTTCTTGGATAAATTGTTTTGTAGGTAAACTATTTGAAGAGTTTCTGTAGAAATATTTGGTACATGGATAGTGGCTATTCTAGACACATTATAGGGGACTACTAAATATTAAATAATCTCATCAAGATTTATGGAGGAAATATCACATTTTTTGACAATGGTAAAGAAAAAATCATCGGCCTTGGCCAGATTGTTAACCCTAACTCAATTTAAATTTCCAAAGTACTTTTTGTTGATGGATTAAAGTATAACCTGCTTTGAATATCTCAATTTTGTGATTATGGATTAAATGTAAAATTAAAAAATGATTCATTCCATGTTTTTTATTACAATAAAAACTTAATATTTACTACTCTTAGAAGTGATAACGTATATGGTATAAATTTAGACACACTAGCTTCACAGAATGTCTCTTGCCTAAGTGCCTTTCACAAAGAATCTTGGATCTCACACAGAAGACTAGGACATTGAAATATACACTCTCTTAAGAAGTTAAGTAGAAAATTTTTAGTTAAATACCTTCCCAAATTAGAGTTTCCATAAAATAAAGTGAGAAATCCTTGTCAAAAAGGAAAGCGATATAGAATCTCTTTTAAACCAAATAAAGAAGTTACAACTTCTCAAACTCTCAAGTTGGTTCACATGGACTTGTTTGGACCATCTAGAGTTTCAAGTCTCAATGGTAAGAACTATGTTTATGTTCTAGTATATTACTTTTCTAGGTACACTTGGACCTTTTTCTTAGCTCACAAAAGTGAATCTTGATCACATTTTACCATGTATGCTAGAACTGTATAAAATCTTAGTGAACTTAAAATTAAATCCTTAAGAAGTGACCATGGCCGTGAGTTTGAAAATAAATATTTTGAATAATTTTTCTCACTAAATGGCTATATGTACAACTTATATTCCCCTAGGACACACCAACAGAATAGTGTAGTAGAAATAAGAAATAGAACTCTATAGGAAATTGCCCGAACTATGCTTAATGAATATGACCTACTGATTTATTTCTGGGTTTATGATGTTAATACAGTTTGTTACATAATAAACAGAGGCTTAACTAGACCCATATTTAAGAAAAAACATTATGAGTTATATAATAAGAGGAAACCCAACGTAAATTATTTTAAAGTGTTTGGATGTAATGTTTATTTATTAACACTAAAGAAAATCTAGATAAATTTTCCTCTAAAAGTGATGAAGGAATATTCCTTGAATATTCTACATCATGTAAATCCTATAGAGTCTTTAATAAGAAAACAAAATGTGTGGAAGAATCTGTACATGTCAAGTTTGATGAAACAGATCCACATGAACCTAAAACCTCTTTAGAACATCTAGAAGAGGATATGTCCAATCTGTACATTAATTCAAAACCCTCAAACCATCCTATAAAGGAATCTGTAAAAACTTCCCATTCTGGAAATTCTCTAGAATCTACCCATAATAAACCAGAACCAAATGATGAAACTAAAATAACTATTCCTACTTTTACTAAACCAACTAAGACCTTTAAAAATCATCCCTTAGATACTATTGTTGGATATTTAGATATGGGAACACAAACTATATCTTACTTGAGAAATCAGGTTAAACATCAAGAATTCTTATCACAACTTGAAACTAAAAATATCAATTATGTTATCAATGATGAATTTTGGGTGGTGGCTATGCAATAAGAGCTTAACCAGTTTAAGAGAAATAAAGTCTGTAAGATTATTGATAGACCAAAAGATACCTTGAGCATAGGAACTAAATGGGTGTTTAGAAATAAAGTAGATGAAGCTGAAAATATAATTAGAAATAAATATAGATTGGTTTCACAAGGCTAAAATCAATAAGAATGAATTTATTATGAAGATATATCTTCACCAGTAGCTAGTCTTGAAGCCATTAGAATCTTACTTTCTTGTGCAGCACACTTGGATATCAAGATTTATCAAATGGATGTAAAAAGTGAATTCTTAAATGGTTTTATAATTTATGATTTTTTTGTTGAACAACCCCCAGGTTTTACAAATCCACATTCTCCAAATAAAGTTTTCAAATTATCTAAAGCTTTATATGGCTTGAAACAAGCTCCAAGATCTTGGTATGAAAGGATAAGTAAATTTATTATTTCTAAAGCTTTTATAAAATGAGTTACAGATCCTACTTTGTTTATAAAAATAATTCCCAAAGAAGTTTTAATAGATCAAATATATTCATATGATATTATTTATGGATCTTCTAAAAATTCTTTATGTAATGATTTTTAAAAAATGATGCAAAGTAAATTTGAAATGAGTTTAATGGGTAAACTTAAATATTTTCTTGTATTTAAAATATTTAAAAATAAAGAAGTTATTATTATAAATCAAAGTAAGTTTATTAAAGATATTTTTAAAATATAATCCTTTGATAGAATTAAGAGTATTGAAACTCCTATGATTTCTATATGTAAATTAGATCTTGATGAAAATGGAAAATTTGTTGATCAAACTGCTTATAGAGGAATGATTTGGTGTTTTCTGTGATTAACTGCTGGTATGATAGATATTATGTTTAGTGTTTTATGTGTGAAATATTTCAATAAAATCCAAAAGAGTCACATTTAAATGTTGTTAAAAGAGTTTTCAAATACCTCAAATATACAACTAATTTAGGATTGTTCTACCCAAGAGGATAGCCTTTTGATCTAGTTAGTTATTTAGATACTGACTTTGGTGGACTTAAGTTAGATATAAAGAGTACCTATGGATCATGACACTTTTTTGGAAAGTATCTAATATCATGGTGTAGTAAAAAGAAAAATTCGGTTTCATTATCAACTGTTGAAGTAGAGTATATTGCTGCTAGTAGTTGTTGTGCACAAATTTTGTGGATGAAACACACTTTATTAGACTATGGATTTAAATTTATACCTATCCCCATAAACTTTGACAATATAAGTGCTATTAACATATATAAAAACCCAATTTCTCATTCTAGAACAAAACACATTGATGTAAGACATCAATTTTTGAGAGATCACTGTCAAAAATGTGATATAACTCTTGATTTTATTGGGACTGAGAAACAACTTGATGACATATTCATCAAACCCTTAAACTCTGAGAGAATACACTACATCATACATGAAATAGGAATGATAAATCTATAAAGTCTATCAAACATTATTTTCTTATAAAAATCTACTTGTCAGTGGAACTGATCTGTCAAACTGGTCTGTGAAACTGATTTTTCAAATTGATCAGGTGAAACCGATCTGTCAAACCGATCAGTGAAACTGATCAGGTGAAACTGATCAGGTAAAACTGATCAAGTGATACCATTCGCATGAAACTGACCATGTGAAACCGATCATGTGAAACTGATTATATGAAGTCAGTCACGTGAAGCTGATAGTGTAATAACATTTGTATGAAACTGATGTCTATAAGGACCATTTTCTAAATATGTCTTTTTAAGTGAAAAAAAACGATTTTGTTTTTCTTTTTACCATTATTTTATTTTATTTTTTTACGAATTAAAATCCCTAAATGATAAAATAAATTCAATCCACACTTCAACCTTTCACCTCCCCAACTACCTTTGAACCTCACTCTACCATTGATCCTTTGACCTTTTAACTCCCTTTGAACTCAAACCTTCAGAATGGCAAGGACGAAGCACATGATGGAAGGACTAAGTGAATCACTAGTGGATGAGCTTTAGAAGTGTGAATCTAGTAGTTTTGCATGATCTAGGAAGATATTATTGGGAAGTTGTGTAGTTAATACTAAAAAGTAAGTGTCTATTGAATGGTTGTTATCGAGCAGGTCACTTTTATTGAATGTTTTGGAATTTCATGGATGGATCAGTTGGTTTTCAAATAATGAGAGTCTATTTTATCCCCATATGGTACACTAGTTTTATATAAAATTGAAGGTGTCTATGGAAGGAGATAAATAATCAAGTATGAAGTATGTAGTGAAGGAAAAAGAGATTTCATTTTCTTTGAAATAATGGAATGAATGTTTGGATATTCCACATGAGGGCATATATGCTGATTACCAGGGTATCATTCCTCCAACCTCAGACTTATTTTCATATAAGGATGAATTAAAGGAGTTGACTGGGAATGAATAATCAAGTATAGATACTTACACTGATTTGGATAGAGAAACAAGATTACTTTTCAAATTTATTAAACATCAAATCTTCCCAAGGAAGGGAGATTTTACAGCTATGAAATATTAGGTTGTGTTCCTAATTTATCTTTTGAATAATGGGGTGAAAGTGAACCTATATATGTACCTAATGGTACACATCTCTGAGATGATCAAACCCTCTAAGAAGGAAACATGTTTGTACTATCCAAGGATGATCTCTACAATGTTAAATAATCTTGTTTGTGTGTAAGATGGAGATGAGGTGATCACTACTTGCAGTGGCTTTTTCCTACATAAGGAAATATTCAATAGGATGAAGATATTCTGGAACCCATGGAAGAGATGTTGGGTAGGATATAAGGATAGATTATATGAGGATTACAATCATGTTTACTATTCTACTAGACTAAGGGATCAAGCTAATATAGGTCTTAAACTTGGTGAGGAAGTGGTTTATTCAAATGAGGATGTTTCGGTTGAGAAGCCAAGTGAATAAGGGTCTCCTATAGATGATAGGAGTGACCCTTGTATTGCTGAGATCCAAAAGGATATGTCTTATGGACCTGCCAGTCCACCCTTGGAGTTACCATATTGAGAGCTTTTATTAGGTGATCAATAAGAGGAAGAGACTAAGGTCGCTGGAGTGGAAGGTTATGTAAGTAAGTTTGATGATGAGGATGATGATGATGAGAAGGAGGAGGAGGATGAGGATAATGTTGATCATGTCAGTGATTCATTAAAAGAATTACAACAAATTGTAGACAGGTCAAGTGAGGAGTCTGTGTATGGAGCTGATGATGGGACTGATAGACAGGAGGATTCAGATCATGTTGAACTGGATTTTATTTCCCATGCTACTGAAGATGTTAGTGGCGAGGATAAACCTAACCACCCTAATGATGATCAATGAATCATCCAAGAGATTAATGAAATCATGGTTGTAGGATAGGAAGAGTCTCCGGATCAAATTTCACCCATAACTCATATTGAGAAAGTACTTGGAGTAGCTGAAGTGGCTGGAGTGCAAGAAGAACCTCAAGTTCAGTTGGTTCCAATGCCTATAAATGATATTTTATCTGGAGTTCTAGAAGAAGAATAATATGAAACTTATATTGTACCTGAGCCTTAGGGAAGAAGAGTCAGTATTGATAGAGTGGATCCCTGATACTGAACATGCTCTAGTAAGTAGAATAGAAATATATGAATCACTCTATTTAGCTTGGATTATGAATCAGATGAGGAGATGGAATATCCTCCTCCTATTCCACAAGTGCCAGCTGAAGTAGAACTGAATTCACCTACTTCACTAATAGTTCCTCTTGCAGATGTTCCAGTTGTACAGCCAGTGCCTAGTGACTATGTCACTAAGGCTGATATAGAGCTTTTCAAGGAAGATATATGTGAGTCGGTTAGATCTTCTATTGGAGTCATAAGTGAATATTATACTTATATAGAAATTTCATAAGGTTATGTGGCCATAATTGCAAGGATAGTGATTCTAGAGATTCATCCTAACCTCATTACTATAGTTGAGACAATCATTATACATAATACTATGTTGAGAGAAGAAGTAAAGAGGATGGGTAATGAGTTGGAATATTTATATACTGATTTAAAGACCACTCTTATTAGTATCATGGAGGTACTTATGAACTTAGTTACATGTCTAATGAGTGTATATTTGAAGAAATTAAAGGTGGAACTTGTAAAGATGATCTCTGGTGCCTCTAGTTATAAAGGTATTAGGGTTTCTGCTGCTGATATGGAGTCTCTCAGGGCTGTGATAAGGGAAGAAATCAGGAGTCTTCAAAGTGATTTTGATAAGGAAACTCTTTCTATGGTACACAAAAACATTGATCTTGTTTACAATATGGTAATACAGTGCACCATTGAATCCTCTGCTACTCACAAGGAGATTAGAGAAAAGGTGGATAATTAATTTACCAAAATTTATACCAAGTATGATTTGATCAATAACTTCAAGTATTTGGCCGAAAATATCAAGATCCCTCTAGTGAAAGAAGCATTAAATGAGAAAGTGAGTTAGTTGAAGGAGTTTACTCCTCTAGTAGATAAATTCATGGAGAATAAGGACGGTTTTGAGAAGGCTATGCAATATGATGGTGAAGTCATCAATTATTTCATCAAACTTATGAAGCCATGTCTGCATGTGCAAGCTGAAGCCATGTCTGCATGTGCAAGCTGAAGCCATAGTGGTCCCAACTACTGCTTCTATTCTATCTGGTTCTCTACCTACTAATCTGATGAAAGTCTCTCATGTCTTGTCTTAGATCAGGCCAGTGATCAAGGAACACCCTCAGATCCATGTTTTGATAGAGACGAGACCTATCCTTACATCTAATTTTTTTATAGGTCTATTCTTTCCTGGTGTTGTCATTTGACCATCTCTTGCTACAGCCACACCAAAAACTTCTGAAACTACTCTTTATCCTTCTGAAAAATGGAAAAAACCTCAAAATACAAATCCTTAGATGTGGATTGCTTATTTGATAGGTATTTTTACTTTTATTTTGATTATTGTACTTTTTTACCCTTAATGAATATCAATTTTTCCTTCACTGTGTTTATAATTTTATTTGTGTTATTTCTCTTTATTATTTATCCTTCTTTTAACATGTTTTCTAATCAAAAAAGGGGAAGAAATATATATATATGGCATCAAATCTTAATATAAGGGGGTGTCTCTGGCATAAGAAAAATGGAATGTACTCAATACAATATATATATATATATATATCACACCTCTGATACAAATCACTTAGACTGTTCTAATACAAAGGGAGTTCATGACAAGGCTCTGATATAAAGTAACCTTATAAATATATATTTTCTCTCTTACAAAATTGAGGGGGATCATACAAGGAAAGACCTTAGTTAACTTGAAAATTCACATTCACTGCAGGTATGCTAAGTCAAGTAATTATTATTCATTAACATTGTGTTTATTCCATGATTTTTGATTATCAAAAGGGGGGAGATAGTTAGACCCTTTTTGAAATAGTTGCTTTCATAATCACAAATCATACCAATTTATAAAATCTATTAATTTATATATTAAGTTATAACTCAAGTTAATCTTGTAAATGATTATTTATAAGTGAATAAATTATGTCACATAACAAAATACTTTTCAATAAGTCAACACATTATGGTTATTTATGTTTTGATATGTTTACAAGTGTATATTTACATGTATTTATGAATTCCACTTTATCTGGTAGTGTTCTATGTAAGATATACACTTTACAAGTTTTTTAGAGTCCCTAGCACAGATAGTTCAGAAGGAGTCATCGTTGGTCGACTCACAGATGAGGACTCACCGATCGAAGAAGAAACTGATGCTAGACTCACCTATGAATGAGTCACTAATGATCAGTTTCAACAATAGTTTAAGCGACTAACTGATGGATGAGTCACCGATGGAAGACATACTGATGAACGAGTCACTGATGGGCGACACGCCGATAGTTCTAAATCAGTCAATGATGATGACTCACTGATGCCCGGACAGACTGATAGCACAAATGACTCACTGATACCCTAAGTCACCGATATCTATAGAAAGGACTCACAGATACATTGATTCGCTAATACCGGTGGAAAGGAGTTGTCGATACATGGATTCACCAATTTTCACCGACTGATGATGATAGACCAATGCCAATGAGTCGCTGATACTTATGACTCACTGATAGTCATAAAAACTATTTTTATTTTATTAATTCAAATTTATAATAACGTTTAACAATATTTAATTTTGTTTGTAGGACTTTCATTAGATAGTAAGAGGTAAATGCACGTGGTGAGATCTTCATGTCTACTGGACCTCAAAGTATAAAAGAATTACAAGATGGATCATTCATCGTGAACTGAAAAGTAAAAAGAACAGAAGAACTTCAAACTCCTGCAACTCTTGAGCTTACTTCATAATCCCAAGAACTCAAAGGAAGAAAATATGGGGAGATCAACAAGACAAGCTAAACCTACTGAGTTATACTGAACATCTTTGGAACAAACGAGCTAAACTTTTCACACATCGAAGTTATAAAATAGAGGATATGATACTCTATTTTGAAGCCAACTTTCAAAAGAGGAATCAAACAGCATTTCCACTACATTAAAAGAGTCCAAATCTTCACTACATAACACACAGAGACTTCTAAACCTTATTATAAATCGTAAATCTATTCTATTTATTTACTTACATTTTTTAGTTGTGTGTATTTCTATCTCTAACACACACACTGATTCATGTGCATAACTGGAGGATACTTGATATTCTCAAACTGTCTCTCATTTTATACTTTGTATCCCACGTAGAATATTGGAAGAGGTCAAGTGTGACATGTTTGTTTTTTTTCATGAATAACTATGGAAGAGGTCAAGTGTGACCTGGAAAGCCTTGTGTGCTATTGTAAACCCCGATCCAGGGTGTGGATCAAACTGTTTGTTAATTTAAACTAATTGGTGGCAGGTGATCACCAAGTGGAGAGGACTAAGTCTGAGCTTGAGACTAAACCTCTTTTTTTATCCATTGTGATTTTACCATTTTGTGTTTACTTAATATTTATTACATATTTCATAAAACTAAATTTAACTTTGATAGTTAGTTTAGAAAGTGTTTATAATTTTTTTGAACCAGTAGGTTAGTTTCAAAAGTTATATTAATCTTCAGATTAGTATAGATGACAACTAATCAATCTTCTGAGAAATTAATTGAACATTCATGACTTTTATAAATTCACTAAAAACTGAATTTTATTATATTTTTAATTGGGGAAAAATTTTCAAAGAACCAATTTTAAACATAAATTTTTATAGATACTCAATTCACCCCCCTGTAGAGTAATCTACTCCAACCAACAGTTTTATTTGATAAGTATAGAGCTAATTTTTGGAAGTATTTATATTTTTATTAAGGTTTTATGATAATTTAGATTATTAGAATGTTTTAGGAGAATATATGATTAAGGTCTTAACATGTTTGTTATATGACATTAAGAGATGCTTTGTATTGTTAGGGATTAATTTTATGTTGATTTTGGAAACTTTGTGATATTTTTATAAATTTTTTGGTTTTGAATACTGGTTAAGAATGATTTGATGAGTTTTGGAATTTAACTATGTGTAGAATTAATTTAGTAAATATTTGTGTTTTATTATTGAAATATTTGATATTAAACATTCAAAGGAGTTTTTATTCATGTTAATTATCATAGAATGAACAATCCATTTTTTGGTTTTAGTAATTGAATAGTGATAGGAGGAATAATTTCCATTCTTTTATAGATCATATGATCTATTAGAAGTTTATTTTAGTTTTTTAGACATGAAAATTTTATATTGGTCATTTATCATTATAATATGGGATAAAAATAGGTATAAACTATTTAAAACAAAAAACTAGAGGATGAAATTATGTTTATGAATTTTAATAAATCGTGTAAGTATATTTTCTCATATTTCATGGTAAAATAATTCCTTATCCCTAGGAAAAAGGACCTTGAAAATGAAAATATTTTCTTTTTCATAATTATTTCTAAATAATTGATTATCATTTTCACACCTCATTAGATTATTGTTTTTGGGTCATTAACTTTATCATGATTATGTTCTCTATCACTCTCTATTAATCATTTTACATTAAATTTCTCCTCCATGTACATATTTTCAATTCCAATTGATGCTATCATATTTGGAAAACTAGTCATGTTTTATTCCTCATAACCTTTATATTTATCTTTCCCTCTTTTCAAAAGAATGTTTTATTAACCCTTCTTACAATATGGGTTTTCAAAAAATGTATTTTCAATTTTTAAACCCTTGATCACAGAAATAAAAAATTTTAGGATGAAATTTTTTATGAGGGTAGAATGTAACACACAAAAATTTAGTTTAAAATTATATTATGTTCAATAGCTTTCTTGACACGCAATATGGAGCTTGAACAACCACAAAATATTATTATTTAAATATAAACGTTATAATCTAGTAATTGAATTAGAGGGTATGAATAGGAATAACCAAGTTATGAAATATATGTATAAAGTTCCTACTCAATAATAATTTATTTATTAATTCTTATTAAATAAGAATTCAATTGTTAGTAAAGTAATTTTATGCTTCAAAAATAAATTTTTCCTTAAAAATGTTTTTTATTTATTTTTGAGAAAAAATATTATAAATAATTTCTATTAATTTTAGAAAATTTAGTTGAAAATTTAACATCATTTTTTAAATCATAATGTTAAAATAATCTTAAAGTTAATTTTTTATAATTTTCTTAAAAATTTTATTTTTCGAATGAATGTTGAAAAATACTGATTTTTATTGAAAGTTGTCTTTTTGTTTTAAGAATTTATAAAGTTAAATTTTGTTTTAAAGTAGTTTAAAAGTAAAATTAGTTCATTTATATTATTTATATTCCAATTAAATTCATTGGAATAAATTTTATTCTATATTTTTATATAAAAACATTTTGTACTTAAGAAGAAATTTTTTATGGAAAACTGATTTTCATCATGTTTTACAGGTTTAATTTTAAATAAAATTTGGACACTTATACAAATTAAATTTGATAAAATGGATTACATATTTTTAATAATCAAAATTAATATTATTTAATATGTTAAAATTAATTTTTTTTCATTAATAATAGTAAAAACTGTAAAAATATGTTACCACAAATAAGGTCAAAACAGGTTTACTAGGGGATTAAACAAAAATGATATTAGTTAAAATAACCTAATTTTTTTTCGAAATCCTATTTTATGGATTTATTTCTAACCTTATCACCTTATTATATAAATTAATTTTTTTATAGCACAATTTTCCATTAAAATTACTTAATAATATTTAAATCTTTTAAAAATAAAAAATGTGTCTGCTCCCTCACCTATAAAAGGGCACCACATATTCTCTCCTTTACACACTTAAATATATATTTATATTAGACATTACCTACCCAAATACCTTAATAATATACATAACCAATTCCTAATTTTTTTTTAATAATACCAACTATAGAAGACTATAGGTGTAAAGTAAAGGGAGTTGATTGAAAAAGAGGTATAATTTTTAACTGAATGTTTTAGTTTTATTTATTCTTTTACCTCCTTAAAAAATATTCCAAAAAAATTTATATAATAAACTAATTATATAACATATATTTATATTTAATTATGTTTATGTGTTAACCTTAATGCATCTCCTTCATCAAATGAGAAATGAAACCATTTTTTGTGTGTACGGCGGACTGCCACCTCCCGAATCGATGTAATTCGTTTTGCACTGTCAAATCTTATGTCTGGTAAATATGATGGATATTAATGATATAATATGACATATATTATATAATTTTAATTATGGATTTATAAAATAATACTTACCACTTTTCCTACATATCTCTTTGAAAATGATAATGTCACTCATGTGTATGTGTGGACTAACTCCTCCACGAAGTGATGTGATTTGTTTTTTGTTACCACCATACATAGATAATTAAAAATATATATTTAATGAATAAATGTTTTTTTATAACATAAATATAATTCTGGATATGATGAAACAATAGCCTATTCACAATAATTGGAACATCCATGTTTAAATATGCATGAGAAAACTAAGCAGTTAACACCCAAAACAGTGATAAAAATGAAATATTGTTAACAAGAAGGTAAATAAGATGATATAAGAGGATAATATATAATATTATATAAATTTATATGTTTATTATATATAATTATAATAAATCTATATTTATTATACATGAGGATTAATCATGTTCAACTAAGTGAAAGTGTGAGGTGAGGGGTTTTCTTAACTCAATTTCTATTCATTAATTATACCACTACTTCATTGATTATCTTATACCAAGATTATTTGTAAAATTACAATTTCTTATTTATTTTTTATTTTTAGTTTTTTTGTGTATATACATTTTTTACACATAATAAATTTATAGATTAATTCTCACTCCAATGATATGATCTTTGTAAGAGATTTTGTCTCAATTTCCACTTTATTGAGACATATTTGGTATTATGCGCCTATTTTATTTTATGTGGTGTATATACTGCCCATTTTATATATTTAAAACAAATACATATCTATTAATTTTATTTAAATTTTCAATTAAATTTTACTTTTTCAATGGGTTTAAATTTTAAAGTTACAAAATAGGTAATAATTTATTTTACAATCTCATTTTTTTGGGAATGATTATATTTTCATCGAAGTATTATTATAATATATCATTTATAAACTCCATATATTTTATTATCCTATTTATATTTAATCAATTTCCATGTTTTCTTAAAAATTTTGCTCTCTTTTAAGCTTAAATCATGAAAATAAATGTTTAAAATAAAAGTTTGTCTAATTTCTCTTTTTGATTAGGTATATTTTTCTTCCATGTCCATATTTTTTAACAAAAATTTACAAAAGTACTTTTTATTTACTCAAATTATTTATTAAGGACATTTAATTTCATAATTTACTTTTTATAAGGTTTTAAATGAATATTTATAATATTTTCTGAAAGGTTCATTTTTAGTTTTATTTATAAAATGACAAAAGGAATTTTTATTTTCAACATATATGGTATTAACGAATTTACCCACCATAATAATTGTTTTATATAATTTTTATTCTTCTAAAAAATTAAATGGTTTTAAAATTAATTTTTTTAATGAAAAATTATTTTAATGTTTCACTTTCATTTTCTTTTATTTTCCAAAAGACTTGATTTTATTAAAAAATTTACTTTTCTCATGAATTTATGGTCATCTATCATCTCTTGATTGATTTTTAGGTCATTAAGTTTCCCTTGAAATATTACATCTCATGTTATCATATTTCATTGGAAATTAAATTTATATTCCATATCCATAATCTATGTATCAGAGATGTGCTTATTTTCTAAACTGCATATCAATTATATATATGGTGTTTTACTATGACAATTATTTTATTGTCTAGGGAAATCTTGATATTTTGAATTATTTACTAAATATGGAAATTTTTTGATAAGGCATTTTGTTTATGAATTAAATTGATCATTCAATATTTGAGTAATGCATTGGGCATGCAGTGACGGTGGGGCTCAGAATCACATAGTCCATCGATGCATCGATAGGTCTAATGAGACAAGATAGTTGGGTAGCTTTATTAAATGGATTTTTTTTGTGCGTGCCCATTCATATTTGAAAATATCTTTGTAAAATTCCTTGATCATGATGAACAGTATTGTGCATTTCATTCATTTATAATTTGGTTATTATTGTCCATGATATTATCTACAGATTCATTTATTAATCAAGTTATTGATTAAATGACATGTAATTTTAATTATTTACCTTTCCATATTGATTATGTATTATTTTCTCACGATATATTTCATTGTACACTACTCTTACTGAGTGTTTGAGATCACCCTTATTTTTTTCCTTTCCCAAGATATGAAGAAAAAATCTTTAAATGAGTTCAAGGATGAAAAATATTTACCTTTAATATGTTTTATATTTTATTTTCCATGTAAAATGATAATCATGTATGTATATGGTTCTTCAAGAATAATAAACTGGTTAATACTTAGTGATGTGATCCCTTGTATCTTATGTTAATATAATAAAGTAGATATCATCTCTGGGTTACTAGAGTTGGGGTTGTTACAAGTGGATACATATTTTTCTAATGAATAGGTATTATTCATCCATATGAATCCCTAACCATGAGAGATATATTTTTAATGGATATTCTATAATCCCAACAGGAATAAGGATGAAAAACCCAAAACTCAACAGAGTATGCTTAATAATTTTCCTAATCTCTCTAGCAAAGAAATTTTTTACCTATTCCTTCCTATTTTTAAAATGATGTACCAATGATGGAGTAGAATATAAATATCTCAATATAGACTTGAAATTGTCACTATATGTGAAAATTTTTCAATTAAATGTTAATGGTGATTTAGAGTTAATAATCAAACAAATTACTGATGAATATGCTTCTAAGAAAGAAGAATTAATTCCCATACTAAATCACATATGATGATTGATGGATGAATTCCCTTCTGAGAAAACACTATTTAAAGTGTGAGTGGGTTCCCTAGAACCAACTTCTTTTTGTACTTTGATTACCATTACATGTATATAGTTTGATATATACATGTGCTTATTCTTACCATAATAGTGTTGATACTTCTTCATCCACTCCTTAAATGGTAATTTCCTAAGATTACTTGTTGTATCAAAAGGTTATATAAGGTCTATGTTATAATGAGAACCTAGAGATACTATAATGTAAATATTAAATATATATCATTTGGTATAGATACATCATATTTATGGGACACAAATGATGTATATATATTAGGTGTTAGGGCTCATAATCATTTAAACTTATTGTTAAGAATTTCTCACTCAGTGATCTCGAGTAGATGTGATCATGAGGACTAACCCTCCAATAGAAACACCACATGTTTTGGGTGTCATTGGTTATTCCTACCTAAAAATATGTGTATTGGTCTATTTAATTGAGTTTGTTATCAATGTGTACCATTTGATCATATATGTTAATGCTAGGAAAAACCATAATATTGAAGTCGTGGTGAGGTATCTTATGTTGGGTGTGTCATTGGTGGTATGTCATTAGTTAAATGATCAAGAATGAATTTTATGTTTATGATTTTAGGAAGAGATGTATCATAGGACTAGGTTGACCAGGATAGTAGTACCTTCATTAAATCCATGACCATGGTACTAGAAGGTATGTTTTTCCAGTAAGTTCACAAAATATATAAATAATCAAAATGATGATGACATGATTGTACATCCTACTTTATGAGATATAACAAGATAAATAGATTATATTTCATATAATGTATTCATAGGAGGTAGTCATATCTAAGACAATATTAATATCCTTAGGGGCCATGATGGGTGACGATAATCCATGCTTGTTCTATGGGTTGGACTCAATACTATTAAGATAAGGACCTAGAGGGTAACACACTAAGTGTATCCAAAATTTCCACCTATTCAGATGAATAGAAGTTTAGGATAAAGTGGGCCTTATATGAGGGGGTTGGTAAACATCTGAGTATGATTGATCACAAGTAAAATAATTCAATTACATTATTCATGTTTAGAATAGTGATTATTGACTTTATTTCTCAAGGTTCTCATGTGTTGTTTGATCATAAAAGTGAATATGTGAAAATATAATTTTTTGAATGAACATAACATGTTCAAGGTTTGTTAAATTGTCATAGGAGATTATAGTCTAAGATAATGGTTATTATTTTATCATGTAACATTTTAATGTGTTACATGTGAGATATAAAATATGTATGACATTGTTAACACGTTTAATTAAGTCATAAGTGTGTGTAAGGGTCTAAAATTAAGGTTTTTACTTTCCACAGACTAAATTGAAATTTTAAAAACTATAACCAAATTATATAAGTGAATTTTAGACTCTCGAATAGTGAACTAAACCATTTGCATGAATTTTGAGATCTCCTCTCTTCTCTCCCATTCTATCTAGTGAGAAACTGAAGGAATAATGAGGTTAGATCAATCTCCTATTCTCAATCAAGTATGTGTTCTTCACATGATCAAAAGGACCTTCTAAATCTCTTTAATTTCTCATTCTAGCACCAAGGGTTATATATTGATGATTCAGAATCTATGGTGTATGTTTGGATAATCTAAATGATTCTTAACTTTATTTCTTTAATCCACAACACACGAATGGTGAGTGAATCAAATTAGTGATTTCAAATAAACAAGGCACTATTTTCAGTTTTGTTCATATTTTTTATTCATGCTTGAATATAATTACATAAAATCCTCTGAAAAATATGGGAAGGGGTTTTGTAGATTCTGTTTTTTTAATATGTTTATGAACCCAAATTTTTAATTTTCATATTTTTTACACTTCTACCACACCTCGTGTTCCTAAAATTCGTATCAAAGGTAAAATGTAATCATTTAAGTCAAAAACGTTAAAATTTCAATAAAAATTTCTATGATTCATAAAGAGGGTTTCGGTATAGTCCCAACGCAACTGATAGTGCATCAATATGAATTTGTATCTCCAAGATATGGTTCATCAAAGATCGACAATTTTGGTGTATAACATGTGATGCGATTTTTAGGTTTATTTTTCCTTAATCTTTTAAGGCTATTGGTGCTATTTATTTTCGGTCAGAGAATAATGCAGGTGCATTGCATGTTATCCAAAAATACTCATAGTTTGTTGGGGTAGTCTATTGACTTTATGGATTATTGTACAAGACTGAATTAAAATCCATAAAAAACAAAACAAATAAATATAATCATATCCTTCCTAATGAAAGGATAAGATTTGATAAAAAAAATTAAAAAAGGATTCTAAGCCCCATAAATGGTTATGGACTTGTTGTCCCTCCTCATTTATGGGGAGGGTGACTATTTTAAAATCATTATATATTATATATTATATATATTATATATTATAATATATATTATAATATATATTATATATACTATATAAAATATATATTATAATATTGTGTGTGTGTGTGTGTCCGTAAATGGATGCCCCAATTAGACTTGGCTTAGACCGGGTTAGTCCGAATCCAACCTTCTTGACCGATCAACCCCATCATAAGTTGTAAATTAATTTCCAAGTATCTGATCCAGATAAAAAAGGTCCAAGAAAATTATGAAAAAAAAATTAAAATTAAATTAAATTTTCTGAGATTTAATAAAATTATTTCAAAATCATGGGAGGTATTGATAATTAACTAAAATCATATTAATTAACCTTAAACCATTTAAAATACCATCAAGTTGAATTTTAGAAAATTTAATTTTTCTTATATAATATAATTGCATGCTGACTGATCATGTACCTAGAATAACTCGTGCATGTTTGGTTTATTTTTTATTTAATTTAAATATTTCATTTAAGTTTTAAAATGTAATAATTATTTTATTTTAATGAGTTGTGCGTCATCCCCTACCTTTAATTTGTATAAGGTTCTATGTCTCCACATTTAAGTGATAAAATATATTTTTCACACCCTAATATCCTTTCACCAGCATGTGAGTATACATTGTAAAAATTGGATGAGTTCATGGAAAAGTGGTTTGAGTCTCGATCCAGTGTAAACCAAACTAGTGAATTGTATGAGTGTTTCAAGTGCTTCAATTTGATTCATGTATTAAATCAATGAATTAACCTAGGGTATTGGTTAATCCATTATTCAATTTATGGATTAATAAATAGTTAACAACTCATGATAATTTCATTATTTATTTATTTTATCATATCTATTGTTTATTATTTTGTAACGTGTATTTATTACACATGATCACATAGTATAACAATAAACAAGCATACATAGATAAAATTAACATTTGTGGTTAATATGTTATATTTAAAAACGTGTTTAAGTTATGAGTATGATCACATAGAACAATCATGTTAAATAAAAAGTATTTCATTCACCAAGAAAAATTAAAAAATCCCTCAAAGAAAATATTAAGTCATTAAATTCCCAATCACTTGAATTTGGACACAAATAATTGTTCAGGGTGCTCGTTATCTATATTTTAGGTTTTCACTTACTAACAAGGAGTTATTATGAGAGTGTTGGGTTGATTTAACTAAATTTAGAAGTAAAGGAGTATTCATAGATTTTTACAACTTTAGAGGTAGACCATTGATCATTGCATAGTAATCTTTTGTAGGAGATGGGACTCCACTCAACATATAAAGGAGAAACAAGTTAATGTGTTTGGACCACCAAAACTCTACCTTACACTCTTATAGTATTAGTGATGTCACAACTCAGGATATAAAGAATATTTTAAGGATTCTTTCCACTAGAATACTCAAGTGACTGAGTATTCTGAATCTAATAGTTGAGAGATAAAATGATTTTATAAAATAGTGGGAGGAATTTAAAATTAATGATTTGAAGATTTCTATTGGTAATTAGGATAATATAATAATATTCTATAGTTAATTTTTATAGATCAAATGGAAACCTCAACCAATTAAATTTCACTATGATTAATATCGGATAAAGAGAAACTCCTGACTAGCCATAACTTCCATGAGTGGTACATGAATTTTCACAAAGTACTATACCTAGAGAGGAAGATTTATGTTCTAGAATATCCACTTCCTGCTAATCCCCCTTGAGGAGAAAGAATGATAGATAATGATAAATACAATAATCATATGGATGATTCACTCTATGTTCAGTGATTCATGTTTTCATCTAAATCCAGTGAGGAGTAAAAAATGCATGAGGAAAAATATGCTTTCCCAATATTGTTTTATCTCCAAGATTTATAAAATGTGAGATCACAACAAGAATTATATGATATATCTAGTGCTCTGTATAGGTTTAATCTAGCATAAAGAAATCAATAAGGACCTCATGAACTCAAGATGATCAGGAACATTGAGAGCCTGGAGACCCTTGGGTTCAAACTAAACCAATAACTAGCAAGTGGTCCTATTATTTAATCTTTAGCACATAGATTATAGACTTTAATTATTTATTATAATATGAATAACATGAATAAATCACTCTCATAATTTTTTTTATTTAGTTATCTAAATATGTAAGGATATGGAGAATCCCAATTCTTCGGTCCTTATGGTGAACAATATGAGGAAAGACAAGGCTAAAGTGATAAGGGATAAGTCTAAGTTAAAGATAATGATGCACCATCATTATAAGAAGCAAAAAATACATAGTGAGAGAAATCAATAGGAGGTAGTCTAATTTCTATGTGGAAATAATGGCCACTAGAATAATAATTTCACATTTGATAAGAAGAAGAAGTTGGTGCTTATACATCAAGTATATTTTTCATTGAATTAAATATCTCTATTTCTATAATTTGGGTAAAGAATATTGCATGTGGCTCGCATATTTTCATTAAAATATAGTAACTATGTATATTTAACAAAATTTAAATAGTTGAAGTAGAATTCCAAGTAGAAAATGGTGTGATACTGGTACCATTAGTAGTTGGATATTATCATCTTACTTTTCCTATTGGAATGGTTCTTTTTCTAAATACTTGTTATCATGAACCATCTATCACCATAAACATAATCTCAGTGTCAAGTTTATACATTATGGTATTTTATTTCAATTTTGGAAATAAATTTTGTCTTATGTATAAGGATAATATATGTTATGGTATGGAACATCATAGTAATTAATTATATTTACCTAAACTAGAAAAATAAATTTTGGAAATCAATGACAAATCTATAAAGAATAACTCATGTAATTTCCACCTATGGAACTTCTGGAATGGTTATGTAAATGAGAAGTGTTTAAGACAACTGCATCAACTAGCTTATTTGAAAACTATTGATTTAAAACCCTTGGATGTGTTTCATGCTTGTTTATAAGGTAAAATAACCAAAGTACATTTTAGTATGAAAGGAGAAAGAGCCAAAGAACTATATGAATTATTTCATACTAATGTATGTGGTCCATTTCTAATATGGTAAAGGGTCAGTTTTCCTTATTTTGTTACTTTTACTAATGACAATAGTAGATTTGGATATATCTACTTAATGAGGTATAAGTCATTTTCTTTATCATCATTAAGGAATATTGGAATGAAGTATAAAATGAACTTGGTAAAAAGATTAAGAAACTTTTCTCAGATCATGGTGGATAATATCTTAACCAAGTTTTTATATATCATATAATGAATTGTGGGACAGTTTCCCTACTCACTCCTCTGTATACACCTCAGTGGTATGGTGTTAGTGAAATTAGGAATCAGGTCCTTCTTAACATAGTCAGATCGATGATGAGTCATTCAAATATACCATTATTGTTTTGGTAATATGCACCATAGACTATGGAATATATACTAAACTGAGTAACAACTAATATAGAAGATGGGATTCCATACAAGTTTTGGTATGGAAAGAATCCCAGTCTATCACATATATGTGTATAGGTATGTGAGGTTTTTTTTCAAGAAAATACCTAGTGAAAATTATCATCCTAGAGCATGAAGTGCATCTATATAGGTTATCATGCAGTGACTAAAGTATATTACCTATATAACCCTCCATATATAAAGGTTATTGTATAAATACATGCTACATTTATAGAAATGGAAAATATTTCCAATGTAAATAGTGTGAGAAAGATTGACTTTGATTAATTTAATGCTCTAGATTCATAAGATTTGGTACAGGAACAATCTCTATAAGAGATGTTTGGATATGAAGATGTTCCCAAGACACAAGTATTACAAAGTTCTACTAGAGAGTTTAGAGAACTAGAGAGATATTATTTTCTTATCACAAAGTTAAGTGACACATTAATCTTATAGAATGGTGAACCTATGACTTACAAGGAATTAGTAAATGGAAAGGATGCTATAAAATGAAAATAATTCATGCTTTTTGAAATGGAGTCGATGTAGAAAAATAAATTTTGTATTTTTTATACCCTACAAATGATGTAAATCCTATTGGGTTTAAATGGGTATTCAAGAAGAATATATACATGGATGGTCAAGTGATAACATATAAGGTATGACTCGTAGCAAAGGGTTTCAGGTAATATCAATTCATCGACTATGAAGAAAAATTATTTTCGGTCTCTATACTAAAATCCATAAAAATATTACTTACAATAGTAGCCTTACATGATTATGAAATTTGAAAAATAGATATCAAGAAATATTTTTTAAATGGTAAGTTAGTTGAAGAAGTCTATATAAAACATCCTGAAGGGTTATTTATATCAAATAGTTTTGATAAAGTATGCAAGAAAACGATATTAATTTATGGATTAAATAAAGCATCATAGTCTTGGAATGTTCATTTTAATGAGTCCATAAGATAATTTTGTGTCATTAAGAATTAAAGCGATTCGTGTGTCTACAATAATGTTAGTGGGAGTTCTATATGTTTCCTAGTATTATATGTTTATGACATATTGTTAATATTAAATGAAGTGAAAGTCTTATAGTCTTTGAAGACATGGTTAAATTAATATTTCTCCATAAAATAATCAGGTGAAGTAACCTATATTCTATGGATCAAGATATATCAAGATAGATCTCAGAGGCTATTTGGGATAATTAAAATTACATATATTTACAAGGTACTCAAAATTTTCAATATGAAGCAATCCTAGAGTGGATTATTGAAAGAGTTACATGGAATTAATCACTCCAAGAAAATGAGTCCACAAACATAGAATGAGTTTGAAGTAATGATTATAATCCCTTATGATTCAATAGTGGGATTTATCATTTATGTCATGCTATGAAATGGGATTGATATTTCCTCTACTTTAAGCATGGTATCCAGATATTAAGATAATCTAATAGAGATGCATTGGGAAACTGTAAAAACTATAATAAAGTTTTTGAGATGTACAAAGGATATATTCATAGTGTGTGCAGGATATGAGGAGCTAGTCATGTGTGGATACACTAATGATAGATCATGATGATCTAAAATTGTAGTCAGTCTATGTGTTTTACCTAAATGGTGGTGTAGTGACTTGGAGGACATAAAAGTAGTCTATAGTAGATAATTTAATAGTAGAGACCAGATATATAGCATCCAAAGATGTATTTAATGAATCATTTTGGATATGTAGCTTTGTTCTTGAGATTGGAATTGTACCTCACAGTGTATACCCTATTATAGTATAATATAATAATAATATGGTAGTGATTCTTTCCAAGGATCCCAAGTCACATTGGAGGATAAATAATATACTTTAAAAAATATATCTCTTTATGAATTTTACTCAGAGATTTTAAGTCTATGTTATCAGATAAGCCACAAATCATAATGTCGAAGACCCCCTAACTAAATAAATATCTCAACAGAAGCATGATACTCATGTGAGATATTGTAGGTTGAGAATTATTATCCGTTGAATTTAGTGTAAGTGGGAGTGTTGTGAGTTGGTTCCCTAGACCCAACTCCTTTATATACATCGATTTTTATTTCATGTATACAATATGATGTATAACTATGTTTATTCTTATCATAATAGTGTTGATACTTGTGCATTAACTATTTACATGGTAATATACTTGTTGGATCGTATTACACCAAATATACATAAGAGGGGGGTGAATTGTGTCTTTTCAAAAATCTTTATGAGAATGTGTTCTTCCTTTTAACTTTAATCAAATAAAATGATGCGGTAGAAATTTAAATAGAAGAAACACAATATGTATAGTGGTTTGGGGAACAGAAGGCCCCTAGTCCACTCCACCAATGCTCTACTCCACCAGCTTGGTGATTTTCACAACCTAGTCCTTGTTTCAACAGACCGGTTCACAAATGAGTACAGGCAGTTGACACCTTTACAATCCAAGGCAAAAAAAAGCCTTCTGGTTCACTTACAGAACTTACACAGCTTAGTACGATAAGCTGATCACTCAAGAATAGAAAAAAGGATTTTTGTATTTTGAAAATACTTTCCAAATGTTCTTCACAATTTCAACAGCATGCAATTGACAGTAGATGGATCATCACCTTCAGAAATAATAATCTTCATATAAGAGACATTCTGAGTCGATCTCATTACAGTAGATATAGAAATATAATTTACAACTTCAGTAGTAGCAAATTCACAGTAGATCTTCATTTTAGAACAAGTGGATCTTCTATCACGATCCTTCTTCCTTTTAAAATAGATCTTTTACACTCCTTTTGAATCAGCAGATCTATATATGTTGTCTTTACACTATTTTTCCTTTCTTTCCTTTTAATAATCAAAATATCACATATGATCAATAATCATGATACAGTTTTTAAAAATCCCATATAAATAAAATAATGATAAGAACTTTTCATGCAAAATTAGATCCACAAAAGTCGCCTTTTTACTCGCGATATTCAAACATTTGAATTTAAAGAGTAGTCATAACTTCCTTGAAGACTCGGGATAAAAAGATCCTTTTAATTAGATTATCAAATCATTGATGAAACGGTTTTGAATCAGTCAAAATTGTACTTTGAAATCAGCTTTAAATCTAGCTTGAAATTCGCCTAAAATCAGCGTATTGACTATTGTATTAAAAAATAGACTTTAAATTCTCCGACATCAAACGTAAGGTTGAGTTGAACTATATGCATCCTCTGAACGTAAGGTTGATGACGTAGCCTTCAAACATAAGGTTCACAACGTATGGTTGACAACGTAAGGTTCATTCCAAATGTAGGGTTGGTCATCCATACTTTTCTCTTCAAATTTCAAACATACGGTAAAAGATCCATACTTTTACTTGATCCATACTTTTCCAACAATGTACGGTTGTTCACAAAAGTAATGTTGATGAACCATACTTTTTAGAAACAAACGTAACATTTAATATTTACATACGGTTCTCCTTCCATACTTTTCTGATATCCCAAACGTAGGGTTCCTTCCTAACGTATGGTTCTTCTTACATACTTTGCCGATAACGTATGGTTGTTTAACCATACTTTTTTCTTATCTCAAAAAGTATACATGGTTTTTATCCTTACGCTATGTTTATCCATGTAGGGTATGAACAGTGTTTTTAGAACACGCTAAAGCAGATTCCTAATAAGTAGTGCATGAACAGGGTTTCCAGAACACACTAAATACGAATACTTTAGTAATAAATTCCCGTAATATCAAGAGTAAAATAAAATAATAAATTCTTGAAAAATACTTAAAAAATAAAATCATTAGAAAATAATTAAGGGTATTTGTGAGCATCAAAATTATCATAAAGCGATAGAGTATTAATATAAACTCCCCCTTTAAATAACAATATTATGTATTGTTGAAAACAACACTTGCTCAACAATATCCCCCTTTTTGATGATCACAAAACCCATAAGAAATAATTAATGAAATTAACTTAACTTAAAATTAATTACATAAAGTTTCAAAATTTTGAAAATATAAATACAATATTAATGTCTCCCTTTAATTTATCCATGTTTTAATTTCTCCCCAAATAAAATTAATTACTCCCCCAAACTAAAATATATTGTATTTATCCAAATTTCTCCCATTAAAAAAACGGTTGTGTTTATCCAAATTTCTCCCCCTTTTTGTGATATTAAAAATAATGATAGAATATGAAATAGAACAAAAATTAATGTAGCACTGAACATAAGTAAGGACTATTATTAACTATTTATCAATAATTAAATCTGAAGTACTGGCATATCAAAATAAAGATAGTAAAACAAATAGAAATAAATAAACTAATTTTCATTAAAAGTCAAAAATAGATACAATGATGATAAACACAGGAATCAAGGTTTTTTGCAGTGAAAAGGTAGGGTTTATCTTCTCTGGGTTATAGACTTGATTTTTGCTAACTGTTCCCTCAACCTTTTCATTAATCCATCACCAATCTGAATAATAAGATCTCTGGCCTCTTGAGTCATATGAATATCTTCAATGAGATTGACTCTGAAAAACTCGTGAAGCATTTCTTCTTTCTCCATAAACAAAGACAGCTTATCTGTGAATTTATCTAAGATAGAGCAGATTCCTGGCTCACTGGATGTCAACTGATCAACTAAGAATTTCTGATTATCTAAGAGAACAGATAATGGAGCACTGTTTCACTGAAGATCTTGCAACCTGTCATTCATATTGCTCATTGCAGCTATGATAGCTTGAAATCTTCTGATTAAATCAGGTGAAATACCTGATCCACTATCAGCATTATTTTCAACTGATGCAAATTGTGTCTCTAGAAACAACTTAAGATCTGAGAAATCTGACTTCATAACCATTTCAGATTTCAATTTGGAAACAGCATTTAGCATATCCTCTTTAAAAATTTCAACTTCTTGTCTTGAAACAGTACTCTCCTTAAGATTTTGAAATTTCAATTGTTTGAATGCTAAGGTGCTTCTCAGAGAATCATTATCACATTGTAGTTGAGATAGATTTCTGTACAATTCTTAAACTTCCCTATTCCTTGAATCAGAAGCACCATGTGTTTGATTTGCATTCTCAGGCTCTATGTGATGTAGCAGTACTAAAGGTAATTATTCAGCATCAGATTTTTCTTTCTCCTTGTCCTGAGTAGGTTGGTCCACAGATTTTTCCTCAGAGTCCTTTTCAGACTCTTCCATAGAAAAATCCTCTTGAAGAACTTCTGTGTGAGCTTCAGAAGCATGCTCATCATGAACATCTGCAATTTTTTCATCTAATGAAATATCTAAAATGATATCCTCTGGAGTTTCCTGAGGTCTGTCCACTTCCTCACCAGGCTCTTCCTCCTTTTCTTGTTGAATTACAAAAGCAACATCAGCTACACCCTGTTGTTCTAATCTTTCAACTACAATCCTTTCATGATAAGGATCTGTAACAGTGACATTCTGTTCTTGAGGTTGTTCAACAAACTTTTCTCTGACAAAGCTGTAAGAGAGTAAATCTCTTGTAGTTAAGTCAGGGGAGGTAAGTTCCTCAGTTACAGGTCTTTTCCTCTGAGTTTGAAGTCCCTCCAGACTTCTTTCTTCCTCAGTTTCTACCACTTCAAATCTAATCCTCCTTGTCGCAGTGCTAACTCTCAATTCATCTTGTCCCTCCTTGGACTTAGTAGATTGAGCTTGAGCATTATCTGATTCATCATATGATCCTACTGGAAAAAGTTTTCCTTTTATAGTACTCCAAAAATAGCCAATATTCCTTAAAGTTCCAGCATTAAACACATTACTGTGATGACAATGTACTCTGGCATCCACCAGCCTCACCAAGTCCTTCTTAAGCAACAGCTTGGAAATGAATCGACCAAAAGGATAAAAGTTCATTCGGGCATCACTCTGACAACAATATCTTATGTATCTAACCATATACCTAGGAACATTTATTTTAACATCACTGAGAAAAAAAATATATTATATACATATTGGGATATAATATTCTTTCCATCTCAAACATCCTCAGTGCAATCCCTGTTTGCCAAAATTTGACCAAAATTTTCTGATCAGGCTCCAAATCCTTGATAAAAATTTTCTTTACAGTCTCAATACCAAATAGAAATGACATTATGTCCTCTGATTTATGCATATAATCTCCAATATTTTTCAAATCGAAATGAAAAACTCCCTCATGAGGGCAGTTGAGAATCTGACCAATTTCTACTGATGAGATTGAGAAATATCTATCCTCTATCTTAGCCATAATATTGTCCTCAGTATCTCCCAGAATAAACTGTACAGATTTGATGAAGTATCTAAGTTCTACCTCATACAGAAATTTTTTATTTTCACTGTTGAACGTCTGTTCAAGGTTCTGAAACGACAGTGCTTGTTTCAACAGTAGATTTGTCCGAAATAACCAGTCGAGATAGATTACCTTTCCCTGTAAGATTTTTCTTTCTTCGGAGTGTTGTCTCTTGGAATTGCTTGTCTCTACTTCACTGGATCTTTTAGTCCTTACCATCTCTACGAGAATCTCTAAAGGTTTTAAGGTTGGGGTTTCAGAGGTTTGAAGATTAGGGTTGACGAATAGAGGTGCGGTTTGCGGGTTCAAAAAGGTTTCGATAGAAATGAAATGGTTTAGAAGTCGAAAGGGTTTTTGAAAACCTTGATTCCCGTGTTTTTAATAATCATTACATATATTTAAAAATAAAGAAAATATATTATATGGGGAAAAGAAACATATTCGGTTTGAAAAACAAAATAGCTAAATTATTTTAAGCAGAATTAAAATAAAGAACTACCATTGTAAAATAAAATTTTATTTAAAATCAAATAAACCTAGCTCCCTTTTAATAAAATCAAACCTTGCAATGGGAAGAGGTTTAGTAACAAATATCAGCTAATTGAATTTCAGTACTTATAAATTCCAAATATATATCCTTTTTAAGAACATGATCTCTTAGAAAATGATGTCTGATATCAATATGCTCAGTCCTAGATTGATTAATAGAATTTTTTGAAATATTTATAGCACTATTATTATCACATAATATATGTGTATTATTAAAATTTAGTCCAAAGTCCCTAAGAATGTTTTTCATCTGCAACACATGTGCACAGCAACTGCCAGCAAAAACATACTCTGCCTTAACTGTTGACAGGGAAACTAAATGTTGTTTCTTACTTGACCATGACACTAAAGATCTTCCTAAAACGTGACAAGTTCCTGAAGTGTGTTTCCTATCTAATCTACAACTCCCAAAGTCTGCATCTGAATATGAAATCAAATTGAAATTAGAATTTTTGGGATAAAGAAGAGACTGAAAAACAGTTTCTTTTAAATATCTAAAAATTCTTTTAACAGCAGTTAGATGAGATTATTTAGGATTTGATCAAAATCTTGCACAAAGACATATTGAATACATTATATCTGGCCTTCTAGCAGTAAGATATAATAAACTACCAATCATACCTCTATATAACTTGTTGTCAACTGATTTTTCAGTTTCATCCAAATCAAGTTTTGTACTAGTACACATAGGAGTTGTATATGTCTTGCTATTTTCATGTCCAAATTTATTCAATAAATCAGTAATGTATTTGCTTTGATACAAAACATTTCCAAAGTCTTTTTGAGAAATTTGAATTCCTAAAAATAAATTTATTTCTCCCATCATACTCATTTCAAATTATTTTTGCATTAACTTTGAAAACTCATGACAAAGGGTTTTATTAGTTGATCCAAAAATTACATCATCAACATAAATTTGAACCAATAAAATATTAGAATTCACAGTTTTCTTAAATAGTGTTGGATCTGCCATTCCAATAGTAAAATCATTTTTCAAAAGAAAAGAGATTAATCTTTCATACCAAGATCTAGGTGCTTGTTTAAGGCCATAGAGAGCTTTAGTAAGTTTAAAAACAGAATCTGGTTTTTGAGAATTTTTAAAACCAGGAGGTTGATCAACATAAACTTCCTCCATTAAATCACCATTTAAAAAGTCAGACTCAACATCCATCTGAAATAATTTAAAGTTCATATGAGATGCATAGGCTAAGAGGATTATAATGGCTTCTAGTCTAGCTACAGGTGCAAAGGTCTCATCATAATATATACCTTCTTCTTGATTATATCCTTTTTCTACAAGTCTAGATTTATTTCTAGTTATTATTCCTTGATCATATTTCTTATTTCTAAAGACCCATTTGGTTCCTATCACTGGATAGTTCTGTGGTCTTTTAACTAATTCTCAGAACTCATTTCGTTTGAACTGGTTTAATTCTTCTTGCATTTCTATCATCCAGATTTAATCATCTAAATCTTCTTCTATAGTCTTGGGTTCTAATTAGGATAGAAATGCAGAGAATTCTACAAGATTTCCTATATTTCTTCTAGTTTTTATTCATGTATCTAAGTCGCCTATTATAGTTTCTAAAGGGTGATTATTTAGGGTTCTAGTCTGTCTAGGCAACACACTTATAGTTTATTGAGTATCATGTTCTTATAAACTGGACTTAATTTTATTTATATCTTTTTCAAAATAATTTATCAAGTTCTCAAGACTCATGTTATCATTAGAGTCGGATTCATCCATTTGATCTGTCCTTTTCTCAAAGGGATCAGATTCATCAAATTTCACATGAACTGATTCTTCAAAAATCCTTGACTTCTTATTATATATTCTATAAGCTTTGGACGTAGCTGAATATCCTAAGAAAATTCCTTCATTAGATTTTGTATCGAACTTACCAAGATAATCCTTGGTGTTTAAGATGTAAACCTTGCATCCAAAAACTTTAAAGTATTTAACTTTAGGATTTATGTTATTCCAAAGTTTATAGGGTGTCTTTTTCAAAAGAGGTCTAATTAAAACTCTATTCATTATATAGCAGGCTGTGCTTATAGCTTCTTCCCAAAAGTAGGTAGGAAGGCTGTATTCATTTAGCATAGTCCTAGCCATTTCCTGAATAGTCCTATTTCTTCTTTCAACAGTTCCATTTTGTTGAGGTATTCTAGGTGCAGAGAAGGTGTGTTTAATACCCATATTTGAGCAAAAGGAATTAAATTCTTGATTCTCAAATTCTCCACCATGATCACTTCTTAATGAAATTATTTTAAAACCTTTTTCATTTTGAACAGCTTTATAAAAACTTTCAAATAAATTAAAAGCTTCATTTTTAAATTTCAAAAAGAAAATCCATGTAAATATAGAATAGTCATCAACTAAAACATATACATATAAGTTACCATCAAATATTGCTACTCTTTAAGGTCCAAAAAAATACATATGAATAAGTTCTAGAGGTTTAGATGTAGCAATTTTTTTAACAGATTTGAAGGATGATTTGTGTTTCTTGCCAAGTTGACATGCATCACAGAATCTGTCACTTTCAAATTTGATACTAAGAAAATTAGAAACTAAATGTTTCTTAGATAAATTATTTAAAACATATACATTACAATGTCCAAGTCTCCTATGTCAGATCCAGGATTCATTTATTTTAGCAGTTAAGCAATTTACTTGTTGTTTACATAAGGAATTTAAATCCAGGGTATACACATTATCAGTTCTTAGTGATCTAAATTTAAGCAATTTATTTTTGAAAACAGAACAGCAATTATTAGAAAAATCAACAGCATAACCATCATCACATGGTTGAGAGATACTTATCAGATTGTGTTTCAATCCTTGTACATAAAGTACTTTATTAATTGAGACAACTTCTGGATCTCCAACTATTCCAATACCAATGATTTTTCCTTTGGCATTGTCACTAAAAGTGACAAGTCCACCATATTTTTGAGTGATTGTAGAGAAATTCAATGCGTTTCCACTCATATGTCTTGAGAAGCCACTATCCATATATCATATGTCCTTTTTTTCTCTTATGAACTGCTCCCTGCAAAGACATTTACACATATTGCTTTGGTATCCATATTTTGTTGGGTCCTGTAGTGTTAGCTAGCAAGGATCTAGGAATCCAGACTTTCTTTGTTTTTGTAATTTCACATGAGTCAAATAGATCATTTGATACAAAATCTTTCTTAATGCTACTTATTTGGGTTTGTCTTAAGAAACGGTTTTTAGAAATATGTCCCCTTATTCCACAGTAATTACAATTTAGTCTTTTTTCACTTGGAATAAAATAGTTTTTGTACAGCTTGGGTTTTTCACCTTTACTGCCAATTCCAAATCTCTCCTTTTTAATGAAATTTTTCCCAATTATTTTATTTAAATTATTTTCTCCTTTAGTAAAAACAAGGGCATCAGTTTTATAAGTTTCTAATTCAGTTTGCAGTGATTTTATATTTGATTCATAATCTGTATTGTAAGAATTAATTGAATCAAATTTTTCAGTTAACTCCTTATATTGTTTCAGCATTGTATCTCTTTAATCAGAAACGTCCTTATGAATATTCTTTAAATACTTATGCTTCTTAAACATAGATTCATATTTTTCTTCAAGCATATTTCAGTAGGCTATAAGTTTTTTATTAGAGTAATTAGATTCAGAACTAGAATTACAAGAGTAGTAAGATTGGACCTCATCTGTTTCTACCATAAAACACATGTTGGATTTCAGATTTTCTTCCTCCTTCTCTAAGTCTGATTGACAAGTACTACTGGAGTCTTTAGATACACTCCATGTAGCTTTCATGGCTTTCTTGTCCTTATGCTCATAGTCATTTATTTTTAAAAATTTCTTTCTCTTGTCTTCTTTTAGTTGAGGACAGTCAGGTCTAATATGCCCCATTTTCTTGCAATCATAGCATCTGATTTCCTTGTCATCCTTTTTGAAGGATTTTCTGAAGCCCTTCTTCTTTCTATAGAATTTTGTGAATCTTTGGGCTAGCTGAGCCAATTCCATATCATAATTAGATAAATCATAACTCTCTGACTTCTCTTTTACATTTTTCTTCATCTTTCTGCTTTTTCTCTATGATGATACTTTCAAGGCAGTGTCATAAATTTTGATAAGCACTTTATGTTCATTAGCTTCATCTTCTATCTCATCTTCATACATCATTAGTGTTCTAATCAGTTCTCTCATGGTTAAATTTTTGACAGGTGTCGACTGTCTGATTGCTACAGAGATTCCATTCCATTTTGTAGGCAGTACTCTCAATACTTTTAAAGCTTGATCAGCTTGATTAATGGGATATCCCAAGGCATTTATGTTATTGAAAATCTTTATCAATATTCCATTCATTTGAGTAATACTCTCACCTTCAACGATTTTGAATGTATCAAATTTAAGCTTAGCAGTTTCATATCTCATTTCCCTGATATTGTTAGTTCCTTCGTAAACAACAGCAATAGTTCGCCACATTTCATATGTTGTTGGGAATTGAGATACTCTGTTAAACTCATCAGGTCCTATACCACATATAATTGCATTCATTGCCTTTGATTTCATTTCATAATCTACTTCAGTAGCGGCACTGCATGTTTCAGGTTTTTCTGGTATTTCATATGGAGTCAAAATCATAGAATAGACTCTGTATCCAAGATTTTTTAGATAGATAATCATTCGTGACTTATAGCATCCATAGTTTTCTCCATTGAAGTACAGTGCTCTGACCATAGACATTTCCTCTCTTGTATCAGTCATCTTTCTCTGTGTATTATCACTTTCATCTCGTTAAAGATTTATCAGAAAGCTCAACCTTTGATACCAATTGTTGGATCGGATTACACCAAATATACACAAGAGGGGGGTGAATTGTGTATTTTCAAAAATCTTTACGAGATTGTGTTCTAGATTTTAACTTTAATCAGATAAAATGACGTATTGGAAATTTAAATAGCAGAAACACAAGATATATAGTGCTTCGGGGAACATAAGGCCCCTAGTCCACTCCACCAACGCTCTACTCCACGAGCTTGATGATTTTCACTATCTGGTCCTCGTTTCAACAGACCAGTTCACAACTAAGTATAGGAAGTTGACACCTTTACAATCCAAGGCAAAAAAAAGCCTTCTGGTTCACTTACAGAACTTACATAGCTTAGTATGATAATTCGATCACTCAAGAATATAAAAAAAATTCGTATTTTGAAAATACTTTCTAGATGGTATTAACAATTTCAACAGTATGCAATTGATAGTAGATAGATTGTCGCCTTCAAAAATAATAATCTTCACATAATAGATGTTCTGAGTCAATTTCATTGCAGTAGATATAGAAATATAATTCACAACTTCATTAGTATCAAATTCACAGTGGATCTTCATTGTAGAACAAGTGAATCTTCTATCGCAATCCTTCTTCCTTTTAAAATAGAGCTTTTACGCTCCTTTTGAATCAGCAGATCTGTATATATTGTTTTTACTCTATTTTCCCTTTATTTCCTTTTAATAATCAAAATATCACATACGATTAATAATCATGATACAGTTTTTAAAAATCCCATATAAATAAAATAACGATAAGAACTTTTCATGAAAAATTAGATCCACAAAAGTCACCTTTTTACTTGCGATATTCAAAAATTTGAATTTACAGAGTAGTCATAACTTCCCTAAATACTTGGCATAAAAAGATCCTTTTAATTTGATTATCAAATCATTGATGAAACGTTTTTTAATCAGTCAAAATCG
The DNA here is from genome assembly GCA_963277665.1 of Viscum album. Taxonomy (NCBI): domain Eukaryota; kingdom Viridiplantae; phylum Streptophyta; class Magnoliopsida; order Santalales; family Viscaceae; genus Viscum; species Viscum album. The sequence goes on from OY728134.1 coordinate 1,073,435,251, forward strand.
TACTTTGAAATCAGCTTTAAATCTGGTTTGAAATCCGCCTAATAATCAGCGTATTGACCGTTGTATTAAAAATTGACTTTAAATTCTCCGACGCCACAACGTAAGGTTGAGTTGAACTATATACATCCTCTGAACGTAAGGTTGATGACGTAGCCTTCAAACGTAAGGTTCACAACGTAAGGTTGACAACGTAAGGTTCATTCCAAACGTAGGGTTGGCCATCCATACTTTTCTCTTCAACTTTCAAACATAAGGTAAAAGATCCATACTTTTACTTGATCCATACTTTTCCAAGAATGTATGGTTTTTTACAAAAGTAAGGTTGATGAACCATACTTTTGAGAAACAAACGTAAAGTTTAATATTTACGTACGGTTCTCCTTCCATACTTTTCTGATATCCCAAACGTAGGGTTCCTTCCTAATTTAGGGTTTTTCTTCAATACTTTTCTGATAACGTATGGTTGTTTAACCATACTTTTTCCTTATCTCAAAAAGTATACACTGTTTTTATCCTTATGCTACGTTTATCCACGTAGGGTATGAACAGTATTTCCAGAACACGCTAAAGTAGATTCCTAATAAGTAGCGCATGAACAGTGTTTCCAGAACACACTAAATACGAATACTTTAGTAATAAATTCTAGTAATTTCAATAGTAAAATAAAATAATAAATTCCTGCAAAATACTTAATAAATAAAATAATTAGAAAATAATTACGGGTATTTGTGAGCATCAAAATTATCATAAGGAGATAGAGTATTAATATAAACTCCCCCTTTAAATAATAATATTATGTATTGTTGAAAACAACACTTTCTCAACAGTACTTAGATTAAATGTCATATTAAAAGGTTATAACAGTTCCTATCCATAATGAGAAACTCAACATACTATGAAAGTAATCTTAAATATATGTCATATAGTCTATATACATCATACTGATGGGACACATATGATATCTGACTATCAGGTTCTAGGGGCTCATAAGAATTTATATTTCTTATTATGAAGTTCACCCTTGGTGATCTCGACTAGATGAGATCATGAGGACTTACTCTTTAATTATAACACCACATGATTCAGGTGTCATTGGTTGTTCCTATCTACAAACATATATATTGGACTCTTTAATTGAGATAATTATCAATGTGTTCCATTTTATTTTAAGATTTATGGCAAGGAAAAAACCATGACATTGAAGTTGAAGTGAGGTATCTTATGTTGGTTTCATCATTGGTGGTGTTGAATTGGTTGAATGATCACGATAGAATTTTTCGCTTCTGATTTTAAGAAGAGATATCTCATGGGACTAGGTTGACCAGCATGGTGGTACCTTTATTAAATCCCTATACATGGTTCTAGAAGGTAAGTCAGTCCAATAAGGTCATGGAATATATAAATCATCAAAAGGATGATGACCTAAGTCTGCATCATACTTTAAGAGATATCAGTAGACAAAGATATTATATTACATTGAGCATGTTTATAGGAGATAATAATAGTTTTGAAATTCTTTATCTCCTTAGGGGTCATGATGGGTTTCTAGAATCCACTCTTGTTATATGGGTTAGACTCGCTACTATCGAGATAAGGACCTAGAGGGTCACACTCTAAGTTTATATATAAGTTCTACCTATGCGAATGAATAGGATTTTAGGATGAAGTGGGACTTATGTGCAGGGGATGGTAAACATCTGAGTGTGATCAATAAAAAATAATTCAATTATATTAATCATGTTTAGAATAATTGTGATTTAATTTATTCTTCAAGGTATTCATGAGTTCTTTTATCATAAAATTGAATACGAGAAAATATAATTTTTCAAATGAACGTGTAATGGAATGGACCATCTGACTAGTTATATTGTGGGAGATTTGGTGGTATAGGTGTCTGAGGGAAGTCCTAATGTGTTTGGAGGGTGGTGGGAATACAAGGAGTTGAGATTCCATCATAGGAGGTTTTTTTAGTGTGGAGTGATAGGTTGTGTTATAATGGTGGTCATTGTGGTATGGAGAGGTTGGTTGCAGTATAGAAGATCAGGGGATAAAGTTTTAGTGATAAAACTATTTCTAGAATATCTACATAATGGATAAGGTTTGTGGCATGGAGGTGAGTTGGTGATTTATTGGTTGTGTCTTGGAGGTGTCGGCTGCAGCATGGATCCCCCAGGGTGAGTTTTGGTGGTTCTTATGAATTTGAGGTGGTTATGGCATTTTCACCTAGATATGAAGTGGAGTATTAGGGGTGATTGTTTTTGGTTCTAATGTTTTTGGGGTGTATACTCTATAAGGATGGGTTACTATACATCCTTCCTCTTGGAAAAATGGTACTATAGTGTGGTGGCTCAAGATGTGTCATGGTCTTCTCTTGTTTTCTCAAATATATGGTGTGGACATCACCATGTTTCTTTGATGTGGTTTTAACCAGCTAGGATGTGGCATGGTATCTCCCCTTTACTTTATGGTCTTCCACTTTTCAGTGATTATATGGTGTGGTGAGGTAGGTTTCTCCATGGTCTTATGTTTTCCAAACTACCTATAAATTCTAGAACCCCCTTGAACCCTAGTCTTTTTCTAGATTTTCTCTTGACTCATGGGTGACCCAAGTCCATCCTGAGGAGGTATTTCATCCTTTTTTAGTGGATTTTAGAAAAAATCTATTTTATTTTCAAATTATTTTTATTTTCATTTCTAATCAATTAATAACCAATGATTCATTTTATACATGTGTAAACTATACAATTTTCATAATTTATTTAGTCTTATTCATATCTTCGAATCCAATTTCTAGGAGATAACTATCTAATTAATTACAATTCATTTATACTTAGGGTTTCATGTATCAAAATCTATCAAAAAAATATATCATAAAATATTGGAGTGTTATAACATCCCCCCTAGTTCAATAGATTTTTACATATATAGGGGTTGGGTGTTAGTGGTACCAAACATTTTATAGGACCCTAGTTGCAGGTCGAGCCCTTCCCCAATTGTATATTTTATTGAGCATGGTTAGTTTTATGGGACTAATGAGGTTTTATATGTTCTATCAATGTTATTAAAGTTTATGTCACCATTTCAGATCATTCCATTAGAGTCATATTGACTATTAGAGTTGCGTGTGATATTTTTAGATGTTGAGAATGAGATTCTAGGGTTTGAAATTCATTTTTTCCACATTGTTAGATTTCTTGAAGATCCTTTTTAGATTTTATGAATGCACTTAATATCATGTGTCTAGGTGATCCATGTGCTATAAGTCCTCCAACATGGGCTATATTTGTGAAATATTTACCTCGGGTATCACCTTAGATCCAAGGGTTTGATATTTTTTTAGCCACCTTTATTTTTGTAGTTGTTTATTTTATGTCAGTTATTATTAGTTTTTAACTAGTCTAGGAATATCATGTGTGTATGAAATTTTTATGACAACATATTATAGGTTCACCGTTCTGGGTTACCTACTGATATTTATTTCTCTCCCCATGTACATACACATTGGTGTGCATGGATTTCTTAAGTCTACTTTTAGGTTGATCACAAGGTGGATAATTGATAAGTTCTAGGACCAATGTTGAATAACCAAGCAGATTTATTCATGTAAATTTTGTGGTTGGAGCTGGAGAAGTTCAAATATTATAGAGGTTGGGTATGTAGTTAAGCCTAGTTTTACCAGTAGGGCCTTGTCTATTTATTTTTAGTTTCATTTTATTTAGTATATGTGATCATTTAGGTGGGAAATAATTTGTTGTATAACATGCATGTATGTATTAATCTATTCTACATTCCATTTTATTATAGCATGATTATGTTTTAGTTATTTATATTGAAAACATTGATGTTAATTTTTTGGTTGTGTTTGGTTTATTTTTGACTTTTATTGCACTCTGACCACAGGGTATAGTCTCCCCACTTTATCTTTTATACCCTCACCTCTAGTTAGTAGCCTATGGAGTACGGGCAGCATGCTTTAGGTCTTATGGAGAGCCATATGAGGCGACGTATCTAGTTGACCCAGGATGGTTCATTATAGAATTTTTGGATCAAGTATTCTTCGGCCTGGTCGAATTAGATAATCTTAATACTTTCGTCTAGTTGATTGTGTACTTCATTCTAAAAAACTTTGAACTTTTAAAAATATTAATACTCTTGTATAATCAGAAACACATAACCATTCTGAATAAAGTTACTAATAAAAGTAAATAATTACCTAAACCCACCACTTTATTGAGAACCCATTCGTCTAAATACATAATTGTGTATGACATTAAATAACCCACTATCCCTTCACTTTTTCCACTAAAAGTTTCTTTGGGAATGTTTCCAAATAAACATGATTTAAAAGTATCAACTGATTCATAATCAAATGATTACAACAATTGATTTATATAGATTATTTGGGTCTGTTTCTCATTTATATGTTAAAGGACACAATCCCAGTGGTATCTAGGAATAGAATAAACCCCGGCCATCTTATTATGAATGTTATTTATAGGATTATCTATATCAAGAATGTATAAACCAGTTATCATATTATCGATATAATAAAACATTTTATTCATACATATAGAACAAATCTTGTTCTTAGTAATGAAATAAAATACCTTATTTTATAAAATAAGACATATGAATCCAATTTTTTATTTATGACAATAACAAAATAACAATTCTACAATTATAGTACTAATACACTTGGTAAACTTATATCATACTTGACAACCTATAATATAGAAACTCTTTCTCTATTTACAACATATAGATCGACTTCCCCATTTTTCAATTCCATTATATCTTAGATTACATACTTATTAACACAAATTTTTGATCCAAAACTAGTATCCAAAACCCCTATGTAAGAGTTGGATAAAATTAAACTCTATAACATTCACATTCATATGCTCAGAATGCTTCTACTTGAGATCACTTATCAACCTCAGATACCAAACTATAATTTTTTTATAATTATTTCCTATAATATATCTAAAACAATTATACATGATGAATTCCATGATCTATAACAAAGACATATTTATGGTTAGGTATCGTGTTTTATATCTTCTCATTAAGAAATTTTAATGAAATTTATCCCACTAAAAATGATGACCTCGTCCTTTATAACCATTTAGTGATACAAGACCCATATTTCACTAAGTAATTAGATTTATATAGCATTTATTTCACTACTTAGTTATTTAGGTAGGGTGTCATCTCAATCATATCATATATGACTCTTTTATAATTTAGTGGATAACTCTTTACCTAATCCATCATATGGATAAAATCAATATTATTCCTCTAGAAACATAATCTTATTAGAGTCTCCCAAATAGTATAACCCAAATAAAATAAAAAAATAGCATATAATCCTATTAGGGTTGCTCGTTATTTGTCATCCTTACATAAGATAACCCATGTTCACACAATTATGGCATGACCAACCTGATTGGATGATTGAGGTCTTGAAAAGTATTGTTTTGGAAGGAATCATACACTTAGTTTCTTAAGGGTATTATTTTAAAGTCTCATCAATTTAATATACATCATGTTCATGTTAAATCCAGAATAATTTCATCTAATGAAATCTTTGTTATATCATTTTTTATTCCATTATGTTTGCTTCTAATTATTTATTTTTGAAATCCTTATTCCAACCACCAAATTAAAATGTTCTTACCATATTAATGTGTAGATATTTAAACAGCCCATGAGTTTTTATTCACCACCCAAATAAAAAATCACAAAATATTTACAGAAATCCAAATACATATCATTCATAAGGTGCATGAACATTTCATGTAAAAATTTAGAACTGTATGGTATTGATAATCTCTACATGAGTAATCTTGTAGCCATATATAGCCAACCCACACCTTTCTAGAATAATGCATAAGCCTCTGGGCTAGTGGAAATCTCAACCCAAAGTCTCTCCATACAGATATAATTTACTCAATATAGAATCCAATACATCCTAATTCGAAAACCAAATATATATAAACTACATCCAATAACTAAATTCAAGTTTATAAATTTAATTAAAAATTGATATTCAGGTAAATGAAAACTAAATCTTATGTTTTTGTGACTAACATGTAATTCATGGCTAGAAAATTTATAAGAATTTATTTATCATATAAATTAGAGCATACATAATATCAATTTTTCAGAAAAAAATTTATAAATGTGAATATTCAAAAAGTTTACAAAAATAAATTAACTCTTTATTTATTTTCCAAACATGAGATAAAAATTTGAGCCTTTCGTATTTAATTTAATAATGAAAAATATAATTTTATAATGTCTAACACTTTTCATTTTTAAACATTTTATAAGCTATAATAATTTAAATAAAAATAATAAAATTGTAAGATTTTAGAATATTTTTTATTTTATATCTGATAATTGTATTATCAATCATAATCTATGATTGATACTATTGCCTATAATAGGAATTGTCATAAGGCTCTAGTCATATTTGACGATATCCCCTATGTCGTCAATATGAACTGATGCTCTGTTTTTATGAAATTCAAGGTTCAATCATATATTATGATATCATATATCATATCTTATGGAATATAATAAATAAAAATTCTTTAATACGTCATACCTTATGATATAAAATATTCATACTCTACAATGAAGGAATACAGTACCAATACTACATATTTTATGTTATGATATGACTTCAAACACCTTAAAGTAGGCATATTATTCAAAAAAAAGGTATAAAAACATGTTGATACATTGAATGTCAAGGATATGATACCACGGATGAGTTTTAGGTGATCCTCTAATGATCTTGGTAGTGGATAATAACCCATAGAAATACCAATCTATCGACAATAGAATCTACATGTGAATATAAAGAATATAAAAAAAGCATACCTTCATCATTGTGATTTCCATCTCCGTTGAATGTGATTAAGTATGCTTGATTGGGATCATTGCATCAACAACCTAAAGACTCCTAACTTTGAGGGGATTACACTATACTTATATCCTCTTTCATAATAAAAGGACCCTGAATCACAAAATGGTTACTTTCACATTCTTCTCAATGAAGATTAATGGTGATTAGGGACAAAGAGAGTTTTAGATTAGGCACTCTCTTTAATAAATAAATACGTTAAAACAATTTTATTGTTGGTTACCATATCTTGGAATACATTTCATGTTACTACCCATAACACTTCAAATTATTATGCATGTTTAGTCATTAATGAATCAGTATCATTGATTCATAACTGACAAAACTGTGTAGAAAGATAATCCAGAATGATTAAATGCGATATTTCATATCACATGCCCATCATTCAATATGATAGAATCCAATCGTGGGATATAATTGATACATCCATATACCCACATCAATGACTGTGATTCAGGTATATCATAAAATACAATATCTCTTGATTTAATTCATTTCCAATAAATACACCATGTGGTCTACTTCATGGTTTATCTAATGTACAAAACCCATTTTATACCTCATGAGTATATTCTATACCCTAATATAGGATCTATACTCACAATAACCCTAAATTTTTTTCATAACCTATAATACTCTATAAAAAACATTGGTTAGGGATAACTTAAATTCATACTTGGAGAGATCAATTATCATTTCAATTCATGAGTTTATTCAAGGAGCATGAAGAAAAATAAAGTGGAGATTTAATTTATTATAACAAAATTCATATTATATTCTTAAACCCCTTTAATAATTTTAATAAAACCATTCATAAGCACTTGTCTCATCATATCACAAATGATAGACTACCAGATCATCCTTATGTTTTCTACCCTTTTAGGGTTTTACTCTACTTATTACATCTCTATGAAATTTATATCACATACCAATGTTACCATATGATAAAAATATCCCACGAAAATCTTTAGTGAGTAAAATCTAGGAAAAAATTCAGTTTGAATAATGTTGAGATTTAGGAATCATAACTATAATGTTTAGATCTTTAAATAAAGTATTTGACCACTTTAATTTCACAACACCAAATGTTATGAAGTTAATAACTTATATTATCTACTTAGAAATATTTATAATTTTATCATAATCATCATTCTTTGAACCCTTTATATCAAAATTTTTCTTTGAAATATTTTGATAACTACTGTAACTATTTACATTAATATTTCTACTACATACCCTAAACCTTTTAGGATATTAAGTGACATTAACTTTATATCTTTACTAGCATATTCCTTTATTTTTAAACATTGATATTCTCATATATCAAAAATACTCCCATTATCCTATTAATCACAATATTCTCTTTAGAATATTATGCTAAGTTATGCAGACTCCCTTCTATTTTAAAATAACTCTTCTTTCCTCTAGTGAGAAATATTCAACAAAAAAACCATTGTATCCATATCATATAAGGTATTCTATGTGTTTGGGTTAATATTTTGAAAAGATCCTTTATTCCATAAAATATTCCACTAATAAACTCTTTCCCTCATGTTTTAATAAATATATTATATAAACACTTTATCCTAGATAAAACATTTTTATCCTTATCTTCTTCTCAAAACATGTTATAGAATCCAATTAATCATAAACCATGTGTATTAAATCCATCATATCATATTTTTTATAATAAATCTTTGTTAAAAAAACTTCTCTTATCATATAAGAGAAATAATATTAAATCACACAATCTTTATTTATATCTAAGCATGATAAGTTCCTTTACAACCATTCCATAATTTAGAAACCCTTTTCTTTATCAATCAACTGAAAACTAAAATCGATTTCAACTATTTATTTAATTTTAAGTTCTTTTATGTTTTCAATACTAATAAAACATATAGTATATATCATATACCTTCAAAATAAAAGAATTGATTTCTCTAACACTGATACCTGATGTGGAGTTTCCATAGAGTTTCTCAAACTCCTTTAGGTATTTTGGATTATTTAATCCTATAGAATCATAAATACTCCTTCATGATACCTTATTTAGGTTTCAATTACCTTTCATGGATACTTTACGAAACATTATTAGACTTTCCAACTAACTTTTATTCTTTCAGTTTGAAATTTTACCCACTCATAGTATCAACACAACATTAAAACATGGGCATCACATGATCGGGTTCATCTATTCTCAGCACATTGAGAATATCATGTAAAATCTTATTGAAACTCATTCACAATATCAGTACATTTCCAATGATAAAAACATAATAAATTACATAACTAGAATAAGACTTAAATAAAACCTCCAATATCTATAATTCATTAACAAATTAAACCATATTGAATATTTTTGGTAGGTGAAGCCTATTTCAGTTCACCAAAATTTCATCCATTGGAATTAAATTCATCAAAATTTCATTCACCATATAATGTGATAAACATGATGTGTAGATAGTGGTAGTAGAACTTCTCCAATGATAGTAGATCCATCAGAAGTTTTTATATATCAATGGATCTATTGTGTTTCATTGGGTGTTTAGTAGTTAGTCAAGACTAAAGGGTGACTATGTTGGCAATCAATCTCAGGTAGTCATTCTTAATGACCTGTGTTTTAGGGAAGTAGGTATTAAAGGTTAACATATGACACTTACTATATAAGTGCATAGGACCTTTAGTCCAATTTGTAATTCAACTAAGCATTTATTGTGGAGCTGAGAAGTTGGTGATAAAGAACCCCATGGAATTTTGGCCTGTTTTGAAAAATCATGAATATCTCATGGTTCTTAGTAATTTATGGTTGGTATATATTTTTGACAACCTTGTCTACGGATATCATTAAATATGATTATTTTTGACCTTTTTGTATGGATTTAAATATCATGGTAAGAAGTTTGATGATTCCAAAATGTGTTTTGAGAAGGGATAGAGATTGATTAAAGAAGATTTTTTTTAGTTTGGGTGATTTTTGGATCTATGTAGCTGTTTTTATAAAGGGAGCCACATAGATGAATTGCTAAAGGGAAATTCACATAAGCAATTCACATAGATGTTTTAGCTATATAAGAAAGTCATGTAGTCAATTCAACCACATATCCATTTTGAGATAAAATGGACATGACTGGATGCATCATGTTGACAAATGATTGACATAGTTTATTTTTTTATGATCTACATAGCTAATTGATCCATGTATCCAAATTCTCCACATTTCTTATTGAGAATGACGTAGTCTTTTCCATGTATCTGAATGTTGAATCACTTAGGTGAATATAAAACATAGATGATTTTCGTTGAGATCCACGTAGCCAATTTTTTATGTATTTGATTCAGATTCTTTGATATGGATTGAATTAATTTCGACAAGTTACAAAATTATAATATTCATGGGTATTAGTGTTACAAAACATGTTTTACTATTTTAAATGGATCTAAAATCATAACCATGATGGAGATGTGGTAGTTAACTGTAGTTATTGATACTATGGTTCATTAATGCTTACAGGTTTTTTACTATGGAACTTTAATGTGGATGAACTTTATTGGTGCACGGTAAATAATTTATAGTATAAAAAATAACAATAATGAAGATAAGAGATAATTTCAAATCCAAGGGTTTTTTTAGTGACAAACATCTGATGAAACTAATGTCTTCAAGAGATCTGTTTTAGTTTGATAATATGTTTTTAGTAAGTTACCAGTCTGCACTGTGGGAGATTTTTTCTCACATGTCCTGGTGGATCAAGGAAGTAGATCAATATATATCATTGTCAAAGAAACTTTATTTATTTTGTTATCATCTTAAATTTTTTAATTAAATTTTTTACTATATAATGATGTTGTGATGTTGGTTGGGAATCCTGACATGTGTGGTTGGATGCCACACAATATTTTTGAGAATAATTCACTCGGGGTTATAGTGGAAATACTTTTTGGTTGGGGGGAATAACCAGCCATGGTAAGGAGTAGGACTCCACACTTGACCTAAACCTTGTAAAAATAATGTACTCCTTGATCTTTATTTACTAAATGATCGATTTGTAAGAACCCAGATCTTCATTTTTATGTATGTCTTCCCTTTTCCTAGAGTTTTTCAAAAAAGATGAGTTTCTGAAAAAATTTTAAGTACACGTCGTGTACTTTATGAGTATATGTCGTGTACTCATTTTCCACTCGAGGCTGTGTGCTGGTCGTGTTCGGGACACACACATGGTGTGTAGGGGTGATGTGGAGGTCACTTAAAGCGGATTACAGAAAAGCTGAGTACACGGCATGTACTCAAGAAGTATACGCCGTGTATTTTATTTTTTTTCATTAAACGGACTGGGGTCGCGCCTGATGGACTGAACTCACTTCTTCTTCAGGTTTTTTATCCAAGAGAACTCGTACGGTCGCAGAACTTATACGACCCTTGTGCCTTCATACTTTCTCTGAATCGACCATCGTCAGTTTCATTGGAACCGCAGCGTTAAGCTCTTTATTCTCCTAGAGCTCTGTTTTCCAATTCCTCCTTTTTCTCAAGTTATCATGGGTTGAGAGTTTTGTGTATTTTCATAGATATATGACGTTCTGAGGAGAATCAAGCATCGTGGTTCAAGTATATAGATCTCCTAAGATCGAGGTATGTGTTTTGTGCCTTACTGTTCAAAGTCTTTGAGTTTTATGTGCAAATTCCACCAATACCCATGAACGAGGTATTGCGTGTTTACTTTCTTGCCCTTGTTGTTTTCCTGCCTTTCTTTCATGCTTGTGTAGAGGTAATTTGATCATTTTTTAGGATAATTTTTGTTCTTGGATGTTTTTTCCATTCCTTGTTTTTTTTATGACCTTTGGGTCTTGCTAGCCTTTGGTCGTTATACCTGTTTCCATGCCTCGTGATCGTAGGAGGAAATGACGTTGTTAACATGCTTGTTGCTCTATAGACTGTTATCCAAGTATCTTTATAGGTGTACTTTGGTTAGCCAAGTATCTCTATAGGTGTAATTTGGCCTTATAGAATTAATATACACTGATTGGAACAGGACTGTGAGAACCCGGTGCTATAGACTATAAGGGATAGACCGAGTGAGCTTCCCAGAGAGTCTTCGATATTATAGACTATACATGGATAGACCGAGTGAGCTTCCTTAAAGATTCTTGGACATTATAGACTATAGGGGATAGACCGAGTGGGCTTCCCAGAGAGTCTTAGTGATTTTAGACTACTGTAAGAACCCAGTTCTTATTTTTGAGGTACGGGTTTCTTCTTTTCTATTTTCCTTAAGTGTTTTTGAGAAAATAAGGAAAATGGGTAAAATCCTAAAATTTGGAACTACACGCCGGGTACTATTCCACACACCGTGTACTTTTGGTCGTGTGGGATAAGTACACAGGGTGTGTAGCCATGATGGTGAAGAAGGGTGTAAAAACCAACTACACGTCGTTTAGTGGTCCCTTAAACGCTGTGTAGTCAGTCGGAAGGAGAAACAGTAAGGTGGTGGAAGCAGTCGCTAGCTAGGCGACAATACAGGCCATGTAGTCAGGAATACACGCCTTGTACTCATTTCTATGGATGAACAGTTTGGCGGTGCCACCAGAGGAACAGTTAAATGAAAAAGTACACGTCATGTACTCATGTCGATGGATGAATAGTTCGGCGGTGCCGCTAGAGGAACAGTTAAATGAAAAGGTACACGTCGTGTACTTAGAAGTACACGCCGTGTAGTTTGTCTTTTTTTCTTAAAATAGGAAGTAGCCAACCCTGTTCATGGTATTGGCTTAGAACCGAATGGGATCTCGGGAGAGGACAGCTGAATCTTCATGGATCAACCGATCGAGCACAGGGAATCCAATCATGCTTTTGTCGATCACGTTGGAACCGCACGGGTAATCCCTCCCTTCTCCTTGCATAGTTTTTTCCAATTATTCCTATAGGGGAAGTTATTTGAGGTTGAATGAGAATTATTTTACCTCATATCTATGACGTTCTTGGATGTTACAGGAGGCATCGTTTAGGTATACCGTTCTTGGGTGTTTAAGGTAGGTGTCTTGGTGTTTAATTTCCAACTGTTGTGTGTGTGTGTGTATTTTTGTGCTACGAATCCATGTTGGGGTGTCATGTGGCTGAGTCCTTGGCTGTTTTAAATACCTAGAATTGTATAGGTAATTAAATGTGATAATAACCTGCTGTTTGGGATCGCTGCTTGGATCCAGGACCACCCCGGGGGTGCGTTCCTCTGTTTAGCCGTTTGTCCAGGATACCTGAGGGTATGCCTTTGTAATAATGTTTGTTAAATTGCCTTCAGAGTAATTGTATGTGAATTGCTTATTTACATGTTGGGATCAGCCCGGTTACTTGTGCCTGAGGGCGGTGTTTTACTTTAGCCTGAGGGCATGACTCGATTAGCCTGAGGGAAACTTTCTTTTTCTCCTGAGGGAAACCTTTCGTATGCCTAAGGGCGGTGACTTCTATGCCTGAGGGAGACACTTCTTACACATGAGGGAAATATCTGTTATACCTGAGGGCGAGATTCTGATTGCCTAAGGGTGAGATTATGATTACTTGAGGGTAAGGGTTTGTGTGTTTGAGGACACAGACTGTTTACATAGAAAACTCACTGTGGTGGTTTTCCTTATATAGAATGATTAAATGAATGTTAAAATGGAAATATAACTGGTAAAGTTAGTTACTTTTGAGTACTGCTTAGTTTATTTCATTTACTTTTTCACATTGTTGTCGCATGTTTACACACAGTTGGGCACGGGCCTTTGGTGGGTGCCTACCGAGATTATTTCTCACACCCCGTTTGGGTCATGCCCTTCATCCCAAACAGATTACATTTCTGCGGGTGTGAATAATGGAAAGTGTCCCTATACAGGTACTTGATTTCTGCTGAGGAGTAGGGGAGCATGGGACTGGGCTTAGGCTCTTGATGCTACTGGATGTTTTGTTTTTCTTTGTTTTACCCTGTATTGTTGTACTTCTATGTAACATGATATGGTTGTTTTCTTAGAACTTGAGACATGTTGCATCATATCAATATAAATAATCGGTTATCTTTTACTATAGTTGTTATATTAAATGTGTATGGATTATTGCTTCCGCTATTGTTGTATGGTTTTATTTATTTTCGTTGCGCTACAATTTGAAAAATGAGGGCATAGTTTCCCCACTATCAGACATGGGCCCTCGCTACTAGTCTCCAGCCTCTGGTGTTTGGGTAAATGCACTTGATGTCACATGGTGAACCGGGTTCGGGGCACCCATTGAGTGGCACCCGGGCCTGGGATATTACAAAGTGGTATCAAAGGAGTTCTTTTCTTTGACTTACTATTTGGATCCTTAGTCAGGGATAGGATGGAAATGGTAGTTGGTAATGAGTTGTGCCCGGGCGTAGCTAACCTGTGTATAGAGAAAAGCCAGTCTACCCTGTGTTTTGCAATTCTTCTGATTTTGCAAATTTTACAGTTGATTTGATCTCACCATTGGGTGATGAACTTGTGATTGTGCTGTTTATATTTTATCCATGGGTTCTATTTAGTGGCAACTCGATGAGATTAGGGTATGCCACCTCATGCATTATTTAGGCACATTCTAGGAATCACATGTCATGCATAGATTCCATGCCATATAGGTGCATTAGAAATTGCATGTTGTTATGATAGTTGTTTTTCTAGAAAAGAATGATTTTCTGATAGCTGCTTTGATAAATACCTGCTATGTGATAGGGTATTTTTGTGTGATCCGGTTTATATAATGAATGCCAAATTTTTTTTTTGGGAGTATGGGCCCCCATTTTCTGGAATTTGGTGGATCATTGACTATTTATTTTATTATAACACAGATAAGAAGCCAAACTTTGATTCGCGTGGAGTATGGGCCCTCACGGGTCAGAATTTGGAACTTAGGTATTGTTTTTGGTGTTTTAGGGGTTTCGGAGGAGTTTCTAAGGCATAATGTCTGGAAAACCCAAAAAAACACATTGTGTAGTTCTTTGAACACGCCATGTACGTTCTTCTATTTGGGGAGGAAGTAAAACTTTTTAAGTACACACCATGTACCCTAAGTACACATCGTGTAGTCTCTTCACGTGTCATGGACCGTGTGGGCGGGGACACGGGGTAGGGAAATGCTATGGTAAAACACATCGTGTACATGACATACACGACGTGTAGGGTTGACCCAGAGACCTGGCTGTGTAACTAACAAACATGGTCTGGTGTAATATTTTCTTGAACATGCCGTGTCAATGAAGAACACACCGTGTAGTGTGACCTGGGGACCCAGCCGTATAACTAACAACACGGGTCAGGGTAATCCTTTCGTGTACACGCCGTGTGTATATGGAACACGCTGTGTAGTTTGAGCCGTGTATCCGGCCGTGTAACTAACAACACAGGTCGTCGGAACTCGTCTAGTACACGTCGTGTACCTGTGGGACATGCCGTGTAGTCTCTTCTGAGGACAGAATTTGTGGGGTTATCCATGTGGCTAGGGAAACAGGGTGGTGTACACGCCGTTTGTGGGTGTAACATGCCGTTTAGTATCAAGCTAAGTAGTCGGGCAAGTCACAAACGACACAGGAAGTTAGAAATTACACTATACACGCCGTGTAGTCAGTATACACGCCGTGTAGTTTTGTTTAACAGGATCCATGTGGCTAAGCCATGTTGAAGGACTCGGATAGGGGAAGAGGAGTCAGGTACACGCCGTGTAGTCAGTATACACTCCATGTAGCCTTTTTGTGAAAATCTTAAAATACCTTCTTCCTCCTGTTCCCTTTTTGGTCCCTTAATTTCCAGTCTTTGATAATGTGTATCTAAGGTGTGCGTTTTACCTTATAGAGTCATGCCGCCAAGATGACCACATTTTTTTCACCAGGAGAGCAGCAACGATTATACTCCAGAGATGGTGGGTCATGGGCTACCAGTGGATCCTCCAGCAGAGCCAGATGCGGCGCCAGCCATTATACAGGACATAAGCATGGAGGCGCAGTTCCGTGAAGGCTTTATGCGGTTTATGCAGACCTTTCAGGGAGCACCACCGACTGCCACATCTATGGCTGAGCTGACTCGTATCTTCCAGCAGCAGCATCCGCCTATGTTATTAGGTTATGGCGGACCACAGGCTGCAGAGTCTTGGCTGGGGTCTATGCATACTATTTTCGAGAATCTTGAGATGCCTCCAGGGCGGAGGGTCAAGCTCGCGACTTATATGCTGTGTGATTCCACCAAGAGGTGGTGGGATGTTACCACCCAGTAAGATCATCACAGGGACATAGCATGAGAAGATTTTCAGGCAGTCTTCTATGACTTCTTCTTTCCAGAGATGCTGAGAGAAGATAGAGCTTGAGAGTTCCTGAATTTGCAGCAGGGAAATACGTCAGTGATGGATTATTCTGCTCGCTTCACCTATCTTCAGCGTTTTTCACCCATTATGGTGGACGATGAGACATTGAGATCCAGACTCTTTGAGGATGGTCTTCATTATGACATCCGAGCACTATTGAATGTTTTTAGGTTTCCTTCAGTACATGTTATTTTAAATCAGGAACTGATTACAGAGAGGAACTTCTGGGAAGCTAGTGGTTTGGGCTAGGGCAGTTCAACACCGGTTTCTGGTACTATTTGTACCAGGAAGAGGAAGAGACAGATGAGTTTCTCTCACAGTGGCAGTACTAGCCAGGAAGTTTCTTTAGGTGGCCCAGTATTTTGCTACCAGTGTGGTAAAGAGGGGCACAAGAGACTGCAGTGTCCACGTGATCCAGTGGAGTGCCGAGCTTGCTACAAGATGGATCATCTACAGCGTTTTTGCAGGGTGTTCCCACCAGCGGCTAGTGAGAGGGGTTCTATGCAGACTCTGCGTACGGGAGTAGGACTAGTGGCTTCTTACCAGTCAGGAAACTGGAATACGTCAGAGCGTGCAGGCAGAGATTGTGGTCGTGGTCATGGTAGCCAGACACCAGGATCTCAGAGGCAGTAGGGCGGGACAGCTCAGGGTAGTCAGGCTGTGTCGTAGGGCCATGGCACTAGGCAGGAATATGCAGTGCAACAGACCTAGTAAAAGCAGGATCCTGGAACTTCTACTGTTATAGGTACTATTCTAGTAGCTTCTATATTATCTTCAGTACTTTTCGATATAGGTTCTACACATAGTTTCATATCTGTACCCGTTGTGGAGAGCATCGGGCTCTGTGTTTCTTCTTCTTCTAATGTTATGATGCTAGACACTCTATTGGGAATGAGAAAAACATGTGTGCATCAGTGCAAGGAGTGCCTCCTTGAGGTTGGAGGGTGTCACTTTCTATGGGACCTCTATTTCTTATAGATGACGAGCTATGATGTCATTCTTGGGATGGACTGGTTGGTTCCCTTTCAAGCCTTTGTAGACTGCTATCGTCGCAGGGTGTGTTTCACATCACCAGAGGGAGAATAGTTTCTATACAAGGGTGAGTGGGATGTTCAGGAGAGTCGAGATGGAACAGAGCATTGTGGGCGAGGTGGATTCATAGCCCAGATTTCAAGTTTATATATGGATGATCAGGGGACTTGTAAGACGGATTTCCCTCCAGTGGTTGATTGTTTCAGGGATGTCTTCCCGGATGACTTTTTAGGTATACATCTAGAATGAGAGGTGGATTTATGTATTGATCTTGTGCCAGGAGCAGTACCGGTGTCCATTCCTCCTTAAGGATGGCTACACTAGAGTTACAGGAGCTCAAAAGGCAGTTAGAGGAGTTACAGGCAAAGGGTTTCATCTGACCCAGTACTTCTCCTTGGGGTTCACCGGTCCTATTTGTGAAGAAGGTGGACGGTACCCTCAGACTCTGTGTGGATTATCGGAAGCTGAACCGGTTGATGGTTAAGAACTAATATCCCTTACCGAGTATTGATGATCTTTTTGATCAACTTCATGGAGCATGAGTGTTCTTGAAGATTGAATTGAGATCTGTATATCATCAGTTGCGTGTGAGACCATCGGATATACCGCTTATAGTTTTTCGGAGCAGATATGGTATATATGAGTACTTGATTATGTCGTTCGGACTCACGAACGCGCCAGCAGTTTTCATGGATCTGATGAATCGTGTGTTCCATCCTTATCTAGATTCTTTTGTGGTAGTATTTGTGGACGACATCTTGGTGTACTCTCACACTCGACACGACCATGCCACCCATCTTGAGATCGTATTGAGTACACTGAGATAGCATAAGCTATATGCTAAGCTCTCAGAGTGCTAGTTTTGGATGGACCAGATTCACTTCCTGGGTCATATTATCTCGGAGGCAGTAGTTGCAGTAGACCCAAAGAAGGTGAGGGCAATAGTTTCCTGTGAGCATCCTAAGAACATGTTTGAGATACAGAGTTTCTTGGGGTTGGCTGTTTACTACATATGCTTCATAAAGGACTTCTACCATTTAGCAGCGTTGTTGACGGGTTTGAATAAGAAGGGTGTGAAGTTCGTTTGGTCGGAAGCTTGTGAGACAGCCTTTCAGGATCTAAAAGGAAGGTTGACATCAGCACCAATCCTAATACTCCCAGATCAGGGAAGGATCTATACAGTGTATTGTGATGCATCAGGTATTGGGATAGGAGCAGTGTTGATGTAGGGAAATTGAGTTGTTGCGTACAGGTCTCGGTAGTTGAGGCCACATGAGAGTAATTACCCGACGCATGACCTCGAGTTGGCTACAGTTGTTCATGTGTTGTGTTGTTGGAGACATTATCTCTTGGGAGAGCATTTTTTCGTTTTCACCTAAAACAAAAGTCTCAAGTATATCTTTACCCAGCGTGACTTGAATCTGAGACAGCGAAGGTTGGTCGAATACCTACAGTCCTTCGACTTTGAGCTTGCCTATACACCTGGTAAAGGTAATGTAGTAGCTGATGCACTGAGCAGGAGGACTCAGATACAGGCGGTACAGGAGGCCAGTGGTGAGTGGAAGCTCATGGCCTTGTTCTCTAAGATGCATCTGGAGGTGCACGATAGTCAGGGGCAAGCCTATCTTTTATCTTTATCTATGACTTCTACCCTCCTGGATAGAGTGAGGATGAGACAGCTATCTGATTCAGAAGGCCTTGTTCTACGAGAGTCAGTGGCCAGTGAGGACCCACCTCCTAGATGGATGATAGGCGATGATGAGGTACTATGTTTCCATGGATGAGTGTGGGTTCCAGGGGATATACGCGAGGAGTTGATGTGGGAGTTTCATGCTTCAGCTTGGGCAGTTCATCTCGGGGTTACCAAGATGTACCGTGACTTGAGACGTCAGTACCTGTGGCCAGGTATGAAGAGAGAAGAAGCTGGTTTTGTTACGAGATGTTCCACTTGTCAGCAGGTGAAGGCGGAGCATCAGAGGCCAGCCGAACTGTTTCAGCAGTTGCCCATCCCAGAGTACAAATGGGATAATGTAGTGATGGATTTTGTGACTAGACTGATGAGGTCACCTAGAGGCAATGATGTCATGTGGGTTGTTATCGACAGACTCATGAAGGTAGCTTAATTTTTTCCGATCAAGGAGACCTTTAGAGTTGATGAGCTCGGGAAGTTTTATATCCGAGAGATTGTACGTCTTCATGGGATTCCTCATTATATTGTTTCAGATAGGGACGCATGTTTTACGTCTCGTTTCTAGCAGAGTTTTCAGAGGGAACTGGGTACACAGGTTCTTCTAAGCACATGTTACCACCCTCAGACTGATGGCCAACCAGAGCATACGATACAGGTGCTGGAGGACATGTTGCATGCATGAATCATACACTTTGGGGGCTCTTGGGAGAAGCATATACCCCTAGTAGATTTTTCCTACAATAACAGTTTTCAGAAAATTATTGAGATGGCACCATACGATTCTTTATATGGTAGTCCATGCCGATCACCCTTGTTTTGGTTATAGACAGGTGAGACAGCTTTACTGGGACCACGTCTCGTGCATGAGACTTCTGAGCAGGTCCAGTTAATTCAGAAGCTGATGGATACCACACAGTCTCGTCAGAAATCTTATGTTGATCACCGCAGACGACCTTTGGAGTTCGTGGTCGAGGATCAGGTTTTATTACGTGTTTCACCGAGGCTGGGACATAGATGTATTAGGAGACATGGTAAACTTTCACCAAGGTATGTGGGGCCATTTGAGATTCTGGAGAGAGTCGGGCCGGTTTCCTATCGATTGCAGTTACCACAGAGGTATAGGGTTGTGCAAGATGTCTTCCATGTATCTCAGTTATGCTGCTATCATTCAGACCCGTCTCACGTCTTTCAACTTGAGGAGGTTGATCTTCAGATCGATGCATCCTTTGAGGAGCATCTGATTCAGATTGTTGATAGGAGCACTAAGGTTCTTCGAGGTCAGTCAGTTCCTCTCCTACGGGTGCTATGGAAGCATGGATGAGTGCAGGACGAGACCTGGGAGTGGGAGACCGACGTACGTGCTCAGTGGCCAGAGTTGTTCTGAGCTTTATCTTCTCCACCCTTGGGAGGGAAATTCGGGGACGAATTTCTTTAAGGGGGGAATTTTGTAAGAACCCGGTTCTTATTTTTGAGGTACGGGTTTCTTATTTTCTATTTTCCTTAAGTGTTTTTGAGAAAATAAGGAAAATGGGGAAATCCAAAAATTTGGAACTACACATCGTGTACTATTCCAGACACCATGTGCTTTTGTCCATGCGGGATAAGTACACAGGGTGTGTAGCCATGACGGTGACGAAGGGTGTAAAAACTAACTACATTCCGTGTAGTGGTCTCTTACACGCCGTGTAGTCAGTCAGTAGGCGAAACAGTAAGGCGGTGGAAGCAGCCTCCAGCTGGGCGACAGTACACGTCATGTAGTCGGGAATACACATTGTGGACTCATGTCGACGGATGAATTGTTTGGTGGTTCTGCCAGAGGAATAGTTAAATGAAAAAGTACACATTGTGTACTTGGAAGTACACGCCGTGTAGTTTTTTTCGCTTAAAATGGTCAGTATCCAACCCTGTTCACAGGATTGGCTTAGAACTAGACAGGAGCTCGGGAGAGGATGGTTGAATCTTCGTGGATCAACCGATCGAGTACCAAGAATCTGATCCCGCTTCCGTCGATCACGTTGGAACCGAACGGGTAAGACCTCCCTTCTCCTTGCGGAGTTTTTTCCAAATCTTCCTCTAAGGGAAGTTATTTTATGTTGAATGAGAATTATTTTACCTCATATCTACAACGTTCTTGGAAGTTACAGGAGGCGTCATTCAGGTATACCTTTCTTGGGTGTTTAAGGTAGGTTGAGAATTATTTTACCTCAGATCTACGACGTTCTTGGACGTTACAGGAGGCGTCGTTCGGGTATACCGTTCTTGGGTTTTTAAGGTAGGTGTCTTGGTGTTTAATTTCCAACTGTAGTGCATTTGTGTGTATTTTTGTGCTACGAACCCATGTTGGGGAGTCATGTGGATGAGGCCTTGGATGTTTTAAATACCTAGAATTGTATAGGAAATTAAATTTGATAATAACCTGCTGTTTGGGATTGCTGCTTGGATCCAGGACCACCCCGAGGGTGCGTTTCTCTATTTAGCCATTTGGTCAGGATACCCGAGAGTATTCCTTTGTAATAATGTTTGTTAAATTTCCTTGAGAGGAATTATATGTGAATTTCTTATTTACATGTTGGGCTTGGCCCGGTTACTTGTGCTTGAGAGAAGTGTTTTACTTTAGCCTGAGGGCATGACTGGATTAGCCTGAGGGAAACGTTCTTTTTTTCCTGAGGTCAACCTTTCGTATGCCTGAGGGCAGTGACTTCCATGCCTGAGGGTGACACTTTGTACGCCTAAGGGAAATATCTGTTATGCCTGAGGGTGAGATTCTGATTTTCTGAGGGTGAGATTATGATTACCTGAGGGTAAGGGTTTGCGTGTCTGAGGACACTAACTGTTTACATAGAAAACTCATGGTTGTGGTTTTCATTATATTTAATGATTAAATGAATGATAAAATGGAAATATAACTAGTAAATTTAGTCACTTTTGAGTACTGTTTAGTTTATTGCATTTACTTTTTCAGACTATTGTTGCATGTTTACACACAGTTGGGCATGGGCCTTTGGTGGGTGCCTACTGAAATTATTTCTCACATCCTATTTGGGTCATGCTTTTCAGCCCAAACAGATTACATTTCTCCAGGTGTGGATAACGGCAAGGGTCCCTATACAGGTACTTGATTGCTGCTGAGGAGTAGGAGAGCATGGGACCAGGCTTAGGCTCGTGATGCTATTGGTTGTTTTGTTTTGCTTTGTTGAACCCTGTATTTTTGTACTACTATGTAACATGATCTAGATGTTTTCTTAGAACTTGAGACATGTTGCATAATATCAATATAACTAATCGGTTATCTTTTACTATAGTTGTTATATTAAATGTGTATGGATTATTACTTCTGCTATTGTTGTATAGTTTTATTTATTTCTGTTGCGCTACACTTTGACAAATGATGGCATAGTTTCCCCATTATCAGAACTGAGCCCTCGCTACTAGTCGGCAGCCTCTGGAATTTGGGGTAATGTGCTTGAGGTCACGTGGAGAACCGGGTTCGGGGCACCCGTTGAGTGGCACCCAGGCCCGAGACGTTACAACTACAGGAGGGTAGATTGAGTGAGCTTCCTCAGAGAGTCTTTACTTTGATTTAATGTCTTTAAAACCTTCCCAGGATAGAGGAGGAATTGACTGAGTGAGATTCCTCATAGATTTTGTGGTATACCTGATGCTATAGGAGGATTTACCGAGTGAGCTTCCTCAGAGAGTCTCTAGACCTTGGGCCAAGAGGGTTAGACCGCGTGATATCCCTCAGAGAGTCCCTGACTAGCCTAGAATATAAGGGGAATTGACCGAGTGAGCTTCCCCAGAGATTTATAATTTTCGTATGACTAAACCAGAGGGGTTAGGATGAGTGCACTGCCCAGAGGGTTGTGGTACTTCTTAGATAGGACCAGAGGGGATGGCTGCGAGTACTTCCCAGAGGGTTTCTTGTTTGTGTTAGTTGTTGCTTCACCACTACTTGTTGTTGTGTGGATTTATCACTGTTGTATATCATCATGTTTACTGCTTAATGATTACCGCCTACTGTTGCTACTACTGTTTACTAATTATTGCACTATTACCTACCATATACTCACTAACTATTAGGCACAGATCTTCGGGTGGTTGCCTACTGGGATTTAGTCTCACACCCTGTTTGGTCCATGCTTTGGGCCCAAACAGACTATGTTGTTGCAGGTATAGACAAGGGAAAGCGCCCTTCGACTTTTGGTACTTGATTGCTTTGGAGCAGGAGAGCATGGGACCAAGCTTTGGCTTGCGATGCTGAGGAGCTGTTTACTTTCTTTTGTACTTGTTCTAGTACTATTGTATTTTTCAACATTGTGACTTGTTTAGCTGATTTCTTAGATATATATCATGCATCATTTCATATATATACATATGTGCTCCAGTTGTTTGCTGATTTTTTCTTCCGCTGTTTATTATGGTTGGTTATTTATTACTTCCTCTATTTCATGTTTATTTACTTCTATTGTGTACTCTTCCAATGAAGGAATAGTTTCCCCATTATCACACCTAAGGCCCTTGTTGCTAATCAGCAGCCTCTGGCATTTGGAGAAATGCGCTTAAGGCCATGTGACCAACCGGGTACGGGGCGCCTCTGGGTGGCTTCTGGAACCGGGATGTTACAAAGTGGTATCAGAAGGATTATTTTCTCTTGATTTACATTTTGGAGCCTTTATATAGGGATAGGATGTATTTGGTACTTGGTAATAAGTTGTGCACGGGAGTAGCTAACCCGTGTACAATGAAAAGCCATACTACCTCGTTTATTGCATTTTTTGGTTTTGAGATTTTACGTTTGATATGATTTTGCCTAGAGTGATTCACATGACTTGTGTTTTTATTTTTGTTGCTATTATGGTTCTATTTCTATCGCGACTTGATGAGATGAGGGTATGACATCTCATGCATCATATAGGCACTTATTAGAAATCACATGCCATGCATTCTTGCCATGCCATCTAGGGTGCATTAGCGATTGCATGTTATTGTGATAGCCTTTGTGTAGATTATGCATGTTGTTGTGATATATGCTCTAATAGAATCCCTTCTGTTTTATAGAGGACTATTTGTATTGTACTTTGCTTAAATAAATGCCAAATTTTGGTTCTTGAGGTGTTATGGGCCCTATTGAATCAGAAATTGGTGAATCATTGACCTGTTTTTCCTTATATATGATTGTATTGGATGCCAAGATTTGATTCACGGGGAGTATGGGCCCTCACGGATCGTAATTTGGCACCTTTATGCATTTGTTTTTGTTTCTGGGCTTCGGTGCAGTTTCTGAGCTACTACCCAGTGAAACCCAGAGTACACGACATGTACTTTATGACTACATGTTGTGTAGTTTCAGACCGTGTCACTGACTGTGTGATCAGGAACACGGTGTTGAGGAAATGTCTTTAGGAACACTCCTTGTATGGTAGGTGCACATCATGTAGTATAGAGCCGTGTACTCGGCCGTGTCACTAACAACACGAGTTGGGCAAGCTCGAGTAGAACACACTGTTTTGGTAAAGAACATGTCGTGTAGTCTTGGTCCAGGTACCCGGCTGTGACACAAACAACATGGATCGGTGTTATCTTCTCCTATACACATCGTGCTTGTTTGGAACACGTTGTGTAAATGTCAGCCGTGTTGTCAGCCATTTAACTAATAACACGGGTCATAGAAACTGTGTCTAGTACACGTCGTGTCCTTAGTGAACATGTCGTGTAGTCTAGGGTTAAGAGGACCGTGTGGGTTAGCCGTGTAAAGAGACTTGGGTAGGGTAATAGAGTTCAAGTACATGTCATGTGTTGGGACAACACGTCATGTAGTTTGGGGTGTTACACGACCAGAGTTGGCAGGAGTACATGCCCATGTGGATGGTTTAAGTGAAAACGCCATGTATTTTTTTATACACGTTGTGTAGTCATGTTTTGTAAACTTGAATGTTTCCTTCTCCTATTACCGTTTTGTACTCTTGTGTTCTCAGTCTTTGATAATCTTGATCTAAGGTGTGCTTTTGATCTTTCAGAGCTATGCCTCCAAGACATCCTCCGTTTGTACATCAGTTTTTAGATGGTGATCAGACACCAGATATAGCCAACCAGGGACCTCCTGCAGATCCTCCTATTGTGCCAGCCTTGGCACTAGTAGTTATACCTGTCGCAGGCGCCGATGCATAGTTCAGGGAGGACTTCCTGAGGATGATGCAGACCTTTCATGGAGCGCCGCCTCCTGCCTCGTCGATGGCTGAGTTGACGCAGGTTTTCCAGCAATAGCATCCTCCTACTTTCTCAGGGGATGGAGGACCCCAAGCTATAGAGTCATGGTTAGAGGCCACGCTGATGATCTTTGAGCATCTGGAGATACCCCTAGAGAAAAGGGTATATCTGGATACTTATATGCTCTGAGACACCTCTAAGAGGTGGTGGGAGGTGATATCATAGTCAGGGCGCCAGCAGAGTATGTCTTGGGATGAGTTTCGGCGCACCTTCTATGACTACTTTTACCCAGAGACCTTGAGCGTCGACTGAGCCCGGGAGTTTATGAGTCTACAAAAGGGTACTCTTTCTATCATGGAGTACTCGTCTCGCTTTACTGATCTACAGTGATTCACGCCGATCCCAGCAGGTGATGAGTTTTTCCTTTATTGGAAGTTCAAGGATGGTCTCAAGCAGGAGATCTGTTCCCAGGTGAATATCTTTAGGTTTACTTCGATATCCTCTATTGTCAACCTGGCGCTGATCACCAAGCGCAATCTGAGAGATTCTAAAGCAGTGATCCAGGGCGGTTTGACATCCAGAGCTAGTGTTCCTCCTATGGATATTAGGAAGCGTCACAAAGAGCCTTCTCGAGGAGATCAGAGTAGGTGGGGTGTATATTCTGGTAGCCAAGTTGTATTCTACCAGTGTGGTAGGAGTGGGAATACTAGGCCCCAGTGCCAGAGAGACTCGATGGAGTGTAGATCTTGCGGCAAGATGGGCCATCTTTAGTGCTTTTGTCAGATCTTCTCACCTTCATATGGTGGTAGGGGTTCTTCTATGACCCCACATTTAGGAGACTCTTCACTAGTTTCTCACCATTCTGGGAACTGGAGTTCTTTAGGTTGTTCGGGCCGAGGTGGAGGTCGTGGCCGTGGTGGTCAGTCACCAGGTCACCAGCAACAGCGGAGTGGATCAGCTCAGAGTGGTCATCCAAAGTCATAGGGCCGCGGTACAGGCCAGACTTTCTTCATGGATCAGACCTACCAGGAGCAGGATCTCAGACCTTCTACAGTTCTAGGTACGATCCTAGTAGCCTCAGTTTTATCTTCAGCACTTTTTGATACTGGTGCTTCACATAGTTTTATCTCTGTTGCTGTTGTGGAGATCCTTAGGCTCTGTATATTTTCATCTACCGATATGTTGACCCTTGACACGCCGTTGGGAACGAGAACATCTAGCGTATGTCAGTGTAGAGAGTGCCCTCTTGTGGTTGTAGGGTGTCACTTCTTATGGGACCTCTATGTCCTAGAGATGATAGGCTATGATGTCATTCTCAGTATGGACTGGTTGGTTCCCTTCCAGGCAGTCGTCGATTGCTATCGCCGCAGGGTGAGTTTTGTGTCATCAGAGGGAGGGTCTTTTCTTCATAGAGGTGAGTGGGATGTCCAGGAGAGTAGAGCTGGACTAGAGCATCATGGGCTAGGAGGAGTTATAGCTCATATTTCCAGTCTTTATTTGGATGACCAAGGGACTTCACAGTTAGACTTTCCTCCAGTGGTGGATCGTTTATGGGATGTCTTTCCATAGGACTTTTCAGGTTTAGCTCTAGAGTGTGACGTAGACTTATCGATTGAGATCGTGCCAAGAGAAGTACCAGTGTCCATTATTCCTTATAGGATGGCTACACCTGAGTTGTAGGATCTCAAGAAGCAGTTGGAGGAGTTGAAAGCGAAGGGTTTCATCTGAACCAGTACTTCTCCTTAGGGTTCGCATGTCCTATTTGCGAAGAAGGTAGATGGCACCCTTAGGCTTTGTGTGGATTATCAGAAGCTGAACCAGTTGACGGTCAAGAACTGATATCCCTTATCGAGGATCGATGACCTCTTTGATCAGCTTCAAGAAGCCCGGGTGTTCTCGAAGATCTATTTGAGGTCCAGTTATCATCAGTTGCATGTTAGACCATCAGATATACCCTTTACAGCCTTCAGGAGTAGGTATGGTCTATACGAGTATACAGTCATGCCTTTCGGTCTCACGAACGTGCCAACAATTTTTATGGCACTGATGAACCGAGTGTTCCATCCGTACTTAGATTCCTTTGTGGTGGTTTTCGTGGAAAAAATCTTGGTGTAATCTCACACTCGACACGACCATTCTACCCATATTGATATCATTCTGGGTACACTGAGAGAGCATCAGTTATATGCTAAGCTCTCAAAATTCCATTTTTGGATGGATCAGATTCACTTCTTGGGTCATGTCATCTCAGAGACAGGAGTATCAGTGGACCCAGAGAAAGTGAGAGTTGTAGTTTCTTGGGAGCAGCCGAAGAATGTCTTTGAGGTGCAAAGTTTTATAGGGATGGCTTGATACTACAGGCATTTCATACAGTACTTTTCACGCCTACCAGCACCGCTGACAGGTCTGACCAAGAAGGGGGAGAAGTTTCTATGGTTAGAATCTTGTGAGTCAGCCTTTCTGAGCTGAAGGGGAGTTTGATGTCAGCACCGATACTGGTCTTTCCAAAGCTGGGCAAGGGATATACTATTTACTATGATGCTTCAGGTATCAGGCTAGGAGTTGTGCTTATGCAGGGAGATGGGGTCATTGATTACGGGTCTCGGTAGTTGAGGCCACACGAGAAGAACTACCCGACGCACGATCCAGAGTTGGCAGCTATTGTTCATTCCTTACGTTGTTGGAGACACTACCTTCTGGGAGAGCACTTTTTGGTTTTCACCGACCACAAGAGTCTCAATTATATCTTCACTCAGTGTGATCTGAATCTAATACAGTGCATGTGGGTCGAGTATCTTCAGTCTTTCGACTTTGAGATCGCCTATACATCGGGAAAGGGAAACACAGTAGCTGATGTGTTGAGAAGGAGAACTCAGATTCAGGCAGTTCGGGAGGCTAGAAGTGAGTGGAAGCTTATGGATATGTTCTCTGAGATGCACTTAGAGGTTCACGACAGATAGGGACAGACTTTCCTATCTTCTGTAGCTGTTACCTCTTCTCTTCTTGATCGGTTACATATAATATAGCTGTCATATTCAGAGGGCTTAGTCCTACAGGAGAGTCTTTTAGGATAGGACCCTCTTCCTGGATGGACAGTGGGCGAGGATGATATATTGCATTTCTAGGGATGCGTATGGGTGCCAGCAGGCATACATGAGGAGATGATGCGGTATTTTCATTCCTTAGTTTGGGCAGTTCATCCTGGCATCACCAAGATGTATCGTGATCTACACCGCCAGTACTGGTGTCCAGGTATGAAGAGAGATGTTGCTGGTTTTGTCATGAGATGTTCTACTTGTCATCAGGTGAAAGCAGAGCATCAGCGACCAGCAGGGCTTTTACAGTAGTTACCCATTCCCGAGTGGAAGTGGAATGATGTCACGATGGACTTCATGACTGGGTTACCTAGGTCGCCTCGAGGGAGTGATGTTGTTTGGGTTGTTTTCGACAGGCTTACGAAGGTTTCTCACTTATTACCGATCAAGGAGACCTTTAGTGTTGATGAGCTGGGACGGTTGTACATCTGAGAGATTGTACGTCTACATGGAGTTCCACACTCCATTGTTTTAGACAAGGATGTGTTCTTTACTTCTCGTTTCATGTAGGGACTTCAGAAGGCTTTGGGTACATAGGTACTTTTGAGTACAGCATATCATCCCCAAACTGATGGCCAGTCCAAGCATATGATCCATGTGCTTGAGGATATGCTCTGAGATTGCATTCTAGACTTTGGTGGTTCTTGGGAGAAGCATATACCTCTTGTGTAGTTTGCCTATAACAACAGTTTTCAGGCGACTATTCAGATGGAACCTTACGAGGCTTTGTACGGTAGGCCATGCTGATCACCTTTATGCTAGCTGGAGGCAGGAGAGGCAACTTTGCTAGGACCTTGTCTTGTTCAGGAGACCTCAGAGTAGATAGAGTTGATTCAGAAGAGGATGGCTACAACACAATCTCGACAGAAGTATTATGCTGATCAGCAGAGATGACCTCTGTAGTTCAAGGCCGGGGATCAGGTTTTTCTATGTGTCGCACTGAGTTTGGGACACAATAGGTTTCGGAGATAGGGTAAGCTTTCACCGCGGTACGTCGGGCTGTTTGAGGTGTTGAAGAGAGTTGGGTTGGTTTCCTATCGGTTGCAGTTACCTCAGAGGTATCGGGCTATGCACGATGTTTTCCATGTTTCTCAACTCCGACATTACTTTTCAGACCCGTCTCATGTTTTTCAACCCAAGGAGGTTGAGATTGAGGAGGATGTATCGTTTGAGGAGCATCCTATCTGGATTGTCGATTACAGTACGAAGGTTATCTGTGGCCGGTCTATTCCTCTGGTACTATTTCTATGGCAACACGGGCGAGTGTAGGACGAGACTTGGGAGACGGAGGCCGATGTACGATCGCAGTGGCCAGAGCTGTTCGGGGTTTCTTCTTCTACGCCTTTCTAGGGAAATTTGGGGACGAATTTCTTTAAGGGGGGAAGTTTGTAAGAACCTGGATCTTCGTTTTCAGGTATGTCTTTCCTTTTCCTATAGTTTTTGAGAAAATAGGAGTTTCTGTAAATTTTTGAAGTACACGCCGTGTACTTTATGACTACACGCCATGTACTCCTTTGCTGCTTGAGGTCGTGTGCTAGCCGTGCTCGGGCCACATACACGGTGTGTAGGGGTGATGTGGAGGCTTCTTAAAGTGAAGTACATAAAATCAGAGTACATGTCGTGTACTCAATAAGTACACGCCGTGTATTTTCTTTTTTTTTCATTAAATGGACCAGGGTCTCGTCAGACGGACAAAACTTGCTTCTTCTTCAGTTTTTTTGTCTGAGTGAACCCGTACAGTCGCAGAACTTCTCCAAGCCCCCATTCCTTCATCCATTCTCTAAATTGACCGTTGTCGGTTGTGTTGGAACCGTAGTGGTAATCTCTTCCTTCTCCTAGAGATCTGTTTTCCAATTCCTCCTATTTCTAAAGTTGTTGTGGGTTGAACATTTTGTGTGTTTTCGTAGATCTACGACGTTCTGAGGAGAATCAAGCATCGCGGTTCAATTATATCGATCTCCTAGGATCGAGGTTGGTGGTTTGTGCCTTACCGTTCAAATTATTTGAGTTTTATGTGCAAATTCCACTAATACTCGTGAACGGGGTATTGCGAGTTTACCATTTTTCCCTTGTTGTTTTCCTGCCTTGCTTGAATGATTGTGTAGAGGTAATTTGATCATGTTTGATGATAATTATTGTGCTTGGATTTTTTTCCCATGCCTTGTTTTTTTTACGACCTTTGGGTCTTGTTAGCCTTTGGTCGTTATACCTATTTCCATGCCTCATGATCGTAGGAGGGAATGATGTTGTTAACATGCTTGCTGCTCTGTAGACTGTTATCCAAGTATCATTATAGGTGTACTTTGGTTATCCAAGTAGCTCTATAGGTGTACTTTGTCCTTATAGAATTAATATGCACTGACTAGCACGAGACCGTGAGAACCCGGTGCTATAGACTATAAGGGATAGACCGAGTGAGCTTCCCAGAGATTCTTAGATATTATAGACTATACGGGGACAGACCGAGTAAGCTTCCTCAGAGAGTCTTGGACATTGTAGACTACAAGGGATAGACCGAGTGATCTTCCCAGAGAGTCTTAGTGATTGTAGACTACAGGAGGGTAGACCGAGTGAGCTTCCTTAGAGAGTCCTTACTTTGTTTGAATGTATTTAAAACCTTCCCAGTCTAGAGAAGGAATTGACCAAGTGAGCTTCCTCAGAGAGTCTGTGGTATACCTGAGGCTATAGGAGGATTGACCGAGTGAGCTTCCTCAGAGAGTCTCTAGACCTTGGACCAAGAGGGTTAGACTGCGTGATCTCCCTCAGAGAGTCCCTGACTACCCTAGAATATAAGGGTAATTGACCTAGTGAGCTTCCCCAGAGAGTCTTATAATTTTCATATGACCAAACTAGAGGGGTTAGGCTGAGTGCACTGCCCAGAGGGTTCTGGTACTTCTTGGATAGGACCAGAGGGGATAGTTGCGAGTACTTCCCAGAGGGTTTCCTGTTTCTGTTAGCTGTTTCTTCACCACTACTTGTTGTTCTGTGGATTGATCACTATTTATATCATCATATTTACTACTTAATGATTAATGCCTGCTGTTGTTGCTACTGTTTACTTCTTATTGCACTATTACCTGCCATATACTCACTGACTGTTAGGCACAAATATTTGGGTGGTTTCCTACTAGGATTTAGTCTCACACCCTATTTGGGCCACGCTTTTGGGTCCAACAGACTATGTTGTTGCAGGTATAGACAAGGTAAAGTTACCTTTGACTTCTGGTACTTGATTGCTTTAGATCAGGAGAGCATGGGACCAAGCTTTGGCTTGTGATGCTGATGAGCTGTTTACTTTATTTTGTACTTGTTCTGGTACTATTGTATTTTTCAGCATTGTGACTTGTTTGGATGCTTTCCTAGATATGTATCATGCATCATTTCATATATATACATATGTGATTAAGTTGTTTTCTGATTTAGTCTTCCGCTGTTTATTATGGTTGGTTATTTACTGCTTTCTCTATTGCATGTTTATTTACTTTCGTTGTGTACTCTGCCAATGAGGGCATAGTTTCCCCACTATCACACCCAAGGCCCTCACTGGTAGTTGGCAGCCTCTGGCGTTTGGGGAAATGCGCTTGAGGCCATGTGACCAACCGGGTACGGGGCGCCTCTGGGTGGCTTCTGGAATCGGGACATTACACGAGTGATGATATTTTTCTCTTTTTTTGGAGTAGATCTTACTCATATAGGTTGCAGAGGTATATTTATATTTGTAAAGAAATTATAAAACATCCCTCTACTGATTCAACCCCCCCCATCAGTGGAGGTAACTAATCCTAATAGGCACTTAAATTGGTATCATAAGGGATGTTCCCTATATAGGATCCAAACTATTATCCTTTGAGCAATGGATAATATCTACTCAGTTAATAACAGGGGTGTGCCTACATTTTAAGGTAAAAATTATCATTTTTGGAAGAATTTAATTTTTTCATATCTTCTATCTTTGGGTTTGGAAGTTTGTGATGAAATGATAGTTGGTTTTCCACCATTCATAAATAATGGTTGATGTTTACTAATAATAAGAATATGGAAGTATAGGTAAAGTACAAAATGTTATTCTTACATCATTTTCAAAAATAGTGTACAAAAAATTTATGGGTCTAAAAACTATAAAGGAGATTTGGGATAATCTAGAAATTAGTTATGAAGGTAATGCGAAAGTAAAAGAGGAAAATCTATAGATCTAGAGAAGTAAATTTTAATACATTAAAATGGAAGAAGATGAATGAATTGATGATTTCATTAATTAGGTGAATTAAATTATGAGTGATATTCGGGGCCTTAATGATAGGTTTGATTATCCAACAATTATAAAGAAACTGATGATAAATTTTATGGACATATTTGATCTTAAATTTTCAACACTTTAAGATAGAGAAGGTATTTCTCTTAGTGAATTACTTAATATTGTCACTACTTATGAAATAAAAAACCTAGGGAATTCAAGAAGAAATTTAAATAATAGATATGTTTTGAATCTATAAAATTTGTAATTATAAAAAATATGCTGACAAAAGTGATTCTAAGAATGAAGAAGAATATCAACGCGTTCATGCATTCATTTCAAAAAGATTTTAGATGGGGAAAAGCAAGAGAAAGGGTACTTTTATGGATTATGTTATAAATGAAATGGTATTGTACATTATGCAATTAATTATCCAAATAATAAATGATACAATTATGAATTTGAAGATGACCAAAAGTCTCTGGAGAAGGGGTGGAAAAAAATTATAAATAAACTTCAAGATCTAGTAGAAGCAAGAAGATACTTCTAAGAACCAAAAGGAAAAATGTGATGAGAAAAGAAGAAGAATCTGACCACGTCTATTATAGTGACACTGATTAAGAGACATGGGAAGAATTTAAAAATTTTATGGCTCATGTTAAGAATATTGTTGATTTATCTAGCACTGATGAAGATGATTTAGGACCAACAGATTATGAATACATGCTCAAAGATGAACTTGAGGAATGTATTGAGAAAAATAAAATACTCAAGAAAGAGAATAATATTCTTGTAATAGATAATAGGAATAAAATTGATGAAAATGTGGTAAAACCAAAAGGTATATAGTTCTTATAGAATAAAATAATAATATCATATTAAAGGTTGTAGAAAATAATAAAATAATCAAATATCTTGAAGAAAAATCTCTTATAAGGATGAATAATTATCAATGATTCAATAAAAATGTATTTATTTTGAGAATGATCTATAAAATATCAATAAGGGTTTAAAAATATCTATTAAATTCAATGGATAATCCTCTAAAGATTTTGGAAAAATTCTGGAAAATCCTCTTCTGAAAAATATGTTTTTAGAACTCTTAATGCTAATATTGTAGGTTTTATACCTAAATCTAGTCAAATATAGAACAAGAAAAATGGAGAAAATTTGATTTTAAATGTACCTAATTGTGTAATAATATTTCATAAATCCTATTTGCAAAATCAGAGGTAAAATCAGACCTAATTAGTTCAATGAATTTCACATTTCAGACAAAATATTTCTGGATATTGCCTTGGTTTCTTAAGAAAATTCATATTTTAAGGTTATTTTTGGTGTTTTTGAATTCTCATAAATAAATCTTATTAATTTTTGTATAAAATATATTTACCAAGGATAAGTAATGAACCTGGGGGTATAGTTCCAATGAGAAAAAAAATCGGTTATGGAAAAATTCAAGCAAAGAAGGAAACTGCTCACATGCTGACAACATAAAACAAATTTGATTATCTTGAAGATTTGTGTGGTAGGTGTAATAAATAGGTGTATATAGAATATTAATGTATGAATATATTATTCATTTAGGTTCTTCTCAAATATAAAGTAAAATCAATTCAAGTGTACAATAAAGAAATGTTTCACTTGGCAGAAGTTGATTTTAATGAAATCAAGAAAACAAAGTCATGGATACTTGATAGTGGGTGTTCCTACCACATGACTGGTGATTTAAAAAAATTTAATAACATTGAGAAACAATAAGGTGTTGCATTAATGTTTGGTAATTACTCTTACTTTAATATTAAGGGTATTGATGTATCTCATATTGAAAATGATAAATTGAGATCAGATGGTGTTGTTTATATTGAATTGATAAAACACAACTTGTTGAGTGTTATCAAACTTTTTGATAATGGGAATGAAGTAATATTAAATAAAAAACATTATTCATTAAAATCATAAGTTATGGAAGAACTATTTTCCAAGGTATTAGAATAAATGGAAACCTCTTCTTGAATAGTGGTCTATCCAATGCATGCTACTTGAGCATGAAATATGAGAACTTGTTGTAGCATAGAAGACTCAGGCATCATGGGTAGAGAATCCTAAAAAATATAATAAAACATGAATTAGTAATATATTTAAAAAATCTAAATAAATATAAATATGGGGTCTATGTAATGTGTTATAAAGGAAAGACAACTTAGAAGACTCACAAGAAGGTGGATATTATATCCATAAGGCCATTAGAATTGGCCCAAATTGATCTTTATGGACCCATGAGGTAGAAATAAACCTGAGGTGGTATTTATTTCATTACCTTAATATATTAATTCACTCATATTATTAATGTTCTTTTCATTAAGCAAAAATCTAAGGCTATCATAATATTCAAAATTTACAGAATATGGGTGGAAAATGAGCTTGGTTTGTGTATCAGAAGACTGATATCTGAAAATGGGAAAGAATATATTTGTGATGAAATTGAAATTTATCATAGAAAATATGTAATATAGAATCATTATATCATACCTTACACACCACAACAGAATGGTGTGGTGGAGAGGAAGAATATGAGCATTGGGAAAATGGGCAGAACGATGCTAGTCAAGAATGAGTTTCAAAATACTTCTGGAGAGAATCACTATGTATATCCATACACATTCAGAATAGATGTCTCTTTATACAAGATACACATGATACACCCTATGATATGTAGTACCAAAATAATCCTATATTAAAATATTTTTAGGTCTTTCTTAGTCATTTTTATATTAAATTCAAAGTAAGTAGGCTGAGGAAGCTTGAATAAAAGGATTATGATGGAATTTTTTATGGTGTAATTATCCAAAGAAAATGGTTAAAGGTGATAGAATAAATAATTGAATAAAATTTAAGAGTGTTCAGATGAAAATATTGATGGAAATATGGGTAAAAAGTCATCATAATCAAATAGAATTTGAATTAAAATCCCAACAAGGCACCAAACTGGCCTCTGAGCGGCGGTTTCTCCCCCCATCTGCATGCACCTAGGGTTTCCCTTCCAAGTTGTCTCCTCCCCTCCTCCAGCTTGGATCGACCTCGGCAATGGCCTTATCATCTCGGCACAGTGTCGATGGGGGACAGATCCGCAAGGTCTAGCTCTGTTTTTGGCTTGGCGGTGGCTCTGTTGCGCCTTCCGGATTCAGGATCTCATCTCGATTTTGGTGTGCTCGGCACCGTCTCTGGTACGCTCATCGGCGGCTTTGTCGTTCCTATCTTCAGATCTTCTCAGCCTTGGAGTGCGTCGACTCCCAGTGGTTCAGCTTTGGATCCTCGGCTCAGTGGTGGCATTGTGCTCAGTGAAGGCTTTGAAGTGCCTTTGGATTCGAGATCTTGTCTCAGATTTGGTGTGATCGTGGTCAGCTCCTCTGTGCTAGTCGTCGGCTGTTCAGGATTCTATGGAGGCTGTGGTATGCTCAGCGTGTGCTATAGTGTGTTCAATGTTGTCCATGGCGTGCCTTCCAGCTCTGAGATCTCAGCTCAGCTTTATCCCTACTCGACGTCGGTTCTGGAATACTCCGATGTGCTCGGGGTCGGCTCCATTGCTTCGGAGGGGGGAGGTGTTTCATTTTGTCGCTCCTATAAGTTTCTTCTAGGTTTTGATTTGGTTAAGGTGGGACCTTGTTTAATTTACTATGAAATTGGTGGTATCTCGATGGTGCTGATGACGTGGTTGGCTATGAATCTGCTGGTTACTTGTTGTTTGATTGTTTTTGGAGGTGAAATAGAGGTTTTGTTGGGGAATCCAGAAATTCTACAAGGATTTTCTTCAGATGAGGATAGAGCTGGTTGTCTTCATCATTCATGGATTTTCGGATTTGTATGATTGAGAGGGTATGGCGTAGCCATCAGTTCCAGGCTCGTGCATCTTTTCACGGGACAGCTTGCTAATTACCCATACTTTGGTGGAGGCATGCCTTAATGATATTGATACTGGGTGGAGGCACTTCCTTGTAGTCTTGTTTTGGGTTGCTAACCCTTTTATTTTTCAAATCTTGTTAATGTCCTCGTGTCTCTGAAGTCTTGGTTTCCCCCATTTACCCTTAAAAAGGGATTATCCAAAATCAATAAAAATATAGGCCTTCGGGCCATTTAGTTAGGAAATCAAATAGAATTTGAGTGTTATGTTGAAAACTGCAAGCATATTTCTGGAAAAAAAAATTGAGAAAGTTGGTAAAATCAGACAAAAAACAATTTATGATTACTTAGAATAATCCATTGAGGATGAATAATGTGTTGGTGGTAACATAAATTAGTTCTAAATATTAAATAAACATGTTGATATCGAGAATATCATTGGGAATTAGAATGCACCAATTCCAACTAGAAGAAGGCGGAGATAAGAAAATGAAATAGCTCTTGTATCATAGGTTGATCCAATAACTATAAAATTTTCTATTGATCATGTTTAATGGGTAAAATTTATGAATGAGTAAATCAATCAAATTTAAAATAACTCAACATGGTAACTTAGTCTCATACTGAAAACTAATAATGTGATATGCACAAAATGGGTTTTAGGAACAAAATGAATGAAAAAAGTGAAGTCATATAGAAGAAGGATAGACTTGTTTCTAAAGGCTATTCTCAAATATAAGGAATAGATTTTGAAGATAATTTCACTCTAGTTTCTTGAATTGAGACAATAAGTATGTTCTTGCTAGTTTCTACTCATAATAATCACAAAGTGTATCAAATAGATGTAGAGTCTACTTTTTTAAATGGTGATATTGAAGAAGAAGTTTTTATCGAATAACCAGAAGGTTTAATTCTTTACAATGTTGTAAGAATGGTTTTCTAGACAAAGGATTACTCAGATACACTGTTTATAGTATCTTGTACTTGAAAAAGGATTACTTAGATACACTGGTTGTGGCACATGAGCCACAGCCCGGTTGGTGAGGACTCAGTAAGTGCATCCAAGAGACCCGAGATCAAATCTGGGTGGAGACACATTTCTGGGTACTATAGCAGTACTATAGCAGGTATTGTTTCATGTAATGTAGTAGGTACTGTAGGGGTTGGAACTATTCATCCATCTAGGCCTTTGGGCCACCGATTTGTTCCTCGGGTCCTGCAAGGCTTTTGGTCCACCCAAGGCCTTTGGCACAGTTGTCTCTCAAGGTCTTCGAGCCACCTAAAGGCCTTCGGGCCACCCTAAGGACTTTGGGCCACATTAATATGTAGATTTACCAATCATAATACAAGGGAAAATACTACAAGATGAGGATTTATAGCATACACATTCACTAGAGTAGAGCTAATTGTATTTGGAAGAATGAGAGGGTATGGCATTTCCATCAGTATTAGGCATGTGCAGCTCTACACAAGACAACTATCTGAGTAGCCTTGTAAAGGTGGAGTACTGATATCATGACATCTGCTGGGTAGGATCAGTTCCAAGTTTTCTTGTCTGTGTGATTTACTCTAAGACCTATGGTACATGTAATTGTCTCTAAGCCTTCGGGCCTTGTAAGGGTTCCACCTCACCCCTTAAAAGGTGGATTATCAAAAAAAAAGGCCTTCGGTCCATTCAGTAGATACACTAGTTGTGATAATTTATATTGATGACTTAATTTTTTCTAGTAATGATAATTTCTTATATGAGGAATTTACTACAGAAATAAAGAAGCATATTGAGATGTCCATGCTAGGGAAACTAAGCTGCTTTTGGGTTTTCAAATTGTAATGACCCAAAGTTTCATTAATGGAAAATCCCTCTTGATCCAGTTAAATGTTTCTTTATGAAAAATGTTTTTTATAACATGTCAACTTCTTTAGTTTTACGTTAAGATTTGTGACCGTTACTTTTTAGTCGTTGAGCAGTGATCATCTGAGTAGTATAAATATAAGGCTTTAACGAACCCATTTCTACTCAGACAAAGGAAGCGATGGCCTCATCCAGTAGGATTGCCCCTTACGAAGCCCATTTGTCAGAGCTCGGAAAAGAGGTGGCGTCTTTGGGCTTTTCCCTTGACCAATCCCAAGCCGAGCTTCATCAAATCAAGCTCGAATGTGATCGTCTACGGGAAAAGTGGAAGTTGATTGAAATTACCACTCGAGCGATGTTATCCGAGCCGCCCCAAGAGTCTGTCACCATCGCACACCTTACCCTTAGGTCTTATGCAGCTATTTTTAGGGGTTATGTAACAAATAAGTTGCACCATGTTCATGTACATTATTTTTGTATATAATAATGAATATAATTTCTAGTCATTTTTTATACATTGTAATTAGTTTTTAAAGTACAAATGGTGTTTTTAGTTATTATTTAATTAAGAATTATATTTTATTAAATTAAAGGATTTTTGAATTAAATAATATTTTAATAAAATATTATTATTAATATTAAATTAATTTTTATTAAATATAAATGATCTTATAATTTTATGAATGCAATTAAAATTTTTATTAAGGTTTGAAAGCCGTTTCTGTCAAAACCCGTAAATTTTTTATAAATGTCGGTTTTTATTTTAAAAGTGAAAATTCACATATTTATAAAATTATTTAGATAAAATAAATATTATTTTTGGAATCAGGACATCGAAATTATCCAACGGTGAATTTTTCATAATTTTCTGAGACAGTCAAATTTTTGGGTAAAAATTAAATACCATTTAAATATATAATGTGTTTTATGACATCATAATGACCCAATGGTGATGTAATAAAATAACATAATCCTTATGTTCGGCCAATATGTGTTTTATCATTAAAATAATTAGTTTTGGGTTTGTTTGACTTACTTTTCAAAGCATTAATGGAGCCCTCAAAACTTATTCAACACTTTGCCTTTTTAAATTAATTTCCATGGGAGTGTGACTCACCTCCACATAA
Organism: Viscum album; assembly: GCA_963277665.1. Classification (NCBI taxonomy): domain Eukaryota; kingdom Viridiplantae; phylum Streptophyta; class Magnoliopsida; order Santalales; family Viscaceae; genus Viscum; species Viscum album. The sequence goes on from OY728134.1 coordinate 1,073,474,656, forward strand.
GAAACCCTAATTTTTTAATAAGTTCGGACCTTGGATTTGTAAAATATTTTTTCCTCTTTCCTTTTCCAGAAACCATGGGAAAATACCATGGGATGGTTTGTGGTTTGGATTATTTTAATATACGGGGTCCCAAACCTAAATAATAAAGAATTCTCTCACCTTTCCTATATAAACCCACCCAATCTCCCACTTCCTCCAAACTCAAAGCCCTTAAAGTTCATCCAACCTCTTCCCTACTCTCTCTATAATCCTCCCAAGGTTCCCCAATCTCCAAAGAAGCCTCTCACAAGCCTCTCTCTAGCCTTTGGAAGCACACTTCCAAGTAAGGGTTTTTTCTTCCTTTCTCATTTTTGTCAATTTTATTTAAGTTGTATTGCCATTTTAATTTAAATTATGAATGTTGGGGTATGATTTCGCACATCCCCCATACTTCCCTCTTATTTTTTGAATGATGGGAGAACCCTTTCTCTCTCATTAAATGCCTCCCATGTACACCTGTTACTATGCCGAAATTCCGAAAGGAACTTCTCTCTCTTCTTTTACATTCAAGCAATACTTTTGTATCATTAATCTAAATTCCATTTCTATTGTTGGTACATGTATATATACGATCTCCTTACTGTCCATTACATGTAAATATGATGAGGAACCCCTTTCTCTCTCATCAACCTTTTTTATGAATTCTTATGTCACGCCGTTACGCTGCCGAAATCGCACCGATTTTCTAAGCCAATGTCTTTGTGTAGTGAATACCATGCCCATTTCTCCATCAAGGGTATTCACATTTATGCACATTTACATATAGATTATAAAGTTTCATGTATGAATTCCACATTCCTTTATCATGGAAGAAATGGTTATGTTTTATGAATCCATGTTTTATGATCCATGTGGCACACTTATGCATGAAATGAAATGTTTAAGAAGGGTGTGCCCTTTATAGCGCTCCAATGCATTGGGTAAAGTATAGTATCATGATATGTCATGTGCAATGAGTTTTTACTCATTCTAATTCAAGTGCAACGAGGGTTTACTCATGCTTCAAGTGAAATGAGGGTTTACTCATGCTCCATGTGCAATGAGCCTTGGCTCATGCTAATTCAATGTTAAGTGTTGTTGCCACATTTCCATGTTATGATTATCATGCTTTATCATGCCTTTATGTTCATGTTTCTCTTATGCTCTATTGATATGCCTATTTCCTAACATGTATTGTACTCCTCATGTTATTCATTGTGTACTCCCTTACTGGGCTTTATAGCTCACCCTTTTCTTATGCATGTCCTCAGGTTATCCCATGCAATGCTAAGTATGAAGGAATGTAGTGGTCATGTAAAGGAAGTTTTCAATAAAGATGTTGTATTTCAAGTTTAATGTTTTTATGTAATGATCCTAAGCCCCAAAGACACTAAACCTCTCGATCTTCTTTGTTGTATCAAGTGAAGTTTTATGTAATAAAGCATGCTTAAGTTGTAATAAAGAGCAGGGTTGTCATAGTTGGTATCAAAGGATATGTTTAGTTATTTTTGGGATTAGGAAACCCTAGTAAAGCCTTAGATACAAGACTAAGCATAATAAAAACATCCCTAAGTTTTGGTAAATACTAAGTAAGTGGTTTATCAAACAATTACATTCCTGTCTGGATACGAGCAGGTAGAGGCGGCTCTGGCACAGATGTATCCTAGGGGTAAAACCCGAAAACACCGCTTTGAGATAGACTCGAACGGGAACTGGTGCACGACAACGGGCCTTTCTGCACTCTTGGTTATGACACTCTCGGGGGATATGTTTTTGATAAATTCACAATCTTAGTATGAACCCTTATTAAGGGAAAAAATACCCCTAAGAATATATGTTAGAAGGAAGATCATGAAAAGCCTAGATTGAATCCTATAGACTCATGAGTTAAAGAGATTAAAGTTTATTTATAAGTCATCAACTTTTGTCTTTGTATTAACCTTTATGTGTTACCCCTAACTTTCCTTTTATTCCAGCCAATGGCCGGTAATAGGAGAACTCGGGCTAACAACCGTTGTGAAGATCAGTGTGATGATTGTACTTATGAGATGCCCAATCCAATGGGAGCGGGAATCGCAAACTTTGTCACGCTTCTCTCTCAGCTAACTCAAGTTTTGAATAGAAACACTAGTCAAGAGGAACGTTCAACCCCCCCTAAGAAAGAACAAGTCGCTATTGAAATCTTCATGAGACAAAGGCCTCCTACTTTTAGTGGATCATTCGATCCCACGATCGCTGAACAATGGATCAACTCCATTGAAAAGATATTCTCCATCCTCCAATGCTCTGAAAAAGAGAAGGTTCTCCTGGCGGCTTATCGTATGGAGGGTGAATCTAATCAATGGTGGACGTTGATCAAGAATACGAAGCCTGAGGAGGAGATCGAGGCTTTGGAATGGAAGGAATTCTGGAAGATTTTTTTCGATAAATATTTTCCACGCACCCTCCATCTTAAGATGGAAAGGGACTTCCTTTCCCTCAAACAGAAAGATGAAGAATCTGTGGGAGCGTACGAGGAAAACTTCACAAGGCTCACACGATACACTTCCGTCTTTGTCGTTACCCCCGAATGCAAGGTTGACCGCTTCTTTGGTGGGCTGAAGCCTAGCTTGCGGAAAGAATTAGCGATCCGTGACTTCGACAGCTATGAGGAAATTGTCTGATGTGCCCTCAAGGTTGAAATGGAGATCAGAGAATCACAGGGGTATCATGGGGACAAGAAGCGTAAGGTGGACTTAAATGCTGGTGGTCTGATGGATAAATCCAACGGCGCTAAGAAATTCCATCACCCCACTTGCCAAAAGTGTGGAAAGAAGCACCCTGGAAATTGCCTTAGGGGGACAAGAAAATGCTTCAAGTGTGGAAGAGAAGGGCACCTAGCTGTTAACTGTCAGCAAGAAGGACCTGCGGCTGCGACAGAGGAGAGGAACACTCCGTTCGAACCTCAACGCATTGTTCAATGCTTCAAATGCAAAGAACCGGGTCATTTTGCGAATCAGTGCCCTAATCCAAGGGTTATCGGAGGCAATCAATAACCTCCAAGACAGCAAGGAAGAGCTTTTTCCATCACTTCTGCCGAAGTGAACCCCGACAACAAAGTGGTGACAGGTACGCTAGTTATTCATTCAAGAATAGCGAACGTACTTTTTGATTCAGGTTCTACGCATTCTTTTATATCTCAAAAGTTTAGTAGAACAATCCCTGCACCACAACAAATCATGGAAGTAAAGATTTCGGTGAGTACGGAAAATGGGGCAATCATTGCATCCCATGAATATAAGTCCTCCCCTGTTATAATCTGTGGATTGAATTTCCCGGCGAACCTCATCATACTCCCTTTGGTGGAATTTGATGCAATTCTTGGCATGGATTGGCTTTCCTTATATAGAGCCAACATAAATTGTCGGGAGAGGGAAATCACACTCCATATGGAGAATCGACCCCCGATTCTTTACAAGTGTTAGGAGGAAGATGAATCTCCTTTAGCTCCATCATCTCAAGCATGGATATTACTGCCTTATGAGCACGCATATCTGGCTCAGATGATTGAGTCCAAGGAAGAAACCACCCTTGAAGAAATTCTTATTGTAAGGGAATTCGCTGAAGTATTTCCCGAGGAACTTCCTGATCTTCCTCCAAGAAGAGATGTTGAGTTCTCAATTGAACTTATACCTGGGGTGCTACCAATATCCAAGACTCCATATAGAATGGATGTTGTTGAGCTTGAAGAGCTGAAGAAACAACTACAGGAGAATCTGGATAAAGGGTTTATACGCCCAAGTGCATCACCATGGGGTGCCCCAGTCCTCTTCGTCAAGAAGAAGGATGGGTCAATGCGGCTTTGCATCGATTATCGTGAACTTAACAAAATCACGATAAAGAACAAGTATCCTCTCACAAGAATCGATGACTTGTTTGATCAGCTGCGTGGAGCACAATACTTCTCCAAGGTCGACTTGCGGTCGGGATATTATCAAGTAAGGGTGAAGAAGGAAGATATCCCCAAGACTGCTTTTCGTACAAGGTACGGGCACTATGAATTCATAGTAATGCCTTTTGGACTCACCAATGCTCCAGAAATATTCATGGACTTGATGAATAGAGTCTTTAGAGATTACCTAGAAAATTTTTTGGTAGTCTTTATAGATGATATTCTAATATACTCCAAAACCAAGGAGGACCATGAGGAGTATTTAAAAACTGTACTAGAGACTTTGCACAAGAAGAATCTCTATGGAAAATACAGAAAGTGTGAGTTTTGGTTGAAGGAAGTCTCATTCTTGGGCCATATCATCACAAGAAATGGGATATCTGTGGACCCCTCCAAAACAGATGCAATTGAGGGATGGCCGAGGCCAACATCAGTAACTGATATCCGTAGCTTCTTGGGGTTAGCTGGATATTATCGACGATTTGTGAGAAATTTCTCACGATTGTCCAACCCTCTTACCAAGCTAACTCGAAAGGGAGTAAAGTTTTCTTGGAATGATGAATGTGAAGAAAGCTTCAAAGAGTTGAAAAGGAGGCTTATCACTGCACCCGTGCTCACTTTACCCACAAGTGGGGAGCTTTTTGTGGTATTCAGTGATGCTTCGAAGAAGGTCTTAGGATGTGTACTGATGCAGAATGATAAAGTGATATCCTATGCCTCAAGGCAGTTGGAAATCCATGAGCGAAACTATCCAACGCGTGATCTGGAGTTGGCGACGGTGATCTTTTCCTTGAAAATCTGGCGGCATTATCTCTATGGAGAGAAATGTGAGATATATACTGACCACAAGAGTCTTAAATATATATTCACACAGAAAGAGCTTAATATGCGCTAGAGAAGATGGATAGAGCTCATCAAGGATTATGACTGTTCAATACATTACCACCCTGGGAAGGCGAACAAGGTGGCAGATGCCCTAAGTAGAAAGGATCCAGCGATTCTATCAATGATGAGAATTGAGAAGGATCCAATCTTCTTAGACTTGATGAAGATGGACGTGGGAATCATAAAGAAGGGAACATCATCAATCCTTTCACAAATGATTGCTCAACCATCTCTTTTGTAAAGGTTAAAGGATGCTCAAAAGGATGATGCGAGAATCCAAGAAAAAGTGGAAGCTATCAAAAAGGGAAAATCCTCAGAGTTTAATGTTAATGAAGAAGGAATTGTGTGGTTTGGGAAAAGACTATGTGTCCCATCAAGTTCGGAGCTGAAGAAGGAACTTTTGGATGATGCACATAGTTCAAATTTCTCTATTCACCCAGGGAGCACAAAGATGTATCGAGATCTCCGAGAAAACTTTTGGTGGGATAATATGAATAAGGAGATCGCTGAGTATACATCAAAGTGCCTGGTGTGTCAGCAAGTGAAGGCAGAGAGGCAGAAGTCTAAGGGGATGATGCAACCATTGCCCATACCAGAATGGAAATGGGAGAACATCACCATGGACTTTGTCACCGGACTTCCAAGGACATCCAAAGGAAGCAATGCAATCTGGGTTGTTGTGGACCGTCTTACAAAGACTGCACACTTCATTGCTATTCGAGAGGATTTCTCTTTGGATCAACTGGCACGGATATATATCAGGGAAGTGTCACGGTTGCATGGAGTACCACTATCTATTGTGTCTGAATGAGATCCAATATTTACCTCTAAGTTTTGGAAGAGTCTTCAACATGCTCTAAATACTGAACTGAACTTCAGTACGGCCTATCATCCTCAAACTGATGGCCAATCCGAGCGGACTATCCAAACACTTGAGGATATGTTTAGAGCGTGCTCAATGGACTTTAAAGGAGGATGGGATCAACATCTTCCTCTAGTTGAGTTCTCTTATAATAATAGTTTCCACTTGAGCATCCAAATGGCACCATATGAAGCCTTGTATGGGAAAAGGTGTAGAACACCAGCATGTTGGGATGAGGTCGGTGAACGTAAGCTGCTTGGACTAGAAATGGTCGAAGAAATGGTGGAGAAGGTGAAAACCATTCAGCAGCATATCAAGGCAGCCCAAAGTCGACAGAAGAGTTATGCAGATAATCGTCGATGAGACCTTGACTTTAAAGTTGGAGACATGGTGTTTTTACGCATATCTCCGTGGAAGAAGGTCGTGAGGTTTGGAAAGAAAGGGAAGTTAAGTCCAAGGTACATCGGCCCCTTCGAGATTCTTGATCGTGTTGGGGCTGTGGCCTATCGACTAGTACTTCCACCTACTATGGCCAAGGTTCATGATGTCTTCCATGTATCCCTCTTAAGGAAGTACATACCAGACCCTTCACATGTACTCTCTTCCGAGGTGGTACAATTAGAATACGATCTTTCTTATGAGGAGCAACCAGTGAAGATCTTAGATCGTAGAGAAAAAGTTCTACGAAATAAGACAATGCCCCTCATCAAGGTGTTGTGGAGAAACCACAAGTTTGAAGAAGCAACTTGGGAGTCGGAGGATATGATGAAGCTAAGTTACCCACATTTGTTTTAGTGTGGGAAAAGGAAAATTTCGAGGGCGAAATTTCTTAAGGGGGGAATGTTGTAACGACCCAAAGTTTCATTAATGGAAAATCCCTCTTGATCCAGTTAAATGTTTCTTTATGAAAAAAGTTTTTTATAAGATGTCAACTTCTTTAGTTTTACGTTAAGATTTGTGACCGTTACTTTTTAGCCGTTGAGCAGTGATCATCTGAGTAGTATAAATATAAGGCTTTAACGAACCCATTTCTACTCAGACAAAGGAAGCGATGGTCTCATCCAGTAGAATTGCCCCTTACAAAGCCCATTTGTCAGAGCTCGGAAAATAGGTGGCGTCTTTGGGCTTTTCCCTTGACCAAGCCCAAGCTGAGCTTCATCAAGTCAAGCTCGAATGTGATCGTCTACGGGAAAAGTGGAAGTTTATTGAAATTACCACTCGAGCGATGTTATCCGAGCTGCCCCAAGAGTCTGTCACCATCGCACACCTTACCCTTAGGTCTTATGTGGCTATTTTAAGGGGTTATGTAACAAATAAGTAGCACCATGTTCATGTACATTATTTTTGTATATAATAATGAATATAATTTCTAGTCATTTTTGATACATTGTAATTAGTTTTTAAAGTACAAATGGTGTTTTTAGTTATTATTTAATTAAGAATTATATTTTATTAAATTAAAGGATTTTTTAATTAAATAATATTTTAATAAAATATTATTATTATTATTAAATTAATTTTTATTAAATATAAATGATCTTATAATTTTATGAATGCAATTAAAATTTTTATTAAGGTTTGAAAGTCGTTTCTGTCAAAACCCGTAAATTTTTTATAAATGTCGGTTTTTATTTTAAAAGTGAAAATTCACATATTTAGAAAATTATTTAGATAAAATAAATATTATTTTTGGAATCAGGACGTCGAAATTATCCAATGGTGAATTTTCATAATTTTCTGAGACAGTCAAATGTTTGGGTAAAAACTAAATACCATTTAAATATATAATGTGTTTTATGACATCATAATGACCCAATGGTGATTTAATAAAATAACATAATCCTTATGTTCGGCCAATATGTGTTTTATCATTAAAATAATGAGGTTTTGGGTTTTTATGACATACTATTCAAAGCAATAATGGAGCCCTCAAAACCTATTCAACACTTTTCCTTTTTAAATTAATTTCCATGGGAGTGTGACTCACCTCCACATAAGCAACCCTAATTTTTTAATAAGTTCGGACCTTGGCTTTGTAAAATATTGTTTTCCTCTTTCCTTTTCCAGAAACCATGGGAAAATACCATGGGATGGTTTGTGGTTTGGATTATTTTAATATAAGGGGTCCCAAACCTAAATAATAAAGAATTCTCTCACCTTTCCTATATAAACCCACCCAAGCTCCCACTTCCTCCTCACTCAAAGCCCTTGAAGTTCATCCAACCTCTGCCATACTCTCTCTAGAATCCTCCCAAGGTGCCCCAAGCTCCCAAGAAGCCTCTCACAAGCCTCTCTCTAGCCTTTGTAAGCACACTTCCAAGTAAGGGTTTTTTCTTCATTTCTCATTTTTGTCAATTTTATTTAAGTTGTATTGCCATTTTAATTTCAATTATGAATGTTGGGGTATGGTTTCGCACCTCCCCCATACTTCTCTCTTATTTTTTGAATGATGGGAGAACCCTTTCTCTCTCATTAAATGCCTCCCATGTACACCCGTTACTATGCCGAAATTCCGAAAGGAACTTCTCTCTCTTCTTCTACATTCAAGCAATACTTTTGTATCATGAATCTAAATTCCATTTATATTGTTGGGACATAAATATATATGATCTCCTTACTGTCCATTACATGTAAATATGATGAGGAACCCCTTTCTCTCTCATCAACCTTTTTTATGAATTCTTATGTCACGCTGTTACGCTGCCGAAATCGCACCGATTTTCTAAGCCAATGTCTTTGTGTAGTGAATACCATGCCCATTTCTCCATCAAGGGTATTCACCTTTATGCACATTTACATATTGATTATAAATTTTCATGTATGAATTCCACATTCCTTTATCGTGGAAGAAATGGTTATATTTTATGAATCCATGTTTTATGATCCATGTGGCACACTTATGCATGAAATGAAATGTTTAAGAAGGGTGCGCCCTTTATAGCGCTCCAATGCATTGGGTAAAGTATAGTATCATGATACGTCATTTGAAATGAGTTTTTACTCATGCTAATTCAAGTGCAACGAGGGTTTACTCGTGCTTCAAGTGCAATGAGGGTTTACTCATGCTCCATGTACAATGAGCCTTGGCTCATGCTAATTCAATGTTAAGTGTTGTTGCCACATTTCCATGTTATGATTATCATGCTTTATCATGCCTTTATGTTCATGTTTCTCTTATGCTCTATTGATATGCCTATTGCCTAACATGTATTGTACTCCTCATGTTATTCATTGTGTACTCCCTTACTGGGCTTTATAGCTCACCCTTTTCTTATGCATGTCCTCAGGTTATCTCATGCAATGCTAAGTACGAAGGAATGTAGTGGTCATGTAAAGGAAGTTTTCAATAAAGATGTTGTATTTCAAGTTTAATGTTTTTATGTAATGATCATAAGCCCCAAATACACTAAACCTCTCGATCTTATTTGTTGTATCAAGTGAAGTTTTATGTAATAAAGCATGCTTAAGTTGTAATAAAGAGCAGGGTTGTCATACAAATTGATCATAATTCAATGTATGTCTTCATTTCTCAAGAAAAATATACCAAATAAATTATGAAAAAGTTTGGAATTGAAGATTCAAAAGTTTTTTCTACACTTATATCAGTTGGAATGAATTTTATCAAGGATAAACAAGGAAACATGGTCAATCATAATATTTTCAGAAGTATGATTGACAACCTATTGTATCTCACAGCATCCAGACCAAACATTACCTATGTTATGACTCTATGTTCAAGGTATAAAAGTGAACCGAAGGATTCACACATTATTTTAATTAAAATAATTATGAGATATGTAAAATTCATAGTGAATTGTGGGATATTATACAAGTGCATTGGGGGTATATATTTTCTTATATACACTGATGCAAATTGGGTAAGAGACTATAAAGAACGTAAATCCACATTAGGGGGTTTCTTATTTATTGGTGTTGGTTGTGTCAACTAGTACAGTAAGAAGAAGAGTTCAGTGACCCTCAGTATATTTGAATCAAAGTATGTGGTGGCCACACATATAGTTACATAGGCCTTGTGTAAGCAAGTTCAGCTAGTATATTTGAGGTTTGATATTAAAAGACCATTGAATACTATTTGTGAAAATCAAAGATTTATTGATCTATTAAAAAATATGGTTCAACACTATTGGTCTAAACAAATTGTCATTCTTTGTCATTTCATCGAGGAGAGTGTGGATTCAAGTGAAAAAAAAAATTCTATATTTTCAACAAAGAGAAACTTACAAAAATCATTGAAAAAGATATGCCACAAAAGAGGTTTTTGGAATGGAGGATGAAATTTTATGTTTATCCTTACTCAAACAATTAAATATATGTTACTTTGACCACCCCCCCCCCCCCCCATCTCGAGACTTTGGATTTTGTTTCCAAAGGAGGAGAAAATCAGGAGATTAATGGGGGTGTATATGTATAAATTATAGGGGGAGTTTTTCATTAAAAAATATGGTTAAAAAGATGTTATCTCATGATGAAAAATCATGACAAATTCTTATGATGAAAATAGTAAAGAAGTTGTTGTGTGTTGGTGAAGTCATATTCCTTTTATGTTTCCACATTTAACGACATCACAAATAAAGATCCACACATCATGGTGAGGAAGGTGAGACTGATGACAAGGATTGTATTAGTGGTCTTTAAATAATCCTCCTTGGAGATAGTGAAGGTATTAACACACCTAATTATAATTAGTGAACTTTAATAATTATCCTCCTTGAAGATGATTAAATGGTTATGTTTCTTTGACAACCTTGTATAAGTATATCATTAAGTCTTATGGTGAATGATCTAGTTTTTATAGATTTAAATATCACGGTAGGAAGTTCCATGATCCTAACAAGTGTTTTAAGAAGGGATGTAGATTAGTTGAAGTAGTTATGTTTGAGTTTGAGTGGTTTTTAGATCGATATAGCCTTTTTTTTATGGGTTTTAATCACATATACATTTAAGCCACATAGCCAAATTGGTGAATGATGAATCACATGGGGAATTCATGTAGCCATTTTAACTATGTAAGGGAATCATTTATCCAACTCATCCAAAAAATAATTTTGATATGAAAATATTATAGTTGGATGTGTCACATAGCCAAATGATCGACGTAGCTGATTTTTGTTGAGATCTATATAGCCAATTTATCCATGTAGCCAAATTCTCCACATAGTTGATTAATAATCACATAGATGTTTTCCATGTAGTTGAATGTTGAATCACATAGGAAAATATACTACGTAGCTGATTTTCATTTATATCTACGTGGTTGAATATTTTACATAGCTAATTCAAATTATTTTCTATGGATAGATTGAATTTCTACATGTTACAGAATTAAAATATTCATGTGTATTAATGTTACAAAACGTGCATGAACCATTTTTAATTGCTTCATAATCATATCCATTATGGAGATGTGGTAGATTAATATAGTTATTGAAATCATAGGGATTTAATGATTATGGTTTTTCTATTATGACATTTTAATATGGGTAGACCAAATTGGTGCATAGTAGAGAGTTGATAGTGAAAAAAAAAAGAACAACAGAGAATATCATAGAGAAGATTTAATCCAATGGTGTTTATTTAGCTATAAATATTTGATGAAACTCATGTATTCAAGAGATCGATTTTAGTTTGATAATATATGTGTATTGGATTACAAGTATGAACTGTGGTAAATTCATTCTTTCATATCCTGGTGGCTCGAGGAAGCAGATTTGTATCTATCATTACTAAAGAAACCTAATTTATTTGGTGATCTTATTTAGTTTTTATAATTAATTTTTGTATTATAGCATGAAGTTATGATGTTGGGTGTGACTCCTAACATTAATAGTGGGATATCACATGATCGTTTGTAAGAATAATTCACTTTGGTTTTATAGTGAAAAGAATAAGTGGTTAGAGGGAATAACCAACCATGGCAAGGAGTAGGATTCCACACTTGATCTAAACCATATAAAAATATGTGTTCTTCTTGATATTTCTTTTCTGCATGATCTCATGAGGTTTTTTTCTCTTTTATTTTGAGTGGATCATACTCTAATAGGTTATAGAGGTTTATTTTTGTTTGAGACAAAATTATAAAACTACCATCCACTGATTCAACTTCCACTTCTCAGTGGAGAAAAATAATCCTAATAGGCACTTTATGTGAGGATTACTTATCTTTTATAAACTATTTGTATCACCTAAAATATTCAGGTTATAATAATAGAAATCAATAGTGTGTTTCCCCATGAACATAGGATATAGTCTGAGGCATGTTAAATTCTTTTGTTCTTTCTTGAATTATTTATTTTTGTTCCATGTTTTACCATTGAATGTATTTTATGGAACTTTATATGTTTGTGATTTGATAGTATGTGCAAGGAAAAATTTTTACAATGGGTAGGTGCTTTGACTTACTAATTCTATTATACTCAGCTGAGGAGAAGTGAACTTCTGAAGATTGGTTTTTTGCTATATAGAGTCTCATACATGTGATCTTCTGGTGGACTAGCATTTAAGGATCTAGTGGTTTTATCAAAACTTAGGATCGGATTTTTGTGGTTCTAGGTTCATCATTGAAAATTGGTATCATAGTAAGTTTTTCAGTTGATTTTAACACACTAGTAGAATCTTGGGTATGAAATTAGATAAATGAAATATTTGGATCGATAAATTCAATGGATCAGATATTTTCATCTAGAAAATATAGATTAAATATTATCTAATTCAAAAGGACTTGGAAGTTCCTTTGTCTCGGGTGAAGCTATTGTTGATATAGAATGATGTATGAGAGTAATTGGATATAAAATCACCAGCTATGTTAATAATTCCCCTCAAAAGGAATGTTTCCTTCAATATTCAAGTGAATAAAACTAAAACTAATGAGATGAAGGTTTTTGAGGATATGTATGAAGAACTGAAAACCATTAACAAATGTTTTATGTGGTGATGGTAGTTTAGATTAAGTTTTGAAAAAGTAAGACCAGTGGAATATCATGTGAATGTCCTCAACATAATCTTTGGGTAGATCCAATTAGTGAAGGTTATATTTTCTGATGATTTATAGGCATTGTTACTATTTTCTTCACTTATAGAGAGTTGGGATACAATAGTTACTTCATTTAATAACTCTATTGGAAAAATAGAATTGGTGTTTGATGATATCATAAATATTATACTCAATGACGAAATTTTTCTAAGGTAAATCCAAACATAATCTCGTAATTCTCTCAATACTGATGGATGAGGAAGATCACCCCATTAAAATCAGTTCTATCGAAAGAATCTATCGGAATAGAAACAATGGGAGAAGTGCTAAGGAAAATAAGTAGGTCATGTTCCAACTTGTGAGAAGTATGGGAAGAATGAGAATATTAATAAAGATTTAAAAAGTCATAATTATAACAATAGAAAGGAATAAAACTCTCATAATTCAAATTTTATTAGTTTACCAAAAGGAAGTAGAAGTTACTTGCTGAGTGTGAACACTCTGGTCGAAGTTTGGGTGATTAACTATAATGAATCATTACATTCAACTTGTGATAAACAATGCATGGTAAACTATATATTAGGGATGTTTAGGAAATTTATTGTAGTGGATGGTAAATCCCTGGAGGTTATTGGGAAACGATAGGTCAATATTCATTTGAATAATAGAGGATTTATGAAACTATCAGAAGTTCTCCACATCCCTAGTTTATGGAAAGATATTATTTAAATTGGAAAATTAGATGATAATGGATATGAAACTACCTTTGAAAATGGTGTATAGAATTTTACTTGGGGTTCCATGGTGGTTGAAAAAATATTAAAGTATGAGACTCTTTATTTAACCAGAAATTAAAAAAGAATTGAAATGGATGAAAGGTCAACTTTCAATGATCAAGAAGTATGGAACTGAAAATTTAGAAGAACATAAAAGTTATAAAGGATAAATTTATATTAAATCTTGATTATATTTAAATAGGAAAGTGTGAAAGTTATGTGTTGGGAAAGTAGAAAATAGTTTTTTAACTTGGATGGTTAGATGCATAGGGACTATAAGTTTGAGCTCATACACATAGATGTTTGGGGACCCAATAGTGTTCAATCCAGTGGTGTTTGTATTTATTTTATCACTTTCATTGATGATTATATAAGGAAATTATGGATTTACTTCTTGAAACATAAGTATGATGTATTTCAAGTGTTTATTCAGTGGAAATATTTTGAAAAAAGGGAATGTAGTCAGAAGTTGAAGTGCATATGGACATAAAATAGTGGTGAATACATTAGACATGACTTTCAGAACTTCTACTAGAAGGAATAATAAATGAGAAGATAGTGCTTGTAACTACATAGTAGAATGAAGTGGATAAAATAATGAACATGAATATAACTGAGAAATCTAGTATGAGGTTTCACTTGAGAATTACTAATGTGGTTTGGGAAGAGGCGCTCAAAATGACAACTTATCTCACCAATAGAAATCCAGCATCAGCATTTGGGTAGGAAATTTTAAAGGAGCTGTGGTTTAGAAAATAATTGTAAGTTAATTGTCTTAGAGCCTTCAATGGTTTAGCATTTGTACATGTAAATGCAAATGATATGGAAAAAATTTAATCAAAATCCAAAATGTTTTTTCCTTGACTATAGAGATAAAGGTTTTGGATGGAAATTGTGGGATAATGAAAGAAAAAAATCATAAGTAGTAGGGATTTTATCTTTAATGAGAAAGTTTTTGGAAATACTAGAACATGGTCGAATAGAGAAAAATAAATTATTGAAGTCTAGGTTGATCAGAGTACCAATGGATATCAAATACTAGAGAACTCATATGTGAGTGCTGAAAGCCCCTAAATTATATATGTAAGACTATAGAAAAGACCATAAAGTTATAGGGTGGTTGAATATCAAGTGTGAGCACTAGAATTATGGTCCTTAAAATTTTAGATAACAAAAATTTGAGTACCAGTTGGGAGAGATAAGTAGAGTAGTTCATTATAGCCGATTCAGTTGAGGAGATCATCTAGAATAAAAAAGATCAGTTTAAAGGTATGGGGGTGATATGAATTTTCTACTCCTAAAAGATGTGGGTGAACCTAAAAATCTGGAGTAAACTGCTTCTATTAGTGACTCTAAGTAGTGGGATTCATCCATGAGTGGCGTTATTAAATTTCAATGAAACTTGGGTGATGAATGAACTTCTAGAAGTTAAAAAAAAACTTGAGAACAGGTGGGTTTACCAAATTAAGGAAGTTGTTGATAGAAAGAAAATGTACAAGGAATGATTGATGGTTGTGGAATTTCAACAGAAGGAAAGATTTTATTTTTTAGAAATATTATCACCGGTATTTAAATATTCTACCATTCAAATAGTGATAAGCATAGTTGCATCAAAAGATCTGTATATGGAGTAGATGGATGTTAAGAAATATTTCCTTTATGGTGATATGGAGGAGGAAATATATATAAAACAACTGGTAGGTTTAATGATAGAAGGAAACTGTGATTTGGTTTTCAAGATGAATAAAATATTGTAAGGATTAAAGCAATAACCTCAATAATGGAATCAAAAATTTGTTTTTTTATTTCTGAAGAAGGTTACAATGGATGCAATTCAGAAAATTATTATTAATTGATATAATGGGATAATGGGATATTCATCATATTTCTCTAATATATGGATTAAATTTTGATATTTGGTCAGATTCTTGGAAAATATAAAGATTGAAAAGTGATTTATCTATAATATTTGAGGTGAAATATCTTGGATAGATAAGGAAGATATTGGGTATGAATATCAAGATAGATAAAAAGGCTAAAACAATTGTTCTATATTAGAAGTATTATATCCAGAATATCATTGAAAGGTTTGAGATGGTCGAAAGTAAACGAGACTCAACCCCTCTTTCTATTCACATCAAATTATCCAATTTACAGGCACTATAAATAAAATTTTGTTCCAAGTACACGAATAAACTACCATATGAATCTATAGTTAAAATTTTGAGGTATAAAATGGTTTCACATGGCCATACATTTCCCATGTTATGGGATTTTTGAGTCAATGCATGGAAAATCTTGGGAAAGTACACTGGGAGGATATGAAGTGGATACTTTAGCATTTTAAGGGCTTGTAAAATCTATATATGTGATTTGGGACTGATAATACATTACATTAATTTCTAGAATCAGACTTTTCAAGTGATATAGATATAAGGAAACATAAAATCATTTTTGTGTTTAGTTTTGGAGGAATGACTATCATCTAGTCATAAAAATTGTAAAAGATTGTTATTCTAAGTTAAATGAAATATAATTATGTAGTTACAACCAAATATGAGAAATAAATGGTGTGGTTAAATATATTATTGAAGGAGAATAAAAATAGTCAGGAAGGATCAGTGTTTTACTATGACAGCTAAAGTGAAATTCACTTGGATAAAAATCTGATGTTCCATGCTTGGACAAATCATATCAAGTTGAGGTATCATTTCATTAGAAATTTGTTGGATTCAAAGGATCTGGATCTATGAAGGATAGATAGAATAAAAAATACAGAAGATATATTCACCGTATAATTAGTTTCATAAATCCTAAGGAAACATCAACCCTTAGTGGGACTTTGGTGAATAAAAGAATAAAATATTGGGGAATGATGTTACATGCTAAATGTTGGATAGTTTCCAAGGTTCCATAGAATAAACTTTAGGTGAGGAATTTTTGGGAGGTGAAGTTTTTTTTAGTTCACTATAATTTTATTCATTAGAATTATTTTTATCAAAATTTCATGTACCAGATGATGTACTAAACTTGAGTTGTAGAAAAAGTTAGAACATCACTAGTGATATTATATTCATTGGAATTTTTTATCTACTTATGGTTGTATGGTGATTCACTATGTGTTCAAAAGTTCGAAATTTCCAAAGGTTGAATATGTTTGTAATAAATATTAGGAATTCATGATTAATGATTCATGTTTTTAGGGAACCAGATGTTATATTTTTATCGAATGGAACTTAATATATAAGTTCATAGGAACTTCAATGAAAATAGTAATTCAACTAAACATTTATTATAGAGCTGAAAAGTTGGTGAGGATTACTTGTCTTTTGTAATCTATTTATATCACCTAAAATATTTTGGTTATAATAAAATCAAGCAGTAGTGTGTTCCCTAAATGTACATGGGACATTGTCTAAATAATGTTAAATTATTATGCTACTTATTTATTTCTATATTTTCATTTCATGTTTTACCATTTAATGTATTGGATTACTTTTTATATTTGTGAGTTTTCAGTGATTGCAAGGTCGATTTTGTGCGATGGGTAAGTTGTTTTGACTTCTTAATTTTGGTACACTTAGTTGAGGGGAAGTTAACTTATGGAGATTATTTTTCCACTACACAAATCTTCTAATGTTCTAACTTTTGGAGGATCTTTGTCAAAGGATCGAGTGATATTATCAAAAGTTAAGATTATACTTTCGTGGGTTCAAGATCTTCCCAACAAATATATGAGTAGAGACTAAAGTTTACCTAGGTCACTTTTATTTTAATGACTTTGAGACCCTAAGTGAATCCATCCATGCTTCTCATAAGAATATATTTGATTTTCCTATTGAACTAATTCAAGATATGTTTATGTAGGAAGGTGTTTCTCTATCATATATAATTTTTACTTTCTTAAGTTATATTATTATAATAATTCTCTTACATTAATCTTTTTCTTTTTAAGGATTGATCAACAATTAAAGTTGGATGGTGATAATACTATTTATCTACAAAAAAAATCTTTTATCAAATGAATATCATGCTTTACATTCATTTAATAAATAATTTTTTTAAATGTTCTCCCACTAAAATGATGAACCTTTTTTAAATCCATCATATCCATTAATGGGAGAAGATCAATATTTCACTAATAAATGGATCCACTTTAGATTTCCTCTCATCAACTAGTTATTCATGTATGAAATCTTCCCAATCATATCATATATGACTCTTTGATTATCAATTGAACAACTCTATTTCTAATCCATCATATAGATAAACTAAACATTATTCCTTGGGTGTCCTTCCTAGGGGTTTCCCAACTAAGTGTAACCCAAAGTAAATGAAAAAAATAAGGTGGTTAATACTTGTATTTAACTCATTACTTTATTTTATTACAAAATATAATTCAAGAGCACCCTTCTTTGGAAAAACCAAACTGGTTGGATAATCGACGTCTTGACAATTGTTCATTATAGACATTCCATAAATAAATAAATATAAACATTTTATATTTATTTCCAATATGGACTCTTTCATATTATACTTTATATTAAATTTATTTAAATATATGATTGTGAAATATTAACATTTTATATATCAATTATTCATATTTTAT
This sequence comes from Viscum album, assembly GCA_963277665.1. NCBI lineage: Eukaryota > Viridiplantae > Streptophyta > Magnoliopsida > Santalales > Viscaceae > Viscum > Viscum album. The sequence goes on from OY728134.1 coordinate 1,073,492,728, forward strand.
GTAAATATTCATAATACCACACATTTTATATTATTTAAACTTTAACCATATCAATTATCAAAACTCCTTTTGATATGGTTTAAATAATTTTCTCAAATGAAGTATTTTAATTTTAAAAAATCAAATTCATAATTTTAAACAATTCAAATTAAATAATTATGAACAATTCAAATTAAATAATTCTGAAAAAATATGATATTAAATATTAAATTCTTTATTATTTTCCTTATTTTATAATTTATAAATATTTTATAAATTTCACTTAAAATTTATATATAAACATTTTATTTCCAAATTATAATTCATACCATATAATTTGAAAATGGATTTAATATTAACATTTAATGTCATGGGATATTTATTTAATAAATGTTTCATAAACATTTATTAGTTAATTATAAATATTTTATAATTAATTAATTTCTAAATATTTTATAAATTAAATAAATATACCAAAATACTTTTTATGCGATTTATAAATAATTTATAAATTATACAATTCAACTCATAATTGAAAAGGAAAGAATTAATTTTTTATAGATATCATATCTTATAATGAACACTATATCATAGGTTGTGGTTTGGACTACTATTAGTCATATTCTGTGACATATAATATCCCACTATGATATAAAAGTTAATTACCTAAGAGTTGTTTTTTATTATTTTCATCATATCTCTAAGGTGATGTAATGGTATTTTCTCTAGTATGCAATTGGTGTCATCATACCTTATGATAGGTCATATCATACTCTACGAAATAATGAAAAATTAAAGGATCATGATGCATTGTCGCATACAATATATCATATTGTATGGGGAAGCCTTATCGTATTTTATGAAATCTTATGTTGTATTTCTATTCACATAACCAAATCCATCTCATTTTTAATGATAGGTAAAACCACATCCATGAGGTATCATATTTTTTATTTTAAACATTGATTTCATGAATCAAACAGCATGGAATTGTTATGATACCATTAATAGATTTCTAAGGATTGTTTGGCACTTAATAAACATAGAATAAGTAATTAGAAACCTCATTACCAAGATCAAGAATTATTGAAACTGAAACCATGCACAAATATAAATAAGGAAAACACATGTACCCTGCATTGTTGATCGCCACCACCACTACCTTCATCAATATGTTTGAGGAAGATCACTCAAAGGATACCATCATATCCCCTTCTATATGATGTATCAACTAGTGGAAATTGATCACTCATCATATGGGTATGACGCTACCCCATCCTATGATATGCTAGTATCCCTCCAAGAAAATGAAAGGAAGAGGAGGAGAGATTTATAAGGTGAGAGAGTTCTGGACATAGACTTGCTCAAGGTTTGTATGATTCATCCTCATGGTGATTTCCCTCTTTTATAATCCCTAAAGACACATGAGTATTCATTCATTAAACCATATATTACATAACATATGATTTAATTTTACAATCCAACATTCATTCATTACATAAATTCACTCTAAAATATATCATGTGTTATATATCATAGGGATTCCATATAATTCATACAATATGATTCCACATATTTGGATATAGAAAAATTGTTCCTTATGATTGGGTGAAGGTAGTGGAATGATATCCTATAACATTTCATATGATATAACCATAACATCACTTATTTTATGGATAATGAATCACATAAACAATATATTTAGGTCCTATCATCTTCACCAACAACATGTTAAACTCCCCAAAAATCTGAGGTGAATATGGTTAGTTAGGACAGTAAAGAAAAAATATAAGAGAAAAATATGATTTTATCATTTTACAGTATCATAATTGAAAAAAATAAATATAATTAAAAAAAATAAAAACATGATGGTTAAAATGGAAATAATAGTATTGAATAGAAAAAATTAATATAAGAATACCATCTTGAATTTTGCCCATTATTTGAAAATTTTCAATGTTCCACTTCAAAATAAATTAACAATGGTGAAATACTATATTATTCAAAACAGATTACCAATCAACATTTTTTCACTCCAATAAATTCTTTATCTCATCATAATATAGCCTTGATTATTGAAATTTTCATTACACTATATAGATGTTTTTTAGTAATATAAGCAAAAACGTTGCAGTCAAGACATTGTCTCAATTCAAGGTTTATCCCAGAAGACTAATATTTGCATGTTCTCAATATAAAAACAAATCATTTCAGAGTTAAACATAATAAAATATTGATAAAGGACATAGTTATATTTAAAATTAAATTAACAACAGAAGTTTGTAGGCAAATTATCATGTAGTTTAAAAAGAAAAAAATCCTTGATGAAAAAAATTAAAAATTCATACAAAAATATTGGCAAAAGGAATACACAGCTAAAAAAATAAAGATGAACTACATGTATTTAAGATTAAAAAATTTAATATTAAAATTAATAATATATTTAAAACTAATATATAATTAAAAACATGAAAATATAATATAAAATTCTGAATAAAATTCATATTATAGAAGTTTTGGATAATATGATTTTTTATTAAAAATATGTTTCAAATTATAACGATAATTTTACAAAAATAGGAATATAAAAACAAAAATTATATATTTAATGGTATTTACAAAGAAATTATTATAGGTACCCATCATCCATGTCATACTACCTCAGTTTGTCTTAGATTTCCAGCACCATTAATGATTTATCTATAGGCAAGTCATGGTATCTCCTTAAATTTTCAACAACAAGATTCATTTCATTCTCCAAATCATTATTTTTATATACTATTTTAACATAAACCCCGTATCCAATCACCGGGTTGTAGCCCACTTTATTCATAACTTCCTTATATATGACATATTTTTATAAGTATTTCCACTTCTTTGATGCCATCATTAAAAAGTTTGTCTTCAATTCTCTGTTTTAGCCTCAAACTGGGTTGTATCATCATCATTTTCTATCCATGTAAGGGTTCTGAAAATAATAGAGGGATAATTGAGAAATGGTATACCTAGATGAGATTTGTCTATCCCATTTTACTTATAATTTGAAAATAGAGTGCACTAAAAATGTACATTCATATACCATTTCAAATTGGGTGGTATTTCATTTTCTTGTAGGGTGCACTTCAATATAAAATTTTCATTTTTTATCTTATTTATGATTAGATTTTTTTATCTAGAAATCATGGAAAAATAAAACATAAATTTTTTGTTTTTGTTTGATTTTTTTTCCTTTGTCTTCTCATATGAATTTTTAGAAACATGATATAAAATTAAAGGTATTAAACCACCACCACCACCTATGATCCAAAACAGAGGAATTAAACCACCACCACAACCTATTACACCCTTGAATGAAGTAAAACACAAAAATATGTTGAAATATGACCAAATTTAATGATTCAATAAAATAATAACTCTTATTGAGCCTTGCCTTTTAGAAATAAAATCTTTCTTGCAGGGTACTGGACTTTAATTTCATTTACAATAATGACAATATCATTTTTCATAAAGATCTAATTGATATTATTGATTACCATCTTGTTCATTCATAGTATAATCATGTATATGGATATAGCAGAGTGATATTAGAACTAACATCAACTATGATATTTGAGTAAAACAAACATAATTTTATAATGATTGTTATAGTTAATAGATGGAATCTAATTTAATTGACCTCCAGTGATATTGGAATATAACATAGTTTGGTTTATCTTACTTTTATGGTAGGGTAGAAATTGGAAAATGATGAATGACACTAAATAGAATCATGAAAAAACAAAATAGAAAGAAAAATTAAATGACCAAACCACAATTCCTGAACAATATCCCCATAAATTTTGTCCATTAATATGAAAAAATAGAGCAACAAAATAGGACTGTCTAACAAAATTTTATCAACAACATGTTAAGATTATTGAGTCTAGGAGGAAATGATAAGGACTATATCTATGAAATGTATCATATAGGAGTGTAAAAGACAAATTAATGGTAAACAATATAATAAAATAATGATGAGTTATATTATTGGTTCCAAGATATGTGCGGGTGATGGCAGAAAGTTTCTTGCATGCTTTAATGTTTTTAAGAAAAAATTCATCAAGGCCAGATATATTCTTGTGGACTTCTTTGAGCATCACTTATATCCCATATTCATGAATTTGGAACACTGTATTCTTCACTAGGTCTTTAAATCCCATTTATATCATAAATATAATGTGAAAAAAAATAATCCTAGAAGAGTGGTGCTTTATTTTTTAAGAGATATAAAGAAGTCCATTGGGTTAGTTCAAGAATATTGACAATAATTTTCATGAAAAATATTGATTGAGTACATACAGTATTGGCCTCCTTTTATTTGTTCAAAAATTTGTAACAATCATAATATAATTTCACATCAGGTCCCATATTTGGTAAAATATAATGGCTATATCAAAATATCATCATTCATTAAATCCCGACCTGAATAATAAATTTAATAGGTATGTATCTTCTAAATTCAATCTCACCACAAAATTAGCACCTGGTCAATTTATAAGAAAGTGTTTCTAGTTATATGATTGATCTCATCACCATCCATTATCTTTAGAGATTTATTTCCTCTATTTATAAGCTATTAGCCTAACTCTTTTTATATCCAAATGATTCCAGAGAAAAATTCAATTCTATCTTTGGTTTGATATAGGGATATCTAAAAATATAAGAATCCTTTTTTCAGTTAATTACATGTTTAATAATATAATAAACTCAGATTTTTCTTGATTGGGAAAAAATATGTAAGAATAAATAAATAATATTTTTGAATATGTCATTTTTAAATCCCTATTAATCATGGATGATCTAAAACAAATTCAATTTAAGTATAAAAGTAGCTTTCAAAATACCATTGAATCATGCTCAAGTTACCAAAAAACTATAAAATTACCCTATAAGAAATGATATTATCTCAAGGAAGAATCAATCATGAAGAGTAACATGCTCACAGTTCATGTATTTATGATATAAAGATCATGAGGCCACATGATTAAGTCCCCTTACCCTGATCACATGAAAATATCTCATATGACCACATGATGTATCCTTCTTATGTGACTTACAAGTGGAGATCTCACCCAGCCACATGGGATTCTCTCATGGAAATCTCATGAGGACCATGTGGCTTGAGTGGTTAACTTATAGTTACCCACTCTCTATCACCCTAGTTTTCTACAAATAACTTGTTTCCATTTCAGTAGAAACATTAAAGACCAGATAAAAACACAAAAAAAAGAGAGAAGAGAGAAAATAGAAGTAATTATCATCTTAGCTTTAATATTTAGATACCTCAATAAGTTTAATAGTTAAAATATAGATCCAAAAAAATTATAAAAATTTGAAGAATGTTAAATCCTAAAAGATAAGTTCATGTAAAATTTTCCTACAAGATATGCCTACATGATCAAATCCCATGAGATGTGTCCATATGATCTCATCCTGTGAGATGCGTCTGTATGATCCTAACTACATGATCATCACGTGTTTGTGTGTTATTAGTGTTGTACATGGTTGTAAGATGGGAATATCATGTGGTATAATGATCAAAGCATTATGTAGATTCTCTTTTAAAATCTTATCTTGTGGTTTCCCTCTCTCACATATTCCTTTATTATGGGATCCCATAACACGGTATCCATCTCTCACGTGATTTCCTTATGTAGTCAGGGACTTCCGCATGATACATATTCCAAAAACCAAGGGTATTATAATATGACCTATCTATATTCCTATACCTAGTCCATTAAAATCCAAAGTAACTATATGGATTCCTTCCTCCAAGGTCAAAACCCTGAAAATTACAAATCCACACCTCTCCCAAAACTGAAGTACATGCATGATCTAGTTTTTAGGCATTCCAAATTGTCTTTCCTTTGATCATGCATTCCCATGATAAAATGTATCTCCTATTTTTTCACCCTAACTGATAGGGTCCTAAAAGAATTTTCAATTTTTCATTCACTTGATAACGAGGGTCCCAATTGTGAGGAAATAAGTGAGCCCATATCTAGGCCATGTAATCTAATCTAGCTGACTATGACTCAAGTTCGATTATACTAGGAACTTTATGGATGCTTGAGTCTACTCATAAAGGGAGGTATCCAAGGCTAAAGTAATTTATACATATAAAATTCAAGTCCCCTAACTGATAGAAAGCCTCCTTCATCTACCCCCACCTACCAATAGGCCGGAAGACGGGAGGATGTGATTCTACCTAGGTACAAGTACCAACCTATTCCCAGCTCAATGATGGATTTATTCTCTACTAAACAATCCTGAATATACCTAAAAGTGAATATCCAATGTGTAATCCCCATTCAATCCTCTTTTATAGCATATTCCATAATATAGATGTTCCCCCAACATGATGTTAAACTACATTTTTATCTTCCTAGTTGTATGACATAAAACTAAATGACAATTTCCTTAATGCGTGATGTTAAATAGGATGGTATGGTCCTACAACTTGGCCTTAAAATATGCACTACAAACTATATGGGATTTGATTATTGATAAGCAGGGTACGTACGATTCCTCCTAGAGGTTCAAACCCAACATCATAGACATTATAAATCTACCCTCATGGGGATATATTATTTAGGAGTCCATTTACATCTTTCCTCATCAGACCATATTCCTCATAAGTTCATACATCCCCTCATCATATCATACCCCTAATAAAATTATTCCCCCTTTTCCAAAAGATCTATATTCACTCCAGGAATTATTATATCTTTCTCATTAGGTCTTATTCTTAATGAGGATATCTCCCACCTAGGGATCCATATTCCCTTTGGGTGGTCACCAGATCCAACCTAATTAGTCAATATTCTCTTCAAGGTTAACCAAAAAGTTATACTCATGTGAAAGTATCACACCAATCATCGTTAAGCACCCTTCATCTAGTTATACTTACTACATGATTTTAAGTTACATGGATCAATCCTTATCATGCAACCTTAAAATGTACAAAGTGTCCTATTATGTGACACCAAACCACACGGTTCTAATTATTTTCACAATGATATGTATGAATCCCTTTTATTGTGCATGATTCCAAAAACACCATCCCTTACAGATTCCATGGATGTAAAAGAACTCTAGAGTTCCCAAATATGTGAATTTAAACCATAATTATATAAAATTACACATTACTTATGTGTAAAGAAAAAATATGGAGAACTTATGATACATACAAATGTTAACATAAATACATGTTAATGACCAACTATTGGCATAGGGGGGGCCAATACCACATTGAGACTTTGGAAAGATTCATGAAATATGTCTTAAATCTATTAGAGAGTCCAAGAGTAGGTGATAATCATCTTAGAAATGTGAGATGATCTCAAACTCCAACCCTTTTAACCAAATTAAATTTCAAATAATCATAATAAAAACACCGTGGAGACTACTTAATTTTGAAAAGAAGATCCATAGTGACTTACATGTCAGTCTGTTGTGGACACAGGTAAATATTAGAGTTTCCAATAAAAAACAAAAATGGTGAAACTGATGTGAGTTCTTTAACCGTGGAAGCAATTGGTCGAACATGTATGTAACTCCCCAACCCCAGTTACCCATAGTCAGTGCATTATTACATAACATTGGCATGATCACAAGAGACCAAGTCTTGAAATACCAATTAGTTTAGTATCCTTGGAAGTACTGATACATTCATAAGTTTTATATTACATTATAAAATGAAAAACAACAACAACATTTTCTCTATTGACCACATTCATATCCCTTAGAATATCCCTACAGGTCAGTCATAATATACTTATTCTCATCCTGGGAAAAATAAAACATAGAAAGGGGTGATCTCAGATGCTCAGTAAGGATAACAATATAGCAGAAACTTTCATAAATAAGCATAAGCATTTAAGGAAATGTATAATACTAAAATATAAGCCTTTTAAACTAAAACTTTAGCATAATATGGAAAATATAATTCAAATAATTCTATTTACTTATTCACATGGATGTTCTACTAGTATAATAATCTCATGCAATATCAATATCCAATTTTATAATGATGGAATACATAATTTCAGATATCATAACCACATAGTCAAGGCCTCGTGCCAAGACTACAAATAAGATTTTTCCAAGGCCTTGTTCCAAGACACTAGTTTGTCTCATGAGACCTACTGATGCATAGAGGATCTATAGTGGGCTCCACCCATCATTTACTAACTCCAATGCATTCTTCATATGAAAAGGTTTAAACATAACATAAACATTCATATTAAAACTAGCATACGAAATGTCAATACTTTATACATAAACCATGAATGGTATAAAAATAACACATCCATAGTCAAACATATCACAAAACCTTCCATACAATATGGAAGATTTTTATCATAATAAATCAACATCAAACAAGTTTAAAATCCTTTAAAGGATATTGACATAGATGAAATGAAAACTATTTGAAAGAAATATCTCTTTCTATTTTGAAACCATTTAAAAGTTACATAATTATAAAAGAAAACATTTATTTTGGAAATATTCTTATAATATTGTAAGGGAATATTCGAATGTGTTATAATGGTGGAAAATAGCCGCATCCTCCATATAAGTTAAAAAACATTATTTCCTTGATTTTGTCGAAAAGGTCATAAAGGATCTTGTTTAGAAAATGACGGAAAGATTCCTCTATAAACATTCTATAAAAATTCAAACAAGGGTATAAATGACTTTAACCCATAGTATAGGAAATAGTACAAATGTTTTGAAATACATTTTTAAGAAACACGGATGTGGATGATAAAGAGGTCCCTGTAGATACTTACGTATTAACAACCTCGGATAAGTAAAGAGATTGTAGAATTAATCCTTACCTTGTACTTTTCCTTGGTTAAGGGTACATTAACCTCATGTATAATAGTTAAATAATTTTTATTAAATTATACAAGAACCACATATATAAATATTATATCATATATGATCTTCTAATATTTCTTTGTTAATAATATTTCAGTAGTATCATCATTTCAGGTGTTAACTGATTTGATTTCCTTTATATGCTTGGTTACATAATCCATGTTTGTTATGGATAGGATGTATTTTATTCATATCCATAATTATATTAAGTTCTTAAACATTATTCTTAATCATAAAATGAAAATTATTATTGAATTATTATGATGGGGAACGAATCTCATTGCTTTCGTGGAGACGGTAATCCGTACGTACGCACGAGAGATAATATCATTATATTGATGGTGAAATAGTATGAAATTGGATGTTATATCATATATAAATAATCATTAACATGTTATATTTATTATTTACATCAGTTATACTAATTATTATACCCATCCAAATAATAAAGTGTTTGAATAACCAACTACACCACGACGTGGAGACGGTAAGTCGTACGTACGCACGTATGGTGACATGTCATTCATAGGATGGATAGAATAATGAATATGGTTGTACCATATTTATAATAATATAATAATATGTATAATTTACTGGATTTATTATTTTGGTATGGAAACAACAAAGAAAGAGGAAGTGGAAGAAGAATAGAACTTTGAAAGAGGTGGTGAAATTATTACCTCTTCTTCGGGTGTTTCCTTTTGAGTTGATCAAAATGGATCCTTAGGTTGGATTTATGGTCAAAGTAAGGCCTCTAGGTCAAATTTAGGATAGTTGGGATGATATTAGTGTAGGTGTTGGCTGATAAAAATGGATTTGAAGGTGTGAAATTAAGAGAAGTGTAAGTACCCTTTTATAAGAGAGGTGAGGGTCACTTTAGGAAAGCCTTGAAATATTATTTTATTATACAATCATATTAATTTTATAATGGCTCTAAAATGATTTATTTTTAGGCTAAGGTGGGGATGGGTATACAGGTTTAGGTCTCCATATTAACCTTATCTTTTAGATTTAACTCTTAGTTAAATAGTTTAACTTTTACCATGTATTCTTGTATTATTATAATAAATGGTTAATAAACTTACTATAAAAATACAAGAGAACCCCAAGTAGTTAATTATTGACATATATATTATTATATAATTCTTTTGGACGAAACTAAGATTTTTAGTAGTATTATATCAATTAATAATATAGTATTTGTTTTAAAAACTCATTTATGTCAATTTTGACACTATATAGTATTTTGTTTTTTTGAAAGTCATAACAGCATGATTACTTCAACAAAATCATTGAATCAACCCTAAAATGTCATATTAATCTATTAAATTCGTGTAATTCATCAAAAGTATCAATTTACATTCATTTTTATATATATAATATCAATTATTTTAATCTTTCATTAATAAGGTAATTGTTGCATCATCATTGTGTCATAAATAATTTAAATTATTTAATGTCTAAAAATATAAATAAAATACCATTATGTAGGAAATATTTTTATATTTATAATGAATATTTATAGTTGAATTTATCTTATGTATAATGCTATATTAAAAATGGTTTAGTTATTAAACTTTGAATTTAACACTTTTAACTCTTCTTTAAATAAAATAATAATAAATGTCCTAATCTAATCCAAGCAGACCTAAAGGATCATATTTTATTCCTAAGGTTGGTTTTGGTCGAAATAAACGTATCCAGTAGAATTATGACATGTGTTAAGGTAATAATAATATCATTTTTACCTTTAATTACCATATTTATTTTTAACTGTGGTAAAAAAAGTCAAAAGTTACTATTCACTAAAAAAATTATTTTCATCTTATTGAACCACATTTTACATACTAATGTCGACCGTGCCTCTTGAAATTTCTAAATTCAATTCACATAAGTGTTAAAATTACGTTTTATGCAAATCTGCAAATGCTCCTAGAAGGTGGGTAAAAGACGGTAAAAAAGTTCAATAAATTTTATATATTTAATATTATTATAAAATGATTTCAATGAATTACATCCAAAATATATAGGTATTATGTATCTATATTTACCTAATATAAATTTAAATAAAATAACTAATTATTTAAATAAAAATTTGGTTTTAAACAATAATGTAGTGTTTTTCACTATTCGTCAAAAATTGAAAGTTTTCATAAAAATACCAAAAATTCACCCTAAGCTAATTTTGATATTTTGAATCCAAAAATGAAGTCCATTTTGAAAATAAAATTTATAAAATTTCAAAAAGTGAGTATTAATATTCATAACGGCTAGTTTGATTGGCCGTAGTGTGTTAAAACTCAAAGTTGTGTACCACGCAAGATATTGAATTATTCAAAGGGAAACATATCGTGGAAGCTTGGGGTGTTACATTCTCCCCTCCTTAAAATAATTTTGTTCTCAAAATTTCTAGAATATTATTGCATAAAAAGATTTTCGTGGTTCTTCATCATAAGTTCATCGGGTTCCAACGTTGCCTCTTCCATCTTATGGTTTCTCCATAGAACTTTCACCGGACAAGTCATCCAGTTTCTCAACACTTGTTCTCTGGTATCAAGAATTCTGATAGGCTCTTCACAATAAGACAGGTCGGTTTCCAGTTCTATTTCTTCATAGGTGAGTACATGCGTTGGGTTTTGCATGCATTTTCTTAATAGTGATACGTGGAAGACATCATGAACTTTGTAGAGACTTGGTGGCATTTCCAAAAGATAGGCTACAACTCCAATTAGTTCTAGAATTTTGAAAGGTCTGATGTACCTTGGACTTAATTTTCCCTTCTTACCAAATCATATAACACCCTTCCATGGAGATACCTTCAAGAAAACATGATCTCCTGCTTGAAATTCCAAATCCTTCCTTCGATTATCGGCATAGCTCTTTTCCCTACTTTGAGATGCTTTGATGTGGGTTTTGATAACCTTCACCTTTTCCATTGTTTCCTCAACGAGTTCTGGACCTATTAGTTTTCTTTCACCAACATCATCTCAAAAAATTTGTGTGCAACGTATATTTCCATATAACGCTTCATATAGTTCCATATGAATACTTGAATGGAAGCTATTATTATAGAAAAATTCTACCAGAGGTAAATATTGATCTCACATACCTTGAAAGTCAAGTGAGAAAGATCTAAACATGTCTTATAAGGTTTCAATAGTTCATTCTGATTGTCCATCAGTTTGAGGGTGGTAGGTAGTGCTCAAACGAAGTTTAGTATCCAAGGCCTTCTGAATACTTTTCCAGAATCTTGATGTAAAATGGGGATCAAGATCAGAAACAATCGATAGGGGTACACCATGAAGTCTTACAACTTAATTAATATATATTCTTTCTAGACGTTCAAGTGGTAAATCTTATCTTATAGTAAGAAAATGTGCTAACTTGGTAAGACGATCAAAAATTACCCATATTGCATCATTCCTTCTAGGAGTATTTGGTAGCCCCATGTAAAATTCCATCATAATATCATCCCATTTCCACTCAAGTATGGGAAGAGGTTGCATGACTCCTCTAGGATGTTGTCTTCCAACTTTCACTTGTTTAAAAACCATACATCTTGACACATAATCAGAAATCTCCCTCTTCATGTTATCCCACAAACAATGTTCCTTCAAATATCTATAAATCTTAGTGCTACCAGGATGTATAAAGAAATTGGATCTATGAGCATCATCCAATAATTCCATTTTTAGATCAGGTATGTCAGGAACACAAAGTCTCTTCCAAAATTTCAAAATCCCATCTTCATATACGAATTAGATCAATCTCCCATCATTCACAGCTTTAATTTTATTTTGAAACTCCTCATCATAAGTCTGAGAACATTTTATCCTTTCTAGTAAAGATGTTTTAGAAACCATTTGAAAAAGTATTGATGTTTCACCTTCCATGATTATTCTAATATCCATCTTTACTAGATCCAGGAACATAGGATCCCTTTAAACTCTCATCTTGTTCAAAATTTCATGATCCTTTCTGCTCAAAGCATCTGCCACATTATTTTCCTTCCCCAAGTGGTAGTTTATAGTGAAATAATAATCCTTTAGTAGTTAAAGTTATCATTGTTTCCTCATGTTGAGTTCTTTATATGAGAAAATATACTACAAACTCTTGTGATCATTATATATCTCACATTTTTTACCATAGAGATAGTGTCTATATATCTTCAAAGAAAATATAACAACTGGTAACTCAAGATCATGAGGGGGATAGTTTTTTTCATGAATTTTTAACTATTTTGATGCATAGAAAATAACTCTATCATTCTGAATGAGGACATAACCAAGTACTTTCTTTGAAACATCACTATGAATAATAAACCCATCATTCCCTGATGGTAGAGTCAAGATAGGATCATTGACTAATATTCTCTTCAGTTCTTCAAAAAAAAATTCACACTCTTTTGTCCAAACAAATTTAACCCCATTACGTGTGAGCTTGGTTAATGGGTTTTCCAATTGGGAAAAATTATGGACGAAACGCCAATAATAACTTGCTAAACCAATAAAATTGTGTACCTCAGTTATACTTGTCGGTGATTGATGAAGATATAATTTTTATATATTATATACTATATTTCAATGTTCTAATACCCACCATAGTGTTATTTTATGTGCAATTGTCACATTTTTAGGATTTGGTAGGATTTTGAGCTCAAATGCAAAAATGGCTTAAATTTGGGGTTTAACTGTTTTATTTTTCTTCTTTATTTTGGCCATATAATTTTACACACCGAACCAAATTGTGAAATTATATTTTTATAGGTTTCTTAGATCATGGTCCGAATTTAATCCTTCTGTAGGCCCAGCTCAATCGATCATTTGGAGGCCCAAAACCAGATCACACTCCGGACCTTGAAAACTATGTACAGATTTGGATGGTTTTAATGCTGAGATTTTATCTCAAATCAGACCGATCCAATGGAGCTTATATTCAACAAGGATCTGTAAGAGGAGATAATTAACATCTTTCATTAAGGAGTACATGTATGAATCGGCTGTTTTCAAGGTCTTAATGTCATGGGAAGTCGGAGTTGTGGAAGACGAAGAGTCACTTTGGTAGATTCAATTTTCCACACTAAACCTGCCATAACTCCATCATACATGAACCAATCGGGCTTCTATTTTGTGGAGAGACGCGTAAGATTATATGGAACAACTTTAAAGAAGGGACCAAGTACCAATTATTCCATTTATGGGGCCGAAAATTCGATACAATCCGGAGGACATAATTGAGTCGAGATTTCATCAACCATTTTCCCTATAAATATGTATCTCTTCTCTATTTTACAAGGATAACCATTTCAAGGGGGAAAGGTTGAGTTTATTTTGTGTAATTGTTCTTTATAGTTATAATATATATTAGTGTAGATTTATTCTTCTTCTGTTCATTTCTTCTTTTCTTTCATTTCTTTTATTTTATGTGTTTCTCCCATTGTGCTTCTTTCTAACTCCATGCTTGTGGAGAGCTAACCCTCACTGTTGTTCGAGGGGGTAAGTGGTGGTATTTGAGTTTTATGTGATTTAATGATTTATCATGTTTTATTCTAAGGATTAAGTAGTGGTTAAATGATTGTGGTGAGCAGTCGCCCCACCTTCTCTACTATTGACTTCTTCCTCCTTGTTTATTACTTTTCCTTCCCATCAATATCTAATTCATTCAAACGGTGGAGTTTGGATTGGGTATTGATGTGGAAGAGATTACTCCTATATGCAGAGGTCTTGGTGTAGGGTAATAAATTTCAAACGAGAGGGTGTGGAGTGACAGATCTTGATCTCCACATTGAATATCTCATTGATGAATATTATGGATAACAGTGATAATTCCACAATGAAACCCCAAGAACGATGGTTTTCTTCTTCTAACTTCTTTGTGTATCTTATTCATTTTCTTTGTATTTTGTGTTTTCATATATTTATATATTAATAATATATCTATATTTTATAAATTTTAAATTATCCCCCCCATTTATATTAGTATTATCTTTTTAAATTAGTTATTTTATATTAGTGACAATAGGAAGATTGTGTGTGGAAGTGGCCTCCTTGTGATCGACCCTAGGGTGTGCCACTATGGTACATTATTAGGTTAATAAGATTTAATTGAATTTTGGTTCGCGAAAAACCACTCTCATCAATTTGGCGCGGTTGCCAGGGAGGCCAAACGCTTACACACACTATTTTTCAAAAAAACCCAAAAAAACATAAAAATTTCAAAAACTAAAAAAAGTTCTTCATTGAATATCATTGTTTTTCTTTGGTCATGGATTATTTTAGTGATTTTTCATATGCATGGCCTAGTTATGAATTTTCTAGCAGGTAAGAGACAATTATGCTTCAGATGGAACAAGATTCCGTGATGATTCAAAACAATTTCAAAATTCTTGAACAGGCAAGAAAAATGGTAGCATCGCTGGCGGCTGAAGTTGAAGAAGTTAAAGCTCTATGGATGGAACGACAACAACAACAGAACCAAGCTGAAGAAGAAAAGGTAAATGTTTTTCCACCTACATTTGATGTTGAAGAACCCAAGGAGGACTTGAAGATTCAATTGGAAGATCCAATCGTCTCTCCTTGGCCATTGCTTGAAGAGGTTCCTGAAGATAACAAGCCAGCTGATATCACTTTGGGAGATCAACATTCTTTGGATAAACATTGGTTAGATTTTGTTGAAGAGAAAAATGTAAGTGATCCTCCCATATTATTCAAAGAATAATCAGTACCTCTATACCCCTCTCTTGATTTGGAAGAAGATAATGAAGTCCCTGCTGAAAAAGAGTTCTCAGTGGCCTTGCCTGAAGAGATCACATTTCAAGATGACCTACACGAAAGGGAATATTTTTATATTGAATGTTCATGTTTTAATATTATTCAAGTGGAATTATTTTCTAAATTCCCTTATGAATTTTTTGACCCAACATCACATGTGAAATCCCTATATGTTAAAGATGAAGAGGCCATACAAGTTGTGGCAATGAACAAAGAGGACTCATTCTTCCTTCTTCCCCCATCATTCCAGTTGTACCACATTGAAATGGGGAAGAAGCTATTGTACTCTATTCATGAGTTCCTATATGGATGTTGTAGTCTGATGAGCATTGGGAGAAAGATGTTTTGGTGGTTTCTAAGCAAGAAACCCTACCCACCATCGGATTGGGGTTAAACCACTGCAACTACCTTCCTAGGGGCAGTAAAAACCTAGCACCCGCTTGGGGGGTCAAACTAATCCTTAACCTTTTTTTTCATTCCTCTTTCTTTTCCATTACTCTTGATTTTTATTTATTTTTCTTATGTTTTATTTATTTCATTCCTTTTAGGTAAAGTGGTAGTATCTAGGAGCTTAACTCAAGTCTTCCACTGTAAAATAAAGTCAGGTTGTATCTTTCCTTCCTTTTATTTTTCTGCCCTTATCATTCTTTTGTTGAGCTGCAATGGGGGTAGGGAAATCTAGGTGTGTGGGGAGTGTCAACCTACTTAGATGTTTTGTGTGATTTATTTTTATTTTTATTTTTTCATCTTTTTAGGATCCTTAAGCTTTAATGAATATTCTAATCATTTTTCACACACTAATTGATTTTGAGATGATTGAAATTATTTTTGAAGAAATGGATTTTAAATGATTGTTGATGTGAAACTTTTTCCTTGAAATGGATTTTCAAGAATTTTTAGGAGTTTGACTAATTTTAGAAATTCATTCCCATGAAACACTGACTCAATAGATTTTTCCTATCCTGTGAGGTATTTTAAACCACTTTGAAATATTCTTTCTAATACCCACACTTTCTTGAGAGAAGCTTGGATTATGTGTGAGAACCAGAACTTGTGATTTTCTCTTTCAAAGATTTAGATTTCATGGAATGTTTTTTATATGATTGAGGCATTTGTTTGGCCAGCCATATTTTATCTTGAGACCTAACTTTATATATATCCTTCGTTAGCCCTTAGATTCCATGAATTTCCTTATAGGTTTAAGCCACATTACAAGCCGAATTTTCCTTACCTACCCGTACTCTTGGTATCTTTTCGTAGATATTTCAAGTTTGAGTGTGGGAGAAGGGCCTTTCGTGTGTGTTATTTTGGATGTATTTCATTTTTGGGTGATGTGAGGTGTGTGTGAACTTTTTGGGCAGTGGATGATAAAGATCAAATTGGGAATGGGTAATCCTTTCATTGTGCTTTATTTGTTTTATCTGGTTCTCCTTCAAAAAAAGAAAAAAATAGAAAAAATGGAGATGAGCTTGATTTTATCATTGTACCACATTTTATAACTCATGTCCCTATTCAAGGGCATGATGGTAATTCTTTCATTGTATTCAATTGTCAGATCATTCTACATGAAAAAAAAATCAAAAAAAAAAGAAAATAATGTTGTGCCTTTCTGGAGCATTACAAAAAAATGAAAAAAATGAAAAAAAAAGAGGAGAACTTGGATGAAATCATTCATTGGATTCATTTCTTGGCTCATGTCTCATGTCATAAAAAAGGGGCAGTGTTGTGTTTCACATTTTTAAGGGGATTGAGTGAGGTCCATCCTGTGTTTTCACTTGATTATTCATGCATTGTGCTTAAGAGACCAACCTCCTCTTTCTAGCCTTAATTTTTCAATCATTTTCCCACCAACCCTAAGCCACAGAATTCACCTAGAAAAAGTCCTCATGATTAAATTCATTTTCATGTTTTGCGCTGTGGAAAGATTATAATTTTCACAAGCCTATGGTGATACATGCACTTTCCAAGTATGAGCATAACTCCAGATACAATTTCTCTTGAGTGAAGAGTGACACAAATTTCAAGGTGAGGTAGGTTGTGATTGGTCCATGGATGGATTTATGAGGTTGAATAAATTAAAATGTGAGGAATGAAAATGATTTGTAATTTTTTTTCATAGAGGATACATGAAGGAATTTCATTTTGGAAGAGATCATTGATGTTTTCTCTTGTTGATTTTTGTGTGAATTTTGATTTGGATATATGATGATTGCCTGGGAGTGCAATGATTAAGTGTGGGGGAATGATGAAGCAATAATTTTCATATATTATATACTTTATTTAAATGTTATAATACCCATAATAGTGTTATTTTATGTGCAATTGTCACATTTTTAGGATTTGGTGGAATTTTGAGCTCAAATGCAAAAATGGCTTAAATTTGGGGTTTAACTGTTTTATTTGTCTTCTGTATTTTGGCCATATAATTTTACACACTGAACCAAATTGTGAAATTACTTTTTATAGGTTTCCCTAGATGATGGGTCTAATTTAATCCTTCTGTAGGCTCAGATCAATCAATCATTTGGAGGCCCAAAACCAAATCACAATCCGGACCTTGAAAATTGTGTATAGATTTGGAAGGTTTTAATGCTGAGATTTTATCTCAAAGATGACCGGTCCAATGGAGATGATATTCAACAATGATCTGTAAGAGGAATTAATTAACATATTTCATTAATGAGTCCACGTCTGAATCGACTATTTTCAAGATCTTAATGTCATGGGAAGTTGGATTTGTGGAAGACAAAGAGTCACTTTGGCAGATTCAATTTTCTGCACTAAACCTACCATAACTCCATCATACGTGGACCAATTGGGCTGATATGTAGTGGAGAGACGTGGAAGATTATATGTAACAACTTTCAAGAAGGGACCAAGTACCAATTATTCCATTTAAGGGGCCTAAAAGTCGATACAATCTGGAGGACAGAATTGAGTCGAGATTTCATCAACCATTTTCCCTATAAATATGTATCTCTTCTCTCTTTTACAAGGATAGCTATTTCACGGGGAAAAGGTTGAGTTTAGTTTTTGTAATTGTTCTTTATAGTTATAATATATATTAGTGTAGATTTATTCTTCTTCTGTTCATTTCTTATTTTATTTCATTTCTTTTATTTTATGTGTTTCTCCCACTGTGCTTCTTTCTAACTCCATGCTTGTGGAGATCTAACCCTCACTGTTGTTCGAGGGGAGAAGTAGTGGTATTTGAGTTTTATGTGATTTACTGATTTATCATGTTTTATTCTAAGGATTTAGTAGTGGTTAAATGATTGTGGTGAGCGGTCGCCCCACCTTCTCTACTATTGACTTCTTCCTCCTTGTTTATTACTTTTCCTTCCCATCAATATCTAATTCATTCAAACGGTGGAGTTTGGATTGGTTATTTATGTGGAAGAGATTACTCCTACATGAAGAGGTATCGGTTTAGGGTAATACATTTCAAACGAGAGGGTGTGGAGTGATATGTCTTGATCTCCACATTGAATATCTCATTGATGAATATTATGGATAACAATGATAATTCCACAATGAAACCCCAAGAACGATGGTTTTCTTCTTCTAACTTCTTTGTGTATCTTATTACTTTTCTTTGTATTTTGTCTTTTCATATATTTATATATTAATAATATATCTATATTTTATACATTTTAAATTATCCTCCCCATTTATATTAGTATTATCTTTTTAAATTAGTTAGTTTATATTAGTGACAATAGGTAGATTGTGTGTGGAAGTGGCCTCCTTATGATCGACCCTAGGGTGTGCCACTATGGTAAATTATTAGGTTAATAAGATTTAATTGAATTGTGGTTCGTGACAAACCACTCTCATGAGTGATGGACATTCTTGGATTGTCTTAGTATTTGAAGGATCAACAGAGATTCCATCCTTAGAGACAATATGGCCAAGAAAATAAATCTCCTGAAACCATAATTCACACTTTCAAAATTTCCCATATAATTCATTTATTCTAAGGGTTTTCAAAATAGTACGCAATTGATTTTCATGATCTTCATAGATTTTTTAGTATACCAAGATATCATCAATAAATACCAATACAAATTCATAAAGATATTCCTTGAAAACTCTATTCATTAGATCTATAAAGATAGAGGGTGCATTAGTCAATCCAAAAGGCGTTACTATAAACTTGTAATGATCGTACCTAGTTCGAAATACTGTTTTTAGAATGTCTTCCTTCTTCACACACAACTGATGATATCCATATCTAAGGTCAATCTTTGAAAAATATTAAGCTCCATGAATTTGGTCAAATAAATCATCAATGTGAGGTAGGGGATACTTGTTCTTTATTGTTATAGAATTGATCTCCCTGTAGTCAATGCACAACCTCATAGATCCATATTTCTTCTTAAAAAAAAGAATAGGAGCTCTCCATGGAGAAACACTAGGGCGAATAAATCCTTTATTACTCAATTCTTACATTTGTTTCTTTAATTCCACTAATTCCATAGTGTCCATTCTATAAGGAGTCTTTAATATGGGCCTTGAACCAGGAATTAAATCAATGAAAAACTCAATTTCTTATTCTCAAGGATTTCCAGGTAAATCCTCTGGAAACACATCAACATATTATCGTACAATAGGTATGTCCTCTATTTGAACATTATTTTCCTCACCCATAGTTATTTCATTCTCTTCCTCCCCAATAATTGTATTTAGTTGAGCTATAGGGGGTGGATCTAGATAAGAATCAGGTGGTGATGTTTCTAATCTAAAGATAAAGTACTCCTAATCATCATTGAAAATTGTAACCCCCTTCTTCTTACAATAAATTTTCTCATCATGGTCTAAAATTCAATCCATATCGAGGATTATATCAAATTTAATCATGGGTATGAAGATGAGATTAGCAGATAAAGAACATTTATATGCCCTAGTTGGAACTTATTCACAAAACTGTGTTGCAATGATAATTCCCTTAAGATTTTTGACTGACAACTCCCTTGTTAAATAAAATTGGAAATATCTAATTTTCTTAGTAAACTGGGAATATATGAAACTATGTGATGATCTAGAATCAAATAAATCATTGGTTAAACTTGATGAAACCATTAAATTACCTGCCACCACGTCTTTCAGAGCTTCAACCTCAAAATTAGTGACCGCATAAGCTTAGCCTTTCTCCCTTTTAATTTTCTGAGGTAAGTGTCCTTGTATCTTAGGGAATTCATTTTCATAATTCCCCATTTGTCTACAATTGTATCATTCCACATTGATAGCCTCTTTCTTTCCCTTTCAATCCTGAGCTTGGTGGCCTTTTTCACAAAACTTGTAAGAGACTCTCATTCTCTTCAGGCAAATACCAGGGTGTTTCTTCCCACATTTACCACAGGATGGATATTAAAATTTTCCCTTCTTCCCCTTATTTCCATTTCTAGAGTGTTCAAAATATCTCTTCTTCTCTTTCTTTGCTTTAAATTCGCAAGACTTAGAAAATTCTTTTTCTGCCTTCATAGCACATGAGACTATATCTTCGTACGATGAGAAGTATTTTGAGACTAATGATCGATGGATAAATGGTTTTAACCCATAAAATAATTGATCAATATTAATCCTTGGTTTACGTATATAATCTGATGCATGCCTTGATAACCTTGTAAAGTTAGCCTCATACTTTTCAACATTCTCATCCTCCTTTTTCCTCAGACTTAGAAATTGTCTTTCTATATCCTCTTGATGGTCAGGAGGAAGGTATTTTTCTAAGAAAATATCTTTAAACTCCCTTTATTCCATATTTGATACTTCTTCATCCTCATTTGTGTTTTTTATTAATGACCACCATTGATATGCATCTCCTGTGAGGTGATAAACTACCATGAAAACTTTTTCCCTTTCACTACTCCCCAAAGCATGAAATATTTTCTCTAAGGAACATATCCATTAATCGAATACAAATAGATTTTTATTACCATTGAATGTTGGTGGTTTTTTTCTCATGAATTTTTATAACATTTATCCTCCGCATTGTGGATCAGGGTGCCCCATATGGGTAAGGTTATTATTCATAACCTAAGTGAGTTATCCCAGTATGGTGATAAGCTGGTCATCACCAATTGCATCACCATCTCCACTATAATTATCTTGAGTAGGAGGGAAATCCCTACATGGATTACATGCGTTGATACAGTTTCCATTCCTTCCAATAGGCACCATTTCTAAACAATGGCATACACTAGATTAGTTTATGAATTGAAATCCATAATTCCAAACTTGTAAAACGCTTAACATAAATTGAACAGTTTATGAATATAATCCATAATTGTAAAAATGTTTTCTTTGAGGAGGTATATACTCATAAATCCTTCATATTTCTTTATAAAGAAAATTTGAATTACCCTAAGCATATCACATGGGAGTGTCGTAACCAAGAGTGCATCAAGTCTCGTTGTCATGTACCAGGATACCCCAGGTCAAGCCCGAAACTACTTGTCAGAGTTTTCACTCCTAGGTATATCTGTGCCATAGCCACCTCTACCTGCTCATATCCAGACAGGGATTTATTTCTTCTAAAACCCACATAATATTTACATTACTAAAATTTTGGATGTTCTTCTATACTAATCCCCAAAGTCTATCTTAGGGTAATGTTCTCTAATCAGAGTTTTTCTAAATATAGTTTCCATGATTTGTACTAAACTTTCTCTGATACCAACTATAATTCCCTAACCCTATTTAACTAGGTTTGGTGCATTATTACATAACATTATCATGATCACAAGAGATCAAGTCTCAAAATACCGATTAGTTTAGTAGCCTTGGAAGTACTAGATACATTCATAAGTTTTACATTACCTTATAAAATGAAAAACAACAACAACATTGTCTCCATTGACCACATCCATATCCCTTAGACTATCCTTGTTGTTCATTCATAATATACTTCTTCGCATCCTAGAAAAAATAAAACATGGAAAGGGGTGAGATCAGATGCTTAGTAAGGATAACAATATAGCGGAATCTTTTATAAATAAGCATAAACATTTAACGAAATGTATAAGAATAAAACATAATACTTTTAAACTAAAACTTTAGCATAATATGGAAAATATAAATCAAATAATTACATTTACTTATTCACATGGATATTCTACCGGTCGACTAATCTCATGCAATATCAATAGCCAATTTCATAATGATGGAATGCATAATGTCGGACATCATAACCACATATTCAAGGCCTCGTGCCAAGAAAACAAATAAGATTTTGTCAAGGACATGTTCCAAGACACTAGTTTGTCTCATGAGACCTACTGATGCATCAAGGATCTATAGCGGGCTCCATCCGCCACTTACTAAGTCCAATGAATTCCTCATATGAAAAGGTTTAAACATAACATAAACATTCGTATTAAAACTAGCATACAAAATGTCATTAATTTATCCATAAACCATGAATGGTATAAAAATAAAACATACACAATCAAAAATATCACAAAACCTTAAATATAATATGGAATATTTGTATCATAATAAATCAATTTCAAACAAGTTTAAAATCCATCAAAGGATGTTAAAATAGATGAAATGAAAACTATTTGAAATAAATACCTCTTTCTATTTTGAAACCATTTAAAATTAACATAATTATAAAAAACATTTATATTGGAAATATTCTAATAAACTTATAATGGATTCTTTTAAGGTGTTATAATGGTGTAAAATAGCCGCACCTGCCGTATAGGTTAAAAAAACATTCTTTCCTTAATTTTTTCGAAAAGGTCGTAAAGGACCTTGTTTGGAAAACGACGGAAAGATTACTTTATAAAAATTATATAAAAAGTAAAACAAGGGTATAAATGTCTTTAAACCATAGTCTAGGAAATATTAAAAAAAATTGAAATACATTTTTAAGAAACACGGATGTGGATGATAAAGAGGTCCCAATATATACTTACGTATTAACAACCTCGGATAAGTAAAGAGATTGTAGAATTAAAACATACCTTGAAATTTTACTTGGTCGAGGGTACGTTAACCTCATGTATAATAGTTAAATAATTGTTATTAAATTATACAAGAACCACATACATAAATATGATATCATATATGATCTTCTAATATTGCTTTGTTAATAATATTTTTGTAGTATCATAGTTCCCGGTGTTAACTGATTCGGTTTCCTTTATATGCTTGGTTACGTAAGCCATGTTTGTTATGGATAGGATGTATTTTATTCATATCCAGAATGATATTAAGTTCTTAAACATTATTTTTAATCATATAATGAAAATTATTCTTGAATGATTACGATGGGGAATGAATCTCATCGCGTTCGTGGAGATGGTAATTTGTACGTATGCACGAGCGACAATATCATTATATTGATGGTGAAATTGTATGTAATTGGATGGTATATCATATATACAGAATAATTAACATGTTATATTTATTATTTACATCAGTTATACTCATTATTATACCCATCCAAAAAATGAAGTGTTCGATTAACCAACTACACCACGACGTGGAGACGGTAAGTCGTACGTATGCACATATAGTGACATGTCATTCATATGATGGATATAATAATGAATATGGTTGTACCATATTTATAATAACATCACAGTATGTATAAGTTACTGGAGTTATTATTTTGGTATGTAAAAAACAAATAAAGAGTAAGTGGAAGAAGAAAAGAACTTTGAAAGAGGTGGTGAAATTATTACCTCTTCTTCGGATGTTTTCTTTTGAGTTGATCATAAGGTCTCCTTAGGTTGGATTTATGATCAAATTAAGGCCTCTAGGTAAACTTTAGGATAGTTGGTAGGATATTTTGGCATGGGTTGGCTAATCCAAATGGCTTTGGAGGTGTGAAATTAAGAGAAGGAGAAGTACCCTTTTATAAGAGAGGTGAGGGTCACTTTAGGAAAGCCATGAAATATTATTTTATTAGAAAATCATATTCAGTTTATAATGGCTTAAAAATGATTTATTTCGAGGATAAGTTGGAGATGGTTCTAAAACCTCTCAACCAATAGGTTTTAGATAGGTTTAGGTCACCATATTAACCTTATATTTTAGATTTAACTCTTAGTTAAATAGTTTAACTTTTACCATGTATTCTTGTGTTATTATAAAAAATGGTTAATAAACTTACTATAAAAAACAAAGAGAACCCCAAGTGGTTCATTATTGACATATATATTATTATATAAGTCCTTTTTCTGAACCTTATATTTTTAGGAATATTATATCATTTAATAATATAGTATTTGTTTTAAAAACTCATTTATGTCATTTTTTGGTACTATTTGGTATTTTGTTTTAGTGAAAGTAATAATAGCATGATTACTTTGAAAAAAAATAATTGAATCAACTATAACATGTCATATTAATATATAAAATTCTTGTAATGCATCAGAAGTATCAATTTACATTTATTTTGATATTTATAATATCAATTATTTTAATCTTTCATTAATAAGGTAATTACTCTACCATCATTGTGTCATAAATAGATTTAATTATTTAATGTATAAAAATTTTAAATAAAATAAAATTATATAGGAAATATTTTTATATTTCTAATGAATATTTATAGTCGAATTTATCTTATGCATAACCCTCTATTAAAAATGGTTTAGTTATTAAACTTTGAATTTAAAACTTTTAACTCTTCTTTAAATAAAATAATAATAAATTTTCTAATCTAGTCCAAGTGGATATAAAGGATCATATATTATTCCTAAGGTTTTTTTTGGTCGAAATAAACTTATCCAATAGAATTAGGACATGTTTTAGGGTAATAATAATACCATTTTTACCTATAATTACCTTATTTACTTTTAACCGTGGTAAATAAAAGTCCAAAGTTACTATTCACCAAAAATTATTTTCATCTTATTGAACCATATTTTACTTATTGATGTCAATCGTGTCTCTCGGATTTTTGATATTCAATTCACAGAAGCGGTAAAATTACGTTTTATGCAAATTTTCAAATTCTCTTAAAAGGTGGGAAAAAGATGGTAAAAAGTTCAATAAAATTTTATATATATAATATTATTATAAAATGATTCTATTGAATTAAATTTAACATATATATGTTTTATGTATCTATTTTTACCTACTATAAATTTAAATAAAATAACTATTTATTTAAATAAAAAGTTGATTTTAAACAATAACGTAGTATTTTTCACTATTCAATAAAAATTGAAAGTTTTCAGAAAAATACCAAAAATTCACCCTAATCTAATTTTGATATTAAAAATCCAAAAATTAAGTCCATTTTGAAAAATAAAATTTATAAAATTTCAAAAATTTGGTATTACTATTCATAACGGCTAGTTTGATTGGTCGTGGTGTGTTAAAACTCCAAGTTGCGTACAACGCAAGCTATTGTATTATTCAAAGGGAAACATACCTTGGAAGCTTGGGGTGTTACAATGTATTTTTACTTGGTATGATGCATTGACATGATTTCTTGTTCATGATTGTTTATTTTTCAAGACCAACTCAGAAATCTCTTTAATCCAAATTGATGGAATCACATCAATTATAAAACTATGTCTCATCGGTTATAAAAGTTGGGACCTTATTTGGTAGGAAGGGTTTATCGCCAATACAGTATCTTCAGAAAAAATTAATGAAAATTTTGGTTTAGGAGTATCATCTAAATCGTATTATCCCAATATTAGATTTTTCACATGAATCCCTCCTCAATATGAAACCCCAGCAACCATCCATACAATGATGATCGGTGGTGAAGACACAGGCGGAACCTATCAGCATTTTGAACTACTTCAAGATTCCTCAGGGTGCAGAAAAAATACCTCCATCATCTTAGGGAGGTAGATCAAGTGGTCAATTAGAGATCATGTCAACCACCTCTATCACCAATACTGTGAGACATCAGTCCCTTAGAAACTTGCTAAGAATTCCACCGAAAAATCCTTACTCTATTCACCTAGACCCAAGAATCTAAGAGATATCACCAGGAATAGTGAGAAACAAATCATATAGAGTGGTATCATATTTTTACTTCCACCAAATAATCCCACCAATATATTTTGGTAGCAACCATCGAGCATGCTTATATCCTTGTTCATACCCAACAAGTCTACCTGCATATCCTACTAGCGCTAGGGGAACCACATCAGTGTATACTGACATCCACCAAGGGGAGAACCCATATTCATGTTCCCAATCATAAAGCATCCCATGGTACTTTTGTATAATCTGATGAAGCATGATATCATATCTTATCTACAAACAATTAGTAGGTATATATTCCTACCCCATACATGAAGCCCATCAACATATCCCAATGGAATTTGAAGGATATGAGTGGGTTCATATCCCCGCTCCCATCAAGGAATGGAAATACATCTCCATTAATAATATATAATCCCATCAATATATATTAACAGTAATTAATGGGAATAAATATATCATATCTCACATTATACAAAACTATCGGCACCTCTGACAATGGAATCAAAAGATGCTCGTCAGCATATCCTGACGACCATTAGGGTTCAGGAACATATTCTTGTTCTCTCCACCATAGAATCTCATAAACGTACTTCAATAGATGATATGGAGTAGGAAAATTTTCTTTCTCCAATTTAGGATTATCATCAGCACATTCTGGTGAAGAATGAAAAATAAGATTTGGTACATTTCCCTATTCCAACTAGTAATTATTAGCCCACTTTAACAGCCACTTCAGAACAAACCTATATTCTTTTCAACCATGAAAGAGACTATTGAAAAATTCTGATGGTAACATAGGACTCTCTTAAGAATAATATCACATAGGAAATTCATTTTTTCCAACACATGACCTAATTCACCCAATAGAGACAATCCAAAAGGAAGTATCACTAAGGGAATCCCAAAATACATGAGGAAAACCCATATCCGTGCCCTAGAAGTAGCTCTGGAGGTCCTCCCTAGAGCACCCATCACAAAGGTCCTCCTTCTTGAGATATCAAGATTGATCATGGGAACTTTTTTCATAGAGAGAGATACATAAATACTCCTCACATCCAAAATATCAATTGAATAGAAGGTCCTCCCCATAGTGTGATTCATTTCAAATATCCTCACCACTGTGATATATCATTTTGATAAGAAGGTCCTCCCCTTGTTGAATCAACTTTGAGAAAACCCTCATCTCATGAGGCACTCGAGAGATTGAGGCTAGTTACACTAATTGGTCTATCTCTAATGAGTGATATTCTTTCTCAACTGGAATAAATCCTGAGGAAACAATCATTATACATACCAGCCCTGAATAGCTCATCTTTCAATAGAGTGAATAAGATCTAAACCGGTATTTATAAACTCAGTAAGGAAGCTGAGAAATAGCTGCTCTATCCAGATCAGATAAATTAATATATCTTCAAAGATAAATATAATATTGTGATGATAAAGAAATAACCATACAAAGAAAACATATCAGTCATATTCTAGATTGGGGCCACATATCCTTATGGCATTCCTAAAATATTGGGAAAAGAATGAATACACCATATTTGGGTGAATATATGGATAACTCTTCATCATTTAAAGGAAAAATATATACCTTATGTGGAATATGAAAACCACATTAAGAATATATAAAAAAATTCATCATAAAATTAACCCTACCACCCTTTCATTAGAACAAGGATTGAAATTGGGAATGTGGTATGGAGATATCTAACACATATTCTTTGATTCTTTGAGGACTCTATATCAATTGATTTTTGATATTCCATCCAATGTACACATTAGAAGATGAGGAAAGCACATAGAGATTCATTTCACTATTCTCCCTAGTCAGTAGAGGCCACTTCCAAAAATATCATGCAATGTTATCACTTCAAGAAAAAATTTATCCTTAGGCTCTGCATATGCTAGTCATGCAATTCAATGGGGTCTTACTATATTTAAATCCCATAAATGATGAACCCTATAGAAACGAGTCATCAGGAGACTCCTTCATCAGATCTTTGAAAAGGTTGATCATTCTTCTTATTGGTAAAATCCAAATACTTAGTTGAATATCTACCCTTAATGGAAATAAATTTACATTTAGAACTTGCACTACACCCAACTCATGATCTAAAAAAAAGATCACAAAATCAAAAGGGAAGAATCAATGGTCGTAGTGGAAGAAATTCAAGTTTAGGGTTATTTTTACCACCACTAACACTCTAGAAATCATTATATACTCAAATATTTTAATATTTCATTATATAAGAACCATGTAAGTACCATCCTGTAGGGTTTGGTGAATTTTTAGCACAACCCCCTCCTCCATAAAATTCATTCTTCTCTATATTGGAAGAAACACCACAAGAAATTCCTTCACAGTTTCTCTCATTGTGTGGCCCATATTTCTCTTTGAGGGAATTGTTTAAAAGGGTTTCTAGAGAATCTCTCAGGATCACACTTCATAAGTTAGTTTTATGGGAGAATTAGAAGGAGAAGGCAAAGCCTCGTAATGACTACAAATGGAAATGGTGTGCCAAGAAAGGGAAGACCAAGGAGATATGTGACTTGACTCTTGATAGATATTTGAGAAATAATTAATCTTCATACCCTTACAATTAGTAAATTATTCTGAAAGTATGCTATGAATAAGTGAATGTCATCAAAATTGGTCCAACTAATGATCCATAACATTATTCTGACATTGAAGAGTGGGGTGAGAAATTTTCATTCCAAAACATGTTCTACACTAAAATACTTTAATAAGGTGTGTATACTCAATAATAGAGGAAGACCTGAAATTTTGGGGCTCCCCTGAATACTCCATTACCACATATCTGGTGGGATCTGAACAAAGAAAAGGGTAAGGGTTTGGATATATCACACTTGTTACCCTAATAT
This sequence comes from Viscum album, assembly GCA_963277665.1. NCBI lineage: Eukaryota > Viridiplantae > Streptophyta > Magnoliopsida > Santalales > Viscaceae > Viscum > Viscum album. The sequence goes on from OY728134.1 coordinate 1,073,522,256, forward strand.
GTAAAGACCTGGAAATTTCAAGGGAATATTTTTTCTTAATTTTCTTTGGAATTTTACAAGAACTCAGTTTCTGACGGAACCTGATTCTGAGGCCCGGTGTGCCCGGAATCATTTTCCGAAGTTTAGCTCGGGTACGTTCAGTGAACGAACGAGCGGGTTTTCTAACTTTTGAACCGGTGCTCGAAATTGAAATTTGAGGGCACCGATGAACTCGCAGCGCCGGTAATTGATTAAAAACACCTTTTCCAGAGTTTCATTTGCTCGGGTGTGGTTTTTAATTTTTGGGGTTAAGTTAAGAAATAAAATAAAAGTGGTGTGACACTTTATTTTATTTTCCTTAAAGTTGTCTTAACCTAAGTTAAGCGGATTAGATGGGACCCACAATATCCTACCCACTTGGTAGGATATTTTGTGAGGTGGGACCCACATGAGCCCCACCATTTCTTTCCCTCTAAGTAACGCACCCTCAACCCCCCTCTTTAATGAAAGTCAACCGTGCATTTTTCTGGTTAAGAAACGCCTCATTAAATTGGGCGGTTAAATCATTACAATTAATTTATTGAATTAATTGTTTGTTTTGTTTCTTTTGAAATTTAAACATGTCATGTGCATTAATAAAATAAGATAACTCTTATTTTATTTCTGTTGGAACTTGTGGCGTGGAGGGGATTTGGAGGAAAGCGTTCTTCTTCGACGAAGAACACGAAGAACGCTCCGACCTCCGACGAAGAACGCCGAACCCTTGGAGATTGAAGACGCGACGTTGTGTACCGCGACATCAATGATGCTTCTTCTGCGACGCTCCTTCTGCGGCGTTTCTTCCGCGACGATCCTTCTCTTCCGCGACAATCCTCTTCTTCCGCGACGGTTAATTCTGCGACGAACTCACATTCGACGACAACGTTGAGGTAGGGAATTATGTTTGAGAATGATTTTATTCCCTTGATTTCTTTCTTTCTAAAGAAAACAATGAACACGGATCAACTTATTACCTAGTTGATCCGCGAACGTTTTCCTTGCGGGTTGGGAATAATCTGTTGCGGGGAAAAACTGTTTGGGTTTATTCTCTTTTGTTCGTGAAATTTCCTTGTTGTTCTTTGTCTTTTTGGCCACTTGTTACCAACTTAACGGGAGGAGGTCGGACCGCCCGAACATGGCTGACTCTCCTCCCCCTTTGTTATTTTGATTCGTTGCGGCACAAACAAAGGCGGCACAGTGCAACGGCACCGTGCGGACATGAGAAGGAATGTGGCGCCGTCGCGCCGCACCGTTGGGGCCGAACGAAACCGCGAGCGGTGTCGGGGCCGCAAAGGGGATTTGAAGACCCCACTTCTTGTTGTCGAAGTGCGGATCGACGGACGATGGTGTGGCGGGCCGCGAAGGCGTTTTGAAGGCTTTTCAGTGAAGGATGGGTCCCGGGAGGACCATTGGTGAAGACAACGCGTTTTTCCGACCACTGAAACTCGTCCGGTGGTCCGCGGAGCAGGCCGCCGGCGCGCCACGCCGGCACGGCGGCGCCCGGAGCGCTGCCGGGAGGAGGGGCCGCCGGGAGGAAGGGTCGCGGCGGAAAGGCACGGTCCCGCGACCACGCGGGACTAGTTGGGGAAGGGACGCGGCCAGCCGTCCAGTGCAAGCTGGGTCGCGCCCAGGCTGGGTCGGGCCGCGCCGGCCGGGTCAGACCTGGACCCGGGTCGGGTCGACCCGGTTCGGGATAACACAGGGGGTTGGGCCGGGTCGGTTCGGGCCCAGACCGCCCGTTTTCGGACCCCTTTTGGTCTTTTGCCTATATCTTGGGCTACGGACCTCCGATCGATGCACTGTCAGTTGCGATGCGATCCTTGGCTCGAGAAGGTCGTTTCGGTATATTAAACTCAAGGTTTCGGAGTAAGTTGGGTTCATCCGGGTTGGTTCGGATACGAAACCAACCGGGCCCTCAGAGCGAAGATGCTTATATCTTGAGCTCCGGATGTCTGATTGACGTGTCGTCAACTTTTTTGGATTCCTCTTGATGAGACGGAACTTTTGGCTTACTCTTCTTGAGGTTTGGATGCCGTCGGAGTGTGGTCTTGTTGGTTCGCTCACGAAACCAACCGGGCCCCTGAAACGAAAAAGCCAATAACTCACAGACCGGGCGTCCGATTGACGCGTCGTCTGTCTCGTTGAATTCCTCTTGATGAGACGGAACGTTTGGCTTACTTCGCCCGAGGTTTGGATGCAGTTGGAGTATGGTCGAGTTGGATTGTACCTGAAATCCAACCGGGCCCTTGGAACGGAAAAGCTGATATCTTTCAGACCGGATGTCCGTTTGACGAACCGTCGGCGGTGTTGGTGATCACGTTGAGAAACGGTCCCTATGAGTATACCCTATGAGAGTTTGGGGTACAGTTGAGATATGGTCGGGTTGGTTCGCACACGAAACCAACCGGGCCCCTGGGACGAAAAGGCTAATAACTCACAGACCGGGCATCCGATTGACGTGCCGTCTGTTGCGTTGAGACCCATGTGACGAGGCGGTCCTTTGAGATACTTCTTCGTGGCACCTTGAGACAATTGGAGTATCGACCTGTAGCTTGTGGAGTGGACCCTCCCAGAGACGAGCGTGTGGAGTACGGAGACCGTGTAGCCGACTGAGACCTGATGACTGCTTGACCGACTCGACTTGGAGTGAATCGACTAGCCCAGTGGACGGAGCACTAATTTGTTTGGGTGCAGACCCATAGCGGACGGAGCACTACCTGTGTGACAGTGCAGACCTATGGTACTCGTCCGGAGAGTACCTCTGCAGTCTACTAGGGGGTGTGCACTACTGTGTTTGGGTGGCATACCCCGGCGGGAAGCACTACTGTGTTTGGGTGGCTGACCCGCGGTACTCGACAGGAGGCGTATCTCAGCAGTCTTAGGTTAGTGAGCAGTACCTCAGAGTCATGATAGGACCACCGTACACTCCAGAGACGGGGCTCTTCAGCAGTTACGGTTTCGATAATGAAAATCCTGGTTTGAGATGAGTTTATGACCTTTGTGTTTCCTCATGATTGAGATGGGTTACTTGATAACTTAGGTATATGTATGGGCATATACCTGGGTAGTGGTTATCTGTTGATTTCATAATCCTTGTGTTTCCTCATGATTGAGATGGGTTACTTGATAACTTAGGTATATGTATGGGCATATACCTAAGTAGAGGTTATCTGTTGAGATCTTCTTTGTGGTTATCCTTGTTGGTTTTAGTGAGACCTTGAGGGTCTCGGGGTCCCTACTGAGTATCGTTATACTCACCCCTGCACGGGCTATGCCCGCACCTCGTTGTGTTGGTTGCAGATGACGGGCAGTGCTGATGGAGGCCGAGTGTTCGAGGACTGGACGGTACCCAGAGGTGGACTACATGACGAGTCAGTACCCGGAGGTGGACTACACGACGAGTCAGTATCCGGAGGTGGAATTCACGGCGAGACGACACTCGGAGGAGGTTGACGGGCGAGAGAATTGTGGAGGCTATCTGTACCTACCCTTCAGGTAGGACCCGTGGTGGATGATCCAGGAGATGCGCCATCTGTACCTACCCTTTAGGTAGGATCTGAGGAGGATGACCTAGGAGCCGCTTCCGTTCTTCCAGCTATTGTCTTTTTCAGTTGTACTTTGTTCAGTTGTAGTTGTACTTTCAGTTGGGTTTGTATTCTGGCCCATTTACCTTTCATCACTTTCTTTTGTACTTAGTGTTTTACTTCCGCTTGTACTCTGTGGTGTTTTGTTTACTTTTATAAAGGCAATGTCTTCCCAGTTATCAGGATTTACGCCTTTGGTGCTAGTCACCAGCCCCTGGCCTATGGAAGGCGGGCTTGGGGTAATCATGGCACGGGCCCCGAGGACGGGTCGTGACATAATATGTTGAACCTCCTACTGTCAAAAATATATTTTCTCAATAAAAAGTAGAGATAAAGATTTTAAAAAAACCCAATGCTAAATTACTCAGGGGAAATAAACCCACTGAGTATAACCTCTGAGTAGAGACTCATATTTCTCCATTATCAAACTTCCCTCAACCCAGAGAAAAGACTCCACTAATAAGAGTATAATCCAATCATATAACCAAACCAAGATCTATGAAACTTGTATACCTAGACCCAATGACTATGGAATATTAGAATTTCCCCCCACTGGGGTAGTACCCAAAACTATATCAGGAAAGCAACCCAAGATGACCCATATTGGTTATCAGCAACATATGTGGAAAAGATGAACAAATTAGGCTATACCCACTTCTTCTACTTAGGTGTTTGGAAAAAAAATGGTTTCAATAGAGCTAATTGACTCCATCAAATCTATGGAGACATGAATAAAGATCATGGAAGGGTGGCATGCACCAATGAATCTAGAAATAAAACCATACCTTGATTGGGTGGACATGAATCCTCCACCCAACACCATAAATCCAACTTTCTCGGCCCTCAATGACACTAGGGACTCAAAAAAGAATCTAATGCACTTCATATATATTTTTGATGCTTTTGTTGGGGTGTGCATCCGTCTGTGGAGGATGTACTGATTGTTTCTCCACATTACCACTTTCCAAAGGTGGGAGGCATCTATCACATAATCATGGACTTTTTCTCCTCGATCGAAATGGGATGATGGGATGTTGATTCCTCCATCTGTGGATTCCTCCTCAGAGCTCATTTCCTAGTCTGGGTCTCCCTTAAAGACTAAGATGTTGTTCATGAAAATCTTACCGGTGCCATATCTTCATGGATGCCGGTTAATTAAATGGCTTCTATCAGGATATTCCAAGGGGTCAAGTCAAGGTAGAAACCTTTGATCAAGGGAGTATTCACGTTGGACATTGATGGTGTGTCTGGATGCTGGAACACTCATTTTTCTGGGTTTCTTACCCTTATGATAGGGTCTATCAAGAGCATGTAATCCTGAGGCATCCCGCGTTGAGTGCGGGGAAATATATGTCATGGGCATGTCTCTAAGGTTTTCCTCAGATTTTCATGTTTAACACAAGGTATTCCGTGAGATTAATGTCTAGTGGAGACAGATCGGATTGATCGGAACACTGGTAGAAGTGGATCATATGGGTGTATCCCCAAGAGGGGTCACCTGAGGGGTTTATTAGATGGGTATATCAGAACGCCCAATGAAGGCTGATCTCAGGATGCTTGGGTCCCTCCAATAGGGATGCCATAATTTTACATTAACTGGTATTGAACCTCGGGGAGGTTTTCTACGTACCCTGTCTAGGAGACAGGGATCAAAACCCACATAGTTTGAAGGGAGTGAATCAAGGTGTGCATAGAGGACAGTGTCCCGATGACATGTTATTATTGGGACTTACATGTGGCTAGCAGTCTGGGTACTGCTGGGAGAAATGAGGTGGTGCATGATAGGATTTCAATGAGATGTGGAGGCCCGGATAAGAATCAGTATGGATATGGATGGTTGAGAGAAGTAAATGGAGAATGAGATGGAACCGACGTGAGGATGATAGTGATGTTGGGCTTGATCCTCGAAGAGACTTCCTACGTATCCCTGTTGGCAGGGAATCAAAGTCCATGTAGTTCAGTGGGGTGATAGAACACTTGAGGAGGTGTCCCATGAGAATGGATGCATGGATGGGACATAGAGGAAGTGGAACCTTTGGGTTGGGACATGACCTTCCCAAAACATAGAGGCTCGAGGGAGAGACCAGGTTGAGACATGGATAATGGGATTGAACCTTAGGGAGGATTCCTACGTATCCTCGTGGCATGGAATTAAAGTCCATGTAGTTCAAGATGGGGCATAGAATTAGGGTGTAAGTAGAGGACAATGACTCGATGACATGCTGGGGGTTACGCGTGGTTAGCGGCCTCAGAGTTGGTCTGACACCCATGGGGACCAGAGATATGGGTACCAATAAATGGGAATACAATGGTTTACCGTCGATTGTGGACTAAAATGGTTTACCGCTGGTCGGGGCTACAACAGATTACCGCTAGTTGGGGTCTCCAACGGCTTACCGCTAGTTGGGGAAGGAAACGGATTACCCCTGGTTTGGGTCTCTAATGGATTACCGCTAGTTAGAGAAGGAAACTTCTTATTGAATTTTAGATTTAAACCTCATGGAGGCTTCCTACGTACCCTGCCTAGGATATAAGGATCAAATCCCACATAGTTCAGAAGCATATGGTTTAACATCATGCGGGATGGAAAGGGGGCCTATAGTTTAACGTTGTGCAGGACGGGGGTGAACCGATGTGAAAGGGTCAGGACAAGTAGGTGTTGGTATTGAACCTTGGGGAGGATTCCTATACACCTTGCTCGTAAATTTCATGGATCAAAGTCCACATATTTTGGTATGTTGAATACAGTTTAACGGCAAGTAGGATGAAGGTTAACCGACGTGAAAGGGTCGGGACAAGTAGGTGTTGGGCTTGAACCTTGGGGAGGCAACCTATGTACCTTGATCAAAAAGGGAAAGGATAAAATTTCATGTCGTTTGGGATGGTGAATACAGTTTAACATCATGTGAGATGAAGGTGGAATGAGGTGAAGGGTTCGGGACCAAGTAGATGTTGGGCTTGAACCTCAGGGAGGTTTCCTACGTACCTTGCTCAGAAAGGGAAAGGATCAAAGTCCATATAGTTCGGGATGGTGTCTTGGGACATATTCTAGAGCATCTTAGGAAGTGTAACACCCCAAGCTTCCACGGTATGCTTCTCTTTGAATATTTCAATATCTTGCGTTGTACGCAACTTCGAGTACTAACACATAATGACAAATCAAACTAGTCGTTTAAAAAGTAGTTATGAATAGTAATGCCCACTTTTTGAAATTTTATAAATTTTATTTTCAAAATTAGACTTTGTTTTTGTATTAGGAATATCAAAATTATATTAGTGTGACTTTTTGGTATTTTTTTTAAAAACTTTCAATTTTTTATGAATAGTGAAAAACACTCCGTTTTTGTTTAAAACTGACTTTTTATTTAAATAATTATTTATTTTATTTAAATTTATTGTAAGTAAAAATAGATACATAATACCTATATTAGTCCAACTTAATTCATTGGAGTCATTTTATAATAAGATTAGATATAAAAAAATTATTGAACATTTTAACGTCTTTTACCCACCATCTAGGCATATTTACAAATTTTCATAAAACGTAATTTTACCACTTCTGTTAATTGAATTTAAAAAATCCGAGAGACGCGATTGACATCAGTAAGTAAAATTTGGTTCAATAAGATGAAAATAATTTTTTGTAAATAGTAACTTTTGAATTTATTTACCATGGTTAAAAGTAAATAGGGTAATTAAAAGTAAAAATGATATTATAATTACCCTAACACATGTCTTAATTCTATTGGATAAGTTTATTTCGACCAAAATAAACCTTATTAATAAAATATGATCCTTTTTTATCCATTTGGATTAGATTAGAACATTTATTATTATTTTATTTAAAGAAGAGTTAAAAGTGTTAAATTCAACTTTTAATAACTAACATATTTTTAATATAGGGTTATATATAAGATAATTTTGACTATAAATATTAATTATAAATATAAAAATATTTCCTACATCATGGTATTTTATTTATAATTTTTATACATTAAATAATTAAATTTATTTATGACACAATGATGATGCAATAATTACCTTATTAATGAAAGGTTAAAATAATTGATATTTTAAATATTAAAATAAATGTAAATTGAGACTTTTGATGCATTCCAAGAATTTTATAGGTTAATATGACATGTCAGGGTTGATTAAATTTTTTTTTTTCAAAGTGATAAAGTTTTTATGACTTTTACAAAAACCAAATACTAAATAGTGTCAAAATTGACATAAATGAGTTTTTAAAAAAAATACAATTTTATTAAATTATATAATAGTATTAAAAATATAAGGTTCAGAAAAAGGACTTATATAATGATATATATTTCATTAATTAACCACTTGGGGTTTTTTTGGCTTTTTATAGTAATTTTATTAACCATTTATTATAATAATACAAGAAGACATGGTAAAAGTTAATTATTTAACTAAGAATTAAATCTAAAAGATAAGGTTAATATGGTGAAAAACCTTATCTAAAACCTATTGGTTGAGAGTTTTTAGACCCATCCCCACCTTATCCTCTAAATAAATCCTTTTTGAGCCATTAGAAACTGAAAATGATTTTATAATAAAATAATATTTCAAGATTTTCCTAAAGTGACCCCCACCTCTCTTATAAAAGGGTACTTCACCTTCTCTTAATTTCACACCTCCAAAGCCATTTGGATCAGCCAAAACCTACTCAAATATCCTCCAAACTACCCTCACTTTAACCTATAGGCCTTACTTTGATCATAAATTCAACCTAAGGAGCCCTTTTGTTCAAATCAAAAGGAAGAACCCGAAGAAGAGGTAATTATTTCCTCACCTCTTTCAGGTTATTTTCTTCTTCCACTTCCAATTTCTTTGTTGATTCCATACCAAAATAATAAATACATTACCTTATACATATTTTTATGTTATTAAAAATATTTTACAACCATATTCATTATCTTATCTATCCAATGAATGACAAAGTCACCATACGTGCGTACGTACGGATTACCGTCTCCACGTCGTGGTGTAGTTTGTTATTCAACACTTCATTATTTGGATGGGTATAATAATGAGTATAATTGATGTAAATAATAAATATAACATGTTAATTAATCTTTATATATAATATTCCATCTAATTACATTCTATTTTACCATCAAAAGAATGATATTATCGCTAGTGCGTACGTACGGATTACCGTCTCCACGAACGCAGTAAGATTCATTACTCATCATAACCATTCAAGAATAATTTTTATTTTATGATTAAAAATAATGTTTAAGAACTTAGTATAATTCTGGATTTGAACCAAATACATCTTATCCATAACAAACCTGACTTACGTAACAAAACATATAAAGGAAAATAAATCAGTTAACACCTGAAACAATGATACTACAGAAATATTATTAACAAAGAAATATTAGAATATCATATATAATATCATATTTATGTATGTGGTTATTGTATAATTTAATAAAAATTATTTATCTATTATATAGGAGGTTAATGTACACTCAACTAAAGAAGAATACAAGGTAAGGGTAAATTTTACAATCTCTTTATTTATCTGAGGTTGTTTATACGTAAGTATCTATTGGGACTTCTTTATCATCCACATCCGTGTTTCTTAAAAATATTTTTTAAAACATTTTTAATATTTCATATACTATGTGTTAAATTCATTTTACCACTTATTTTACTTTTTATAAAAAAATTGAAATGAATCATTATGTCATTTTCCAAACAAATTACTTTATGACCTTTTCGGAAAAATTAAAGAAAGAATGTTTTTTTAACTTATATGGCGGGTGCGGCTATTTTCCACTATTATAACACCTTCGAATCTTCCCTTAAAATCTTATAATAATTTTTTCAAAATAATTTTTTCTTTACTTTTGAATGATTTCAATGTAGAAATATATATTTCACTCAAATAGTTTTTGGATTAATTTCATCTATGTCAACATCCTTCTTGGGATTTTACATTTGTTTGAAGTTGATTTATTAAGAAAAAATCTTCCATATTATATTGAAGGTTTTGGGATATGTTTTACTATGTATGTACTATTTTTATACCATTTATGATTTTTGGTTAAAGTATTGAAATTTTGTATGCTAGTTTTAATACGAATGTTTATATTATGTTTCAATCTTTTCATATGAGGAATGCATTGGACTTAGTATGTGATGGGTGAAGCCCGCTATAGCTCCTTGATACATCATTAGGTCTCATGAGACAAAATAGTGTCTTGGAAAAAGGCCTTGAAAAAATATTGTTTTTATTCTTGGCAGTCGGCCTTAACTATGTGGTTATGATGTCCGGCATTATGCATTCCATCATTATGAAATTAGCTATTGATATTACATGGTATTATTCAACTAGTAGAATATCCATGTGAATAAGTAAATGGAATTATTTGATTTATATTTTCCATATTATACTGAAGATTAAGTTTTAAAGGCATGTGTTTTAGTCTTATACATTGCCTTAAATTTTTATGCTTATTTATGAAAGTTTCCTCTATATTGTTATACTTACTGAACATATAAGCTCATCCCTTTCTTATGTTTTATTTTCCCAGGATGTGAAGAAGTATTTTATGATTGACCTACATAGATAGGATAAGGTATATAAGTATGTTCAAAGGGGACTCAATGTTGTTGTTGTTTTTATTTCATGATGTAATATAAAACATATGTATGTATCTAGTACTTCCAAGGATATTGAACTAATTGGTATTTTGAGACTTGATCACTTGTGATCATGACAATGTTATTTAATAATGCACTGACTCTAGGTAACTAGGGTCAGGGCGTTACAGTTGGTATTAGAAGAAGTTTAGTAAAAACCTTTGAAACTATATTTAGAAAAACTCTGATTAGAGAACATTACCCTAATATAAACTTTGAGGATTAGTATAGAAAAACTTCCTAGAATTTTGGTAATGTAGAGATTTTGTGAATTTTCCAAAAAATACATCCCTTCCTGGATACAAGTAGGTAGAGGCAGCTCTAGCACAGATGTACCTAGGAGTGAAAACTCCGACAAGGAGTTTCAGGCTTGACCCAGGGTATCCTAGTACACGACAATGGGCCTTTCTTTACTCTTGGTTATGAAACTCTCGGGGAATATGCATAGGATAATTCACATTTCCTTTGAAAATCATTATGAAGGATTTATGAGTAAATACTTCCTCAAAGAAAACATTTTTATGATTATGGATTATATGCATAAACTATTCAATTTATGTTAAGTGTTTTACAAGTTTGTAATTATGCATTGTGATTCATAAACTGACCTAGTGTATGCCATTGTTTAGAAATGGCACCTAGTGGAAGGAATGGAAATCTCATCAATGCACATAATCCATGTAGGGATTTACCCCCTACTCAAGATAGTTATAGTGGAGTTGGTGATGCAACTAGTGTTGAACATCTTATAACCATACTGGGACAACTCACTCAGGTTATGTATAATAACCTTAACCATATGGAGCACCCTGATCCACAATGGGGAAGATCAATGTTTGACCGATTCATGAGGAAACAACCACCAACATTAAATGAGACTACAAATCCATTTTTAGCTGAGCAATGGACAGGTTCCTTAGATAAAATATTTCATGCTTTGGGGAGTAGCAAAAGGGAAAAAAATTCATGGCAGTTTATCACCTCACAGGAGATGCAGATCAATGGTGGTCATTGATTCAAAACACAAAGGAAGATGATGAAGTTTAAAATATAGAATGGAGGTATTTTAAATATATATTCGTAGATAAATACTTTCCTCATGAACATCAAGAAGATATGGAAAGGCAATTTCTGATTTTGAGGTAAAAAGGAGGATGAGAATGTCGCAAAGTATGAGGCTAACTTTATGAGGTTAGCAAGGCATGATGCAGATTATATATGTAACCCAAGGAGTAAGATTGATTGATTCTTTGATGGGTTAAAACCATTTCTCTGTAGAGAATTAGTCTCACAATCCTTTACGTCGTATTAAGATATAGTATCATGTGATATCAAGATAGAAAAGGAATTCTCTAAGTCTTATGACTTTTAAGGGAAGCAAAAGAAGAATAGATCTGATGAACACTCTAGAAATGGAAATAAGGGGAATAAGGAAAAATTTGAATTTCCATCCTACAGTAAATGTGGGAAGAAACACCATGTTACTTGCCTGAAGGGAATGGGAGTTTGTTACAAGTGTGGTGAAAAAGGCCACCAAGCACGTGATTACAAGGGAAAGAAAGAGGTTGTCAATGTTGAATGATACAATTTTAGAGAAATAGGGCATTATGAAAATGAAAGTACTAAGTGCCAAGGAAACTTGCCTCAGAAAAGGCCAAGGGAGCAAGTCCAAGATTATGTGATCACAACTGCTAAGGTTGAAGCTTTGAATAACATGGTGAAAGGTACTTTAACCATTTCCTCTAAATTAGTAAATGCTTTATTTGAATTTGTATCCTCGTATTTTTTCATATATTCCTAGTTTTCCAAGAAAATTAGATGTTTACAATTTGAATTAACAAGGGAGTTGTCAGTCAAAACTCCTAAGGGAAGTATCATTACAACAAAGTTTTTTCAATAAACTGCCATTATGGAATATAAACGTTCTTTATCTGATGTTCTTATTGTCATAACCATGATTGAATTTGATGTAATACTCAGTATGGATTGTATTTCAGACCATGATGCAAAAATTTATTATAAGAAGAAGGAGGTTACAATTTTTTATGATGATAAGGAATACATTATCTTTAGAGAAGAAACATCACCATCTGATTCTTATCTAGATCCACCCCCATTAGCTCTATTAAATTCAATTATTGGGGAGTAAGGGATTGAAATAACTATGGGTGAGTAAAGGAATGTTCAAATAGAGGATGTACCTATTGTGCAAGAATATGTTGATGTGTTTCCAGAGGATTTACCTGAACATCCTCCAGAATGTGAAAATTGAGTTTTCCATTGACTTGATTCATGTTTCAAGGCCCACATTGAATACCCCTTATAGAATTTCCAATGTGGAATTAGTGTAACTAAATAAAAAACTAGAGTAATTGAGTAATAAAGGATTTATTCTCCTTAGTGTTTCTTTATGGGGATCCCCTGTTCTTTTTGTTAAGAATAAATATGGATCTATGAGGTTGTGCATTGACTATATGTAGATCAATGATATAAAAATAAAGAATAAGTATCCCATACCTCTCATTGATGACTTATTTGATCAAATTAATAGAGATCAATATTTTTAAAAGATTTATCTTTGATCTGGATATCATTAGTTGTGTGTGAAGAAGGAAGACATTCCAAAGACAGCATTTTGAACCAAGTATGGGCATTATGAGTTTACAGTAATGCCTTTTGGACTAACTAATGTACCCTATATTTTCATGGATCTAATTAATATAGTTTTCAAGTAATATATTTATGAATTTTTAGTGTTATTTATTGATGATATCTTAGTATACTCCAAAATCTACGAATATCATGAGAATCATTTTCACACGATTCTAAAAACTCTTAGAAGAAATGAATTATATGTGAAGTTTAGAAAGTGTGAATTATCGATTTAAGATATTTCTTTTCTTGGATATATTGTCTCTAAGTATGGAATCTCTATTGATCCTTCAAAGAAAAATGAAATCCAAGAATGGCTAGCACCGATGAGTATAACTGAGGTATGCAGTTTTATTGGTTTAGCAGGTTATTATCAGTATTTCTTCCATAATTTTTCCCAATTGGATAACCCATTAACCAAGATCACACATAAAGGGGTTAAATTTGTTTGGACAAAATAGTGTGAATAATGTTTTGAGGAATTTAAGAGAAGATTAGTCAATGCCCCTATATTGACTTTACCATTAGGTAATGATGGGTTTGTTATTTATAGTGATTCTTCAAATAGAGAATTGGGTTGTTTCCTTATGGAGAATGATATATTTATTGCCTATGCAACATGCTAGCTAAAAATTCATGAAAAAACTATACTACTCATGATCTTGAGTTAGGAACTATAATCTTTTCTCTGATGATATGGAGACACTATCTATATGGTAAAAATTTTGAGATATATACTGATCACAAGAGTTTGAAGTATATTTTCTCACAAAAAGAACTCAACATGAGGCAAAGGAGATGGATCTAACTACTTAAGGATTATTATTTCACTATACATTACCACCTGGGGAAGGCAAATAAGGTAGAAGATGCTTTGATCAGAAATTATCATGGAGTTCTAAACAAGATGAGAGTTGAAAGGGATCCTATGTTCATGGATCTAGTAAAGATGGATATGAAAATAATAATGGAAGGTGAAGCATAAATACTTTTTCAAATGGTTTCCAAACCATATTTACTGGAGAGGATAAAAAGTTCTCAGACTGATGATGAGGAGTTTCAAAATAAAATTAAAGCTGTGAACGATGGAAGATTGATCGACTTCATATATGAAGATGGAATTTTGAAATTTGGGAAGAGACTTTGGGTTCCTGATATACCTGATCTAAAAAGGGAATTGTTGGATGATGCTCATAGCTCCAATTTCTCTGTAAACCCTAGTAGTACTAAGATGTATATATATTTGAAGGAACATTATTGGTGGGATCAGTATTTACCTCTGGTATAATTTTCCTATAACAATAGATTCCATTCAATTATTCAGATGGCACCATATGAAGGATTATATGGAAAGAGATGTTGCACACCAACTTGTTGGGACGATGTTGGTGAAAGAAAACTCGTAGGCCCAGAACTTATTGAGGAAAAAATGGAAAAGGAAAATATTATCCAAACCCACATCAAAGCAGCTCAAAGTAGGAAAAAGCGCTATGTTGATAACCTAAGTAAGGATTTGGAATTTCAAGTGGGAGATCATGTTTTCTTGAAGGTATGTCCATGGAAGGGTGTTATACTATTCGGTAAGAAGGATAAATTAAGTCCTAGGTACATTTTAACTTTTGAAATTCTAGAACGAATAGGAGTTGTAGCTTACCATTTGGAAATGCCACCAAGTCTCTCAAAAGTTCATGATGTGTTCCACATTTCACAGTTGAGAAAATACATGCCACACCCAATGCATGTACTCACCTATGAAGAAATAGAACTGGAACCTGATCTTTCTTATTCTGAAAACCCTGTCAAGATTCTTGATACTAGAGAACAATTGTTGATAAACCGGATGACTTGTCTGATAAAAGTTCTTTGGAGAAACCATAAAATGGAAGAGGCAATGTGGGAACCTGAGGAACTTATGATGACGAACCACCTGAGTCTTTTTATGCAGTAATATTATAGAAATTTCAAGGATTAAATTATTTGAAGGATGTGAGAATGTAACACCCCAAGCTTTCACGGTACGCTACTCTTTGAATAATGCAATAGCTTGTGATGTATGCAACTTTGAGTTCTAGCACATCACGACAAATCAAACTAGCCATTTAAAAAGAATTTATGAATAGTAATACCCACTTTTTGAAATTTTATAAATTTTATTTTTTAAATTGGACTTAATTTTTGGATTTGGAATATCAAAATTATCTTAGCGTCAATTTTTGGTATTTTTCTGAAAACTTTCAATTTTTGATGAATATTGAAAAACACTGCATTTTTTTTATAACCAACTTTTTTATTTAAATAATTATTTATTTTATTTAAATTTATTTTAAGTCAAAATAGATACATAATACCTATATTATTCCAATTTAATTCATTGGGGTCATTTTATAATACGATTATATATATAAAACTTTATTGAACTTTTTAACGTCTTTTACCCACCTTCTAGACACATTTACAAATTTGCATAAAACGTAATTTTACCGATTCTATGAATTTAATTTCAAAAATCTAAGAGACACGGTTGACATCAGTAAGTAAAATATGGTTCAATAAGATAGAAATATTTTTTGGTGAATAGTAACTTTTGAATTTTATTTACCACGGTTAAAAGTAAATTGGCAAATTAAGGGTAAAAATGATATTATAATTACCCTAACACATGTCCTAATTCTATTGAATAAATGTATTTCGACCTAAATAAACCTTAGTAATAAAATATTATCCTTTTGATCTACTTGTATTATATTAGGACATTTATTATTATTTTATTTAAAGAAGAGTTAAAAGTGTTAAATTCAACTTTTAATAACTAAAATATTTTTAATATAGGGTTATAAATAATATAATTTAGACTATAAGTATTCATTAAAAATATAAAAATATTTCCTACATCATGGTATTTTATTTATAATTTTTATACATTAAATAATTAAATTTATTTTTGACACAAGGCTTATGCAATAATTACCTTATTAATGAAAGATTAAAATAATTGATATTTTAAATATTAAAATAAATTTAAATTGATACTTTTTATGAATTACAAGAATTTTATAGGTTAATATGACATGTTATATTTGATTAAATAAATTTTTTTCAAAGTGATAAAGTTTTTATGACTTTCAGAAAAAACCAAATACTAAATAGTGTCAAAATTGACATAAATGAGTTTTTAAAACAAATAATATTTTATTAAATTATATAATAGTTCTAAAAATATAAGGTTCGTCCAAAAAATATATATAATTATATATATTTCATTAATTAACCACTTGTGATTATCTTGGCT
Organism: Viscum album; assembly: GCA_963277665.1. Taxonomy (NCBI): domain Eukaryota; kingdom Viridiplantae; phylum Streptophyta; class Magnoliopsida; order Santalales; family Viscaceae; genus Viscum; species Viscum album. Next base: position 1,073,538,474 of record OY728134.1, read on the forward strand.
TTTTATAGTTTGTTTATTAACCATTTATTATAATAATACAAGAAGACATGGTAAAAGTTAAACTATTTAACTAAGAATTAAATCTAAAATATAAAGTTAATATGGTGACCAAAACGTGTATAAAACCAATTTTTTGAGATTTTTTCGACCCATCACAACATTATACTCTAAATAAATCCTTTTGGGTCCATTAGAAACCAAAAATTATTTTATAATAAAATAATATTTCAAACTTTTGTGACCCTCACCTCTCTTATAAAAGGGTACTTCCTATTCTCTTAATTTCACACCTCAAAATCCATTTGGATCAGGCAAAACCTACTCAAATATCCTCCCAACTACTCTCAATTTAATCTAGAGGCCTTACTTTGATCATAAATCCAACCTAAGGATCCCTTTTGTTCAAATCAAAACGAAGAACCCGAAGAATAGGTAATTATTTCATCACCTCTTTCAAGTTCTTTTCTTCTTCCAATTCCTCTTTATTTGTTGATTACATAACAAAATAATAACTCTAGTACCTTATACATACTTTCATGTTATTATAAATATGGTAAAACCATATTCATTATCTTATCCATCCTATGAATGACAAAGTCACCATACATGCGTACGTACGGATTACCGTCTCCACGTCGTGGTGTAGTTTGTTATTCAACACTTCATTATTTGGATGGGTATAATAATGAGTGTAATTGATGTAAATAATAAATATAACATTTTAATGAATATTTATATATAATATTCCATCCAATTACATATGCTTTTACCATCAATAGAATGATATTATCGCTCGTGCATACGTACGGATTACCATCTCCACGAATGTGATGGGATTCATTATTCATCATAACCATTCAAAAATAATTTTCATTTTATGATTAAAGATCATGTTTAATAACTTAATATCATTCTTTAAGTGAATCAATACATCCTATCCATAACAAACATGACTTACGTAACAAAACATATAAAGGAAAACGAATTAATTAACACCTAAAACAATGATACTACTGAAATATTATTAACAAAGAAATATTAAAATAGCATATATGATATCATATTTATGTATGTGGTTCTTTTATAATTTAATAAAAATTATTTAACTATTATACAGGATGTTAATGTACGGTTGAATAAGGAAGAATACAAGCTAACAATTAATTTTACAATCTCTTTATTTATCCAAGGTTGTTTATACGTAAGTATCTACTAGGACTTCTTTATCATCCACATCTGTGTTTCTTAAAAATGTTTTTAAAACCATGTTTAATATTTCCTATACTATGAGTTAAAGTTATTTATACCCTTTTTTTAATTTTTATAAAATGTTTTTAAAGTAATCTTTCCATCGTTTTCCAAAAAAGGTACTTTATGAACTTTTTGACAAAATTAAGGAAAGAATGTTTTTTTAACTTATACAGCAGGTGAAGCTATTTTCCTCTATTATAACACCTTAAAATCCTCCCTTAAAATCTTATAATAATATTTTCAAAATAAATTTTTACTTTAATTTTGAATTATTTCAATGTAGAAAGAGATTTTTCACTCAAATAGTTTTTGGATAGATTTCATCTATGTCAATATCCTTCTTTGGATTTTATGTTTGTTTGAAGTTGATTTATTAAGAAACAATCTTCCATATTGTATTGAAGGTTTTGTAATATGTTTGACTATGGATGTGCTATTTTTATACCATTCATGATTTATTGATAATGTATTGAAATTTCATATGCTAGTTTTAATACGAATGTTTATATTATGTTTCAACTGATTCATATGAAGAATGCATTGGACTTAGTAAGTGACGGGTGGAGCTCATTATAGCTACTCAATGCATCGGAAGGTATTATGAGACAAACTAGTGTCTTGGAACAAGGCCTTGACAAAATCTTATTTGTAGTCTTGGCACAAGGCCTTGACTATGTGGTTATGATGTCCGGTATTATGCATTCCATCATTATAAAATTAGCTATTGATATTACATGTGATTATTCAAATAGTAGAATATCCTTGTGAATAAGTAAATTAAATTATTTGATTTATATTTTCCATATTATGCTGAAGATTAAGTTTAAAAGGATTGTGTTTTAGTCTTATACATTGCCTTAAATATTTATTATTATTTATGAAAGTTTCTCCTATATTTTTATCCTTACTGAGCATCTGAGCTCACCCCTTTATAATGTTTTCTTTTCCCAGGATGTGAAGTTGTATTTTATGATTGACCTTAAGGTATAGGATAAGGGATATAAGTGTGTTCAAAGGGGACATAATGTTGTTGTTCTTTTTATTTCATGATGTAATGTAAAACTTATGTATGTGTCTAGTACTTCCAAGGCTACTAAACTAATTGGTCTTTCGAGACTTGATCTATTGTGATCATGTCAATGTTATATAATAATGTACCAACTCTGGGTAACTAGGTTCAGGGTGTTATAAGAAGTATTACATGGTTAATGCTTACTATAATCCCACGTGATTCATGCTCGGTGTGAGAAACAAGATGCAGCAAAGACCTGACGATCACGTCGTGAAAGGTGCATATGCGGGAAGTAAAGTGGGGATTACACATGTTTAGCGGCCCAAAGAGGAAATAGGGGCCTATGTGTGGTTATAGGCCCAGGGGAATAGAGATCGGGGCTTACTCTAGGATGGATCCCAATGGATACAAAGCTCAGAGGGAGATGGAGATCGGGACTTACTTCAGGATGGAGGCCCGATAGCGACAAATCCCAAAGGGAGAGGGATGGGGTAACGAAGGTTCTGATGCCCATCTCTCAAAGATTATTTGGAAAGGAAGGAGAGAGGAAAAGCAGGGATACTACCTCTCGAAAGAAAGGCTTGGGGATTACACCGATATGGTTTCCCTTCCCCACGAACAGACGCCACTCCAGCAAAGAGGATCTCATTCCAGGTGAGTAAGATCTCACTCCTGTGGAGATGAGTGGGCGTGGAGAATGTTCGAGACGGGGTAACCCGTATATATTTCATGGGGAGAGGCTACATTTTTAGTTCATACACTGAGGACGATGGTGCTTTCCAGTTTAACTTCCTGCAGCTCAGACGAGGTGGGTTCACTCTGCACCTCTAGGACTTACATGACTGGTACCTACCCACCCTTGGGGAAGGGAAGGCATCCGCAATGCCCTTATGATGGGGTGTTTTGGAGTGATTCATTTAGGGGATCATTACAGTGTGGCTATGTGAAGAATCAATAGTCGTTAGCGTGCCTATGCGAAGAATCATGAGGCTAAGCAACGTAACATGAAGCACCACCCATGAGACCTTAAAGTCACTCCGTACAAACCGGGTGGGTCATACGGGAGAAGCATGTGCATGATAAGGGATTCACGCATAAGAGGGGTTTAGAAATGGTTCCTTAGGGTGAGGAAAACATATGGAACCCATGATAAGGGGGTTCATACAAGATGAAAGGTTGCACGCAAGATGAGACAGTTGCACGCAAAATGAATAGGTATGTGCAAGACATTTCTTATGCAAGGAGAAACTTGCACAAAAGAGGGATATTTTTCACAAAAATGACTTATGGTAAAAGTAAATGGGTGAGGATCAATCCCAAGTGGACCCACCTGAAGGATTACCCCTTGGAGACTTGTCGTGCAAGATCCAATACTGTGATGCCATGATTTTGTGTGTCGTCGTGGAAGAGGTGTATTTTGCACAACAGAGCATCGGTTCATCTTCTGTAACCATTTTCCAAAGTGCAAGGGTTATACTTCTATTTATAGCTGAAAACTTAGGTGGAGGAGCATAAGAGGAGCGGCGCAGAAAAGGTTGTTTGACGTCGCATTGGGCGCGTAAGGGTTTGTGTGCCGCAAGGAATCTAGTGTGCCCACCATTATACCTTTGCGCTAGTGCCTTAGAGGGTTTTTGGATGGTCACCACACAAACCTTCATTTGACGTCACATTGGGCATGCAAGGGTTTTTGTGCCACAGGGAATCTTGTGCACACCCCTTAATTCTTGCACCAACTCCCTCTAGCGTTGCGGAATAATCTATTCATTCTCAACCTACTTTTGGTTTCCATAAAAGTTCCCCCACATGGCCCGATCTAAAATTCGGCATCCATAAATTCCCCCACTCAAAATTAGATCTGAAGGGGGGCCTGAAGGTCAGATTCTAAGGGTCACACCAAAAAGTATAGAAGTGCTCAGCTGGGTGTACAAAACTGGTGTTTTGGTGCAAAAACCACTTCTGTGTGTGCACAAGGTGCGGTCCGCACCTATAAATATGATGACCCCCCCCCCTAGGTCCCCACTTTGACTTCTCCATACGACAGGAAATTTGCTCTCGTGCATGAAAAATAGCCACATTCGTGCACAAGTTCTCATGGTTGATTCTGAATTTTATGCGCATCTCAGTCACTTTTCCACCATCAACCATTTTTTGTGCATAATATTTTTAGCAGCATTCTTGAGCGCCACCAGTTTTGTGTGCCGATTCCTCATTATTTCGCACATAGTCCTTTGAGTTTCTAAAAACATGATAGAAATGGCCACTCAGCAGACCAATGCTGAGAGAGAGGCCACCGCAGCTACAAGGAGGACTCATATGATCATGAATCCCTAGATCCTTCAAGCGAGAAGGGTTGTGTCTGATAATCAAATGCTTTTCAGCATGCTCATGAAAGATCAAAAAGATTACATCTTGAGTGATAGTCTGTCGATATGGAACTTCAGAATTTTAGAGGAGGTGTTGATGCATGGCTTTGAAACTGATACACTATGGTCATGGGTGACACACGAGGATAGTCACCCACAGTTCAAAATCACAAACAACGGCCACTCTTCCAAGGAAACACAGAACATAGACATCTACGTCCTAAACCCAAAGACTAGGACTATTGTAGGGTGTGATCTAGTTCTCGAGGAATATCCCACACTTTATGTGAGCACCTTCATAAGGATCAATACTGATGATACAAAGGGTTGGCAAGAATGGAAATTCAGGTTTGGGGAAACTTCACAAGTGAGTGGGCATGGGCGTACTGGGTACGCCAAACCTGTAAGGAGTTCGAGGAACATTTGTGGTCTATCAGGCTTTTTAAAGCTATTTGTACATCCCAATTTCACTTCTACCAGCAGGAAGACCTGGTTCCAGAGTTATTCATCCAGTGGTCTCCCAATAACTACACCTTCCACATTCACCACAGGGAGGTTGGTATCAGTATGTGGGACGTCCATTACATTGGGGGAATCCCCTTAGAGGGGTACCAGTATGACGAGTTCCTACTAATAGAGAACGTCTGGGGGGATAGGATGTGAACCCCCATATTGACATGGCATCTATTAGTGTTGGCTAAGGAGAAGTTGAAAATAAAATATGTTCTTAAAGACATATCATACCCGGTATGGTTCAGTATTTTTCTAACGCAAGACAAGGCTGTGAAAATTCCAAGTTGAGGGAAGCAATTCCCAAACACATCACAGAGTAGAAAGGTTGGATCATATTGGATGGTCATAGAGGTAGGATAGTATCAATCATGGGGCTTTGGCATAAATGAAATTAGATACCTGAATGTACAATATTTTGGGTTCCTTGCTGCACTCTTGAGTAGGTGGTCGTTGCCAGTGAGGGAAACGAGGATGGGGGTCTGCCCAGGGACACTAGTGATGGTCGAGATCATGGCAGCGAAGAACAAGGTTAACCTAGGGGTACCCATATTTTCTAGGATATACAACATTTTGGGGCATATCTCTAGGGGAATTGCAGCCAGAAGGATATCTGGGTCATTCCAGATCCTTCATGGTTGGGTCACAGCCCACTGCGAAAGGTATGACTTCTCAAATTCCATTCTCCCTCCAGGTGATGGCATATGGCCATCCCTATTGAACATTGCTGGAATCTTCCAACTAACACTTTGAGACAAAGTGATCAAGCTCAAGATTCTTAGCCATACCCATTTCAACTTTCACCCATTTCGGACCCCAGTTGGTTAGATGGTGGATGATGGTCGTGGCCCATTGGAGCATAGAGAATACCTACAAAGCATCAGGGGTTGTGTGCTGGTATCCTAGATTAATGGAAATATATTTTTCGAACTGTATGTGTTGACTAGGTTTTCTAGGAAGTTCGTGTGCATAAAGAGGATTCCAAATAAAGTATAGATAGAGGTTTAGGAAGAGATAAATCCTTGCATTATCCACCAACTGTGGATTATGTTCATGACTGTAGGCCTAGGTTAAGTCATCACTCTCTCCCATACCGATGTCAGTTCTGCCCTGTCAATAGAGTATGTTGAACACTGGATAAAAATATACCCCGAGCTGATTCTATAGAAACACATATGGAAAATCAAAGTGGCTAATGTAGAGCCCGAAGAGTGAGGAGGCAGACTAAGTGCTACGGGAGAGGTAGGATGAAGAACCGGCCAGGTGGATAGAACGTCATGGGCTGAAAGTTCATCAATAGGATCATCACAAGGTGATAACATGCCTCTGCCTTCTAAGGAGGGATGGTCCCACGGGCGGCCTCATGGGCCATCCAAGGAACTTCCTAGGAAGAAGCTTGGGAACCTACTAAATCCAATTGTTGACGCTATCTTTCTGTCTATCTGGTTTGCCTGGAGGATGATGTGACAATCTATGTATACCAAAGAGTTTTGGCAGAGGCTGGTGGATACCAAGCTCGACCTTCCATACATGGGGTGCATCCAGGTGGAGGATGGGGTAATCTTTCATCGTCATCATGCATACCTGACAGCCATGGATATGTACACATGCCAATGAGGGCAATATGAAGAGCCTTATCTCCTTGTGAAAGTGTTGCTCAACCAGGAACATGACCCAGAAAATCTGCCATCTGAGGATGAAGATGTAGATGAGGAAGAATAGGAATAGGAAGAAGAAAAAGAAGATGAAGAAGTCACATACGAAGAGGAAGAAGAGGGGGAAGAGGTTGAAGGTTTTAGTGGTGAAGTACCTTCAGAAACACATGCTTGGAAACAAAACCCCCGTGAGAGTGGTGAAATTGCAGACTCCTATACAGAACTGGATGAGCATCTCGAGGTGAGTTTAACCATCGTATCCACTGACCTTTCTCTTCTCACAATCCTAACCTACTTGTAACACCCTGACCCTAGTTACCCAGAGTCGGTTCATTATTACGTAACATTGGCATGATCACAAAATATCAAGTCTCGAAAGACCGATTAGTTTAGTAGCCTTGAAAACACTAGATATATTCATAAATTTTACATTACATCATAAAGTGAAAAACTAAAATAACATAGTCTCCATAGTTCACACCCATATACCCTTCAGACTATCCCTGTAGGTCAGTCATAAAATATTTCTTCACATCCTAGGAAAAATAAAACATAGAAAGGGGTGAGCTTAGATGCTCAGTAAGGATAAAAATATAGCGGAAAATTTCATAAATAAACATAAACATTTAAGGCAATGCATAACTAAAACAAAATCCTTTAAAACTTGAACTTCAGCATAATATGGAAAAAGTAAAATGAAATAATTCCATTTACTTATTCACATGGATATTCTATTAGTCGAATAATCACATGCAATATCAATAACCACTTTCATAATGATGGAATGCATAATGCCAGACTATCATAACCACGTATCCAAGGACTCGTGCCAAGACTATAAATAAGATTTTGTCAAGGCCTCATACCAAGACACTAGTTTGTCTCGTGAGACCTACCGATGCATCGAGGAGATATAGCAGGCTCCACCCGTCACTTATTAAGTCCAATGCATTCCTCATATGAACAGGTTTAAACATATCATAAACCATAACATAATCGTATCATATAAAACATGCATAAAGGAAACATAAAATTTACACATTTTAATCAAAAGATATCAATAAAACATATTGATATAATAAAAACATTATCAAAACCATTTTCAATACCAAAATAAAATAAAATTAAAACTTGGTATTTATTTTTCATTTAAAAAAAAGTTATGGCTTGTAGAGGAAGCCGAAACTCAAATAATGGTCACGGTGGCAGAGAAGTCGTTGTTTCCGCATACGTAAGAAAAAACATTCCTTTTTTCATTTAGTAAAAACACTTCATATAAAAATATTCCTTTTAAATAAAAGTAAAATTCAAAGGGTTTTATACACCGTATAAAAGAAAGTTGTGTATAAAAAAAATATGTCTCAATGAAAGGAGATTGAGATGAAGTCCCTTACCTCGTGTCCAACTTGACTCGATCGTTCTTTAACCTCATGAATAATAAACTAGAGTTAATTTATACTTGATTAAGAAACTTTTTCAAGTTCATTATTCCTTTTATATCACTTGTTACCATGTTATGAAAATTATGTAATTATTTAAGTTAATAACGGTCGTTTTGTCGATCTTTGGTACTTGAGTCAAAAATAAACTTCTTATAATTACAAGTTGTTTATGCGGTAAAATATCCATTATATACAGAATTATATTCATGATTTAGATATCATATATATCATATATATCAAGTATATACATGCATTTATAATATTACATAACATTTAGAGGTAAGAAATGAAATGCACTTTTCATGGAGACAGTAAGTCGTACGTATGCATGAACGCTACTTTCATTTCTATTTCGTATTTAATGGAATGAAATCATAATGATATAAATGTATATTATAATTTAAATATAATATAATATATAATATCATTTACTCCATCCTTTATATGTCCCACATATGGCATTAACGATTCAAATCACTTTGAGGGGGCGGTAGTCCGCACTTCCTAAAATTAAGATATCGCGTTTAACCATAATGGACACCATAAAGGTATGCCATAAATGAAAAAATACAGAATAATAATGAAAACATAAACAGAATATATATCATATATAAATATAGTGACATCTTAATGGCCACCATGAAAGGTGTTAAAATAAGATTGAACAATCATCGTTTCGTGAGGCAGTAATTCGCCAACCACAGAAAAAGTATGTTCTTTAACCATTAGACAGAGGTGTGTGTAATTGTAAATCAAATACATCTCATAATGAAATCCTAGTATATTGAAGATACTGGTTTTGTTACCAAATATAGGAATAAAAAGAGTTTAGGGGGTTGGAGAAGCAAAATAAAACAAAATAACATAAGAGAATACATTACCTTAAAATGTAACTCTTTTTGATTTGAGCCAAAGGCTTCATTGGGAAGACTTCTACCCAAAGTGAGGATTTTAGGAGTAAGAGAGGAAATTTGAGAGAGTATTTGGGTAGAGTTTGGCCTATCCAAATGGCTTGAAGTTGTGAATAAGGTGGTAGAGGTGGGGGCCTTTTATAAGAGGAGAGGAGGGGCACTCTTGGAAAGTCATGAAATGTTACATTATTATATAATGAGTTTCGGATTTTAAAGGTCCCAAAATTATATATTTCGAGGATAAGATGATAAGCGTTCTAAATCTACCAATAAAATATGTTTTTTACAAGTTTAAGTCTTATATTTTACATTATCTTTTCATTTAAATCGTTAATTAATGAGGTAATTGCTACATCATCATGGTGTCATAAAAATTTTAATTTATTTAATGTCTAAAAATTATAAAAAAACTATCATGATGTAGGAAATATTTTTAGATTTCCAAAGAATATTTATAGTCTAAAAGTTAACTTATATATCCCAATGTAATAATTGTATTAGTAAAACAACACATGTTTGTGACAATTTTATTTTTACTTTAAATAAAAAGTTATTAATGTCATTTTCTTACCCAAGTGGCTCCATGGGGTCCCCAAGTTGACCCATGGATTTTCTTGGTTGGCCATGAATAATCCAATAAGGTTAGGACAAAAGTAAAGGTAATTTCATATTATTATAACATTATATTTACCTTAAATTGCACTAATTACCTTTAATCGCGATTAATAAAACTTAAAAGTTACTATTCACCAAAAATTATTTTCATCTCATTGAATCAAATTTTACTTACTAATGATAACCATGTAGGTCGTATTTTCAAAATTCAATTCACAGAAGTGGTAAAGTTTCATTTAAACGAAAAATTAGTTTTTTAACTACCACTTAGTGGTTTCACTATTCATCAAAAATTGAAGTTTCTCAGAACAATACCAAAAATTCACCCTAAGCTATAATTGATATTCTGAATTCAAAAATGTTGTCTATTTTAAAAAATTCCAAAAATATAAGTTTCATTAATTAATTTTATAATTAATTCCCATTGTCATAACAAATAGCGTGTTTTTAAGAAACAATATCAATCGAAAGATTGACAATTTTGTGTGTCCAATTTCAAATTGAAATTAATTATAATGACCACCATTGGATAAAATAGTAAAAATATATTATAATTATACTTTAAAACCACTCAATAGTATAATTTATCACTATAAATTATTTTTATTAAAAAAGTTGTTTTTAAGTATTTTTTCCTATTCATAGAAAATTGGAAGTTCTCAGAAAATTACAAAAAATTCAACTTAGTATAATTTTGATATTCCGAATACAAAAACAAAGTCAATTTTGAATTATAAAATTTATATAATTTCAAAAAGTGGGTATTACTATTCATAACGGCTACTTTGATTGGTTGCGGTATGTTAGAATCTCAAACTTGCGTACAATGCAAGCTATTACATTATTAAAAGAGAAGTGTATCGTGGAAGCTTTGGGAGTTACATTCTACCCTCCTTCAATAAATTGTGTCCTCACAATTTGAAATTGTTCTTCGAAAATAAAAGGTGGAAGATAGAAAATACCTTTGTGGAAAACCCACATCGAAAATAAGGTTAATAAAATTTTGCCTTAATAAGAGGTAAAGGGAAATGAAAAAGTCGCCACCAAATTATGATCTCTATTAGGAGAACATTGGTGGAAATTAGAGACAAATAATTGGAGGGAAAACATAAATATTTGTAGGGAGTGATTGAGGTCATCAATCACAAACAATTGTAAAATTGAGGGCCTCAAAGCCTTCAATCTATGGTGATTTAAAATATCATCAGTTCAACAAAACATAAGTTATTAGGATAACACATTTTTTGTTTTAATATCCCTTTACTAAAGTTTACGAATTAATTTATTCATAGAATAAGAGATAGGTATACATATATATATGCTTGACAAGTAGAGTTTCAACCTTCAAATAATTTCTACCACAAACTCATCTTTCACTCAAAAAGATAATAGAACTCAAAAATAATATATTTATCCTAATCGTACAAGGTTAAAAATATTAACACATACCATTTAGATTAGGAAAACTATTTTTTAATAACCAGGTACTTCATGTAGGCTAGTGGTAGGTAATAAAGGCCTGTCACACTATGGTTGTGGGTTCGACTCCTGCAGCTTTGTCCGACGCGACGGGTTATCCTCCAACCTGCAGGTTGTCCTTTTCCTAAAACTATAGTATTATAATATTCCAAAAATAATCTTTAGAAATGTTTTAACCCTAAAAAATATTATCCAAAGTTCAACTTAATCCATTCCAACCTTTATAGTTATCCAAAATACCTCTATCCAGACTTTCTCTAAAAGGTCTCTAAATTCCAAAATCAATTGTAACATCAGATTCCCCAAACAAAGTAAAGTTTCTCTTATTGTCGCATAAAAAAAATATGATTACCTTCATCATATTTAAACCTTAATGAAAACAATAAGTACTATAGTACAATCCTTATATATATCACATTATTCTTATAACTAGAATATAATCCTTGAGTCCAAAAGTACCAATACATTAATTACTCCACTTCAGCTGTAGTAATAGAATAAGATTGGCCTTGATCCCTTTGCCTTTTCTGAGGTAAGTTTCTCTGACGCTTAGGACATTCATTTGAATAATTCCCCATTTCCCTATAATTATAGCATTCAACATTGATAGCCTCTTTCTTTCCCTTGCAATCACGAGCCTGGTGACCTTTTTCTCCATATTTATAACAAACTCCAATTCCTTTTAGGCAAGTACCGGGGTGATTCTTCCCACAATTATCACATAATGGAAAATCCTTCTTTCCCTTTTTCCCTTTATCTGTCTCTTGTTCCATTGTTCTCTTCTTCTCTTGCTTTACTTTATTGTCATAAGATTTGGAGAATTCCTTTTCTATCTTGATAGAACAAGAGACAATATCTTCGTACGATGAGAAAGATTGTGAGACTAAGGCTCGATGGAGAAACGGTTTTAACCCATCAAAGAAACGATCAATCTTACTTCTTGGGTTACGTATATAATATGTTGCATGCCTCACTAACCTTGTAAATTTAGCCTCATACTTTGCAACATTCTCATCCTCCTTTTTTCTTAGACTTAGAAATTGCCTTTCCATATCTGCTCGATGGTCACGAGGAAAGTATTTTTCTAAAAAAATCTATTTGAACTCCCTCCATTTCATATTTCATACTTCATCATCTTCCTTTGTGTTTTGAATCAATGACCACCATTGATCAGCATCTCCAGTGAGGTGGTAAACTGCCATGATAACCTTTTCCCTTTCACTACTCCCCAACGCATGGAATATTTTCTCTAAATAATTTATCCATTGCTCATCTACTAAGGGATTTGTACTCCCATTAAATGTTGGTGGTTGCTACCTCATGAAGCGGTCTAACATTGATCCTCCACGTTGCGGATCAGGGTGCTCCATACGAGTAAGGTTATTATTCATAACCTGAGTGAGTTGTCCCAGTATGGTGATAAGTTGATCAGCACCAGTTGTATCACCAGCTCCACTATAATTATCTTGAGAAGGAGGGAAATCCCTATATGTAGTGCGTGCATTGATACGATTTCCATTCCTTCCACTAGGCGCCATTTCTAAACAATGGCATAAACTAGATCAGTTTATGAATCAAAATACATAATTTCATACTTGTAAAATACTTAACATAAATTGAACAGTTTATGGATATAATCCATAATCATAAAAAAAATTTCTTTGAGTAAGTATATACTCATAAACCCTTCATAATGGTTTGTAAAGAAAATGATAATTATCCTAAGCATATCCCCCCGGGAGTGTCGTAACCAAGAGTGCAGCAAGGCCCGTTGTTGTGCACCAGTTCCTGTTCAAGTCTAGCTCAAAGCAGTGTTTTCAGTTTTTACCCCTAGGTACATCTGTGCCAGAGCCGCCTCTACCTGCTCGTACCCAAACAGGGATGTATTGCTCGGAAAACTCACAAAAATATATATAATACCAAAATTCTAGGAAGTTCTTCTATAATAATACTTAAAGTCTATCTTAGGGTTATGTGCTCTAATCATATTTTATCTAAATCTATCTTCCAAGTTTATTACTAAACTGCCTCTGATACCAACTGTAACGCCCCGACCCCAGTTACCCAGAGTCGGTGCATTATTACGTAACATTGGCATGATCACAAAAGATCAAGTCTCGAAAGACTGATTAGTTTAGTAGCCTTGGAAACACTAGATACATTCATAAATGTTACATTACATCATAAAGTGAAAAACTACAATAACATAGTCTCCATAGTCCACACCCATATCCCCTTCAGACTATCCATGTAGGTCAGTCATAAAATATTTCTTCATATCCTGGGAAAAATAAAAGATAGAAAGGGGTGATCTCAGATGCTCATTAAGGATAAAAATATAGCGGAAACTTTCATAAATAAACATAAACATTTAAGGCAATGTATAACTAAAACAAAAGCCTTTAAAACTTGAACTTTAGCATAATATGGCAAAAGTAAAATTAAATAATTCCATTTACTTATTCACATGGATATTCTACTAGTCTAATAATCACATGCAATATCAATAACCACTTTCATAATGATGGAATGCATAATGTCAGACTATCATAACCACGTAGCCAAGGCCTCGTGCCAAGACTACAAATAAGATTTTGTCAAGGCCTCATTACAAGACACTAGTTTGTCTCATGAGACCTACTGATGCATCGAGGAGCTATAGCGGGCTCCACCCGTCACTTATTATGTCCAATGCATTCCTCATATGAACAGGTTTAAACATATCATAAACCATAACATAATCGTATCACATAAAACATGCATAAAGGAAACATAACATTTCCACATTTCAATCACAAGATATCAATAAAACATATTGATATAATAAAAACATTATCAAAACCATTTTCAATACCAAAATAAAATAAAATTAAAACTTGGTATTTATTTTTCATTTAAAAAAAGTTATGGCTTGTAGAGGAAGCTGAAACTCAAATAAAGGTCACGGTGGCGGAGAATTCGTTGTCGCCGCATATGTAAGACAAAACATTCCTTTTGTTTTTTAGTAAAAACACTTCATATAAAAAGATTCCTTTTTAATGAAAGTAAAATTCAAAGGGTTTTATACACTGTATAAAAGAAAGTTGTGTATAAAAAAAATATGCCTCAATGAAAGGAGATTGAGACGAAGTCCCTTACCTCGTGTCCGACTTGACTCGATCGTTCTTTAACCTCTTGAATAATAAAGTAGAGTTAATTTCTACTTTCTTAAAAACATTTTTAAAGTTCATTATTCCTTTTATATCACTTGTTACCATTTTATGAACATTATGTAATTATTTAAGTTAATAATGGTCGTTTTGTCGATCTTTGGTACTTGAGTCAAAAATAAACTTCTTATAATTACAAATTGTTTATGCGGTAAAATATCCATTATCTCCAGAATTATATTCATGATTTAGATATCATATATATAATATATATCCAGTATATACATGCATTTATAATATTACATAACATTTAGAGGTAAGAAATGAAATGCACCGTTCATGGAGACGGTAAGATGTACGTACACATTAACGCTACTTTCATTTCTATTTCGTATTTAATGGAATGAAATCATAATGATATAAAGGTATATTATAATTTCAGTATAATATAATATATAATATCATTTACTCCATCCTTTATATGTCCCACATATGGCATTAACGATTCAAATCACTTTGAGGGGGCGGTAGTCCGCACTTCCTAAAATGAAGATATCGCGTTTACCCATAATGGAAACCATAAAGGTATGACATAAATGAAAAAATACAGAATAATAATGAAAACATAAACATAATATATATCATATATAAATAGAGTGACATCTTAATTTCCACCATGAAAGGTGTTAAAAGAAGATTGAACAATCATCGTTTCGTGAGGCAGTAATTCGCCAACCACAGAAACAGTATGTTCTTTAACCATTAGATGGAGGTGTGTGTAATTTTAAATCAAATAAATCTCATAAATACATCCTAGTATATTGAAGATACTGGTTTTGTTACAAAATATAGTAATAAAAAGAGTTTATGGGGTTTGAGAAGCAAAATAAAACAAAAGAACATAAGAGAAGACATTACCTTAAAATCAGGTAACTCTTTTTGATTTGAGCCAAAGGATTCATTGGGAAGAATTATACCAAAAGTGAGGATTCTAGGATTAATAGAGGAAATTTGAGAGAGTATTGGGGCAGAGTTTGGCCAATCCAAATGGCTTGAAGGTGTGAATAAGGTGGTAGAGGTGGGGGCCTTTTATAAGAGGAGAGCAGGGGCACTCTTGGAAAGTCATGAAATGTTACATTATTATATAATGAGTTTCGGATTTTAAAGGTCCCACAATTATATATTTCTAGGATAAGATGATAAGGGTTCGAAATCTACACATCCAATAGGTTTTTTACAAGTTTAAGTCTTATATTTTACATTATCTTTTCATTTAAATCGTTAATTAATGAGGTAATCGCTGCATCATCATGGTGTCATAAAAATTTTAATTTATTTAATGTCTAAAAATTATAAAAAAAATATCATGATGTAGGAAATATTTTTAGATTTCCAATGAATATTTATAGTTGAAAATTTAACTTATATAACCCCATGTAATAATTGTATTAGTAAAACAACACATATTTGTGACAATTTTATTTTTACTTTAAATAAAAAGTTATTAATGTCATTTTCTTACCCAAGTGGCTCCATGGGGTCCCCAAGTTGACCCAAGGATTGTGTTGGTCGGCCATGACTCATCCAATAAGGGTAGTACATGTGTAAAGGTAATTTCATATTATTATAACATTATATTTACCTTAAATTGCACTAATTACCTTTAATCGCGATTAATAAAACTTAAAAGTTACTATTCACAAAAAATTATTTTCATCTCATTGAACCAAATTTTACTTACTAATGATAACCATGTAGGTCGGATTTTCAAAATTCAATTCACAGAAGTGGTAAAGTTTCATTTAAACGAAAAATTAGTTTTTTAACTACCACTTAGTGGTTTCACTATTCATCAAAAATTGAAGTTTCTCAGAACAATACCAAAAATTCACCCTAAGATATAATTGATATTCTGGATTAAAAAATGATGTCTATTTTACAAAATTCCAAACATATAAGTTGCATTAATTAATTTTATAATTAATTCCTGTTGTCATAACAAATAGCGTGTTTTGAAGAAACAATATCAATCGAAAGATTGACAATTGTTTGTGTCCAATTTCAAAATGAAATTAATTATAATGATCACCATTGGATAAAATGGTAAAAATATATTATAATTATACTTTAAAACCACTCAATAGTATAATTTATCACTATAAATTATTTTGATTAAAAAAGTTGTTTTTAAGTATTTTTTCCTATTCATGGAAAATTGGAAGTTCTCAGAAAATTACAAAAAATTCAACTTAGTATAATTTAGATATTCAAAATACAAAAATGAAGTCCATTTTGAATTATAAAGTTTATATAATTTCAAAAATTGGGTATTACTATTCATAACGGCTATTTTGATTGGTCGTAGTGTGTTAGAATCTCGAACTTGCGTACAATGCAAGCTATTGCATTATTGAAAGAGAAGTGTACCGTGGAAGCTTGGGGTGTTACACTACTAACCCAATTCTTCCCTTCCTAAGTACACATTGACGATGGTGCCCAATAATACTTCCCTGTAGGGGATAAATATGTACCCATGGAGGTAAGAGAACATCCTCAGGATCCTGTCTTCGGAGCTGAGCAAGGTGGAGAACCAGCTATGGTTGGAGTAGACGGTGATGAGCCAGAAATAATAGATGAAGCAGTGGCTCTAAGTTCCCATCCATTTCTGTCATTCAGAAAGAACTGGTGCCGGTGATCAAGCTAAAAAGTGTTGAGGGATATCCTATAGTGGCAGCTCCTATCATGATACAAGTACTGGATACCGCTGTGCTTGGATCTTGTAAGTATTTACCTTCATTGGATCTCATCTTTTATTGGGAAGATCGGGTAACTAAGATATCAATTCCCATTGTAGTAATTGCAAGGTTGGAGTCCTGACAAGCCATTGACTCTGGAACATCTGCAAGAGACATGTTGGTAATTACACTAGCTCCTACAGAGCCGACCATTCAAGATATCCCTGCCCTAATGCTCGATGAGCCAAAGGATACAGTCATGGGTGATAATGTTTTAAGGGTGGAGCTCTAGTCCAGTGAGGTTGAAGTCACTAAAGAAGAAATAATTCCAAAAAAGGACCCTTCCACTGAACTTATGGATACTTTTCTTAAGTACAGGCCTGCAAAACCTAAGGAGATAGATTCTTCTGGCCCAGATGCGGCTAAGGAGAGCCATATGACATGACACAAGAAGTTTAAATGCATCAGACATTTCCTCATTCATTCACAGGCTGAATTGATAAGCTGTATGGGGTCACTTAGCACCTAGATACACTTTCTTTGTGCTAGAGGAGTGGATTCTCACAGTCTTCATATGATGATCCGTGACTATATGGATAAGAAAATATAGGATATTAGTCAGTGATTTAATATTACCCTGTGCCAGAAGGAGTCATAGAACACCCAGGAATTTGTTAAGGCTGATCAAGAAGTCTGATTCCTTGAAGAGAAAGAAAAATAAAGGGAGGAATCTATTGAAAGCCATTCTGAATTCATTGAACAGTTGAGGGCCCAGCTGGAGGATGCCCAGGAGCTGGTAGGGAAGGCGAGTCTCTAAATGATTGAACTCCATGATGAGAAAGCACAAGCACAGGCCAGGACTAATAAGTTTCTCTCTACATCCGCTAATGAAGATAGGGATCTCAAGGGGCAGAAGGTAGCCCTGGAAAATACAATACGGAAGGTTTCAACAGTAGAGAAATCTATCAAAGGCATTGATCCTTAAGGTCCCTATTTTTGGACGAACTCATAAACCTATCCTTATTTGTTTATTTTTATTTTGAACTATGTGCATGGATGGATCATTCACTTGATTGTTTACTATAATTAATTTGGACCAAAATCATGAAATAATTAGCAATCTATCCCTAAGCTCACGTGGGTCGTTCCTGATGTGAGAAACAAGGGATGGAAACTTTGTTACTTATTTTGAATGTGGGAGTGCCAACCAATCTCTAGGCATCAAAGAAGAAATAGGGAGGCATTACTGGAGAATGAAGTTCTTAGAATGGTCGAATTTCCATCTCCTAATGTTCTCTTATGCACAAGCGGGGTAACACCAGGGGTTTTAGAATCAGTCCGAACATAGGGGAGTGGAAAGTGTGAATCATTATACCCAAAATTCAGAACATTGTGGGGGTGGTGTGATAATAAAGGATAACTGTTGACTGTGTTCAAAACATAGTATCCCTATTGAGTTATCCTGAAATGAGGATGAAAAATGAGGGATGAATGCTGACCATGTTCAAAACACGGGGCCTAACTCAAAATGTTATCCATTAGTCTTCTAAAATGTTGGACGAGGACAGTAGGCGATCCATAAGCCAAGCATCCATAATGTTAGGGGGTTCCTTTAGATGTGAAAAAGGATTAGGGTATGAATAAAGGGCATGCAAATCATAAAGGATGGAATGATGGGTTGTTTGAATAGAGTTCAACACTCTTGAAATTATGCCACCATGTTGAAAACACATTATGTGGGCACATTGGTTTGATCAAGGATTAAAATGACTTCCGAACAGGACCTATATGGTGAGGGCCTAGGATTCCTTATGGTTTTATTCCATGTCAAGGTGAACGATATACCCCAATTTGGGCCCAAGGTAAATTTCCTTCCCGTCACTACGTATCCCATAGGGATGAGAATCAATCCAAACGTCGTTCTTGAACACAGTATGGTTAGAGACCACCACCGGTAAGGGGAGTACTCTCTGGCAAGGAAACTGCCACATCTCATAGTTATCATGGGGAATCCTGAGCTTGTTCAGGGTAGAACCATAGTTTAAAGTCTTATGTTGAGGATATAGTTACCCAAAAAGTAGATGCACGGTGCGGTACATATCCCAACGTGAACGGAGATCATAAAAGTCCACACCACACCACATGTTCCCTGATGGGATTTTTATCCCTAGACCATAGGTGGACTAACTTGGTCTACACCCGAAGAAAAGTATTCAGGCACTCTTAAGTACCCCATTAGTATGGGGATCAGGCCGCACATAGTTATGGGATTATAGTTTAATGTCATGCGGGACGAGGGGCTTTTGCAGTACGGTTGTACCAGTAGACACCCCACCAAAACTACTAAGCTCATGTGAGTTGTTCTCGATGTGGGAAATAAGAAGTATCGGTGTGATTTCCCTGGTATAGGGAGGCACACATTAAGAGTGAGGGAACGCTAAGTGAGTTACTTCCCACTATTATTGACCCGCCTACTTAACACACAAAGGTTCAGGGGGTATGACCTAGTGTGTTGGAATTACACTTAAACATATGGTAATGAAAAGATATGAATCCTGATGTCCAAGATCTGGGTCATATTGATAGTGGTGTGATGATAGAGGATAACTGCTAACTATGTTTGAAACGTAGTACCCGTTTCATGTTAGCCTGGAATGGGGAAAAATAAATTAGGGTTGACCGCTAACCATGTTCAAAACACAGGACCTGTCGCAAATGTCGTTCGAGGTCTTCAGGGGCATTGGAACAAGAAGGTAGGTGGGCCAATGTGGCATGAGACCATGCCATAAATATGTCCCCTTTTAGATGTTAAAGATGATGGGGATCCAAATAAAGGGATCATGAAGAATGGACATGAAATGAGGGGATGTTTATGTGAAAATTACACACTTTGGGCTCCTTTACATGATGCATTTGAGTATTCCAATAAGACATGTCAGATAGAGGAAGTCGAATCCCTTTCCAAGGAAAAGGGTCATGGGGTCGCATGCTCCTAGCTTAAGGTCATAGAGTGCACCATTAAGAGGGGAACTGGTTTAATGGAATGTGCACAGGGTGTCGAAGTAGCCAAACACAATGCATATTTCCTATAGGGAGATCTTAGTTTAGGGTCGTAGAACTTGGACTAGGTTGGGAAGGTACAAGGGAGACACAAGGTGATGTTGTTACAAAACTTGATGTGAATGAGAACACCACATGCTCCCAAAAAGAACTCGGCCCAGGGAGGCCGGAAAAAGGGGAAGGATTTAGGATTCATGGGGATGGACCTGCAGATGGAATGTCTTGGAATTCCTATGTATCCCATGAGGATTGGAATCAATCCATATGTAGTTCTGGAATTGTAATGGTAGGGTACCAATGCTGGGGAAAATATTGTCATGCAGGTCTGGCCCATACACCAAAAGAATCAGCATTTTATAGATCTTGTTTGTTCTTTAGGATGGATGTGTGTGTCTTCTTTGTAAAGCAATAGGCCTAGTACAAAGAATATAGGAATCACTATAGGAATCAATCCATATATAGGCCTTGATAAATGGCATGGTGGAGAACCAATACCAAATATGATGTCCCCCCCCCTTGAGTGAGGATACCACAATGCGGTGCCGTTTTTCATCGTGCGGCCAGGATGATGATGTCATAGTTTAGGGCCATATGATAGGAACGACCCATGAATTTTAATGTCGTACAGTAAAGATGCAACATTTTAAAGTCATGTGGGACTAGGAAGTATAGTTTAAAGTCATATGGTTTGGACTCATACAGAAGAAATGAGGTTATGTTGGGGAATGTGCATGGCATGATAAAGCATACTGAATGTGAATGAGTATGAGGTCCATACCACACCACATGTGGTTCTAGGGAGGAAACCTTGGGCCAAGGGGCCATAAAAGGTGAGAGAATATGGGGATGAACCTAAAGATGAAACATTCGGGTGCTCCTACATATCTTGTGGGGTAGGAATCAAGCCATATGTAGTTCTAAGACTGCAGTTTAATGTCATTCAGGATGATAGAGTGCAGGTTAACGTCATGCGGGACGTGGGGAAGGAGAGACTAGCTCCTAAAAGGGGAGTACATGGTGCGGGTATTGAAAACATGACGCAAATAAGAAAATGATCCCATACACTCCACACAACGTAGTCCTATAAAATCAAAGGCCAGACAGAAGAGATAATTAGTGTAACCTAAGCTGGACCCGAAGATGACATGCCTGGGCATTCCTACGTATCCTTCGGGGGTAGGAATCAAGCCACACATAGTTCTTGAAAGATGTCATGACGTTTAAAGTCTTGCAGTAAGGATGCAGAGAGATCTTAGTTTAAGGTCTTAGATCTCAGACCAGGGTAAGTGAGACTCTTCCAAATGGGCATAAACCCTGACCAAATACCTAATCCCATGTGAGTTGAGCTTGATGTGGGAAACTATGGTGGAGAAGGTATTCGCAACACATGGAATACATGAAAAAATGGGAAAATAGTGTAGAGCCTCAAATGACGCCTCATCGTGTATTTTTCCTCCTAATGCGCAAACATGCACTGAGGGATAGCCCCAAGAGTATCAAAATTCCATCCGGACATGGAGTGGAAAAGGTTGTGAATCATGCAGCCAATATTTTGGGCTTAATTGGGGCAGCGTGATGATGGGGGATAACTATTGACCATGTTTGAAACACATCATCCATATTGTGTGACCTAAAATGAGGAAAACAAATGAGCATCGATCGCTGACCATATTCTCAACGCGGTACTTGTATCAATTTGGAATTTGGAATTCTTAGAGACGTTGGTCCAAGATGGTTGGAGGGAACTAAGGCCTAGAATCCATGCCATTTGAGGGTCCTTTCAAATGTGAAAGATGATAGAATCCCAAATTATGGAGAACATGAAGCATGAAAATGGGTGAGAACATGTCTACGTAGCATCCAACACTCTTGGTCCTGAACCAGAGTGCTCCTTGACACATTGGGGAACTACCAAGGAGGGTCTAGGGGCCCAGTTCAGGAGAAACTGACTCGAAACAATGAATGGAGAACATGGGGAGTAATATATTTCAAGAGGGAGAGGTACGTGGCGTGGTTTTTACAAACTCGACGTGAATGAGGGAATAATCCCATACCGCACCGCATATCCCCCTAGAGGACTCAGGCCAAGGGACTAGATAGATAAGGAGGTAAATAGGGATGGACCCAAAAAGAAAACGTTCGAGCATTCCTACATATTTTGAAAGGGGCAAGAATCAATCCACATATAGTTCTGAAAGATAGTATGTAGTTTAAAATCTTGCGGTAAGGATGAGGATAGGAGGGGGAGGGGGCCTTGATGAGGAATGTGTATGGTGTGGAGAATAACCTGATGTGGATGAGGGAATAAGCCAAAATACACCACACCATTCATAATTCCTAGAGAGAATTTGGGCCAAAATGCCAAGAGAAGGAATAAATAAACCTAGAATGGACCCAAAGAAAAAATTTATAGGTTTTCCTATGTATCCCATGAGGATGTGAATCATGTCAAACATAGTTCTTTGAGATGTTGTGTAGTTTAACGTCGTGCAATGAGGACGTGGAAGATCTTAGTTTATGGTCATGGTGCTCGGACCATAAATGCCCAGTTTAATGTCATGTGCATGGGATAGATGGGTAGAAAGGATGAATCACCGTTCCTGTCATTAGGGAGACCATAGAATGGAAACAATTATTGAGGCTAGCTGCTGATCATATTCTCAACATATTATCCATATCATTTCTTGGAATGGGGACTGATAATGAGTGTCGACCACTGACCATACTCGCAATGTAGTACTTGTGTCAAATTGTCATCCATAATCCTTGGGGACATTGGCCTGAAACGATAGAAGATACCTAGGTCCTAGAATCCATGTCATTCAGGGTTCCTTTCATATGTAAGAGATAGTGGAAACCCAAATAATGGGACGCGTAAAGTGTGATGGGACATGTGTAGTTTAATGTCTTGCGACAAGGATGATGGTTTGTGGGGTGTATCAAGGGGATGCATGCAACATGGAAAAAATAGCCTGACATTAATGAGGACATGAGCCCATACCATACCATGCGTTTTGGTAAGCATCTGGTCTAAGGGGTCGAACCAAAGGAGCGATCTTGAAGTTTGGGGATGGGCCTACAGACGAAATATATGGGCGTTCCTACATATCCCATAAGGATGGGAATCAAGCCGCACATAGTTCTGAAGGGTCCATGTAGTTTAAAGTCATGCGACAAGGATGTTAGAGGATAGAATAATGGGAGGGGAACATGGTGGGACCATTGTAAACCCAGAACCAGTGGGGACCAAATAAGTCTAACTGATACTGTGTGCAATCCTCCAAGTGAACTACACCCAGGGGGTATTCAAAGAGAATAATTTGGGGGATGGACTCTAAGATGAAGATTTTGAGTATTTCTATGTATCCCATGTGAATGGGAATCAATCCATACGTATTTCTCAAAAAAATTGTGCAATTTAATGTCATGTAGCAAGGATGGGTCAATTTAAGGTCATGCGGGACCAGACATAGTTTAACATCCTACGGGGAAACATACAGTTTTATGTCATTCGAGATAGATGCTGAGTAGTTTTACTTCCTTCATCTTGGATGAATCACAAATTTTAACATCATGCGGTAAATATTTCGCAGTTTATGGTCATGTGGGACAGGATAGATCTTAGTTTATGTTTATAGAGCTCAGACCATTTTTCAGTTTATTGTCATGTGGGACAATAAAGTAATTTAATTTCATATAGGACGTAACAATTTAAGGTCATGTAAGATCATGGCTTTCTCGGGAAAATTATTTCTTGAGGAATTTGGCATTGGTGGGAGGAGTTATACGCTCACCATCCATGGTAACTAGGGAGTATGCACCATTGGGGTAAACCTTGTGAATGATTTATGGTCCTTCCCATTTGGGCTCTAATTTGGGTGGTTTCCTACCAGGTATCATTGGCGTTCTCAAGGACAATACCATGTCACCTTTTAAGAAAGATAGTAGGTGAAAATTCTTGTTAAAAGACCTAGTTATCTTGTTCTCATGCATCTTTATATTGTGAAAGTTATAAATCCTATTCTCATCAAGCACTTCCAGTTCAGCCAGACGGATTTTGGCAACCTTGTCTGGTGTCTGTTGATCATAGACCATTGTGCGCAATGAAAGAAACTAAATCTCTATGGTTAGGACTGCCTCGATTCCGTACACCAAGGAATATGAGGTCACCTGAGTGGAATTATGGGTCATTGTCTGATGGGTCCAGAGAGCGTTGGGGAGTTTATCTGGACAACTCTTCTTGTTCTGACCAACCATCTTCTGTAGGATGTTAGATAGGGTTTTTCTGAACACCTCAATCTTCCAATTTTCCTGCGCATGATAGTGGGAGGTATGGTTAGAATAGATGTTTTACTTGGTGTACAACTTCTTCAGTTCAGCCGCCCGGAAGTTGGTGCCATTATAGGTGAGGAAGGCATTAGGGACATTGAATTGTTAGATGATATTGGAGATCACAAAGTCAATGATTGAATGGGAATTGACCTCCTTGAGTGGAACTGCCTCTACCTACTTAGAAAAGAAATCTGTAGTGGTCAGGATGAACCTGAACTAGCGAGATGTTTCCTGTGGATAGGATCCCACGACATCAAGTCCCCATACCACAAAGGGACAAGAGTAATTGGTAGTGTGGAGAGGTTATGGAGGCTGGTGAAAAAAAAATTAGCATGGATTTTTCATGCATGTCACCACAAGGAAAACTAAATACAGTCACAGATTATAGAGGGCCAAAAATACCCCAATATCTGGATCTGGTGAGATAGTTTTGGCCTGGTCTGATGAGCCCCACAAGAACCGGCATTCACCTATTACATGATCTGAGAAATCCCCCCCCCCCCCCCGAATGAAATAGATGAGAACCCCATCAAGCCCGCGTCTATAGAGGATCTGCTATAGACTGGGACCACCCTGGAGTGTCAACTGCAATGCACAGCGTCAGATCTGCTCACGCTCGGCTTGATCGTCCGGGAGATTTTTGTGCTAGAGATACTCGATAAAGGGGGTCCTCTAGTTGGGAGTTACTTATAGCACTGCGGAAGGGGGGCTTGGGGGTTATAATGTGGAGGCACCGGCAATAATTTGTCTTACCTAGGGGCCATCATTGTCATCCATATCGACAAGAGCGATGAATCTCCGGTGTGCCACTTGAATAATAAAATCCTCCTAGTCAGGTTCTACAATATATGTAGCCAAGATGGTAAAGGCGTCGGCTCGTCTGTTCTACAAATGAGGAACATGAGTAACCTCCAGCCATGATGGGACCTAGTCCATCAATTGGAAGGTATGTTACAACAGTGGTACGAGCTCTGGCTTCCTAACGACGTAGTCACTTTTTATCTGCTTCATGACCATTAAGGAGTCCCCCTTCACAAGAAAATGGGGAACGTCAATATCAAGGGCCATATCGAGACCAGTGATGAGAATCTGGTACTCTGCCTCATTGTTGGCACAACCTTCTGACAATAGGAATAAATATAGCAGGACATCCAGTTCTTACATGATGAAGATGATACCTAGGACCACCCTGTTGAGTCTAGGATCCTTGAGTCTTCTACCGATAGGACTTCTAGAAGCACCATCAAAGTGAATTTTCCAACATAGAATGACTTGGTCCACTGAGAGAATTGCCTCATCAAAAATATCAAGATCCATAGACTAGTCTAATAAGGCTGGATAGGTGGCAAGAAAGTCTTCCAATGCCTTCCCCTTAATGGGCTTCTGGGGGAAAATCTAATGTCGAACTATTGGAGGATCACTGCCCACCGAGCTAGAAGTCCTGTCAATATAGGGTAGTTCAGAATGTACTTCAGCGGATCCACTCAGGACACTATTTGTATCTCGTGATGCTATAAGTAGTGTCACAATTTCTACATTGTGAATACCAACGTGAGGTAGCTCTTCTCGATAGAGGAATATCTAGTCTTTATATCAAGGAGCATGTGGCTGAGATAGTATAGACTATTCTTTGTCTCTTCATTGTTCTTCTGAGCGATAAGGGCACCAAGATATCATTTGAGATCGGTCCCATAAAGGACCATAGGCTTTCCATAAATAGGTGGCATCAGGACTAGAGGTTTTAATAGGTAATTCTTGAGTTCCTCAAAATCATTCTGACACTCTTCATCCCACTGATAAACCGCACCTTTCTTCTTGATCTAGGAAAAGGGATTAAACTTTATAGCCATATTATCGATGAATCGGTGTATATAGGCTAAGTGGCCCTGAAATCCTCGAAGATCTCGGATGTTTCTCAAGGGAGGCATCTAGATAATTTCCTTGATCTTCTCTGAGTCGA
Source organism: Viscum album (assembly GCA_963277665.1). Taxonomy (NCBI): domain Eukaryota; kingdom Viridiplantae; phylum Streptophyta; class Magnoliopsida; order Santalales; family Viscaceae; genus Viscum; species Viscum album. The sequence continues at coordinate 1,073,564,948 of OY728134.1, forward strand.
TATTGATGCCCCTTTATTTGACAAAGAATCCAAGAAACTTTCCATAAGTGACACCGAAGGGGCACTTTAAAGGTTTCATATTCAGATGGCAGGATCGGAGGAATCCAAAAAAATTCTCATGATCTTTTAGATGGTCCTGGTGCTGGCGATATTTGACCACCATATCATCCACGTAGCATTCTACCAATGTCCCTAGTATCAACTTAAATACATGATTCATGGCATGCTGATAAGTGGAACTTGTATTCCTTATATCGAAGGGCATTACCTCGTAATGAAAAGTACCTTTTAGTGCCCTGAAGGTCGTAGACTCTTCATCCACAAGGGTCATTCAGATTTGGTTATACCCGGAATACCCATCCATGAAGAAGAGGGCCTAGAACCCCGTGGTGGCATCAATCAATATCTCTAACACGGGAAGGGGAAAATCATCCTTTGGACAGTAATGATTGAGATCTCAGAAGTTGATGAAAACTCTGATCTATATATTCTTCTTCCTGATGGGCACAATGTTGACCAACCATCTGGGGTACTAGACCTCTTTGACAAAGTTGGATCTAGTGAACTATTCAACCTTATCCTCAACCATGGAATCTTGAGAAGGGTTCATCTTTTTGGGAGGATGTTTGAACCCGTGGTGATTCGCTGGAAGACTGAGGCGGTGGATGGAGACCTGAGGATGTAGTCATAGAATCTCATTATAACACTAGGAAAACACATCATGGTGATGCTTCAAGAATTACACATATCACTATTGGTCTTCGACAAATATAGGCTCTCTAATCAATGTGGGTTTCAGATCTGTATCACTACCAAGATTCACCTATACCAATTCATCGATCGTGGTGGAAACACCCTCCTTGATGGCGGTAGGATCATCTTCTAGATATTCTTCTTCATTATTAGAGGAGTGATCCTCAGCAGAAGGTGATTATTCTGAGTCAACACATCCCAATGGGCCACTGGTTCCCCCTTGAGCGGTGGTGGACACTGCATCAGGGGACTCATGTGCTACTGAAATCATAGCGATGAAAGTTTTCAACCTGATCCCATCTGGCCTTCGGCCTAAGGGGCCATGCTTAATGATATCATATAAATAGTATTGTTTCAGCTTGAGCTAGTTTATCATGACCTGGAGATATAAGAAAGTATATCGTATTCTCGTCGCCATGGGGTGGACATCCCAATACCTTATGGGAGTAGGGGGTTTTGGGATCACCCGAGACTAATTTGTATAGGAATAATAGGTGATCTTATGGAGTCACTTAGACTTGGAAATGTGATTCCCCGTAGTTCCATAGGTGAAAAAACATTTCCCCAAATCCATATTTGTGGCCTCCAATCAGTGGATCGGGAATATGTAGGCATCATCTAGGGCCATCCACAGGTCGGTCACAACCGTAGCGGGTTCAACCTCAATATAATGGATCTTCTTGTCTTTGCTCTTGTAATAGTAGGCATCTAGGTAGCAGGCTTCACAAGAGGAAAATGGAGATTTTTCACCTTGTATTACGCCTACTCCACCATTAAGAGAGTACTTCAGGAATTGGTGATATGAAGAGGGGACTGCCGCGTGTAGGTGGAGCCATGGCCTACCCATCAATGCATTGTAGGTGGTGTCCTGCGAGACAACCATGAACTCAGTTCTAGCTACCAGACCACTAAATTGTGTTTTTAGGTGGATCTTATCAATCATTTTTTGTTCTTTCCTATCGTAACCATGAATTTTTAGGTCATAGGGACTCATATCATCCTCAGACATCCCCATTTTTCGGAGCATCTGGGTCGGGATACGGTTGATCCTAGAGCCTGTGTTAACAAGAAAGCGACGAACCTCCATTCCATTGAAGTCACCATTGATGTACAGTGGTAGTATGTGGACCTATATAGGAGAGACTTTATCTTCTCCAGAGAAAGAAAAAATGTCCAGACATTCTGCATGCTCGGCTATCTCAGAATGGAAGGCTTCCACAGCTGCTACCTCCATTTCAAACTAGAGGTGGCTTCTTAAAGCCTCGGAAAGGGATTCGCACATATCCTTTGATAGGAAAAGATCCTCGAGGACAGATATCCTCGCAAGGATACTGTCCAGATTATTAAGAACATCATACTTCCACGCCAAGTGTGAACTTCTGTTGATAGGAGGTCGTCATGTGGCAGGAGGTATGGTGGGCCCTTCTGGCTGGACCAATGACCGATTGGTGCTGGGAATATCCCACTGCTCACTAGTCAAAACTCATGGATCAACCACTGGATGATGGATAGATGGGTGAGGTTGGTCCGTAACAGGATGTGGTTGGTCATGGAACAGTCGGGGTGACTCCACCTGATCGAGTAACACAAATGGTGGTGAATGTAAACCTGGTGAAATCAGATGAGAATATTGTGTGAGTTGAGCTCTACACTAGGTCTGTTGTCTGGTTTTGGTGGCATATATAGCCTGGATGGAAGTTCTAACTGAGGCATTCTGACGACTCACATAACCATGGCTTCGTTGATGTTGGAGAAGGCTAGGGATATTGGGAGGATTCGTCTGGCATTCCTCATCATCAGGCATCATGTTGGGGTTTACCAGCTCCACGGTGTTAACCGAAATGCACCCTTAGTCATCACATGAAGAATTTTCCACCACTAGAAGAATCCTGGGGGTAATCTCCATCTCTAGAGTCATGAATTTTCTGATCATACGGGATAACGATGGCATCATTTGGGGGATTTTTATCCCTTTGCATCATCAATTATTGCTCTTCTGGGAAGAGGGAGGCTCAGAGGTTGATGTATAAGCAGTATCTGCAGATGGCATAGTGGATTCTGAAGGCTGGGGTCGATTAATATGTGCACATATAATTCCATGGGCATGAGAAAATACCTTACGATCCATCTAGTTGTCATACTTTTGGGACATGTGGTTAGGAACCTGTTGCCACTCACCTCCACTGTCACTGTCATTGTTGGGCTATATGGACACACATGCCACATGTGACAGTGCAAGACCCAACCTGACTATGTTTTTATCAACCTAGTCTTGAATCCAATCTTTAAACACATAGCATTATTTAAGGGTGTTCCCCAGGATCTGGTGATAGGGGAAGTAATTAGGGCGGTTCGTGAGATCCGCCTCTTCGGGCCTCCTGCATTTCGGCAACCGCAGGAGTCCCTATTCCAAGGTGCTTCATAAATAACTAGGGACCTAAGCCTCATTGAATGAGTAGGTATGGTTTATTCTATCTGGGAAGGGGGCTTTGGGATCCTGGCCTTGATGAGGGGCTAGAGGATCCTGTCAAGGAGGAAGAACCTAGTTATCTCACCTGGGTGGAGGTGGCGCGTTACACGGGGGCGTCTGTCGATTCTGAGGCAAACACTACTGGGCAGGAGGCTGTGCCTGGGGTGGCGGGCCTCTATGAGTCTATAGAGGTGGTTCTAATGGTAATAACTCCAGTTTCTTGGGGGCCTCTATTTGGGCCACTACGGTGGGATCGGCCTTGGAAACCCTTCTTTTGGGAACTATAGGAGGCAATGGATGTGCCTATTTGTCATGTTGTAAGGCTTCCTCTAAGTTTTGGTCCTTATTAGAGAAATCTTGGAATCCCCCAGGGTAATTCTATTTGATTAAATAGGGGAATAGTTCGGTCTTGACATTCCCCTCACAAATTTTCAGCGTCTGTTTTTGAGTCAGTGACATATCGAGGGAGTAGGTGATACATTTCCATTAAGAGAAAAAGTATGTGACATGCTCGTCAGGCCTCTGATTTCACTTTAAGAGGTCTTCAATAATCTTCTTCTAGGTGGTAGATCAGAACTGGTAAAGAAATTGCCTATGAAGATCTTCCTAGTTGGCTACTGACCCAATGGGTAGCTGGCTGTACCAGACAGACATATTCTCTTCCAATGTTTGTATGAAACACTGGAGTTTCACAGCCTCTTGTTATGCTAAAGTTTACAGAATTGGTCCACACCTTGAGATGAAGTGTTTTAGATGCTTCAGTGGATTGCTTGTCCCATTAAAGGGGGGAAAGGTGGTGTTTCCAAAACCTGGTGGTAATGGCATATCATCCACCCATGTCGTATAGGGCTTACCATCAGGCAGAATTTCCACCTATCGAGTTTCCAATGCCTCGAGGCGAGCAATAAGTGCTGCCATTGGATCATCTGGGTGAGTATTCTTGTCTTGATGTTGGTACCTAACCACTAGTGTGTTGGAAGGTTCTTAAACATGATAAGAAGGCCCAGCAGCTCATGGAGCGGCTGATGGGATGACCTACGGAGCATCTGGGGGAACCTGAGCTGGGTTCTAAAGATCATCGCGCTGCTCAGGAGGATTTGGGGAGATATATCATGCCCTATTTCTATAAACTCCATCCTCTATTCTTTCTATGTGGGAATTATGGTTGGGGTCACCTGGAGGAAACTCGTTGGGGGAAGTTGTATCTTCCCCTACTACCCTGGTCAAGAATCAGCGTAGTCTGGTTGGTTCTTTGTAGCATGTTCAACAAGGAGGTAATCGACCATATTCTTATGCTCTGCGAGTTGTTGCCACAACATAGCCTTTTTGGGATCATCTTCCATCTTCTGTGCTGAGCCAGACAATTCAGAGGGTTTGATGGCCCCAATATTTTCTTTGCCCTTATTGGGATTCCGGTCGAGGGCCAATGACTCGGTAGGTACAGGAAGACCCTATAAATTTATTTTTTGGAGAGTGATCATTCATAATGGATTCAATAGGTGTGGCACTACCTTGGAGGGTAAGTCCTCATCAATGAGCTCTAGCTCGTTCCCTCCTTATTCTAGGTTGGCCATATTAACCACGACCCTTCCTGAAGGAATATCCTCAATATCGCCTGGTAAGTCGGGCTACCGCTAGATAGAACTGAAATGGAGGGAATCATACATCCCCCAAACATGGATCTTCATGTGAGGTGAAGCCTCCTTAATAATCCTATGGAGCACTTTAAAGATCTGGACACATCATTCCTGGAGGTTTTGATGGCGACCGGGTGACTCGGGGCGCTAGGCCACAGGGAGTGCGGCCAAGTCAACTATACGAAACTATTTTCCAATGTCTTAAAAGTGTTTCTGACTCTTGGGGTAAGTCACTCACTGATAATGGAGATGGAAGTGTGTCTCCCAGAGGTTTTGGTGAAAACACCCAACTTCCTCCTCGGTAAGTGATTCTGGCGCACTGAAGTTTGCAGTTACAACCAGCCAGAATATCTCTGGGAAATGGTTCTCTTAGAGGATGTCCCACAAGATTCTTGGTTCAGACTTAGGTTCTGGACCTTGGTTTCCCCATTCATCAACTAGGGGCAGCTGAGGAACTGATAGCGGCACTAAGGCAGACCGTTGAGATGGTACACTGGCTGATGGAGTGTACGGTGAATGGGCTGACAAGCCACTACATCTTGGGTTGTCCTCTGAAGAATGTAGTGACTTAGCCACCACATCCTAATAAGACGGGTTGGCGACCACAGTTTCCAGCATAGGGGTTGTGTTTTCTGGTGGTGGACCATGCTGATGCTCTTCCTTAATTAGTCCATATAATAACTCTTCATGATCTTTGGTTGAGGTAGAGAGTGCTCCTGGTGATGATAGGGGGGATTTCACATCCAAGCCCTGGAAAGAGGCCAAATTTTCCTCCTCTTAGATGTATCTCCAAATGGAGGAGGGGATCTGGTGGACCTATGATTTTGGAAGGATGAGGCTAATATGCCTCATTCCTGCCCCGGCCCTAGACCCAGAGGGTAGTGAGGGTTTAATTTCCGAATCGCATTCCACCTCAGAATTTGAGAATCAGACGGGATTAATAACAGTATGAAACGTCTTAGTATTCTTCTTATGGCATTGATGACCTGCCCTCATAATCCAGGATAGATCTTCAAGATAGGGTAGGTTCCTGGCATGAGGATGCCCTTCAGACAAACTGGTGGTGGTGCGGAGAGGACCTTCGCCTGGGTAAGTTGGGGTGTGAGGAGCACCTGGAAAAATTTTAAAGGGAACATGGGGAGGACCTTTATGTCCACTGGCTAACACATGGAGGGAATATCCATGGGAAGTGATGGAGTGGGTAGGAGCTTCACTAGAACAAGGAGTATAATGGGAAATATCTCCACGCTTATTCCCCCTAGCAATGACGGTACGAGGAGGATATTTGTTCTGGTGAAAGTACACACAGGTAAAACCTCCATTTTGGGTGCCAATGAAGAGCATAAGACCTATGCTTCTTTGGTCACCTGAATGGGGAGGATCTTCACATCAGCGACCTATAACAGGAGGAAAGGCTTCATACCTGAGGTCACAGGTACGAGGGAATCATTCATGCTAGATGTCAATGCGGCGGGGAGTACCTTTCCTCAGATTAATGGTGGCATGGGAAGGAACTCCATGCTAATCTTGGGATTGGGATGGACCTGCGCTCTCATTAGTGGTGGCATAGGGAGGACCTCCATGTTGGATGTCGATGTAGCGGGTTGGACTGCAACGGATGCCACCTATGTCGGTGACCAAGAGTGTCATCCCAACCTACCCATGGGGCGGTTGGGGCCTCAATCTAGGCCGAGCATACAAATTCCCCTTCTCAGTCTGAATAGGAGATTGACAATATGTTTTGGCAGTGTCATGGGCCACGGGAGTCGTTGATGATGACACCCCTCGATAGGAATCCTCCTCATCCTACGCACGATGCTGGCATCAGGTTAACTGGGTTGGGGCTAGTGGAGTAGGTGTATAACTCACATGTTCCTCAGCCGGTGGGACCAGGTGGTGGCGCTGACACAGCCTAGTGTGAGCCCTCCTTGGTGGTCCCCAGGATGGGATTACAGCTGGGCTGACCCAGACTTCCTTCACCTCATTGGCATAGTGGAGGGAGTCATCAAGTCATTCTAGGGAGAGGTTGCTGAAATGATTGTAGGTCGGAGTGGGGAGAAGTGGATCCCTACGTAGCCCTTGGGGGGCAATAAGGCATAGAATCCCCGAGGTCTTGTCAAGCCATATTCGGGTTGGTAAAATCCCCTCCTCCTCGTATCATCAAACAAGGTCATTAATCACCCTTATCTAAATGATTTTAGATGGAGAGATGGGGCGTGGTCTCACAAAATCCATGGATTTGGAGGATTCCGTGTAAGAGAGGAGGCCATGCATGATTGTTGCATTGATGTTGCCCCTACCCCTGCATCGGTGGGTGGGCATTGATCAGTTTCTTATCATAGCATCTTGGGTCCTACAAAGTAGGGAGTTTTAACCATTAGTGCTAAGAGAAGGAATGTGATGTTCATTGATTGAGTGTCATTACATCTTCTATGGTGGGTAAGAAGGATCCATACTGACAACATCGCAGACCGGGATGTCCAATATTCAACTGCCCCAATTTATAGTGAGTTTCACGCCAGGACTACTATTTTCTTGGCAGAACCTGGTGCCGGATACATGGATCCGGTGACATGCTAATCTACTGATGTCTCAAATGCTACTAATCTCCATATTGAGGAGAAGAATTTCACATCAGGTTCAGCATTTCTGTTTCTGATGCTTTCTTCAGGACTTGCATCTGTCTGTGGAGGACACGCTGATTTTTTTCCCGCATTAATGATTTCCAAAGGCGAGCAGCATCCATCTCTTACTCAGGGATGTTTTCTCCTTGATCGAAACAGGATGATGGGATGTCAGTTCCTCCTTCTGTGGATTCTTCCTCAGAGCTCATTGCCTAATCCGAGTCTCCCTTAAAGACTAAGACACTGTTCATGAAACACTTTCCAGTGCCATGTCTTCATGGATTCCATTTAATTACACTACTTATGTCAGGATATTCCAAGGGCTCAATTCAGGGTAGAAACCTCCGATGAGGGGAGTAGTCATGTTGGACATTGTTGGCATGTCTGGACACTAGAACACTGGTGCTTCTGGGTTTCTTCCCATTATAATAGGGCCTCTCAAGGGTGTGGAAGCCTGAGTAATCCCATGTTGAGTGTGGGGAATTATATTCCATGGGAATGTCTCTGAGGTTTTCTTCAGCATCCCATGTTTAACACAGGGTATTCCACAAGTTTAACATCTAGTGGAGACAAATCAGACTGATCAGAACATTTATGGAAGTGGATCATATGGGTGTATCCCTAAGAGGGAGTGCCTGAAGGGTTTACTGGATGAGTGGATCAGAACACCCAATGAAGGCAAATCCGAGGATGCTTGGGTCTAGCCAATGGGGACACCAGAATTTTACATTAGCTAGGATTGAACCTCATGGAGGTTTCCTATATACTTTGTCTGGGAGACAGGGATCAAAACCCACGTAGTTTGAAGGGGGTGAATTGGGGTGTGCATAGGGGATAGTATCCTGATGATGTGTTTTTGTTGGTACTTACGCATGTTTAGCGGCCCAGGTACTATTGGGAGCAATGAGGGGGTGCATGACATAATCTCATCGAGATGTGGTGGCATGGAAAAGAATCTGGATGGATATGTATGGTTGAGATAAGTGGATGGAAAATGATATGGAACCTACGTGAGGATGATGGTGATGTTGGGATTGAGCCTCGAAGAGACTTCGTACGTATTTATGTTGGTAGGGAATCAAAGTCCACATAGTTCAGTGGGGCGATGGAACACCTGAGGAGGCAGCCCATGAGAATGGATGCATGGATGGGACTCAGAGGAAGTGGAACCTCCAGGTTGGGGCATGACCTTCTCGAAACACAAAGGCTCAAGGTAGAGACCAGGTTGATACATGGATAATGGGATTGAACCTAAGGGAGGCTTTCTATATATCCTCGTTTTAGGGAATAAAATTCCACGTAGTTCAAGATGGGTCATAAAATCAGGGTGTGCATAGAGGAAAGTGACCCGATGACATGATGGGGGTTACGTGTGGTTAGCATCCCAAGAGTTGGTCTGATGCCCAAGGAGACCAGATATGTGGGTCCCAATAAAGGGGACTACAAAATCTTACCGTTGATTGTGGACTACAATGTATTACCACTGGTTGGGAACTACAACGGCTTACCGTTGGTTGGGGTATCCAATGGCTTACTGCTGGTTGGGGAAGGCAATGTCTTACCATTGGTTGGGGTCTTCAATGGCTTACCATTGGTTGGGGAAGGCAACAACTTACCGCTGGTTGGGGTTGAACCACATGGAGTCTTCCTACGTACCCTGCCTAGGAGACAAGGATGAAATCCCACATAGTTCGAAAGCATATAGTTTAACATCATGCGGGATAGAAAGGGGGTGTACAGTTTAACATCATGCAGGATGGGAGTGAACCGACGGGAAAGGGTCGGGACAAGTAGGTGTTGGGATTGAACCTCGGGGAGGATTCCTACATACCTTTCTCAGAAAGGGAAAGGATCAAAGTCCACATAGTTCCGGATAGTGAATACAATTTAACATTATGCGGGATAAAGTTGGACCAACGTGAAATGGTCGGGACAAGTAAGTGTTGGGATTGAACCTTGGGGAGGCTTCCTATGTACCTTGCTTGAAAAGGTAAAGGATTAAAGTCCATGTAGTTTGGGATAGTGAAAACATTTTAACATCATACAAGATGAAGTTGAAACGACATGAAGGGGTCAGGACCAAGTAGATGTTGGGCTTGAACCTTAGGGAGGCTTCCTACATACCTTTCTCGGAAAGGGAAATGATAAAAGTATACACAGTTCAAGATTGTGTCTTGGGAATTACTCTAGGGAAGCCCAGGAAGGATTCCATGGTCAATGATTACTCTAAGACCATGTGATTCATGATCAGTGTGAAAAAAAAAGAGGTAGCAAAGACCTAATGATCACATCATGAAATGTGCATATGCAAGAAGTAAAGTAGGGATTACATGTGGTTTGTGGACTAAAGAGGAAACAAGGGCCTATATGTGGTTAGCAGTATAGGAAAATGGAGATCAGGACTTACTCCAGGATTGAGACCCGACAGCGACAAATCCCAGAGGGAGATGGAGATCGTGACTTACTCCAGGATGGAGGCTCGATGGTGACAAATCCCAGAGGGATAGGGATGGGGTAACGAAGGTCCAAATTCACATCCATCCTCTAATATTTGTAAAATAATAAGAGAGGAGGAGCAGGTATGCTACCTCCTGTAATAAAGGCTAGGGGATTACACTGAGATGGTTTCTCTTCCCTGTGGACAGACGCTGCTCCAGCAAAGATGATCTCATTCCATGTGAGGAAGATCTAACTCCTATAGAGACGAGCGAGCATGGAGAATGTCTGAGAGGGGTCACCCCATGTATATAGCATGGGGAGAGGCTTTATCTTAACGTCATGTACTAAGGATGATAGTTCTTGGTATTTTAATATCATGCAGCTCGGATGAGGCGGGTTTACTCTGCACCACTAGGACTTACATGACTGATACCTACCCACCCTTAGGGAAGGGAAGGCATCAGCAATGTCGTTGCGATGGGGTGTTGTGGAATGATCCATTGAGGGGTTCATGTTAGCGTGGCTATATGAAGAAGAAATAGTTATTAGCATGCCTATGTGAAGAAGCATGAGGCTAAGAAATGTAACATTAATAACCACCCAAAAGATCTTGAAGTCACTTCGTACAAACCTGGAGGTTCGTACGAGAGAAGAATGTGCACGATAGGGGCATCGCGCATAAGAGGGGTTTAGAAATGGTGCCTTAGGGTGAGGACGAAACATGGAACCATGAGGATGGGGTGTGCGCAAGATGAAAGGTTGCATGCAAGATGGGACAGTTACGTGAAAAACGAATAGGTGTGCACAAGATAGTTCTTATGCAAGTAGAAACTTGTATTCAAGAGGGATATTTTGCGTGAAAATGCCTTATGATAAAATGAAATGGGCGAGGATCAATCTCAAGTGGTCCCACCCAAAGGAGGATCCCTAGGAGACCTGTCGTGCAAGATCCAATACCTTGATGCCATGGTTTTTCACTCGGTCATGGAAGAGGTGTATTTCACACAGTAGAGCATTGATTTATCTTCTTTAACCATTTTTCAAAGGTCAGGGTTACACTTTTATTTATAGCCGAAAACTTCGGTGGCGGTGCATAAGAGGAGCGGCACGAAAAAGGCCATTTGACATCTCATTGGGTGTATAAGGGTTTTTGCACTGTAGGGAATCTTGAGAACCCACCATTCTTCCTTTTCTCTAGTGCCTTGGAAGGTTTTCAGATGGTCTCTGCACAAAAATTCCTTTGACGTCACATTGGGCACGCAAGGGTTTTCGCATCGTAGGGAATCTTGCACGCACCCCTTAATTCTTGTGTGAAACTCCCTCCAGCGTCATGGAATAATCTGTTCATTATCAACCTACTTTTGATTTCATTAAAAGTTCCCCCACATGGCCTGATTCGAAATTCAGCGTCAAAAATATCTCAATGTGATCTCATGATGCACAACTTCAAAAACCACCATTATTAGTGCTAGAAAATGGATTTTTCAGCACTAAAAAATGTTTACATGTTGAGAGCATTTAAAAGCATGAATCCTTTATCGGTGCTTTTGTTATCACTAATAAATTCCATATAACCTACTACAAATTTATATCCCTATAAAAACCTTATATTAGAACACTAGATTAGAAACATAACTATACTGGAATACAAATATTACAAAAAACCATATTGGGATACAAATATTATAGAAAACCATATTGGAATACAAATATTACATTGCACCTCATTTTAATTCATAATTTACATAAAAAATATTTACATTGATGTGATATTTACAATTAATAAAAAATAAAACCCAATATATAAAAACAAAATTCTTATAGAAGGAAAATTATGTAGAAAATATTATCCCTACAATCAAACCAATGATTATTTTAGTAACAATATATAAAAAAAATAATGTTATATAATCAATATATGAAAAATTATATTATTAATTACTAAATATATTAATGTTATTATCAATTATACTATTAATTATATTATTAATGATTATATTGTTAATTATATTTTAATTTTTTATTTTTTATTATAGTATTAATAAATAATTATATTATGAATTATTAATTACATTGTTAATTGAGAATCTATATAAATTATATTGTTAATTTACTGAATATATTAATTATATTATCAGGTATTAATTTCCTTAATTATTTAAATAGTTGTTAATAATTATATCATTAAACAAAAATGACCCTTATATTGAAAACACATGCTTTGAGTCATACGGGTCATATCATGTGTCAGATTGACATGCGGTTGATTCCTACACATCAAAAATAAATTATGTATAATTTTTATAAAGATCCAATACAATCTAATCTTGTTTACTCAATTTTTTCAACGTGATGCGTTTTCTAAACTAGAATGACATTTTTATATTGAAAACATGAACTCTTAGTCATGTCGGGCACATCATATGTCCAATTGATGTGTGGTAAACTCCTACATCTTACAAATAAATTATGGATCATTTCCCTAAAGTTAAAAAATAATTTCATCATGTTTTATCAATTTGGATATGTGAACTGTGTTTTTAACTAAAATGACACATTTATATTAAAAACATACACTTTGAGTCATACCGCCCACATCATGTGTTGGATCAATGTGTAATTGATTCCTATAAATTAAAAAGGAATTATGGATCATTTTTATAAAGTTTAAAAACAATATGATCTTGTTTTCTTGGTTTTGGGAATGTGACACACATTTTAAACTAAATTGACACTTTTATATTGAAAACATGCACTTTGATCCATACCAACCACATCATGTTTCAGATTGACATGCGATCAATTATTATATATCACAAATGATTATGGATTTTTTTTCTAAATTTTGAAAACAATATAATACTATTTTTATGGTTTTGTCTATGTGACTTTCATTTTAAACTAAAATGATACTTTAATATTGAAAACATGCACTTTGAGTCATATTAGCTACATCATTTGTTAGATTGATTTTTGGTCGATTATTATATGACAAAAATGAATTATGGATCATTTTACTAAATTTTTAAAATAATCTGAAATCATTTTCTCAATTTTGACAATGTGGTGTGTGTTTTAAACTAAAATGACACTTTTATATTGAACACACACACTTAGAGTCATATGGGCCAAAAAATGTGTAAAATTGATGTGCTTCGATTCCTATAAATTACACATTAAGTATGGATTTTTTTTACTAAATTTTACAGATAATCTGAGCTCTTTTTCTTGGTTTTAGATATGTGATGTGCGTTTTAGACTAAAATGACACTTTAAATGTGAAAACATGTACTTTGAGTCATACTAGACACATTTTGTGTCAAATTGATGTGATGGAGATTACTATATGACACAAATGAATTATAGATCATTTTACTAAAGTTAAAAAACAATCTAAACTTATTTTATCAGTTTTTAAAACATGATGTATGTTTTAAATTAAAATGAAACTTTTATATTGAAAACACATAATTTGAGTCATACTGGCCACATCATATATTAGATTGATGTGAGGTAAATTTATACATATAAAAAATGAATTATGGATCATTTTCCTATAGTTTTAAAATAACCAGAGCATGTTTTATCATTTTTGGCTATGTGATTTGTGTTTTAAACTAAAATAACACTTATATTGAAAACACACACTTTAAGCCATACTGGCTACATAATGTGCCAGATTAATGTTTGGTCAATTCCCACTTATCACGCATGAATTATGGATCATTTTTATAAATTTTGAAGACACTAAAATTTCATTTTAGTGGTTTTGAAAATGTGACATAAATTTTAAACTAAAATGAAACTTTTATATTAAAAATAAGCACTTTGAGTCATTCAAGCCACATCATGTGTCGGATTTATGTTCAGTAAAATAATACACTTCAAAAATAAATTATGTATCATTTTATTAAAGTTTAAAAATTACCCAAGATCTTTATATTGTTTTTGTCCATGTTACATGCGTTTTAAACTAAAATGATGCTTTTATGTTCAAAATGAACACTTTGATTCATACCGCCCACATCATATGTTGGATTGATGTGAGGTAAATTCCTACATGTAACACATGAATTATGGATCATTTTACTAAATTTTGAAAACAATATGAACTCTTTTTCTTATTTTTTGTAAATGTGACACACATTTTAAACTAAAATGAAACTTTTATAGTGAAAGCACAAACTTTGAGTCATACAAAGCACATCATGTTTTGGGTTGACATGCGGTCAATTCCTATAAATCAAAAATTAATTATAGATTTTTTTCCTAATGTATTAAAAAAAATATGTTCTCATTTTATTGGTTTTGGAAAAGTGATGCATGTTTTAAACTAAAATAACACTTTTATATTGAAATCATTCACTTTGATTCATACCGACCACATCATGCGTAGGATTGATATGAGATCAATTCCTAAAAATAAAAATGAATTTTGGATCATTATTCAAAAAAAATTAACAAATAAATGCATGTTTGGTTGGTTTTGGATATGAGATGTGTTTTTTAAACTAAAATGACACTTTTATATTAAAAACACGCACCTTCAGTCATACTGGACACATCATGTATCATATTGATTTGCGATCAATTCCTACATATCAAAAATGAATTATGGATCATTTTAATAAATTTTAAAAACAATATAATCTCATTTTTTTCATTTTTTTTATATGTGACACATGTTTTAAACTAAAATGACACTTTTATATTAAAAACATGCACTTTGAGTCACATTGACCACATTGTGTGTCGGATTGATGTGCGGTATATTCCTACACATCACACATGAATTATGGATAATTTTCCTAATTTTTTAAAACAATACAATATTTTTTATCATTTTTAACAATGTAAAACATGTTTTAAACTAAAATTACACTTTTATATTGAAAAAATACACTTTGAGTCATACTAGGCATAGTGTGTGTCGGGATGATTTGCAATTGATTCTTACATGTCACAAATGAATTATGGATCATTTTTCTAAATTTTGAAAATAATACATCTCATTTTCTTGGTTTTGAAAATGTGGCATGAGTTTGAAACTAAAATGACACTTTTATATTAAAAACATGCACTTTGAGTTATACTAGCCACATCATGTGTCAAATTGATGTGTAATCAGTTACTACACATCACAAGTGAATTATGGATCATTTACCTAAAGTTTGAAAATAATACAAGCTATTTTTATTAGTTAAAGTTATGTGATGCATGTTTTAAACTAAATTTCCTTATATAAATCAACCAGCATCTCAAAAATTTCAACATCCAACCCCGATTCAACTTCTTTCAAAGTTAATTCCTTGTTTATATTTTTTAAATTAATTTGGGATGTGGGTGATACATCTCTATTAGTATTTATAGTATCATTAATTTTCATGTATTTGGTTGAAACAAACATGATATTAAAGGAATCCATCTTGCTTCTTCATCGTAGAGGTGGAGGTGAGTATAATAGGGCCCAGACCATTTTTATAAACTCGTCAAAAGACAGTAAGACAAAACATAATGTATTTTTTATTCATGCATAAAAATGGTGGAAATTTATAATTTACCAACATAACTAGGAATGTATTGTGAGTACTAATTTATACACTAAAATGATTTATTCTATCTGTAGATAACATAAGATAGAGGTTTATCAGCTTGTTTCTAAATTCAGGATACTCATAAAGATTTGTCTACCACTGAGGAGAGTCTGTTGGGTGACATGGTTTCCCATATTCAATTATTGTATTTCTGTTCCATGTAAATTTTCTAGCAGTTTACTAACATCTATACATTCATCTAAACATTTTAATGATAGTAAATCACTAAAAAACTTTTAAAGGACATGATTTATCTTTATTGTATTGATAGGGAATCTTTTAAGTGATTCATGGTCCTTGTGAAACAATATACAATCATTTACATAGACATAAATTTTTTAATAGATCATACCCATTGAATGTAACATTAATTTATTGTTATATATTCAATAAGGAAGCTCATTTTTTTCTATTAGCATATCATTTAGGATACCAAGTGGTTCTGTAAAGCTGTTGTTTCTCCATTATCTTCCATCATTAAAATTATATAACTTTAATACATTTGAAAATATTATATATTTATTGCAACTAATATACAATGGCCTCTTTACTTATCTATTTAATTTCTCAAAATTTTTAAAATTACGAAGGTCATATTCAATTGTTATTTTTATTTATTCCATACAATCTTTATCATAAATTACACTACAATTCATATAAAATGATCCATAAATAACAGTATCATCCCAATTAATATATACATTCATTTTTACCATGTTTATTCCAATGTTTATATATTTGATCTATTCCTTGAAAAATAAAATGTTCTTTTAACTATTATAGATAAATTCATCTTGAATAGAAATAATGTAAACATGGACAAAGGATTTGAGAAGAGTCGTATGCATGTTCTATTGCAAACTTGATGAACTCTTTAACTCCATCCTCATACTCCTTTGTCGTATGATTAACATCCATCCATTTTTTATTCATATTCATCCTATTAGGTTCAATAATATTCATTTTTTACAAAAAAGATAAATAAATACACATAAGGTGTGCATATAATGTACATATACATTTATATGTAAACAAAGTTTTATAATTTGAATGTAAATATTTAATTTTGTATATGTATATGTCAAAAAATACTTGTGGGTAAATATATAAAGCCTATATTTTAAAGAAATGCAGAATATTCATAATCAAAGGGTAATGTTATAAATACTTCTTATAAATTTGATTATTTTTCTAATAAAAAGTCATACTCACTTTGGAAACTCAAAGAAACAATGAAAAAAATAGTTATAATGGAAAAAAGGATATAATTTTTTATCTATCTATGTCTAGATAAACCTATGATAACATAAACATGGGAGAGCTCAAGTGAAATATTCAAATATATTTTATGTACTTTCATATTATTAATTTTTGGAATGTTTAAATTTAGTTGAATAATTATTTTTGGTTTTTCCTTTATTTCTAGATAGTTTAACTGATTTTTTCTCTTCCATTAATTTGTTTGAATATTTTTCATTGAAAGGTTATTTAATTTTGAATTCTGTTTTGAAAATTTAAAACTGAATAAGTATAATTTCAATTATTTACAAATTAATTATATTTCTCGATAGTCAATTGAGGTTATGAGAATAGTTATCATTCCATTGAACTCTTCTTATTGGTGATCATTGATTACTTAATAAATAATAAAAACAATATATAGAATTATCATTATGATTATGGTAAAGAGTCTCTTTTATTTTAACCATGTCAGTGCTTAGTTCGTAATTATGGATTAAGTACTAAAAATAAATTATTGAAAGAAATCATTTGGACAATTGATAAGAGTAACATCATATCTTGAACATGTTTAATTTCACTACTCTAAATCTAGTTATTACTTTCCTAAAAAGATTAATTTTTCCCTTTTCAACTCTCTGTTACTCTTTTACTTGTTTTTTATTCCTTAAAACCCACTATTTTCACACTAATTTTCCAATAAAAACACTATTTGGAATTGTTTCATAAAAGTATTTTAAATAAATCTAATGCTATTTATTTTCAATACATTAACATTTTAAGTAATAAAGAACTAAATTATAAACCTTCATGAGAGAAAATTTTGGATAACTATATTTCATTCTTAAGAAAAAAATTATTGGGACTTAACTATAAAATTCTCACTATCAAGTTGGCATTGTTTTCGAGGGTTACCAAGAAGTTCACTATTTTTAATATTTTGATTCAAATATTTGTGAATATAAATCTTATTACTATTAATTTATAATTGAAACCCATTTTTTATACCTAAAATCACATTCCAAAATTCACACACACTTATTTAGAGAATATTGACACTAAAAGCAATATAAATTTTCATAACAAAGTAAAAAAAATATGGGAGAGATAGATTAATATTTTTAGAAAAGTATTTTAAGGCATAAATTTTTGAAGAAAAAAATCAACTTCTAGACTTGAAAAATTAAAAAAAAAACCACACTTGAGTATCCAAACCCATTTTAATCATGAATTGAGAAAAAATTGAATTAATTAACTCCATAAAACCAGGGTAATATAAAACCATATGGTCTTGATCATTTATGTTGGATCAATCCACTACGGAACTAATAGGCCAAGGGGAATGTGGGTGGTATGGTACACAGATAAAGAAGAACTAAAAATTTTGAAACAATGCAATATTAACTAAAAAAGTATACAAAGAATCGAAAGCCTTCGGTTTTTAGAGGATCAATTTGTTCGAGATGATCGAGGGGGAGCAATGGTAGAGATCGACTTATAGGAAATCTTAAATAGCACGAGAAAGTGGGGTTATTTTAGTGTTCATTTTAAAATATAGGGATGTTTTTTACCATCACTTTCCAAAAAACGCTGATAAAGATAGGTTTTATAGGTGTTAAAAAGAAAAGTTCTGATAAAACTTGTATTTATCAATGATTTTTTTTAGCATCGATAAAAACTCTTTAAATAAAATTTAAAAAATATTAAATTAATATATATTAAATATGAATAAATTATAAAAAAATAAAAAACAATTAATATTATTTTTAATATCCAAATATTTTAAAAAAAATTATTGTGTTTGATAGTGTACAAAATATGTAACATCAAGCGTGAACGAACTGCGAAAATTTATTATTTTAATAAGATCATTATAACCGAGCCATTAAATTGGAGAGTATGAATAGGATAAACTAATTTTTGAAATATATATATATATAAATTTTTTAACCAATACAAATCTATTTATTCATTCTTAGTAAATAAGTTCTCGATTTTTAGTAGTCGTTTTATTATTCAAATATATGTTTTCATTAATAATGGGGTTTTATTACTTTTTGGGAGAAAATGATATAATTAATTTCTATAAATTTAAAAAAATATATGATAAAATAAATATCATTTTTGAATTCATCATATCAAAATTATCCTATGGTGAAATTTTGAAATTTTTCTGAAAAGTTTGATTTTCAGTGAATAATGAAAAATGTTGATTTTTGTTGAAAAGTGTATTTTATTTTCAAGTATTTACAAAGTAAAATTATATTCTATATTAGTTTTAAAATATAATTAGTTTATTTTGATTTAAAATAATCCAATTATGATTTTAAATGAATTTTATATTTAAATTTAGTATAACAACATTTTATATTTATAAAGGTCCTTTTTTGAACAAAATATTTTTCGTTGCATTTTTTCAATTTATTTTTAAATTAAGACATGAAAATTATGTTTTTTAATCTTGAAAAATATATTATATATTTATAATCTGTGTTTAAATTTTTTTTAAATAATTTTATTTTATTTTTTGGTAATATGAATAGTAAACATATTAATTTTTGTTACTATGGTAAAGGGTAAATCGGGTAATTAAGGGTTAAAAATATTATGATAAAGGCTATAAAATGTCCCTAAAACTTGAATTAATTTTATTTAATTATTAAATTTCATCCATAATCATCCAATATTTAGTTATATGATCTTTTTTCATTTGGATGTGATTATGACCTTGGTAATATTTTATGTAAAGAAAAGTCAAAAATGTCACACTCTTGTTTTTAATAACTATAATATTTTTAACATGTGTATTAACAAAAGATATATTTGGTTATAATTATTATATTTAACTATAAATTATTTATATTAATTATGGTAATTTATTTATAATTTTTATTGAAGAAATAATTACCTTAAATGCTTACACAATGCTGACAGAATAATTATTCAATTAATGGAAAAATTAAATAAATAATACTAAAAATATTAATAGTATAATTTGAAAAAAATGATGTTATTAAATAATTTTATACACGCAAATAAAATTTTAAGGATCTATCTAAATATTTTATTCAAATTTATTTTCTTGTCTTGATGTTATAAAAGTCAAAGTAAATGAATATTTCAAAAATTGACATTATTGATATTTTATGAAAATAATATTTTATTAAATGTTATAAAATTCCTAAAAATACTACATTTATCCAATTGATTATTTTCTGGTTTAAAATATCAACCATGTTTTATTTATTGTTCTTTTTTTCATTTATAGTAACTATCAAGACCCTTAAAGAGTAAAAAAAACTTGTTGTTGCAGTAAGTGTGAAAAGGGTTAATAGAGGTTAAAACTAAAAGATAGAGATAAAGATATAGTAAAAAAATGTAAAAATTTAATTTTATGAGATTATTTAGAGTAATAATCATCTTATATTAAAATATTATAAATTTTTTTCCATTTTTACATAAAAAATAATTTATATTAATTTAATATTTTAAGAAATCCAAAGAGTCTCCATCCCCTCTCTTGTAAAAGGGAACCTCTTATTATCATTTCATCACACCTAAATAACCATTTGTTTCATCCAATACCAGACTAAATACCTTAATAATATCTCAATCCACTTTATAAAGGCATTATTTTGGTAATAATACCAATATTAGAGGTCTTAAGGTGTAATGCAAAGGAGATTGTGTGAAGAATAGGTATAATGTCTAACTGAATGTTTTTGTATTATTTATTATTAAACCTCATTAAAATATTATTAAACTATTAATATATGATAAAATATTTATATAACATATATTGGTATTTTATTATGTTAATTTTATAACCTATATACATCTCCAACCTCCATTAAATGGGAAATGAATCCAACATTTGTGTGTATGATGGATTACCGCCTCGCGAACTGATGTAATTTGATTTCCATCACTATCTATCAAGATTGGTCATAATGATTAATTTAATATATATATATATATATATTCATCAAATATTTATAATTATTAAATTATAATATATCATTTAATTTCTTACCTTTCCATTCATTGAAAAATGATAGCATCGTTCGTGCATACATATGGACTACCGCCTCCATAAAGTGATGTGATTTAGTTTTCATTAGCACATCACATGGATGATATATGTATGTATGTTAAAAGAAATAATATTTTATTTATTATATAATTATAATTCTATAAAGATAAATAATACTTATCATATTTCCATAATGATCGTTGAAAAATTGAAACATTAATCATGCGTACGTACGACCTACCGTCTCTATGATTATAACGCAGTTCATTTTTCATAACCATATTTCATGATTAGTTTTAAAAGTATAATTGAAATATAAAAATTATAATTATTTAATTATTATTATTTTGGATATTATTGAATAATAACCACTTTTACAGTATTCAACCCACCGAATTCATTTTGGACTTATGGACTGAATATCATCGAAACATATGATGTGAAAATAACTAATTAATTAATTGTATATAACATGGTAATAGATAAAATAAAAGGAATAATAAAATTTTAAAAGGTTGTTAAAAAAGTAAGTAATTAACATAAGTTTATTATTCATTAAGATAAGGAACATACATGAAGAGTCATACTTAAGGTAAGGAACACTTTAACTCAAAATCTCATTTTAAATGTTTAATGATTTATTTTTAAAAATATTTCTCTTTAATTTCCATGTTTTTAAAATTATTTTATGACCATATTTATATGAAAATTAAATAACTATAAAGTTAATTTTGTGCTTATCTCTTTCAAAGGTTTTAAAAAAGGAATCTTTTTATAGAATGATTGACTATCTTTACAATGGACAAAAGGAATGTTCTATTTTAACGGATATGGTGATAATGAATATTCCTACCACTATAACAATTATTTGAAGTTTGTATTCCTCTAAATTTTTTCATAATTTCTTAAAAAAAATATATCTTTCCATTTTTCTAGGTATTTTGGTAATGAAAATGGGTTTTTAATAAAAAATGTTATTTTGATATCTGAAATGTTTTTCATGCGGGTTTAAAATAGTTTTTTAAGAGCTTTATTCATGATATGGTATTTGGACATTGTTTGCAAAGGTTTTATACATATTAGTGCTCATGGGTGACACCATTACCACTTATATAAACGTTTGAGCCCTATTATAGCTCACGGTGAGCTCGATATAGCTTATAAGATGGGTGTGCCCAGATAGCACTCCAATGCATTAGGTAATGATTATGTTCAACAGAGAATTATATTGGAAGTCAACCATATGGTTATTCTAATTGTAAGGGTTCTATAATGATGACTTCCAAAGAAACCTACAGGGATTTTATATGATTTCTAAAGAGTTTTCATGGAAATAATTTAATTTCAAAAGGTAAGATAATGATATTTTTAAAGGAAAAATGATTCCATTTTGGGTTAAAATGTATGTTTTTTTAGAAAAGGTTTTTCATGGGTTTTCATGTTTTTCGCTAAACTAATGGATTTCTTGTTTTTATGAACCTTTACTAAGCTTTTTGTTTTCATCCCAAGTTTTAAAAAATCACTAGGTTTAAGGATGGGTAAGGGAAAGGAAGAAGTCAAGTTAAAATTCATGAATATTTTTCATGAAAAGAAATACTAATTTAATTTAAATATTTTATATTGTGGAAAAAATGGATATTATGTACTAACATACACTTTGTAATATATGGGATTATTATGTAAGAATTGTTATCTAATTCTCTAAAAATCTAAATCTAAAAAATATTTTGGAATTTAATATAGTGAATTATAGTTTAGAATCACTAGAATACATGATATATAAGGCCAAGTAATCTCATTATTAATGAATGAATAATCATAATTGCATAAATGTTAAAAATGAGTGAGATTAAATAATTAAAAATGAATAGATTTCAAAAATATTTAAAAAATGGATAAGTTTTATTAATCATATAAATTATTTAAAAATTAAAAATGAATATATATTAAAATGAAGATGAATACATATTAAATATGTATTAAATGAATGAATATTACAAGGAGTGAAATTTAATAATTAAAAAATCAAGATATTGAAAAAATTTTAAAAAAAATGAATAAGTCTTATTAGTTATATAGATTATTAAAAATTGAAAAATAAATATTTTTTAAAATTAAAATGAATACATATTAATTATATAAATTCTAGGTACAATCTTAAAAATATTAAATGTTAATGAATAAACATGTAAGAATAGATATTAAAAATGGATAAAATTGAAAAAATATTAAATGATTAAAAATAAAAAAGAATAAATTTAAAAATTTAAAAATAATTAATATTATTAATGAATAAATAATATTAAAAAAGAATAAATTAGAAAAAATATTAAAAATTAATAAATATTATATATTAAATAAAAATATAAAAATGAATAAAATATACCGATTAAAAACATGATACATTGAAAATATTATGTTAGTAAATTAAATTCTAAATAAATATTAAAAATTGAATATATTATAGAAATATTGTGTGTGTGTGTTTCTATATAAAATTTCATTAATTACGTATGTCTGTGTGTGAAATTAATGTATATATATAACACAAGTTTGATATATGTTAAAATGAAAAAAATGATATTTATATAAAATATACATTAAACATCCATTACTCAATATTAATTAGTAAATATTTTTCAATTAATATTAATTTTTAATTATTAAAAAATCACTAAAATATGACATATTAAATGTAAATAAATATTTTTTATACAAATAATATTTAAGGAAACATTATATATTGATATATATATATATATGAATATGAATATGTTATATATTTAAAATATTAAATATATTGATGAGAAATTATGTGTAAAATTATAAAAAAAATGAATAAATTAAAAAAATATTAAATGAATAAATATTAAAATTGAATAAATTATAAAAAGGGTAAAAAATACTTAAAAGGTGTATACAGTGAACTACTGCCTCGTTCATGTGTAAGGTAAACTACTGCCTCATTAACCGATGTAATTCATTTTCAATTTCCGCCTCTTATTTATGGTCAATATGATGGATATAAATGATATAATGTGATATATATGATATAATTTTCATTATTAATTGATAAAATAATACTTTAATTTTTTCCCACATATCTTTTGGAAAATGATAACGTTGCTCGTGCGTACATGTGGACAAACACCGCCACGAAGTGATGTGATTTGTTTTTAATTACCACCTTACATGGATGATTATAGAATATATCAAATGAATAAATATTATGTTTATAACATGAATATAATTCTGTATATTATGAAACTATAACCTATTCACAAGAACTGGAACATCCATAATGAAACATGCATGATAAAATTAAGTAGTTAACACCCGAAACAATGATAATAATGAAATATTGTTAACAAGTGAGTGATAATATGTCATAATAAGATAATAAATTATATTATTGATATGTATATGGTTCTTTTATGCATGTTTAATATATCTAAATTTGTTATATAGAAGGTTAAGTCATGTTCAACTAAGTGGAAGCGTGAGATAAGGGGTTTTCTTAACTCAATTTCTATTCATTGAGTTATACCACTACTTCATTGATTATGTTTTGAAAATATTATGTGTAAAATTAAATTTTATTGTTTTTTTTGTATTTACAATTTGTGTAAATGAATTTTTTACACATAATTACATCATGGATTAATTATCACTCTAATGATATGATCTTTGTAAGGGATTTTGACTCAATTTCAACTCCATTGAGACTTATTTGGTATTATGTAGATATTTTATTTTATGTGGTGTATATACTACCCCTTTGATATATTTAACATTAATACCTATTTATTAATGGAATTTAAAGTTTCAATTCAAGTTTACTAATTCAAGGGGTTACAATTTAAAAGTTACCAAAATGGTAAGAATTTATTTTACAATCTCATTTTTTTAGGATTGATTATATTTTCATTGAAGGGTATTATAATCTATCCTTTATAAACTTCATATATTTTTCAATACTTTGTTTATTTAATATGTTTACATTTTTTATTCTAATTTTTCCTCTCTTTGACACTTTAATTAGACAAATAAATGTTTAAAATAAAAGTCTATCTTATTTATCTTTTTGATTAGGTATATTTTTTTCCATGTCCATATTTTTCAATATTGTTTTACAAATTCCTTTTGTTTAATAAAATGATTTATTAATTAAATTTTATGTTATACTTTACTTTTTATAAGGTTTAAAATTAATCTTTCTAATGTTTTATGAAAGGTACATTTTCAACTTTCTTTATAAAAAATCAAAAGGAATGTTTCTTTTTAATGTATACAACATTAATAGTTTTTCCCACCGCCATAACTATTTTACTCTATTTATCTTCTTTGGAAAGTTTTAAATGGTTTTATAAGAGAATAACATTAATGAAAACTTATTTTAATATTTTTCTTCCATTTTCTTATATTCTCCAAAAGATATGATTTTATTACAAAATCTACTTTTTTGATGAATTGATGGTCATCTCTAATCTCTTTATTGATTTTGTGTCCATTAACATTCCCTTGAAATATTCACTTTTTTGTAATCATTGTTAATTGTACATTAAATTTCTCTTCCATATACATATTATTGGATCATAGATATGCTTATTTCCTAAATCATAGACCAATTCTACATACAATGATTTATTATGGAAGTTATTTGATTGAATGGGAAAATATTTATATTCCATATTATTTACTCAATACATATATTTTTTGATAAGTCATATTGTTTAATAATTAAATTTATCATTTAATATATGAGGTATGAATTAGACATGAAGTGATGGCTGGGGCCTAAAATTACATATTCCCTTGATGAATCAACAAGACTCATGTGACAATATACTTGGATAGACTTATTAAATGAGTTTTTGGTGTATACCTACCCATATCTAAAAATAACTTGGCATAAGGCCTTGATCATGACATCATATGTTATTTTTTTAATTCATTGAGAATTTGGTTATTATTATCTATGGTATTATTTCATTAATATTATACATGAATTAATTTCATGATCAAGTTATTGATTAAATTCCATGTGTTTTCAGTTATTTACCTTCTCATATTGATTATGTATTATTTTATCATAGTAGTTTCCATTTTATGTAACTCTTACTGATCATTTTATCGCACCCTTATTTTATTTTCCTTTCCCCATGATATGAATAAGGAATCTTTGAATGGGTTCAAGTGTAGAATATTTTCTTTTACTAGGCTTTATATTTTATTTATAATGTAAATTGAGAATCATGTATGTGTTTGGTTCTTCAAGATTACCTAACTAGTTGATCCTTGGTGATGTGATCCCTTGTATCTTATGTTAATATAATAAATTAGTCATCAACTCTGGGTTACTAAAGTCAGGGTTGTTACAAGTGGATACAGAGGTGCCTGATAAAGAGGTATTCTTCATTAATGACACTCCCTAGACATAGGAGATGTATTTCAATGTTGCTTCCAGAATCCCAATGGGAAGAAGGATAAAAAACCCAAAACTTCACAAATTATTATTAATAATTTTCATCATATCTCCAACAAAGGATTTTTTTACCTATTCCTTCTTATTTTTAATAGGATTCACTGATAATGAAGCATAATACAAATCTCTCATTATAGTCATGAAATTGGATCTACAAGTACCATTTTTTTGAATAAATGTCAAGGGAAATTAAGATTCAATAATCAAAAAAATAATGATGAATATGATACTAAAAAATAATAATTAATTCCTCTAATCAATTATGTATGATGGTTTATGGAATAATTCCATTCTGAGCTGGCTCTATTTCTATTTTGAGTGTGTTACCTAGACCCAACTCCTTTATGTACTTTGATTACCATTACATATATACAATTTTATATATACATGTGTTTATTCTTACCATAATAGTGTTGATAATTACGCATCCACTATTTATATGGTAATGTCTTTAGATTACATGTTGTGTCAAAATGTTATAGTAGTTCTCAGGTATAATGATAACCCTGAGATATTATGATAGAAATATTAAATATATGTCCTATGGTCTATATACGTCATATTGATAGGTCACATATGATGTTTGACTATCAATTATTAGGTTCTCATAAACATTGAGAATTATTTTCAGGAAGTTTTCACTTAGTGATATCGTGTATATAAGATCATGAGGACTAGCCTTCCAATAGTAACACCTCATGTTTCAGGTGTCATTAGTTGTTATTATCTATGAGCATATATATTGTTCTATTTAATTAATATCATTATCAATTTGTACCATTTTATTGCATACTTTTATGCAAGGAAAAAAACATAACATTGAATTCAAGGTGAGTTAGATTGTATTGGATGCGTTTTTTGTGGTATGACATGGGTTGAATGATAAAGATAAAAAAAATTGCTTATGTGTTTAGGAAGAGATATCTCATGGGCCTATGTTGACCAATATTGTAGTAACTTCATTAAATCCATGGATGTGGTACTATAAGGTAATTCTATCCAATAAGATCATGAAATATATAAATCATCAAAAGGATGATGACACAAGTGTTCATCATGCTTTATGAGATATCACAAGACAAAGAGATTATATTACACAAAACATGTTTGTAGGAGGTAGTTGTAGTTATGATATTCCTTATCTCTTTATGGGCCACAATGAGTTTTTAAATTCCTCTCTTTGTCTGTGTTTCAGGTTCACTACTAGTGAGATAAGAACCTAGAGGGTCACACACTAAGTTATCCACAAGTTCCACCTATTTGTATGAATATGAGTTTAGGATGAAGTGGGTCCCATGTGTAGGGTTCAGTAAATGTTTGAGTGTGATTGATCACAACTAAAATAATTCTATTATATTATTTAATTTTATAATAATGATGATTGAATTTATTTCTCAAGGTATTCTCAAGTTGTTTGATCATAAAAGTGAATACAAGAAAATATAATTTTTCAAATGAACATAACATGTTCAATGCTTTTTAAATTATATGGGGATATTACGAGCTAATTTAATGGTTCATATTTTATCACATAACATGTTAAAGTGTTACAAGTGAGTGATAAAATATTTATGTCATTTATGACAAGTTTAATTAAGTCATAAGTGTGTGTAAGGGTCTAAAATTAAGGTTATTAATTTTCAAGGACTAAAGTATAATTTTAGAAAGTATAACCTAAGTATATAAGTGAATTTTAGACTCTTGATTATTATTATCAACTATTTCATGAATTTTTATCTCTCCTATCATCTCTCTCAATCTCTAGAGTGAGAAACCAAAGGAAAAAAACAAGGTTGGATCGATATCGTCTTCTCGGATGAGTCCATGTTCTTAACATGAACAAAAGGACATCAAAAATATCATAAGTTTCTCATGATAGCACCTTGTAATAATTGATCTATGATCCATAAGTTGTAGTGTACTTGTGGATGATCTATAGGATTCCTAGATTGACATCTTTGAGCCACGAAATGCTGACAGTGAGTGAATCAAATAGACAATTTCAAATGAACAAGACACCATTTAAGGATTCATTTGTGTTTTTTCATCACGCTTAAATTTAATTTCACATGATAATTTTAGAAAATTGGGAAGGATATTTTTTTATTAAATGTTTTTAACATGAATCCGAACACAAAATTTTAAATTTTCTATTTTTCACACTTCTTCTACACCTTGAGTTCCTACAATTGGTATCATAGGGAATGTTCCATTATTTAAGTTAAGAAATTTAAAATTTTGATTAAATTTTCTATGATTTAGAAAGAATGTTTTGATACGGTCCCAACACAACTAAAATTGTATCAATCCGATTTTATATCTCCATGATATGACTGATCAAAAATTAATGAGTTTTGCATATAATATGTGATAGGATTTGAATATTTATTTTTCCTTTATCTTTTAAGGCTAATGGTGCTATGTATTTTCAGTCAAGGAATGATGAAGGTGTGTTACATGTTAGCTAGAAATACTGGTAGTTGAATTGGGTAATCCATTGGTTTGATGGATTATAATGCAAGATTTAATTAAAAGGCATAAAATTCAAAAAATAAATATAATCATATCCTTCCAAATGGAAGGATAATATTTATTTAAAAAAATGGATTCCACACCTGATAAATGGGCATGGACTTATTATCCCTCCCCATATGGGGAGGGTGATTGTTTAAAAATCATTATATATATATATATATATATTAGCTTAAAAGAATTACCCAATTAGACTTGGATCAGACTGGGTTAGTCTGAATTCAACCTTCCCAGCCCATCAACCCCATCACAAGCCCTAAATTAATATCTGGGTATCTACTTTAGGTCCAAATGGATCTAAAAATTTATGAAAAATTTTCAAAAATTTAATTTAATTGTATGATATTTAATAAAATTATTTTAGACATTGTGGGACATATTGATAATTAATTAAAATTATTTTCATACAAGTTAAATCATTAAAAATAACATTGAGTATAATTTTAGAAAATTTAATTTTTATTATGAAATATAATTTCATGTTAACTAACCATGAGTCTATACTGACCCGTGCATGTTAGGTTTATTATTTATTTAATTTAATTATTGAATTTAAGTTTTAAACTGTAATAATTATTTTATTTTGACGATATGTATATCATCCTTATGTATTTAATTTGTATAAGGGTATGTGTGTCTATATTTAAGTGATAAAATGTATTTTCACACCCTGAATTCCCCTTGCATGCATGTGAGAATACATTTTAATGATTAAAGGAGTTTGTGGAAAAGCGATTCAAGACTAGAGCCGATGTAAACCAAATAAGTTAAGTGCATGAGTGTCTCGGGCGCTACAATTCAAGTCAGGTATCAACTCAAGAAATTCTCCTATGGTATTGGTTAATCCATTATTCACTTTATAGATTAACCATTAGTTAATGACTCGTGATCATGTCATTATTTTTTTATTTTGTCATATGCATTGTTTATTATATTAGGATTTTGTATTTATTATGCATGATCTCATAGTATAATAATAAATAATCATTAATAGATAAAATGAACATGTGCGGTGAATATTTTCTATTTAAAAACATTTTTAATATATGAGTGTGATCACATAGAACAAGCATGTTAAATAGGAAATTATTTCATTTTCCAACAAATATCTTAAAGAAAATATTAAGTCATTAAATTCATTCCATCACTTGAATTTAGACACAACTAATTGTTTGAGGTGCTCATCATTCATAGTTGAGGGTTTCTCTTACTACCAGGTAGTTCTTATGAGAGAAGTGGGTTGACTTAACTAAATATGGCATCAAATGAGCATTCATATCTAGCTTGTTGAATATTTAGAGGAAAACCATTGAGCATTTTGAGGTAATATTTTATATTAGATGGTAATCCATTTAATAGATCAGGGAGATGTGAATTAATGCAGTTATCGAATCAAAATTATACCTTATACTATTATAGTAGTGTTGAAGCCACATCTCTAGATATAATTAGAGGTTTAAGGATCCTTGCAACTAGAATACTCAAGCAACTGAGTATTCTGAATCAATAATTTTAGGGCTACTGGGGTTTGATAAAATAGTATGATACATTTAAAATTTTAAATTTTAAAATATATACTTGTAATCAAGATAAAGTAATAATCTATTAAGTTTACTTGTTGTTTATCAAATGGAAACCTCTACCAATTCAATTTTACTACAATCAATAATGGATAAAGATTAAATCTTGGTCGGTCATAACATCCAAGAGTGGTATAGGCGCTTACACATAGTATTACGCCAATAGAGGAAGATTTATGTGATGGAATTCCCACTTCCTATTAATACCCCTTAGGGAGTTACAAGGAAGATAAAGATAAATACAAGAAGCATGTGGATGATGAGATAGATGTCTAGTGCTTCATGTCAACATCTATGTCTAGCGAGATGCAGAAAATGCATGAGGAAAAATATTATTTCCAAATGTTGTCTTGTCTGTAAGAGTTATACCAAGATAGAGAACAAAAATAAAGATATGAGATAGATGGTGCTCTAAATATGTGCAGGATAGAAGAAGGGTATAAATCAAGACCTTATATACTCATGATGATCGGGTACATTAAGAGATTGGAGACCCTTGGGTTCAAATTGAATCAAGAACTAGAAATCAATCTCATTATTTCCTCTTTACCATATATATTTTCGGCTTTCTTTATAAATTATAATATGAATAACATGAATAAATCACTCCAAGATTTTTTCTCTTTAGTTCTATAAGAAAATAAGTATATGAACAATTCCAATTTTTTAGTCTTAATGGTGAACAAGAGGAGGGAATATAAGGATAAAGTGTTATGGGCTATGTTTAAGTCAAAGACATCGATGAAACTTCCTTCCAAGAATCCAAATATACATAGGGAGAGAAATGAGAATAAGGTAGTATAATTATCATATAGAAATAAATTCCACTGAATAATAATTTCACATTTGAAAAGAAAAATCAAGGCAACACTTATTCTTCAAGTATATTTGTCATTGAATGTAATCCGTCTATTTCTACAAGTTGGGTATTTGATACTGCATATGGCTCACACATTTATATTCAACTATAGAAACCAAGTATATTCAAGACAATTGAAAAAGGTGAAGTGGATATCTGAGTAGTGAATGGTGAAATACTGGCAGCATTAGTGGTTCGATATTATCATCTTACTTTGCCTAGTGGAATGGTTCTTATACTAAATTATTATTATTATGTACCATAGGTAAACATAAATATAATATTGATGTCAAGTTTATAAACTATGATATTTTATTTAAAGTTTGGAAATAAATTTTGACTTATGTATAAGGATAATATACATTATGGTATGGAACATCTTTGCAATGTGTTATATATACTTGAACTATAAAATCTAGTTTTGGAAATCAATAAAAAATCTAACAAGAATGACTCATATCCTACCTACCTATAGCACTTCAATATAAGTCTTATAAATGAGAATCATTTAAGAAAACTACATCAAGAAGGGTATTTAGACTTCATTGAGTTAAAACCCTTGGATATGTGTTATACTTATTTACAAGGTAAAATTAAAAAATCACCTTTTAGTGGGATAGGAGAAAGAGTTAAAGATCCATTATAATTGTTTCATACTGATGTATATGGTCTATTTCCAGTATTTTCAAGGGGTGATTTTTTTTTACTTAATTACTTTTACCAGTGACTATAGTAGATTTGGATATATCTACTTAATGATGTAGAAATATGATTGCTTTATAATGTTTAAGGAATATCATAATGGAGTAGAAAATCAAATTGGTAAGAGGATTAAGAATCTTTACTCAGACCACAGAGGAGAATATCTTAACCAATATCCATCTATCATCTAAAAGAGTGTGGGATAGTTTCTCAAATCACCCCACATTTTAAACCTTGGTGGAATGGTGTTAGTGAAATTAGGAATCAAACCCTTATTAACATGGTCATATTGATGATGAGTCATGTAAATATACCATTATTGTTTTGGGTATATTCACTACATAAGATGGAATATATACTAAACTGAGTACCATCTAAAGTAGAATATGGGATTATATACAAGGTGTGGTATGGAAATAAGCCTAGTCTATCACATATATGTGTGTGGGGATACAAGTATTTTTTTCAAGACTATATCTAGTGAAAAAATATCATATCATGGAATGAAGTGAATCTTTATAGGTTGTCCTAAGGAGAATAAAGTATATTACCTATATAACCCTTCAGATATAAAGGTGGTTGTAGTAAGACGTGCTACATTTATAGAAAGGGAATTCATCTCTAATGTAAATATTGGGAGCAAGATTTAATTTTCTGAAGTTAATTCTCCTGATTTAGAAAATTTGGTATGAGAACAATCACCAAAATAAACAGTGGGATAAGAAGATGTTCACAAGACACAAGTACTGTGTAGGTCTACTAGAGAGGTTGGAGAATAGATGAGATATGGTTTTATTATCGTAAATTCAGGTGACACATTACTCTTAGAGAATGATAAACCTTCGGCTTACAAGGAAAAAGTAGATGGAAATGATGCTTCTAAATGACAAGAAGCAATGTATTCTGAAATGGAATCCATGTACCAAAATCAATTTTGGATTTTGGTAGACCCACTTGCTAATGTAAAACCTGTTTTGTTTAAATGGGTATTCAAGAAGAAATTGGAAATGGATGTTCAAGTAAGAACATATAAGGAATGACTAATAGTGAAGGGTTTTAGGAAATATCAATACATCGACTATGAAGAAATCTTCTCTCCAACCACTATGCTAAAATTCATTAGAATATTAATTTCAATAATAGTCTTACATTATTATGAAATTTAGAAAATTAATGTAAAAATAGATTTTATAAATGGTAAGTTAGTTGAATTCATCTATATGACATGACCCTAAGGGTTCATTATTTTAAAGAGTAAAAATAAAGTATGAAATCTACAGAGATACTTTTATGGATTGAATTAGGAAGAACAGTCACAGAATGTTCATTTTAATGAGGCTATAAGATAATTTGGTTTTATTAATAATGAAAGAGAGTTATGTATCTACAATAAGTTTGGTGGGAGTGACATATTTTTCCTAGTATTATATGTTGATTACATATTGTTAATAGGAAATGAAGTGAAATTATTATAGTCTATAAATACCTAGTTAAATGAATACTTATCCATGAAAGAATTAGGTGAAGTAGCCTATATTATAGGGATTATGATATATTGAGATAGATCTCATATGATACTTGGGATAAGTCAAAGTACATATATTGATAAGGTCCTCAAAAAGGTACAATATGGAAAAATACAAGAGAGGATTGTTTCTAGCATCATGTGGAATTAATCTATCTAAGAAAATGTATCCAAAAACACATGAGGATACTAAAATAATGATTATAATTCCTTATGTTTTAGTATTTTGATCTATCATGTATTTCATGATATATAATAGGTTTTATATTTTCTTTGCTTTAATTATGGTGGGAAGATATCAATCCAATCTAGGATAGTTGTATTGAGTAGATATAAAAATTATGCTAAAGTACTTGAGATGTAAAAATGATATGTTTCTGGTGTATGGAGGAAATGAGGAGTTAGTCGTGAGGGGATACACTGATGCTAGCTTCTGTATAGTTCATGATGATCTGAAATCATAGTTAGGTTATGTGTTTTGTATGAATAATGGTGCAGTGATCTAGAGGAGCTATAAGTAGTTTGTAGTTTCCAATTCTATAGAATAGTTTGAGTATATAGTGTCTTTTGATTTAGCTAAGAAATTATTTTGGATACGCATCTTTGTTTCTGAGCTTAGCATTATACCTACCAATGCATACCTTATTAGAGTATACTAATTGAATAATATTTTCATGAAAATTTTAAAGAGTTTCCAATGGTTTTAAATATATTTTTGATCTAAATAACCATGTATTTAATTGTTTTATTCAAAATTTAGAATTTAAAAATAAATAATGAAAGTTTATTTATATCAATTTAATGGTGATGGGTTTTGAATTTAGAATTTTCAATTGGACTTAATATATTATTATTTGAAACTTTTTCTAACTTTTTTAATATTTTTCAGGATTAAATATTCCAAAAAATAGGACATTCCCTAATAAGGCCTTAAACCAGGGGCCACAAACCTCTTAGCCAGACCAAGAGGGGTCAGTTGTTCACATATCCCACCAGGAGGGCCACTCGAGTTGGAAGTGCATGGGAGATTAGTCCCATGTACTAATGGCCTATGGGGGGAATCCTATGGGTGAGCATAGGTGTGTCTATGGTCCATGTGGGTCACATGTGGTGTGGCACGGGTGTGTGTGTAGTGTCATGTGGGATCTCTTCTCCACTACAGGTGATCTGGATGGTTCTCCCATTCTCAGGATTATATGCAGGCATCCACCCACAATCCATTTCGATGTGGGGAAACATAAATATATGATAATATTAATTTTTAATCAAAACACTGTCATTTTTATGAAATTTAGTTTTGTAAGATTATAATCATATGGATATACTTACAAGAGGGGGTTAATTGTAGTTTAAAAATGTATATTAAAATATTTAAACTTAACAAGACAAAAACCTCTTAAAGTAAATTTTATCAGGATTGGACGCAATAGGATTATCAGAGTAAAATAATCATAACTAGAAATAGTCCGATTATATAAGAGTGAAAATATAATAACCACTATGAATCTGATTTATCATATTATTGATTTTATCGTAATCAGAATGGAACCGATAAAACCAATTGTATAGAAATATAACTATGATGACTATCTTTCTATAATATACAGTAGAATTGAAAATTTTTAAAGATAAATAATATAATATCTAACCAATTTAAGAATTAATTACAAGCTATTTAAAAATATAAACCTCTTTCAACCTTAATAGTGAGGTATTTAATAACCCTAACTAAAGGTATCCGCTATTTTATACTTACAGAAAAATATGTCTATCCTTACTAGGAAATCCCTCAATACGAATATCATAATGTCTCTATCTTCTTATCCCCATAATCACTCAATCCAATGGATCTAATTTGCCATCTTCATATCCCTATAATACCTTGATTGTAAAAATGATCGGACACAAATACAATTTAAAAAGTTCTTAAGGAAAAATCCCTAGCAAGGATTCCTTAAGAAGATAACTCTCTAAATAAATACAAAATACTAAGAACGAGCAGTTCACACTAAGTATTCTTTAGAATACTTGAGAGTGAAAATTATCATCTCTAAACTCTTCAAATGACCTGGTATTTATAGGCATCCTCCCAACAATCATATTTCCATGTTTGTTGCAACATCTTCAGAAAGTCGACGCTTGACATATCATAATGATCTAAATTAGCTGAATGTATGACATCGTATTTGTTAAAACTGTTAATCATTTATGATTTTTCTTACATTATAAAAAAACCTTTGTATTCCTATTATAAACATAGTTAGTCTAATGGAATTCCTTAACAATTTTAATACAATAATATTTATTAGTGTTAGTATTATAGTATCGGTACCAGTATTAGTATGATTGTTAATACTTTTATCAATAAAAAAGATAATAAAAAATTAAAGCTTCTCATATTATTAAATGTGAGTCTAATTTATAATACACATAATCATTCCAACAATAAAAGTAAAGAATTTAAGTTTATTTTCAGAATAATTTAGAAATTTTTCTAAGTATGGTAAAAGGTAATATTTTATACAAAACATACTAAAATACTTTTGACAAAAAACATTTATAAACATGATTTTAAGAAAGAGTTTGTGATTTACAAAACTAATGGAATATAAAAGTAATAATTAGAAATTATGACTCAAAAATATCTACCTTTTTGGAAATCACAAACCCCAAAACTTAAATGAAAAAATAACTTGAAAACTTACATTCCTT
The DNA here is from genome assembly GCA_963277665.1 of Viscum album. Taxonomy (NCBI): domain Eukaryota; kingdom Viridiplantae; phylum Streptophyta; class Magnoliopsida; order Santalales; family Viscaceae; genus Viscum; species Viscum album. The sequence continues at coordinate 1,073,601,132 of OY728134.1, forward strand.
TATTCTGTTAAGAATTTTTTATTTTGAGTTATTCATTAAACCGTAACTCCACCTAAGTTTTTAACTCTTTTAAATATGATGTTGAATACGATGGAGTTTCCAAATATTTCTTCCTTTAATAAATATTCTCCCAATTAAAAAATCTTCTCCCCATAAGTATTGTATTCTCCACCTTAATTAAACAACTCCCCTTTTATATTAGAAACCCCCTCTATAAAATATTATCCCCCTTTTTGATATTCAAAAAGGAATAGGGAATAGTCCAGAGTTTTCTAAATTTTTAGTGAAATAAAAATATAAAAAAATACATTTCATTAACTAATCATCCCCAAAAAAATATAATAGTACATTCAACCAACCAGAATTGTAAAACATTCAGACAAATCATATTTTGATGAAAAGTAATTCATTATAATAATTCAAATGTTTTAAAAAATTGAAAAATAAATACATCAAGAGTTTATAAGGACAAAAATTCAATATTTCTTTATTAAGGTCTTCATAAAGGCATTCATATTCTATAACTCCTTCTTATCTTTCTCTAACTTTACTATCCATTCTTCTTGAGTATGATCCCGAATCTTCAAATTTTTAAATTCCTCATACAACTTCTTATTCTCCTCCTTCATAAATAAAATTTTTTCTTTAGAAAATCTGAGCCTGATTATCTCTAACTCCATATCTTGGGTATTCTTTTTCAGAACATTAACTTCCTCAGTTCTTTCATTGGTATCATCTCTGAAATTCTCCCTAAACTTCACTTTTTCATCCATGTCTGAAGATAAAGTATTGAAAGATGCATTTTCTACTACCAAAATCTTATTAACTTCATCAAGTTGTTTGTTGTTCATCTGAATATCTGAATAAACTTTGATTGACCACTTAACTATTTTATTTCATTATCTTTTATGAGTATAATAATTTTATTGAAAAACTTTCAACTTTACCTCAATCTGAATCACTTTCTCTATTAAAAATTTTAACAATTTGGATTTTTATTAAGTATATCTTGAATAATCTATCATTTAGACTCAAGGTTTTTGAAATAAGGAATAGTTCCTTAAAGCCTCCTAAAAACTTGAACAAAGAAATCAAAACATTTCTGATCTATCATTATAGAAGAATCTGATAATTTTGGTTCAAGATGAGGAGGTTTAGTTCTACTGATTCTGACATCTACATATTTTTATTTCCCTTTATCTATCTTTGATACTTTCTTATAAACTTCCTTAGACAGTTCTTTATCATATGATAATTCCATAATATCTAATTCTTTGGTTTCAACTTTATCATCAACTTATGTTTTTCAATATTGATCTTCATCTTCCTTTGATGAGGATTGTACTTCTTCTTCTAATGAGGATGCTTATTCCTATGAACTCTTTGATTTTTCATCCTTATCAGTATTAGAGGGTAATTATGATGATTATGACTATGATGATTCTTTTTTAGACTGAGTTTCCTCAATATCTTCTTTAATATCATTCCCTTCATTGTCTTCCTCTTACTCTTCTCCACCTTTATCAACCTCAACTTGTTATTCAATTTCTTCATATTATTCTTCTTCTAATTCTTCTCATTATACTTATTTTCCTTCAAATTGTTCATCAACTTCCTTATCTATATTTTCTTGAATCTATCTCGCAGTTCTAAGATCTACTTTTACAACTGGTTCCCATTCTGATTGAATTTCAGGAATGACCAAGACCGATTATTAATAAACTAATTTTTATTTTACTTTGTTAGAGACTGAAGTAATATAAATATGAACCATAGTTGTTTCTTTAATAACTAATCTACATTTATGTATGATTTTAATAGAGAAGGATCTTAGGATGACTCGGGAGTACGCGCCCCATACGCCAGGTGTTTTTCAAACTCTTTCAACCGTTGCGCCCTCCATGCCTCTTGTTTCTCCGATCTCTCCATCTCCGGCATTGCTCGAGCCTAGCTCTGGCCTAGTGTAGGGTAGTGTTTATTTGCCCTGGGGTCCTCCTTCTATGTCGCCCAGGACAGTAATTCCAGCTAAGTCCTTCAGAGATGTTCTGTGAGGACAGTCGGCTAGTCCCTTGCTGTCATGCTTCTTGGAGATTGGTCCTTTTCCTCAGTCTGTAGTGAGGGAGGGTTCCCTTCTATCCCTGGTGTCACCTGAGGTGGCTTTCAATGAAGCTCTAGTTTTCCTAAAATGGATGCTCGTAACGCAGTTTGGATCCTTGATTCCTTCTCTACAGGTATTTAAACGTTTTGTGGATACCTAGGGTATACAGGGGGTCGTGTCTCATTGATTCACCGGAACGCGTTCTGCTTGGTGCGGGAGTTAGAGGTGTACTTCATTATTTTGTGGTGTAATGCCTCGAGGTCTATAGTATGATGGTGGTTCAACTTATCTCGTTGGTCGATGGAGGTTTACAGGGGTAGGTAATTCCCTCACGCTGCGGTTTGGATTAGCCTTTCGGGCCTGCCTTTACCCTTCTAGAACGGTGCCTTCTTGAAGTCCATTGGTGACTCTTTGGGGAGGTACCTCTACATGGCTCAGGGTACCAATTGAGGGGAAGAGACCATGGTGCCCCGGATTTGCGTTGGGTTGGACCTATCTGTTCTGATCCCAGAGAAGATCTCCCTGAAAGTGCTGAATACCGTTGATTGGGCTCAGGACATAGTTTACCCAGTGTTTTCAAGGTACTGGTCCTATTGTTTATTGCAGGGTCATTCTCTGCAGAACTTCCAGAGGCATAGTCCAGGTGGCTGTCATAATGCCTTCAGGGGCAGGACACCCATGCATCAGGGTGCTCCGAGCCCAAGGAAGGCTCTAGTGTCGGCCCATCTCCCCATCCCCGGGTACCCTTCCAACCCATCAGCATGATCGTTAGGCAATCGGTCGGCTCCCTCTACCTCGGGTCAGGTGGGGTCTTCTAGCCAGCCCATGATACTAGTTAACTACCCAAGTATCTGTTCGAGGCCCTTAGGGATCGTCGTGTTCTCTAGTATTCCAGGGCAACTACTGATGGATGTATCATTGCTTGAGTTCTCTCTAAGTGTGCCTAAGGTTGGTGTGCCTCTTCCTCTTGCATCTTTGGGCTCTGGTACCAGTGGTGATCTGGAGGAGGAGTTAGGGGTCTTGGCAGCCAAGCCCATCAGTAAGGATTTCCTTTTAGGCTCTAAGGTGTGGGTCTGAATGGCTTGACTAGATGGGCTTGTCTTATCTGATGAGCGGCCTCCCTCGTAGGAGGCCTCGTTTTTTGGTAGTGTTTGTCCTGATTTTCCAGTGGGTGGTAGTGATAGGGGCTCTATGCAGGAAGATGGTCAGTTTTACTCAGGTAATATCGTAGGGGAGGGATCCCCCTCCCTGGGATCACTGGAGCCTCCCTCCTCTTCATCATTCAAGCCTGTAGGGATCCCAGGAGTGTGTACAAGGTATATTAAGAAGAGGTTGTAGCTAAGGGAGTGTTCGCCTTCCAGTGCACAGAAGACCAGTGGGCTTGGGGCCAAAGCTAGGCCATCTCCTTTCTCATGATTCCTATCATTTTATGGAACTCCTGAGGGATCGAGTTAGGGTTAAATCATATTTCATCTCCTTGGAATGTAAGAAGCACAAGGCCAAGATGGTTGTGGTAATTGAGCACAAGAAGAACTCTGCATAAATCCAAGAGTTTTCATGTAGGGTTAAAATGCATGCTTACATGAACACGGCTCCTATGAACAACCATATATGGTTATTTTGTAAAAGGGAGTTATCATTGGATTTGATCCAGGTGGTATCCCAGCATATCACAATGAGGGTTTCGAGTGACGAAGTTTCTGTGGTTGTATCCTTCATATACGGGAGCTGCGATGCCCAAAGGTGAGAATTGATGTGGGATGAGCTGAATGGTTTCGACCCAGGGGACTATCCTTGGGTGGTGGGGGAGGAATTTAATATCATAGTGTATCCATATTAGAAGAAGGGGCGAGGGGAATTCCCAAGGAGGGATAGTATGTCCTTTGTGCAGTTCATGGCGGGTAAGGGTCTAATGGACCTGGGCTTCTCTGAAGACCATTTCACATGGTGTAACAACTAGAGGGGTGAGATTCAGTGTTGGATAAGACTGGACAGATTCATTGCAAACTTCCACACCATCTCGTTGTTCCCTAGTGTGAAGGTTTCCCACTTGACACGAAACATATCTAACCACTCGTCGTTATTGTTGTCTATGTGCAGGGAAGAGGTCACGCAGAACCATTTAAATTTTTATAGTCAGTGGGAGTGCATGCAAAACTACCACCATGTGGTTTCGAAGATCTAGAAGGAACCTTCTTGAGGTCATTATTGGGTGGTTATTCACTTCAAGATGAGGCATCTTAAGCATGCACTCCAGTTGCGGACCAGGAATATCCCTCCCCATGATCAAGAGTTGGCAGTGCTCAAATAGGATGTTGAGGTTCTAGATGCAAGTTTAGAGGAGATATGGGATGATGTGGTCTTTGAGGATCTATCTAAGAAGAGGAACGACCTGGTGGTATTGGTGCTCTCGCAGGAATGAAAGGTGAGGGAAAGCTCAAAAGTTAAATGGCTCAAGGAGGGGGATCAGAATACCGCTTATTTTCATACATGCATGTGGGAGAGTAGGCATGCATTTAAACCCAATATAGCCTTGTAGGATGGTTAATTTACAGAGGACAAGGAGGTGGTTGGGGGTATGTCCTTTTCATTCTTTAAAATCCTCCTTTCTGGTACAAATGAGAACATGGATCAGGGGTATCCCTCGGGGGGGCAAACCTTTGGGAGGGGATTCCGAAGATTTTCATCGCTCAGGAGAATGTGTTTCTTGAAGGGGTTCTAGAGGAAGAAGAGGTGCAGTAGGCCATGTGGAATTTGAACCCCGATAGTGCAGTAGGTCCAGACAGTTTCCCAGGGTCCTTCTATAGGGGGTCTTGGGAAGTTGTTAAACATGACATTATTCTTGATGTCAAGGATTTCTTCCGCGGGGGTTTCATCCCTCATATTACGGCAGCGACTACTCTGGTGCTTCTATTGAAGATCAAAAATATCACTTCTCTTTAACACTATCATCCTATGAGCATGTGCAATTTCCCTTACAAGATCTTGGTGAGTATTATCAAAAGACGGATGCCGTGCCTTCTCCCTTGGTGGGTATCCTTGGAGCAACATGGTTTTGTTAAGGGAAGGTCAATCCAAGGCGTTGTGGCACTAGCGCAAGAGATACTGAGATATCTGAATACCAAATCTCATGTCTCTAACTTGGTTATTAAGTTGGATAAGAATAAAGCTTACGATAGAATGGAGTAGGGTTTTATCAACAGGGTTTTGGCCACAATGGGGTTCTCAAAATGGGCATGTGATATTATTTTCAGGTGTGTTTGTTCGTTGTGGATGTTAGTTTCGTTCATGGGGAGAACTCAGGGGTTCTTCAAGTTTTTGTGAGGTCTTATTCAAGGGTATCCATTATCACCGAGTTTTTTTATCCTCATTCAAGATGCCCTGAGCAAGATGGTCAATAGGGGTGTATCCTATGGGGACATTATGCCATATCGGAGGAAGTATGGCCTCCCAGCGGTATCGGACCTTATGTTTGTAGATGACACAGTGATTTTCATGAATGTGGGAGGGAGGTATCTTCATGAATTCAATAGGATTCTTGTGGAGTATGATCACTAGAGTGGGAAGATTGTGAATAGGGATAAGAGTAACTTCTATGAACCAAGTTCTTGCAGTTTGAGTAGGGTGGCCAGGATGGGTAGCATTCTGGGTATGGGACTGGGCTCTTTTCCCATGGAATAACTCGGTACACCTGTGTCACCAAGAAGACTAAGAACCAAGGACTTTGAGAAAGTGGTAGGGAGGATCACGGATCGTATTCTAAACTGGAAAAATTGTTTCCTATCCTTTGGGGGATGGATAACACTGGTTAATAGCATTCTTTCAGCGATTCTGGTGCATGCCTTGGCCTCTGTAAGTGTGCCAAAGGGGGTTATCAGGTCCATTGATATAATACTTGCACATTTTATATGGGATGCAGTGGCTGAAGGTAAGGCGCGATGGGTGTCATGGCTAAGGATGGCTCGACCCAGTAGCGAAGGAGGGATCAACGTAAAGAGTCTAGAATCCACAATCCACTCCATGTGGGAGAAGCTTGCATGGGAAATCATTGAGGATCATACCCTATGGGGGACACACATGCTATAGTGGTAAAAGGATGGTGTTTCAAGTGACTCAGCTAATGGGTCGTCATTATGGACTTTAGTGAGTAATATCATACTGACCCTTCTTTCGTTCTCCCAATGGATCATCGAGGAGGGATTTATTTCCTTCTGGTATAATAATTGGTCGGGCTATGTGTTGGGGTACCTGGGATTTCCATCCCCTACCATATCATTTAGGGAGGCGAGCTTATACCCCCAATTCTTTAGATCATTGTTGTATTCAAACCAATAAGAGGTTTTTGACTCTATTAGCATGAGATCCGAGTAGGACAGGTGCGTTTACACTCCTTCCTCCTCAAGGAAATTCAGTTCAAAAGATTTCTGGAGATTGAACTATTCTCAAGGGCAGCATGATGGATGGAGTGATATGGCCTGGAGTAATAGAGAACCCATTAAACTTATCTTCCTCTCCTGGAGGCTACGTAATAATTCCCTTCCTTCAGACGATAATATTAAACGTTTGGGTATCAGCATGGCTTCTTGTTGCCAATGCTGCATGTATAAAAATGAAGATAGCCTGAGTCAAATTTTCTTCATGGGTGAGTGGGCTTGTTAGGTATAGATTTTCTTCAGAAATTTCACAGTGTATTCCCACTCAGGTGTTAGCATTGATCTTATCATGGAGCATTGGGTACAAGGGGCCATCAACTCAAGAACAGACATGTTGGCAAGCCGTATCATCTTCATTGTGGGATGATGGGTTTTATGGCAAGCAAGGAATTGTTCCAGGTTTGAGGGGATCCCATCCTCGGGCAGGTCTGTTGTGGCCAGAACAAGGTTCCTCTTGAATGATTTTATTAGTCTGTAAGGCATCAAGATGGAGGTACCATCCCTTTGTGCGCTATGTGGACTGAGGAGTGCAGCTGTACAGAATGCTGCTAGTTTACCAGGGAGATGGATCTGGTGGTTACCTCCTAGGGACAGCCTCAAACTCAACATAGACGGATCTTGTGGTATGGGTGTGATGCAAGGAGGAGGGGTCATCTGGGACTCTCAGGGGAGTGTGGTGTTGGATTTCTCGGCTTATTATGGGAGTGGCACTTCTATTCGGGTAGAGCCTAACGCAGTTCTCACTGGCCTCTCCATTTTCAATGATAGGGATATAATCATTAATCAAGTGGAAACTTACTCTATGATTATTCATGATGCCTTAAAAGGTAAATGCATTGTTACCTAGTCTATCTCCTACACCATGAGGACTTGCAAGATTATTCTCAACAACAATGTTGGAGTCACACATACATGGAGAGAGGGGAACAAAGTAGCGGACTATCTAGCCTCTCTTGCAACTCCAGGATCCTCAGTTTTTTTCCTTTCTAATGTTTCTCAGTTTAAACTAGAGGGTGTGAACCTAATACGAGTAAATTCCTTTGGGCTACATTTCTTTCATCCCACCTAGGATGGGTCACCTTTTTTAATGCTTTGTTTTGTATCCTTAAATAAAAATATTAATTTTGGATGGATGGAATGATTTTAATAGTATGAAAATTTTGTAGTACTCGATTCTCTAGGGCACTTTCAACTCCTTTCAATAATCTTTCAAACAACTGATCTTATTGTAACATTTTCTTTTGTTTCTTATTCTAGATTCTTCTAATAATATTTCCTTAGCTTTAATTTTTAAATCCTTTGTTTCTTCTAGCTTCTCCTCTAAGATTTTGATCTTCAGATCCTCCTTCATTTTCTAAGATTTTTTTTTCATAATTTCATTAAAAATTTCATCTTGTATCTTATTTGGTTTATTTTTTTTATTTGGAGGAGAGGTTTATACCTTCCTCTTCTGCTTCTTATCAACCTTTTCTAATTTCCATGATGGATCTTCCTTCGATGAAGTACCATCTAATTCATCAAAAAACTTATTTTATTTTACATCAAAGACCAATATCATTCTATTCATCGTATCCTCATTGATAAATGAAAATTTATCCCTCATTAGATATGATGTATTGGACACTTTGAAAATATTTATACATTCAATAGCCATTATGATTATGAAATCCAAAAACATTATAATCATAAACTCTATTAAGGAATATTTGATATTCTTCATAGTGAGAAGGATAAACTTAACCAAGTTCATCTTCCTCATATTCACTAAAACGTCCAATATGAAAACATCTAAAACTTTCAAGGTATCTAGATCTCCTTTTCTCAAAATGAGATATCCCTACATCCATAGGGAAATTAATATGTTGTACAGAGTGAGGTGGGATACTTTTCTAATATTAGTATACTTTGAAAACAAAAATTTTTTAACTTTGTTTTTGTTAAACATTTTGAGATTTTATGGATTCTTGTGATAAGGATGGTAGGATTCACCCTATGATGTAATTCCAATAAGATGAGAAGGATTCTTTTAATATATTTCATAACTTTTCTCATAAATAATAAAAGAAAATTTTCCTTTTCTATCTTCCTTTAAAAATTTAATAGACACATAAAATTCATGAACAAAATCTAGATAATAAAGTTCAATATCTTTGTTCGATTTCTCAACACAGAATGATTCCCAATATTGGAAATATATTATTTTTTTTAGGGTAGAATCATATTTTTGAAGCACTTTATTTCAAACAACCTCTCCTAGAATTTAAACCACTTACCATAATCCCCCTTGGTCGCCATCTGATTATGAAAACTGAAACTGGTGAACCGGATGAAAAGGAACACAATTGGACATAATCCTTTGAGGGGTGCAGCAAGTTGAGAGTGAAAAAACTGAATGAATGATTTAGGGCATGAATTGGATCTCATATATATAGGTACTCGGGGTGACAGTTCATCTTCCATAATATTATTAATGATTGATATGATAATCCAAACTAATTTGACAATTGAAAATTATTTGAAGAAAGTTTTAAAAGAATTATGAACTCTCGAAGTATTTTTTTAAACATTTATAAGATTGATAATGTATCTGATTAATAAAAGTTTTAAAAAAATTAAGAACAAAATAAAGTTTAAAAATAAAATTATAACAACAAAAAAAGTAAACTAAAGTAATGAATTATTGAAAAAACAAAAAAAATAGAAGATTACATTTCATAGTGAAAATATATATAGGTTCGAATAACCTATTTTTATTGGTTTTTTTATAAACATATTATGATAAGATTTTAAAATGATATTTTTGAAAACATAAAACTGATTACAAAAGAATTTGAACCCAAAAAAATATGAAACAAAATATGATTTTGATAATTTTATAACAAAATCTGAGTCTAGAAAATTTTATAACATATTCTGAGTCTTGAAAGAATTGTGAGGATTCTGAATCAGAAAATGTTATAAAATGGTTTAATTCTAGAAACCTCATTATGATAAAATTTTCCGAAAAATAACAATTTTAGAAAACTATCATTTTTATGAAAACTTGAATGTTTTTGTAAAACATAAAACATATGTATTCCCCCTATGAAAAAGAGTATCTTAATGTAAGAAGATAGGTTAAAAATATGTAGATAGAATTTTCACATAAAATTAATCATTCCTAGATTCTATTTGATATATTCAAATCTATCAAAACTAATAGGTCCAGTAAAAAATGTTAGAAAGTTGATCTTTCATTATGATGAATTATAAAATTATATCTCCTTTAAGTGTGTGATCTTGAAAAAAATGGTGTCTTATTTTTATGTTCGTATCATGTGAGTGTTGTGATGGGTTTTTACTTAAGGAAATGGAACTTTTATTATCAAAAAGTATTTTAGTTTTAGTAAAACTCATGCCATAGTTTGTGAGTGTGTGTTGCATCCACAACACTTGAGCACAAAAACTTCCAACTTCCACATATTTGAATTCAATGGTGGAAAGTGCTACCAAGTGTTGTTTCTTACATAACCAATAAACTAATGAATCTCCTAATAAATGAAAAGTTTCATATTTACTTTTCCTATCCATTCTACATCCACCAAATTTAGCATCTAAAAAAATTAGTTTGAAAACATTTCCCGAAGAATAAAAAAGACCTAAATCCATAATTCCCTTAAGATAACAAAAAAATCAATTTATAGCTTTTAAATGGGATTCCTTTGGATTAGATTGATATCTTGCATATAAGCATGGATAAAACATTAAATTTTGATGACTAGTAGATAAGTAAAGTAAACTTCATATCATACCTCTAAAAATTTTCTGATCTACTAGTTTCCCAACCTTATCAAGATATAAAGTATTGGAGGTACCAATATGAGTACTAATAATTTTAAAATTTTCATATCTGATTCTATTAATAATATATTTTATATACTTATGTTGAGATATAAAATTTCCTTCTAGTTTTTTTGAAATTTAAAAACCTAAAAAATATGTTAACTCACCCATCACACTCATTTCAAACTCATATTTAATACAATCCAGAAAGGAATATGTTAAAGTTTTTTGAGTTGAATCAAATATAATGTCTTCAATATAAATTTATATGATCATAATGATTTTATTAAAATCTTTTATAAAAAGAGTTGGATCTGCAACTCCCTTAAAATAATTTGTAACAAAAATCCAATTAATCTATCATACCAAGATCTAGGGGATTTTTTAAGTCTATATAAATCTTTGGTGAGTTTATAAACTTTTTTTGGATGTTTCTTATTTTAAAAACCAGGTGGTTGTTCAGTATGAACTTCCTCCTAAACATATCCATTAATAAAATAACATTTCACATCCATTTGAAAAAAATTTGAAATTAAAGAATGCTGCAAAGGTTAGAAGTATTTGAATAGATTCAAGTATTGCTACCATAACATAAGTTTCTTTATAACCAATTTCCACTTGTTGATTATAACCTTTATCAACAAGTCTAGATTTATTTATAAAAATTATTCCATTTTTATCACACTTATTCTAAAAAACCCATTTTACTCCAATTATATAAATTTCTAAAGTTCATTCAAATAAAGTCCAGAATTTGTTCATCTCAAACTCACTAAGCTCATTTTGCATAGCCTTAATCCAGTCCTCATCACCTAAATCCTCATTAGGATTCTTAGGTTAAAATTGGGATAATAAATCTATGTGTTCAATTTCATTTATTAATGAAAATATAGTCTAAACTGGTTGATATACATCACCAATGATACTCTCACTAGGATGATTCCTAAGAAATAACTGACTTCTTGGATTTTGAAAAGTATATTCTTTAATAATATGTAGAAAATATTCCAAAGGTATAACTTTAGAAACTAATTCTTGGGTTATTTTCTTATGAGAAGAGATTTCCAAAAAAGGTTGAAAATAAGTTTTAGAAATGACATTTGAGGATGTTGGTTGAGGTTATTTGAAAACAGAAGGATATGTTTCATCAAACTTAACATGTATTTCTTCCTCAATAGTACAAATTTTTTTATTAAAAATTCTATAATCCTTAGAATTAGTGGAATAACCTAAAAATATTCCTTCATCGGATTTGGGTTTAAATTTATGTAAGTTATCTTTATTATTCAGGATAAATACTTTTCAAACAAAAACTTTGAAGTAATAAATTTTTGGTTTTCTTCCTATCCAAAACTAATAAGAAATTTTATTAAGAAAATGTCTAATTGAAACTCGATTTATTGTATAGAAGGAAGTACTAACCATTTTATTCCAAAAATGTTTAGCAACTGAGTATTCACTCGACATGGTTCTAGTTATTTATTAAAGAATTCTATTTCTTCTTTCAACTACACCATTTCTCTATGGGGTTCTAGGTGCTGAAAATTTATATTCAATACCTTTATTACTATAAAAAATTTCAAAATCTATATTTTCAAATTCTCCACCATGATCACTATGAATAGTAATTAAGATTAGGTTTTTCTAATTTTTCTATCTACAAAATTTTTAAAATAACTAAAGGCTTCATATTTATATGTAAGAAAATAAACCCATGTGTATCTAGTGTAATCATCAACTAAGACATATACATAGTATTTTCCACCAATAATTCTACTTTGTGTAGGACCAAATAAGTCCATGTGCACTAATTGTAAATTATTAGAATTTAAGACTTCACTAATAGATTTAAAACTTGACTTATGTTTCTTAACATATTAACAAGGGTCACATACTTTTGAAGTATCAAACCTATTTTCTAGTAGATCCTTAACAAGTCCTTTCTTAGTCAACTTAGATAAATTTATAAGGTTATAGTGTCCTAACCTTCTATTCTATAACCAATATTGATCTTTTATTTCACTAAGACAAGGTAATTCTTGGATCCTAAGGTAATCTAATTTAATTGTATAAACATTCTCAAGTCGATTGGTAGAAATAATAAATTCATCCCTAGAACTATGTACTAAATATTTATCATTCCTAAATATCATGAGGTAACCTTCATCTAATAATTAACATATGTTTATAAGGTTTATATTAATAAATAAAATAAACAAAACATTTTAAATAAGGGATTTTCCAAGAAGAACAATGTTACCTATTCTGATAATCTCCCTTTAAGCGTTATCTCTAAAAGTTACTTTTCCAACTTTCATCTTGATGATCTTCATGAAGAAATGTATATTTCTAGTTATGTTCCTAGAATATCCACTATCTATGTACCATATGTTTTTGTATTTTTTTAATTTTTTTTTTACCTTAAAAACAAAAATATTTGTTTTTTAGAACCCAAACCTTATTGGATCTAGTATTTTCAGAAAACAAAATTTTTGGTAACCACATTTTTCCAAATTATTTTTGGAAAAATTTCATTTCCTTATAGAAATAATATTTATGAAATTCTAATGATTTTACTCTATTTAAGGGATAATTTTTCTTCCAGTTCCCACCAATTTGGAACTTTTAGAAAAAAGGTACACTTTTAGGAACAAAATAATTATTACTAAAAACAGGTTCTTTACTTATAAAACCCATTCCAAAACTATTACCATGAGGTTTTATTTATTTATAGATTTTATTGAAATTTTACTTTCTGGTATTAAACTTCGATAAAGGTTTTTTAAACTTTAAATTTAATATTTTAGTTTTACAACTAAATTTTTATCCTCATTAGTATTAGTTATATAAATAATTTTTGTTTCTAAAACATTTTTCTCAAAAACTAATTTTTCAAAATCTTTAGAAATAGTTTCTTTGCAGAAATAGTTTCATCAAGATATTTTAAAAGATATGGTATTTAATTTTTTAAAATAGTTACCCTTGAATCATCTTTAGAAATTTTTTCCTTAGCATTATCATGTTTTTTGTAATCCTTACAATTTTAAATCTCAAGTAATTTTGCAAAATGTGAAACTTCATCATAAAAAGGTAAAGAATTATCTTATACTGAGGAATATTATTCATTATAAGATGTTGAATCCTTCTTATCAAGATAATTATCATTAATATATGTGTTTTTAAGATATTTGGTTGTGTGTAACTTAGATATGAGATAATGATTAATCTTGGTTACATTAGAAAAAAATATATATATTCCCCTATCTGAAACTTTCATTATCTGAATAATTTTCAGAAGAATCATCTCCACTAGCGATCCAAGTGTCAGTAGATTTCATTAATTTATTACCTTTATATTTATAATACTTCTTATCATTCCTTTATTAATTCTTTTCCTTTATGTATTTCCTCTTCATCTTTGGACAATCAGGACAGATATGTCCATATTTATTATATTCACAGTAAGTGACTTCATCTTTCTTATCACTTGTATCCTTATGAACCTTTTTATATCTATAATGAAAATATTTCTTACCAAAAATCATGTTTTTCCTCCTTTCTAGATTTTCTAACTCATTTTTAGAATGTTCGGAAGTACTACAATCAGATTGAAGAATTACTTTATTTTTCCTTGAATATATCACTACTTTCTCTACTGATTGAACTTTTTAAGGTAAGGTAGATATTGTAGCAAAGGAAACACCACCATTTTTCTTTTTCAATTTTTTAGTATCTCTTTTGATTCTTCCCTCATTTTTCATAAGGGTTCCAATCAAATCACCCAAATTGAGATTATTAAACTTTTTTTTCTAACCAAAAGCATTTATTTTAGATTCCCACTCATTGAGAATAATATGAATTATCTTTTACACAAGAATATCATCATCAAGACATTTTTCAGAAATATATTTTAAACTATTTATGATTTTTATGAACCTCTGGTGCATCTCTGCAACTGATTATCCAGGTAAGAAATCAAAGGCCTGGTATTATGCTCTAAGAATAGATCTTCTGGTCTCTAAAACTTTAGAAGTACCAAAGTGTGTGACTTAAAGTTTTTTCCATATATTATTTGTAGATTCACATGAAGATATCTGACTGTATATACTTATTATCATGGAAAACAACAAAGTATTCCTTACTTTATAATTTAAATGATACTCTTTTTTTCTTGATGTGTAAAAGAATTGAATTCCTTATCATTAATCTTGTAGTATCCAGTAAGCGTTATCAAAATTATCAACCCCATTATTGATAACAAAAGTTTTCATCCTATCTATCCAGTAATAATAATCAGCACTATCAAAGATAGGTGGTCTTTTTGGATTTAAATTTTCTATAGAACCAACATTAAAGACCTTCCATATTTAAACCAATATAAAATATTTTCCACAAGTACATTTTAGTGTAGAAAAGGTTTATAAACAAAAAGTTTATATCAAAACTTTAAAAAAACTTGAAAAAAGTAAAGAAAGTAAAAAATCATCAAGTATATGAGTAGTGGATCTGAGATATGATACAAATTTTAGGATCATAATATTATACTCAGATATATATACATACAATAGGGGTAAATTTTAGTTTAAAATATTTAAACTTAACAAAATACAAACCTCTCAAAGTCAAATTTATCAGACTTGTACTCAGTCTAATTATCAGAGTAATAGAATTGGAACTAGAAATAGTACAATTATATAAAAGTAAATATATCATAATCACTATAAATTTGGTTTATCATTGGGTTGATTTTATCATAATAGGAATAACACCGATATAACCAATTGTATATAAATATAAGTATGATGACTATCTTTCTATAATCTAATATGGAATAGAAAACTAGTAAAGACGAGTTATAAAATAGCTAAAAACATATTAATGACTTACAATATATTTAAAAATATAAACCTATTTTAACCTAGGAGTAAGGTAGTCAATAAAACTAACTAAAGGTATCCACTATTTTATACTTACAGTAATGTATGTCTTTCCTTTCCAGGAAATCCCTCGATACGAAGATCAAAATAGCTTTGTCTTCCAATCCTTGAAATCCCTCGATATGATGAATTGGATTCACTATCTTCTTATATCCCAAATACCTCAATCATAACAATGATCTTACGCAAATACAATTTCAAAAGTTCTTAATGAATCATACCTAACAAGGATTCCTTAATAGGACAACTCTATAAATAAATACAAAAGACTATGAACGAGCAGTTCACACTAAGCGTTCTTTATAATAAATTAGAGAAAAAAATTATCAGCTTAAAAATCTTCAAATGACCTGATATTTATAGGTATCCTCCCAATTGTCATATTTCCAAGTGTGTTACAACAGATTCAAACAGATGGTGCTTCATAACTCATAATGATTTGGAATAACTGAATGTCTGCTGTCATATTGATTAACACCATTACAGTATTTAAGATATTACTAACATTAGAAACATTCCTTTTTATTACAATTATAAACATAGTTAGTCTGATGGACTTCCTTAAAAATTTCAATATTATAATCTTTATTAGTGTCAATCCGATTATATCGGTATCAGTATCAGTCTGATTGTTAATAATTTTGTCAGTATGAAAGATGATACAAAATTTATAACTTATGGTCTGATTAAAGGTGGGTATGATTCATCATACACATACTCATTCTGATAATCATAATGAAGAATGTATTTTTATTTTCATAATATTTTATAACTTTTTAAAATTATGGTAAAAGGTAATGTTTTCTACAAAAACCTACTAAAATAATTTTAACATAAAAAGTTATTAAACATGTTTTTAAGAAAGTTTTTGTGATTTCCAAAACTAAAGGAATTGAAAAGTGATAATTATAACTTCTAACTCAACATGAAATAGCCACACCCCCACCTCTAGTATTTCATCATGCTCATCCACTGCTACTATCACTCGACACCATCTCTACCACCACTTATTCACTCCCAGAGATTCCATGGAAGTCCACTAAGAGCTTGGTTATGAGCCTCACACCACTACTGAGACCCCTGATCTACCAAGGATCACCTCATAATACTTGTCCAACCCCTATGAAGAATAATTTTAACTCCCTCCCACCACTTTGAAGGTCAGGAAGGTTGATGAAAAAGGAGGTTTCCAACATCTATGTTGATATTGTTTTTTTACACCCTTATCACTTCCATGTCCACTGATTGGATATTATACAGTCCATGAAAGACCCATAAAACTGATGTAACCATGTAGAAGGATCTTCCCCATGGACACGGTTCACTACTTTTTTTTACCATTTTAGATCTGCATGTGTTTTAAATATTCACACTCGTGGGTCTTGGGGTGAATTTAAAAAAAGGTATTCACAAGATCTCTCTTTAATATTTGGGGGAGGTCGGGGAGGCTATCTTCCTCTATAAAAGAATATATAACACCATTTGAAAGGGAATTTCACACCACCATAGAGGGAGAATCCCCAAGGCTTGTATTTTTTTCATTTTTTATGTTTTTGGTTTTCTTTTTATTTTATTTTCATTTCATTTTTAATTAGTATTCTCATGTAATTTTAAATTCTTTTTTTAATAAAAATTCATGCATATTTTCTTAAAGTTTTCCACATACACCCATCTTATTTTCTTCTTCTCATTCTTCTCATCGTCATCTTATTATCATTATTTTAATTTTATTTTCATTTAAATTTATTTTATTTTATTTCCTCATTTTATTTTATTTTATTTTATTTTATTTTATTCTTCTTCTCTCTCCCTCTATTATATTATTTTCATTTTTATTATTATTTTTATTATTTTATTCTTATCTTATTTATTTACATAGTTACCTATTACCCTCAAAAATGAGGGGCTAACCCAAGGCTTGGTCCGAGGGAGGTAAGTGGTGTTTCCATTCATTATTTATGTAAATTTTTATGTTTTATTAAGTTTGTAGTGAGAAAGAGTGATGTGCATGGGTGTGGGTGTGGTGATTTTCCACTTTGAAAATAATCTCAAACTTATTTATATACTTTTATTATATTGTTTTCCTCACTTCTAATGGATACAAGATATTAATATGATGGAGTTGAATCATTCGGTGGATGAAATGGTATACGATGGAGTCAGGTTCTAGAAGATGTCACACACTCGATTGAGGTGTTCCATCAACTCTAATTATAGAAGGAGGTGGAATTAAGATTGTTAAAGGAATCTGATATTTCACACCACTAAATAAAAGAATAGTAATTCATGCATGAGTTATCAAAATTTAATTATCAAACTAAATTGAAACACCAAAAAGGAGAATTATGGAACCCATAAACCAAACCACAAAGTACAATTTATTTCTTTCTAATAACATTCTATCATTGCATGTTAGTTTAATTTTTACACTCTATTATTTAATTTAAATTCCATTTATTTCATAAAATGGATAAAAAACAAAAATAAGTAGTTTGGTTGAATTACATTAAGTAATTAAACAACTGAGAAATCTCCTCAAGTGAGACAACCATGGTCATCCACTGTGATGCACTAGGAAAAACATTAGAAATTTTCTTTTTCCACACCCTGCCATAGGTGTTCTGTCAAAACTAGCACCATTATCAGGGATCCAATCATTTTTTTATCTTTTTATTTTTCACATTGTATATATTTTTTATTTTTTTTACAAATAAAAAAACCATAATTTTTTTTCCATTATGTATCCAAAATGTTATTACTCTGCATGGAATGACTACTCACATATGAAATAACAACAATAAGAATATGTTTTAGAGTAAAACTATGATCAAGTGAAGGAACTTAAATAGGTCATATAATGATTTTAGGGAAAAATATCATGGATAACATAATATTTTCATGCTACCCAAGAGAAAAAACCAAAACCTAAGTAAGAACCTAAGGAAGCCAAGGAAGATGACTTTCCTACTGAGCTAAATACGGGAGATCAAAAAGATATGGATTGATTTTTGGAATAGATGTGAGGAACTACTTGATCTCCCAAAAAATAAAATCTAGAACCATTGAAAGGAGGAACCACCCAAGTGGTGGAATTTGAAGAAAGATAGGATGAATTTGACTACCTACCTCTATCCAGTGAAGATCAACTCCAAGAGGTATTTTACACTGAATAAGAGATTCAAGATAACCCAAATTGGGAGATGATACATTCTTAAACTCAAACACTTTTAATTTTATTGAAACAAATTTGAGTATCACTCCTAATTATTTTAAATTTTCATATTCAAACAACTCATATTATTCCCTAGAAGAAGATAATTAGAATGAAAATGCACTTGTTGAGGAACACTTGGAGCTCCCTAAAGACATTGAACATTTACTAGAGGGTTATAAGAAGATATCCCAGTGGCTCTACCAGAAGAACAAGAGATATAAAATGTCGATATAAAAAGGTAATATTTTGAAATTAATTCTTTGAATTTAAATTTTTAATGTCCCTTTAATTATTATTTTTATACGAAACACATTAACCAAACACTTAGTAGTGAAGATGATGTTTCACAAGTATCAATAAAGGAGAAGGAGGTTCGATACTTCATCCTACCCCTTCCATGAAATCTATACCTTGTTGTTAATGGGGTAGACCTGGTGTACTCTACACATGGAATTATCCTCAACATGAAAAAATTAGTGGAAAGTGGGAAAATCCACATGTGGTTGTTCAAGTCAAAGAATCTCCATCCACCATCAGACTTTGGATAACAGTTGGTACTACCCTCTAGAGGTAGTAAAAAATTAGGGTCCACTTAGGGAATTATATCAAGACTTATCCCTTTATTTTATTTGTAGTAATTTAGATTTAAATTTCATTATTAGGATTATTCCACCCTGAATCCCCACTCCCCCTATTATTTTTTAGCTTAAATGACATGATCCTCAAGTTTTAGTGATTAAAATTACTTTTGTAGGTTAATGATGGCACAAGTTATCCCCCAAATAGTCAAGGAGAAAAATGACTAAGATTCATGGGATTGGGAGTTAACTTTTATGATTATATATTTTAAAACACTCTACATTTTTGTCTAGAAACATTATTTTAACTTTAAAGTGAAAATTTCATGTCCATGATTTAATTATAAATTACTTGACTTATCTAGGATACATGAGTTTTTTATAAAAATTGTGATTCAATGTTTTAGATTTCAATTTTAATGAGATTGAATGAGTAAAATGGATAATTTTATTATTAAATTGAAGCATGGATAGTAAAATTAAGAACCATGATTTGAATGAATTTATTGATTCATGTAAATGAAATTTCCCTATTATTGTTCATGTTTTTAGTTTCTGAAATTCATGTGAATTGATTTGTTATTATTAATCATGTATTGTGTGATATTCCAATATCATATTCTCATTATTGAGAGTATTTATAGAACAATAAGTTCCTATTTATTCTTTATCCTATTTCTTGAGTGATCTTGGGATATGCCACTTTCTAGAACTTTCATTTGAACTTGTCAAAGAAATGACTGTGTAAAAAGAAATTTAAAATGATTGAGGAATCCTTTGAAAATATATTCTCCTTAAAATAACACATTTAAATCAATCCTTGTTTAGGTCATAGCAACCATGAATAACCTTGTTAGGGATGATCCATGTTTCAATCCATTTTTATCTAGTCTTACCCTCCTCTTAGTATTTGCATGATATTTTAAATTTGAAGTGTAGGGGAGAAGGTATTCATGAATAATGGGATGATTTATATTATAATGAAGAAGTGTGAGGGTGTTTAATATGGGAATTGATAAAGTTTTATATTAATTTTACTCTTGATTTTTTTCCCTCTTGAAAAAGTGAAAATGACAAAAAGAACCAAAAATAAAAGAAAAGAATGGGATGTTACTTAGAAGAATCCAAAATCACCATTATTGGACCGATGTTTTTTACCATATGTGGTTATGTGGTGGGTTTGAGGTTTATTCTAAGCATAAATTTTGAAAAAGATAAAAATTGATGAAAAAGTTATTTAAAACAGAAAAACAAAAGGTATAAAAGTTGAGAAAAAATCAGGAGGGTGCACAAATCATTCATTATGATTTACTTTGATCACGACCTTACTTTGAGCATGGGAAGTGGGAGTTTCTATTTTAAAGGGGATAATTTCAATATAATTTCACTTTTTACATCATGATTTATACTTAATAGAAAAAAAACTCTTCTTTGAGCATTAATTTTTAAACACAAATTCCTACCTACCTTAAGCCTTAGAAAAAATTGAAACTTAATTGAAAAGTACTCATGATTTTATGTGTCTTTTGTATTTACAAAGTGGATAAAAGAGTTCCTTTACAATCCTATGGATAAAGATAATGTTCTCATTATATGAGCATAATAATACTTGAATTTATATCATGAGTGATGGGAGAAAAGATTGTAATGTGGGGTAAGTAATGATTTGGCATGTTTAATAATAATTAATTAGGGAACTTGAATAGATGAGAAGAGAAGTTTCCATCAATTTCAAAAGGGAAAAAGTAAAATACTCAATTTGATTATTTCTTTGAAAATTGAGAAATTAAATTTATATTTTCAATGTATTTTTGAAATTTTGATTTAACGTTGATAACTATTTAATTTTATTTATTTGAAATTTGAATATTGATAACATTGGTGCCCTTTTATTTTTGAATTTGAGATTTTATGCTTGAGGGAAATCTTTGTTTGAGTGTGGGGGGTATTTGTATACTAACATTTTCATGAAAAAATTAAATATTTTTTAATTTTTCTAAATAAATTTTTGATCTAAATACCCATGTATTTAATTTTTTTATTCAAAATTGGGAATTTAAAAATAAATAATGAAAGTTGATTTAAATGAATTTAATGGAGATGAATTTTGGATTTATAATTTTCAATCATGCTTAATAGATTATTATTTAAAAAAAATTCTAACTTGTTTAATATTTTTTAGTTAAATCTACCAAAAAATAGGTCAGGCCCTAAGAAGGCCTTCAACTAGGGGCCATGCACCTATTAGCCAACCCAAGAGGGGTCGGCTAGTCACGCAGCTAACTAGGAGAGCCCACATAATATGAAAGTGAATGGGGGTTAGTCTTGTGCATGAGTAGACTATGGTGGGGTTAATCCCATGGGATAGTAAAGATGTGATGAAGACCCACATGTTTCGATTGTGGTGTGGCTCAGGTTTGTGTTTAGTGTCTTATGGGAGCCCGTCCCTGCTATTGGTGATCTGGTCAATGATACTACACTCAGGATTATATTTATGCATCCAAACACTATCTCTTTCCATGTGGGACAATATAAATTTATGATATTGTTCATTTTAATCAAAAAGTTGATGTTTCCATGTGACGTTCATTCCCCTACCTCAAACATTTCACACTGCACTCCTCCAACAATACCATCACTCAGCACCACCACTATCTTCACTACTTCACTACTAGAGACACCATGGTAGTCTACTGAGATCTCATTCCCGATCCACACACCACTTTATAGGCCCTTGTTCCACCTTATATCACCTCATAATCCTCAAATAACCCCCATGAAAACAATTCAAACTCCCTCCGGCCACTTCAAAGTCCATAGGGGTTGAGGAAAAGGGAGGCTACCACTATCTATACTACTTCCACTATCGCAAAACCTTTCCACTACCACGTCCATTGATCATCTCCCATGCAAGCCAAACAATACCCACACAACCGATGTAGCCATGAAGAAGGCGCTTCCCTGTGGACACGGTCCATTTCATTTTTTTGAGCATCTGAGATCTATGGGTGTTTCAAAAATTCAAACTTATGGATCTTAGGGTGAATTTAAAAAAAAAGATATCTACAATATATCCCTTTAATATTTTGTGGAGGCCAAGGAGGCTCTTTTCCCCTATAAAATAAGATACCTCATCAGTCGAAAAGGGAGTTTTCACCACTGTGGATGGAGAAGCCTCGAGGCCTTCATGCTGCCATTTTTTTGTGTTTTCAGTTTTCTTTTTACTTTATTTTTCATTTTATTTTTAATTATTATTCTCATTTAAATTTAAATTAGGTTTTTTAATAAAAATTCATAAATATTTTCTTAAATTGGACCACCCACACCCATATTCTTTTCTTCTTCCCCTTATTCTCATCTCCATCTTCTTCCTCTTTTAATTTTCTATTCTTTTTAATTTATTTTATTTTCTTTTCTCATTTTATTTTATTTTATTTTATTCTTCTATATATCTATCTATTTTATTCTTTTTATTTTTTTTTATTATCCTTTTTATTATTTTCTTCATCTCTTTACTCTTCCCACAATGACCTCCTACCCTACAAAATGAAGGGTTAACCCGAGGCTTGGCCTGGGGGAGGTAAGTAGTGTTTCCATCCATTCTATATGTAAATTTTTATGTTTTATTAGGTTTTTGGTGATAAATATTTATGTTCATGTGTGTGGTGATTTTACACCATGAAATTGAACTCAAACTCATCTCTATAATTTTATTAAATATTTTCCCTCCCTTATACTAGATACAAGATCTTCATATGATGAAGTTGATCCATTCGGTGGATGAAATGTCATATGATGGAGCTAGGTCTTGTAAGATGTCACACTCTCAATTGAGGTTTTCCATCAACTATGATTATAGAAGGAGGTGGAATTAATATTTCTAAAGGCACTCTAGATTTCACACCACTAAATAAAATAATAGTAATTCATGCATGTGAACTCAAAATTGAATTATCAAACTAAATTAGAAAACCAACAAGGAAAATTATGGAACCCATAAACCAAACCACAATGGCCAAGTTATTTATTTCTAATCAAATTATATCATTGAATGTTAGTTTATTTTTTCACCCTCTTATTTCATTTAAATTAAATTACCTTCAAAGAATAGATAAAAACAAACAAAAATAAGTAGTTTAGGTGAATTAGATTATGTAAACAATTTATAAATCTCCTTAACTGATACGAACCTAGTCATCCACTGTGATGCACTAAAAAATTTCAAAAAAATTCTTTTATCACACCCCGAAATAGGTGTGATGTCATATACTGTGATAATACTATGACAATGGTGCTTGAAAAGGAGTCTAGGTCACATCAGAGAAAAAATCATATACTTTTGAAGTCTCATATCTTGAGGGATTTTACTTAGAAAGGTGAAGTTTCAATTAGTAGAGTATCCATAGAGGATATTGTGGTAGAACCCCAGACTAAATTCATATCTCAGTAGAAGAATGATACTCTTTCAAGAGCTAGTGAGTTGAGAATTATTAGTAGTTGGCTCTAGTGTGAGTGGGAGTGTTGTGAGTGTGTACACTAAACACAACTCCTTTATATACTTTGATTACCAATACATATATAAAATTTTATATATACATGTTTTTATTCTTACTGTAATAGTGTTGATACATTTACATCCACTCCTTACATGGGAATGTCCTTAGATTACATGTCGTATCAAAAGGTTATACTAGTTCCTAGATATAATGAGAACCTCAAGATACTATAACGGTAATCTTAAATATATGTCATATGGTCTAGATATATCATACTAACAAGACACTGATGATATCTTACTATCAGGTGTTGGGGGATCATAATCATTGATGCTTCTTCTCATGAAGTTTGCACTTGGTGATCTCAAGAAGATGAGATCGTGAGGACTAACCCTCTAATAGGAACACCACATATTTCAAGTGTCATTGGTTGTTCATGTATATGAACATGTGTATTGGTATCTTGAATTTAGATTATTATAAATGTGTACCATTTTATTATGTACTTTGATGCAAGTAAAAAACCATAACATTGAAGTTGTGGTGAGGTATCTTGTGTTGGGTTTGTCATTGGTGGTATGGAATTAGTTGAATGATCAAGATAGAATTTTTCAACTACAAGTTGAGGAAGAGATATTTCATGGGCCTAGGTTGATGAGGATGGTAGTTCCTTAATTAAATTCATGATCTTAATACTAGAAGTTAAGTCTTCACAGTAAGGTTAGAAATATATAAAGCATTAAAAGGATAATGACATAAGTGTGCATCCTGGTTTATGAGATATCATGAGAAAAATATATTATATCGCAAATAATGTGTCCATAGGAGGTAGTCATAACTATGAAATTCCTTATCTCCTTGAGAATTATGATGGGTTGTTAGACTCTGCTCTTGGTTGGTGGATTGGACTCATTGTTATCTTGATAAGGTCCTAGAGGTTCACATACTAATTGTATCCACTAGTTCCACCTATTCACATGAATAGGAGTTTAGGATGATTTGGGACCCAAATATGGGGGCCAATAAGCATTTTATTTTTGAACAATCGCATGTAATATAATTCAATTATATTATTCAAGTTTATAATAATGATGATTGAATTTATTTTTCAAGGTATTCACAAGTTGTTTGATCATAAAATTGAATACGAGAAAATATAATTTTTTGAATGAACATGTAACAACCTAGACCTTATGGAATATTAATTTATGTTAAATCTAATAGTGTAGGTGTTTGGGAGAATTCCTAAGGTGTTTAGAGGGATAATGGAGGATATAGGGCTGAGATTTCAGCTTATAAGGTTTTTCTGGTGTGTAGTGATAGGTTGTGCCATAATGGTGGCCACTGCATCATGGAGAGGTTAGCTACATTGTAAATTATCAGGGGATTAAGTTTCAATGATACTACCATTTTTTGAATATTTTCGTCTTGTATAGGGGATATGGTGTGGAGGTGAGTTTGTGACTAAGTGGTTGTGGTGTGGAGGTGTTGGTTGTGGCGTGGAGTCCCCATGGTGAGTTTTGGTCATTTTGCTAAATTTAGGGTGGCTACAACATGGTAAATTGGCTACAACATGGATTCATGGGGGTGAGTTTTTGTTTTTCTGTTGTTTTCAAGGTAGTTACACTATAAGGATGGGATGAGGCGTAACCTTTCTTCTTGGTAAAAGGGTTTTGTAGTGTGGTGTATCATGTTGCATTGTGGTCTTCTCTTATTTTATTGGATATTATATATAGAGTTTTCCATATTTATAAAACAATGGTTTTATTAGGTATTTTTCAATATGGTATCTCACCTTTTCATCATGTTATTCCTGTTTTTAGTGGTTCTACGGCGTGGTGAGGCAATCTACATTGTGGTCTTATGTTTTCTAGACTGCCTATAAATTTCATAACCCCCTCAAACCCTAATATTTTTCTAGATTTTTTATTGAAAATTATGGTAACTAAGTGCATCCAAAATAGGCCTTTTATACCACTTTTAGTGTATTTCAACCCCATCCTTGTTATATCAATCTGTGATGGTTTTATGTGATTTCCTCCCCTCTCTTATACATGTTTTTCTTTAAGTTCTTCATTTGGGAAGGGATTTTGTTAGGTAGTCCTTAGTTTTTTATGATTCTTGGTAAGGTAATAATGGTTTTTTTTTGTTCTAGGCTATTAAAGGTAACTCCCTTCATTTTGGTGATCGGTGGTGGTCTTCCTCTCATTCTAACCTTGGGAAGCGGTTTATAAATTTTTTTTGAGGTAGGGTATCCTTCATCTCTCTTATAGTTTTACATAAATGAGGGGTCGTGATTCTATTTATATTTGGGAATATATTATACACTAACCAAATTTAATATAATAAATTATTTAAATTTAAATTTAATGGGAAGGGGAATGAAATTCATGTTTTACTACTTTTATATTATTGTTCATAATGAGATTATATGAGCTTAATGCCTTGATGAAAATCATGGTCATTGGGGGATTTTTTTTGTGCTATGATTGTTTTGTTTTTGTAACCCTTGTTGTATGATATCACCTTGAATGAAATTGGATAAGAATTTATATCCGGCTAATTAAATAGTTTCCCATGGAAAATCTAGCTCTTGTGATAATGCCCTATAAATAAAAAAGTGAAATTAATGAAATTTCCCTTGTTTAAATACAAAATTTAATATATGAAAAGTGGTTTTGATGTGTGGTTGTGATATGATGTGGTTGTGATGATGCAATTGTGATGGTATGTGGTGGTGATGTGTGGTTGTGATGAGGCGTGGTTGTGATGAGGCAATTGTGATGTGTGGTGGTTGTGATGATATGATGTGTTTATGGTGTTATGAGGTGGTTGTGATAAGGCGATGGTTGCAATGTCAATGGTGGAAATGTGGGTCTTTTTGGTATGAAAATAAGGATTAGTATGATGGGTTAGTTGTTGTGTTTTGTTTTTCATGTGTTGTGGGGATGTTGTGCTAGTTTCCCAATAGTGATGGAATTAAATGTTAATGATGAAATGGAAATGACATGGATTGAAATGGCTAATGAATGTTGAAATTGAAATGGGAGGTGTGGCTAATGTAGTTGATGCATAATATAAAATAAATGGTCTAGAAAAATAAAATGGGTTGGTAATATAAAATATTGAAATTGGTTAATTCTTCAAAGAAATGTGCAATGTGAAATGTGTCTTTTGGAATGTGGTTTTATTGTGTGGTGTTGTGCATTTAGAGGTGTTTGAGAATGTGATGTAGGTTGTGAAACTTTAGGGTGATGTTTTGAGATGGGATGGTGTTCTTATTGGAAACCCATTAGTTGGGATTGTGTTTTGAGGATATTTATTTATATGAATTTTATTTCATTGTAATTTATATTCACGCCACACCCATGTCAAGCACCATGATCCAAAAACCAAATGTTTTGGGGGTTATTTTTTCAAAACCCTAAAGGCGAGGATGGATGGTTGGGTACCCATTATTCTCCACTCTCTCTTTGGGGAGACGTTGTCATGCATGTTCTATGATGTCCAGAAGACAAAAATGTATTATGTTGATGATTGATGAGATTATTAGGTGGTTTATAGTTGGGGTCATGCATGATGGGAGGAGGGAATGGGGTTGATGTCCTTCATGTTCACAATACTCTAATTATCTTGTTATATGGATGTGATGTGATATAATGTGTTGTACCAAGTGTCTTTGGGTGATATGTGATGGATCAGGTGTCTTCAGGTGAGATTTGATGTGATGTGATGTCCCATGCGTCTTCAGGTGAGACGTGATGTGATGTGAAGGCTCAGGTGTCTTCAAGTAGGATTCTATAAAAAGGAAATGGGAGCATTTGGACATACAAAATTGGTGTGTGAGAGTATCAAATCAGTGGGAAAGTAGTGTTGGGTACCCTATCATTGATATTCTTCTTATTATGTTTTTTGTACTTGTATTTTTTATCTAGTGAGTGTGCATTGGTGAGGATGGGTTTCGTTAGTTTACTTTTTTAGGTGTTTTTGGCTTTTTTGTTTACTCACTAGTGCATTGGTATGCTCTTTTTACATGTTCATGGGAGAATTGGGGTGTGATCCTACTGAGTATACTTTTATTCTCACCCTAAGTACATACAAAAAATTTTCATAGTTTCCAAGAGGACTTTTTGGACCCTTTCAGACATTACTAGCTAAGACCTTGGAGTTATTATTATGTCACTACCATAGTACTTTCTTTTGGGTATTTATTTGGAAATTATTGTATTGTTTACTTCACACGTGCATTGATGGATGGTTTTTATTTCATTTCTTTTATATTATATCATGGAGTTTTTTGTGGTTTTAATTATATATCTTGATCTTATACTTTATAGAGGGTAATGTCTCCCATTTATAAGATTTTTATACCCTCATTTCTTGTCACCAATTCAGTTCCTACTGGAGGTAGGACTTGGGGGTCATTATCTCATTATCTCTCTTCCTTCATTATTGGTCTATGAGGGGTACCTTTGGAGAGAGAGGGTTGTGACAAAATGGTATCAGAAGTTTTGGTTGATAGATAGTGTAAAGACCCGGAAATCCTGTGGAAAATTTTTTCTTAAATACATGGGAATTTTACGAGTCTTTGGTTTCTGATGGCGCTTGATTCCGAGGCCCGGTGTGCCCGAAATCAATTTTTGAAGTTTTGTTTAGGTACATTCAGTAAATGTACATGCGGGTTTTTTTATCTTTTGAACCAGTTGTCGGAATTGAAATCCAAGGACACTGATGAACTCGCAGTTCCGATATTCTCTTAAGGAGACATTTACCGCAGTTGCGTTTTATCAGGAGTGGTAGTTAATTTTTGGTGTTTCTAAGTAAAATTTAAATAAAATTATGTGTTGCATAATTTTATTTAGATGGTAGTCAAAACCTCCAAAGAGAGGTTGGTGGTGGGGCCCACCCCCACATAACCTCCCATGGGAGGATATTATCTGGTGGGGCCCACACGAGTTTAAACTCTTCAACTTCCCTTTAACTTCTTGAACCCCCAATTAAGGAGGATGAAACTCCCTTTATTTAATTTGGAGCCTCTTCATCTCCTCCCTCTCATTTAATGAGCCAACCCACTTTTTAATTAATGGATGTAACTTAATGAATTTAAATCTCTTTGAATTCATTAAGTCATCCTTTTAATAGGTGGTGTTATTTTTATTTTATGTTGGTTGGACATATTACCTTGGGAGGATTTGGATAATTATAAATAAAGTGTTCTTCCCACGAAGAACACGAAGAACATCTCCAACGAAGAACGACGTCCTCTCCAACGAAGAACGAGGAAGACGCTCGAGCCTAGGATCGGCGGCGTGTGACGGGGGAAATGTACAAAGATGTCTTCGAATTCTCTTCCTGCGACACCATCAAGCGAACATTGAAATCAAGGTAGGGGTTATCTTTGTGTATGACTTTACCCTCTGTTTTATTTCATTATATTTGTGGATTGATGTGCCAATGTTACCATCGTAACGAGGAGGGTTCGGACCGCACGAACATGGCCCGACCCTCCCCCCGTTCATTTCCCTTTTTTATGATGTTGGAGGTGGAGCTGAAAGGGCACGGTTCCATCGCACCATGCCGGAGAATAACAGCGGCCAGGAGGACCGCGGCGGATGAAGAGGCGCGGCACCGTCCCGTCGTGCTATGGCCGAAGGCCGCAGCCAGGCCAGGTCGCGGCGGTGGAGGACCGGCACTATCGCACTGGCCGTGTGGAGGAGGATGCGGACCGCATCTGCGGGCCGCTCTGCTGGGCGAATCGGCCGGCCACTTGCCAGCCGGGCTGGAGGAACGCGGCACCCGCAGGTGCCATGCGGAGGAGAACTGCAGCCCGCTGTGCGGGCCGCGTGCGCCGGGCAGAACCGGATGGGCAAGGAGAGTTGGCACCGCTTGGCGCTACTGGGCGAACCGGACTGGCCCATGGTGCGGGTTGGGTCTGTGGGTGGGTCGCGCCCTACCGGGTCGGGCTGACCCGCCAGCCCACTGGGCTTGACGGGTCGGGCCTGACTTTGCATAAATGCGAATATCTCCAAGACCGCGCGTCCGATCAACGCACCATCTGTGGCACTGGGACACTCGCGATGAAGCAGTCCTTTTGCAATACTCTAAGTGATTTTTGGACAAATTTGGAAAATGGCTGGGTTTGGAGCGAGCGTAAATCCAACCGGGCCCCTAGAACGGAAATGTCAATAACTCTCAGACCGGGCGTCCGATTGACGCAACGTCTGTCGCGTTGGGTTCCTTTTGATGAGACGGAACTCAGGATACATCAACTCGATATTTCTTGATAGTTGATGT
Source organism: Viscum album (assembly GCA_963277665.1). NCBI lineage: Eukaryota > Viridiplantae > Streptophyta > Magnoliopsida > Santalales > Viscaceae > Viscum > Viscum album. Next base: position 1,073,631,004 of record OY728134.1, read on the forward strand.
ATCGACACTTGACTCGAGGAGCGGACCCTCCCGGAATCGAACGTGTTGTGTGCGGGAACCCAAGAGCTGGCTGCAACGACTATTGTACCGAAATCCAACATGGGTTCGACAGTGATTACTACTGAACCGAAATCCTTCGTGGGTTCGACAGTGATGACTACTATACCGGGATCCTCCATGGTTCTGATAGTTCTGAAATCTGTTCCTGTATCCATTGTGGGTCTAACAGAATAGCTGGTCTTGTATCCTGTGTGGGTCCGACAACTTAGCTGGTCCTGTATCCTGTGTGGGTCCGACAGCTTTGATGAATCAGTGACTACATCTGATCATCTCTATCACTCTACGAAAGATGTATACTGGTGTGAGCTGAGTCATGTCTTTCAACAATTATCATCATGGTGATTGACTTTACTTTCTTTGTGGACTGGGTTGTGTTTGGGCTTGAGAGTTGGAGTCGGACCGTGACTGGTAACTTAGGTATATGTATGGGCATATACCTAAGTAGGGTTGGTTGATACTTTTTGATTTTATCCTTATTATGTGGTTTATCCTTTGTGGATTCTGGGAGACCTTCGGAGGTCTCGAGGTCCCCTACTGAGTATTGTTATACACACCCCAGCATGGGCTTTGCCCACACCTTGTTGTGTTCTGTGTAGATAACAGACAGTAGTGATCAAGGCTGAGGGTGACGGGCAGAGGCTGCTCAGAGCTGGACTAGATGGGACGTACCATAGGGATGAGTTGTTTGAGTTCTGTACCTACCCTTCATGTAGGATTCCCCGGTGGACGATCCAAGAGCTGTTTTCCCTTTTTACTTGTACTTGTACTTGTTGTTCAGTTGGGTTTGTATACTGGCCCACTTACTTTCAGCACACCTTACTTTTCTATTTTAGTACTTTTTGCCTCTTCTTCTTGTGTTTGGACTGTGTGTGTGTTATAGGTTAAAATTCAATGCCTTCCCTTTTTATCAGGGATTTTCCTTTGGTGCTAGTTACCAGCCCCTAGCCTATGGAAGACGGGCTTGGGGCAGGCACGGCATGGGCCTGAGGACGGGTCGTGACAAATTGGTATCAGAGGAGTTGGTTCTACCACAGAACTTGGACTCTGATTCTTTTAACAGCAATAGTGTTAAGTGTTTTGGGTGTGGTTATCAGTTTAGGGAAACCGGTGTTGGTGCAGCGGTCGACGTATCCATACACTAGGACTATGACTTCTGATCTCTGACTCAGTGCATGAAAACACTAATTGTGTGTGTTTTTCCTTTGAAAAAGTTTTCTTCGTGATTACTTTGTGTCAGCTCACTAGGTATACTATTTTAACCATGGCGCACCTATTTCTTTTTAGGATGGCCCCACGAAGGCATCCATCCAGGGTTCCGAGTTTTGTACGAGATGGTGGCCCACCGAGCGACGAGGCCTCGGTGCAGGGCCCCATCACGGCGAAGGTACCAGTGGTTCCACTACCCGCTGGGCCACCGATACCACCATATCCAGTAGAAAAGAGTGCACGCTGCCTGAATGCATTTCACGAGTTCCAGCGCCAGAGGTCGCCCAGGTTCTGGGGAGAGACGGACCCACAGACAGCTGAGGATTGGCTGGAGGCTATCGTGAGAGTTTTCATATTAGTAGGGACACCAGCTGACCTCATGGTGATCCTTTCTGTGAGTCTCCTACATGTGGCAGTAGGTAGATAGTGGAGCCTGATGTTCCAAGTGCATGACGAGGTATCATTACTCTGGACAGACTTCGAGAGTCTCTTTCTCTCTCAGTTTGTTCCATCCACCCTTCGTGCGGTGCGGATTCAGGAGTTACTTCATCTGCAGCAGGGCAGCATGACAGTAGCTCAGTACTCTGTGAGGTTTACCGACCTCTCGTTCTAATCCACGGATATGGTACGGGACCCGTACTTCAGGGCCCAGACCTTTGAGCAGGGACTCAAGCATGAGATCAGGTCTTCGACGATTCCCCTCAGCATTCTGATGCAGGCGGGGGTGCTGGAGCGAGCCCTTCTAGTGGTGAGTTTTCTCGCTGAGCAGTCACCAGCGGCGAGACCCACCACAGGGCGACACATAGAGGAGTCTTCTGTAGCTGAAAGTAGACAGATGATGCAGAGGTTCAAGCAGACCAAGCCATCAGGTGGGCGACCCCAGGATACAGGTTCGGTTGTGCGGGGCACACGAGATAGAGCCAGCTATACGAGGATCAGGTAGTGCTATGCATGTGGTGGGCAGGTCCACATGGCTCGTGACTGCCCAACCCACCATGCATATGAGTATAAAATAGTAAAGGGACCTCCTAGGCAGTGGTAGAGGTTCGACCGTGGTGGTCCGCCGGGAGCAGGCAGACGTGGCAGAGGAGATGGTTGAGCAGCGGGTGGTGGACGACGTTTCGAGGCTCTACCACCACCACCACCAGGAGGTCCACCCCGACCATAGGGAGCAGGAGGACAGAGGCGGGCTCAGCTCCAGGCGGTCGATCCCTACGACCACGGCGCACCTAAGATGATTTGAGGTACTGTCTATGTCTACTCCACCCTTGCTACAGTACTTATAGGCACAGGTGCAAGTCATTATTTTATTTCCACTACCCTCATTCGGAGCTCGGATATTCTGACGAAGTTGTTGGCTCGATCCTTACGGCTAGAGACTCCTATAGGAGTAGACTCGACGATTACGCACTGGTGCCGGGGGTGAGAGCTTACTCTAGGAGGCAAGAGCTTCGGCTGGGATCTTCTTGTAGTGGCGTCGAGGCCTTACGACGTCATCTTGGGTATGGACTGGTTATCCACAGTTCATGCTCAGATTGACTGTATTAGGTGAAAATTGTGATGTATCCGCACATATGGGACCAATTTCACCTTCACCAGCAAGAAGGGAGCCATTGTAGCGCAAGATGGACTTACACAGAGGAGGGGCAGCCGATCACACATCAGTTGGCTAGTCTCATTATTGGAGCGGTTGATGTGCGAAGTTCGAGTTTTCCTATTGTGGTGGATCATTACGTGGATGTTTTCCCTGAAGATGTTCCAGGACTACCTCCTCAGAGAGAGGTGGACTTCTACATTGACTTGTACCCCAGGACAGCACCGATATCTACTCCAGCATATCGGATGGCTCCCGTCGAGCTTCGTGAGCTGTGGGTACAGCCAGAGGACTTTTAGGGGAAGGGATTTATCCGACCCAGTGTTTCACCATGGGAATCTCCGATTTTGTTTTCCAAGAAGGCAGATGAGAGCTTGAGAGAGTGTGTTAACTATCGTCGCCTGAATCAGGTGACCGTGAAGAACAAGTACCCACTTATGAGGATTAATGACCTCTTTGATCATCTCATGGGAGCATGATGGTTCTCGAAGATTTTATTAATATTTTCATGACTTATTATATACTCCCTTTACTGATTTTATATGAAATGTTCATAATGTGTGTGAAATATTAATATTTTAATACTAAGTATAATTTTTGAGCATTTTTAGAAGTAGTCCAATTGAGTCAGTTTACTATTTTATTTATAACTCTCACCCTACTTATCCAAATTGTGTGGTTATTGTTTTTTAGGATTCCTAATTCAATATAAAACATTTCATTATAATTTATAATGGTCTAATTCTTTCATTTGAAGGCTCATATGGACTACACAAGAGGGCCTACAGAATCTGTAAAGAAACTAGAACAGTCATGAATATTGAATTATTGGGATCAATCTAGAAGTTAAAATTCCTTCATTCTCCTCAAAGGTTCAGGGGACAATGTAAGGATTCTTGTATAAAAATTTTAAGTCCCAACTCTAAAAAAAAGGGGCCCAAAATATTCTTTGAAGTCCAACCCACCATTCTGGATGAGAAATAAAATCAGTACAGTGTGAATGACATATCTCATTATGTAAGCATCCAATAAAGATGATATTTTACATTGCGAAATAGGATATATAGGAGGCCAACTTTTTTGAAGAAATAATTCAGCTTTGAAGGCATCTTCCTATTCAAAAACCCCTTCACATTTTGGACTTCAAAAAGATTGGATTGAAATGGACAGATTAAATTTGTTTAATAAACCGGCCATAACTTTGACTATATAAGTCCAAATGACTCCAAATTTTGAGAGAGGTCGGAAAACTTTATTATATACAACTTTGAAGAAGGAAATATCTCGATATTAGGCTTTCTGAATATCCAACTTGGTGATGAAAGTGGAGGGACATATTGGGAATGAAAACAGTCCACTTCCTTGGGCTATAAATGCATCCCCCTCCTCTCCTTCAAGAGGGTTGGAATTTCAGAAGATAGAAGAACATATTGGCACGAAAAATACTTGAAAAAGTCTTGTGAGGACCTTCCATACTCAAGTTTTCACTTGAGATACCCTTCCTCCTCTCTTTGTTTCCTTTCACTTTTGTGTTGTTCTTCGTTTGTAATCTTGTAAGTTTGTGTTTTGTAATTCTGTTTTAATGAAAGTTTCTTCTTCAATATCTCTTATTCCCACACACCTTCTGTAGTTTAATATTAATGTTCTTAAAATATTTTAAATACAATTGAATCCCATTCCCTTATTTTGCTTCCTCATTCAATAGAAAGTCTGTTTTTCTTAATTCTCATCATTGTTCGTGTGTGTGTGTTCGACGCACCACTCTTTTATTATCCCTTTATTTTTCTTCTATTCTTAATTTATCATTAGAATAATTATAACCAGATTATTAAACACCCAAATGTTTTAGTAAATCTTTCATTGGGGTGAGTCAAAATTTAGGGATGCTAAGTGATTGAGAGTATTTTCTCGATGAGTATTCGTTAATTTAACATTGTGTATGTTGGACTTAACATGTCATGGATTAATGACATATTTTGTTTGAAATGTGGTTTCCATGGATTATTGGAACTATAAATACACTACCATAAACAATTAATGGTAATTATTAGAACCCTAAGTTAAGTTAAGTCTTGGATTAAAGCCTTAACACTTAGGAATTCCAATCAATGTTATCTTGTGAAGTGGGTGTTAATTTAAATGTAATATAAAGCAAAGCTCAAGGATATCACAAGCTTAACTCCCTAATGATGAAATCACCCCAATCTTTATCAATTTGTTAAATCAATTATAATCAATCAATCATTTCAATTAAGCTTTGCAAACAAATCCCCCTAATCAAAATACAATCAACTAAAAACAAACGACTATTACAAAGTATCATCACCGAGGATTTGACCCGAGTGTTGCTATACACATTAGCAGAGTACCGGAACCTTGACCGGTCAATAGGAGATAATCGGTAGTGCATTTCAAATGGTGAAATTGCTGAGGATTGTACTTTAATTATTCATTAGTTTCTGGTTATTGTAAAAAAACACACACAAAAACAAAATTTAAAAAAATGAAAAAAAAAACACAAAGAAAACCCCGTCTTCTCATAAAAATCATAAACTGAAAAAAAAAATAAAGAAAAACCCATATTCCTCCTTAAAAAATCTCTCTGAATGCCCTGTAGCCTTCCAAAAAATCCCTTGGATTTGTTTGACCCTGAAACTGAGCGAACACTTCGCCAACTTAGGAGGAACATAAGAGAAAATCAAATAATTCAAGAATCAGTCCTTGTCCAACCAATTGAATTAGATATGGCCAATCCTAGGGAACAAACTCTTAAAGAAATTTCTGACCCTGATATGAATTACCAACCTCTTGGTATTCAATATCCAAACATAGAGGCTGACTTTGAACTCAAATCGGGTTTGATTCATCTTCTCCCTCATTTCCACAGGCTAGCCGGTGAGGATCCACATCTTCACCTTAAAGAGTTCCAAGTAGTGTGCTCTACCATGAAGCCTCAAGGGGTTTCTGAGGAACAGATAAAACTCTAAGAATTCCCTTTCTCCCTAGATTCTGCCAAGTCATGGTTTTACTACCTCCCTCCTGGTTCCATAACCACATGGAATGACGTGAAGCAACTTTTCTTAGAAAAATTCATTCCTTCTTCTCGTACTACTTCTATCCTAAAGAAAATAAGTGGTATCTGTCAGTTCCCAAGTGAATCACTCCATGAGTACTAGGAGAGGTTCAAAAATCTTGTTGCAATATGCCCACATCACCAAATTCCTGACCAACTCTTGATCCAATACTTCTATGAGGGGTTATTGGCTATGGATAGAACTCTCATTGATGCCGCAAGTGGCGGTGCTCTTATTGATAAAACTCCTACATTTGCAAGAGATCTCATAAGTAACATGGCTGAAAACACACAACAATTCCATACTCAAGCACATGATCAAGTCAAACAAGCCCAATATAATCAATCAATTCAGCCGAATAAGATGACCGAGTGGATGAGTGAACTTACAGGTCTTGTGCGACAACTAACTATGGCTATCAAATCCTCAACCCCATCTTTTCCACAATCAATGTTTCCCGGACCTGTCAAAAACTATGGAATCTGAAACTCTCTATCTCATCCAACTAACACATGTCCACAACTTCAAGAGGATTATTCTGATTCATCTGGACCAATGGAGCTCAATGCATCATATGCTCAGCGGAACACCAATCCTCAACTATCAGGTCAGTTTGTTAGAAACTTCAACCAACCTCACTCTGAGCCCTTCTCTTCTTCCTATAACCAAGGCCATAGGTATGGTAATCCCATATCTCATCCTCCTCAATTCCCTCCTCAAAACCCAAACCAATTCCAATATGGTCAAGGTGTTGGTAACTTCCAACAACCTTATCCTTTTCTTCCTCAACCTCAAAGGAACAATCCTCCTCCTGGATTCCATTATCCTAGTGAGCCTTCCCAATTCCAAAACCAATACAATCGCTTTCCCAAGAACCAAAATCAAGGTAATCCCAATTCGGGATGAGCCTCTTATTCTAAGAAACCATGGGAAAGTGCAGTGGAAGATCTTACCTCTTTCACCCGTTCTAGCCTCAAGAACATTGAAACCCAAATTGGTCAACTGGCATCCCACCTTAGTCAGCAGCAACTATCTAATTCTTCCCAACTTTTAGCTCAACCATTACCCAACCCCAAGGGTAATATAAGTGCAATTGCACTTAGATCAGGAAATCAACTTTCTATGCCTCAAGATAAATCCTCCAACCCCCATTTAAATGTTGAGATAGAAAATGAAAAGAAAAAGAAACCTGAAAAGGAACCTGAATCCATTCCCTCACCTCATTCTATTCCACATAGGAACCCAATTCCTTTTCCTCAAGTCGTTTCTAATCCAAAGAAGTCCTTTGAACCCAATCCTGAAATGCTCGACATGTTTAGACGTGTTGAAGTTAACATTCCTCTCTTAGATTCCATCAAAAAAATTCCTAAGTATGCCAAGTTTCTCAAGGATTTGTGTACCCACAAGAGGCAACTTAGGACCTTAGAAAATGTTTCAACCCAATAGTCCGTACCCATTAAGTGAGAATATCCAGGGACCTTTACAGTTCCATGCCAAATTGGAAGTTCCAACTTCGATGATGCACTCATAGACCTAGGAGCCTCAATTAATGTCATGCCCAAATCCATATTCTTCAACCTTGGTCTAGGTCCCTTACATCCAATGGGTGTCGTCATTCAATTGTCCAATCGAAGCAAAGCTAGTCCTGAGGGAATAATTGAGGATGTCCTTGTCCAAGTCAATGATCTTATCTTCCCTACTGATTTCTATGTCCTTGACATGGAAGGTGAGACGAACTCTTCTCAATATCCCCTAATTCTTGGAAGACCATTCCTCATGATTGCAAGAACCAAGATTTATGTCCATTCAGGCATCTTATCCATGGAATTTGATAACCAACTGGTCAAGTTCAACATTTTCCAAGCCATGCGATAACCATCTGAGGATCACTCTGCATTCTCAATCCATGCTTCTGAGGACACTTCTAAGAGTCAATCGAACCCCAATCCATCATGTTATTCATGTTCTAATGACAAAGGATCTTGTGAAATTTTCACCATGATTAAAAAAGTCATAAATGGTGAAGTTGATATTGACATTTCATTCATAGACTCTATCAATATAGAGGATCTTGAAAACTCTCTTGAATCCCACATCAACTCTGATATCTACTGCGCCACCTTGGAAAGTATTAAGGAAAATGAATCTGAAGTAACTAAAGTCCCATCTTCCATTCTTGAGTTGTCTAACCCAAAAATGAAAGAGGAGACTGATCTAAAACCTCTTCCTGAATACCTGAAATATGCATTCCTTTTCTGTGATCACTCATATCCTATCATTATCTCTGCTTCACTTAATTAAACCGAAGATTCCAAACTTGTTCAAGTGTTAGAGGAAAAAAAGGCCATAGGTTGGACCCTAGATGACATACCAAGAATCAACCCCGCCCTTTGCATGCATCACATCCATCTTGAGGAGTTATCCAAACCAATTAGACAACCACAAAGAAGACTCAATCCACTCATACTTGAGGTAGTTAGGGAAGAGATCACCAAGCTTCTTCAAGCTGGTATTATCTACACAATTTCTAATAGTGAATGGGTTAGTCCAATTCAAGTTATACCTAAGAAGGGTGGGATAATTGTTGTCACAAATGAGCATGGATAGGTAGTTACAACTCGAGTGAAGAACAAATGGCATGTGTGCATCGACTATAGGAAATTGAATGTTGAAACAAGAAAAGATCACTAACCTCTTCCATTCCTTGATCAAATGTGGGAATGATTAGCCGAAAAGTCACACTATTGCTTTCTTGATGGATACACTGGCTACTTCCAAATCCCAATCGCACCTCAGGACCAATAAAAGACTACTTTTACATACCCCTTTAGAACATATGCATATAGAAGAATGCATTTTAGCCTTTTAAATTCTCCTGCAACATTCCAGAGGTGTATGATGAGTATCTTTTCTGAATTCATTGAACACTGCATGGAAGTATTCATGGATGACTTCACCATTTATGGTGATTCATTTGAATCTTGTTTGAATTCACTCTCTCTAGTCCTCCAAAAGTGTGTCAAGTGAAACCTTGTTTTAAATTTTGAAAAATGCCACTTCATGGTTGCAAATGGGATTGCTCTAGGGCACATAGTTTCAAAAGTTGGTATTGAATTCGATCCTACCAAAATTGAAGTGATCCAATCACTTCCTCAGCCCAAATCTGTTCAAGACATCCGTTAATTTCTCGGTCATGCCGGTTTCTATCGGAGATTCATCCATAACTTTAGTAGTATTTCCCTCCCACTCACTCGGTTTCTCTAAAATGATGTCACTTTCCATTTCGATGAGGTTTGCAAGAGAGCCTTTGTTGAACTCAAAACTGCTCTAACATCTACCCCAATAATTCAACCCCCATATTGGTCCTTACCCTTTGAGTTGATGTGTGATGATTCTGATAGAGCCTTTGGGGATTTTCTTGGTCAAAGAAGAGAAAAACGTCCTCATGTCATCTATTATGCCTCAAAAACATTGGATAAAAATCAATATCACTACACTGTCACTGAAAAAAAACTTTTAGCAGTTGTTTTTGCCTTAGATAAATTCTGTCCCTATCTCTTAGGTTCCAAAATCATCATTTTCATAGACCATTCTTATATAAAGTTCTTACTCAAGAAAAGTGATTTAAAACCGAGGCTAATAAGATGGATCCTAATGATCCAAGAGTTTGACCTTGAAATCAAAGATAGACCAGGAAAAGAAAACCTTGTGGCTGATCACTTGAGTAGAATTTCTAATTCTTCTCATTCTGAAATCATCGATCCTGAATTCCCCACTGAGCACCTTTCATCTCTCACTCCAAAAATACCATGGTATGCCCCAATTTTAAATTACTTAGTTTCTGGTGTTTTTCCTAAAATTTTTTCAAAATAACAAAAAATGAAGTTGAAAAGTGATTCAAAATACTATTTTTGGGAAGAAAATAAACTTTGGAAAACTGGGGCTGACATGGTAATAAGAAGATGTGTCGATGAAAATGAAAACTCTTCTATATTAAAATTTTTTCACTCAATGCCTGGTGGTGGACACTTTTGACCACAAAAGACCTCCTGAAAGTTCCTAGACTCTGTATTTTTCTTTCCTTCACTCTTCAAGGACTCACATGAGTTCTGTTAATCATATCCCACTTGCCAAAAGTTTGGAATAATTTCAAATAGAAATGAAATTCCTCAACAGCCTTTAATTTTCTGTGAGATCTTCGATGTTTGGTGTATCGATTTCATGGGACCATTTCCCCCTTCCAATGGATTCTCATACAATATTCTTGCGGTTGATTTTGTTTCTAGGTGGGTTGAGGTCAAACCCACTAGAAAGGATGATTCACATACTGTTAGCGAGTTCCTAAAGACACACATCTTTCACCGATTTGGCACACCTCATGCCTTGATAAGTGACTTAGGAACCCATTTTTGTAATAAAACCATGGAATCTCTTTTGAAAAAGAATGGGGTTGTACATAAAACATCAACTGCATATCACTCCCAAACAAATGGCATGGCTAAACTTTCTAATAGATAAGTGAAAAGAGATCTTGAGAGAATTTTAAAACCCACCAGAAAAGACTGGCCTGAAATACTTGGTGAAACACTTTGGGATTATCGAACTGCCTATAAAACACCCATTAGGATGTCTCCTTTTAGGCTAGTTTTTGGTAAATCATGTCATCTACCAGTTGAAATCCAACATAAGTCTTTTTGGGCTGTGAAAACCTATAATTTTGATTGTGAAAAATCTGGTGAAGAAAGATCGTTTCAATTGGCTGAACTGGAGGAGATTTGACTTGAATCCTATGAGAATTCCAATCTGTACAAAGAAAAGGCTAAGGTACTCCATGAAAAACACATCATGAGAAAGGTATTTCATGAAGGTGAAAAGGTAATTCTCTTCAATTCTCAATTTTAGCTTCACCCAGGTAAGCTTAATTCTCATTGGTAAGGTCCTTTTGTTATCACTAATGTTTACCCATTTGGTGTAGTGAAAGTCCAAGACCCCTCTTCCAAAAGGACATTCATGGTTAATGGACATCGGTTAAATAATAACCATGAGAGGATGCACAATCTTGGATCAACATCGAATTCCACTGGATCACCAACTTCTCCAGTCAACCAACCACTAGATGGAGATGAAAACCCGCCAAATCCAAACCAGGGGGCACCTCTTTCCCTTTAACTCTCTCTCTTTATCTTCCTCTCTCTACCTCTTTCTTCTTCTTCCTCTCTCTTTCATTTTTTTTACCACTTTTTTTTCAATCCTTTTATTTTTCTCTTTCTATTTTGTGTGAGTGTGTCTTTATTAAAAACTAAAAAAATATAAAAAAACAGAAAAAAATAATCATAACAAAAAAAATACAAAAAAATTAAGAGTCATGCTTACTCACCATCGAGTTTTGAAATTTTGTCCAACCTTTTTGGGGAGTCGATAGGAATGTTTTCATCTCAAAAATTTTGTATTTTCATCATGAATTTGGATAAATAATTTTGTGTCAAAACCAAAAAATTTTGAATGCTCAATTTTTTATTTGGAAAATGATTTTTCCCACCCGTGAGGAACAACATTTTCTTTCATGCCAAGGCCACCTATGGACATCTTTTCAAAATGTGTGTTTTCACCCCCATTTTTGAGTCTTGAGTTTGTGGACCTTCGAGCTGAATTTCCTACTTTTGTGTGCATTAATATTATAGAGGCATTTTCTAAACCACATGAGAATCACAATAGCCAAATAGCCTCTCATTTCACTTACATTAATCCTCCTTTTGAAAGCCCCTTCGAGCCTATGAAAAACTTTTCTTTGATAGCCACATTACAAGCCCAATATTGTTTCCCACCCAATATCAACATGGATTTTCATTGCATAATTTTTTGAAATTTAAGTATGTGGGGGATGGATTTCATTATGGGTACCCTTTGTTGATTTCACCGTGTTATTATATGCTTGAGGGAAAGCATCCATTTCAGTGTGGGGGAGATCTTGTCATTCAGTATGTTTTGGGGAATGTAATGTACTTTAATTTATGTAATTTTGTAAATATTATTGACAAGTGTTCAAAAAAATCAAAAAAAATCAAAAAAAAGAACAAAAAAAATTGGGTTGTTTCTTGGGTAGGTCAAAAATAACTCTTCCTCAACCTTTGATCTTGTTATAACTATTAAAATTAGTGTCATGAGGAGATCAATCACGAGTTGGGATATAAGTGTGATATCTTTTCCAAGTTCAACTTTTGAAAAAAGCGGAAAAAAAAGAAAAAAAGAACACTTGCATTATATTCTTATGTCATTGGGAGAAGTTTTTTTGGTTTGTAAATATTACATATTCTCATCCCCTTCAAATTTTCATCCTCTATTGTGTCTTTCTTTACACAATCATTCCCTTGTAAAATATGTGCTTTCATTTCCTTCCATGTTTTATTTCAAAAAAAAATGTGCATTGCTTTTTCTATGTTGGTGTTTTACCCCTCTTCTTATCTCTCATGGAAATTATATTCCTACCATACCATAGTAACAGAAAAACCTCTTAAGAAACCTCTTGATTCTTGTGCACTTTGGATAGGGATTGGAAGCTGTTAGCTCTTTCAAACCCTAAGATTTTCACTTTTGGTTGGTGAAATAGTGAACCTCCACAAATGAATTTTATTATCTTGAGAGGTGTGAGTTTTGAGTGTCCACATTTTCCATTTCTAAATTTAAGCATGAAAAAATGAATTAGTTTTGGAAAATTGTTTCTGTAAAAACTTGTGGTGGAATTCAAAATGGATGAGTGAAATAGTCTAAACCTCCCCTGATTGGAGAAAACAAAATTTTAATATTTGTTGGTGAGTGAAAATGATTTTGTCATGTTTTTATATTTGTTGCACATGAGGACATGCACAAAACAAAGTGTGGGGGAGTTGATGTTATTAATATTTTCATGAATTATTATATACTCCCTTTACTGATTTTATATGAAATGTGCATAATGTGTGTGAAATATTAATATTTTAATACTAAGTATAATTTTTGAGCATTTTTAGAAGTATTCCAATTGAGTAAGTTTACTATTTTATTTATAACTCTCACCCTACTTATCCAAATTATGTGGTTATTGTTTTTTAGGATTCCTAATTCAATATAAAAGATTTCATTAGAAGGGATCATGGGATAATTCTTTCATTTTAAGGCTAATATGGACCACACAAGAGGGCCTACAGAATCTGTGAAGAAACTGGACCAGTTATAAAGATTGAATTACTGGGCTCAATATAGAAGTTAAAATTCCTTAATTATCCTCAAAGGTTCTGGGGAAAATGTAAGGAGTCTTTTATAAAACATTCAAGGCCCAACTTTAAAAACAAGGGGGCCAACATATGCTTTGAATTCCAGACCACCATTCTGGTCAAGAAATAACATCAGTACATTATGCATGACATATCTCATGATTTAAGCATCCAATAAATCTGAGATTTTTCATTGGGAAAGAGTAGATATAGTCGGCTAACTTTGTTGAAGAACGAATTCAGCTTTGAAGGCATATTCCTATTCAAAACCCCTTTCAGATTTTGGACTTCAAAAAGATTGGATTGAAATGGATAGATTAAATTTGTTTAATAAACCAGCCATAACTTTGGTTCCATAGGTCCAAATGACTCTAAATTTTGAGTGAGGTCAGAAACCTTTATTATATACAACTTTGAAGAAGGAAATATCTCGATATTTGGCTGTATGAATAGCCAACTTGGTGATTAAAGTGGAGGGACATATTGGGAATGAAAACAGTCCACTTCCTTGGGCTATAAATGCATCCCCCTCCTCTCCTTCAAGAGGGTTGGAATTTCAGAAGAGAAGAGCACATATTGTCACGAAAAAAGGCTTGAAAAAGTCTTGGGAGGACCATGCATACTCAAGTTTTCACTTGAGATACCCTTCCTCCTCTCTTTGTTTCCTTTCACTTTTGTGTTGTTCTTCGTTTGTAATCTTGTAAGTTTGTGTTTTGTAATTCTGTTTTAATGCAAGTTTCTTCTTAAATATCTCTTATTATCATCCACCTTCTATAGTTTAAAATTAATGTTCTTAAAATAGTTTAAATACAGTTGAATCCCCTTCCCTTATTTTGCTTCCTCATTCAATCGAAAGACCGCTTTTTTTAATTCTCATCATTGTTCATGTGTCTGTGTTCGGCGCACCACTCTTTTCTTATCCCTTTATTTTTCTTCTATTCTTAATTTATCATCATAATAATTATAACTAGATTATTAAACACCCAAATGTTTGAGTAAATATCTCATTGGGGTGATTCAAAATTTAGGGATGTTAAGTGATTGAGAGTATTTTCTCAATGAGTATTTGTTAATTTAACATTGTGTGTGTTGGACTTAACATGTCATGGATTAATGACATATTTTGTTTGACATGTGGTTTCCATGGATTATTGGAATCATAAATACACTACCATAAACTAGTAATGGTAATGATTATAATAATAAGTTAAGTTAAGGCTTGGATTAAATCCTTAACACTTAGGAATTCCAATCAATGTTATCTTGTGAAGTGGGTGTTAATTTAAATGTAATATAAAGCAAAGCTCAAGGATATCACAAGATTAAATCCCTAATGATGAACTCACCCAAATCTTTATCAATTTGTTAAATCAATTATAATAAATCAATTATTTCAATTAAGCTCTGCAAACAAACCCCCTAATCAAAATACAATCAACTAAAAACAAACGACTATTACAAATTATCATCGTCGTGGATTCGACCCGAGTGTTGCTATACACATTAGAAGATCATCGTAACCTTGAACGGTCTATAGGAGACAATCATCCATGCGTTTCAATAGACCTTAGGTCAGGCTATCACCAGCTCAGAGTTCGAGACGAGGATGTGCAGAAGACGGCCTTCAGATGTCGGTGTGGCCACTACGAGTTCTTGGTTATGCCCTTCGGTGTAACCAATGCACCAGCAGTGTTCATGAGTCTCATGAACAGGATCTTCTAGCCTTACCTCAATCATTTTGTCTTAGTCTTCATCAAAGACATACTTATTTACTCGAATACTAAGAAGGAGCACGCCTACCATTTGTGGGTAGTACTGGACACACTCCGAGAGCACCAGCTTTATGGTAAGCTCTCGAAGTTCTAGTTCTGGATTCGAGAGGTTCACTTCTTGGGACATGTCATCTTGGAGGCTAGATTTGTAGTGGATCCAGCGAAGATCGAGGCAGTACTTTCTTGGGAGCCACCCAGGAGTGTGACGGAGGTGCGGAGTTTTCTGGGACTGGCTGGGTACTATCGGAGATTTGTGCCAGACTTCTCTAGAGTTGGAGCACCGCTTTCAGCATTGAAGAAGAAGGGGAAACCCTTCGTGTGGTCAGATATATGCCAGCAGAGCTTTTAGGAGCTGAGGCATAGGTTGACCAGTGCTCCCATCTTGAGGCTATTGGAGGAGGGAATAGGGTATGTAGTTTACTGCGACGCATCAGGGACTGGACTTGGGTGTGTCATGAGGCAGGAGCGAGAAGTGATCGCGTATGGTTCACGGTAGTTGAGATAGCATGAGAAGAACTACGCTACCCATGACCTGGAGTTAGCAGCAGTGGTCTTTTCCTTGAATATGTGGCGATACTATCTGATGGGCGAGCATTTTACAGTCTACTCTGACCACCAGAGTCTCAGGTACATCTTCTCGCAGAAGGACCTGAACCTGAGACAACGGCAATGGCTCGAGTTCCTCCAGGACTATGACTTCGAGATAATCTATACTCCTAGGAAGGGGAACATTGTAGCAGATGCTCTTAGCAAAAGATCAGGCATTCATCTTCTTGGAGAGGCGATAGAGCTGCTGGCTGTGTTGCAGATATCCTTTGTGGATAGAGATGGAGCAGCCTATCTGCAGTATCTCATAGTCACTCCTCCACTTCTTCAGTAAGTCAGAGAAGCACAGCGTGGGGACATTGACTGTGAGACACGACGTTCTCAGATATCCTCAGGGAAGGCACCTGATGGGTTTTCTAAATGTGGGGAGCATGTCATCCTCTTCATAGGACGTATCATGGTACCATTTGCACTACAGGAGGAGGTGTTGAGGGAGTTCCACACTTCACCTCTAGCGGTATATCTAGGAGTGGAGAAGATGTATTAGGACCTCAAATTATAGCACTGGTGTCCAAGTATGAAGAAGGTAGTAGCAGAGTTTGTCTCACGATGCCTCACTTGTCAGCAAGTGAAGGCAGAGCACCAGGTTCCAGTAGGCTTGGTTCATCCCTTAGAGGTCCCAGAGTGGAAGTGGGATGGGATATCCATGGATTTCATGACAGGACTTCCATGTACATCCAGATGACATGACTCTATCTGGGTGATTGTCGACCGACTCACCAAGTCGGCCCACTTCCTACCGATCATATAGCAGGGATTAGTAGAGAGCTTGGAATGCCTCTACGTACAGGAGATAGTATGGCTTCATGGTGTGCCATCGACGATCATCTCCGATCAGGATGCTCGTTTCACTTCCCGGCTATGGAAGGGGTTGCAGGAGGCTTTTGGGACGTAGCTTCGCTTGAGCACCGCCTTCCATCCTCAGACGGATGGACAGACTGAGAGGACCATTCAGACACTCGAGGAAATTCTCCATGAATGTGTCCTTGACTTTGGTCGCAGTTGGGAGGATCACTTACCCTTGGTGTAGTTTGCGTACAAAAACAGCTACCACTCCACCATCGGGATGGAAACTTACGAGGCATTGTAGGTCCGACCTTGTAATCGCCTCTGTGCTGGACTGACCCAGGGGAGTCAGCACTTGTAGGACCAAAGATGGTGCAGGCTACTACGGAGAAGGTGCAGATCATCCAGAAGCGGATGAATACTGCACAGAGCAGACAGAAGTCCTATGCTGATAGGAGATGGAGACCATTGGAGTTTGAGGATGGTGACCACATCTTTCTATGCGTCTCACCTCGAAGAGGTCTATGGAAATTTGGACGAGGCGTCAAGTTATATCCACGATTCATTGGACCATTCCAGGTTGTCAGCACAGTAGGCGAGGTGGCTTACCTCCTGGCTCTTCCACCTCAGTTGCACCGGGTGCACGACGTCTTCCACGTATCTCAGCTGAGGAGATACGTGCACGACCTTCCCCACATCATCAACCATGGGGAGTTGGACATCGATGACAGGGCGACATTCACAGAGGTTCCAGTGGAGATTGAGGATCGAAAGGAGCGGGTCCTGCGTGGACAGTCGATTCCTCTGGTGAGCATTCGACGGCAGCACAGAAACCTCCAGGAGAGCACATGGGAGCGGGAGGCTCAGATGCATACTCAATACCCCCATTTGTTCCCTTAGTGTGTGTTGTAGCTTTATAAGACGTAAATCTCTGAGGTGGTGAGAATGTAAAGACCCAAAAATCCTGTGGAAATTTTTTTCTTAAATACATGGAAATTTTACGAGTCCGCGGTTTCTGACGGCACTTGATTCTGAGGCCCGGTGTGCCCAAAATCAATTTCTGAAGTTTTGTTCAGGTACGTTCAGTAAAGGTATGTGCGGGTTTCTCTATATTTTGAACCAGTGCTCGGAATTGAAATCTGAGGACACCGATGAACTCACAGCACCGGTATTCGCTTAAGGAGACCTTTATCGTAGTTGCGTTTTATCAGGAGTGGTAGTTAATTTTTAGGTTTTCTAAGTAAATTTTAAATAAAATTATGTGTTGCATAATTTTATTTGGATGGTAGTTAAAACCTCCAAAGGGAGGTTGGTGGTGGGTCCCACCCCCACATAACCTCCCATGGGAGGATATTATGTGGTGGGGCCCACACGAGTTCAAACTCTTCAACTTCCCTTTAACTCCTTGAACCCCCAATTAAGGAGGATGAAACTCCCTTTATTTAATTTGGAGCCTCTTTATCTCCTCACTCCCATTTAATGAGCCAACCCACTTTTTAATTAATGAATGTAACTTAATGAATTTAAATCACTTTGAATTCATTAATCCATCCTTTTAATAGGTGATGTTATTTTTATTTTATGTTGGTTAGACATATTACCTTGGGAGGATTTGGAGAATTAGAAAGAAAGCATTCTTCCCCTGAAGAACACGAAGAACATATCCAATGAAGAACGACGTCCTCTCCGATGAAGAACGAGGAAGACGCTCGAGCCTGGGATCAGCGGCGTGTGATAGGGGCAACGTACGATGACGCCTTCGAATTCTATTCCCGCGACACCATCAAGCAAACATTGAAATCAGTGTAGGGGTTATCTTTTTGTATGACTTTACCCTCTGTTCTATGTCATTATATTTGTGGATTGATGTGCCAATGTTACCATTGTAATGAGGAGGGTTCGGACCGCACGAACACGACCCGACCCTCCCCCCGTTGATTTCCCTTTTTGATGACATCGAAGGCGGAGCCGAAAGGGTGTGGTACCGTCACACCACACTGGAGAATAACCGCGGCCAGGAGGACCGTGACGGATGAAGAGGCGCAGCATTGTCGCGCCGTGCTATGGAGCCGAAGGCCATAGCCAGGCCGGGCCGCGGCGGTGGATGACTGGTGTCGTCGTTCCAGCCGCGTGTAGGAGGATGTGACCCGCATCCGTGGGATGCTCAGCTGAACCGAACCGGTCGGCCACCTGCTGGCCGGGCTGGAAAACCGCGGCGCCCACAGGCGCTGTGGCCCGCTTCTGCGGGGCGAACCAGCCGGCCGGGCAGGAGGACCGCGGCACCCGCAGGCGCCGCGCAGGGGAGAACCACGGCCCGTTGTGCGGGCTGCATAAGCTAGGTAGAACCAGCCGGCTATGGCCGGCCGAGCAGAGAGAGGCGGCGCCTCTTGGCACTATCGGGCGAACCGGACCGGCCCGCAGCACAGGCTGGGTCCACGGGTGGGCCGCCCCCCACCAGGCCGGGCCGACCCCCCAGTCGGTTCGGACCCGCCGAGTCATCCCGGGCCGACCCCCCAGCCGGTTCGGATCCGCCAAGTCAGGCCGAACCGACCCCCCAGCTGGGTCAGACCCGCCGAGCCGGGTCGGGCCGACCCGCCAGCCCACTGGGCTTGACGGGTCAGGCCTAACTTCTCCTAAATGCGAATATCTCCAAGTCCACACGTCTGATCGATGCGTCATCTACGGAACTGGTACCCTCGTGACGAAGTGGTCCTTTTGTGATACTCTAAGTGAGTTTTGGACAAATTTGGAAAACGGTCGGGTTTGGATCAAGCGTAAATCCAACTGGGCCCCTGGAACGGAAATGCCAATAACTCTCAGACCGTGCGTCCTCTTGACGCGTCGTCTGTCACGTTGGGTTCCTTTTGATGATACGGAACTACGAGATACATCAACTCGAGACTTTGTGATAGTTGATGTATCGACACTTGACTCGAGGAGCGGACCCTCCCAGAATCGAGCGTGTTGTGTGCGGGAACCCTAGAGCTGGCTGCGATGACTATTGTACCGGAATCCTACGTGGTTTCGACAGCGATGACTACTGAATTGGAATCCTCCATGGGTTCGACAGTGATGACTACTGTACCGAGATCCTCTGTGGGTCTGACAGTTCTGACATCTGTTCCTATATCCTGTGTGGGTCCGACAGAATAGTTGGTCATGTATCCTGTGTGGGTCCGACAACTTAGCTGGTCCTGTATCCTGTGTGGGTCCGACAACTTAGATGAATCAGTGACTACATCTGATCATCTCTATCGCTCTACAAAAGATGTATACCTGTGTGAGTTGAGTCATGTCTTTCAACCATTATCATCATGGTGATTGACTTTACTTTCTTTTTGGACTGGGTTGTGTTTGGGCTCGAGAGTTGGATTCGGACTGTGACTGGTAACTTAGGTATATGTATGGGCATATACCTAAGTAGGGTTGGTTGATACTTCGTGATTGTATCCTTCTTCTGTGGTTTATCCTTTGTGGATTCTGGGAGACCTTCGGGGGTATCGGGGTCCCCTACTGAGTATTTTTATACTCACCCCTGCACGGGCTTCGCCTGCACCTTGTTGTGTTCTATGCAGACGACGGACAACAGTGATCTAGGATGAGGGTGACGGATGAAGGCTGCTCGGAGCTGGACTAGATGGGATGTACCACAGGGACGAGTTTTTCGAGTTCTGTACCTACCCTTCAGGTAGGATTCCCCGGTGGAAGATCCAGGAGATGTTTTCCCTTTTTACTTGTACTTGTACTTGTTATTCAGTTGGGTTTGTATACTAGACCACTTACTTTCATCACACCTTACTTTTCTATTTTAGTACTTGTTGCCTCTTCTTCTTGTGTTCGGACTGTGTGTGTGTGTTACAGGTTAAAAGGCAATGCCTTCCCTTTTTATCGGGGATTCACCTTTGGTGCTAGTCAACAGCCCCTGGCATATGGAAGGCGGGCTTGGGGTAGTCACGACACGGGCCCGAGGACTGGTCGTGACAGATGGGATAGAGTTCGGAGTTAGTCACTGTGAGGATTGTGTGAGTTGGTATGGAAACAATGTCAGTTGATCTTGGTGCATGACATAGGCTAAGGATGACCATCTAGGTAATTGGATATTAGGTCCCCTGTGATCTGATGTAAAGAATCTAATCCTACTAAATGACTAAGTGAGGTGATATTACTTGTAGGGTAGAGACCTAGGAGAGGTACATGTATCATAATTTTTTGTGTTCTTATATGAATTGGGTGATCTTGGGATGATAAAATAAATTAAATGAATCTTAAAAAAATTATATACTACTAGTCTTATGATATCCTTGTTTCCCATTGTAGTTATATCTCATGGACTTCATATGCGTGCGGTTTGGGCTGGTGAGGTCTAACAGGCTAACCCGATTGATCACCGAAGGGTTGATCTGATTAAGGAGGATGATCAATGGTATAGTAAGTTTCACACTTCTTAGCGATGGGATTTGGTTAAGTGTGAGAGAAGAATATCTAATTTGGAGACATAAAACTGGTTATAGGAGATCAAAATCACTTTCATTCTGATACAAGCCAGTGAAGAGTACCGGGTCCCATTGATAGTTATCCATATGATAGGTGTTGTGCGTTAGTGTTTGACGTTGTACCTTGGTGAGTGAAAGAAGGTGAATTTTCCTTGGATATAATTTTATAGGTATTTTTTATCAAAGTTCTTATCATCAACTTTGAGGTTAGAGAAGAGGTTGTAGATGCTTTCTCTTTAGCAGATGAGAATGTGTGTGTGGGAGCTTGGGATTAATTTCAAGGATCTTTTTTATTTTATCCTCAACCTTTTTCTTGATGAGGAGACCCATGAATAGAGTCTTTAGGAGGCACTTAATCCTTTTATCTAGTATGAAATTACTCCTTTTACATTTTCAATGTACTTGAAGGTTCATAAGAAAGCGGAGGTGATTAAGTGTATGCACTCATGGGGAGGTTTATCATGATAGGGGAACTGGTAGGGTTCCTAGAGTAGAAAAGTTGTTAATGGCAATTCTCATGTTCACTTTGAGGTTTTGACCAGTGGGGAGTCTACCCCAGTAGCTTACTTTTCAACCTTCGTGGCTAGCAGTTTTTGTTATTTTCATGGGGTCCTAGGGCTAGTGTCATTCTTCTATAGATGTTGTAGCCATCATCAGAATCAGTGCCTAGTGGTTCTTGGGGATCAATTTGGTGGAGTTGATCGAGTTCATCATCAGACTTAGTAGGGTAATTGGGCTTATTTTCCACTGATAAGAGATTGGGTAGGTAGAGGAAAACCTTAGTGTGTCCCTTGGCTTCAAGAGGCTCGACCTAAGAATAGCCATGGAAGTGGTCATCAATAGTGAGGTAGGATGTTATACATGGATAGTTTCATGTTGTGGAGGTGTCAGCTCCAAAGGGACCAAATATCATTAGAGGTACAATTATAATATCATGAAACCTTTTTATGACTTTTTTGATTCAAGAGGTTTTCACTACACTATTTCACCCACTCTAGTTCATGCTCTGAGACTAGATTTAGAGATGCTTATAGATCCCCTGGTGTTGAATATGCTAGTTGGGGCCTAGACCATCTTATTGAATGTGCGTCATGGGTGTATACTGATGATGGGATAGAATCAATCATGTGGGGATCTTTTATTGTAGTGGATATATCTATATGATGTTATCTCTAGCTTCATCTAGTTGTATTATGTGTGTGTTTTTATAGACTGCTTCCAGAGTAGGGTCGTGTTATTTGATGTGGATAGTCAATGTGAAGTTTCTGTTGGCAAGTAGAGTTATCAGCTAGGTAGTAGGCATTTGGAACCTATTCTTTTCTTGATAGTTGAGTTATATGTGGAATCAGTAGACATTGGGATGGTGGAGGTTCCCATGGTTTTTAGGTAGTTTCAGGGTTTTTTTTCTAATGAGGTTGTAACGCTTCCCCCTTAATGTGATATCAAGGTTTGTATAGATTTATATCCTAGTGATTCTTTGATTTTTATGGATATTTATTGTATAACACCCTTTGAGTTGTGGGATTTAAGGATTCAGATATATGATCTGATACATAAGGGCTTCATTCGGCCCAGTGTGTCATCATTGGGTGCT
Source organism: Viscum album (assembly GCA_963277665.1). Taxonomy (NCBI): domain Eukaryota; kingdom Viridiplantae; phylum Streptophyta; class Magnoliopsida; order Santalales; family Viscaceae; genus Viscum; species Viscum album. Next base: position 1,073,653,439 of record OY728134.1, read on the forward strand.
CCAGTGTTATTTTATAAGAAAGTAGATGGTAGTTTGAGGCTGTGTATAGACTATTTAAGATTGAATCAGGTGAAGGTCAATAATTTCTATCCTATTCCAAGTATTGATGATATTTTTGACTATTTGAGAGGAGATAGTTGGTTATCTAAGATCGTTCTATGGTCTAAGTATCACCGGTTATGGGTGAAGGATGATAATATTCCAAAGACTGCCTTTCGATAAAGGTATGGGCGCTTTGAGTTTGTGGTTTATGAGGCACAAGAACTCTATATTCTATGAGTTCATGGAACAATTAATAGTATTTTTCATCAATGACATATTTATCTACTCAAATTCTGAGTAGGAGCATGTTGATCATATCAGAGTTGTCTTGTAGGTCCTTCGATGCCACCAGCTCTATCGAAAATTATACAAATGTAAGTTTTGGACTTGGGTGGTGTGTTTCCTTGGTCACATGGTGTCCCGTCAAGGTGTGGTCATAGACCCATTAAAGATTGAGGAAATTGTTTCTTGGGAATCACCAAAGAATATGTTAGAGGTTTGCAGTTTCCTTAGTCTCATGAGCTATTACGAGAGGTTTGTGTCCAATTTATCATGGATTATAACCCTATTGATAGAATTTTCTTAGAAGTTCTGAACATTTATATGGAATGATTATTTTTAGGGATTATTCGACTACCTGAATGTGAAATTGATTAGTACTTCAGTGCCTCGATTTCTAGAAGTGGGCATGATGTTTGAGGTGTTTTTTGATGCTTCACATTTGGGCTTGAGATGCATCTTGATGATAAAGGGGTATCAATCTATTATGGGTCTAGGAAATTACACCCCCCATGAGTGTAACTATGTCACCCATGATCTAGAGTTAGAATTGGTTGTGTTTGTGCTAAAGTTGTGGTGAAATTACCTCATTGGATAATGATTCATGGTCTTCAATGATCACAATATCTTAAGGTATAACTTTTCTCAGTGTGTCTGTAATTTTTAGTAGTGGATGTGGATAGAGATTCTCCAAGACTATGACTTTTAGATATCCTACACCTTAGGAAAGGATAATGTCATAGATGACACATTGAGTAGGAAATCATAAAGGGATGTTATCTAAGAGTTCAGGGATGTATGGATAAAAATAGAGGATTTGTTGTCCCTACACCTAGGTGAAATGATGGTTGATGGAGGAAGTTTATTATTTCAGATAACAATGAAGTCTTCTATGATGTGGTGGGTAGATGAGTCTTAGTGGAGAGACTCATAGGTAGAGGTGATGTGCGATGATGTTGGCCATGGTGATGCTCTAAATGGATCGTCAGAGGATAGTAGAAATTGTATTTTTTATTAAGGGAGTCTGTTTGTTCCAATGGTGATGTGTGAGGAATCCCTTCATGAGTGTAACATCCTGGGTTTTTGGATAGCATTGAATTCCTCAAACCATTTGAATTTTTGGAGTTTGGTGGTCAGACATACTTCTTTTTTATCTTTGGAACTTAATTTTGAGAGTTTAATTGTGAATGTTTCAGGCACAGCGGAAGCGTGGTTGGGACAGCACCCAAATTTGATTTTTACCATGATCAATGGTCATTCCGGGATCAATACAATGATGAATTATAGTCTCCATGTAATATAATCAAATATTTATATAAATAATAAAGAGGCCTGAAACCTTTATATAGGATCTTTCACATTATGTTTATAATTAATTTAATTAATTTCATAAAGAAAATAATACATGGATCTTCGGTATTTTCTTCATTGATGATGTTGATCATCTGGAATGACCCTTCCAGGTTATCTTGTTGTGCTTGTAAGGATCCAAACTAGAATATCTCTATCAGTGATCCACATGTGCTCTGATGGCCTTCGATTGACACCGGTTGTTCTTCAGGTGCTAGTGTGGAGAAGCGAGTGTCTTGTGTCAGTCGTTCTTGATTGTTTGTTCTCTGGTCTTGAAGAACGTCTCTCGTTCTTGAGAGGGGAGAGAAAAGGATTCGAGAGAGAAATTATTTGGCTCAACAATTCTCAATTCACCAGGCGTGTGGTGTGGTGTATGGCACAATAGGCCTACTTGTCTATTTATATACATGGAATTTCAGTTACAATATTTAATTTCATAGAAACAATTAAATACATTCATGAACTTAGAGAAAACCCATGCTCATAATAATAATACCGCGTCATTATTCATGGTGCACCAACTTGCACAAAATAGAATTATAAAATAAAATTATGCGTCACAAAATAATAGCAGCGTCATTATTATTTTCACTTGTTCCAACTAGTTAAATAATTATTTACCGTCTTGAAAATAATTATTTTACTACCAGACCAACCTTGGTCTGCTCGAACTTCACTTCCATTTATTGAACACCCGAATAAATAAATAAATAAATTATTCTCTTAAATAAATATTTTATTTAAAAACTAATAAATAAATATTTATTAAATTTTCAATAAAATAAATAAATATATTTTATTTAATTTATGCGATCATTTTAACTTGGATAAAATTATTCCATGATCTTAAGAATAATATTTATTTCATTAATTAAATTCAAATCGAATTTAACCGAGACCACCAAAAACACTTAGTGTGCGACCCTCTAGGATTATTTCTCGTTTTTATTAGGCGGCCTTGCCTAAATTCCAAGAGTACTATCTAGAAATGGGTTAAGGAACCCATGAGAAAGAACATAAAGTCACAACAACAACATCCACAAACAAACGCTCATTGTGTAATATAATCCCTTTGTCACAATATCTCATCAAGCAGGTTTCATGATAGTGTCATCAAATTTATGATTGATACACCGTTCTTTGAATACCAGAAATAAACTCATCATTACACCATGGCCATGGAATTTCATGCGACGGATCTATTTCAATCAAAGGGATGAGATATAAACTTCCATAAATGGAAGGGAAAAATCCTTCCTCGACTTATCCATTAATAACATGCCACTCGTGACGCACCCAACGTACCCTACTTCCCGCCAACTGTCTGCATGACAGTTTTCATCAATAAATCAAAGTGCGTGAGTCGTGACATGTATTAATGATAATATTAAAGTCTAAGGATCATTAAACACGCTCGAAGATAGAAATATCTGATGACAACAAAACATGTAGAATTCCTAATAGTGGGTTTGTTCTCATTATCTTCTATCTTGGAGATTACCAAGTGCAAAATTCTTGATAGAAAGTCTCATCTGCTTACAAGTACTCGCACCTGACGGTCTACATACTATGTGTCCCATCATAGTATTTTATCCAACCACAGAACTATATTTAAGAATATTGTTATATAATTTCAAGGTTCTCATCATAGTGGGGAACTGCCATGACCTTATCAATATAACAAATACTCTAGGACATTATTACATCATATTCATGTATAATAATGAATAATATGTAATAATACATTAAATATCCATGTAATCAAAGTAGAAATAGTTGGTTTTAGGACACCAACTCTTACAAACTCCCACTTAGACTAGATCCAACTGCCTATGACTTTCAGTCTGCTAGACCTCACATGATGATCATGTTTTTACTGATTCAAGAATTTATTCAAGGGGTCTGCCACGTTTTCTTCCTTTTAAATACTACTCACTGCAACTTCACCTATCTGAGAAAAATCCCTCAAGATATGATACTTCTGAAGTATGTGCTCCGTCCACTGATGTGACCTTGTCTCTTTTGCGAGATCCACCACTGCAGTATTGTCACAGTACAGTTTGATGGGATCTTTATTGCTAGGTATCACATCCAACTTCTGGATGAAGCTTCGCATTCAAACTGCTTCTTTAGCTGCCTCAGAAGTTGCGATATACTCAGACTCTACTATATAATCTATGACCACACTCTACTTTGAGCTCTTCCAGCTCACTGCACCTCCATTAAAAGTGAATATGTATCTTGTTTGTGACTTCATGTCATCTTGATCAGTCTGGAAACTAGCATCTGCATATCCTCTGATGTCTAGTTCCTCATCTACTCCATAAACTAGGAACAAATCCTTAGTACGCATGAGATACTTTATGATAGTCTTGGCTTCCATACAATGGTGGTCACCTGGTTCAGCTTGATATATGCCTTTTGTACTCAATGTGTAGATGACATTCATCCTAGTACATATCATGGCATACGTGATTGACCCAATCGCTGATGTGTATGGAATACTTGACATTATCTTTCTTTCCTCATGTGCATGAGGACATATTTTCTTGGAAAGATGAATGTCATGTGATGATAGAAATAATCCCCTCTTAGATTGTTTCATACTAAATCTCTTCAGTATCTTATTAATGTATGTACTTTGACTTAGGACCAACAATCTCTTGGATCTATAATGATGGATCTTGATCCCAAGAATATATGTTGTCTCGCTGAAGTCCTTCATAGAGAAGCATTGATTCAACCATTCCTTAACCGGCTGTAAGACTGGTATCTCGTTTCCAATAAGTAATATGTCATCAACATATACTATTAGGAAAATGACTACACTCCCACTAAACCATTTTTAGACACAAGGATCATATTCATTATTGATAAAAACAAATTCTTTTATGGATTCATCAAAACTAATGTTCCATGACCTAAATGCTTGATTTAATCCATAAATGGATTTTTCCAACTTTCATACCTTATTGAAATCCTTTGGAGTCACAAACCCTTCAGGTTGTGTCATGTAGACACATTCCTAAAGGTTCCTATTAAGGAATTTTGTTTTGACATCCATTTTCCAAATCTCATATTCATGGTAAGACACAATGGCAAGTAGAATTTTGATGTATTTCAGCATTGAAACTGGTGAGAGGGTTTCATCATAGTCAATTCCTTGATACTGTTTAAAACCTTTTGCAAACAGTCATACCTTATAGGTATTTACTTGTCCTTCCATGTCTAGTTTCTTCTTGAATACCCATTTGTAACCAATAGGCTTTACATCAACTGGAGGATCTACCAAAATCCAAACTTGGTTTTGGTACATGGAATCCATTTTAGAATTCATGGATTCTTTCCACTTGGAAACGTCTGTGCCACTTACTGCTTCCTTTTAGGTTAGAGGGTCATTATTATCAACTAATAATGAATCACTATCCTCAGTAACTAGAAAACCATATCATTCTGGTTCTCTAACCTCTCTTTTACTCCTATGCAGTACTTGTGTCTCTGGAACAGATTCTTCTTCCATGGGGCTTTGTGGAATCTGTTCCTGTACCAACTCTTGTGTACCTTGAGTCTCGACTTCATCGAATTATATCTTTCTCCCACTATCTCTTTTATATATGTTCTCCCTCTCAAGGAATATGGAATGTCTTTCCACTATAACCTTTTTGTATGATGGGTTGTATAGGTAATATCCCCTTTTTTCCTTAGGGTTTCCTATAAAGGTACACTTTGTGCCTCAGGGTGTGATTTTTTTACCTGAAGAGGCCTTAACAAACTCTTCACTACCCCACGCATGTAAATTCGATAACATGGATTTTATTCCACTCCAGAACTCATATGGAATACCATTTATCGATTTAGTTGGTACTTGGTTTAGTATGTGTGTCATTTTTTGTAACACACACCCCCAAAAGGATAATGGAAGACTTGCATGACTCATCATTTATCTCACCATGTCTAATAAGGTGTGGTTCCTCCTTTCGCTTACACCATTCTATTTAATTGTGTAAGGAGGAGTGAGTTAGGATAGGATTCGAAACTCTCGTAAGTAATTAATAAAGTCCTGATTAAGATATTCCCCACCTCAGTCTGAGCAGAGTTTCTTAATCTTATTACCAAGTTGGTTCTCAAATTCATTCTTGTATTCCTTGAACTTATCAAAGGAATCATATTTATACCTCATTAAGTATATATATCCATATCTACTAAAATAATCAGTAGAATTTATGAAGTATGAGTACCCACCCCTTGATTCAACTGTAAATGGTCCACACACATCAGTATGAACCAATTAAAGAAGCTTTTTATCCCTTTTACCTTTCCCACCAAATGGATCTTCGGTCATTTTGCCTTATAAACATGCATGACATACACCAAGTGGTTTTAGTTCAAAAGAATCTAAATATCCATCTTTATGTAACTTTGTCAAGCATTTCTTGTTTATATGACCTAGACAGTGATTCCAAAGTTGGGTGTGGTATGAGTCATGTGAAGTATCTTTGTCATCGATTGGCATTACTTGGTTTTTGTAATACAACACATAAAGACCATTGTATAAATGTTCCCTACAAAAACAAATGATATATTTATAAAAGAAGAAACATTAATTTCCAAACTTGAAAAAAAATCCATCTATATCTAGTATGGATATAGAAATTATGTTTTTGGATACAGAAGGCACATAAAAACAACCCTTTAACACCAAGATCATCCCAGTTGGAAACATGAGATGGTAGTCCCTGACAGCTATAGTAGCAAGTCTGTCTTTGTTGGTTGCTTGTAGATCTACCTCCCCTTGATCAATATTCCTGAATCTACTTGGTTCTTGTATTGGATACATATGTGAGCACCACAAGCTATATCTAATACCCAATTTGTAGAAACAGATAGATTGCATTCAATAACAAATACACCTGAATCTTCCCCTTTCTTCTTAGGCTGGGTGTAGTTCTTCTTCCAGTGGCCCTTCTTGCCACATGAAAAACAAACATGCTTATGTTCCCTTGCCTCCCCTTTGATCTTCATTTTCTTGGAAGGCCATGAAGAATCTTTGGGTTTAAAGTTCTTCACCTTCCCTTTCCTCTTATTCACCATAAGGATAGAATTATTTTTTCACTTCATATCTTTTTCCACTTGGTGAATGAGGATAAGAAGATCAGATAGATACTTCTCAATGTTTTTCATATTGAAATTGACAACAAAGTTAGAGAAGATCTGAGGGAGTGAAGCGAGAATGAGATCGGTGCTTAGTTCTTCGGGGAGTTTAAACCCTAGAACCTATAGGCGCTCAATGTAGCCAATGAGCTTGACTACATGAGGCCCAGCTGAGGTAACTTCTCCGAGCTTACTCTGAAAGAGTGCCTTAGATATCTCAAACCTTTCTTGTCTTGCTCTCTCCTGGTAAAGACCACGAAGGTTCTTGAGCATGATATAAGCATCCATGTTTTCATGAGACTTCATGAGCTCACTAGACATTGATGATAACATCAAACATTGAATGACAAACACGTAATTAATATGTTTCTCATAGACCAGGAAATCATCATCACTCACCTCTTTGGCAGGAGGATCAGTAAATGCTGACTCCAGCACGTAAGACTTCCGTTCATGGTGTAGGATAACCCGAAGGCGTCTAAACCATTCCTGGAAGTTACTGCTAGTGAGGATGTTGTCTTTATCTAGAATTGATCGCAGGGATAGTGTGGTTCAAGAGTTTATCATTTTTATTCTACAATTAAAATAGCAGATCATTAGTAATTTCTTGATTAAATTTTATGAGAAATAATAAATTTTATTAAGTCTACCACTATTTTATCAAGTCCCAATGGCCCTCACCATTGAACTAGGAATGTCCAGTTTCCATTACATTCTAGTGTAAAGGATCCATATTCCCATTTGAATAACCCCAACAAGGGTTGGTCAAGCTATTAGAAGGTATTTATGCAGGTAGGTATTTGCTAACTATGGGCTTGCAGATCCTTGATCTATTGAGTGGACTCCCCAATCCTGAAATCATGACTTTGGATTTCCTCAACTCTTGCCTCAAATATTACACCAAGTCTAGCAAGGGATACTCCTCTTGATGTAATATGGTTAAGTCAACCTGAAACCTTTCATAAGGTATTCTTGTATAAAAGTAAGTGTCCCAACAAGGGTTGGTCAAACACATAGTTTGATTGAGTTTTTCCCTTAATCAAGTAATGGAAGGCATGTTCTGACTTAATATTTTATTTGAGGGATTTCTATCTCTTATGCATGAATTTATTATTATCATTATCACATTCTTGTTAATATTAAGTGGAACATAATTAATTGATTAACCATATCTTGATAATATTTACGCATAAGTCTGGTTTATTTTAGTTCCATATTGCATGCTTGTTTAATTCATTAATTATGTGATCGTGACAACACATACATAATGATAAACCATGCAACTGACAGAAATAAAATAAATTAAATGGCATGATCATGAGATTTTCTAATGGTTAGTTTATCTAGAGGTTGATAAACTAACCCTAAACTAGGGAAGAAACACCCTGAACCTTTTGGATTCGTGTTTACAGCTTCCACCAACCCACCTCTATATCTCCTGGGATTGGTTTCTTATCGGCTCTAGCTTGAACCAACTCCACTAGCTTGGGAGTTCCATCCATTACATATGCCTTTTTTTAACTCACATATAGGTGAGGGGTAAAAGGGGGTTTTACATAAATGAAACCTTAGGCACGCAGGCCCTATATATTAATGAGGAGAAGGCTCGCAGGCCAACAAATTTAATTCGAATAAATAAATTAAAAAAAAACATCCACATAAAAAGTTCTTGGTCTATCTCATGATCATACATACATGCAATGATATTTATGCATAAATAAAACTAGAAATAAATTCTTTAATCGTTATTTTTTAAAATAAATCACGCTCGAATCAATTAATTATCATCTTTAATTAATCAATCCTTTTATCTTAAACCCTTTTCTGAATTTTCTTGAGATTATCATCGATCATAATTTTAAACAAATAAATTCATTTAAAATTATCTTTTTACGTAACTTGTACCTTGGAGAAAACTCAGTGAATTACTATTCATAACTACCCAATGAGTAGAAATGAACATTACACAGATTTTAAATTAAACACATATATATAAAACACCTATCACGTGTTGTGCCTCAACTTTATGCTCGCATGATGGTACAAGTCTCAAGGGTTTGTATAATATAATAATAAATTTTAATAAATATGTGTAATTTGGATGAGTACATGATGTGTAGTTTTAACTACATGGTGTGTACTATTGTTCATCGTCTATCCTAAGTACACACCCGGGGAAACGCTGTGTGAGTGTACTTCAGAAATTTTTGGAGTACACGGCGTGTCCAGTGGGCCACACGCCGTGTAGTTCCTCATTACATGGTCTCCAGCTAGTAAAGTTGTATATGGGGTACACAGTCCAACCCTAACTCAAAGGTACTACACATCATATCCATTAGTCCACACAGTGTGTAATACAGAAACCGCATTCCACCTGTTCCTAGTCAACACACGGAGTCATTTAAGACTTAGAAAGACTCCAACACATGGCTTGGTTTGGAGGACTGGTCCAATGCATTGAATCTTGACTACACGATGTGTACTGCCGAATACACATCATGTGTTCTCGTGTTGTATGTCCAGGAATCTTTGGAACCTCCGGATGAGATCCTCTATTTTACTTTAATCAAAATTGAAAGAAAAGATCATTTATGTAAGGTGAACGAGAAACGAAAGAGGGGGAATAGATCTCGAGATTCATATTTGAAGAACGATTAAATTGAATTGAAATAACTAAATTATTAAATGCATAATTCATCAACAAAATATTTAAATAATTATAAACTATGATGTAACCCCTCTGATACCACTTGAAATTTCTGGGCGCAGTGGAAGCGTTGTTGGGACAGCACCCAACTTTTATTTTTACCATGATCAATGATTATTCTGAGATCAATACAATGATGAATTCATGTCTCCAAGTAATATAATAAAAGATTTAGATAAATAATAAAGATGCCTGAAACCTTTAGATAGGATCTTGCACATCATGTTTATAATTAATTTAATTAATTTCATAAAGAAAATAATACCTGGATATTTGGTATTTTCTTCGTTGATGATATTGATCATCTGGAATGACCCTTTCGAATTATATCATTGCGCTTGTAAGGATCCAAACTAGAATCCCTCTAGTGGTGATCCAAAGGTGATCCGATGGCCTCTGATCGACACCGCTCATTCTCTGGGTACTAGCGCGGTGAAGCGAGTGTCTTATGTCGGTCATTCTTGATCGCTTGTTCTTCGGTCTTGAAGAACGTATCTCATTCTTAAGAGGGGAGAGAAGATTATTTGAGAGAGAAATTTTTTGGATCAATAATTCTCAATTCACCAGGCATGTGGTGTGGTGTATGGCACAATAAGCCTACTTTTCTATTTATATACATGGAATTTTGGTTAAAATATTTAATTTCATAGCAAGAATTAAATACATTCATGAACTCAGAGAAAACCCATGCTCATAATAATAATATCGCGTCATTATTCATGGTGCGCCAACTTGCGCAAAATGGAATTATAAAATAAAATTTTGTGTCACAAAATAATAGCATTGTCATTATTATTTTAACTTGTGCCAACTAGTTAAATAATTATTTATCATCTTGCAAATAATTATTTTACTACCATACCGACCTTGGTCCGCTCGAACTCCACTTCCATTTATTGAACACCCGAATAAATAAATAATTAATTTATTCTCTTAAATAAATATTTTATTTACAAACTAATAAATAAATATTTATTAAATGTTCAATAAAATAAATAAATATATTTAATTTAATTTATGCGATCATTTTAAATTGAATAAAATTATTCCACAGCCTTGAGAATAATATTTATTTCATTAATTAAATTCAAATAGAATTTAACCGATACCACCAAAAACACTTAGTGTGTGACCCTCTAGGATTATTTCTCATTGGCATTAGGCGGGCTTGCCTAAAGTCCAAGAGTATTATCTATAAACGGGTCAAGGCACCCAAGAGAAATAACATAAAGTCGCAACAATGACATCCACATACAAATTATCACTGTGTAATATAATCACTTTTTCGCAATATCTCATCAAGCAGGTTTCATGATAGTTTCATCAACTTTTATGCTTGATACTTCGTTCTTTGACTACCAGAAATAAACTCATCATTACACCATAGCCATGGAATTTCACGCGACGGTTCTATTTCAATCAAAGGGTCGAGATATCAACTTCCATAAATGGAAGGTACAAATCCTTCCTAGACTTATCCATTAATAACATGCCACTCATGACACACCCAATGTACCCTACTTCCTGCCAACTGTATGCGTGACGGTTTTCTTCAGTAAATCAAAGTGCGTTAGTCATGACACGTATTAATGATAATCTTAAAGTCTAAGGATAATTACACACGCTCATAGATAGAAATATCTGATGAAACCAAAACATGTGGAATTCCTACTAGCGGGACTGTTCTTATAATCTCATATCTTGGAGATTACCAAGTGCGAACTTCATGAGAGGAAGTCCCATCTGCTTACGAGTACTCTCACCTGACGGTTTGAATGATATGTATCCCATAATAGTATGTCATCCAACCGTAGAACTATATTTAAGAATATTGTTATAGCATTTCAAGGTTATCATCATAGTAGAGAACTGCCATGACCTTATCAATGTAACAAATACTCTAGGACATTATTACATCATAGTCATGCAGAACAATGAATAATATGTAATAATACATTAAATATACATGTAATCAATTTAAAACCACAAACTCTTAAAAATTGACCTCAGACCTTGTTTTTAGATTGGTTTTAATTCTTAGTAAGTTCTTTGGGGTTTCAAGTGGGTTTTGGGTGTTTCGGAGGCCAAAAACCCATCTTTTCAGGGTGTGCAAACAAAGGCACATAGTTTGGAAAAAGTGTGCGGCCTCCTGGGAGTAACTATGCAGCCCTCCGGTGTCACAATACATAGTTTGACAAACTTTATAGGGTGGAGGAATGATGGTGTAGGTGTTCTTCAATTTTTAGTAGAGGCTTCATGCATGGTTTGCACACAATTTGGAAAACCGTGTGGGCCAATCCTGCGTGGTGTGGTGCCTAGACAGTGGGTGTCTCACGGTTGGTGCATGGTTAGCCAAACTCTGTGGCCAAACAATAAAGGTAATCTAAATAGGAAAAATTAAGAATTTTCCCCTTCTATTTATTTTCTTTCCTCCACTTTTATTCTCCACCTGCACGCATGATAGAGTGGAGCTCCTTATTCCTCTCCCTATTCTAGGATTTGGCCTAATCTATCCATTTGAGATTTGTTTCTATCATCTTTTATCTCATTGGAACTGAATCAGTAAGGCCTCCGGTCCGTTAAATTATTTTCCTTTTTTCCCTCTTTATATGGTGTGCTAAATCTAGGTGTGTCGTTTTACCCTATTTTCAGAGTATTCATCTAAAATTAAAATTTATTCCAAACTGTCTTGAGTTAGAGGATGATATTGGATGAGAAAACATCTACCAGTACAAGGTAGGTGGTGCCTATCTTTCTCTTTGATTTTGTGGTGTTTCGGGGGGTGTATTCTTGATCGCGTCATTGGGTTCTATGAGAGAGATCCAATAAATTAAATCCTTTCTTTTAAATTGAATTAAATGATCACGTGATATGCATATGAACATGATCCTCCTTTATTAAAAATGGTATGATCCATGTGAGAGGCTCCAAACCACTTAGGCAGATTAAGCTGAGTGTGTTTATTTATTTAAATTGATTTGATTGTATTAAATTTCATGTTTATGTGAGTGCATTCTATTATTAGACCAAGGATTGATGTGGAGATAGCCACCAGGATTGAGGCGATGATGTCGTCAAGATACAATTGAGGCTCGTGTGACATTGAGATGGTGTTGACCATCAGTTTGAGTGGCATGATCTTAGGGGCATGATGCATAGGGATGATTTGGATTAGGTACATTGTTGGTGATTTCCACTCACTGTGATTGGTAAAAGAGTCATTAGAGTTGTGTATGCACATATAGGATAAATATAATGAGGTGGTTTTGACCATTCATATTGGTAGAGGCCTCTGTTAGTTTTATCTTAGGATAGTGTTGATCATCAGTGTGGTTGGTGGTGCTTGTCATATAAATCCATGGGGATGGTGAGGATCCATTGGTTGATGGTGTTGAGACCATAAGTAGATGAGTCTCACCATATATTGAGTCTGTTAATTTGGTATTATTTGGGAGGACATATATCGTCATTCCTTGGGACATTGGCTATTGAGCTGATGATGTTTATATTTAGAGAACAGACATCGTTGTTCCTCAGACGTCGGTTTTTTGAGCCAATGGATATTTTATGAGATAAGGTACATTGGAATAGGTACTTATTGGGTTTACCTTTTTGGATTCCAGTGATATAATTTATGGAATGAGGTTTCAAGTTATGTTTTGGAGGTGGAACTTGAGCGTTCACTTATGATGCACTTTCATCAGGGGATTCCTTAGGATTTATTCTAAGGATCCTCACCACTACAGTTATACATATGAATACATGTATTTTATTCCATATGTATAACTGGGGGCACATGGATATTGGAAATGGATGAAGTATGTGATTTCTTCCTTATGGTTGTTGAGCATAGGGGAAGTATGTTATTTACATATTATGTATGTGTTGTTTTATTTTATATTTAGAACACCTATATTATCACAAATGTAAGATAAGAACATATTGGCGGTGTCCTACTAAGATTATTCTCAAACCTTACATGGGACCTTCAGGATGCATGTAGACTTTATGATTTTTCACTTAGGTAAGGGTTCGAGCTTAGGAGATAAACCTTAGTGATCATGTTGTACTACTTGTCATGGGATGGATGGAAACAGACCTTGGAGGTTCCTACATCAACTAGAGTTTATTTTAGCTTTTCCCTTTTTCTTTAAAAGTGTTTATTATATGTATGTACTGAGGTCAACCACGGGAGACCCATCTTCTTATTATCATGTATGACTTGATATGATTTGGCATGTTTGTTTTAGTAGTTACAAATGGTATTTTATTCTACAAATTCTATGTTTGAGATTATTGTTTATTATTGTTGCTTTATGTTTATGCTTCTGTTATGGAAGTTTATTGGTCTAATGTTATGTTCTTTCTTCTACTTGTTATAAACATATATACCATTATTATTATCACCACCAGATGGTATAGTCTCTCCACTGTTACCTCTTTACACCCTCTCTACTAGTCAGTAGTCTTTGGCATATGGGGAAGCATGCCTAAGTCCCAGTGGTCAACTAGCCCTGAGAATTTTTCAGGTGGAAAGATGGGTCAGGGCACTAAAAATGGTATCATAGTATTTCATGACTAGGAATCAATAGCATCATTCAACTTTCTACTAATGATATCAAATGATTTTCTTTTTAGTTGGTCTTATTATTTAGGATATGGTAGAGTGGAGACTAGTATGTTGTCAGAACTAGTTTTAGATCTAATGTTTGGGTGCCTACATCCCCATGCGTGGTTTAAAATCAAGTTTCTATGGGTGGTAAATTACTGATATAATTTTTCACTTTTACAATTGATTTTATTTCCACATCGAGTCACGCACTTGGGTTTGATTGTTATCTATTATATGGATTTTTACCCTCATCCCGGTATGGAAAGGGATGTTTATTTATGATTTTTAATAATTTGGTAGTCACATATGATGTGTTTTTGTTTATTATCATCATTGGAAACCCATATTGTTCTAAGAGGGGTTGGGTTTTTTAAAGTGTCAATAAGGGAAGTCAAACAGTGTTTTTCTACTTAGCCTCTTTTTGGTGGCATTCTACTCATCCAGCCCAAGCATGTGATTCTAATGAGATTTTTATGTGATGTGATGTGACTATATGCATGTGATATATGGTATTGACTCTGGTATGATTAGGTAGTAATGATGATAGGGGTTGTGTTGTTTAAAGTGTCAACAAAGGAAGCTAAGCAGTATTTTCCTACATATATTCTCTTTGGTTCCATTCTACTCAGCTACCTTAGATGGTATGTGACACCAAACCCTATTATGGGTAGTCTTGGGGCCATAAGTTTGGATGATACTTAATATATGACTCTGATGTGGGTAGTCAGAGGTCTATGAGGTCAGATTACTTTTTACACCTAACTCTGTTATGGGTAGGTGAGGTGCCCTGAGGTCGGATGTCGTGTGACATGGTGCGGTAAGGGAGTGTGAGGGTAATGATATTATGATACCTATTATAAATTTCCCTATATATGATATTTATATATATATATATATATATATCATTATGGATATATGACCATGATATCGATATTCAATAGGATGTCACCTAGACGGCTTCCAATGAAGCATCAGGAGGGAGGTGATTTGGTGTCACATGAGCGTGCACAGGATGAGGCCCCTGAGGGTCGGTATAAGGCCCTGGAGGGTCAATCAGACCATTATTTGTAGGCATAGGTATAGGATCCAGTATATGTGGGACAACTACAAGATATGGAAACTTTTGGGCTATGTCTTGACGATCAGCTCAGGGAGATCCTGATACGTGTTATACAGGGTATCAAAAGGGGAGCCTAGGGAGCTGAGCCTTCTATGGTATACTTGACTTAAGAGTTCCAGTCATAACACCCATTACTATTTCAGGTTGATGGTTAACCAAAGGTGATAAAGAACTTGGTCGAGTCAATATATACCATCTTCGACTAACTCGAGACACCCCCATGTTTGAGGGTGAAGCTCGCTACGTACATGCTTAGAGGACCATAAAATCACTGGTGGGATGTATAGGTATAGGTAGGTAGACATGAGTGATTGGTTTGGAAGGATTTTGAGGCCATTTTTTCAAGAAATTTTTTCCATATATTTTGAGGAAAAATATAGATTAATAGTTCTTGATCATATATTAAGGAGACATTTCCTTCGGGGACTATGCATCTACTTTCATAGACTTGTCTCGTTTCACTCCCGGTATGGTGGGTGATGAAACCTCGATATTGAAGCATTTATAGGATTTTTTACAGAATGCCATTAGAGTTTAGGTAAACATATTTAGGTTAGAATCATTCTAAGAGGTTGTGAATTATACACTGATAGCCGAGGGAAATTTGAAGGACTGATAAAACTCGATTCTAGTTATGGAATCAGCTGGTATCACTAGCGATGCTTCAGATAACCAGACGTGGGGTTGGGAAGAGTCTCAGTAGGGCAGTCAGGAAAGAGATTCTAGAATACCACCAAGGAGTGGGTCTTCGATAGTGTGCTTCCAGTGCAGGTAGGTAGGACATGTGTGGATGTAGTGTGATCATGAACCTAAGGAGTGTCGAGCATGCATCCAGGTTAGGCATCTCAAGAGGTTCTGTGGGAAGACTTCTCGGATATCCAATAGTCAAGGACCAGGTTAGACTCAGGCATCTGAGGTAGGACCAGGAGCAGTACCAGGAGATGATAGCTGGAATTAATATGTATTTGGAAGTCATAGCAGAGATAGTGGGACCCAGCAATGGGGTCAGTGTCCAATAGCTAGTGCACCACCATAAAGAGTCCAAGCCTCAGGTATTCGAGCTTTCAGGCTAGCTGTACGTAGTGAAGCTGTCAGGTGAAGAGCAAGTTAGGGAGCCGAATTTAGTTAGAGGTACATCATGGGAATGACTGGGGTGTTTTTTTATTTTTTCATGGACCTTTTTGTAAGAATGTCCATTTTTAGGTGCACTTGGTGCATGGGATGCCATTTTGGACTAACCAGGCACTGGTTAGTAGGTTGGAATTAGCTCATATGTGTGATATATATATATATATATATGAGGTGTGTGGCACTAGGTTTTATTGTGGGAATTGATGGATGTTTGGATTGTATGAGTTGTGTAGGAATCTGGTCATTGATACGATGTAGGTTTTATATGAGGTTTGAGGCACTGAGAATGATGTTGGGAATATATTGATATGTGGGACCTCATAAGTGTCATGTGAACCATGGTCATAAGGTAGGAATCTGATGAGATGTGGGACTTGATGGGTGTCAAATGTGGCATGGGCATGATTTGAGAACCTGATGAGGTGCAAGAGTGGTGATGCATCATGAGAGGACTTTTGAGTTTGGGTATGGTTGGTGGACCATCATATTATTTGAGTTTTGGGTTAGGAAGAAACCAATGTAGGTAACTCCTAAGGTGGGAAGCACCTTGAGAGAGTTGACCTATGACTTTTAGATCAGGGTGGATCAGGTTGATTTTAAAGAAATGGACATGTCTCATACCATCTCTGAGTAAGGTTTTATAGATATGGGATGAGCTATGTTAAGGTAGGTATACTGTAATGTCCTAGGTTTTTGGAGCGGGTCGAATTCCTCAACCCGTTTGAATTTTTGGAGTTTGATGGTCAGACCAAGTTCTTTATTGATCTTCAGAACCTAGTTATGAGAGTTACATTGACCTAAGGCATTTTTTATATGGTTTTTAATTTTTTGAAAGTTCTTTAGGGTTTTGAGTGGGTTTCTAGTGTGTCGGAGGATAAAAACCCATCTTTTCAGGGTGCGCAGACAGAGGCGCACATTTGGGAAAACTATGCGACCTCCTAGGGGTAACTATGCATCCCTACAGTGTCACTAGACTTGGTTTTAAAAACTATTTAGAATGTGGTGTATAGCTGTGTGGGAATTATATAATTCATAGAAGAGGCTTCATGAATAGTTTGGAAAATCGTGCAGGCCAACCATGCATGGGTGGTACCTGGATAGTGGGTGTCACATAGTTGGTGCACGGTTAGCCAAACTGTGCGGGTCATTTAAAGGGGATAAATTATGAAACTACCCCTCCTTATATTTATTTTCTTTCCACATCTTTTCTTCTCCACCCATGAACAAAATAGAGGGGAGCTCCCCATTTCTTCCTCTCAATCTTCTAGGATTTTGCACCATCTCTCTATATGAGCTCTGTTTAGATTGTCGTCAGTCTTGTTGGAACTACATCGATAAGGACTCTAATATATTAACCTCTTTTTGTCATTGATCTTTCCATATGTTTCACTAAATACTTGTGATCTGTTTTACCCTATTTTTAGGGTGTGCATATAAAAGGCTGATTTCTTCCAAATCAGCTCGAGTTAGAGGCTGATATCAGATGAGAAAATGTCTACCAATACGAGGTTTGTGGTACCTAGATTTCTCTTTGAAGGTGCAGTGTTTCAGGGGTTTCATCCTTGAGAATTCCATTGAGTTTTCCAAGAGAGACCCTATAAATTAAATTCTTTATTTCAAATTTAACTAAATGATCATATGATATGCCTATGGGTATGCCCCTCCTTGACTAAAAATGGTATGAGTCAGGTGATAGGCTTTTAACCACTTGGGAAGATTAGGTCGGGTGTGTTAATTTATTTAAATTTATTTTTATATATTAAATTTATTGGTTCCATGAGAATGTTGAAGGCATGGCCTAAGGATTGAGGAGGTTATGACCACCTAGACTAAGGCAATGTTGGTCATCAGGTTGGACTTGGCCCAAATACTTGAGGTGATATTGATCACCAGGTTGGGCAACATGGTCATCGGATTAAGGTGATGATGTCATCAAGCTATGGGTGAGGCCTATCAGATATTGATATGGTGTTGACCATTAGGTTGAGTGACACAATCACAGGGTAACAAGGTGTCAGGATGATGTGTCTTAGGTACTTTTTTGGTGATTGTCGCTCACCGTGATTGGAAGACACACTGTTGGAGTTGTGTGCACACATATGGGCCTCAAATGATGAGGTGTTGTTGACCACTTTTATGGGTAGATACCTCCATTAGTTGAAGATTTAGATTGTTTTAAACATCAGTGGCATTGGACTTCCTTGTCATAGAAATCAGTGGGGATGGTGAGGACCCATTAGTTAACAGTCTTGAAATTGTTGGTTTTTCACAAACTAACTCGGGTCAACCCCGAACTGATCACTCGAGCTGGACCACAATAAGGCCTGAGAGGTGTTACTGATACTATGAGACTGAAAACTAGTGTCGGGCATCATATTAAACTCAGTTGGGAATGATTTGTCCCATTAAAGACAGATAAATAACAATAATAAAATAAAATAAAAAATTGGTGGTGAAAAAGGAAATAAAACTAAATGGATGAACATAACTCCAAGTGACCTCATGGGTCACCACCAATCATAGAACCATGATTGTTCCAATATTGATCCAAAACATGAGGAACCTAAAACTAAATAAGATAATATAGGTTTGATAACTAAGATTCTAATTAGGGATTCTAAAATAAAAACTACGCCCCATGTCTTACCTTTAAAAGAAACCCATTTAATGATAGTTTGAAATACATATATTCAAAATAAGGTTTTTATTCCCTTTTTAAAACAAGTAATAAGTTAATAATTTTAAAGAACCATTTTCTTTATTTTTATAAAAAAATATGTTCTAAATAATAATACTTTCCAAAAACCCCTTTATAAGAAGAAACATGCATTGAAGAGACATTTCAATGAGAAGTAATGGAAAACTTATCACAAGTTCTAAAGTAAGAGTTTCTAGAAGAATCATAATAGTTAAAATGATTTTATAAAAAAACATTATAAAATGAGGGAAATTAGAATACATGCAGAAAAATTATCATGGGATATACCTAGACACCAAGTGAATATACCCTTGATGTACTTGATTTAGAATCCATCTATCAACCTATCGATGTGATCTATAGTCAATAACCAACCTGGATGCTCTAAAATAGCATCACCAGTGGTACATCCCAATAAAATTTCCCTACCATGGGGATCTAGTCTATCTAATCAAGACTAAATAGAAACTATATCTCGACTCCCACCATGGTTCCTAAGATCTCATGGCTATAGAAAATTTGGGAGGTAAGGAATCAAACATGAATACCACATCTCAATCATGAAAATACACAATACATGATAAGGAACACCTCTCAACACCATCCATGCGAATTCTCCCTAGAATTAAGAGTATCAATGGAGGTTCCCACTTTTAAAGAAAGAATTAAAAGGTACTAACCAGGCCTCATAATATTAAAAAAATCTTTTGCCATATGAAACCCATTTTAGAGCTCCTTGAAAATAAAACATGTAATTAAAATTTTTTGGAAACCTGGCCGAAAGGACAAAATATCCTTAGACATTTACAAATCACCCAGTATAAATCATTTGGAAAACCAAACAAGTGATCAAGATTCCTGGTGTTTTAAAACCATCCTAGAAACATGTTTTAATAAGAAAAACTCATAGTGAAACATGATAAAAGTGGAGAGAATCATGAAATAAACCAATTGTGTTCAACACAATATTTCTCTACAATTTACTAGCTTTATAATATAATAAAAACACCCAATAAAATGCATAGGAAATTATAGTTTTCAATTTAAAAGATTGGATATGGGGTTAACTACCTCAAAACATGCTAATTTTGACGATGGCAATCTAAATCCACTCTAAAAGGGCCATAGAAGAAAAGAAACCTTCTTTTTTAACTTACACTCATATGCGCATATAAATATATATACCCATAGATGAATTTTATATATTCCCCTCACCATGAGGGAATATGTACAAAGAGGGCAGATATATATATGCCTTACCCATGCATGTGGTTGTAAGATTCCTTCATGAGTGGTGGTCCAAAATGAAATAGAAAAATACAATAAACTCAAAAATTATAGAATCCCTAATTAAAATTAGACCAAAGAATTAGAACAGAGTAAATACTACCCAAAACTCATGGTGAACCCACTGCCTTTGACAAATGGGGCTAGAACTGACCTTAACGGGGCCCAAATACCCTAGACACCAAGAGACAACAAAAGAAAAACTCAAAAGAGGGTTAAGGTTCAGACCAATCGTATGCACTACCCAAGAGAAAAGAAAACCAATAAAATAGGGGGAGAAGGAAAAAGAGAGGAAGAAAACACTACCTAGAGAGATCAGACCAAAAAAATTCATAGAGATCATCCATAAACTGAAGAAGGAGGAGGAAGAAAGGTGCACGGCTGAGGATCCCCTTTGGGATAGTGTGTTGCATGACAGAGGAAGGAAAAAGGGGGATCAGTTGATGAGGGGGGAAGGGGAAAGTGGTTACCCCATTTTAGAGATTTTAATAAAATATAATAATAATAATAATAATAACATTAATAATTATAACAATAATAAAACCTTTTTTTCAAAATCTAGGAAACCACTCATGGTTGGCCAAACCATGCGCCAACCATGCGTCCCTACTGGAGGCCCTAGACACCCTGCATGGCCAGCCGCATAGTTTTCCAAACTGTGTTTCAGCTATGAGATTTGACTGTCGAAATTACAGATGCCCTCGCATAGTTTGCACATGGTTTATACTAACCATGTGCCAACTGCGCGTCTATGCTAGAGACCCTAAAATTTTAAAATTTGAAACTTATTTGATCCAAAACTCAAAAAAACACTTATAATTAAATAATTAATAAATCATTGTTGGGGTGTGACAATTATCCCTAAGATTAACACTTTCTACCCTCAGAAAGTCACAAAATAATCAATTAACTAAGAGATAAAGAAAAGGGAACCCATCACTTGAAATGAAACCCACACCACCCAAATATTTAAGGTTGAATACTGACCCTTCTCACAATACTTTAAACTCAAAGTGAGACTAAAGAAGTCACTCTCAATGAAACAGACCCATAGTAGAAGTGAGAACAAATGAGACATATAGAACTTGAATCATCCAACAAAAGACTCAATAGAAGAGGTTCAAATATCCATACACAACCTTAATATGGAACACCCCAACCCCTAACTTAGAAATCATCATGGCCTATTTGGGATCTCCATGATAATTCTCCATGTGACCCACTATCTCAGTAAACCAATGACCATGATCAAGGTTAGTCATAGCAGAAACAAGGAATTTCCCTATTATGAATGCCTTGAAGACTGAGTTCACCGAGAACGTGATATAGTAGTCTCCCCACCATTTTATAACTCTGGTTGAAACTGGATTCTTTAAGCCAAAATAAGCTCCCAAAAGATGAGGCATGAGATAAGAAATACTGCCATCTACAACCACAAGACTCAATATTCCTTATGAAAAAATATGTTCGTCAAAACCTGAATTTATAAGAAAGGGAGAAAGAATAGAAGGATCCTAGGAAAAAATCCCAAACCTAAATGAGGAACAAAAGTAAAACTCTCCAGATAAAACAAAACCTCTAAACCAAACTTGAAATCAAAGAAATATGACAATCCCAGTATGGCCTTTCGGCTTCCCAAGCCACACTCATCCAGCTCCAGGGAAAATAAGGAACAGATACATGGTGGTTCTCTTTACCATTTAAGAACCAACTAGAAAAATGACATGAACCATATCATAATTAATAATTCCCAATGATAGAGCATATCCAAATAGTCACCACTCAAAATGAAAACCAATCCAAAATAATTACATCCATTCACAAGTTTACATCCACAAGTCACAACCACAAAAATCCCAAGAAAACGAGGCCAAAAAGATCTCCCAACAATAAGTTTCAAAAACAAAATGCCACAGTAAGGGGAAATGGAAACAGTTTCCACTCTATCATTAGAGACAATATGTTCGTTTCCCATCCACCACACCCAAAAACTCATGTACTATGTGAAAAGATTCAATATAATACCTATGTATGGAGCACTTATGTCTTTAATAATCTATTTTTCTATATTCCGAAGTTGTTTATCACCAATAGAAACTTTCTATTTTAGTAACTTGACTTATAGAACCCACTTTAGATGATCCAAGTAGCCACACAAAATGGAAAATCTTCTTGTAATCCAAATAAGGATGAGGTATTCTCCTCTTTTTAGTGGATAAAGGTGGGAGAAAACCCAAGAAGACCTAGGTGTGGTCCAATTTATGGAAAGGCTCTAGCTCCACCACTCAATTCAAAGTCTAGGTAGAGTCGTTAATGGAAATACCCAAAGAAACACCTATTCATAATTTCCTCAAAGAATCCAACCACCTATATTTTGAAAAGTTAAAACCACTAAAAGATGACCAAAAATGATTCCCAAAACTAAACTTCACTTAGAAAACCAAGGATGGAACCTCAAAGACCAACTACCCCCTCCTCACCGAGACTTTTCTAAGGCATACTCCAAAACAAGAAACAAAAAACCAAATCAAAATGTATTAAAATCCAAAATTCCATATCCCAATCACAAACCAACAACTCAACTCAAACAACACCTCGACAACACTTCCAACACATCCAAACCAAAAATTCCTAAAAAGGAAAACTCTAATTGCAAAAAGGTAGCATTATAGAACTCCAACTTTTTATAACATTAAAATCCCCCTTTTTGAAAACCATTTTCAGTAAACATAATATGACTTACAAACCAAACACCCACCATTGGTATTACATGAAGCCTCACACACACACACATACATACATATATATATATATATATCCTTATTCTAGCTCAGGCACCCATCCACACATACTAATAACCATCCATTTCCCATGCAAATATGTCTCTACATGTGATCGTTCATTGGAATACCCTGGATAAAATAAAAATAAATGGAAACATCACTTTCCAAAATAATCTTTAAGATACCCCAAACCAGTTTTCAAATACACCATTTATTATCAAAACAAAATATATTTATATAAATGATTCAATTTCTTTCCAATTTTTTTGACAAAACTTTTCAAAATCCAAAACAATTTCCATTCAGTTTCTGATTCAATTTTTACATAAACTTTTAGAATTACAAAATTGTTTCCAAAGCACATTCCATTTTCAAATCATTCCATCCCATTTCCAAAGAATACAAGGTTTCCATTATGGAAATCTAATTTTTAATAAACCAAACACCATTTTGAAACCCAAGGGGAAATGCCCCAAATTCGAATAAAACAAATTCTAAGAACAAATAAGAGAAACTCGATTACTTAATCAAAATCCCAGAACCTCAAAATAAGAATTGTTACACATGGATTAGTAGCACTGTTTGGTAAGTTATGCACCAAATGGGTGAGCACATTGGAGGTCATCAGGGGTAGTTTCATGGTTTGTGCATGGTTTTCCAAACCGTGAATAGTAACCATAAACCCATTTGAATTCCTCCAAAATAACCACTCTAATTATTTAAGTTTCGCAAAATAAAGCATCAATTATCAAATCCAAACAAAAAAATCCATAAAAATCAAAAACGTTGAAATCATCCAATATCCAAGCTCAGATTTTGAGGCATAACCATCCTGAACGCCCTGTAAATTCAAGTGTCCTTCTGAATAGGTGGTGATCAAGAACCTATTCATGGATGACCACTTTAATTTTGAAAATACTAGATCTAAACTAATTTACATAC
This sequence comes from Viscum album, assembly GCA_963277665.1. NCBI lineage: Eukaryota > Viridiplantae > Streptophyta > Magnoliopsida > Santalales > Viscaceae > Viscum > Viscum album. The sequence continues at coordinate 1,073,677,541 of OY728134.1, forward strand.
CCAAATAAAATGGGAAAGCCTACTTTGATACCATTTTTTCATGAACCAACTCAGTTCAACCCCAAATCGGTCACCCGAGTTGGCCTGCAACAAGATCTGAGAGGCATTCTTGATCCTCCTGAGCTGGAAACTAGTGTCGGGTATCAAATAAAACTCAGTTGGGAACTATTTTATCCAATAAATGGTAGATAAATAACAAGAATAAAATAAAAGAATAAAATGGCATCATAAAAGGAAATAAAACTAAATGGATGAACATAACTCCAAGTGACCTCATGGGTCACCACCAATCATAGAACCACGCTCGCTTTGAGAGTGATAAAAAATTGGAAGAACCTAAAACTGAAGAACATAATATATTCATGAGCACCAAAATGATTGTTAGGGATTCCAAAAGAAAAACCACTCCTTTTTCCTTACCTTTAAAAGAAAAAAAATCATGCTAGTTTGAAATAAATGTATTCAAAATAAGGTTTTTATTCCTTTTATAAAACAAGTAACAAGTTATTAATTTTAAAGAACCATTTTCTTTATTTTTATAAAAATAATTTCTAAATAATAAGACTTTCCAAATAACACTTTATAAGAAGAAACATGCAGTGAAATGACATTTCAGTGAGATTTAGTGAAAAACATATCACAAGTGCTAAAGTAAGAGTTTCCAGAAGAAGCATAACAGTTAAAATGATTTTATAAAAACATTATAAAATAAGGGAAATTATAATACATGCAAAACAATTATCATGGGATATACATAGACATTAAGTGAAGAGACCCTAAACATACTCGGTTTGGAATCCATATGTCAGCCTATCGATGTGATCCATAGTCAATAACCAAACTAGATTATCTCAACTAGCCTCACTAGTGGCACATCCCACATGGACTTTCCCTACCATGGGGATCTAGTCCATCTAATTAGGACTAAATAGAAATCATATATCAACTCCCACTATGACGCCTAGGATACCATGACTATATAAAAGATGGGAGGTGAGGAAACAACCATGAATACAACATCTCAATCATGAGAATAAAACATACATGCTAAATCCCACCACTCGACACCATCCATGCGAATTCTCCCTAGAATGGAGAGTATCCATGGAGGTGACCTCTTTTCAAGAATGTATTCAAAGGTACCAACTGGGCCTCATAAGTTAAAAACAATATTTTACCATTTGAAAACCATTTTGGAGCTCTTTGGAAAATCAAACATGTAATTGAACTTTTATGGAAAATTGGATGAAAGGCTAAAGCATATTTGTAAATTTCCAAATCACCTGGTATAAATCATTTAGAAAACCAAAAAATCACTCAAGATACTTGAAATTTACAAACCATCCTAGAAACATGTTTTAATAAGAAAAACTTGTAGTGAAACATGATAAAAGTGTTGAGAATCATGAGATAAACCAATTACATTCAACAAAATATTTCTCTACAATTTACTAGCTTTATAATATAATGAAAAGTACCAATAAAACACACAAGTAATTATAATTTTCAATTTAAAATCTTGAACATAGGAAAACCTAACTCAAAACATGCTACTTTTGATGATGACAATCTGAATCCACTCTAAAAGGGCCATGGATGTAAAGAAAACCCTCCTTTTTAAGTTAAATTCATATACACATATACATATATAAATATATACACCTAAATGCATTGTAAATATTCCTCTCACCATGAGTTAATATGTACAAATAGGTCATATATATATATGCCTTACCCATGAATATGGGTGTAAGTCACCTTTACAAATAGCGGTCCAAAATGCACTAGAAAAATATAAGAAACTCAAGAATTACAGATTATCTAATTAAAATTTGACCAAATAATTAAAACGTAGTAAATACTTACCAAAACTCATGGAGAACCCACTAACTTCGATGATCGAGGCTAGAAATAACCTCAATAGGGCCTAAATACCCTAGAAATCAAGAGACAATAAAATAAAACCCCAAAAAGAGGGTTAGGGATCAAACCAATCTCACGCACTACCCAGGAGAAAGGGAAACCAAGAAAATAGGGGGGAAGAAGGAAGATAAGAGGGAAAAACCATATCTAGAGAGATCAAACCAATGTTGGGAATGCCTTTTTTAATGACAATTATAAACTTGATGGAATGAGGTGTCAAGTTATGTTTTAGAGGTGGAACCTGAGGTTTCACCTAGGATTCACTTTCATCAAGGGATGCCTTGGGATTTATGTTAAGGATCCTCACCACTACAGTTATACATATGCAAACACATGTTGTATGCCATATGTATAATTGGGGTCATGTGGATACCAACAATAGCCAAAGAAAGTGATTTCTTCCTTATGGTTGTTGACCACAACTGAATCAGGTTATTTACATATTATGAGTGTGCATTTTTATTTTATATTTAGAACACCTTCACTATCATAGATGTAAGACAAGTACACATTGGTGGTGGCCTACTGATATTATTCTCACACCTTACATGGGTCCTTTGGGACACATGTCGACTTTTTGTTTTTGTGATCAGGTAAGGGTTTAGGCTCAGGAGCTAGACCTTAGTGATCATGTTGTACTATTTGGAATGTAATGGATGGCAAGGGACCTTAGAGGTTCCTAAACCAGCTGGAGTTTATTTTTCGTTCCCTTTTTATTTCAACATGATTATTATATGTATGTACTGAGGTCATCCATAGGATACTCTTCTGTTTATTTTCATGTATGGCCTAAAATGATTCATCATGTTTATTTTAGTAGCTACAAATGGTATTTTATTCTGAAAATGGTATGTTTGAGATTATTATTTATTATTGATGTTGTCTATTTTTTATTATGATATGGAGAATTATTTTTCCAGTATTATGGTAATTCTTATTCTATGTTACAAACATATATACCATTATTATAATGACTACCATAGGGTATGGTCTCATCACTATCACTTGTTTACACCATTACTGCTAGTCGACAACCTTTGACATATGGGGAGGCACGCCTAAGGCCCTGTGGACAAACTACCCTGAGAACTATTTAGGTGGAATGACCGGGTCGAGGAACTAAAATGAGTTTCATGTCTCACCTTTGGTGGTTCAATCGGTATTATCTAAGATTTACTATAGCTTGAGGACATCGTTTTTATGGCCTAATGTGAAATGGATGATGGTAGAGTTTGTGGATTGGTGTCTGGTTTTCCAGTAGGTAAAGTATGAGTATCATGTTCCTGGTGATTTGTTACAGCCCTTGGATGTTCTCGAGTGGAAGTGGGAAGATATATCGATGGAATTTTTTATAGTTTTTCCCTGAGCTCGGAGAGGTTTTGATGTTGTGTAGGTGATCATGGATCGACTTACAAAGTTGGCTCACTTCCTAGCGATTAGGGATTTGGGCATAGTGGATGTCTTGGAAAGGAGGTATATGGATGTGGTTGTGAAACTACATGATTTTTTGAGATCCATTATCTTAGATCGGGATATTGATTTTACCTTGTGATTCTAGAGGATATTTTATCTTTCTTTTAGCACTCAGTTATGCCTCAGTACTACTTTTCACCCTCGGATGAATAGATAGACAGAGCAGACCATCCAGACTATAATATCCTAAATTTTTATATATGATTAAAAACCCTCATTGATGATAAATTATGATTATTTTATTTGAAAATATAGTTTTTTAATAAAAATAACTTAATAGATTATTTATTTGTCTTTGCATAATAGTTAAAGACCAGTTAACTCCTTGAAATATTTTATGGAATATTTTTAGAGTTAGGTGCTGAGATAGCATGGGATTCTGAGGCCCCTAGAATCTCATCATATATGGAATAAAAATATTAAATATATTATATTACATGTGCATGATTTTTTCAAAATAATTTAATATCTCCTAAATGGTGAATCATATGTGAAATATGAGACCATCATTGGATCTGGGGTGAGGGGCTTACCCTAGGAGCGACATAACATTTTTTTGCATTGGGTGTTTAGTAACATCACATGCGAAGATAACTTATTTAATATTTTTATTATATATTTTCATGAAAATTATTATATATCTACCAAACGATGCATCATATGAGAAATCGGAAACCATAGTTAGGTTTGAAATGTGGGATTACCCTAGTCAAGACATAAATTTTATGCGCATTGAGTGCTTTATAACATCGCATGCGAAAATAAATTTTTAATACTTATTATACTATTATACGAATGTAATAATTGTTGTTATTATTTTTATTATTAATTATGGAAAATAATATTTTCATATGGAAAATTAAATTATATATATATATAATTTGTGCATATATATAGGTTAAATATATTTATGTGTATATATATATACATGTACAGGTGTGTACATATACACATAGATGTGTATATATATAACACATATATAAATGGGTTTTATATATATATATATAATATTTATAAGTATATGAATATATATGGTTTCCTTAAAATATATTCATTGGATGAATAAATGTGTTTCGGGGAGGTTTTAAGTTAGAGAAACATATGATGTGTTTTTAATGAGATATTGGGAAAATAATAAATGATGAGGTATTTATTTTATTGATTAAAATATTCATTGGGGTACTTTAGAGGAATTTTCAATTGTAAGGAATGAGGTTAGAGAAGGGGTAATAATGCATGATTTGAAAAAAAAAATGGGGGGAAATGGGGAGGCCTAAGGTGCAGCGCATGAAAGAAATTTTCCCCCCATTCACATCTCTCCCATCACCCTTTACCTATCTCTTCCTCCCTCCCTCTTGTATTTTTTTATTTTATTATTCCAAACTTCTATAATCAATATATTCTTTGATATAAATCATAATTAAATGGCATCAGCATCATTGGATTCATATCAAAGAGCATAAATTTAATCCCATGTTTGTTTCTAAAGGTGGAAAGGTATGTTTTTCAAATTTAAATTAATAATTATTTTTACATGTTTTAAATATCAAGGATAATAATGTGTATTATCGAATGATAATTATAAATAATTATCAAGACGTAATTTCACTAAATTATCAAATGATAATTTATAGAAAATTTATCAAAATAAAATCACACTTTTTTATCAAAGGATAATTTGTAAGAAATTATCAGAGCATAATTATGAAATTGTCAAGGATAATTATATGGTTTCATTAAAGAATTATTATAATTCATATCACATGTGTTCCTGAATTAATTTAGAGGTATAAATTATCAAACATGGTTTTATAATTATTCTTGAGGAGAATATTGTGAGCGCATGTGTTGGCCTAAAATGATAATTTAGAAATTATCTAGGAGAGAGAGAGAGTATTATATCATGTGATATTTTATTTCTTTTTGAAATAAAATATCTGGTTTTGTTTTTAGGAATCCTTGATGTGTAATCATATTTTTGGTTGATGTGTGAACATAATTCGGGTGACAACACTTTCGACGGACTTGTCATCGATTTCCACAACTTTGGGGTAGTAAGTTTCTTACTTCTTGGGTTTTTGTTATACATGTTTTCATGGTATGATTATAATGTGCTAATATTTGATATTCATTCTTGACTTGTGATTTATTATGGATGTTAGTATAGCCTGTGACACTGTATAACCTTGCTCCATGAGAATTGTTGAGAAATCTAGATTCCATGTTGATGTTTGATTCACATTTTTTATTTATGGTGATACTATATTTTCTCATGATGTGTTCCTTGATATGATTTCATTGTTAGCTTGAGATATGTTAGGTATATATTGTTTTATTATTTCTTGTGCATGGAACCTATAAGACAGGTGGATTCGTCATGGCTCAGTAGCCCTATAGGGGAAGCATGTTTAGATGCTACGTGTGACTTGATGACAATAATGAGATGGATGAAGGGGAATGATGGCCTACCATGGCCTGACCTGAGGGAATGACGATCATGAGTGATTAAAATCTTATGTGATAACTATGGGGCATGACGATCATGAGTGATCAAACCTGTGTCGCAATGGTGGGGCATGATGGTCTATGTGACCTATCCTAGAGATAGAATCAGGGTATGATAACCTGGTATGGTTTTACTTGAAGGCCTGGAGCCTATGTGACTATTGGGGAGCTTGAGGATGTCTATGATGTTGATATGTTTTTGTGATTGTTATGATGTTTCCCCAATATGGTACCAAATCAGGTATAACTGAGGTTTTTGGTGGCTTAGTTAGCGCAAGAATTCTCAACATGATTGTTTCTTGTGTGCTCATTTTTCTATTATTATTTTATACACTCTTATGCATGTGTACACTTGTTAAGGACACATTGGTGGTGTCCTAATGAGTATTTTTACTCACACCCTACTCGGGCATTTTAGTGCACTTGTAGATTTCATGACCTGAGATTCAGTGAAGGGGAAGGGTCCTATGGTGGACGGTTGAGCAGTGGAGCATAGAGCAGAAGTGGACCGAGAAATTCTCTGAAGAACCCGTATATGTTTATTTATTTGTTTATTTATTGATATATCTTATTCTTAGTTTCTAGATAGTATTTCTGCATTGGGAGTTGTTTTTTTATATTTATATATTTCATTTATTTAGTTTCTACATTTAATTTGATTGTTTTTTTATTATTATCTATCCTATGACATGATACTGAGGGTATAGTCTTTCCATGAATGGACTTAGACCCTCATTGTTATTTGGAAGCCTATTGCATATGGGGAGACATGCATGAGGTCATGTAGCATCTATATTGGACCTAATGGTTCATTTCGGGATATAAAAAAAATGTTATCAAAGCATCAGGATTCACTAACATGTACATCTCTTTGCCTTGGGATGGGATAGGTTAGATGGGAGATAGGATGGTTAGAAATAAGGTTGGGGAACTATGCCAGTGTCTAGAAAGCATTGTATAGTGGACCTATGAGTTTATATAAATGGGAAATTATGTCTTGTTTTTACTATTAATTAAACTCACCTTGGGTGATACACATGATGTTGATATATGATTTTGAGTATATACATGCATTGTGACTGGGCATGTGTGTTTACATTCCATATATAGATACTTATTGTTATATTGCATAATAGTTCTTTAATAAAATTCCTTGATCCATGCTATCTATTTGGGTTATTTTGTTTGTTGTGTGATATATTTTTTTCATGTCATTGTGATATATCCTTATAGGAATTAATTAGTTAAACTAAGCATGCTATTAGGTTAGTATATATATATATATGATGACTAAGTCTAACATAGAGGGATAAAGACCAAGGTTAGTATTAAGTGGGGTGTACCTTGGGATGATGGTAGACTCCTTGGAATACCTCGTGTGATCCCATAGACTGTTTAGAACATGTTATGTTCCTAATGTTCTTTATGATGTAGATGTGTCACCTCGGATACTTTTTAAATGAACACCTACTGAGCCAGCTCAGGATATCCTTGTGCCACCACTCGTGGTGTAGGAGGAAGCTCCCAAATATGCTCCTATAGTAGCATAGATGATCCAAGATATAGATCTCATTCAGTTGGGACTCTTTCGAATAGTTCTCGTTCAAGTTAGAATCATTCAGAGGACCATAAACAACCATGATCGGGATTTTTTGCTCCAGCAACCTCCAACATTTCAAGGTACCGGTGGCCCGTAGGATGTAGAGGACTGGTTGGACTATATCAAGATCATTTTAGAGCTTCTCCAAACCCCTATGTAAGGTCGAGTGATTCTAGAAACCTTTATATTCCAAGGACCTACTAAGAGATAGTGGACTGTCATGATTCAAGATGGGAGACAAGAAGGTTATACATGGATGACCTTCGAGGAGTTGTTTCTCGAATGTTACTTCCCTAACATGATGAATTTGGACTATTCCCAGGAGTTCATGGGGTTATGATAGGGTTTTATGACTATCTATGCATACTCTGCTCGGTTTACAGAGTTGCTTCGCTTTTCTCCATTATTTTCTAGGAATGAGGCACAAAAATATTAAACATTTGAGATATGATTATAATCAAAGATCATACATTAGGTTAGGGGAGTTTACCTGACAATGTAATCTTGTGTTATTTTCAAATTTCTAACCTTTAATAAGGGACTAGTGAAGGATAGGGAATCAGGCTTACTTTCATCCCACGGAAGGCGAGTGACTGAACTTTCTCTCACTACAGAAGTTACTATTAATAATAAGAAGAGAAAGGCAAATGACTCATGTCAGTTCAGTGATGGAAAATTTTAGTTGATCAAATGATCACCAACACCTCTTATAGAGGAAGGAGGTCCTTAGTGTTACAATTTTGGGAAGTGGGGTCATTATCACACTTCATGGCAAAAAATAAATAGAAAGTGCCACCGATGAGGAAATACAGGACATCTACTTCACTTCTGCTTACAGAAATCATGATCGAGGTCTTATGGGGGTTCGAGATAGACTCAGGCATCAAATCATGGGACAATATGGGGACATCAGTAGTCGGCCCAGACAATAGGGACTTAGGCAAGTCGCGGAGAGGGTTATGGAGCTAAGGCAGACCGAGTCTACGCAGTTGATCAAAACCCAATAGATAGTGATGAGTAACTTTTTACTATATGAGGTATAATCTTAAACATGTATTTTGATCTTCTACCTTATTTTATACTGGATATTTCTTTATATCTATGTGTTGTGTCTGGAATTGACTTACTGATAGAGTTATATTTCCCTAACCCACCTTTCTTTGATATTTCATTGAACGATGAAGTTAAAACCTAGTATATGAGTGAGTGGTAGTTGGTTCTTTTATTAGTGAGATATTGATGAGGGACTTCTATATAACTAGCTAAGAGGGCGTCATAGTGGAATTTGTGATGGGGTTACCCAAGACCCTGAGGAGTTATGACACGAAATATCATAGATAATTAGTTGAGTTTTATCACAACATACCATCCTTTGATGAAAGGACAGTCTGAGTAAAAAATAATTATATTGGAGGATATGCTTCAAGCTTGCGTCCTGGACTTTTTTGGATTGTGGGATGATCATCTAGCCTTAGTACCTTAACAAACTATTTATGGGAGGTTGTTTCACTCGCTGCACTATTGGCATGAGGAGGGTGATACAGTGGTTGTTGGAACCAACATGGTTTAGGAGACCTTTGATAGATTGTTTCTAATACAGAAGAGCTTGATCACTACTTAGATAAGATATATATTTCATACTGATCGTAGGAGGAGACCATTAGAATTTTTTGTGGGTGATTAGTTTTTTCTTGTGATCAACTCCTCAGTTGGAGAACCAACGTCTAGGGAAATAGGGAAAGCTAGCACCAAGTTTTGTGGGACCCTTTGAGATCACCTAATGGGTGGGGATAGTGGCGTACTGTCAGGAATTTCCTCCATATTATTGAGGCATGCATGATGTGTTCCACATTTCTCAGCTTCAGAGGTATATACTTGATCATGAACATGTTATAGACTATGAGTATGTTGATTTAGAACTTATGCATCTTTGAGGAGCATTCAATGCAGATTATGGATCAAAGATAGAATATTCTATAAGGAAATATGGTACCATTAGTCCAAATTTCAGTGGAAAAATGGATGGATCCCATAGGAGATGTGAGATAATGAGTCTGATGTTCGATCTATATAGCCTGAGTTGTTCTAGCAAGACTGCTAGAGATACTTCTCAGGGATGTGAAGTCGATAAAGGGGGAGAATTGTAATATCCTAAATTTTTTAAGACAATTAAAAACCCTTGTTGATGATAAATTGTGATTATTTTTATGTGAAAATGTCATTTTTCAATAAAAAACATAATATATTATTTATAGGGATTTGTGTAAGAGTAAAATCCCGGTTAACACTTTGAAATATTCTATGAAATACTTTCAAAGTTAGTCACTAAGATAGAACGTGATTCTGAGGCCTATAGAGCCTCGGTGCAGAAAAAATAAAAACATTAAATATATTATATTATGCATGAGTGATTTTTCCAAAATAATTGAATATCTCACAAAAAGTGCCTCATATGAGAAATTTTATACTTTCATTAGATCCAAGATGAGGGGTTTACCCTAGGTGCGACATAATATTTTTGTGCGTCAGATGTTTGATAATATCACACATAAGGATAACTTATTTAATATATTTATTATATATTTTTCTGAAAATAATTGGATATCTCTCAAATGGTGCATAATATGAGAAATATAAGACCACCATTTAGTCCAGTATATGGGGTTTACCCTAGGTGAGACATAAGTTTTATGTGTGTCGAATGTTTGATAGCATTGCATGTGAAAATATTTTTTTTAATATTTATTATATTATTATATGAATTTAATAAATTAAATTTATTATATTTTTCATCTTTTTGACCTGTTTCAACTTTCAACGCATTAATTAGGTGAATTAAAACTCTCCATGATCAATTTTCAATTGAGTCATGGATTAAATTGGGTGAATTATTAGTTGGTTAGATAATAATATTGATATTATTTGTACCACATAAATGCAATTGTGTGATTAATATAGATTTATTAATTAATCGGTATTTAATGAAGGTTGTTTTATTGAAATGTTAATGGTGAAAATTATTGGATATAAATAATAATAATAAAATAATTGTTATTGTTATTATTATTAATTATGGAAAATAATATTTGTGTATAGTAAATTAAAATTTTTATATATATATATGTAATGTGTGTGTGTATAGGTTAAATATAGTTATGTGTATATATATGTATATAAATATACATGTGAGGTTGTGTATATATATAACACATTTATACATGGGTTATATATATACAGGTATATATATGTGTGTAAAAGTGTGTGTGTGTGTGTGTGTGTACGTGTGTGTAAATATATATATATAATGCATCTAAGTATATGTATATATTTGGTTGTATTAAAATATATTTATTGGATGATTAAATGTGTTTTAGGGAGGTTTTAAATTAGAAAAACATATGATGTGTTTTGAATGATATATTGGGAAAATAATAAATTATAAGGTATTTATTTGATGGATTAAAAGAGACCTTGGGGAATTGTAGAGGAATTTTTTATTTTAAGTCATGAGGATAGAGAAGGGGTGATAATATATTATTTTAAAAAAATTATAAATAGAGGTAAATGGGGAGGCCTAAGGTGCAGCGCCTGAAGGAAATGTTTCTCCCATTAAGTTCTCTCCCATCGCCCTCTCCCCCTCTCTCTTCCTACCTATCTCTTCTATTTTTATTTTATATTGTTTTACTCTTCCAAACTTCTATATTTAGTATCTTCTTCGATATTTATTGGAATTACACATAATCGGTATCGTTGGATTCATATCGATGAGCAGAAATTTTATCCCAAGTTTGTTTCTAAAGGCAAAAAGGTATGTTTTTTAGATTTAAATTAATCCTTATTTCTCTATGTTTTAAATATAAAAGATAATAATGTGTATTATCAAATGATAATTGTAAATAATTATCAAGAGTTAATTTCACAAAATTATCAAATAATAATTTATAGAAAAATTATCAAATTAAAAGCGCACCTTTTTATCAAAGGATAATTTGTAAGAAATTATCAAAGGATAATTATATGGTTTTATTAAAGAATAATTATAAGAAATTCCACATGTATTCCTAAATTAATTTAGAGATATAAATTATTGAACATGGTTTTATAACTATTCTTGAGAGGAATATTGTGAGTGCATGTGTTGTCCTAAAATGATAATTTAGAAATTATCTAGGAGAGAGAGAGTATTATCACATGCAATATTTTATTTTATTTTTTGAAATAAAATATATGGTTTTGGTTTTAGGAATACATGACATGAGATTTTATTTCTAATTGGTGTGCGAACATGGTTCAGGTGATGTCACCTTCGACGGACCTGCCATTGACATCGACAGATTCGAGGTAGGAAGTTCCTTACCTTCTTGGGCTCTCGTTATACATGTTTTCATGGTACAATTATCGTGTTGGAATATTTGATATCTATGCTTGACATGTGATTTCCTATGGATGTGTGTGTAACCCATGACACCATATGACCTTGCTCCATGAGAATTTTTAAGATATCTAGATTCCATGGTGATGTTTGATTTACACGTTGTATTTGTGATGATGATATATTTTCTCATGATGTGTACCTTAATATATGTTCTTGATATGATGTAATTATTACCTTTATATATGTCATATATATGTTGTGTTTTTGTTTATTGTGCATGGTACCTATGAGACAGGTGGACCCGTCATGGCTCGATATCCCTTAAGGGGGAGCATGTTCAGACACTACATGTGACTTGATGAAGAGACTGAGATAGACGGTGGGGCATGATGGAATAGTGTGGTCTGACCTGGTGGTATGATGATCATGAGTGGTCAAACCCATATGTGATTACTTTAGGGTATGAAGATCATGAATGATCAAACCTATGTGGCAATAGTGGTTCATGATGGTCTATGTGACCTGACCTAAAGATAAAATTAGAACATGTTGACCTAGCATGTTTTGACCTGAAGTATTTAGGCTTGTGATACTATTGATCATCTTAATGATCACTCTAATGTTGAGATGTTTCTTTGATTGTTCTGATATTTCTCTGGCATGGTGCTGAATTAGGTATAATCGAGGTTTGGGAGGCTTGGTTAGCGCACGAATGCTTGACATGATTGTTTCTTGTGTGAGAATTTATCTATTATTATATTATAAACTCTTATACATATGCACACTTGTTAAGGAAATATTGGTGGTGTCCTACTGAGTCTTTGTACTCGCACCCTACTCAGGCATTTCAGTGCACTTGTAGATTTCATGACCAGAGATCCAACAAAAGGCAAGGGTACTATAGTGGACGGTTAAGCAGTGGGGTAGGGGTCAGAAGTGGATCAGGATAGATTATAAAGGACCCATATATGTTTATTTATTTATTTATCTCTTTATTTATCTACTTCTTACTTTCTAGATAGACGTTTCATATTGGGAGTTTTTTTCTTATATGTATATATTTTATTTATTTAGTTTCTATATTTACTCTGATTGTTTGTTTATTTTGTTTATTGATTATTATCGATCCTATGAAATGATACTAAGGGTATAGTCTCCTCATGAATGGAATTAGACTCTTAATGCTAGTTGGTAGCCTCTTGTGTATAGGGAGGTGTGTATGTGGTCCCATAGCATTTGGATTAGACCCAATGGTTCGGTCCAGGATGTTACACAAACACTAGAGGATGTGTTATAGGCATGAATCATAGAATTTATTGGATATTAGGTGAATCAATTTCCTTTGGTTTAGTTTTATTATAACAACAGCTACCATTCATCCATTGGCATGGCCCCGTTTTAGGATTTTTACTAGCGATCGTTTTGTTCTCTGTTATGTTGGGTTGTGGTTGGGGAGTCATGAGTTCTCAATCCTAATGTGGTGTAGAGAATGAAATATAAGGTTTATGTTGTTCATGAGAGGATTAAGGTGGTACATGACCAATAAAAGTATTGTGTTGATCACAAGAGGAGTCTCTTGGATTTTTTAGTGGTAAATCACATGTTCTTGAAGGTTTCCCCTCATCGTGGGAAATAGAGGTTTGGTAGGGGGAGTAAGTTCCCACCTCAATTTATTAGGCCCTTCAAGGTGTTGGAGTGTGTTGGAAAGATAACTTATTAATTATCACTCTCACTAAGACTGGAAAAGATCCATGATGTCTTCCACATCTCCAAGCTTCATCAGTATCTTCATGATGACTCCCATGTTATCTAATGAAGAGAGTTGGATATTGAGGATGATGCAACATTCATGGAGAAACCAGTAGAGATCCAAGTTCATTGGGAGAAGGGATTTCATGGGAATACCATTCTCTTGGTTTATATTTTGTGGATTCGTGGTAGATTTTAGGATAGTAATATGGAGCATGATACATGGATTCATTCCTAGTATCCAATGTTGTTTTGATTTTTTTCTTATTTTACCTTACCTAGTAGATGTGATGTTTGAATCTCATTGGTTTATAAGATTTGATTTTCCTTTTAAGATGATGTGTGATTAAATATCCATACATATGAATAGGGGATAACAATTTTCTAATCAATACACAATATACTATGACACGTTTTAAAACCATGCGGGCGAGTCGGTTCCACCCTAGCAGATTATATCTTGATGTGAGAAGTAGATTTTCCTTGATTTGTGTACTTTGGGTCACATTATGTGTTGGTTATGGAAAGTGCTATCTCGGTAAGTGTATAATCTGGAATAATGGTTTGGATGGTTGTTTGAGAAGACATGTCTTTAGGTTATTGTGAGATGGTGTGGTTGTGTTTGGGTTGTAACGAGATCTTTGAGAGGTATCTCATGGGATGGTTGTTTGGACAAATTTCCCTCTTTCCTTTCTGGGTTGGGTTTAATTCTCAAGGATGTGAATAGTTTGATAGATATTTTATTTAATAACCCAAACCATTTAGTCTGTTATTTTTTGGTAAATCTAGTGGTAGAGTTATTAGGGTAAGTCATGAGGCGTTTAGAAGGTGGAGGGAGGATATGGAGCTGATATTTTAGATCAGAAGGATTCTATAGCATGGATCAATAGGTTGTGTTATAATGGTGTTCACTAAAATGTGGATAGATTTTCTATGATGTAGAGGTGTGGGGATGAAGTTTTAGTGCTACTTCCATTTATGGAATAGTTGCTTCATAGAGAGTGGTTGCAACATGGAGGTGAGTTATTGTCTAAATGGTTACAACGTGAAGGTGTTTCCTACAGCGTGGAGTCCTCAAGGTGTGTTTTGGTGGTTCTTCCAAATTAAAGGTGGTTGTGGTGTGTTTTACTAGCTAAATAATGGAGTCTTGTGGATGATCTTTTGTGGTTCTGTTGTTTTTGGGGTATCTACATTGTAAGGATGGGTTTCGACGTAGCCTTTCTTCTTGGAAAAAGGGTTCTATAGTGTGGTGGCTCAGGTTATGTCATGGTATTATCCTATTTTCTTAGATCTAAAATATGGATTTCACCATGTTTATTGGATGTAGGTTTGACTATCTAGGCTATAATGTGGTATCTCCCCTTTCCACCATGGTATTCCTCTTTTCAGTGGTTTTGTGACATGGTAAGGTAGGTTGCATCGTGGTCTTATACTTTTCAGATTGTCTATAAATTCTTGAACCCCCTCAAACTCTAGTCTTTTTTTAGTTTTTCTCTCGACTATTGGGTAACCAAAGGAGGTCTTTCACCCCACCAGTAGCTTTATCCCATAACCTTGGGAGATCGATTTTTGGTGGTTTTAGGTGAGTTCTCCCCCTCTCTTTTACCTATTTTTATTCCAGTTCTTTATTTGGGAAGGGATGTTGTTAGATAATCCTTTGTTTTTTATGATTATTGGTAAGGTAATGATGGGTTGTTGTGTTCTAATAAGGTTAAGGTGCTTATCTTCACTATGGTGCTCAATAATGGTCTTCCTCTCGTTATAACCTTAGGTAGTTATTCAGAAATCTTTCTTGAGGTAGGGGATCATTCATCTCTCTTATAGTTGTACATGTAGTTAGTATCATGATTTTTTTTATCTTTTTGAATATAGTATGCATTGTCCTAATGGAATATAATAAATAGGTTTAATTAAAATTTAATTATAAGGGGAATGAAATGTATGTATTATTACTTTGGTATTATTGTTGATATTAAGATTATACAAGCTTGATGCATTATTAAAATCATGGTTATTGGGGGATTTGTTTATGTTATGATTGTTGTGTTTGCAGAACCCTTATTGTGTGATTGTGTGATATCACCTTGAATGAAATTGGCTGAGAATGTATATATATATAATTAAATGATTCCACTTGGAAACTCTGGCTTGTGTGATAATGGCCATGAAATAAAGAAGTGAAAGTGATTAAAATACCCTTTTTATATATGAAATGTAATATGTGAAAATTGTTTCTGATGTGTGTTTGTGATATGATGTGGTTGTGATGGTATGTGGTGGTGTTATGTGGTTGTGATGAGTTGTGGTTATGATTAGGCGGTTGTGATGTGTTGAAGAGATGATGGTATGATGTGGTTGTGGAGTTATGAGGTGGTTGTTACAAGGTGGTGGTTTTATGTGAAATGGTGGAAATGTGGGACTTGTTAGCATGAAAAGGGGGATGAAGGTGATGGGTTGGTTGTTTTTCTATGTTGTTCTTGTGTTGTGGGGGTATTGTTCTAGTTACCTAGTAGTTATAGAATTAAATGTTAATTATGAAATTTAAATGTCGTGGATTGAAATGGCTAATGAATGTTGAAATTTAAATGGTAAGTGTGGATAATGTAGTTGATGCATAATTTGAAATAAATGATAGGGAAAAATGAAATGGGTTGGAAATGGAAAATCTGGAAATTGGATGATTCTGAAAATAAAGGTGTAATGTGAAATGTGACTTGTGGCATGTGGTTTTCTTTTTTGGTATTGTGCATTTAGAGGTGGAAATGGTTGTGAGAATTCATGGTGATGTTGTGAGATGGGATGGTGTTCTTGTTAGAAACACATAGGTTGATCTTGTGTATTGAGGCTATTTATATATATTCATTATATTTCATTATGATTTCTATACATGCTCCACCCACTTCTAGCACCATGTGCCTAAAACTAAGTATTTTAGGGGTGTTTTTCCAACATCCTAATGGTGAGGATAGATGGATGAATACCTTCTCTTCCCTGCTCTCTCTTCCAGGAAACATTGACATGTATGTTATGTGATATTCAAAAGTAAAAATTGAATTTTCGTGATGATTTATGAGATTATGAGGTGGTTTATAGTGGGGGTTATTCAAGGTAGGATGTGGGCATAAGTTCTATGTTCTTAATGTTCATGATACCCTACTACTGTGGTTATACGACTAAGATGTGATGTGGTGTGATGTGTTAAGATGGCCTAGGTGTCTTCGAGTGAGATGTGATGTGATATGATCTCTTGGGTGTCTTCGAGTGATATGTGATGTGATGTGATGGCTTGAGTGTATTTGGGTGAGATGTGATGTGATGTGATGGCCTAGGTGTCTTTAGGAAAGATTCTATATAGAAGAGATGGGAGCCTCAGGATGTATGATGTTGGGTGTGAGATCTGAAAATCAAAGTGAATGTGGTGTGGGGTAACCTATCATTGATATTCTTCTTATTATGTTATTATGCTTGTATATGTTATTTTATGAGCATTCATTAGTAAGGATGGATTTGGTTAGTTAACCTATTTAGGTGTTATTGGTTCTACCATACACTTAATGGTTCATTAGTATGCTCTTTTCACATGTGTATAGGAGACTTGGGTGTGATCCTACTGAGTATACTTATATTATCACCCTACATATATACAAATTGTTTTTTAGGTTTCCATTAGGACTTTGTGTACTATGTTGGACATTACTATCTTGAACCTAGGATTTATTACTATGTCCCTTCCTTGGTACTTTATTTTGGGTATTTATTTAGAGATTATTGTATTGTTTACTTTACATATGAATTATTGTAAGGTTTTGGTTTCCTTTATTTTATATTATATCATTGAGTTACTTGGTGGTTTTCATTCTATCTCCTAATACTATACTTTATAGAGGGAAATTCCTCCTATTTATGAGATTTTTATACTCTCGGTGTTTGTCTCTAACCCAGAATCTACTGGAGGTGGGAATTGGGGGTCATTATCCCTCTTCCTTTATTTTAAGACTAGGAGGGGTACCTTTGGAGTGAGGGGGTAATGATATAACATAACATGTTCAAGGTTTGTTAAATTTTTCAGGGGGCTAACTGGTTGATTTGATAGTTCATATTTTATCACATAGCATGTTAAAGTGTTACAAGTGAGTGATAAAATATTTATGACATTTATAACATGTTTAATTAAGTTATAATTGTGTGAAAGGGTCTAAAATAAATGTTATTACTTTCCAAGGACCAAAGTGAAATTTTGGAAAGTATATCCTATGTATATAAGTGAATTTTAGACTCGTGAATAGTGCACTCAACATTTTCATGAATTTTGAGCTCTCTTATCATCTCTCTCAAGCTCTAGAGTGAGAAACTTAAGAAAGAACATGGTTGGATCAACCCTATTTTCTTGATCTAGTCTGCATTTTTATCATGATCAAAGGGAAGTCGTAAAGATCTTTGATTTCCCATGCTAGTACCTGGGAATATTAGATCGACAATCCAGGAGTTGTGATGAATGTGTAAAAGATATAGAGGATTCCTATATTGACATATTTGAGCCACAATGTGCCAATAGTAAGAGAATAAAATCAGCAATTTTAAACGAATGAGGTACCCTTTACAATTTTGTTCGTGTTTGTTTCCCATGCTTAAATTAAATTTTATGTGATCCTTTGAGAAATCCAATAAAGGGGTTTTTTGGATTCGGTGTTTTTTAAAATGAATCCAATTCCAAACATTTAAATTTCATAATTTCCATGATTATGATACACCTCATGTTCCTACAATTCTATATCTCGTATTCCCAAAATGCTCATGCAGATGCATTGGATAATGCAGCCACAACCCTAGAAAGTTCATATTATGATAAAATAGTCATCAGTATTACATAGTATAGGGTGGTTTCCTTGTTCATTAATAGTGATGAATAAGAGATAAATGAGATCAACACCACTCTTGAACAAGGTAGACCATTAATATCACTGAATGATATGGCCATTGGATGGATGCCTGCCAAATTTGACTATCTCCAAAGCATAATTCTTCCATTAGATTGAATAAAAAAGGAATAGATTTGATGTTCATCCATAAATTTCATTCATTGTGATGACTTGAACTCTCATAAAATCCTCTATAAATGAGTCTTTGATAAATTACTCCTTATATATATTGAAGGAAAATAGAATATTACATATCAAAGAAACAATTGCTATTATGAAGGAAAAGAAACACTTGTTATTATGAAAAAATTCCATACAGGGTCTTGTGGTTCTCATCAATCTGGAATCAGGCACTCTTATTAGATTAGATGACTTAGATACTTTAAGACATCAGTGACTTAGGATTTCATGGAATATACCAAGAAATGTCATGATTTCAAAATACATGTTGATTTCATCTATCAACCCCCAAAATTATTACACATCACTAAATATTCTTGGTCATTCGTTATATGGGGAATAAATATCATGAGGACATATACCTTGGAAATAGTTAGGAAATTCAAGAACATCCTTATTATCATTGACTTATTCTCTAAGTGGGTCGGGGATATAACCTTCAAGGAAGTCTAAACAAAGGCAATTATCAACCTTGTGAATTCAAACATCATTACCAGATTTAATGTCCCCTACACAATATTAACGAACAATGGAATGAACTTCTATTATTATGATTTGTAAATTTTGTATTAACGATATGGAATTCAGTCCAACCACTCATCTAACTACCATGTAGTAGAAAATGGATAGATTAAGGCTTTCAATAAGACCTTATCTAACACACACTAGCAGATGATGGATAAATACAAGAAGTGTTAACCCAATAAACCCCTACATGATTTATGGCCCTACCGAACCACAACTTGTATAACTATACAAGAAACCGCATATTCACTTATATATGTGACATAGGAAGTCCTTCCCATTAAGGTCTAGTTTCCCTCACTTATCATTGCTATCTATAAATAGTTGTTTAAAGATAAATGGTCTTAGAAGTGGATGGATAATCTGGAATGACTTAATGAGAAGTAATTTCACACCCTGCACAACTTGGAGGTCCATCAAAACTGATTTTCATGAGATTTCAATAAGAAATTTTGTCTCCATTCATTTCTCCATGGAGAGCTGGTTTTGATTATAAAAACTCTAATGATACCAGGGAATAAGCCTCCAAATATCTAACTAAAGTGGGAAGGACCATATGTTATACACAATTTTTACTCTAATGAATCCAATCCCTTAGACACAATGGATTGACAGTGAATCACACTGACCACCAATCCAAGGTTCTCAAAAAATTACTTTGCATAATTTCACATCGGTCCATGGATGTCCCTACCACATAATGATAAATTGTGTGGAACAAGTCCTAGTTGTATGAATTTAAACTACATAGCATATCATCCTCACCATATAATATAAAACTGTATGGTCAAGTTCGTAGTTTCATGATCTGAAAAGGAACGCGTCTAAATTCCTAAATGTGAAAATTTAAATAGCTCATCATAGCATCTAAGTTGCCTGATGTAAAATGGCATGACGTAATCCTAATCACATGACATAAAACTCCACAATAACACCCTCATTGTATGATTTTAAACTATATGATCACTATTTTCACTACAAGATGTCAAAATCCATGGTGAACATCTTGGTTTCATGATGTTAAACTTCATGGAATCTTCCACACTAAGAATTCCAAATCTTATAGCGGGTAATTCCACTGTTGTGTACTCTAATGTGGTATGGATGATCCTCAAATTTTATATTGTTTCTTACACCAATCATAACTCACATGACCTTAGAGGATTTGATTGATCACTCCATTTAGCATGATTAAGAGCACTATGACTAAAAAAATGGGGAATAATACAATCCATATTACATGAACCTAAACTGTTTAGAGCAGCCTATTCTACATAACCTAATTTCACTACATGAAATCCAAATCTATGTAGGATCCCTTGTTGCATAATTTTATTGTGCCTAAGGATATAAATGCCCTATTCCTTGCATATAATATTAATCTATGAGTGAAATTTCTCTCTAGGAATGTGTTGCATGATTCTTATTATCTCAGGATATGTAGTGATGCTTGGATACTTTATCCAAGACCCGATTGCGAATCAAAAAAAATATCTCTCCCAAATGTAAGAGCTCGATATTCACATGAGTTCTCTCTCCATTTATGGGGTATTCAATGGTTATAGCTATACTGAATGACCCTTATGTCATAATTTACTCAATTTATGACAAAAATGTCTCATTTCTTATGTATGATCCAAATATACATAGGAAATTTCATTATGGATTTCTTAATCTATGAACCCAAACTAAAAACAATTTTTCTTCCTTGTTATTCAAGATTCTGATCTGTATAAGGGATCCATAAAGAACTGTGTGTGGTTTGATTCTTTTCCTCATAGGATACATAGTGACACCTAGATATTTTATCTTAGGCCCAACTGAAAATAAAAAAAATGAATTTCCCCCCTATATATGATCTTGATCTATGTATGAAATTTCTATTCAAGAACTATATGTGTCTTGATTCTTGTCCTACAGGGATACATAGTGATTCTTGGATCTCCTATCTTAGGCTTAGACACAAATTACAATTAATCCTCCACTAAGTACCAGTGTTTTAACTTCTTCATTCACGTTAGGCTTTCCCTCCATGGGTTTAGAATTTACCCCTTGCCGCATGATGTTATGTTGCATGAGATATAGTACATCCTTCATGGCCTTAAATTACACAGAATGAACTATTATATGTCCCGTTTCCTTTAAATGTAAGGGTTCCCAATGTAGGGAAGTTATCTAAACAAATATTAGGATGAAATATTCCTTTCTAAATTTTATATCTTGATGTTTAGAGATTCCCTGCAATACAATAACTACATATGAATTTATTCTTGTTATCCTAGGATATGTAGTGATTTATGAATTACATATTTAGGACCCAGCTATGAGACATCATTTATATCCACTCCTTTAAAGTAATATATCCTAGTTATGGAAATATGAAGTCTAAAATTCCTTCATCACTCTTCTTAAATGTATATTTCTATTAATTACACTTCATGCATCGAGTGTCTAGGATCATCGCAAACCTTTAATTGCTATCAGTAATGAGTGTATTCAACTCTTGAGGACACTTCTACTTGGCTATGAATATACACCCTTAGTATGGATTTATATATGATCCCTCATTATAGCTTATCAACTAGAGACATTTATGTCCTAAGGGGAAGATCCACTGATATTCATACACCTCCATAACATTACAATGGAACCCTCTATTTGAATGTGGTTAGTGGTCATCCCTTGTGTACCTGTTCCACATCTCTTATCTTGATCCGAGAACTATGAGTTATGATTTATGACATCTACACTTCTCTATTTAAAGGATTTTGGGACATTATTAGTATTTGGTCCCAATTTGGGTTGTTTTTTCTCACTCCATAGGTCCATGTATCATGACCATAAACTATACACACCTTATTTTATATGGATTATAGTAGCATCGATCTCCCCATTCACATCAGGTTAACTTTACCCTTTCCACTAGATAGACAATATCGACCCCTTTGTTATGAGTATCAATATATTAAAATGTGTGCATCCTATCTAAGAGAATCTATACCAGAATTTGTCCCCCGTTCATGTTAGTTTTTTCTTTGTTCTTATTATATAAATTGTCTCACTTGTGAATCAAAATTTCACAACCTTAAACTCATCACTTGTGGGTCAAATATGTACAAACTTAAATTCTATACTTCATTAGTTCATACCACAAGAGCCTAAAATATAGGTAGAAAATATGAAAATCTTATTAGGATGAAAACCCATAAAGGGAACCCTAAGAAAAAAGTAAAGTTCTCACTTGTTGATTTTCTCACTCTCGGGGATAAGGAAAAAATTAGAGCACAAATAGAAAGGGTGAAAAGTTTATAGAGATCATCATATGACCCTATAAAAAGTCAATCCATACTTTATGAACCCACTGACTCATGGAGAATTTAATGTGGTGAAATATCATATCTCTCTACCCTGATCATGTGTTCCATACTTGGTGGCGTAGCATTTAGGGTGTTATAACCCTTCTTGAATATTCTTTCCTTCCATAAACCTACTTCTTTTAATAAGTGTTTGAATCCTCATAAATTTTCATGGATATCAGTTTTAGGAATATAAAACTCTAAAGGAAACTTCTGCTTGGCTATGCATACACGCCCCCAATATGCATCCCCTGATATAGCCTATCAACTAAAGGAATCTGCATTATAAGGGGAAGATCCTAAAATCTCTGCATACCCATACATTGTTGTAGAGGAACCCACCATTCGAATATATTCTAAAATTCATCCTTAACATACGTATCATGACTCATCATTCCTAATTCAAAATTCTTGAGTTATTATTTACACAACCCATAATTCAACTATTCATGTGGATTCATTACCCTCGATATTACACACTTGTGCATCGTGATTATATTTAGAGTAGAGACTCAACATCTCACTATTGAATTTTTGAATTGTCCTCATTATGTGACCCTAAACCACATGGAACAATAATCCAAGATTCATGGCTATAAAATGAATGACACGACAGTCCATGATTCATAAATTGAATGAACCCTTCTTCAACACAATTTATTTATTAGCAATGGGTCCTTCATTCACATCAAGTTTTTAAATTCCCTTTTTAGATGGACTATCCCACATATATAGTCCAAGCGAACTATATAAATATATATTCAAATCTATAAAACATTAAACTACAGTAATATATAGTCAATTTTATCAGAGCTTAATAACCAACTGCATTATCCTACCTTGCACAACCTAATATTTCCAAAGGAAAGAGACATACAACTTCCAAGGTTGAAAACCCACAAATGGAGGCTTAGGAAAAAGTTTAGTCTCCACTTTCTAGACACACTTCTTACATGATTTAGGAAAAAATGAGTGTTTGAAATTAAAAATACACAAAACATGTTATGTTAAAACCCCTCAAAGGAGACCTAAGATAAAGTCATGTTCTTTCCCATTAATCTCCCCACATTTAAATCTTAGGAAAAAGTTAGAGTAATGAAATAAAATACATAAAGTTTATGAGGTCCAACATATGACCCCAACAAAATTCAATTCATGATTGTTGGGTCCCTTATCCTAGGAAATATTTAGAGAATTCATTCATTCTCTCATCCCTGGCATTTTAGTTCCTAGAATCCATAAGAAATGCATAAATTCATAACTACAAAGTACTCAATCCCTCTTAAACATTAGGATGTTATTTCTATTCCCCCTTATGACCCTTGTCACATTGATTAATCCCATTCTACATCCAAATGGACCAGATATAATGTTAAAGTGATAGTATTTGTGCCTATACCCATCAATGATTCATGCCTAGGAGGAAATCATTTGGCCGAATATAATAACTTGATTATTATGGTGATGATATTAGTTCCTATACCCATATGTGAGCAAGTCCCATGAGGAATTTATTTTGACTTAAATGCTTAGGAATCATGATTGACTTGTTTCATTCACCTTCAGTTTTTGGATGGATTCAGGTTATCCCAATATCATTCTTCAAAGATTCATAGGTTATTGTGAATTGATAATCATAGTGGAATATGAAACCAAGGAAATTACAAATAATTGAGAGAATTTTTTTTAATTAATCAAATAAAATAGAAGAGGGTTATCCATGGGATAAAGTCTCTCTTTATAATATTAGTACACTATAAAATGTTTTCAATATAAGTTTGATGTTGATGGATCAATTTTTGGGCCTCATCAACATTCTATTGAATTCCAACCAGAACTGTGGTCTCATTTTCTTCAGTGAGGTGAATATTTTATATCGTGATAGCAATAAAATTTCTCCCTCAACTGTGGATTTTATTAAGTAAATAACGGCTCTCTACTGATCTATCCTTGGTTAAATCAAACTATTGTTGAATATGGATCAACAAGAGAGATTATTAATAAATTTTACATAGGTATTTAATTGTATATTTAGTATAATGAGACTTTGTTTGAGACATTGCAACTTAGAGGTCAACAAACTCTAATAAAAATCTCACCATGATAAGAAGTTTTTGTGAATTTTATCTTGATCTCACTGTTAAATGATCTCCTTCGTGACATAATGGATAGTTATGTAATCAAATATAGCATGTCTCTTTATTTTAAACATGCTACAGAGCCTATAGAATTATGAGGATAGGTATTTCAGAGGATTCTCTGATACTAATCCCTATATGTCCTGCCAAACAAAATGATGGGAGATACTAAAAGTATTCCAAGCCTCAAGGACTAATTCAGAGCCACTCATATAAGGAGAGATGTTTTCAGGGACCAAATTTCTTAGTGATGACCCAGTCCCAACACCCCCTAATGAAACTGGCCCTATACCAGTTAATGTCCTTGTAATCTATATCAAATGAGATATCAGGACAGTGACATCTTGAACCTTAGGAATCTGCATGGTCATTGCTGAAATGTACATACAGAATGTGTCAGTGGAAAATAAAGAGATGAAATTATTGGAGATACAACTACTTACTCTCATCTATTAAATCATTAAACTCATTTTATGTCATTACCCCAATATAAGGAACAATAGTTAGGTCCCTCTATGGCAATTCCTGCACCGATCTATGGAATTCTACCCTCATCATCATCGACACCACATCTAATCCCACTATTGAGGGAACTATGCCCTCCATTGGAGTAGATGGACCATAAGTCATATTTGACCCAGGCACTCCAGGATCACCACTATCAAGAGATAAACATGTAGTTAGATAATGGTTGGAATAGTTAGAAAAGGAATATATAAGTCTCATGGGTCACTAAACCTCTTTCATGGATGCTTCAAACCCATAAATATCAGTGGCTAAATAATTGACTAGGTCTTCAATACCCATAAGATAACCCATCAACACTTGATAAGAATGAGAAACAACCAAATCATTTAGGCCATAATCCTATTTTGATCTAATTTAAGTTTAATCCATTATTTATTCCTCTATCACTGTCATTTTTATGGGTACCCCTTCCAGAAGGATAAGATCCAGTTACTCTGGGAGTGTGGGAAATACCAAATATAAATCCCCCATGCCAACACCCACCAGTATCTTCTTAATTTTAGTAAGGATTGTCTCAATTGGATATAATTTACCACATGTTTCATCCATCACCACCCCTATAGAACTCCATTCTGGAAGTGTTGAGGTTTTTTGGTTCTGGTAAGGAAACTCTCGCACATATGGAGCCCTTATGGAATCATCCACCAGTGTCATATTGGTTTGAATAATGGTCAACATAGCCAAGTCCTTTATTTCTTGAATTTCACCCATAATTTCTCCCATGTAATAACCCTTATAAAGGTTGTGCGCTATGAATCTATGGGGGAGATAATTCTATAAAATCAGTTGTATCTTTAGTGCCACCCACTAGCCTTGATTCCACATGAGGAATACTGGTCTAGTAGGGTCCTTAGTTGGCTCAGAACTCATGGGAATCATTCTCATTATGACACCAATATTTACCCCTTCCAAGATCATGATAGTCGCACTTTTTTGAGTATCCGATACCCTCAAGTGTGTGGAACTCAGACCAATAACTACAAAAAACAATTAATCAATAATAAATCATATAAAAAACTAAGAGGAGAGTGGGGAGGTATAATACTTACCCTACATTTATGAGTGAATTCATATTGTCAATTTTTTCACCTGCCTATTCCTAATAGTCCTCCATGATGATAATCTCTTGGGAGGAGAAGCTGGTGGTGGAAGAGGTAGATTTTCTCTTGTATGATTAGAAATTACCTCATGCGTTTTCTCTATCATTCCAGGAGAGACTTCTTCCATGATCCTTTCATTGGAAGGAGCATCCACTTCAAGAATAATTCCCCCCTCACTATATTATAGAGGGGTAATGGGTGATTTCTCACCTCTATCCTCCTAAAAGAGTTTAAAAATATTAGAATCACATTTATGGTGAAAAAAAGTGAAATTATAATGGAAATTATTTTTATCACTTCCTTAGAATCAGTTGCTTCCACTCTTGACATCAGCATATCCATAACCCAATATGAGGAGTAAATCTTGGCCTTGAAGGAGTGGGTTGAAGCATATATTTACTCAATTTAATAAGTGACCTCTTAAAGTTACTCATTGAAGGAAATATACTTGGGAGAAGTTATATGTTTGAAGACCAATAGGTCGATCTATTCTACTTGAAGTATATTTCATGCTTCTTCAGCAGATCAACTCTTCCTCTAGGTATCCCACTCATTCAAGGAATCTGGGAATGCCTCCGGGTTAAGGATGGATAACGATGAGTGTGCCACACTTGTCAAAGGGGTAGGATCTAGATTCCTTATTTGTTTCCTCAATATCTCTGATATCAAAGTCTTCCTTATAAGAAAACATTTATAGAGCCTTGATGTCTCCACTGGAGCTCATGTACCTATCTACCTTAGGTTTCTGAATAATTCTTAATCATTAACACCAATTCATCTAACTTCCCTCTAGGGTACAAATGGATCCAAGTATCAACATAATCTGATTTGAGCCTAATGGTAGTATCAGATGGAAGTAAATTCACCGGTATACTTGCCTACTCTCTCATCAACATCAACCAAAAGTGAAGCAATGTAATGAAGTTCCTTTTGATCTATACACTTAATGGTGGGGTAAGACGTTTCTTTTGAACACACCTGAATTTACTTTTGAATCTACAAGTTTCATACCCTTCACATATGATCTCTCTATTTATTCTAGTTACCAAGACACCCTCTTGAATGGATATCGTATATACATGTGATCCAGGATTTCCGGTAGCATTATTAGTGATACTAATGGTCGAAAATCCATATGGTGTGTATACAAATTGATCATGTCAATTGATTTTTTTCTTTATCTCCCAATTTTCTAAAGAGATTGGATGAACCCCACTAATACTCTGGAGATACAACCTAAATTGAGCATCAGGAATATCTTGGATATTGATGAACTCATATCCAACCATATGATCCACCATAAATCCCCATATAACCTAGAAAGAGACAAAATATTTTAATAGGTCCTTTCACTTATAGATAGGGCCAAGATGATGGTATAATTTTTTTAGTACTAGAATGGATAAGTTGGTATGCTTGTCACTAGTCAATTGCACCACCATTACAAATGTGCTAATTCTCACCCCAATTTTAAACTCCCAGAATAGGTGTAGGCGTCTTCTTATAAAAATTTCCAAAAAGGCTACCAAGTAGACCATTCAGTCAGCTTTATAAGTGATCTTTCATCCCCAACTGTTTAATTGGCCTTCTTCCACAGTTGGCCAATAGGCGCCTTTATCCCCATGAGTTCTGTGAGTTAGGAAAACTCTAGGACTCTTTACCTTTTTTTATTGCCTGGTATTCTTAAAAAAATGGTTTGCCTATGTTACAAAAGGAATATCAACTCTCGATCATATCTTAGGATTTCTTTTTATAACCCATGTAGTTCTTTGTCAATTGGTGGGGTCCTCTCAACATTACCCCATTCATAAGTCAAGGGAATAAATTCATCATACATGTCTTCTAATATTGGAGCTCTGGTAATCATTTTCACATCCCATGGGCTACTTCGACCTCTCTATTCATCAAGTGGAATGTATTAGTATCTTGACTCCATTTGCTGATAAGACCTGGAATAATACATTTATTACAGTGGGTAATGGTTTTTGGAATCTAGGAGGCTTTATATGAACTTTCTACATTTAGATCCTTCTCAAATTCCTTGTATCCTTATTGTACCCAAAAGGGATACCCTTAGTTCATGGAAAAAATCATCTCAATAAGAAGTCTCAACTCATTGACCAATAGAGTTTATGACTAATCGATTATTACTACATCATAAACTTGTATACATGAGTCTCCATATCAGATGCACATCATTATTCCTCAAGATCCAGAGGAGTTAACCCTAAGACATATCCTTACACATTCTCATCTTTCTTTATGAAATTACCAGACAATGATATGTTGGAATGGATCACTTCTCGATGCTTGATAATCTAAAGTTTTGGATGGTTTCCTTTTTAATGTGATTAAATAAGGGAATCATTTATAAACCAGAATCCATAGAGGGGTAGAAAATATGACAATGGATAATACCGGTGAACCATTCTCATAAGTTTGTAAGGAAAATTTTGTGATGGATAAATATGTTGGCAATGACCAGCACTCATGTTGTTGACCATTTCCAACCACCTCACCACCTTTCTTTAGACTCTCATTTTGAAGTCACCTACAAAATAACTAATTCAGTTTATGGAAGGAATCAAGGTAATAGAATGAAAAAAATGGACAAGTAAAGAAAACCATGTGATATCTACATGGTATGTGTGATAAATTACATAGGCTCTGCGTATGACTTCGTGTGAACAATAACTTATGTACATCCAACACCATGAATAAAAGCTATGTGAACTCAGAATTTTACATTTGGTTATTACATGGTTTGATCATTTAGTGGGGTCACATTAAGCACTCATGTGGAACAACCTCATGTGGATATCTAAAATATTATATGATTCTCATGCCACTCAAATTTCATAAGTGGTAATGACCCCCCTAGTTAGAGTATTTATAGAGGTTGACCTCTGTTGGACTATAAAAAATATCATGCGGTCTTCAAATTCCATAAAAATGGGTCATTTTTGTGTTGATCAAACCTAATTTCTAAGGGGAGGGATTTTTTTACGCCTATTTTTTCATGGATGTTTTTCAAAAAACACAAAGGATAAAGGTTTCATGGAAAATAACCTTGAATCATTCTCAAAGTTACTAAGAAAGTGTAAAATTCCCCCATGAGAAACACTTTTCTCTCATGGAAGGATAACACAGGTCACATGATGTGATCATAATTCATAGCTCAATAATGAAATGATTGTGTGGAAACATGATCCTACTTCTTATGTGGCTCACAGGTGGTGATCTCATGTGGTTGTATGATATATCCCTCTTACATGACTCAAAAACAATCTCTTCTAAAAAACTGTTAGACATGAATGATCAAGTTATTAGGCATGCCAAAGTGTCTCTATCCTAAGGACATTAGTGAAACCATACATGGGCCATGAAATCTTATCCAGCTGATTGTGACCCAAATTCGATTTGTCTGGGCACTTGTTGGATTCCTGAGTCTACTCAACAAGGGAGGTAGATAATGTTTTAGTAAGCCCTACATATACCCTTTCAGTCCCTTGATTGGGAGTGGGCCTTCTTTATCTACCCCTTCCCTCCAACGGGTAGGAAGCCGAGAGTATGTTCTTCCTCTTAGGTGAAATTCCCAATCGATTTTCAGCTTAATGATGAAATTATTCTCCACTAAATGATCCCTAATGTACCCAAAGGAAAACTCTATTATTTTAGCCCTATTAAATCATATATTATCACATCTTTCATTACACAAATATCCCTACATCACAATGATAAACTAAATTACCAACATCCTAGTTGTATGATGTAAACCTATATGAAAAAAACATTATTTCATGACATTAAATTTTATGGTATAACCCTGCTACATAACCGTAAACTGTACGCCTCGAACTATGTGGGTTTTGATTCCTATCAAGTAGGATATATAGGACAGATCCTCGAGGTTTGAACTCAAAATCACCGCCTTTTAAATCTAGCCTCATGGATCTATATTCCTTATGAATCTATTTACATCTTTCCTCATCGTTTTATATTCCCCACAAGTTTGAATGTCCCCTCATTGGATCATACTCTCAATTAAAATATGACCCATTTACCCAGAGATCCATATTTGTTTCAGGAATTATCATATCTTTCTCATTGGTCCATATTTCCACTGAAACTATCCTATGCTTGGGGAGCTATATTTCCTTTGGGTGGTCACCAAATCTAACTGCATTGGACCATATTCCCTTATAGGTCAACCAAAAGTTCCTCTCATATATAATTCCCACACTAACCATCATTGGGTACCCTTAGCCTAATCAATCTTACGGAACGATGTTAAAATATATGGATCGGTCCTTGACAAATGAAAATAAGAGGTATGGCATGCACCGTTATGTGTCACTGAACTATATGGGTTCTGATTCCTTTCATAAAGATACATAAGAATACCTTTTAATGGGTCTAATCCTAACACCACCAACACTTAACACTTATATGGATGGATAAAAACTCTAGAGTGCCCAACTGTGTGGATTTAAACCATAGAACTTTAAAATTAAGCATCGCTAATGAGTAAAGAGTAAGGATGAAAAAATTATGATACATGAATATTTTCATATCAATACATGTAATGAAAAACTCTTTTCATATAGGTAACTTGTCTCACACTGTTTAACGACCTGAACTTTTATAAATAAAACTCCCTTTGTGGTTGAATTAAATGTCTTATTATGTATTAAGGTTATAGAAAACATGAACTTCCTTTGTTTCATTATATCCTATCAGATTTAAAAGACTATTAAGAATCTTAAGCATTGATAATATAGTCATTTTATAGTGATCATATTATTAGTATAAATAATTATTTTTGAAAAATCCAATTGGCCTAGACAAAGGAGGTGATGGCCTCAGCCTGTAGGAGTGTACCATATGAAACCCATTTATCGGATCTTCCAAGGGAGATAGCATAACTAGGATTTTCCCTTGACCAATCTCAAGCTAAGATCTAACAACTAAATCATGATTAAAACCATTTATGGGAGAAGTTCAATCTCATTGAGATCACGACCCAAACCATGTATGTTGAACCACCCCATGAAAGTCTCAGCGTTGCACACATTACCCTTAGGGCATTTTATGGTGTAATGAATGGATATGTATCAAGACCCTAATAATATGAATATGTATATTTTATTGAATAATTAATATATTATCATCTTATTATTATTACTTTATAAATTATTTTTATTTTGATATAATAAAACACAAATTGTATTTTTGGGTAATATTCAAATTTAATTAAGGAATTTATTTTTATGAATTAAGGGATTATTGAAATAAATAATATTTCAATAAAATATTATTATTAAATAATATTTATTAAACATAAATGATCATATAATTTTTATGAAGTCATGTGTAATTTTTATAAGGGTTTTAAAACTATTATTTCCAAAAACCCAACGTTTCTCAATAAATGTCAATTATTATTTTAGAAGTGAAAATTAAAATATTTAGAAATTTATTTGAATAAAATAAATATTATTTTTGGAATAAAAACATCAAAATTATCCAATATTTAATTTTTCATAATTTTTTCAGGTAGTTGAATTTTTGGGTAAAATTTAAATATGATATAAATATACAGTGTGTAAATATTACACCATAATGACCCAAAAATGATGTAATAAATACTATAAATGGTATCCAAGACCAAATTTATGTTTTCACATTAAAATAATTTAATTTTAATTTTATTTAATTATTTTTATAAATCCTAAAAAATCTATAATATATTTTTAAGGTTTTAAAATAATATCTTTAAGGACATGATTCACTTACACATCAACAAGGGTAATATTTTAATATGTTTTACCCTTGGAAAAAAACAAGCCTATTTTTAAGAAACTTTGATAAAAACCCATGGGAATTTTTTTGGTTTTGATTACTTTATTATATAGAGTCCAAAACCTAAGTTTGAGAAATAATAAAGGATTACCCACTCATTTTCTATATAAATTCACCCAATATCCCATTAATCTTCACTAAAAACCCTTGGATAATTTCCTTAGTCTTCCATACCCTCTCTATAGTCCTTCCAAGGTTCCCCCAATCTCTCAAGAATCTCCTTCTATGCTTTAGGAATCACACTCTCAAGGTAAGGGATCCTCGCTTTCTCCTCTTTATTCAAGCATCTTCATTATATTATACCTTTATTCTCCAATTCATAATGTTGGGATATGTTTTTTCATATCCCTATAACTTCCATTATAATTTATAAATGATGATATACCCTTTTCACTCTCATAAATGTCTCCCATTAATATTTATATTCCCCTGTTATGCTTCTGAAATTCCATCATGATTTTCCATGCCAAAAAAATGTGTATTGAATACCTATAACCATTTTCTATCAAGGTTGTTCACCTTCATGAACTTATAATTATTTGATTGGGGAATTACATGGATGTATTCTTCACTCCTTGATCATAAAAGTGATGATAAATGATTCCATTTTTTATGATCTATGTGCCGCACTTATGCATGTAAATGAAATGAAAGTGACGGGTGTGCTCGGAATTATATAGCGCTCCAAAGCATTGGGTAATGTTTCAGTATTATGAGAAATCATTCAAGGGAGTAGGGAGTGAACCTAATCCATAATGGGACTTTTTCTATCATTATGTATTGGTAGTTATCCTTGACCTATGTTTATGATGTCATGTTTTAAGTTGTGGCCACATTTCCCATATCGCCTTTATGTTATCATGTTATATCATGCCTCATTATTCATGTTTATGATTCTCACCACTTTATGTCTCATTGATATGAATATTTTCAAACATGTAATACTTTATTCATGTTATTCCATGTTTATTTCTTTATTGGTCTTTATATCTCACCCTTTTCTTATGTATGTCCCTATATTATCCCATGCAATTTTAAGTACGATGGAATAATATGAGCATGTTATGTATTCCCTATTTTAAGTTGTTATGTAATGTACCTAATTCCCAAAGACACTAGAATTATAAATCTTCTGGGTTGTTTTATGTGGAATATTATATAATAAATCATTAATTAATGTGTAATAAAGAGCAGGGTTGTCATAGTGGGTATTAAAGGAAAGTTTAATTATTTTTGGGATTAGGATTAGAGAACACTAGAAAAGGATTTAAGTATAATACTAAGCATAAGAAGACGTCCCTAAATTTTGGTAAAGTATATATTAAGTGGTTTCCATGAAAATACATCTCTATATAGATACTATAATTTGATGTGGATCTGATATAGATGTACCTAGGGGTAAAACCTGTAAACATTGCATTGGGCTAGACTCGATCAGGAACTGGTGCAAAAAAAACGGACCTTGATTAACATTTGGTTTAACACTCTGAAGAGATATTCATTGGTAAATTCACAAGATCATTATGAACCATTATTAAGGGAAAAAAATCATAAGTGTCTATTTTAGAAAATAGACCATGGATAACATATATTCAATCCTAGAAATTCATAAGTTAAGTAATAATGTCATTTATAAGTTATCTATTTAATGTCATTGAATTTTTATTTATGCATTTAATAGTTTAAAAATACTCATCTCTAATTTTACGTTAATTCTATATAGTGTATGAAAACAAGAGAAAATTAGTAAATAACCAATTCAAATGGTAATGTGATGACTACCCCAATGAGATGCCCAACCTGATGGGAGCAGGAATTGTGAACACTGTGATGATACTCTCTCAGCTGACTCAAGTTCTGAATAGAAACCTAGATCAGGAGGAACACCAAAACCCCCCTAATAAATAACAACTTACAATTGATATCTTTATAAGATAAAGTAATATGAATTTTGATGGATCATTTGAACCCTTAATCATAGAAAAATGGATCAACTCCATTGAGAATATCCTCTCAATCCATTAATGTTTTTAGCAAGAGAAGATTATACTGGATGATTATCATATAGAGGGAGAATCTAATCAATAGTGTAAATTGATCAATAATATGAATCCTAAGGAATAAATTGAAGATATGGGGTGGAAGGAATTCCAAAAAATGTTTTTTGATAAATATTTTCTTCACACTCTATGACTTAAAATGGAAATAGAATTACGTTCCCTCAAGAAAAAAGATGAAAATTTCATTGTGGAATATGAGTAAAACTTTACAAGACTTGCTTGATACACCTCTGGATTTTTTGTTACCTCCAAATAAAAAGTTGAATGCTTCTTTGGTGGTATAAAACCTATTATATGAAAATCTATAGTGATCAGAGACTTTGATAGTTATGAGAAAATTGTTTGATGTGCCCTCAAATTCAAAATGGAGATCAGTGAATCTCACGGGTATCATGGGGGTAAGAAGCAGAAAGTATATTTTAATTATATCAATGAGATGGAGAAATCTAACTCTGGTAATAAATTTCAACATATCACTTTAAAAAAGTGTGGAAAGAAGCACCCTAAAAATTTCCTAAGAGGGGTGAGGAAATGCTTGAGGTGCGAGAAGTAAACCTAGTTATCGATTGCTAAAAAGAGAAACCCATTAATGTGATAGAGGAAAGGAATGCTCTAATCAACCCTAAGTTCATTATTCATTACTAAAACTGCAAGGAATAAGGGAAATTTTCAAACCAATGCACTAATCCAAGGGGTTTCATAGATAAACAACAACCTCCAAGGTAGTAAGGGTGAGATTATGCCATCACAACCACTAAGGTGGATCCCGACAATGAAGTGGTAATAGGTACTCTAGTTATTAATTTAAGAATATAAAATGTACTTTTTATTCTAGTTATACACATTCTTTTATATCACATAAGTTTAGTATAACTATTCAAACACCACCATAAATCATGGATGTGGAGCTATCGGTGAAAATAACAAATGGAAAAATTATTGAATCCCGGGTATATAACTCCTCCCTTATCAAAATTTGTGGGTTAAATTTCCCAAGGAACCATGTGATACTCCATTTAGTGGAATTTGATGCAATTATAGGTATGGATTGTATTTACTTATATAGATCCAACATAAATTTCCATATGAAGTAAACCACTCTCTGTATCATGAATTGACCCCCAATTATGTACAAGTGCAAGGAAGAGGATGAATCTTCTTTAGCACCAACATCTCAATAATGGATATTATTTCCCTATAAGTAAGAATATATAGCTCAAATTATTTAGTCTAAGGAAAATATCATCCTTTAAGACATGTCTATTGTGAGGGAATATGTCGACATGTTTCCTGAAGAATTTTTTTGTCTTCCTCCTATCTAAGAGGCTAAATTTTCAATCGAGATTATACCTAGGGAATTACCATTATCCAAGAATCCATATATAATGGTTGTTGTAGAACTTAAGGAGCTTAAGAAACAACTATAGGAGAATCTGTATAAAGAGTTCATAAACCCAAGTGCTTCACCTTGGGGTTCACCAGTTCTCTTCATCAATAATAATGATGGTTCAATGCGCCTTTTCATTTATTATTGTGATCTCAACAATATCATGATAAATAAAAAGTATCCTCTTCCATGAATTGATGGCTTTTTCAATCATCTACATAGATTCCAATACATATCCAAATTGGATCTTCGGTTGGTGTATTATCCAATAAGGGTGAAAAGGGTGTATATCCCTAAGACCGCTTTCTGAACAAGGTGCGAGCATTATGAGTTCATAGTAATGTCATTTGAACTCACTAATGCTCCAACAATATTCATGGAAATGATAAATATAGTCTTTAGATATTACCTCAAAAAAATTGGTAGTCTTTATAGATTATATTCTAATATACTCTAAAATAAATGAGGAGCCTGAGGAGCATCTGATCACTATGCTAAAGACCCTACAAAAGGATAATATTTATGAAAAGTACAAGAAATGTGAGTTATGGTTGAAGGAAGTCACATTCTAGGGGCATAATATCATAAGAAATGTGACATCTATGGACCCTTAAAAGACATAAGCAATTGAAGGATGGTTGAGGCCAATATCTATGATGTAAATTCATAGTTTCCTTAGATTAGCTGGGTATTATCATTGATTTTTGAGAAATTTCTCATGATTGTCAAACCCTCTAACTAAGATAACTTAGAAGAGAGTCAGGTTTTTTTGGAATAATGAATGTGAATATAGCTTCAAGGAGTTTAAAAATAGTCTTATCACTACAACTATACTTATACTACCCATGAGTGGAAAACTTTTCATGGTATACAATGATACCTCGAAGAAGGGATTGGGCTATGTGTTAATGAAGAATGATAAAGTGATATTCTATGCCTCAAGGCCATTGAATGTTCATGAATATAACTACCCAAAGCATGATCTGAAGTTGTATATAGTGATGTTCACATTGAAAATTTGGTGGCATTATCTCTTTGGGTATAAGTGTGAAATATATACGGATCATAAGATCCTCAAGTATATATTCACACAAAAAGAGATGAATATGTTTCGGTGAAGATGGTTAAAGATTATTAAGGACTATGACTGATCAATCCACTACCATTCTAGGAAATCAAATAAAGTGGTATATCCTCTAAATAGAAAGTATCCAAAAAATTATCATTTATGGTAATTGAGAATGATCTGATCTTATTAGAAATGAAAAGGATGTACATGGAAATCATGAAGGAAGGAACATCATCAATCCTTTCACAAATGATTGATCAACCATATAGGATAAAGGATACTCAAAGAGATGATGATAGAATTTAAAATAAAAGTGGAAGCTATAATAAAAGGTAAATCCTTAGAGTTCAATTTTAATGAAGGAGTTTTGAGATTTGGGTCACAATTATGTGTAGCATCAAATCCTAAGTTAAAGGAGTTGTTGGATGATGCACATAGCTCAACCTTATCCATCCACCCATGAAGCACCAATATATATCAAGATCTCCGAGAGCACTATTTGTGGGATAGTATAAATAAGGAGATTTCAAAATATACATCAATTTGTCTTATAGGTTATCAAGTGAAGTCTAAAAGGCAAAAATCCAAGGGGATTATGCAACCATATCATACCTATATGGAAATGGGAAAACATAACCATGGACGTTATCACTGGTCTTATGAATACATCAAGAGAAAATTATGCTATATGGGTTGTGGTGGATCAACTTAAAAAGACTACTCACTTTATTTCAATTAGAGAGGACTTCTCACTCGATCAACTTGCAAGTATATACATTAGAGAAGTGATGAGGTTACATGGAATACTACTATTGATTGTATCTAGTTGAGATCCAATATTTACCTCCAATTTCTGTAAGAGTCTCCAAAATGATCTAAATACTAAGTTGAACTTCATAATATC
This sequence comes from Viscum album, assembly GCA_963277665.1. Taxonomy (NCBI): domain Eukaryota; kingdom Viridiplantae; phylum Streptophyta; class Magnoliopsida; order Santalales; family Viscaceae; genus Viscum; species Viscum album. The sequence continues at coordinate 1,073,715,194 of OY728134.1, forward strand.
TTATCACCCTCAAAATTATGTTCAATATAAGTGTACTATCCAGACACTCGAGGAAATGTTGAGAGTATGCTCAATTGAAATCAAAGGAGGATGGAATCAACATATTCCTTTGGTCGAGTTATTATACAATAATAGTTTCCAATTAAGCATCCAAATGGATACCTATGAAGACCTTTATGGGAAGAGGTGAAGAACACATGTATGATGGGGTGAAGTTGGGGAACATTGACTAATAGTTCCTTAAATGGTCAAGGAAGTGGTGGAAAAGGTTAAGACCATTCAGAAGCACATCAAATCTACTCAGAGTTGATAAAAGATCCATGTTGACAATCATCGATGAGACCTAGATTTTAAGGTTGGATACAAGGTATTCCTATAAATTTCTCCATGTAAGAAAGTCATGAGATCTAGGAAGAAGGTAAATCTTATTCTAAGATACATCAGTCCATCTGAAATCCTCGATCATATTAGAGTAGTGGTTTATCGACTAGAACTCTCACCTAACCTGTCTCAAGTACATTATATGTTCCACATATCATTATTGAGGAAGTAAATATTATACCTCTCACATGTACTCAATCCATAGGTGTTACCATTTGAGAATGATATTTCCTATGAAGAACAACTGGTTAAGATCTTAGATCATAGAGAGAAAGTTATGTAGAATAAGATAATTCACTTGGTCAAAGTGTTGTAGAGAAACCACAACTTTGAAGAAGTGACATGGGAACTGAAGGAGGTGATGAAACATAGTTACCCTAATCTATTTTAGTGTGTGAAATGAAAATTTCAAGGGTGAAATTCTTAAATGGGGGAATATTGTAATGACCTAAACTTTTATAAATAAAATTCCCTTTGTGGTTGAATTAAATGTCTTATTATGTTTTATGGTTATAGAAAACACATATGCTTCCTTGATTTTATTATATACCATAGGATTTAAAATACTGTTAAGAATATTAACTGTTGATAATATAGTTGTTGAATAGTGATCATATGATTAGTATAAATATGGGGTTTTGATAAATCCAATTAGCATAGACAAAGGAAGTGATGGTCTCAACCAGTAGAATTGTACCCTATGAAACCCATTTATCAGAGCTTCCAAGGGAGATGGAATTAGTAAGATTTTACCTTGACCAATATCAAGATGATATCTGATAACTAAAGCATGAGTGAAACTGTTTATGGAAGAAGTTCAAGCTCATCGAGATCACAGCTCAAACCATGTATATCGAACCACCCCATGAAAACCACATTATCACGTACCTTTCCCTTGAGCATTTTACTGGTGTAATATAGGGATATGTATAAATATCCTAAAAATATTAATATGTATATTTTATACAATAATGAATATATTTTCATCTTATTATTATTACTTCATAAATGATTTCTATTTTGATACAATAAAACACAAATTGTATTTTTGGGTAACATTCAAATTCAATTAAGGCATTTATTTTTATGAATTAATGGATTTTTAAAATAAATAATATTTTAATAAAATATTATTATTAAATAATTTTTATTAAACATAAATGATCATATGATTTTTATGAAGTCAAATGTAATTTTTATAAGGGTACAAAAACCGTTATTATCAAAAACCCAGCATTTCTCAATAAATGTCGATTCTTATTTTGAAAGTAAAAATTTACATATTTAGAAAATTATTTGTATAAAATAAATAGTATTTTTTTAATTATAATTTTGAAATTATCCAATGGTGAATTTTTCATAATTTTCTGTGACAATCTAATTCTCGAGTAAAATTTTAATACGGTATAAATATATAGTGTGTATTATGACATCATAATGAACCAAAAATGACATAGTAAATAATATAAATGGTATTCACAACCATATATGTGTTTCCAATTTAAAATAATTTAATTTTATGTTTATTTTATTAATTTTATAAATCCTTTATGAATCCTCCAAAACCTATAATATATTTTAAGGTTTTAAAATCATTTCTTTAAGGACATGACTCACTTCTACATCAAAAAGGGAAATATTTTAATAATTTTTACCCTTGTACTAATAAAATATTGAAAAACACCCCTATTTAAAAGAAACCATGGGAAAAATCATGGTAAGTTTTGTGGTTTTTATTAATTTATTATATAGAGTCCAAAACCTAAGTTTGAGAAATAATAAAGAATTCCCCACTCATTTCCTATATAAACCCACCAAAATCTCCAATTCCTCTTCACTAAAAAACCTAGTATTGCATCATTAATCTTTCCTCCCATATATATAGTCCTCCTAAGGTTCCCTCAAGCTATCAAGATGATCCTCTCAAGCTTTTGGAATCACATTCTCAAGGTAAGGGATCCTCTTTTTCTCCTCTTTATCCAAGTATCTTCATTATCTTATGTCTTTATTCTATAATTCCTAATGTTGGTATATGTTCTTAAATATCTCTTGTACCCCCTTATTATTTATAAATGATTAGATACCCATTTCACTCTCATTAATCCCTCCCATGAATATTTATGTTCCCCTGTTATGCTAATGAAATTTCACTGCGATTTTCCATTCCAGACAATTATATAGTGAATACCCATACACATTTCCTATAAATTGTGTTCACATTAATTAAACTATAATTATTTTATTTGGGACTTACATGTATTTATTACACACTCCTTGATCATGGAATAAAATTTTATGATAAATGATTCCATGTTATATGATCTATGTGCCACACTTATGCATGTGAATGAAATGAAAGTGACAGGTGTGTCCGGAATTATATAGTGATCCAATGAATTAGGTAATATTTTAGTGTCATTATACATTATTCAAGGGATTGGGGAGTGAACCTGATCTATCTTAATACTTTTACCATCATGATTTCTTGGTAGTTAGTCTTGACTTATGTTTATGATGTCATGTTTTAAGTTGTTACCACATTTTTCATGTTGACTTTATGTTATCATGTTATATCATGCTTCATTATTCATGTTTATGATTATCACCACTTTTATGTCTCATTGATATTCCTATTTTATAACATGTAATAATTTTTTCATGTTATTCCATGTTTATTCTCTTACCAAGCTTTATAAATCACCCATTTCTTATGTATATCCCTAGGTTATCCCATACAGTTTTAAGTATGATGGAATAATATGAGAATGTTCATGATGTTTTAGATAATGGAGATGTATTACCTATTTTAAGTTTTTATGTAATGTTCCTAATTCCCAAATACACTAGACTTCTCGATCTTTCAGGTTGTTTTATGTGTAATCTTATGTAATAAATCATGAATTAATGTGTAATAAAGAGTGGGGTTGTTATACACTATTACTTGGGAAGGATTCATTTAAATCTATAATAGGGTACAATAGTAGGAAATAATCCCCTAAAAAATGTGTGATGATCCCAAACTCCCACCCACTCGACCAACACACATTTCAAAGTGTCGTTGACAAAACACCCTGGCGCCTACCTGCCTTTGGAAAGTAGGTCTGCAATGACGTCCACATTAGACCATTGCAGATGTGGGGGTGAATTGAAGTTACCCATCATAAAAAGTAATCCTAGTGAATCGCTCCCCCAAAATCATACTAATGACCAAAAATATAAAAAAAAATATCATAAAACAAGTCCACATTATTAAATAATAAAGTAATTTTCGGTATAGGATGAAGTCCATATTATTAAATAAGAAATTTTGAAGCAAATATACAATATTAAAATTGTAAAATTAACCCTCTAAAAAGATCCATGCACCATGAAAAAATAAAACCACATATCGGGACAACATTTTGGAATAATATTAAATTGATAACATAATCATGAAATATTTCAAAAAAAAATAGAATGAAGATCTAGGATAGAAGAAAAATGATGATATAGGGATGGGAGAATGAGTGGTAAGATGGAATATATAAATTTATAGGGAAAAGTAAGTAGTAAAAATAGACACATGTAATGTGGGGTGACCGATGTTATAAGAATTATAGATATAGGTAAAATTAATATACAATTTAAAACATGAAAATATGAGATGCATATAAATAGACACATTATGATAAATAGTGTATAAGAAAATGTAAATTTAGAATTTCAAATGATGAATGAAAAATGCAATATATAAAACAAAATAAAAACCGAAGTAACAATGATGCTTTTAAAATGGTATGAAATGGACCAAAGATAACTTTTGTTGACATAAATTTATTTAATGAATATAAAATTTTGGGGTTAATATTTTAATCTTTTATATGAATATATATATATAATTAAATCAAATTAAGACATAAATATTCACAAAACCTAGAAAACATTAGAAGATCAATCAAGATAATAAATGTAATAACTATCCAAAAGAATTAGAAGTAGTGAATCGTGTTTTTTGGAACTTAACAAACATCTAAGATATCATGTTCCCTATCACAAGGCCATTAAAATGTAACCATAAATAAGAAAATAAATCACCATTCATTTATTTTAATATAATACCTTTATCCTTCCAAGAAATTACATGCCTAAATGAATTTAAAAACATATTAGCATGAACAATATAATCTTCACACACAAATTGAAATTCAATTGATAAATAAATGGGGTTTTAAAGATTTCTAATTTTGACACAAGGCCATTGTGTATATAAAAGAGAAAAATCATATGTCTCTTATAAGCATAGAAAAATGAACATAAATTTCATTATTTCATCAACATATAAGCTAATAAAAGTGATTCGTGATATAGATAAATCATGTTAGAAAATAGGTAAAAAATTATTAAATAATACATTGTATATATTTTATAAAAATAGAGAAAGATAGATTTGATTAGTTGAAGGGAGAACTAATGTTTTATATATAAGGAAGAATAGATGTAAATTAATGGATTTAAATGAACTTAAAAATTAGGGATTTGAAGGTCATGGGAGAAATAGAGGTGGAGTGGGGAGGTAGGGAGGTGGGATATGGGGATTCAAGAGGTTGAAGGGAGGAATTAGAGGCAGAGGTAGTGATAGGTGTGGGGAGGCATCGGAGGCATAGGTGTGGAGGTGGGGAAGTATAGGTTGAGGCAGAAGCATGTGGGTGGACTGGAGATGGGGATTCATGGAATTCTAAAAGAAATTAGGGCAGTTATATGGGGAGCTAGGTAGGCATGAGGATCATGGGGAAAGATACAGAGGATCAGAAAATGAAAAGAGGGAATGATTGGGGAGGGAGGGTAATGAGGGTGGTGTAATAGAGGATGTAAAAAAGATAAAGGAGAATGAGAATACAATATAGAGATAGGGAGGCTAGGAAAAGGGGACATGTGTAAGGGAGGAATTACCCTCTTGTTATAGTAACTATAATTTCCCCATGTGTTTGTATGATATTTTATTTGTATAAAATAAAATAAGAATGTTGAGTTGTTTATAAGGATGAAAACAGGTTGTGTACCCATGAAAACATAGGTACCTGAATCTGAATCCGTTTAGTATCCCTGAGACCTGAACCTGATTAATACCTTTTTAAAAATACTATAACTTGAACTCAATCCAAAAAATATAATATTCTTTTGAAATACAAACCTATTTAAATATTAATTTAATATTTTAATTCTAATTTTTATAATAATTTTTAATGTTGAAAAAACAACCCAATGTTTTTTTAAATATTATAAAATAATAACAAAAATTTATAATGTTATGTTAATGCATATATATATATATATACACACATGTTTGGATCAATGTAAATTATTTGAATAAGTTCAACCACTGTGCACATCAGCAACATCACAATTTTTTTTAATTATAGATAATGTATTAAGTAGAGTGGTTGGGTTGGATGGGTGTTTGCCATCATTATGAATGTGTTGCATATAAATTCAAGATAGAGAGTTATTAAAATAGTATAAAATATTTTCTGTGTAAATATCCTATGATGTACCTTGGGATTAAAATAGTATAAAACATATTGTATGTGGGTAGAGGTCATGTGTATTCCAATGTGTATTTTTTATTTTTAAAAAAATATTTAGGTATCAAGTACCCTATAAGAGGTATTGAAACCCAACTTGATTAATAATCAGGTTTTATTTTTCAAACTTTAACTATACCCTAACTTAATCCAAAATCAACGATAAGCCCTTTTTTTCATTGTTCTTCTTATATTTACTCCTTTTCTCTTTCCTAAAACCATAGATTTATTCCGTTACAAATATATCTATGTTATTTTTTGGGAATCTTGATAATATATTGTTGAATCTATTTAAGGTAAGGTGTTTTGAAACCGAATATAGGATATCGTAGTGTCGCTCTACATCTCTGTCATTTATTTAGAGGTAGGTGGCTTCTCTCTCATCTCCACCTATATATAACTTGAAGGTTTGGTTTTTATTTTATTGTTTTACTTGGATTTTAAAAGTAAATGTTGTGTTATTTGTTGAAGGAAATATTTTTTTTCATGCCATTGGAATTTGGGAAAACATGGTGGATTTTGGGAAAACCTTTATTTATAATTTTAAAATAATGGTTTTAAAATTATGATAGTGTTTTGATGTAATCAAAGTGTTTGATGAAATGTTTCAAAGGAAAGGTTTTTTTATGTGAAATTAATTGTCATATAAAATTTTCATAATTTTTTAGGTATGTGTTGAATATGATGGAATATGTTCGTGAAGTATCACTGTCAAAAAGGGGACGGAGCGTGGTCATGAAGTACCACTGTTAGTGTGAATCACCAAGCTTGTGTGTGTGTTGTGTGAGTGTGTGGAAAAGGAAATGGTTATTCCCAATTATACAAGAAAGTTTTTATGTTTATTTTTAGTTTACTCGTGTGGTTTTAATTTATGGATTTTTTATAAACTATTTATCTGTTTTTCAATTGTTTATATAAAATGTGTTAACCAGTTCTTGTCCTAGTGATGTGTATTGGGAAGTATTTGGGGAATGACTACTGAGTTTATACTCACACCTTGCTTGGGAACTTCGGTGAATTTGTAGATGCAACATATCAGGAAACCAGTAAAGGAAAGGTATCACACTTCTCTAGTGATGCTTCTTGATATTGTGGGTGAGGCATGTGGAGTTGGAACATGGGGCTAGTTTGGGAGTTGTTTAGGATTATGCCATGTTGGTGACTTTGGGTCTTATTGTTATCTAATTTTTCAGTTGTTGACTTTTATTTATATTTTCACTGTGATATTGTTGTTGGTTTGATTTTACCTATGAGTTGTATCATTATTACTCATGCATCATATAGTTGGTTTGGATGTTTGTATTTCATATTGTTGGGTTGTTTTTGTTCTTCAAGGAAAATCATCCCCCGAAATTTTTCTTAAACCTTGGAACTTATTTCTAGCTTTTGGTGTCTTAGGGATGTTACCTAAGGTCAGTAACACCCTCACCTCTTCCCAAGACAATCGGTGAGGGGCGGGATGTTACACTTAAACCCTATAACTAGGGTTTCCAATAACATGGAGACTTCATCTCACTATCCTTTATCAGGAGTTACACTAAATGGTATGTTACTATCATCTTTTTCATCAGTAAAAATTTTTCAAAATTTTTATTTGAATTTGGTTGTATAATTAATGAATATTAGTGATATATTTTTTTCATTATAAAAAATAACACTATAAATTCAAGATCACCTTGACTTCTTAATCCTTTAATGTATTAATATGAGAAACAGTTTAGATGCATGCAAGAAAATATTTGAAAAAAAAATTGTGTTTTTTTTTGTCTAATGGATTTATCCGGTTGGAGTTGTACCGGGTTCACACTTCCCCATTAAAAGTTACATTTGAAAATACAAATAATATGGATTGTGGTGGCAAGAAAATTTTACTTTTTTTTCTACTTTCACTACCAAACAAACTGTAGGAATGAAGAAAGAAAGGTTGCATAAAAATTTATATATGCATAAATAAAAAGAAACTATTCCAGGTATGTTCTTATTTAATTTATCATGTCATAAAAACTCCAATGGTATAATATGATACTATATTATTTTGTTATAAACAACTATTAATGAATTCTTCCCCCATATTAGGTTCATGTACTACTCATAGTTCATTATATTCTAATAACCAGTTTCCCAATACTAATATTATAACTCCCACATCCTTCAATGGTAACATTAAACAGATTGCAAGTAAACCACTTCTAGTAGAATTGACAGAAAATAGTAAGATCGGTGTTACTACTAATACAAAATTAAAAAATAGAGAATGTATTATTTGATACTATATTATTTAACACATAAAATAATGGATTTTTCATATGAATACTATATTATTCCATTTTCTTTATTATTATTTCTTATTCATTCAAATTTTTATTGAATTGAGAATGTACTATCCGATACTATATTATTTCATTTTATTTATTATTCTTTCTTCCTCATCATGTAAAGTTTGTTATGGAACTATTATAAAAATTATATCTTTATTTTTATCCACTACTGCAATATAAGGTATATCCATGTCACCAAAACTCCAGGTGTTTCTATGAACTCTTCAAATTTTTGTTACCACTGTAATAACTGTTATATCTCTATTTTAGGCCACTTCATTTTCATTTTTTATACTCGTTCATTTTATTTTATTAATTTTTTATGATTAATTTTTTTAATCTATCACAAGTATTGAGCATTCATTTCCATTAAATATTTGTTTTCCTTTTAAACCCTACTTAAAAAATTAACACAGTGGGTTCTATACCATAACTATATTAGTGAAAAACAGTTAATATTATTCCTTACTCACCATGGATGGTTCATGCTCTCACTACCATAGAAGGTATATCTATATTTTAAGAAACCATTGTAATAAAAGGTATATCCACATCGCCAAAACTCTAGGTGTTTCCCGAAACTCTTCAAGTTTCTGTTGTTTATGTTTGTAGCTTTTGGTCCCACTCTTTTGTAGGACTTCCAATCCTCATTGACTTCAATTCATCCTCTACGGTCATTATATTTTAAACTCACTATCAATGTCTCAGGTATCAATATTGTTATTATTTATTATGTTTTGATTAAATCTATTAAATTTATATTATTGTTTTATTTTATTAGCAGACTTTGTGTTAATATTATTATACTAAGTGGGGAACATCTTTGATGAAACCTATGTTAGCATCTTGACCATAATTTATCATTATAATTTGGAATGATTAATTTAATTTATTACCTACTTTAAATCTCAATAAATACCACCTATTACATGACCATATATTGAAATTCCCTGTTTATATTATACTATCAAATTGAAAATTTCCATTAAATTTCCTTTTTCGGTTTCTACATTCATCAGATAAATCCTAAAATGCTTACCAAAAGTTAAAAAGTTTTTTAAAATTTTCAACATATTTTTATTACAGGTACTAAATTCTAAAAAATTATTATTTCATGTCTATATGAGAAACCAGTGTGAACATTTAATTAAAATCTATATATTTAATATCTTATAAGGAAGAAAAATTACATCGGATAATGTCAATGTTGCAAACAATACCCATCATTTATATAGTTTTGTAAATATTTAGTTATATTGTACATTTTTTTCTATTAAATCATGTCAAAAATTAAGTACACTGATCTCTTTAGTAGTTATCTCTTCTAGAACATTGGTGCATCCTTTTGATAAGAAGAAAACTTTATCATAAATTAGATCATACACATAGGTGAGTCGTAAATCTAATATTACTCCGATATTAAATAATATCATAATTTCTGTTTTAACAGACTATAAATTCCATTAAATTTTCATTAGAGGTTTCAAAGTGTACCATGGTGGCCACAGTAAAAAAAAATATCATCCACTTTGTGTAGAAAGAAGGTAGATTGTTTGAAAGAAAACATTTTGTGTAGAACCTATAATGCCTCCCCCCAATCGACTATTCCAATGTATTATTTCTAAATTCATATAATTATTTTAAAATGTTTAGAAGATACCATGTGAATTAACTACTTTGAATTTTATGTAGTGATAACATTTTGGTACGACCAACTTCTACATGACCAAGATGATTTATTGTTACTGAATCTTAAAATAGTTTATAGCTAACATGGTCAATACATTACAAACAATTTCAAAAAAATTAACTATTGTGAATTATATTCATTAAACATTTTAACCTGTACTAATTGGATTATATATTTTCCTAGATATCGAGTGTTTCTATTAGTGATAATAGTGAATATATATGCATTGTCCTTTTTAACAAACACTTCATGCAATTCATATCAGAAATAGTGGTAGAGCTAAAAGATATACTCCTTTAGGTAACTGATTCGATTTCTTATATTATTTTCAATATGGTTTACAATGTGTAATTGAAAAAATTATTTACATTGTGGTTAAATGATGAATTTGGGTTTCCAATTGGGCTGAATGTCTTCGAAAATAAAACAATGTTGATTAGTATTGAAATTTCATGTTACAGTATTTGAAACTGACATTAATCATTAGAATAGAATACTTTCAAGGTTCTCTTCATTGTAAACAATAATAAAAAATTCATATATTTTGAAATTTTTATAAACCAAATCAAAGTACAACCTTTATGATAATTTGTTGTATTACATAGCTGAAAACCTCAATTTTACTTTACTAAGATTCCTCTATTATTTCCTATTTTTCCCCTATAAGGTATTTGTTCAGAGTAAAGTTCCATGGTAATTGACTATAGGTGTCACGACCCAACCCATACCAGGGCTCGAGTCACAACTACCCCATGTTTGCCTCCATAGGCTAGGGGCTAGTGACTAGCACCGAAGGCATAAGTAACTCAGGGAGGCCTTTGCCTATGTACATGTATACACACGCAACCTTTTGGAACCATGGTCTTTCTATGCATTAATTGGAGTATGTTTTGTGTTTGTTGTCAATCCTCAGTGGAAGTTCAGAATGTGTGCCAGTAAAGTGATCATACAGTTCAAGCAGACAACAGTATTGAAGGTGGCGTTGTTCTCTAGTGTTTGCCAAATTTTTGGACCTGAAAATAGGAAAATAAAGACATAGGTTGTTAGCAAGAGGAGGTACGCGCAAAAAAAAGTGGTGTGCAAAATAAGGGAGGCGTGCGTGAAAAACAACGGCGTGCACGAAAAACAGCGGCGTGCGCAAAAAATAGCGGGTGCGAGAAAAACAGTGGCGTGCGTGAAAAACAGCGTGGTGCGTGAAATAGTGGCGAGATTTTTCGCACAAGAGGTGTTTCGGAATCAGAACGTCGAAAAATGGCAAAGGCATGGGATGCGCGAAAAACATGGAGATGTGCGTGAAAAATGGTACCTGCGTGAAATATTACGCATCGAATGAGAGTTTTTTCACGCCACAGGGGGTTTTGCACGCGGGGGTCTGAGACGCCTATAAATAAGAGGTGAACCCCATCTTTCTGTACGATTGAAGACTTAGAGAAGATTCAAGTGCTGATGTGCATAAAAGGTTCGCGTAAAGGCAGTTGCGTGAAAAATTCCGAGGTGCGTGGAAAAGGCTGAGCTATGCAAAAAATTCAGAGGTTGCGTGAAAAAGAAATGAAGTTGTGCGAAATATTTTTCCGCGCGAAAAACATGTATTGCGCGCAAAAGTGAGAACTTGCGCGCAAAGGGTAGGTGTTGTGCGAAATCTTCAGTGCAACTTGTTTTCACGTTCTGATTATCTGGTTCAGTGGTTCACTGCATTCAAGTGCATCAATTCCAGACTTCGATGTAAGCCGAGTCTCATGCTAAGCAGAGGCAAATACTTCAATGCAAATCTATTAAAGAGACATTCACGTCTATAAACTGACTGAGACTTCACCGAAGTCAGTGAGCCAGGGGGAGTCAACGGGAGTGACCTGAGGGACGCAGTGGGCTATCCCTGAACTTTTGTAAAGGCAGTGATCCTAGGAAAGAGTGACTGTACTTGAACTTTGTAATCCCAAACTAGTGAAGTTTAGTGGAATTAGGTATGACTGACAACCTGTTGGCGTATTCTCCTTAGACGTAGCCCTTTGTGGTGAACCAAGTAAAAGCGTAGTTCCAACTTCCTGCTTTCATTTGTTTAACAGGTTTAACAAGTTTCTACCAACGTGGGAACAAGATCCACAACTTTAAAAAGAAAAAGTTGACACCCCAATTCACCCCTCCCCTCTCAGGGTGTTCTGAGGTCCTTCACAACCAACTCAATGAAAAATTTCAAAGGGAAAGGAAAAACAAGATACAACATTGCTATAAATAAACCGCAAATATCCATCGACCTCTGAAAAGTACAAGTATAGAGAAGTAAACTGAAAGTTAAAGAGGGGAAAATACATTCCCAACCAGAAAAATATCACAACCCGACAATAGGTGTAAAATTAAAATAGCTGGGAGAGCTCTGCTCCTGAATCCCATGTCATGACCACCGCATGTGGTCCAAGCACTCTGTATCCCTAGTTCCTCTAAAGTCACAATCAACCTATCTATCGTCTATAAGGGCACACCAAGTGCGGGCAAAGCCCAAGCAGGGCTGAGTATAAAAATACTCAGTAGGATGACCTGGAGGCTCAAGGGAGTAGAAATATATATATAGAAGAGGGGGGGCAATAGATAAAACAAGGTAAAGTAAAAGAGTTTAGCTCAACCCAACTAGAGAGTGAAGTAAGCTCACCCAAACACAAGGAGCTAGAAATGGTGAGAAGATGAACTTCTCTTCAAGTCTTAACTGCCTATAGAAGGATAGTAGACTCCTCCAACCATGAGAATCCAGAAACGTAAATCACATGGCATACCTCGTGTGTCTTCACCTCTCCTAGAATGAGAGTAACCAAAACCTAAGGAGTGGGTATTGAAATAGGATACATATATATGTTCATCCAAAGAAGCCCAAATGAGAGAGTAATGGGATCTCCACCTCACAGCTCATCCTAGGAAAAGAGTATCAAATAGTTCTTTAAGTAACCACCAATGATGCCCAATATCCCACACATCTGCTTTAAACTATAATTCAAAAAAACTCAATCAATTCACCTTGATACTATCCGCTTTGGGTGGTACTGTCTCACTCTCATGGTTTTACGTTGCATCACAAGGACGCGACTCAGTGGGAAAAGTGTTTGCCTTCCTCGTGAGTTCAAAGGTACATCAAAACATGTCTCATCATTGATCTATATCCAAGATATCACCTCAAAGTCAAGGACCCATGCCCAACCTAGTTGGAGGGTTCCACTCTAGTGTCGTTGAGGACTCATGCCCAACCCGGCTGGAGGGTGCCACTCTAGTGTCGTGGAGGACCCATACTCAGCCCTACTGGAGGGTGACACTCTAGTGTCATCGAAGACCCATGGTCATCTTAGATGGAGGGTGCCACTCTAGTTTCATTGAGGACGCATGCCCAGCCCTGCTGGAGGGTGACACTCGGAAAGATCATCAAGAATGACACAACCCCATCCCATTGGAGGGTAAGCTGAGTACTATTCTGGTGATTTTGCCTGATCATAGCCATCTTTGAGTGTCACCTTGAATAGACATCACACTCGAAACATCAGGCATTGTCTCGGATAGTAATCGTGCTCGGAGCACCTCACATCACATCTCAAAAGCCACTGTGGAGGGAACCATCGTGTTCTATGAAGAAGAACACTCATGTTAGGCTACTCGCATGCCAAAATCTGAGTCCAAAACTAGGAAATACGAGAGGTAGAAGGTTCATAGAGTAGTACATGACACGTTTGGGGTCCACACGACATGTGACCTCGCCTCATCACCCGTCTGTGTACCTAGTCGTAATCTAGTACTAAACTGTAAACCAGTACCCACATGTTGTGCTAATGCACTCCCAGAGTACATGTCGCCTCTAGCCAAAACACTAACGAGCATGTGATGGTCGTTGTTTGATCCAAAGGGTGAAAATATAATTTCCATCGATAGGCATCCTCAAATGTCCCCATATAATCAAAAGGATCACACCATCATGATCCTTGTGAAAAATGCTAAGGATCGACTATTCATTCGCCTGAATCGGACTCCCGATGAGGAAACTTAATTTCATAGCATTTCACATGAACAGTGCTTCATGGGACCCATGCCACGATCTCGAAACACATCAAATGGATTGTGACATTGTGATCCTCTTAGAAAAGCATACACTATTGAAAAATTTTCCTATACCCATGGTTTTATGAACCGTGGGCTACCGAGGCATCGGGATACCCCCTAAGTTATACCCACGGTTTAGAAACTCGTGGGTGTAGGTCTAGTCCACCATGTCACTCACCATTCCACTGTTTCATTCACCTATACCCATGGTTTTAAAACTATGGGTATATATTTGACAAAAAAACACGGTTGCGGGATTCAATCCCTGGACCGCTTGTTTATTCCTCCCATGCCTAACCACTAGACCATCTGTATTATTGGTATATAAATATATATTTAGTTATATATATTTATATAAACTGTGTCTATAGGTAGAAAACTATGGGAATAGGTGTTCCCACAAAAAAAATTTCTGCCCCACGAAAAAAAATTGTGCCATAAGGCAGGAAAGATATACCCACAGTTTTGTAAAACTGTGGGTATTGGTCTTCAAAAAACAACCCTATACCCATAGTTTTTGTTAAAATGTGGGTATATGTCTCGAAAAACTACCTTATAACCACATTTTTTCAAAACCATAGGTATAGGGGAGCCTATACCCACGGTTTTCCCAGAACCGTGGGTATAGGGGTGTCGATACCCAAGGTTTTTCCCAAAATCATGCGTATAGGTCCATTTTCTAGTAGTGACATGGGATTGGCTATTCATTTGTCCCAAAAAAACACCCGATGAAAAATATGTATTTCACCAAAAACGCTAAAATAGGGCCTTATGGGGATTGGACCACCATTTTTATTTAAGCACTAAAAATCAGTCTTGAAAGTCCACCTCAACTCCAGGGTCACAACGCCTCTAACGGTGTGTCAATCAGACATCGTATGCAGACGTACGGTCTGATGCAATTTTCCCAAATAATAATAATTATATTATTATTATTATTATTATTATTATTATTGGACGTTTTGTGCCACCAAACATCAAGACCAAAATAAAAAATTTCAAAAGTTCCTTCAAAATATCTGTGTCAAAGCAAGGGTTGTGTGGATATAAATAGCACGCGAAACGGACCCTTGGTTTGAGAGATATGGGGTTTTTAATAACAACCCCAGTCCAAACCAACTAGATCAGCCCAAACCGGCTGGTCTGTCTCGCTCATTCGGCCTGTCCCTGGCTCCTGGCCACACCGCCGCCCAACACACTGCACTTCCCTCTTCCCGCTAGACTCCGTCGTGCCCACGCCACCACGCTGTTGTGCCCAATCGTCATGCCATTGCACCGCCCCGTACCTCCGTCATGCTAGCTCTCGCACCGGCCTACCGCCGAGCCCAGCCATCACCCCGCCACCTGCCAGATCCACCCTTGCTGGAACCCGCATGCTACCACTTTCCGTAGACCACCATGGTCACTCCGGTGATTTAAAAACAGATCCAAAAAAAGATCTGGTATCCTCAGATCCTGATCTACAATGTAGTGCCATCAACTCGAAGAATCGTCAACATTTCGATGTGATGAAAAGTTGGTGGATCTTTCGCTCTCCGTTATAGGTCCTCTGGTTCCCAAAACTCAAATTTCAGCATAGATCGGGACTCTTCAGGTTTAAAGATTCACAGATATGGGTGTTGCTCCAAGATCAGATGTCGTTTGAGCATGGCGAAAAGTTTATCATTGAATAATGAAGAAGAACATAAAGAACAAAAATAATGGGCGATCCCAAATCAAAACGGATGATGGTCGTTGTTATTTCAACCATCAAAAAAGGATTCTAAAATAGAAAATTTCACCAGAAATTGAAAATGACAACAAAGGATTCAATCAGGGGCTGAAGAATCCGAAATAGAAATCCTACCTTGAATTTTGGATTTGTCGTTGTGTCCACTATGCTATAATCTACTAGTGTATTCATTTTTTTCATGATCCGATGAAGTTCAGACATAGAATTGTCGTTGTCCATAGCTCTGCCATTTGAGAGAGAAGTGAGCTAACTCTGGATTATTTCTCAAAAATCCTATTTATAGGAAACTTTTAGCAGTCACAAAATCTAAATCTCTTTCACCCTCTCAACTGAGTTCAAACCTAGGTAAAACCCCACACTATGAACTCAACGGAAGTCTCAGATTTCTAATCCGAGTCCCTGTTCAGAAGTTATTTGAAGTAGAATTTTGAATAAAACAATTTTATTTAATTATTTTATTTATGGTTTTTCCCTCCTGAAAATTTTTCTATAGAAGGAATGTGCCGACAAAATTTATACCCTTCTTAGGGTAAATAGAATTCTCTAGACTCAACCACGAACTTGTATTTCTGATAAGAGCTAACATTTAAGAGATATACCATTTATGACATGTGCATAGTACAAAAACACATAATATTTTTGTATAATTTATTTTGAGCACTCCAGTACTTGAAATCACACATCGTCTCATCACTTGGCTCTGGAAATATATGTAGAAATATTCCAAATTCTTACAAGGAAAAAACCAGATATCTAAATCATTCCATTATTCAAGATTTTTGTCCCCAAAAAGAAAAACTAGGGAAAACAACTTAGGGTACTAAGCATGCACCTGGCTCTCCCGCTCCCAGGAACTCTGCACGTTTCAATGCTACAATAGCATACAAAACAAAGGGATGGTACATCCTCATAAGGTCTACTCTTTCCAATGGTGTGTGTAGAAATATGCATGTATCTCCTCAGTTGTGACATGTGGGGGATGTCGTGTGCCCACTCTAGCCATCGGGGTAGGTCAAGGTGGTAGGCAACCTTGCCATCTCTTTGCATGGCCCTAAAGGACCCGATGAAATCTGGAGGATAGTTTGCCTCCCCGGTCGAACCTCTACACCCCATGTCTCAACTAGAATCACTGCTTGTCCCTAGAATAGGGTCTCATGATTCCCTCCTTAAGAATATCCATCTGGTGAAACACCCAAGGATATCTGGTCACACAAGATTTCTTAGTTGATTTATCACAAATGAGACACTCTTACATGTTCGAGAAGCAAAGGAGTCAACACCATCAACTGAAGAAAATTTTACCCTCCTGCTCCACCAGGGTCAGTTGCAAAGAAGCTAATTACTCTGAAACTTCCTGCATTTGGAAAGCCTAGGACTTCCTGCTAAGGGAATCTGCTACAATGATGCCTCTTTTAGGAGTATAGACTATCTCGAAGTCATAGTCCTGAAGGAAGTTCAACTAGCATCATCACCTCGGGTTCAGGTATCTCTGGGTAAAGACGTACCTGAGACTCGGAGGTCTATGCAAACCGAAAAGCACTATCCCGAGAGGTAGTGTCTCCATATCCTCAGATAGAAGACTACCACTTCTAGTACCTGATAGTGAGTCGTGTAGATCTATTCATGGGGTCTCCATCACCTTGACCTGTACTTGATAACTCTTGTATCAAGGTTGACGTTAAGCACACAAGGTGCCAATGAATAGGGCAGGTGAGTAAACTCATCCAACAACAAGAGGCTAGACATGAAAATCACATGGCATACCCCGTGCATCTTTGACCCTATTGGAAGGAGAGTAATCCCCAAAATAGACACTCTTCTACACCCACTAGTGGAATTCACAGTAAAATAAGGTCAAGCAGAAAGACTCCAATGGCAAGGCCAGGACCTTCTCTAAAACTCCATTGCACAACCTCACCCTAAAGGCACAAGTCATAGGGACTCATCCACCACACCTCGATACTATACACTTTGGGCGGAACTAAATTTCCCTCATGATTTTATTCGCGTCACAAAAATTTGTCTCGGTGGGGAAGAACCCCTCTTCCTTGTGCATTCAAAGCTACATCAAACAACACCGACACAGGGTTACACTAAAGCCTCGTGTCACCCTAGTAACTCCTTGATTAAGGAGTTTGAAGAAAAGAGTACCTCGCGTAATGTCTAATGGGTTCTAATATAAAAGTTAGAAAGGACATAGAGTGTAACTTTTATCATATCATGTGTTGTAGGATTGTAGACATCCATTGCATGCAGTTGCCCATGGCCCCAACCGTAAGCTCTCTGAGCCTGACGTGGGCCACCTAGTAGTGGTGGAAGGACCTCGCAATGTTGTCCACCAACCAAAATTCTTACTTATCTTATACCAGCACCACCTCCCTGGGGACCGCCCTATCCTCTCCTAGGAGATCCCTAATCGTGACATTTCCTTTATCGTGGTGGTGCACCTACCAGCTGCCTGGAAAGCTCAGCACATCTGGTTAGGTAGTCTCGTGACATGTGACCTCGCCCATCTCAAGCATAACATCGGCCCTCCCCAGGATACCCCAGTGCTATACATTGTCCCTAACCATGTTCCTGAGTCTTATAAAGTGGAGGCTTCCTACATCGAGGGTATGCTAACTAACGTTTGCTAGTTGTGGCAGATGTCCCAACTTTGTTGCGCCCTATACCAAAACTAGATAACTAGCTCCCCTCTGACAAAAAGTTCTATGTCAGCAGTGCCTGATTCAGCACCCTGAGGTATGTGGGGATACACAAGGGCACTTAATCAACATAGATCTCTCTATGGAGTCCTTGCTTGAATTTTAGTGCTTGGAAGTAGCCATCATGAATCATCTCTAGAGAGTAGCATACAAGGTCTATGAACCTAGTTATGTACTCAGCCACCATTATCCCTCCCTTTTGAAATTGAAGAAGCTCCTAAATTCGGATGGAGTGTATGCAAGAGGGGTATTACTCCTCACAGAATAGTTATTGGAAGTCATCCCATGGGAGTAATGACTCATCGCGTATCTGAGTAACAAGACTCCATTAATGCCCAGCTGATTCATGGTAAACACCAGCTGCCAAAGCCACCATCTAACCCATTGGTGTTATTACAAGCCTATAGAGGTGGACCACTGAATCTAGATAAACCTTCTCTACCCGAGGTTCTATCTCACCATGGAACCTCAGTGGCCTCTGATGCTGGAACTCACAGAGTTCGCTCAACACACGCACATCCTTAGCCTGCTCTGTTGGAACTAACTATTGCTCAACAGGTGGAGGTGCTACTACCTGCTCACCTGAAGGAGATTGCATGATGGATCCTAAATTTAGGCCTCATCGCTCATGGAATCATCATCATGAATCGGAGCTAATATCATGGTTGGCTGGCATCACGGAGGCATCCAGAATCCATCAAGGAGTACCATAGTCAAAAGAATATATATATATATATATATATATATATATATATATATATCAACAACAAAGGCGATCTGACTCAAGAAGGATAGTCAAAGACTCAATCTTATATAATTCATGTATCAAAGTTCCCTACAAAAAATGTCTCAGCATGTCAAGTCGACAAGCGGGTAATCAGGGTCCTAGTGAATGGCTATGTCGGTCGCCGCACCATCACTGGACTCCTTGGCCTGAGAACTGCTCTCAAGACATGTTGAAATTGTTTCCCTAAAACCCAACCAATTCCTTTTTAAGGAATGTCTGAACAACATCCCAAGGAACGAACCACCTCTGATACTACTTTTTCACGACCCGACCTATGTTGGGGCTTGAGCCACAACTACTCCAAGCCCACCTTGTCACGAACCAAACCGGGTTGACCCTGAACCGGTCACCCGAGTCGGTCCGAGACATGGCTCGAGAGGTGTTCCCGATCCTCCTGGGCTGGCGACAAGTGCCAGGGCATCAACAGAGGGTGTGGGAATGATTCCTCCTAGTAAAAATAAATAAATAAAGCAGCAGAAATAAAATAGAGCAACGCAAAATAAATAAACAAAGTGATGTAACTAAATAAGAACAAAAGAAAATAAAACTAACCAAAAGAGACAACCACTATCTCTGTGTGACCTCACAGGTCACTCTCCAACTCACAACCAAACGTCTCCCAAGGTGAACGCACCCAAGCTATAGCCTGCACAAACACTAAAAATAGAAAAGAACTATAGGTGTGAGTATTAAAACTCAGTAAGCTAGCCTGATATCTATTCCCAATGAACTACCTTTAAATAAAGAAATTTACTAATTCTAGGTTTGAACTAAATTATATAAAATATTAGTTTCCACATACACTTTCATTTCTAAAACAATTATCAGTCCATTTCCCTTTTTAATTTAAAAAAAACAAGGTTAATGTTTGAAAGGAATAGGTACATTTTATTTTAAAACATTTTCTGCGAACAATTTAGGAATCCAAACTTCAGTTATTAGCCAAAAAGGAAAACCACACATAAAACACAACACACGCCAAGGGAAATGGGGAAAATGGCACACACGATCCAGTAACCGAACTAGACTTCTCAATTGTGTGCCACACACAAATAAACACTAAATGAAACATGGGTCGAACCTAGAAGATCGTGAACAATCCAGAACGTACTATACATGTGACTCGTCCTGAAAGCATGCTCTAACTCAATGAAGTCATAATGCCCTAACGCTCGGCATAGCCCTACATGGCCTAACCGAGGGGCCCAATCCCCATAGCAGCAATAACTCAGTATTCCCCTACTATGGGGCCACTAGCCAGTGCGTAATCTAAACTAGTGCAGTAATAGTTCTCAGAAGATTCACTCACTATGTCAGGTTCCCATGTCAACACATACAATAAAAAGGGGTGCATCCACAATGTAAACCAATCAGTCACGATGCATAAATATCACACACAACTCATGCAATCAACGCACACCAAAGATAACCCCTTACTAACCGCAAAATGAGTTTTTCCAAAATAATTTATTTTATTAAAGTGCCAAACAGGCCTTCACCAACTTCAAAGAAAAACCTCATTTCTCAAGAAAACCCAAAACACTGGTTCAGAAGAAATCATTTATCTTCTAAACCAAAACTACATTTTAAATTCCTTGAATTGTGTTTAAAATCCAAACGGGCATTCTTTCACTATTGGGTGTCCGTTCGTCAAGAAAATATTCCAGGCGTCATGTATAAAATAAACGGCTCTTTTTACGCCAAATAATCATATAAAAATTAATTATCTTATATTATTTCCTATTTATTAAAATTAATAAAACATCAAGCAATTAATAAATTATAAATTTAAAGGTGAGTGCAGTGGGGGGACCTACCTCGAGACCGAGATGAAATGGAAGACGCACGTCCGACACCACACAGTAGGGCCCAACGTACTGCAAACAAAACACTAAGAACTCAAAACACGACCAAAAACCCCAATTAAAGTACATGAAATCAAGCGGTGGGAAGAAACCCTCACCTTGAAACTAAAGCGCAATGATGATACAAACTCAGAAACCAGGCGCGGTGATGGTGCTCACTCGGAAATGCCCGCATGGGTCCCAGAAAGTCAAACCGACCCAAATAAAATTTAATTAATAAAAATTCTAATCAAAACAGAGTATATATATATATCAAATAAAAATATAAAACGGAGCATCAAAAAAAGGGGTATACCCATCAGGGGGGCTGTGATAAGAAAAGGACTGTCGGAGGGCGTCGCGCTGGAAGAGCGGAAGGCGCGCGGCTGGACGTGGTCTGACCAGGGGGTGCAGCAAGGGCTGCCGGACAGTGGTGGGAAGCGTGTGGGCAGCACGCGGGTGAGGCGGACGGAAGCCAGGGTGCTAGGCAGCTACGGTGCAAGGCGGCGCTATAAAGATGGAGGGTTGATGGCTGCCGCGACAGGAGGAGACGGAAGGGGGAGCAGCGGCGTGCGGAGAGTGTCGTAGTTGCTAGGTGGAGGCGCTGCTGGAGTGGAGCGTTGCAGCAGGTGCGCCGGCTAGAAGGAAGGCGGAGCGAGGGTGATGCGGCGCTGGGAAAAGGAGCCACGGTGGGCTGGCTAGGTTCACGACCGGAGGAGCGGGGTGCGGGAGAGAAGAAATAGAAGGATGGGCGTCGTGCTGGGTGCGTGAAGGCCGAACGCGATAGGAGGGAGCGACGAGCAGGAGGCGACTATGGGGAGGAGGTGGTGGAGCAGCTGCGGGCTGCTACGATCGGTGCTCTGCAAGGTAGGAAGAGGGAGCAGGGGGCTTCCGGGCTGGCTGGGTGCAGCGTTGAAGGAGGCTGAGGGCATGTGAGGCGCTAGAATAGGGAAAACCAAGGGGTTGTCATGGGAGCCGCTACAAGGGGATGTGGAGACTGGGGTGCGAGTGGGTGGCCGGCTGAGTTCTTGCAGGAGGTGAGGGCAGAGGGCGGACTTGCTGGCGGTGCTGCGCAGGGAAAGTCGGGATGAGGCCAGCATACGCAGAGGAGAAAACTAGGAGGGGGAGGCCCGTGAGGGTGGAGATGCAAGAGGCTGGGTGTTGTGGCCATGCAGGGAGGTGAGACGAACGGGGGCGCGGGGTCGCAGGCATGCAGGGAGGCTCGGATGGTGCTGGCAAGGCGCTGGGAGCAGGCGGCTGGCGGAGCGGGCAGGTTGCAAGCGTGGAGGCCGGGACACGGGGGAGGAGCCTGCTCGGGAAGGAGTGCATGGGAGGCGCTGCTGCAAGAGGAGAAAGAGGGAGCAGGGGAGTGGGTCGCGCGCAGGACCGGGTGGGGGGACAGCACCGCGTGGAAGAACAGCAAAGAAGAAGAAAAAAAGAAAAAAATAAAGAGAAAAAAAAGGGAAAAAAAGATAAGAAAAAATTAAAAAAAACTAAAGTAAATAAATATTAGAAAATAATAATAAAGGTCTGACTAATAATAATAATAATAATAATAATGATGATGATGATGATAATAATAACAACATTATAAATTATTGTCATTATTATTATTAAACATTTTATAAAATTATTTTTAATTTAATTTATTCATTTAATTTTATTATTTATCTAAACATTTGGGAAACCGCGTACTCACTAGGTCCGAACGCATGATCTGACCGAACGTGCGGTGATCGCGCACCCACCTAGGCCGAATGCGTGGTGACTGCTAGCAGTGCGGTGACTGCGCACTGGCCTGAGACCCACCAAAAACATCAAAGCTTCAAAAATTCAAACCCGGGCCCAAACCCGACTCTACCCAGAGTCGCGGGACCAAGAAAAAAAAAACATAGGTGTCTGTGGTCGGGGTGTGACATACCTCCACAGGCTAGGGGCTGTATTGAAGGCATAAAAAACTATGGGAGGCCTTATCCTAAGTACCTATACACACACACAACCAACTCAATAAAAAAGTACAAAAGGAAAGGAAAAATAAGATACAACACTGCTATAAATAAACCATAGATATGCATCAACCTCTAAACAGTACAAGTATAGAGAAGTAAACTGAAAGGGAAAGGGGAAAAATTACATGCCCAACTAGAAAAGTATCATAACCCAGCAATATATGGAAAAGTAAAACAGTTGGGAGAGCTCTTCTCCTGAATCCCAATTCATGACCACCGCACACGGTCCAAGAACTCTGTATCTCTAGTTTCTCTGAAGTCATGAGCAATCTATCCATCGTCTGTAAGGGAACACCAAGTACGAGAAAAGCCCAAGCAGGGGTGAGTATATAAATACTCAATATAATGCCCTGAAGGCTCAAGGGAGTATCAATAGATGTACTAAAGAGGGGAGCATTAGATATAATAAGGTATAGTGAAAGAGTATAGCTCAACCCAACTAGAGAGTAAAGTAAGATCACTCAAACATAAGGAGCTAGAAACTGTGAGAAGATGAACTTCTCATCGAGTCTTCGCTGCCTATAGTAAGGGAGTAGACTCGTCCATCCATGAGAAGCTAGACACAGAAAGTACGTCGCATACCTCACATTTCTTCGCCTCTCCTAGAAGGAGATTAACCAAAACCCAGGGAGTGGGTAATAAAATGGGATACATATATATGCTCTACCAAAGAATCCCAAATGAGAGAGTAAGGGGATCTCCATCTCACAACTCATCCCAGGAAAAGAGTATCCAACAATTCCAGAAGTAACCACCAATGATGACCAATATCCCACATGTCTGTTTTGAACTGCAAGTCAAAGGGACTCAATCACCACACAATGATACTATCCACTTTTGGCAGAACTGTCTCACCCTCACGGTTTTAGGCTGTGTCACAAGGATGTGTATCGGTGGGAAAAGTGTCCCTCTTCCCTGTGAGTCCAAAGGTACATCAAAACATGTCTCATCACTGATCTCTAGCAAAGAGATCATCTCAAAGTTGAGGAATCATGCCCAAACCAGGTGGAGGGTGTCACTCTAATGTCATTGAGGACCCATGCCCAACCTGGATGGAGGGTGATACATGGAAAGATCATCAGGAACTCCAAAACCCCATCCCATTGGAGGGTATTCCTGGTACTGCTTTCGTAATTCTTCCTGATCACAGGCATCTTCGAGCGTCACCTCAGATAGGAGTCACACTTATCGGGCGTTGCCTCGGATAGGCATCACGCACGGAGAATCTCGCATCATATCTCAAAATCCATTGTGGAGGTCACCATCACATTCAACGTGGGAGAACACTCGGGTTAGGCTACTCGTATGCCAAAATCTGAGTCCAAAAGAAGGAGATATGAGAGGTAGAAGGTATGTAGAGTAGTACACAAGGCATGTAGGGTCCACACGATGTGTGACCCCACCTCATTGCCTGGTTGTGTACCTAGCCATACTCAGGTACTAAATTGTGAATCAATACCCACAAGTCACGTTAGTGCACGCCCAGAGTACATGGCATGTAATGTATCAGATTTTCCGTTTATTATTTTAAATATTATATGGAATTTCTTTTGAGACCGGGCGCAAAGACGGCACATCATTCAGAGGACTAGTGAGCCCAGAATGGTGGTTTGAACTTTTTTTCTAAGTTAAGTGAGTCGGTGCTTGTGCACGGTTGTGGCAGTTTTCAAATGGATGCCCAAATTAAAAATCTGACCGCACCGTTGCGTCCAGGATGACGACTTTGCCAAAGAACGAGCCTAACCTCGACCGGCTCGGGTCGAGGGAAAAAGTTAATTTTTAGACATTTCAAGTAAAATAAAATAAAATAAATCCACAATGTTTATTTTATTTTTAAGGAAACATCCGCTGCAGCGCGGCAACAGCGCAACGGTTTCCTCAATTAATGACGTGTCATAATGACTCAAAAAATGGCAAGTTGGCGTCATTAATACCGCCGAATAATTCAATTCCATCACATTTCCCTTTTTATTGGGATAATCAAGTGATGATCATGGGAAACGTCTGAGAGGAACCTCTGCAGAATCCGCGAGGCGTTGGAGAGAATTCTCAGCGACGAACGACGACGGATCGAAATCGAGAATCATTGCGCCGACGTTGAAGGATCTCGACGACAACGGCAGCATGGTGCCTTCATCAACGATCGATCCTTTCAAAAGGTAGGGTTTTGTTATTTCAATTTTCTTTTCCCCGTTTTTGTGTTTAAATGACAAACGCAGATCAACCACGAACAAGTTGATCCACGGATTAGTACGTTCTTGCGGGAGGGTTTTCTTTGGGATGATTTTGGAGAATTAATCCATGCTTTTATTTATGTTGATCTCTGCTCCGTTTAAACCTATTAACGGGAGCGGATCAACACCGTGATGAATGGTGGTGGAGGTTCTTTCCTCGATTTGTTTATTGGATTTCCTTCCCCATTCTTTTCTCGCGTGTTCTTCGCGTTCTTCACGGGGCGACGAACAACAGATTTTTGCGCATCTGTTCTGTGATGCAACGATCCCAAATCGAAGGTTCGATACCACAACGACCTTGTGGAGGTGCGGCAACAATGGCGGATGATGAATCGGACCGGACCGGGAAAGGTCGTTCTTCGAGCGTTCTTCATGCGGGAAGATCAAAATACGTTTTCAAAGCTGATCGGAGGTCCGAAAACACCGGGAGCGGCTTCGTAGTGACGGGGCGACCAAAACCATAAGGTTTCGTGGCGATCGGGCAGCCGGATCGAAGAACGTATCATCACCAGAGGCGCGATGGTGGAGGTCCACATTTCTAGAAATTTCCAAAATACACGGCGTGTACTTCCGAAGAACATGTTGTGTAGTACGGGTGGCAGCGGCTAGGGTTTCGGGGTCAGAGAGGAATAACACGGCATATGAACCCAGTCACACGGCATGCTGGACCTTCTCCAAAACTCTCTGTGTACTTTGGGTAGTACACGGACACGGGATGATCTACATGGCTTCAGGCGACACGGCGTATATAGCTCGGCAGAGGTGGCTACGCGAAACTCGGTGTGTATCCAGGGGATACACAAACATGGGTTAGAGTACACGGGTTGATAAGATGTGTACGGCCACACAGCTAGTGACACAGGTCCAACCCCAGTCACTCGGACACGGCGTGTAAATCGTACTACACGTCGTGTACTAATTTTTTCTACACGACCAGTTCTACGACACGAGTCGTTGCACACGGGCAGTACCCGGGGTCAGACAACACGGCGTGTATCTTTTCTACACGTTGTGTAATTTTTGGAAAACAGCACGGACCTCTTGTTCACCATATCTTGGACATCTTTCGTTTGGGTTAGTGCCCCTTCTTCTCATTTCCCTGAAGTTCAGGCATCGTTTCCTTTTACAGGAGTATAATTCCTTCAGCCGGACTTTCTGTGATAGAGTCAGCATCCATCCGAGAGGCCCGGAGTGAGATCCTCTATCCATTCCTGACCCTAGGTAGATTCAGGCATCGACGTGACCAACTCTACCCCGCGTTGATCCTCTACCTAGCTGGTGTATCACCTAACTGGTGAATCCGGATGAGTCGCGGTATCCTCCATAGCCCTGGCAGTGATCCTCATCTATGTATCGTGATCTTTCCCGCTCAGGAGTGTGTCTCCTACAATGAGTGTAGCTACCTCTCGTGACGGTTCCTGACGAACAACACTTCTCGTACAGGCGTCATCAGAGCTATAAGACTCATGGAGTGTGTTCTCCCAGAATGAGTGCATCACGGAATCTTAGAACAGAAACCCTAGCGGGGGTATGCGGTCTTATGACTTGTATCTATACTACAGTCTAGGTTTTGAGTATATCTAGTTTTTTCTATATGTTCTGTAGACATATAATGTGTATAGCTGACTGTACCTTTACTTTGTGTACTGCTTTGGGGTTTTTGGGGTCCTTTACTAAGTATTGTTATACTCACCCCTGCACGGGCTTTGCCCAAACGTCTGGTGTCTTGTGCAGATGAGCAGCCTTTTGACATAGTCCAGGGCAGACCAGGACATGACCGAGCTTTCTAAGTTCCCTACAGGCCGAGGTGTTCCTACGGCTACGAGCAGAAGTCTCAGTACCTTTTGTGCTTACAGGTTGGACTTTGCAGTTTTCAGAATCTTGTTTGTTTGTTTTTGGTGGGCTTGTATTCTGGGCCAGTTTACTTTTTAGTACTCTACCTTTCGTCGTACTCTATTGGTTGGGGTTTAGTTGTATGCATGAATTTTGTTCCTTAGTGTTTTACATTTCAGCATTTGTGGGCTTGGAGATGTATGTGTGTGTACAGGTACTTAGGCAATGCCTCCCATGTTAGTGATATGCCTACTCGGTGCTATTCACCAGCCCCTGGGCTATTGGAGGCAGGCTTGGGGAGTCACGGTGCGGGCCCCACTAAGACGGGTCATGACAGAGTGGTATCAGAGGTGGTCGGTTCTACCTTAGGACCAAGAGTCTGTGAGTTTAGTTTGGGGAAACAGTGTTAAGTGTTTCGGGCTCGGCTTTCAGGCTAGTGACCCCAGTGTTGGTGCGGCGGCTGACGTATCCATACACCAGGACTCTGATAACCTGTTTTTCAACTCGGTGCACAAAAACACTGGTTGTAGGGAAATAAAAGGTACAAGCATAATATAGGAATGGGTCATGTTTTCTATGTCCTTTGTGTCAGCTATTCGGATATACTCATTGACCATGGTACATATTGTTTCTTTACAGGATGCCTCATGACGCATACCCTCTAGGATTCAGCAGCACGATCACGGGGATAACCCCCTCAGTGACGAGGCTTCGATACAGGGACCAGTTTCCCAGGCGTTTCCACTAGGTGGAGCACCTACTATGCCACCACCAGTGGAGCAGCCAGTGGTACCTGCAGTACTGACTGGCAAGGAGCGCAAGCTTAGCGCGCTCCATGAGTTCTAGAGATAGAGACCCCTCAGGTTCCAAGGTGAGCCTGACCCTCAGGCGGCTGAGGATTGGCTTGAGGCGGTGACCAAGGTTTTCCGTCTAGTGAGGACACCAGCAGACCAGATGGTGATCCTAGGAGCAAGCCTTCTTCAGGGCTTGGTCGGACGATGTTGGAGTCTGACCACACAGACTCATGACGAGGAGACTCTTTCATGGAAGAAGTTCGAGGGACTCTTACAGGAGGAGTTCTCTCCAGTTACGCTGATATCTGTACACATCTAGGAGCTACTCTAGCTCTGGCAGGGCAGTATGACAGTGGATGACTATTCATAAAGGTTCACCAACCTCGCCAGTTACTCGATGGATATGGTCAGGGATCAGTACTTCAGAGCTCAGACCTTCGTGAGAGGTTTACGACGAGACATCTGAGCTAGTGTTGTGCCTCTATGCATATCGACTTATGCTGGAGTGCTTGAGAGAGCTTTGGTGGTCAAGAGCTTCTTGGCGGAGCAGAGACAGCCGCCGGCAGACAGGTGCGGAGACCTCAGCGGCAGGGAGCCGGCATCAGACGCAAGGATCCGGATGTGAGAGACATCGGAGGAGGACCCAGGATAGGGGATCAATAGTCCAGGGATCTCAGGCTGGATCCAGTCATCCTAGGGAGAAGTGATACTACGCATGCGATGGTAGGGGACATCTCGCTAGGGATTGCCCGACCTGTCAAGATGCTGACAGGGAAGCGGTGGATAGACCACCAAAGAAGAGGCAGAGAACAGAGCAGGCAGACCCACCAGGCGGTGGATGTGGCAGAGGAGCAAGGAGAGCTGCGGGTGGTGGCAGACGCTTCGACTTACTTCCACCACCACCCCCAGGAGGTCCGCACCAGGCTCAGGGAGCTGGGGGGCAGGAATGGGGACAACTGCATGCAGTCGAGGCATACGACCCAGGGGCTCCAGGGATGATTTGAGGTACGATCTATGTCTTTTCTACCTTATCTTCCATACTCATAAACACAGGTTCCATTCATTCCCTTATAGCCACATGTCTTGTACAAAACCTCGAGATTCTGGTAGAACCATTGACTATATCCTTACGCTTGGAGACACCTACAGGAGGAGACTCGACGATCACGCACCTTTGCAGACAGTGTGATCTTACCCTTGGAGGTGAGAGTTTCGGTTGAAACCTCTTGGTGGTAGCGTCGAGGCCTTACGACGTCATTCTTGTTATGGATTAGTTATCTTCGGTCCATGCCCAGATTGACTGTTTTAGGCGAAGAGTGTGGTGTGTCTGTCGTGATGGAATGAGGTTTTCTTTTGTTGGAGAAAAAGAAACCCAGGCAGCACAAAATAGGATCATGCATAGGAGGGTACATCCGATCACTAATGAGTTGTCTAGCCTTACCCTCAGAGCAGTAGATGTTGTGAGCTCTCAGTTCCCAACAGTGGTGGCGGAGTATGAGGACGTCTTTCCCGAAGATGTTCCAGGATTACCTCTCTGCCGGGAAATTGACTTCTGCATCGACTTACACCCCGGGACAACACTGATTTCCTCATCGACATATCGGATGGATCCCGCAGAGCTTCACGAGCTGAGGGTGCAGTTGGAGGATTTGCAGAGCAAGGGTTTCATAAGACCCAGCATCTCACCCTGGGTGGTCCCAGTCTTGTTTGCCAAGAAGTCAGACGGGAGTCTGAGGTTGTGCGTGGATTACCGGTGCCTGAACCAGGTGACAGTGAATAACATGTATCCACTACCGAGAATCGATGACCTCTTCGATCATCTAATAGGGTCACAGTGGTTCTGTAAGGTTGACCTTTGATCAGGTTATCACCAGCTACAAGTGCAGGATGAGGATATACCGAAGATGACTTTCAGATGCCGCTATGATCACTATGAGTACTTGGTGATGCCTTTTGGCATGACGAACGCCCCTGCAGTGTTCATGGGTCTGATGAGCCAGATCTTCCAGTAGTACTTGGACCAGTTTGTGGTGGTCTTCATCAACGACATCATCGTGTACTCAGCGTTAGAGGAGGAGCACGCGAGCCACCGGCGGATGGTTCTGGACGTACTTCGGGAGCACCAGATTTATGGGAAGCTCTTGAAGTGCCAATTATGGATTCAGGAGGTCCACTTTCTAGGACATTTCATCTCAAAAGATGGATTAGTTGTAGATCCATCTAAGGTGGAGGATGTGTTAGCATGGGATCCACCTCAGAACGTGACAGAGGTGCGGAGCTTCCTTGGGTTGGCAGGATATTACCAAAGATTCATTGTTGATTTCTCCCGGATATCAGCATCGATGACAGCCTTGACCAGGAAGGGGAAACCCTTCATGTGGAAAGAGAAGTTTCAGCAGACTTTTGATCAGTTGAGGAAGAGTTTGATGAGTGCCCCGGTCTTGAGATTGCCTGAGGAGGGTGTCGAGTACGTAGTTTTCTGCGACGCATCAAGGACCGGGCTCGGATGTGTCCTGATGCAGCGACATACAGTGATTGCTTATGGTTCGCGCCAGCTTAGGCCACATGAGCAGAACTATGCGACCCATGATCTCGAGTTGGAAGCGGTATTCTTCTCATTGAAGATGTGGTGACACTACCTTATGGGCGAGCGGTTTATCGTCTACTCTGACCACAAGAGCCTCAAGTACATATTTCCGCAAAAAGATCTGAATCTGCGGCAGAGACGATGGATAGTGTTCCTCCAGGACTATGATTTTGAAATCATATATACTCATGGAAAGGGGAACAAGGTGGCGGATGCTCTTAGTAAAAGGTCGAGCTCACAGCTGTTGAGTGAGGCGACACAGTAGTTAGCCACATTATAGTTATCCCTCGTGAATGGAGATGATACAACTTACCTACAGTCGATGGTTGTCACCCCTCCACTCTTATAGTGATTTAGGGAGGCACGGCTTGGGGATGTCGACTGTGTGGCTTTACGTGCTCAGTTATCCATAGGACATGCTCCTAATGGATATTCACAAGGTGGGGAGCACGTACTTCTTTTCAGAGGATGCACTGTTGTACCAGTGGCATTGTAGGAGGAGGTCCTGAGGGAGTTTCATACGTCCCCTTTGGTGGTACATCCTGGGGTGGAAAATATGTACCAGGATCTCTAACGATAGTTCTGGTGGTTAGGCATGAAGAGGGCAGTAGCAGATTTTGTTTCTCGATGCCTCACATGCTAGCAGGTGAAGGTTGAGCACCAGGTTCCAGCGGGATTAGCTCACCCCCTGGAAGTTCCAGAGTGGAAGTGGGATAGAATATCGATGGACTTCATGAAAGGCTTACCACGAACGTCCAAGGGGCATGATTCCATCTGGGTGATCATTGACCGACTCACCAAGTCGGCCCACTTCTTAGCTATCAGGGAGCAGAGTTCTATAGAGAGCTTGGGACGCCTCTACATGTAGGAGATAGTTCGGCTTCATGGCATCTCCTTGACTGTAGTCTCGAATCGAGATGCCCTCTTCACATCCCGGTTGTGGAAGGGATTGTAGGAGGCTTTTGGGACTCAGCTACGCTTGAGCACAATGTTTCATCCCCAGACGGATGGTCAGACGGAGAGGACCATTCAGGTTCTGGAGGATATGTTACGAGACTGCATCTTGGACTTTGGTCGCAGCTGGGAGGACCACCTACCACTGGTGGAATTTACGTATAACAACAGCTACCACTCCACCATCGGTATGGCACCGTTCTAGGCCTTGTATGGGAGACCCTACCAGTCACCAATTTACTGGACCGACCCCGGAGAGTCGGCACTCATGGGTCCAGAGTTAGTGCGAGCCACCATAAAAAAGGTGAAGATCATCCGAGAGCGGATGAAGACTGCACAGAGTCGGCAGAAGTCTTATGCTGACAGATGACGGAGACCTCTGGACTTTGAAGAGGGAGACCACGTCTTCCTTCAGGTCTCACCTTGACGAGGGTTGCGGAGATTTGGCCGGGGTGGCAAGCTATCTCTGAGGTTCATCGGACCTTTCCAGATTCTGTGTAGAGTTGGCGAGGTGGCTTACCGCCTAGATCTACCGCCTCAGTTGCATCGGGTACATGATGTCTTCCATGTGTCGCAGCTGAGGAGGTACGTGCATGACCCATCGCACGTCATCGACTGGGGCAAGTTGGACATCGAGGATGGAGTGACCTTTACTGAGTACCTGGTGGAGATCGAGGATCGGCATGAGAGGATCCTTCATGGGCGATCGATTCCCTTGGTGCATGTCCGGTGGCAGCACGAGAATCTTCAGGAGAGCACGTGGTAACGGGAGGCCCAGATTCATGCCCAGTACCCACGTCTTTTTGAGTAGCCCTTGTTTTGGCTTTTCGGGGATGTAAAGCCCTAAGGTGGAGAGAATGTAATGTCTCGAATTTTCTGTTTATTATTTTAAATATTATATGGAATTTATTTCGAGACCGGGTGCGAAGATGGCACATCATTACGAGGACCAGTGAGCCCAGAATGGTGGTTTGAACTTTTTTTCTAAGTTAAGTGAGTCGGTGCTTGTGCGCGGTTGTGCCAGTTTCCAAACAGATGCCCGGATTAAAAATCTGAGCGCACTGTTGCGTCTGAGACGAATACTTTTCCAAAGAACGAGCCTAACCTCGACCTGCACGGGTCGAGGGAAAAAGTTAATTTTCAGAAATTTCAAGTAAAATAAAATAAAATAAATCCACAATGTTTATTTTATTTTTAAGGAAACATCCGCTGCAGCGCGTCAATGGCGCAACAGTTTCCTCAATTAATGACGTGTCATAATGGCTCAAAACATGGAAAGTTGGCGTCATTAATACCACCGCATAATTCAATGCCATCACATTTCCCTTTTTATTGGGATAATCAAGTGATGATCATGGGAAACGTCTGAGAGGAACCTCTGCAGAATCTGTGAGGCGTTGGAGAGAATTCTCGGCGACGAACGACGACGGATCGAAATCGAGAATCATTTCACCGACGTTGAAGGATCTCGATGACAATGGAAGCATGGCTCCTTCATCAACGATCGATCCTTTCGAAAGGTAGGGGTTTGTTATTTCAATTTTCTTTTCCCCATTTTTGAGTTTAAACGACGAATGTGGATCAACCACGAACAAGTTGATTCATGGATTCGTACATTCTTGTGAGGGGGTTTTATTTGGGATGATTTTGGGGAAATAATCCATGCTTTTATTTATATTAATCTATGCTCCGTTTAAACCTATTAATGTGAGCGGATCAACGCCGTGATGAACGATGGCGGAGGTTCGTTCCTCGATTTGTTTATTGGATTTCCTTCCCCATTCTTTTCTCGCGCGTTCTTCACGGGGCGACGAACAACGGATCGTTGCGCATCCGTTCCGCGACGCAACGATCCCAAATCGAAGGTTCGACACCGCAACGACCTTGTGGAGGTGCGGTGACGATGGTGGATGACGAATTAGACCGGACCGAGAAAGGGAGTTCTTCGAGCATTCTTCGTGCGGGAAGATAAAAATACATTTTCGGACCGATCAGAGGTCTGAAAACACCAGGAGTGGCTTCGTGGTGATGGGGTGACCAAAACCAGAAGGTTTTGTGGTGATCAGCCGACCGGATCGATGAACAGATCATCACCAGAGGCATGATGGCAGAGGTCCGCGTTTCTGGAAATTTCCAGAATACACGGTGTGTACTTCCGAAAAACACGTCGTGTAGTACAGGCGGTGGTAGCTAGGGTTTCGAGGCCAGAGAGGAATAACACGGCGTATGACCCTGGTCACACGGTGTGTTGTACCTTCCCCGAAGCTCAGCGTGTACTTTGGGTAGTACATGGACACGGGATGATCTACACGGCTTCAGGGGACACAGCGTGTACAGCTCGGCAGAGGTGGATACGCGAAACTCGGCGTGTATCCAGGGGATACACGGACACGGGTTAGAGTACACGGGTTGATAAGTCGTGTACGGCCACACGGCCAGTGACACGGGGCCAACCCCAGTCACTCGGACACGGCGTGTACATCGTACTACACGTCGTGTACTAAGTTTTTCTACACGACCAATTCTATAACACGGGTCGTTGCACACGGGAAGTACCCGGGGTCAGACAACACGGCGTGTAATTTTTGGAAAACAGCATGGTCCTCTTGTTCACCATATCCTGGACATCTTTCGTTTGGTTTAGTGCCCCTTCTTCTCATTTCCCTGAAGGTCAAGCATCGTTTCCTTCTACAGGAGTATGATCCCTTCATCCGGACTTTCTGTCATAGAGTAGGCATCC
This sequence comes from Viscum album, assembly GCA_963277665.1. Taxonomy (NCBI): domain Eukaryota; kingdom Viridiplantae; phylum Streptophyta; class Magnoliopsida; order Santalales; family Viscaceae; genus Viscum; species Viscum album. Next base: position 1,073,749,434 of record OY728134.1, read on the forward strand.
CTCCGAGAGGCCCAGAGTGAGATCCTATATCCATTACTGACCCTAGGTAGAGTCAGGCATCGACATGACCAACTCTACCAGGCGTTGATCCTCTACCTAGCTGGTGTATCACCTAACTGGTGAATCTGAATGAGTCGCGGTATCCGCCATGGCCCTAGCAGTGATCCTCATCTGTGTATCGTGATCTTTCTCGCTCAGGAGTGTGTCTCATGTAATGAGTGTCTTCTATCTACCGTAACCTTCCCACTCAGGAGTGTGTCTCCCGTAATGAGTGAAGTTACCTCTCATGATGGTTCCCGACGAACAACACTTCTCGGACGGACGTCATCAGAGCTATAAGACTCGTGGAGTGTGTTCTCCCGGAACGATTGTATCACAGAATCTTCGAAAAGAATCCCTAGTAGGGGTATGCGATCGTGTGACTTGTCTCTAGACTACGGTCTGGGTTTTGAGTATATCTGTTTTGTTCTATATGTTCTATAGACATATATTGTGTATAGCTGATTGTACCTTTACTTTGTGTACTGCTTTGGGGTTTTTGGGGTCCTCTACTGAGTATTGTTATACTCACCCTTGCACGGGATTTGCCCACATGTCTGGTGTCTTCTGCAGACGAGCAGCCTTTTGACAGAGTCCAGGGAAAACCAGGACAAGACCGAGCTTTCTGAGTTCCCTACAGGCCGAGGTGTTCCTACGACTACGAGCAGCAGTCCCGGTACCTTTTGTGCTTACAGGTTGGACTTTGAAGTTTTCAGACTCTTGTTTTTTTTGTGGGATTGTATTCTGGACCAGTTTACTTTTTAGTACTCTACCTTTCGCCGTACTCTGTTGGATGGGGTTTAGTTGTATGCATGCATTTTGTTCCTTAGTGTTTTACATTTCAGCATTTGTGGGCTTAGATATGTGTGCGTGTGTACAGGTACTTAGGCAATGCCTCCCATGTTAGTGATATGCCTACTCGGTGCTAGTCACTAGCCCCTGGCCTATTTAGGCGGGCATGGGGAGTCATGGTGCGGGCCCCACTGGGACGGGTCGTGACATGGCACCTCTAGCCAAAAGACTAACGAGCGCATGATGCTCATTGTTTGATCTAAAGAGTGAAAAAAAATTCCACTGATAATCCTCCTCAAATGGCCCTGAATAATCAAAAGGATCACACTATCATTATCCTTGTGGAAAAACACTCAGGATCGACTTTTCATTCGCTCGAATCGGACTCTCGGTGAAGAAACTGCATTTCGTTGCATTGCGTACGAACAGTGCTTCATGGGACCCACACCACGATCCTGAAACACATAAAACGGATTGCTCCATTAAAATCCTCTCATAAAATCACATGGGATTGGCTATTCATTTGTCCCAAACAGGCACCCGGTGAAAAGGATGCATTTCACCGCAAACGCCCAAATCGGGCATCGTGGGGCCTACACCACCATTTTGATTTAAGCACCCGAAATCAATCTAGAAAAGTCTGCCTCAACTTTAGGGTCACAACACCTCTAACGGCGCATGAATCAAATGTTGTATTTAAACGTACGGTCCCATGAAATTTTCCCAAATATTAATTATTATATTATTATTATTATAATCGGACGTTTCATGCCATCAAACTTTGAGCCCAAAACAAAAAGTTCCCAAAGTAGCCTCAAAATATCTACCACAAAGCAAGGGTTACATGGTCATAGACGGCACATGAAACAGACCCTTGGTTTGAGAGATACGACATTTTTAATAAAAACCTCGGACTGAACCAATGGTCGGCTCACTCAGTCGGCCCGCCGACGGCTCCCGGTCGCGCTGCCGCCGACGCACCATACCACCCTTGTCCCACCAGACTACGCCATGCCCAGCCACCGCATCACTGCACCTGACCACGTCACCCCGCCAGCTCTCACACTACCACCTGCCGCTGAGCCAAGTCTTCGCCTATCGGAGTCACCCTTGCCAGAACCCACGCGCCGCCACTTTCCGCGGACCACCACGGTCACTCCGTTGATCGAAAAATAGATCCAAGATAATATTAGGTATCCATCCAGATCTTCACTATGGTGGCCTCTGCTCGAAGAATCATCGACGTTTCAACGTGATGAAAAGTTGACGGATCTTTTTCTTGCCAATGCGGGTCCTCCGACGCCTAAAACTCAACTCCGAGTATAGTTCGAGACTCCTAAGGTTGAGAGCTTCACAAATACAGGTCTTGCTCCACGATTAGAGGTCATTTGAGCATAAAGAAAAGTTTTATCATTGAAGAACAATGAAGAACGCGAAGAACGGGTGATCCTGAATCAAAACAAACGATGATCATTGTTCGTTCGGCTATCAACAAAGGATTCTAAAACAGTGAATTTCAACATAAATTGAAAACAACAACAAAGGATTCAATCGGGGGCTGCAGAATCTGAAATAGAAATCCTACCTCGAATTTTGGATATGTCGTTGTGTCTGCTTCACTCTGATCTACTAGCACCTGCATTTTCATTGCGATCTGATGAAGTTCGAACGTCGAATCATCGTTGGCCATAGCTCTGTCATCCAAGAGAGAAATGAGTTAACTCTGGACCATTTCTCAAAAGTCTTATTTATAGGAAACTGTTAGCGGTTGCAAAATCTAAATCTCCTGTGCCCTCTCAACTAAGTTCACCCCTAGGGAAAACACCACGCTATGAACTCAACGGCGGTCTCAGATTTCTAATCTGAGTCCCTGTTCAAAAGTTATTCTAAGTTGTGTTTCAAATAAAATAATTTTATTTATGGTTTTTCCCTTCAGGAATTTTTTTAACAAAATGTATTCGCCGAAAAAATTTATACCCCGTTTAGGGTAAACGGCATGCTCCAGACTCAAGCATGATCTCGGATTTCCGATTCAAGCTACTCTTTAATAGATATCCCTTTTCTGACATGTGTGTAGTAAAAAACACTTGATATTTTTGTATAATTTATTCTAACCACTTCGGGCCTCAGGATCGTGTAGGTTCCGAGCACAGTGGAAGCGCGTTGGTGGGTTTGCCCAACTTTAATTTTAACATTTAAACAACATTCAATCCGAGATCCGTCACGATATAAAACGCCGAATCTTCGGAATTGAATAAAGAATGAAAAACTTAAGAGGGAATCCTGGAACCATAGAGATAGGATCATCATATGTTGGTTATAATTAATTTAATTAATTCACAAGAATTACCTTGGTGGAATTCTTTCTTCGTTGATGTCTCTGGTCACGATCCTGTGATCCGTCGTTGCTTCATAGAATCCAAGTGTAGGATTCCTCTAGCAGTGATCTACATGTGTGCCACGTATCTCCGGATGTTGTCGAAGGGATCTCCAGGTGTTAGCGCGGAAGAACCTTCGCTTGTGATGTCTGTCTTCGATCGCCTTGATCTCTCGGTCTTGAGAGCGTTCTTGGAGGAAGGAGTTCTTTCGGGCTTGAAAGAATTTTCAATAATTATTGTGCACAACGATTGAGAAAAAGTGTTGGGTTGTGAGGATATTTATAATCAGGTTTGAGGTTGTAGAGTTATGACAATAAATAAACGTGTTACGCATTTTATTTATTTCATTAACTCTTATTGAAAACCCCCATGTCGAATTATTAATTCCTTGACATGCGCCCACGCTGATTATAATAAATATCATTTAATAAAACAATATTATATCCTCAAAATCCCGACTAGAAAAACTACATGGTGTGTAATCATTAATACACGGCGTGTACTCATTTTCTATAAAACTACACGGAGTGTATATTTAATATACACGGCGTGTGCTTTTATTTTCCACTTTCCTTTATTTCCTACACCACATTTATTAGTCCTTGAGTAATGGCTATTTATTTCTTAAATAAATGTAACTGCATTACTCACTAATAAATGTATCATTTTGCCCACAATATATTCTCTCGAATAACTAGTGTCGAAATAAATGCAATCAGGCATCCTTAAATAATTATTAAACCACAGTCGGGAATAATATTTATTTAACTTGTTAAATTAATATTTAACTGAGATACATGGACACACTTAGTGTGTGACCCTCTAGGTCCCTTTCTCAGTGGCATTAGGCGGAGCCTGCCTAAAGTCCAAGGTAAGCGTCTAGCAACACGCCAAGGCACCCATAGAGAAAGAAGTTAACACCGTAATGATGTGTCACCTCATACGAATGCTTACTGTGTAATATAATCCCTTTTCCTCGATATCTCTAATCAAGCGGGTTGAATTCTAGTGTCATCAACCCATGTACTCGATTATTCTTTCTTTGACTTTCCGGAATCGAACTCGTCCATACCTTACCATGGACATAGATTTATTTAAGTATATCAATTCTATCAACAGGCCTGAGATATCTACTTCCGTTATGGAACAGAAGGGACAAATCCTTTCTCGCATTATCTATTAATGCAGTATTACTCGTGACTCACCCAACGTATCCTACCTCGCTGCGAACAGTGTGTCGTCACAGTTTTCGTTAATGCATCTAAGTGCGTGAGTTGTAATACCCATTAATAATAATCTTAAAGTCTAAGGATCAATACACACGTCCGCAGATAGGAACATCCAATGACACTATGAAATGTGGATTTCCTACTGGCGGGTCTCGTTCTCATAATATCCTCCTGGATATTACCAAGGGCGCACACCATGAGATGGTGCCTCAAATTTTTATGATTCCTCACCCCTAATGGCATGTATTATTTGTGTCCCTCAAATAATATCATCCGACCATAGAACATATATTCAAGAACAGTGTTATGACACTTCCGGGTTCTCATCATAGCAAGGATCCGCTATGACCCTTTAATGCAACATATATCCTTAGGACATTATCACATGCATTGTCACGTAGAAGAACAATCAAGATGTGATAAGACTTTTATTAATGAATAAAGTACAAAGTAGTTGGTTCTAGGCCACCAACTCTAACAGACTCCCACTTGGACTAGAGCCAACTGCTAACAACCTTTAACCCGCTAGCTCTCACATGATATTCATGCTTCTACTGAGATAGGCCTTTAGTCATGGGGTCTACCACGTTCTCTTCCGTGGACACTCTACTCACTACAACTTCACCCCTTTGATAAAAATCCCTCAAGAGGTGATACTTTTGGAGTATATGCTTTGTTCGTTGATGTGACCTTAGTTATTTAGCAAGAGCCACCACTGCAGTATTATCACAATACAATGTAATGGGATCTTTACTGTTAGGCACCACATCAAGCTCCTGGACAAAGTTCCGAATCCATACGGCTTCCTTGGCTGCATCAAAATCCGCTATATATTCGGACTCTACTGTAGAATCGGCGACAACTGGCTGCTTTGAACTCTTCCAGCTCACAGCTCCTCCATTGAGACAGAAAACATATCCAGATTGCGACTTCAGATCATTCTGATCTGTCTAAAAACCAGCATCAGCATACCCTCTGATGACAAGCTCCTCGTCTCCTCTATACACTAGGAACATATTCTTAGTTCTTCTCAGATACTTAAGGATAGTCTTAACAGTAGTCCAATGTTGTTCTCTTGGATCTGCTTGATATCTACCTACCATGCTCAGTGCATAGGGAACATCAAGCCTAGTACATAACACGGCATACATGATGGATCCTATAGCCAAAGCGTATGGGATATTACTCATTCTATCTTTCTCTTGTTGTGTTTGGGGGCACATTTTCTTAAAAAGATGTAGGCCATGTGACACTGGAACTAATCCCCTCTTAGATTGTTCCATACTAAATCTCTTTAGTATCTGGTCAATTTATGTACCCTAACTTAGTCCAAGAAGCCTCTTGGATCTATCACGATTGATCTTGATCCCTAGAATGTAGGCTACTTCACCCAAGTCCTTCATGGAAAAACACTTGTTCAACCAGTCCTTAACTGACTGTAAGACTGGTACATCATTTCCAATAAGCAATATGGCATCAACATATACTACTAGGATAACAATCGCATTCCCATTAAACCGCTTATAAACACATGGCTTACATTTGTTCTTAATGAACCCAAATTCCTTTATGGCTTCATCAAATCAAATGTTCCATGACCTGGATGCTTGCTTTAATCCATAAATGGATTTCTGCAACTTGAAAACTTGTTTGGATTCACCTGGTGTCACAAAACCTTTTGGTTGTGTCATATAGACATCTTCCTAAAGGTTCCCATTAAGGAATGTTGTTTTGACATCCATCTACCAAACCTCGTAGTCATGGTAAGCTATTATGGAAAGTATGATTCTTATGGATTTAAACATGGCAACTGGCGATAAGGTTTCATCATAGTCAATTCTTTGACGCCGTCTGAACCCTTTAGACACTAGTCTTGCTTTATAGGTTCTAACTCGACCTTCCATGTCCAGCTTTCTCTTGAATACCCATTTGCATCCAACAGGCTTTACATCAACTGGCTCATCGACCAGAACCCAGACTTGGTTCTGATACATGGAATCCATCTCAGAATTCATAGCTTCTAGCCATCTTGCAGCTTATGAGCTTTCTACTACTTCCTTATAGGAGAGAGGTTCATCATTGTCCAACAATAATAATTCACCATCCTCGGTGACTAAGAAACCAAATCTCTCTGGTTCTCTTACCTCTCTTGAGCTCCTACGTAGTACTTGTGTTTCTAGAACCTCTTCCATGAGGACCTATGGAACTTGTTCCTGTACCAACTCCTGTGTATCTTGAGCATCAACTTCGTCGAAGTCAATCTTGCTCCCACTATCCTTCTTGAGGATGTGCTCCCTCTCAAGAAAGACAGCTTGTCTGGCGACAGTCACTTTCTTATCTGAAGGGTTATATAGGTAATATCCTTTCGTTTCCTTGGGATATCCTATAAAGATACACCTCATGCCTCGGGGTGCTAGTTTGTTGCCTGAGGAGGCCTTAACAAACGCCTCGCATCCCCATACACGTGTGTGCGACAAAATGGGTTTCTTTCCATTCCATAGCTCAGAGGGAATTCCATTTGTCACCTTAGTTGGTACTCGGTTTAATGTGTATGATGCAGTTTGTAATGCATATCCCCAAAAGAATAATGGAAGATCTGCATGACTCGTCATCGACTTCACCATGTCCAACAAGGTGCAGTTCCTCCTTTCACTAACACCATTCCACTATGGTGTATAAGGAAGAGTGAGTTGAGATAGAATCCCAGACTCTCGTAGAAGATCGATGAACTCTTGGTTCAGATATTCTCCTCCTCGATCCGATCGAAGTTTCTTTATATTCTAACCAAGCTGATTCTCTACTTCATTCTTGAATTCCTTAAATTTCTCTAAGGCCTCTGACTTATAGCTCATTAAGTAGACATAGCCATATATACTCAAGTCGTTGGTAAAAGTAATGAAGTAAGAATATCCACCTCTAGCTTCTACTGGAAATGGTCCACACACATCCGTGTGTACCAATCCTAGAAGCTCTGTGGCCCTTTCACCCTGTCCACCAAAAGGCGGCTTGGTCATTTTTCCTTATAAACAAGCGTGAAATCTATCAAGTGGTTTTAGCTTAGTAGAGTCTAAATAGCCATCTTGGCAGAGCTTTATCAAGCACTTCTCATTCACATGACCGAGATGGTGATGCCACAACTGGGTGATGTATGAGTCATGTGAGTTTGTTTCGTTATCGATTTTAAACACTTGGTATTTGTAATTTAATACATACAAACCATTATTTAAATGTGTCATACCATAACATATGTTGTTCTTATAAAAGAGACAACCCTTATTTCCAAATTTGAAAACAAATCCATCCATATCCAAACAAGATACAGAAATTATGTTCTTGGTAACACTAGGCACATAATAACAGTTATGTAAAACCAGAATCATCCCAGTCGGCAGTGAGAGGTGGTAATCGCCAATAGCCAACGCAGCCAGCCTTGCGCCATTGGCAGCTCGAAGATCCACCTCTCCTTTGGCAATCTTTCTAAATCTACTTGGTTCCTGCATTTGAATACAGATGTGAGCCCCACAAACTGTATCTAATACCCAGTGTGTAGAAATAGAAAGATTACACTCGATAACGAACGCACCTTTAGCGTTCCCATGCTTCTAGGTGCAGTTCCTCTTCCAGTGGCCTTGCTTGCCACATAAAAAACACACCACCTCCCGTTCCTTGGCCTGCCTCTGGATCTTCCCCTTCTTGGAAGGACGGTGCTCAGGGGCTTCAGACTGTTTATAAGTATTTGGCCCCTTGGCCTTGTCCATCCTTTTCATATTCACCATAAGGACTGCAGGTTTGTCACGCCCCATGTCCTTATCTACCTGGAGAATCAAGGTCAGAAGTTCTGATAGACTCTTCTCATTATTGCTCATGTTGTAGTTGATAATAAAGCTAGAGAAGGTCTTGGGCAGTGATGATAGGATGAGATCTGTACGCAACTCATCCGGGAATTTAATACCTAAGATGTCCAGGCGTTCAATGTAGCCAATAAGCTTGACTACATGAGGCCCAGCTGATGCAGACTCTCCAAGCTTAGTTGTAAACAAAGCATTGGAGATCTCATACCTCTCTTGTCTCGCCTTCTCTTGGTAGAGATCCTTAAGGTGAGACATCATGCTATACGCGTCCATGTTTTCATGTTGCTTCAAGAGCTCATTGGACATGGACGATAGCATGAAACACTGGACATCTATGGCATCTGTCATGACCCGTCCTCAGGGCCCGTGCCGTGACTACCCCAAGCCCGCCTTCCATAGGCCAGGGGCTGGCGACTAGCACCAAGGCGTAAATCCCGATAAAAAGGGAAGGCATTGCCTTTGTAAAGTAAACAATCACAGAGAGTACAAGCGGAAGAAGTAAACACTAAGTAAAAACTGAGTACAACAGTAAGTGCGGAAAGTAAAAAGGGGCTGGAAATACAAGCCCAACTGTAAAGTACAACTTGAAGGGAAAACAGAAACTGAAAAGTAAAGCTGCTACGCCGAGTTGTCCACTGGAAATCCCACCTGAAGGGTGGGTACAGATAGCTCCTCTGCTCCTCGGGTCCCGTCGTCCGCTCCGAGTATGTCCGCCCAGTGGTCCACCTTCGGGTACCGCCTCGTCGTCACGTCCACCTCTGGGTACCGTCTCGTCATGAGGTCCTCCTCCAGGTACCATCTCGTCGTATAGTCCACCTCCAGGTACCGTCCAGTCCTCGAACACTCGGCCTCTGTCAGCACTGCCCGTCGTCTGCAACCAACACAACGAGGTGCGGGCATAGCCCGTGCAGGGGTGAGTATAACGATACTCAGTAGGGACCCCGAGACCTTCAAGGTCTCACTAAACCAACAAGGATAACCACAAAGAAGATATTAACAGATAACCTCTACTTAGGTATATGCCCATACATATACCTAAGTTATCAAGTAACCCATCTCAATCATGAGGAAACACAAGGATTGTGAAATCAATGGATAACCACTACCCGGGTATATGCCCATACATATACCTAAGTTAGCAAGTGACCCATCTCAATCATGAGGTAAACACAAGGTCAAAAGTCTCAGCTCAACCAGGATTTTCATTATCGAAACTGTAACTGCTGAAGAGCTCCATCTCTGGAGTGTACAGTGGTCCTGTCACGACTTCGAGGTACTGCTCACTAACCTAAGACTGCTGAAGAACTCCACCCATCGAGTACTGTGGGCCAGCTGCTACAACCAAGCGCTCCCATGTGCCGCTACAACCAAGCGCACCTGTGTCGTGGGTCTGCCGCTACAACCAAGCGCTCCCATGTGCCTCTACAACCAAGCGCATCTCTGTCGTGGGTCTGCCGCTACAACCAAGCGCTCTCATGTGCCGCTACAACCAAGCGCACCTCTATCGTGGGTCTGTCGCTACAACCAAGCGCTCCCATGTGCCGCTACAACCAAGCGCACCTCTGTCGTGGGTCTGCCGCTACAACCAAGCGCTCCCATGTGCCGCTACAACCAAGCGCACCTCTGTAACACACTGAGTCGTTCGATCAGCAGTCGTCGGGTCTCAGCCAGCTACACGGTCTCCGTACTCCGCACGCTCGTCACTGGGAGGGTCCGCTCCACGAGGTACAGGTCGATACTCCAAGTATCTCAAAGTCCCATGAAGAAGTATCTCAAAGGACCGCCACATCATAGGGGTATCAACGCAATAGACGGCGCGTCAATCGGACGCCCGGTCTGTGAGTTATTAGTCTTTTCGTCCCAGGGGCCCGGTTGGTTTCGTGAGCAAACCAAACCCGGCCGTATCTCAACTGTACCCCGAACTCTCATAGGTTAAACTCATAGGGACTGTTTCTCAGCGTAATCACCAACGCCGCTTACGGTTCGTCAAACGGACGTTCTGTCAGAAAGATATCAGCTTTTCCGTTCTAGGGGCCCGGTTGGATTTCGGTGCGATCCAACCCGGCCACTATCCATCTGCATCCAAAACTCGGACGTAGGGTGCCAAAAGTTCTGTATCGTCAATAGGAACGCAATGCAACAGACGGCGCGTCAATCGGACTCCTGGTCTGGATGTTATTGGCTTTTCCGTCTCACACCCACCCTGGGAAACTTCCCAGGAGGTCACCCATCCTGATCACTACTCTAGGCCAAGCACGCTTAACTATGGAGTTTTAACCACGTAGCGTCCCGAAAAGGAAGATGTACCTTGAGTATAGTATACCGAAACGACCGTCTCGATCCAAGGATCGCGTTGCCGCTGACGGCGAGTCGTTTGGAGGCCCGTAGCCCAAGATACGGGCATTTGACCAAAAGTGGTCCGAAACTGGGGGTCTGGGCACGGGCCGACCCGGCCCGACCCCCCCTGGTCCGACCCGAACCGGGTCGACCCGACCCGGTCCGGCTGGACCCGGCCCGGCCGGCGGTGCGACCAGCGCGTCGTTCGGGTGTCGCGCGCGGGGGGCAAAGCCCCCCCCCCCCTTTGTGAAACCGCGGCCCCTTAATTGGGGCCGCTTGAAGACCCGGCCGTGGGAATTAATTCCTCCGGTCTCCACTGCCCGGCCGGCCCGCACTGGCCGGCCGGTTTCACCACCAAGGACCGGCGACGGCCGGTCCTTCCTTCGCCGACACCGGCGGCCCGGTGCCGGCCGCCGGTCAACTTGCTCCGCCGCGGCCCGGAACCGGCCGCTGCCTATGCCGTTCGGCGCGATGCGACGGCATCGCTTCCCTCCGCCGCGGCCCCGCTTCGGCCGCGGCGCCTTTGACTTTCTTCGACGCGACGCAACAGCATCGCGTTCTTGGATTTCTTTCCACGGCGCGGCGCGACGGCGCCGCGCGTATCTTCCGCAATAAATCTTGTGGTGCGACGGCACCACGTTTTCTCGTATCATCCTCAAGATACCATCACGAAAAACAAAGGAGGAGGGTCGGTCGTGTTTGTGCGGTCCGACCCCCTCGCGTTATTCAATAACAAAAAGGGTTTTAATCCACGATTATCACCAAGTTTGTATTCACGAACAATTAAATAAATAAACCCCTACCTCGATTCAGATACGGTGCACGTCAACAACCCGCGGAAGACGAGCGTCGCGGAGGTCGGGCGTCGCGGGGAAAGAACGTCGACTCCGTTGTCGTCGAGGTGCATTCGAAGGGGAAACGTCGTTGGAAGAAGACGTCGCGTTCTTCGGTGGAGATGTTCTTCGTTGGAGGTGTTCTTCGCGTTCTTCGTCGATGTTGAAGAAGAAGAAGATTTAGCCTTTTCTCTCCCAAGTCTCCACCACAAGAACAACTAACCCCAAAATAAAATAATCCTCCCACTTATTTTATTAACCCAATATAGGTTTTGAATTTCAAGAGTTTGAAAATTCAAAACCCATATTTAACTCACTTAAGTTATTAACCTAAGATGTTATAAAATTAAGGAGGTGTTAAGTTATCAAAACTTAAATGGGGGGTTTAGAGGGGTTAGGAAAGTTAAGGAATTTGAAGAGGTGGGGAGGGGTTTGTGTGGGCCCCACCCTTTCAAATATCCACACATGGGAAGTTGGATGGATGTGGGCCCACCACCAACTTCTCATGGGAGAAGTTAACAACTTAACATGAAATAAAACTGATTTAACAATTTTATTCACTTTTTTAATAAAACCCCCAAAAATTAACTTCTTCTCCCGCACAAACGCAACTACGGTAAAGGTTCCCTTAAGCGATTACCGGCGTTGCGAGTTCATTGGTGCAATCGGATTTCAATTCCGAGCACCGGTTCAAAAGATAGAAATTATCGATCGCTCGTTCACTGAACGTACCCGAGCCAAACTTCGGAAATTAATTCCGGGCACACCGGGCCTCGGAATCAGGCGCCGTCAGAAACTGCGTTCTTGTAAAATTCCAAAGAAAATTAAGAAAAAAAATTCCTTGAAATTTCCGGGTCTTTACAGCATCATCCATGTGTTTCATATAGAGAGATAATTACTCATCACTAGCCTCTTTCCCAGGCGCAACTGAAATAGGCTCTTCCAGCACATACAATTTCCTTTCGTGGCGAAGGATGACGCGTAAACACCTTTGCCACTCTTTGAAATTGGTGTCGGTGAGAAGGTTTTCCTTCTCGATTATGGTTCGCAATGATATGTTTGAAGTCATTTTCTTGTCGTTTCTACAAATTAAGATGAGCAAAGGTTTAGTACTTTATTACAAAACTGAGACAAATAAATAAATTAATACTTATTAGTCTCCCACTATTTTATCAAAATCCAATAGCCCTCACCATTGACTTCGAAATATTCAGTTGCCTGAATATTCTAGTGGAAAGGATCCATATTTCCCTTCGCATTACCCCAACTAGGGTTGGTCAAGCAACTTGAAGAGTTTTAGGTAGGCATTCCAAATGCCAACTGCACTAACTCGCAGCTCCTTGATCTGCTGAGTGGACTCCCCAATCCTAAAATCCTTTTATTTTGGATTTCCTCAACCTTTGCCTCTTGGTCACACCAAGTCCTGCTGTGGCAGTCAACCCTTGATGCGAACCAAGTCAAGTCAACCCAAAACCTTGAATTAGAATTCCCCAATAATTGAAATCACCCCAACTAGGGTTGGTCAAGCACTTTAAATTATGATTCGATTCTAACCAAGATTATGGAATGCTATACCGACTTAATATTTCTTTTGAGGGATTTTATCCTTATATGTAAATTTCCAATTTTATTATATGTTATTACATGCTTGCTAATATTAAGTGGGATATACCTAAGTGATTAACCATGTCTAAGATAATATTTACGTATAAGCCGGTTTTATTTTAGTTCCATCTTGCATGCTCGTTTAATTCATTAATTGTGTGATCGTGACAACACACCCACAATAAATAAACCATGCAACTGACAGAAATAAAATAAACGGTATGATCATGAGCTTTTTCTATTGGTTATTTTATCCAGCGGTTGATAAACTAACCCAAGACCTAGGGGAGAAACATCTTGAACCTTTCGGGTTTGTGTTTACAGCTTTTCACCTGTCCATCTTTGTATCTCCTTGGATTAGTTTCACCTTGGCTCCTGACTTGAGCCGCCTCCACTAGCTTGGGAGCTCCATTCATTACATATGCATTTATCTCACATGTAGGTGAGGGGTATAAAGGGGTTTTTACATAAAAGAATCCTTGGGCACGCAGACCCTACGTATTAATGAGGAGATGGCTCGCAGGCCAATAAATTTAATTTAAATAAATAAATTAAAAGAAACCATTCACATACAAAGGTCTCGGTCTAGCTCATGATCATCCATACATGCAACGATATTTACGCATAAATAAAACTAGCATTCAATTATTTAATCATTCTTGTTTAAGATAAATCATGCTCGAATCAATTAATTATCTTTAATTAATCAATCCTTTTATCTTAAACCATTTTCTGAACTTCCTTGAGATTCTCATCCATCATAATTTTAAACAAATAAATTCATTTAAAATTATCCTTGTACGTAACTTGTACCTTGGAGGCAACCCGGTGAATTCTCGTTCATTACGCAGATGTTAAATTAAACACATATATATAAAACACCTATCACGTGTTGTGTCTCAGCTTTACGCCTGCACCATGATACACGTCTCAAGGGTTTGTATAATATAATAATAGATTTTAATAAATCTGTGTAATTTGAGTGAGTACACAGCATGTAGTTATAACTACACGATGTGTACTTTTCTTCACCGTCCATCTGAAGTACACGCCCGGGGACATGACGTGTTAATGTACTTCGGAAATTTTCGGAGTACACAACGTGTACAGTGGGACACACGCCGTGTAGTTTCCGCGTTACACGGTTTCCAGCCGGGCAAGCCGTGTACGGGGTACACGGTCCAACCCTAACCCGAAGGGACTACACGCCGTGTTCTGTTGAACCACACGACGTGTAATCTGGAAACCGTGTGTCACCTATTTCTGGTCAACACACGGTGTCATAAATGACTTAGATAGAATCAATACACGGCCTGATTTGGCAGACCAGTCCGATGCATGAACCTAGACTACACGGCATGTACTTCCGAATACACACCGTATATTCTTGTGTTGTACGGCCAGGAACGTTTGGATCCTCCGAATGAGATCCTCTATTTTATTTTAATCAAAAATTAAAAGAAAATGGCATTTCTGTATGATGAATGAGAAATGATAGAGGAGAAACAGATCTCAAGATTCAAATTTAAAGAATGATTAACTTGAATTGAAACATCTAAATTATTTAATGTATAGATCACCAATGAAAAACTAAATAATTATAATCAACAATATGACCCCTATGATACCACTTGTAGGTTCCGGGCGCAGCAAAAGCGCGTTGGTGGGTTTGCCCAACTTTAATTTTAACGTTTAAACAACGTTCAATCCGAGATCTGTCACGATATAAAACGCCGAATCTTTGGAATGGAATGAAGAACGAAAAACTTAAGAGGGAATCCCGGAACCACAAAGATAGGATCATCATATGTTGGTTATAATTAATTTAATTAATTCACAAGAATTACCATGGTGGAATTCTTTCTTCGTTGATGTCTCCGGTCACGATCCTGTGATCCGTCGTTGCGTCGTAGAATCCAAGTGCAGGATTCCTCTAGCGGTCCACACGTGTGCCATGTATCTCTGGACATCGCCGAAAGGATCTCCGGGTGCTAGCGCGGAAGAACCTTCGCTTGCGATGTCCGTCTTCGATCGCCTTGATCTCTCGGTCTTGAGAGCGTTCTTGGAGGAAGGAGTTCTTTCGGGCTTGAAAGAATTCTCCAGAATTATTGTGCACAACGATTGAGAAAAAGTGTTGGGTTGTGAGGATATTTATAATCGGGTTTGAGGTTATAGAGTTATGACAGTAAATAAACGCATTACGCGTTTTATTTATTTCATTAACTCTTATTGAAAACCCCCATGTCGAATTATTAATTCCTTGACGTGCGCTCATGCTGATTATAATAAATATCATTTGATAAAACAATATTATATCCTCAAAATCTCGACTGGAAAAACTATACAGCGTGTAATCATTAATACACGGCGTGTACTCATTTTCCATAAAACTACACGGCGTATATATTTAATATACACGACGTGTACTTTTATTTTCCACTTTCCTTTATTTCCTCCACATTTATTAGTCCTTGAGTAATGGCTATTTATTTCTTAAATAAATGTAACTGCATTACTCGCTAATAAATGTATTATTTCGCCCACAATATATTCTCTCGAATAACTAGTGTCGAAATAAATGCAATCATACATCCTTAAATAATTATTAAATCACAGTCGGGAATAATATTTATTTAACTTGTTAAATTAATATTTAACTGAGATGCATGGACACACTTAGTGTGTGACCCTCTAGGCCCCTTTCTCAGTGGCATTAGGCGGAACCTGCCTAAAGTCCAAGGTAAACGTCTAGCAACACGCCAAGGCACCCATAGAGAAAGAAGTTAACGCCGCAATGACGTGTCACCTCATACGAACGCTTGCCGTGTAATATAATCTCTTTGTCTCGATATCTCTAATCAAGCGGGTTGCATGCTAGTGTCATCAACCCATGTGCTCGATTATTCTTTCTTTGACTTTCCAAAACCGAACACGCTCATACTTTACCATGGCCATAGATTTATTTAGGCTATATCAATTTCATCAACAGGCCTGAGATATCTACTTCTGTTATGGAACAGAAGGGACAAATCATTTCCCGTATTATCTATTAATGCAGTATTACTCGTGACGCACTCAACGTATCATACCTCACTGCGAACAGTGTGTCGTCACAGTTTTCGTCAATACATCTAAGTGCGCGAGTTGTAATACCCATTAATAATAATCTTAAAGTCTAAGTATCAGTACACACATCTGCAGATAGGAACATTCAATGACACTATGAAATGTGGATTTCCTACTGGCGGGTCTCGTTCTCATAATATCCTCATGGATATTACCAAAGGCGCACACCATGAGATGGTGCCTCGAAGTTTTATGATTCATCACCCCTAATGGCCTGTATTATTTGTGTCTCTCAAATAACATCATCTGGCCATAGAACATATATTCAATAATAGTGTTATGGCACTTCCGGGTTCTCATCATAACAGAGATCCACTACGACCCTTTAATGCAACAGCTATCCTTAGGACATTATCACATGCATTGTCACGCATAAGAACAGTCAAGATGTGATAAGCCTTTTATTAATGAATAAAGTACAAAGTAGTTGGTTCTAGGCCACCAACTCTAACAGATCGCACGTTGTCTCGGTGTCTGGCTCTGAAAAAATATGTAAAAATATTCCAAAGTCTTACAAGGTAAAAACTGGGTCTCTGCAACAGGGATGGAGCAATGCCATTTATTCACCCAACGATATATATTATGTTCTTCCCTTTATAATT
This sequence comes from Viscum album, assembly GCA_963277665.1. Lineage (NCBI taxonomy): Eukaryota > Viridiplantae > Streptophyta > Magnoliopsida > Santalales > Viscaceae > Viscum > Viscum album. Next base: position 1,073,766,226 of record OY728134.1, read on the forward strand.
TACTTATACATTTTAAAAAACTTTAAAGAATTGCCTTTCAATCATTATTTTTGTTAATACATCAATCAATTCATATAATGAGTGTTAGAATTAATATCCAATTTAAAACTTATTAAAACTATTTCTATACTTAATAAATCTAATCCATTTCGGTTTACTACGCGGTCTCTCATAATATCTAAACCATAAAAACATCACACTGCTTTCAAGACAACCCAATATGTTGTTTTGACTAACAGGTGTAAAAAGCGTATTGTAACTCCTCTTAATAGAAGTTATAATTGAAAAAAATGATTAATATTGATTCAGATGTAAGAAATATGCATGCAGGGTTGTGCATATTGTTGTAAAATTTGATAAAAATTATAGGAAATTTAAACATATGCATAAAAGTTACATATATTGATGTTTTGAACAACACAAGGGCAACAACTTACTCCTTATTACATACATTATGCATGTATTGATTACAAGGTCGTATGCAAGTTGCATATTTTGTTGAAATATGAATACAACTTCCATTAAACATATGCATATAGGTTGCATGTTTTTTAAAATATGCACATGGGTGGATACAGGTAGCATTCAGATTTTGTTTAAAATGTGCATACATGTAGCATATTTCTAAGCTACATGTATTGAAACACCAAGTAATTTAAACACGCTTTATGCATACAACATGCATAGAATTATTTCAAGGCACTTACATTTGTATGAATACAATATGAATATATTGATTTGATTTACATACAACTACACACACTGTACTGCATTATGAATGCCCATACATATCACCCATGCCCCCTCAACATTCATATTACATTCAAATACATTATGCAGACACATTATTCTGCAACACCTCTAATAGAATGCATAAAGTGCGCATACGTTCTATAAAGTCTCGCAATTACAGCATGCATAATAATTAAACAAATTCATAAAAAATGTATTATTCACGGTATGCGTAGAAGTTAGTTACTGTAATTATTGTATGCAATTACAATAATATGCAATGACATGTATGCTTATTTCTAACCCTGAAACAATATTTATCAATTAGTGCAATCACAACTTCGGTTAAGGGGAATTACGGTATGCATTCTACACCAGTCTGAATATTCATCAATGTACATGGTTTATCAGTGCACACCAAAATGTATATTTTTACAGTATGCAATACCAGCTACATACATTATTATTGCATGCAGTACCGATTGGGCATATTTTTACAGTATACAATATAATTCTGCATTTTACAATTGTTTCAGTTCTACCATTTGTTTCAATCCCACCTATTGCACCACTTGGTACAAATATTTGTAGATAAATTAATACCATTATGCAATACCATTCGACATTTTACACTTGCATGCATGCAGGATATTGTAACATTTGTTGGAGATATTCCACTTGCCGTATGTTTTAATTTCACTTCAGTTGGTGCAATTAAACCTACTTCAATTACATCATTTGCTACAAATATTAATTATAGGATTTATTTCAATTCCATTATGCATTTTATACGGTATGCAAATATTAATTATAACATTTATTATGCATTTTATTTCAGTACCGGTATGCACAATTTTACAGTATCCCATAACAGCTGAACATATTTTTTCTCCTCACCGATGACCAACACCGGAGCTCACCCACCATCTTTGTCAATCTCTCCACTTTTTCGGTCAACCCTAATATCGGTGCTTCATTCTTCATGATTCAATCAGTGTTTTTCATTCGGGTTCCCGCACCGTCAGTCGATCAGCATTACGGAGTGCTCACGACCCCTCCTTATCTGATCTGCTTCGTACTCACCTTCAGGCTCACTCGACAAGCTCTGTGATTATCACTGATCGGCTAGGATTCATCCCAGGGTTCAACCAGTCAGCATCCAGTATCTCAGACTCGTGCCATTTTTGGAAACTCCGATTCCCCCTTGTTTCGACTTCGTTCAGGTATGCTCGGCAACTCTACGGCTCTACTCCGACAGAAAGTCCTCCATCAATCAAATTTCGCTCAAATTCACTTGAAGTTTCACATTTGCAAATTTTATTATAGGTATGAAATAATGGTTTTCCCTTAATTTCCTATAAATTTCAATCTATTGTTTTATCTTCAATCATATTACTCCCGATGTCTTTTCTCAACTCTCCAAACATATGCTCTATGTTACGGTTATGAATTGAAATCTCTTTAATGTGACATTTTATATTTTAAAGTTACCAATTCATTTATAATTTTCCAATATTTGTTTTCTCATGATATTTTGGACCTTGTATCTAGGTGTTACGTGTATTTTTTTACAGCATGAAAGGTCGTTTTATTTTAGACTTGGTTACTGCTTATATTCTAAGTTATCTTTTCACATCAGCTTAAAATTTTAATCTCCACTAGAAGTTGAAACGCAGACCACTGGTTAATGTTTAGGTTATGAGTTGGATCTTTGCTTCATCACCATATCCAGTTTTTGCATGCAATGGTCATAAAGACCCGAGACAATTTTTCATTGTGTCAATTATTTCCTTTCTATTTCTATTTTCATAAAAATTTGAGGTCAATTTTATTACAAACAGTATTGATGGTTCCAACCGTGCTTTCTGCAGGTATCAAGATACCATTGTTGTGAGAGATTGAAAGGTGAGAAAATTATTTTATCATTCTTATCAATTTGTTCTAAGCATGCACTATGTGGTATATTATTTTTACTTTCTCCTAATATCTTTTTCTATCAATTCCCATTTAAATTTGTGTCCCTGTTCTTCCATACCCAGGTACGTGAAATGCAATTCCTTAACCATAGCAAATTCCTTCGTGTTTGATTTCAGCCGGTTTCAATGATTCCTTTCTTCCCGGTTGTTGGTTGCGCTGAAAAATCATTCGGCTGTTTCCTTTTCTTTAGTGTTTTTTTATTGGGTTTCGCATGATGATTATTCAACAGTTATGTGGTGTGGGAATTTTTGGAACTATAAATTTTTTCCGCTTCAATTCATCTTGCTCGGTGCATGATAATTTTAGAACAAACATGCGTTGTGGTTGCTTCTTAATTCATCTTCCACTTCAACTATATTTTTTTTTTCATATCGAAAGTTTAAATTTCACTATGCATTTCTCCCCGAGGTTCATTTCCGAGTGTTTAATCCATTTCAATATTGTCGGATTACAAACAATTCCAGACCTAATACCGCTGTTGTGTTCCTTAAATCATGCTATATCATCACTATAAAATATATTCTTTTGTCATTCAAACAAAATAACAAGTACAACATTAACATTTCTGTGGCAGTTTTCCTGTTACAATTACAGATTCAGTTATGCACATTCCAACAATTTTCTCACTCATGTATATCCATTAAAATAGTTTCACTTATGCATATTCATTTATATAATTCCTATCATGTGTTCAATTCAATGCTTCCTCACAACAATAACAACATTTCTTTCACCCATTATATGGTTATACATCTTATAGGTCTTAACAGTCTTACCTGATGAATGTGTTGTACAGTTTATAGATGCTAACAGTCTTATCCTTAATAGATGTTTTACCACCTCACTCAAATATATTGAAAACATTTTCATTAATTATGAATGTGTTTTTGGACTGTCCACTTATTGGGAGAAACCTTATATTTTCATTGGAAAAGGGTTTATTGCATGCGAAAAACCGCATTTCATTTATTTTTTTTATTTTGAAAAAAGTTAAATTATCCTTCCACTACCTCGAGTCATGTATTAGAAAATTCATTAGCACAAGATGTGTTTGTTAGAAGAATATTGTGACTATGGTAAGGAATAATTGTACCAAACCTTATGATTAGGTTTAATTTACCTCTCATTGCTAACTACTCTTAGCTCCCCATGACCATCACATGTGATTGCAGTTTTATGTTGAGATCAAGAAAAATTGATAGGATACAACGAGTTAATTAATTTTATCTTGACTCAACTATTTGGAAAGCTACTAGAAAGGCTTATGATGATGTCACTTTACATACAAAATAGATCCTTTGTAAACATTCTCATGTGAGCGCTTAGCACAACAAATGCCATGATTACAGATTATCTAATATCTGCCCTATCCCACATGAACTAAAACTGCTATTTGAAAACATTGAAATATTTGTGATTCTGTTTCAAGTGATCTGCTAAATAAGATTAATGACTTTTGTATTGCAAATGTGGGTGTTTTTTTGGCAGCGGAGTAGATTTGGTATTGCCTATTCAAACCACTATTATAGTTTTTTTCTATGGACCACCTTCGTATAGATACATAAATTAAAAAATAAATTTATTTCTCCTAATAGATTTTTCCAACGATGAAACATTGTTTGAATATGACACCAAAGGTGGACAATGTTCAAGCTACTGGTCATCAAATTTCTTTGATGTGATATTTTTGAAAAACTAATTACGAAACATGAAATCATGTTTTTAAATAAAGTTTCTGATTTCAAATTTTCAATTTTATTTACTCGATTTTTAATTAGGGCACGGATTAATTTCTATTATTAATGGTATTTCTTTTCTTAATATGAGTGAGAAGGTTGACAATTTGCAACTTCTTGGTGCTGCCGCCATTTTATATCACATCTAAAATTCTAGGTATACTCATAGATACAAAGTGAATATTTTTTTCCAAGGTGTACACGTATCTATGCAGAAACATATTCATGCTGCGCCTCTTTCTGTTTAGACAATAAAAAATATAACACTATTTGATTCAATTGTCAACCTACTATATATATTGAAAGAGAGTTGTAGAGCATCTTCAAACAATAAGATTTTTGAATCCTACTTGAAACAAAGTATTTTGGACTATTTTTGAAAAGCCGGAAACATTTTCTCTGATGTTCCATGCACTTAATTATGCAATATTGAACCCAAATCACTAGTTACATTGTTTCCTACGACAAATCCAACCTTCATGCACGAACAACGATGGGTAGCTCCTCAACCTCTGTTGATCAATCATTGCTTTCATAGACCTTTAAATTTGTTTAGTACAAATATTAACTTTTTCCAAAATCGCATCAATACATTATAATATTTGATGTCTTTAATGCAGGTACCGTTTTGTAATAAATATTATTCAACAATTCATCTCGGTTAGTGAATATGGTATGCATTTACTTACCATGTTTTAAATGTATTGAAATTGAATTTATATAAACCAAGTTTTGTTGTCAATAATAACTGTTATATATGTACTTAGCTGATTAAACTACCATGGACACACATAAGACACCATATAAATTGTAAACTTCTTAATTATGTACTCCTAATACATGCAAGTTCGCTTTTATCATTTCAAAGTAAATATTTTTATTAATTACAAGTGGCAATACTGAGTACATATAATTACGTTGTACTATTATGAAATTCTATCCTTTTTAATTAGTTTTCATTGATGTTTTCTACATACAAATTCTAGCATTCAATTTGAATTTTGATAAGGTATTTCAAGTATTACAATATATCATTTTGATTCAATATGATACTCTCAATAGTATGTATCGTGGACATTTTTGGTTTTCTTTCATATACCAAGTACTTCTGAAAGAGTTTTTGAATTTCTTATTAAAAAATTATTCTTTTTGGGCTTTTATTATTGGTTTTGCTTAGAATACAACTAAAAGTTTTGTTTAAAAAAATGCAGCATACTTCACTTATTTTTAACACACTTGCAATAGGAGAGGTACCTTAATAAATTATTTCATACGTTTAACCATCTCACAAGAATTTAAGATAGATGTTAAAAATGCTTGGACACGTTAATCCACTCTTGATTGTTGCTTGGAAAAACAAAGGAATTTGATGCGCTATTATTTTTCATATTTTGGACAATGAAAGCACCCACTTTTGCTGCAATGTTTTATCTACATTTTTACAATTCTTGGATACATATTAATTAAAACTCAGTTTCTAATTTCTTCCTTCAAACATTAATATTATTACCCTTTTCAAATATATACTTAGTTATTTCGGGTGACTCTGCCATGAATATATAAAAATCATGGACTAAGAGCTAAGTTTGGACTTTTGGAGTTATCACTTTTCTTTGTTTTATGTACTTTTGGCTATGTTATGTCCTATATTAATATTTTGTTGCTTTGTGACTCATGTATGAGTGAAGAACTCTTCTGCCGAAGAATTATAAGATTAGAAATTTGCTTCTTTCTTAACTCACAAATAAAATATTTTTACTCCAATGCAATTCTGTACATGCTTAATGCACCAATATAGGCATTCATATACTTGAAACTATTTCAGCCTATTGTTAAATTATTTGATTATGCTGCAAGTTAAATTCCGTGTGAAGTTCGCACGGGTGGAATACCAGTTCCAGTAAAACACCGAACTGTATATGATCATATGGGTGATTAGTGGTTGTTAGATGGGTGTTAAAATTTATTCAATCCTAAATAACTTTTTACGCTGCATTAACTATAAATTTTTTCCCCGGAGGGTCATGAACCAAGTTTCTCACCCGATCGAGTACCAATAGCTGCATTGGCTCACCAGTTCTCCATGGAATACCAGGACGCTATACGTAGTTCCGTTGATGGAAACGAGACTGAAGTCCCCGACCAGCAACTGCAGGAAGAGGAAGAAGAAGCAAATCAGCATGTTCTGAAGCTCCTTGATTCCATGGACAGTTACTTAACCCTAGTTGATTCCCTGTCTTCATCACTTCGCAAGGTAAAGCTACTGGATCCCTAACCTTTCAAATTTCTGCCATAACATTCGGTTATCTAGAAATAAAAAAAAAGAACCAGAAACCTATCCGATTAGTTTTTTATCCGAAGGAATGAAAGAAAGTATCGCTGTAAATTAATGTTTTATTAATATCATTGTCATCTCCACCCGAGTCTGCATTTTAATAATCGCCTATCCTTTCTCCCTCTCAATACCTGATCTTAAAATTTGTTTTAAATATAGCATATGGCTGTCCAAATTTGTGATTGATTTATCGAGTGTGTTTAAATCACGATAAGATGAATGTTTTTGAATCATGCTCTTATCTGTACATCACTTAAGTCTATGCACAAATCAGTTTAGTGTTGGATGTTGTCTCATAGAAGCTTGACATGTTAAATAGAAAAGTCATTACTAATTATTGATTATCTCCGCCTTTCTCTCCCGGTAGTATGCCAATCATTTTCTTTTGAACTAATGAAAGAGGTCAGTCTTACTTTATGTGTTTTAGCTCATTTTGTGCAGGGATGGCTGGAAATTGCCAGTGCAAGGCATTCCATGGGTGCTTCACGAATTAATAGTGCTTTGCTAGATCTTAATTTCCACACAGCCGCCACATCATTGAAAGTAGGATTGCCCATAGGTAATCTTTGTGTTCATTTATTTCCTGTCTAATTTATTCTGCATGTGAAGTTTTAAGTCTTAATATGTCCTTACCCACATGATGTGGTGGTGGTGATTGCTAATCAGAGCAGCTTTTAGGGCTGGAGGAGCTGTTAGTTATTGTACTTACATTACTCCATGTCTTGAATTCCTTGCACCCATTTAAACGTTCTCCCCATCTCTTCCCCACAGTTGATTATTCTACTCTTTTCTATAATTCACCTTTCAAATTTCTTGACTTTGATCATCGGTTTTGCAACTGTTTCATTGTAATTACCTCTTATTCCCATCCTTATGTAACTTCATCTTGTATGTTTTTTTTTATGGTTTGCAACAACTTATCGATCTCTAAATTTTTTCTTCATTTTTCAATGAACTTTGCTAGTAAATTCCATGGCTGAGCAACCAAAATTTGGCTTGAGTAAATGGGCATTGCCCGATGATGAACAATTCTGCAATGAGGAGGGAAAGTATGATGGGGATAAATTGATGATGACATCCAAAAGCCTGCTGCTGCGAGATCGAGAAACATTTAGGTTTTCTGGTATATTTGTATTTGTTCTCATTGGTGGTTGGATGCTTACATAACCCATTTTTTGACCTTCACTTTTGTGTTTTTTGTGCAAAGAATCCCAGGAAAAGATTATCACTAGCAACCGATCTCTTTCATCCATTGATGGTCAAGTGAGTGTCAAGTTTAAGTTTTTCCCTTTCCAAGTGCGTGCAAACTTTAACAGCACCAGTGAAAGTTGTGCTAGCATCTTTCATTGAATTGAAATCTCTGCATTTACATGTTTATCTCCATTTGATAACAGTTACTGAAAACTGCCTATAATACTTAGTTTGTGTATCATGACACTTATTGAAAAGTGTTCTCTTCACTTATGATAAATGCATTTGTACTAGTTTTTTTAAATTGCTTCTTGAAAATATGTTTTTCTGCTACTTATTTAAGTGGCTGTGTTCTGAAATTTTAGCAGTATTGTTTTCTTCCAAAACAAAATGAACATTTATTTTCTTTAACACTGATTGAAAACTGCTTATAACACTCATCACTTATGATAATGGCTTGTGTACAAGTGTTTCCAGATTGCTTATTGAAAAGTATTTTTCTACTTCTTATTTAAGTAGTTATCATTTGGAATTTAAGGGTCTGTTTTTTTCAACACTTCATTTCAGATAAGTGATGTGTTTCCTTATTGCTTATTGAAAAAGTGTTGTTCTGCCACTTATTTAAGTGTTTTTTTTCTAAAATCGAAGGATAAGCGCTTTTTTAGAATCAGAACAAACATCACTTATTTTTGCTAACTGCTTATCATGAGTGATAAGTGTTGAAGGTAGTTTTGAATAGCTGATGTCAAACATACCTGGAGTTTTCTAAGAAACAAAACAAACAAAACTTATTTTTTCAAAGCTTATTACAAGTGATAAACGATACAAGCAATCTTCAATGATTGTTGTCAAACAGAGTTTGATTAGTTTTTAGTAAGTGGTGTCAAACGGAGCATTAGTACTTATTGTTTGGAGTTGGATGTGTGGCTGTCAGTTGTCTGGCGGGGCTGTCAGTTGTCTGGCGGGGCTGTCCTTGTGTGGGCATGGTTGGTGGGCTGCTTTAGGGGCAACATTTTCTTTTACTTTGTGGGGGGGGTGGTAATAGCAGGTAGGGGTGGATGGTTATCAGGCTGGGGTATTAAATAAGGGTGTGGCCATTTGGGGGGGGGGGTGTTATGAATGAATTAGCATCTTCAGCTGGTTGCAGCAGGAGCCGATCCTTGGGAGGTATCGGCAGGCCCTTCGGGAAGTGGTCTTTCGGGGGGAAGTTTTTCTCTTCCCTCTCCATTTTCTTCTTCATTTTCTTCTTTTTAGTTTGATGTTAACTCAATTCCAATTACTTCTATTGGATATAATGATTTCTGCTGCGTTCTTGTTCTCTTCTTCCTACCCAATTACCACCATGAGACCATTGTGTGGCATGCATCCTAAAAAATTAGCGCTTTCATTGAGAGGAGGTATCCATTGAGAACTCGAGGAGAGAGAGTGACGACCGCAGTAGAGTTACGATCACCGACGAACGTCGCAGGGAAAGACACAATCACTGCTGGAAAAAAGAAAAACGAATACTGCTTTGTGAATGATCGGTCTGCCGTGAGGATGCTTGGGTGCACGCTGAGGGGGCGTGATTGTTGTTGAGAGAACGTTCAAAGAAAGGCGACGTTGGAGCAGTTGGAACAGGCGCAGCAGGTCTGTTTTTCAGGAACAGTCCGTCAGCATGCAGGACCTTGAGGGACGAAGCTAGGTGATCGAATAGTGAGAGTTCCTCCACTGCCAGAAGTTGACGCCCATGCAAACTCTGGTTGACGGGATGAGTAATGTGTTAAGTAGAGTGGAGCCGCCATCATTCTCAGGGGAAGATCTTTTTGATAGGATCACTAAAATGGAAAATTATTTCGAGTACATATAGACTCAAGAAGATATAAAACTACCTGTGGGCGCAGTTGTGTTTGGAGAGTACGACTTTGTATTGGTTCCTTATGTGGCTGTGGGAAAATCCTGGCTTGTGTCGGGGGCAGTTGAAATTGGCGTTGATGGAGAAGTACGAGAAGGAGAATCCACTGTGGCGTTTGAAGATGCTTCAACAAGCTAGAACTGTGGAGTAGATTGTCTCCAATCTGGTACGACCTGCAGTGGTATTATTTGATCCGAATACTAGCATGGAAAGGCGGGACAACAACGCTATGGAGGTGCAGCCTGTTCCTTGTCCAAGTTTGAGTGATGAGGATCATGGCACGAATGAGCATCAAGGGGTTAAAGGCGGTCTTGATGAGGAGGGCAGAAGGCGCATGATTGCACAAGACCCGCTGCTAGGAATTGGTGACCCAATGACAAGAGAGCAGACCAAGAGAATGAAAGAGGCCTTAAATGGGTTAATCACGGAATTCCTAGAGGAGACCCAACACCTTTGCTTTGGGGAAACATCTGGGCCTATAATTACATTAATTATGGCCCAAACATGCTTTTAAAAATCCAACCCAAGTGATGCTACGAATTTTCAAGCCCACCCCACCATGGAATCTTCAAAGTCAAAAGGTGGTGGGTTACTTGTATTTACTTTTCCAAAAGGGTGTGCTATTTGTCTTCTTAAGTTATGGTCAAGTGCCAAAGTTGTCAAAACCATCATTTAAGCTTTTTGACTATGGAAAACTAGACATTAGACTAATGTAAAGAGCCATCCCATGTGTGATTCGAATTTCTAGTTTCTTTGGCTATAAATAGCCACCCATTGTACTCTTGAGACATCATGAATGAAGGTAATGTTATTATGGTGAGTTTTGCTTGCAACCTTTGTGTTCTTGCTTAATTCTTGACTTATCGAAGGATTGATCATCCTTTGTGTCATTGTGGCGTTGTGGCATTGTGGCTTCTTGTGGCTAGAGTTCTTAGAGATAAGTTCTCTTTGGGTTCTACCTTGACCATTTCCCCCTTCTCATTTTCACTACCCGCAAACCACATTCACTTGTTTTCTTGAGGCGATTCGGGTGCTCAACGCGCGAACATTGTACAAGGTTCCTAGGACACTTCCTAGCGGGTCTTGCATCACATATCATTTGGTATCAGAGCCAGGTTGCAAGAAATCAAGTTCTTTCTTATCTCTTCTTCCTTCTTCAATTCTCTTCGAATCGGACCAACATCAATTCTGGACCATTTTCTTCTTCACTTACGGGCATCATTTCTTCATTATTTCGGACGTACAATATATCATTCTTGTAGTTGAGAAGCTCATCTTTCTTCTCCATTTGGAATCATCGAAATCAAAGCTATAAATCGCTAGATACAACGGGTTCAAATTTTGCGACAAATTCTGCAATTTTAAAACCACATAAATCTCACGTTGATTCCATTTGATGTTACAAATTATTGCTTCTCCTGCATTTTAATATTGAAAAATTCATCTTGTTGTTGCTGCATTTACTAAAAAAAAATATCTAAAAAATCAAAAAAAAAAAAATCAAGTCTCAAATTTTTTTTTGCAACATTTTGAATTCTACGTCCCATTTTCATTATTCTTCATCCATTTTCTTCCCCTTCCTACATTTTTCATCTTGAGTCCATTTTGAATTTTATCTTTGAATTCTAGTTCGAGATTGCCACATTTCAATGATCCTTTAGATTTGTTGGAATTGGGTAAGAACACTATAAGAATCAAGTTGAGTGGTAAAAGGTAAGAGTGTTACATTTTGATAAAAGCCAAAATTGAGTGAAACACAAGTGAATAAATTATTTTTGAGTGTAAACACGTGAGGGAGCGTGTGAGGTCCATTTTTCATTTCTTTTCATTTTTTCTCACAGGATTCCTAAATGGCGAAGGCGAGTAACACCAATGAAGCGGACATTAAGTTGTTCATGAGGGCTGTACAAGAACAATTCCAAAGGTTGAATGCGAGGATGAATGAACTGCAAATCCCCTTCCAATTCTAAAGCACCACCAAGGAGGTGGGTCGTTGAAGAAGATGAGGAGTTATCCGATTTTCATGAGTCACCAATTCAGAGAAATCAACCACCATGGAGGCAAGCCAATGATCTTGGAGTAAAGTTGAGGATCCCTTCATTCCAAGGTAAGAATGACCCCGAAACATATTTGGAATGAGAAAGGTCGAACATGTTTTTGGTTGTCATACCTATTCAGAGGAAAACAAAGTGAAGTTGGTGGCTGTGGAATTCACCGATTATGCTGGTATTTGGTGGGACCAACTACAAGTGAGTCGACGACGAAGTGGAGAAAGACCCATCCACACTTGGGAGGAGATGAAAGTGATAATGCGTAAGAGGTTCATTTCTAGCCGCTATTATCGTGACTTGTTCCTCAAGTTGCAGGGTTTGAAACAAGGTGCCATGAGTGTTGAGGAGTATCACAAGGAAATGAAGATCATCATGATCCGGGCCAATATTGATGAGGAGCGAGAGACCACTATGACAAGGTTTGTGAACGGCCTCAACCATGACATTCGAGACATAGCGAACATGCATCACTACTTGGTCATGGAGGATCTACTTCACATGACTACTAAAGCGGAGAGGCAAGTAAAGACAAGAAGGATGCACCCTACATCTTATGGTAAGGATTCTAAATCTTCATTCAAGTTTAAGGATTTCAAACCACAAGAGTATTAAGGGAACACAAAAATGATTCAAAGGAGGTGCCCAAAACAAAACCATTCTTTCCAGAATTCAAAGGTAAAACTGAGGGTAAGGTTGTTTCTAAATCACGTGATATCAAATGTTTTAAATGTCAAGGATTTGAACATTTTTCCTCACAATGCCCAAACAAGAGGACAATTATTATTTTGGATGATGGAGATGTTCTTAGTGCTAGCTCAAGCGAAGATGAAATGCCACCACTTGAGGATGATTCAGATGTGGAAGCAGAGAGCTCCGTACATGAAGAAATGCTTGTGGCAAGGCGTGCTTTGAGTGCTCAACCCGAAGGAGAACATGATTAAGAGCAAATGAAGCACATTTTTCATATTAGATGCCTCGTCAAAGATAAGTTATGTAGTATGATTATTTATGGGGTAGTTGTACAAACGTAGCAAGTGGTTTGATGGTTGATAAATTGGGATTAGCTACGATTAGGCATCCTAGGCCTTATAGACTGCAATGGTTAAATAATAACGGAGATGTCAAAGTGACTATGCAAGCACAACTTCCATTTTCTATTGGGAAGTATGAAGGCAAGGTGATGTGTGATGTTGTTCCAATGCATGCTAGTCATATTTTGTTGGGAAGACCTTGACAATTTGATAGGAGGGTCACACATGATGGATACACCAACCGCTATTCTTTTGAGTACAACGGGAGGACGGTTATTCTTACACCATTGAGGCCTTTGCAAGCTTATGAAGACCAAGTGAGGTTTGAGAGAGATTGTGAGAAGAGAGAAAATGAAAAGTGAGAAAAAAATAGAGAGAATGAGGAGTGAAAAAATCAAGAGTGAAAAAGGAGTGTTGAGTGAAATAAAAAAAAGTGTGGGAAATAAAATAGTTGAAAACAAGAGTGAAAATTAGAGTGAAAACAAGAGTGTTGAGGGAAAAGTGAGCTTATTTTCAGAAAAAAGAGAGATAGAGAGAACTTTAGAGGGGGAGGAAACTCTCGTGCTTCTATGCAAGGGAGAATGTTTTACCACTAACTCCCCTAACCCTTCAATGCCTTCTAGTGTTATGTCTCTTTTGTAGGAATTTGGTGACGTGTTTCCGGAGGAAATTCTCGATGACTTACCTCCCTTCCAGGGTATCGAGTACCACATCGACTTCCTCCCAGGAGCAGCGCTTCCCAATTGACCGGCTTATCGGGCTAACCTAGAGGAGACTCGAGAAATCCAACGACAAGTGGAAGAATTGCTAAGGATTTGTTCGAGAGAGCTTGAGTCCGTATGCGGTACCTGTAATTCTTGTCCCAAAAAAAGATGGTAAGTGGAGAATGTGTGTTGATTGTCGAGCTATGAACAAAATCACAGTGAAATATTGCTATCCCATACCTCGTTTGGATGATATGTTTGATGAACTCCATGGTGCATGCTTGTTTACTAAAATTGACCTTAAGGAGTGAATACCATCAAATTAGAATGATAGAGAGAGATGAATGGAAAATCGCATTTAAAACTGAGTTTGGATTGTATGAATGACTTGTTATGCCTTTTGGACTAACTAATGTCCCGAGTACATTCATGAACTTAATGAATCACATTTTTCGTCCATTCATTGGGAAATTTGTCTGTTGTGTATTTTGATGACATCCTTGTTTATTCTAAGAGCCTTGATGAACATCATGAACATTTGAAACATGTTTTTGAGACTCTTAGGAAAAATAGGTCGTTTGCAAACTTGGAAAAGTGTGCATTTTGTTTAAATTCGATTGTTTTCCTTGGTTTTGTGGTGGGAGCTGATGGCATGAAGGTTGATAAAGAGAAGGTGAAAGCGATTCGGGATTGGCCAACACCAAAAAATGTCAACGAGGTGAGCAGCTTCCATGGACTTGCGAGCTTCTAACGAAGATTTGTGAGGGACTTTTCGACCATTCCGGCACCATTGAATGAGTTGGTCAAGAAATGGGTGAGTTTCAAGTGGGGAAAAGCTTAAGAAGATCCCTTCTCCACACTCAAAGGTAAGTTGACCAATTCACCTCTTAATTTTGCCAGACTTTTCTAAAGTTTTTGAGGTTGAGTGTGATGCCTCTGGAATAGGAATTGGGGCTGTTTTAATGCAAGACTCCAAGCCTGCCTAATTTAGTGAAAAGCTTAATGGGGCTGCATTGAACTACTCTACCTATGATAAGGAATTGTATGCCCTCAAAAAACTTTAGAAAATTGACAACATTACTTGTGGCCAAGAGAATTTGTGATTCATTCGGATCATGAAAGCCTAAAATTTTTAAGTCCCAAGGAAAGTTGAATAGGCGGCATGCAAGATGGCTTGAATTCATTGAAACATTTCCTTGCATCATTAAGCATAAACGAGGAAAAAAATGTTGTCACCGATGCTTTGTCTAGGAGATACTCTCTTATTACTTCCATGCATGCTAAAATACTTGGTTTAGAAATGTTGAAAAACATATATGAGAATGATGTGGATTTTTCTTAAATTTGGAAGTTGTGTGAAAAATATGAGAAAAGTGATTTTTACAAACATGATGAATTTCTTTTTCAGAAAAATAAATTGTCTGTTCCATCTTGTTCCATGCGTGAATTGCTTGTTAGAGAAACTCATGATGGTGGATTAATGAGACATTTTAAGGTTGAGAAAACTTTGTCCTTATTGAGTGACATGCGTAGGGATATGGTTAGTATTTGTGGAAATTGTAATGTGTGTAAACATGCAAAGTCGAAAGTGCTCCCACATGGCTTATACACCCCTTTGCCCGTTGCTTCTCATCCTTAGGTTGACATTTCAATGGATTTTGTGCTCGGCCTGCCAAGATCACAATCAGGTAAGGATAACATCTTTGTGGTGGTGGACAAGTTTAGTAAAATGACTCATTTTATTGCTTGTTCTAAAACCAATGATGCAACTCATATCGCTGATTTGTTTTTCGGGAAAATTGTTAGGTTGCGTGGCTTACTCAAGAGCATTGTGAGTGATAGAGATGTCAAATTCCTTAGTCACTTCTGAAGGACATTGTGGAACAAACTTGAAACCAAACTTTTGTTCTCCACCACTGCACACCCACAAATAGATGGTCAAACTGAGGTGGTCAATAGAACACTTTCCACATTCTTGCGTGTCATCCTTAGAAAAAAATTGAAACATTGGGAAGGTGCTTGCCTCACATTGATTTTGCTTATAATCGAGTGGTTCACTTTACTACTAATGCTTCACCGTTTGAAGTTGTGTATGGTTTTAACCCATCAACTCCACTTGATATTATACCTTTGCCTACTAATCAATTTTCTAATCTTAAAGGTGAAAAAAAGGCAAAGTTTGTGCAGGAGTTTCATGCAAAGGTAAAGTCCAACATTGAGTGGAAGAATGAACAAGTAACGAAACACGCCAACAAAGGTCGGCGGAAAATGGTGTTTCAGCCTGGAGATTGGGTGTGGGTATACTTGAGGAAGGAGAGGTTCCCGGAGCAACGAAAATCAAAACTTCATCCACGAGGAGATGGTTCTTTCGAAGTCTTAGAGAAAATTAATGATAATGCCTACAAGATTGAGTTACTCGACAGGTATGGGAATGATAATGCCACCTTTAATGTTGCTGATCTCTCTCCCTTTGAATTTTCAGATTTGAGGATGAATCCTTTTGAGGAGGGAGGAGATGATGATGATCAGGGCACGGATGAGCATCAAGGGGTTAAAGACGGTCTTGATGAGGAGGGCGGAAGGCGCATGATTGCACAAGACCCGCCGTGAGGAATTGGTGACCCAATGACAAGGGAGTGGACCAAGAGAATGAATGAGGCTTTAAATTGGTTAATCATGGAATTCCAAGAGGAGTCCCAACACCCTTGCTTGGGGGAAGCATCTGGGCCTATAATTACATTAATTATGGCCCAAACATGCTTTTAAAAATCCAACCCAAGTGGTGCTACGGATTTTCAAGCCCACCCCACCATGGAATATTCAAAGTCAAAAGGTGGTTGGCTACTTGTCTTTACTTTTCCAAAAGGGTGTGCTACTTGTCTCCTAAAGTCATGGTGAAGTGCCAAAGTTGTCAAAAATATCTTTTAGGCTTTTTGACTATGGAAAACTAGGCATTAGACTAATGTAAAGAGCCACCCCATGTGTAATTCGAATTTCTAGTTCCTTTGGCTATAAATAGCCACCCCCTTGTACTCTTGAGACATCATGAATGAAGGTAATGTTATTATGGTGAGTTTTGCTTGCAACCTTTGTGTTCTTGCTTAATTCTTGACTTATCAAAGGATTGGTCATCCTTTGTGGCATCTTGTGGCTAGAGTTCTTAAAGACAAATTCTCTTTGGGTTCTACTTTGACCATTTCCCCCTTCTCATTTTCATTATCCGCAAACCACATTCAGTTGTTTTCTTGCGACGATCCGGGTGCTCAACGCGCGAACATTGTGCAAGGTTCCTAGGACACTTCCTAGCGGGTCTTGCATCGTGTATCATCGGGTCCTCTTGCAGAAGAAGTAACAAGTCAGAGTGTTCTGCCAGCCGAACAAGTGTGGCGAGAGTGCAAAGCTACTGTTTTTTTCATTGGATCTCAGGAATGAGGCGGCAGCGCAACAACAGCCTGGTCGAGCTATGCCAAAGCTTACATCACAGGCCGTGCGGGTGCAACCAATGGTGTTTGGAAACCAGATCACGTGAAGAAGATTCACCAGATTGTGGAACTGGTATTCATGGGGCAGCAGCAGTAAGCTTGAGGAGTTTCCCGGCCGGACAGGGAAGGTTTAGTAGTGAAGAGTTTGTGAAGTAGATTGGATTCAGTCCTATACAGCCGGATGAGGTAATCGTCAATCTTAGTTTGAGCTGTAAGGAGCATAGTGTAGTGGGAGACGTTTTGGCTCAGGATGTTCATCAACTTGGAGTTTGTAGCGGGGCAAGTGCTGGGAGTGACGTCCTCAGTGCTAGTAAAGGAGGTTTGGAAGTCAAGTCTTGCAGTGCAGCTGCACATATGTTGGAGTTTGTCGAAGTAGCGGCGCAGCAGAAGCCTGCCTGAGTGCCGCAAGGGTTTCTTAGACGGGCCAAACAGATTCTGGATGAGCAACACTTGATTGCTGGAATGGTGAACAAAGGCTACAGTTGGGACGCCGTTGCAGCTGGGTTACCTAGGCTGAAACTGTTATGGAGGGAGAGAAGGCTGCTGCAGTTATTGCCAACAGCCGTCTTAAAGATCGTCTGGGACAATATGCTGTCTGGAAGAAGAGTGCATACCAATGTTTCCCATGGTTAGAGGTGTTGGGGTTATCACTGCTCTCAGTATTAACGACGATGGAAAGCCCAACTCCCTTTAGTACTTTTAGAGGCAAATGACAAAGAAGAATTGGTTTCTAGTGCCACTAGTGCTTCAAATACTTCAACTGTAACAGCGAAGAAACATGCTGGTCATGTTTTCCCAGTCAGGAAAGTAATTCAGTGGCGGCGCATTTTATATCAAATAGGTCTTGAAGTTGTTCACATCGACAAAACATTGTTATTCTATGAGCAGGGAAGCTGGTCCTAACTTTGAGATGCTCTTGTAGTTTATGCCTGGATGGATAAAGATGCTGTATACTGTCAATGGATCTGTGATCTTTGATTCCCCACAATAGTTTTTCTTGCTGTTGAGGCTGATGTTTTTTGGTGTTTCTGAAGACTGCTGCTTAGATTGCAAGGAAATTTCAGATGCGCTGCGAGAATGGTTGGGATGGAGACGCAGCTTAGTGATATGGCTTTAATTACTCAGACAATCAATCCAATGCTGTACAGGCACTTGGAGATGTTTGGATCTCTTCCTGCTGTTCCCAATACAGGCTGGTTTTAATTCTTAGAGGGGGTGGACAAGTTGATTTTGGAGGCCAAAGGATAGGCAGGATAAGATGTATCAGTTGCTGAATTAGTGTCCGGCCTCTTTTGTGGCTGTTCAGATAGCCAGAAGCTTTTGGACGGGTGTTCATAATTCTTTTTCCAGTGATAGAGAAAGGAATGAGGTATTCAAATTTCTGAATGCGCTTCCATTGTCTTCTTTTAAATGGAAGCCTACAAGTTAGAATGCCCAAGGACAACAGTTTGCAGAGAAGCTTATTTCTCCGAGGGAGTGCCGGGGTGGTGTAGCTGAGATTATTCCTCCACTTACAAGTTCGGGTAACATCACCGGGAGGGCTATAATCTTTCATCAGGCTGAATATGCCGAGGATTTCCCAGTTACGGGTGCACTGCCAGTTCAGCCTTCAACTGTTAAGATCATAGTTGTCAATCTCGGATCGCGGAGCGACGCGGCGGGGGTCCTATACCGGGATCGCGGCGACGCGGATCGCGTCGCGGCCGCTTTTTTATCCAATCGCGGGCCATTTAATATTATTTAAATTATATAATTCTATACATATATATGTTGAAAAATTAAAATATGATAAATAAAAAGATAAAAAATAATTAAAATAATGCATATATAACAACAAAAGAAAGAAATTTTTTAAAATGACCGTTGAAAGTAAAATTTCAAACACACAAAAAAAAAAACAAAAAAAAAAAAACGGGAGGGACAAGTGGCGCGCCTGATGCACGGCGCAAACCAAAAAACAAACAAATAACAAAACCCATAAAATAAAGTAGAAAAAAAAAGACTCGGGGGAGGTGGGGTCGCCCTCAAGGGGTCGGTGCGGCAGGGGGCAAGGGGGTCGCCGGCGGCGTCGAGGGGTTGGTGCGGCAGGGTCGTCGTCCGCATCGAGGGGTCGGTGCGCAAGGGGCAGGGAGGGTCATCGGCGTCGAGGGGTCGGTGCGCAGGGGGTAGGAGGGTCGGCGGCGGCGTCGAGGGGTTGGTATGGCGGGGTCGTTGTTGGCGTCGAGGGGTCGGTGTGCAGGGGGCAGAGGTGGTCGTCGACGTCGAGGGGTCGGTGCGGCGAGGTCGTTGTCGGCATCAAGGGCTTGGTGCGGCGGCGGTGTTGTAGGCCAGTGCAATTTTTTTGCAAGCAAATACGTGTCGCGCTCGCAACCAGCAAGATTGCGCGCGATCCGCGACACCGCGATTGCGGCGCGACTGGCGGGATCGCGTACTGCGACGCGACTCAGCGTCCAAGGGCGGCTATGCACCGCTCCGCTCCGCACCACCGCGATCGCGCCCGCTCCGGCGCTATTTGACAAGTATGGTTAAGATGCTGTTTGCCATCATGCTTAGCTGCCTTGTTCTGGCTCTCACTTTGGCCAGCGCTTCTGACTGCAAAGACCCATTCACCCTTGCTATGTTGCTGGATGGAAAGCAGAAAGCTGCACCTGCCAAGGCTGAGTTTGTTTTCTTCTATGGTGGCTATAGTGACCAGCTAGTGATTGTAGCGGCATTCAACTGATTGAAGAAAGCCAAAGAAAGCGGTTGGGCTTGTTCTCGTTACTTCATCTCATCAACAGCTTTAAAGGGAGCTAACTTGCACAAACAGCTTCGGAGGGAGCTAATCCGGGCAGGTTTTATTCCGGAGGACGTGTCGAGTTGGAGCCTGAATGTCACAGACCCCGGCATACTCCATGCAGTCCTTGTAGCCGGGTTTTACCCGATGGTGGGAAGACTGCGTCGACACCATGTAAGTGTGGCTTTGGGGAACGGTGGTGACGATGATGCTGGTGATGACAGAAACAAAGGTTTACTTGATGAAGATGAAGTTTCCTAATGAGTTGTGAGACTCTCTGAAGCACGGGCAAATCTTTCTGTCATCGGTTTCTGGATATTCACCTTGAGGACAAGGTGAGTTTTTGGGGGGGTGGAAATGTTAGGAGTGTGGATGTGTGGCTGTCAGTTGTGTCTCGCGGGGCTGTCCTTGTTTGGGCTTGGCTAGTGGGCTGTCCTAGGGGCAGCATTGTCTTTTTATTTTATTAGTTGTTGCGGGGGTTGGTAATAACAGGTAGTTGGGGTATTAAATAAGGCTTTGACCAGTGGGGGAGGGTTATGAATGAATTAGCATCTTCAGCTGGTTGCTGCCGGAGCCGATCCTTGGGAGGAGGTCTCAGCAGTGGTCTTTCCGGGAGGAAGTTCTTCACTTCCCTCTCCATTTTCTTCTTCATTTTCTTCTTCTTAGTTTGCTGTTAACCCAGTTCCAATTACTTCTACTGGATATATTGATTTCTGCTGTGTTCTTGTTTTCTTCTTCCTACCTAATTACCACCGTGCGACCATTGTTTGTCTAGAGTCCACACTTATGGTAAATAAATATTATTATTTGAGGTTGATGATGTGTTTGATCCTTTTCTATATTGTTTGTAGATCCAAAGGGGACGGGCGAAGGCTTTATCGGTGTTCGGGGCATTGGTTTCTCCAAAACTCCGGGCTGCTCAAATCTCATTTGAAACAGGTATGGCACAACTCTCTTGATACTATGTGGTGTGTTTGGATTATCTTCCATTTATAAAAGCCTTGTTGTTTGACGGTGCTAGTTGAAAATTGCTCATCACACTTGCAACTTATGATAATCAACAACAACAAACAAGCTTTAAACTCAATTAAATAGAGCTGGTTACATAGATCAAATGTCCCCAATTAGCTTGAAGATCAACTTATGATAATCGGTTAGAAAAAAAATAGCACCGTTTGTTTTATTTCTGAAAAAACATTTACACTTATATATTGCACTTCTTCAATAATCAATCTGGAAACTTATGTTGAATCACTTATCACCGTTTATAAGTGTCATAAATAGTTTTCAATAAGGATTGTCAAACAGGAACTAGGAAGGATGCTATGGTGCGATCGGAGGTGACAATTTTGAACCTAACACGATAACCCATGATGACATGGCGGGTTAAATGGGATTGGGTTAGACATAAATGAGTTCAAGTTTTGTAATGAGTTCGAGTAATTTGACACAAATAATATTTGGGTCGGGTTTAGGTTGACCATTCCCGACCCGTCTAATGATAATATAATATTTTAAAAATATAATAAAAACTAAATTTATAATATATTTGATTTTTATAACAAATTTAATTTGAAATAATTCAACATGTTTATAACACACTTTATTTTAAATGGTTTAGGAGAGTGTTTGCAACAAACCTAAGTTTCATATTAATTAGGTTATTTTTAGTCTAAATGAGACGATTCAATTTGATTAGGTCTTAAATCTGATATTAATTAGTTCATGATGGGGTATGTGTTGTATGTTTTTGTGTTGTATATTTAAAGTTAAACGAGTTAATGAGTGGGATTAAGGTTGACTTCTTTATAAATAAGTTGGGTTGGGTCACCTCGTTTAATTAAATGGGTTGGGTTAGGGTTAAACTTAAATGTGTTCACTGAATGGCCAACCCAACACGAGCCTGATCCGCGAACCTGAATTGTCATCTGTATGTATGACTCATTCTCTTGTGATGCAGCATTGGAGACACTGGTGGAAATAGCCAACACAAGATCATCCATGCTTTGTGCGTTCGACCAAGTTGCTGGTGATATGGCAGGCTTCAAAGTCTGAGAATCCTTGTTCTATGGTATTACTCATTTAACTTTTTTGTGCCAACATAAATGAAATATGAATGTCATATAATAATATTTTTATGATAGATGTTGAAATAATCAGTTGATATAGATGAATAATTATCTAATATGGACATTATATTTTGAAAACATGCTGATTTTCTTTAGTTTCACATTGAACTGTCTTATTTTTTATTATAATTGACTTCTCTTGATCATTGATGCTTCTTAGGCATTTTAGTGACAATTTCAACCGAATGCATGGTCTTGAGTCATTTGTGCCAATATGAGTTATCAGTATTCATTCCAGTTTCACCAATTTAAAATATTAAGATCAGTAATTTCACTATCATGAAGTTGAAGTATATTTGAATTTATATATCGTTGTAGCTTGTATGTATTGTATGGGAGTCATGAGAGATTTGTAATATGTCGTATGAAGAATAATATGATGACTCAAATGATGTGTCATCGTGGTGGATGTTTGTGAATGTTGATTTGATTTATATTCATCATATAAATAAAATATAATGAGAATTATACCATTATATTTAGTTTCCCTTTTAGAATAAAATATCTATAAAAAATTGTTTTTCATCTTTTTTATTCTCGGGAGTAAAACGGTCAAATATTGTACTAGTGAAAGATGTTAAATTTTTTTATCAATATTTTCGTTCATTGAATTAATAACAGTAACACGTTTTCATTTTTATTTTCACAAAATAATATGGAGTTTTTATTAATTGATGCAATGTTCTGGAGCTCCATAGTGGGTTCATGGGTGTTAATACACTCTTCTATACCTTTTATTGAGATGTCTAATCTCCCACAGGACACTTCAACACCTTCCATCTATTCAAATTTCAATTTACTTTGAATTTGAGCCATTCACCTTCCAACAACCTCTAAATCACTGTAGATAAGTATAATAAAGATGTCCTTAGTGGCAAAATTGAAGGCATATCATCAAAATGTAAAAAATAGAATTTTCCGTCCAAACCACACTAGGTCCTCTAGATACCCATTGGACATAATCACCTACCAACCTTTTGCAATTTTTATTGCTATTTGTTTGAGGTTACGAGGCTGCCGATGAAAGTCACCTAGTAGCCGGTGATCCACTGAGCTCTTGATGAAAGTCACCGGGTAGTCAGTGAGCAAAAACCCACTATGGACTACTATTTGCTTAGGATATTGAATTCTTGTTGCAGATTCACTAGGTTGTCGGTTTGCTCGCTCTTAGTTCCAATCTTCATCTCATCAAAGCTTGTTGAAAATCTCATGTATCTATGCAATAAAAACTACTTGTACATAGCAATCAACAAACGCATTGAGTGAAGTAAGTTTGAACTCTAATTATCAAACTCAATTTGTGAAAAGTATCTTTTGACAATAGTTTATTTACTAGGCTTGCCACTTGGTTCTTTGTTTGGAATAAAGTCCAACTTCAACAATCATTACTCCACTTTTTTTTATAGTAGTGGTGTTTTTTTAATATGTTTTGATCAATAGTGTATACCCAATTTTTTTTAGTAGATTGAGCGCACTCTAATTATCATAGCCCACTAACAACAATTTCACCTTTACCACAATATCTTCATGTTGAGTTCTCATCCACATCAACTATGTTATCGCTTGTGTTGCAAAAATGTGATTCGCTTCCGCACTATTCAAAGTGACCAAATTCTACTTCGTGTGCCCAGTAACACATTTTTATCCTAAGAAAACTTCACCCAAAGTAGTTTTCTTATCAAGGCTCTTTATTGTAATGAAACAAGGCTCTTTTGGTGTACTTTGATATTAGACACATAATGAAACAACATAAATGATGTTCGGTCTTTAAGCTGTCAAGTATACTCTTAATGAATGTCATAAACTTAGTTTAATTGAATTCTTTACCCTCATCATCCCTGGAAAGTTTAGTTCTCATCAAAATTGGAAGTATAAACTGCCTTTTGCATCCTTTGTTCCATTTTTTTAAACTCAAGCATACATCTCTTGAGGAAGGAAAACATGATCATTTTCTTGAGTAATTCAGAGACCTAAGAAAAATCTCATTTCTAGTATCGACATATCAAATATCTCTTTAATTTATATAGTGGATTTCTTGCGCACATTCTCTTCATTTCTAGCAAAGATTATGTCATCAACATAGACATGGATGATTAGTGATTTCTTTGAAGATTCCTTGATGTCTAAGTCATTGTCCACTCTTTTTAAACTCTAATGATTTTAAACAAGCATCAAACTCTAAATGCCACACCCTTGAGATTTACTTCAATCAATATGCATCCTTCTTCAACCCGCACATATACTTTTCATCATTTCTAAGTAGAAACCTGTTGGGTTGTTCATTATAAACCTCTTCCTCAATATCTCCATTGAGAATAGTTGACTTGACATCCATTTGAAATGTTATGTATCTTCTTTGTGTGTTGATTGTAAAAAATATTCTAATGGTTTAAAGACTCACTACATAAGTAAATGTCTAGTCAAAATTAACTCTTTTAACTTGAGAATAACCCTTGCACATTAACCTTGTCTTGTTCCTTCTCACTTCTCCTATTTCATTTGATTTATTTCAGAACATCCACTTTGTTCAAATAACATTCTTGTTCTTTGGCTTATGAACCAACCCCTAAATATGATTATTCTCAATCTGTTCAAACACATCATTCATTGCTTTAATCCATTCATGATGTTTCAAAGCTTCATCCACATTTCTTGGATCAACTTGAGATATCAAGGAGGTATGGGATGTTGTCAATGACCTTCTTTTTTGAACCAATGCTTCATGATCCCTAATAATGTCATGAGATTTCACTTGCTTAAATTTGGATGTAGTAAAACAAGATTCTCTTAATCACTTGACACACCCAAATCATTACCTTTGCTTTGTTAATTGATGTGAGACTTACGAGGTGACCCGATCTTCACGATGTAGGATGACAGATGAAGGCTAATGTGTGAGTTCGGTGGAAGAAATTATTCAACCAATGTTGAGAAGCATGCCCTCATATTAAGGATAACACCCAAATGGAGTAAATCCAATTCACACAACGATGCACTTGGGTTAAGACACAAATTGAGGGCTTTGCGATCTTGGATCACCAATATAACTTATGGACTAACAAGTTAAGAATACACAAGGGCAAGGGAAGAGAGGACCATTCCTCATACAATTGAGAGAAAATAAATTCAAAGAGTTTCACTAATGTAATCTTGCATGAATTACAAATTCCATGGGGTTGACTATACAAAGGTTAAGGGTCTACTTTCCCATAGGCAAAAGCCCAATCTTACCTTATCCCCTCAAAGTCAAAAAGACAAAGTCTAATGAAGACTTTCCAAAAAAGTAATACACCAATATTGACTTTGAGGATATGCAGATCTTGATTTTGATTCCAAAGCCCACCAGAATTGACTTTCTTGCCTCTAACCACGACTTTAGAGATTCTTTAAGTGGATTGGGCTTCTAAATCCAAGCAACCATTTGTCTTGGGCTTGATGGATCTCATTTGAGTTAAAATAATAGTGATAATAACCCATTTTTCATTTCCATGCATGCACCATGAGTTTACGCCTTTTATTGTAGTGAGATGGGCTCTTGTTACCGCTTGTAGTCCCCTTAATCTTCCTTGCATCTTTGGGACTTGCAACTCCAAATCTACCCCATGATTAATTGGGTCAACACCATTAACTCATTTCACATCATCCCCTAAAGGTACCTGGGTGCTCAGTCGAAGCCGGTGGACAGGAGAATTTAAAATTTTTCATTGTCGGGACGACGGAACTTGTCGCCACTGACGATCTGAGCCCTGGTACAGTCCGATGATCTCGTATAAATTAAAAGAGCACCTAAAGTAAAAACGAACACATACCTTGTTCGAAACCGAAGCGCACACGACTGCAGCTCGTCGCCGCCGATCGTTGCTCGAAGCTTCTGTAATCGAATCCCTCTAGATCATCCACACACGCTCCAAGAATCTGCCCGCTCGTCGTTCATCAAAATTTGGGTGCTAGTGCGGAGATCCGACGTATCCTTCGACGATGCGATGATCACTATGATTCCTTGCCTTCGATCTGATGAAGGCGCCTTGGATTGATCGCCCGAAGAGAGAGACTCTCTCTAGACAACGGAAGGAGGGAGAATCTCTCATTCCAAATGCATGAACAATACATGGAATGAGCTTCTCACCCGTTATTTATAGTGGAAGCTCTAAATACCCAGAATGGGTTCCCTGACCCCCTTATATTTAACGTCCACTATATTAGCAATAAATAAATTTATGACAAACTAAACTGCATCATAAATATTATTTATAGTTTATCACATACTTGTAATATATATTAAATTTATTACATGATAAAACTAAGTCATTTAACTCGACTCGTAATTCCCGCTTAATATTAAACGAACTTGGAATATTAAAATAATATTCGTTCGATTAATATTATTCATCGTATTTACCTAACTTGTACATACTTTTAATAAATAAATTCAACCCAATTATTCTTTACTTAAATAATAATGAATTTATTTATTCTTCGGTGATCGATGACTTGGACAACACTCAGAACTCGTGGTGGGGCCCACTATGCCCAATATACATATTCAACATAATAGAGTGGATTCTTGAATACACTATTGTGTGTGACCCTCTAGGCCTTTATCTTGATAGCGGTGAATATAATCCACAGACCAAGAGCGGAGTCTAACAACCCATCAAGTCCCCTAAAGAGATAATGATAGTTATAACAACGACAACCAACCTACGAACACACAATGTGTACTATCATCTCTTTGTCTTTAAATATCACATAAAGTAGGACACACACTTGTGTCATCACCATTTTCTTGCTTTATTATTCATTGATATAACTGGACAAATTTACCCTCGACTGCCTTAACTAAAGACTTATGAAGATACTATCATCCTGACCAATAATGCCCGAGATATATTACTTCCTCAACCTAGAAGCGACAAATCCTTTCTTGACCATTCAACCAATGTTATACCTCCAATGACGCACCCAACAAAAGCTACTTCGCCATGATTTCATTATCATGGTTTTTGTCTTGCATCAAAGTACGCGATCAAATGACACACATTTGTAATGATCTCAAGTCAGGAGACTAATACACATGTCCGTAGATAGGAACAACCAATGATACTTGAAACATGCAGTGTTCCTATTAACGATTCTGTCCTCATGATCTCACTACTAGAGATCACGAAATGCAAACTTCATGAGAAAAAATCTCAATTATTATGAGCTTCCAACACATGATAGTCAGACATCAACCGTGTCCAGCCATTATGATGTATCTAGACCATAAAATCTCTGTTTAAGATTAACTAGTACTCACCCGTGCATTCGCATGATGCTATAAAACAATGCTTATTTTTAAATAAAGAATACTATTTTTCAAAGTTAGTAACGAAAAATAATGTTTAATATATTTAAATCATAGATAGGTGGTACATAAAATTGGAATACACGTGGAGAAACTATTGAGATATCATCAATATAGTAGAAAACATTAAGAAAACATTTAAAGGAATGAAAATTTATTTTGAGCATGGAGAATTCAAACCCAACGTTAGTGATGCAACTATGTCGTAAAGATCCACTGCTCCAAAATACACCTTTGCTCCCCTCTTCCATGATGAAATATTTCTCTAAATAGTAGTTTGACTCCACCTTGTGACCTTGTATGCAGGATCAAGAACTTTCATCCCAACACGTGCATTGTTTACTGATGATTTTTCACCCATTCCCACCCCCTGGTGGTTGCCTTCCAAATTCTCTTCTTGCCATTGATTTTAGCAATCAACACATTTAGTTAGTTAAATGGCTAAAAATCAGCCCATCTATTGAGTAACCATGCTGCTAAATGGTATGATTGATATAAACAATAATCACCCCATTTAATAAAAAACAACAGTAATCACATAAAAAATAAAATAAATTTCAGTCAACAAAAATAATTCATATCATAATAGGAACAAATATACATCAATTTGTAACAATATGTTAGAGTTATAAATAGTGTATGCTTTGAGTTCAGAATTTCTCTCCTCCTGTAGATGTATTTGAATAGTGAAAACCCTCTCTATTTAAATATTCAATTTTCATCTTTCTTCTACCAGTACATGTCAATAACCCTTTATCAAATAAGGGGATCATGTTCAATTAAATTTAAACCTCTTACTCCATTATGGGCCTTCAAAACCACCCATATATCCCACATGATTTCCATCATCATGAAGTCAAAGAAATAATTACTTCATGGATATATTTCTATCTTATTACAGGAAGATTTTAATTTAAATTTAATCCACCATTGAATAGATGAAATCTCCCTTCGATTATGGTTGGATCTTGACCTCAATTAAAGGACCATTTTTATTGAATCAATTAAGAACAATTCATGCATTTCTTGAAATCAAATATTCAATTTTGACACATCTCTACCCAAAACACCTGCAAAAATTCCTTAATTACAAACACCATGATGTGGCCTATTCAATCTCTAGGAAAAATTCCCTTCAAAACACCCAAATCCATCACCCATTGGCTATTTTCCATTCACTTCATAACTCTAAATTCCCCTTTCAAACCAAGTAATGAAAACCGTCCACCATAGGCTGCACGACACCAATTTTATTCTCACCATTTCTGATAGGTAAATATTCAATGCAAAACGAATGGACTACTACATAGTGACAAAATGAATGAGTTGGTTTCCCAACCCATACCCCTAAAAAAATTAAAGAAGGCTCAAGATACAGTGAAAACACGAGGTGCAATGAACTTGCACCATTAAGAAATTGAAAGAGGATATAAACATGACTTACAATAAAACTTTATATAATGAGGGAAATGAGTCACCGTATAAGCCAGAAATTGCAGCAAAACTCCATGCAGAAAATCCTGAAGAAGACATCACCTTTTCCAACCTTCTATAATCATCAGTGCATCACTTCATCAACAGAAAGCCTTAATATTCCTCTCAGACCAACCTGATAATCAAGTAAATAAGCACTATCCAGCCTGTTTTCCAAGTTAGTCAAATGTAGATTCAACCGAGCGTGACTATATGAACCAGCAATTTAAAGCATTCTATTAGATAGACATTAATAGATAGTCTTCCATGAGAATGTCCTTCAACAAAAGAGTAATGATTCCAAAAGGCTGATCAAAGTGCAACATGCAAAAATCACCGGTGGTTTTAGATTCAATAGGCAGATCTGATTAAGAGACCTCGAAACATCATTTCCACTAACTTGCAACTCCATTCTGGAAATGTAATACAATAAAAAGTTTTAAATACTACAATTTAAGGAAAAAAATTTCTGGTGGTTTTGCTTGTCTGGAGCTCCTTTAAGTTAGTAGTTATGTTTATTATGTGTTTAATATCATTATTATTTTTCAGTGTTCTCAAGGCAACGCATTATATTTTAGATAAAGAAACAGATAAATCAAAATACAAAATCATATAATTAAATGTCACAGAACATTTAATATCGTTACAAAATATCCAGGACAAACAGAACATGTTATCAATTAACAACTATAACATAGTGTTTGAAGTTAAAAAATGCAAGAAAAGTCATGTTAAATTCCTCAAAAAATATAAGCCAACAAAGATCATTAAGCTCAAAGAAAGGTAGTATATACAATGAAGGAATGACAAACAATATATATAGCATGATTTACTACAATGCTATTTGTAATTTGTTAAATATGAAATAACCCAGAAAAAACAAAATTTTATGTAATAAAATTGAAAATGTAATGAAAATCCTGATAATGTGAGAAAACATTGTTACAAATAATAAGTCATAAAAAACAACAGTTGAAATAAATATACATAACAAAAAGTACATGACACCGATTTTGTAGAAGATGCAACAATAGTGAGAAAATTACATTAAACACTATTGAGAAAAAATATTTAGAAAAAAATAAGCAATTATGAATAATATATAAAACAAATATTGATGACGAACAAACAACAATAAATGAAACATTATTTTAATGGAAAATGAAATAGTGAGAGAAAATTACCATGAATGGTTGTTACCATGTCATTCAAAAAAATGGATATGGTGATAAAGAAACCTGAATAAAAGAAGTCATGCAAGCTCATTAGGCACTATTATAATGTTCATGTAATGTAGAATCAATGCAGAGATCATGAATAACAATGCATTTGGCAGGACGTGCATCAAATAACAAAACAACAGTGAGATACAAATCTAGAAATGGGGGGTGTAAAGGTAACACATTACAGTTTGGATAAAATAGCACATGAAGTAAAATATAAAAACATATAATTAAATTTCACAGAGCATTTAATATATTTACAAAGTATCCACCACAAATATAACATGTTATCAATATTCAAGGATCGGTAGTGTTTGAATTAAAAAAAAAGCAATGAAATTTATTATGATCGTATAAATTTAATGGGAAATAATACATGATATCTAAAAGTAAAATCCCTCAAAGAATATAAGAAAACAAAGAATATTAACATCAAGGAATGATATTATATACAATTAAGGAATGATGAGAAACAATATATATATAGCAGGAGTTGAAACAATGCTATTAGTAATTTGTTATAATGATATAACCTAGAAAAAAATGAAATTTTATTTAATGGAATTGAAAATGAAATAACAAACCCTGATAATGTGAGAAAACAATATTACAAATAATAATAGTGATAACAACAGACAACAGTTTAAACAAATATACATAACAAAAAGTACTTGATACTTGGGGTTGAAGCACTGTATTGTATTAGAGCTTGCAAATTTCATATTAATCGAGAAATACTGGATGAGTAATATAAGTATAGGTAGTAATTGGTGAATTAGAATAGGAGATGTAGTGTCATAATGTTCAAAAAACTCATATGAAACTGGATATACTAAATCTTGGAGAGAACTAAAAAAAACTCCAGAAGATTATGAGTACACACCTGTTGTGAAGCACTGTATTGCATTACAGCCTGGAAATTTCATATGAATTGAGTGAAATTAAAAAACTAAAAGGATAGAAAAATGGTACAGATAGGTTATAAAGGAGATAATACCGTGATGAATATGAGGTTAGGGAAAATGCCAATCGGTTGATGAGATCTGTGTAAGGCAGAGGAAGATAGATGAAGAAACAATCATAGTCGTTGTGGGCGTTAGAGCTTAGAGGAGACGAATATTACCGGGAACCCTAGGAGGTAGAGATGGAGGAGTCGGAGGAAGATTATGTAGATTTGGAGTAGCCAGAGGCGGATGAGCCCAAGGAGGAGCTGAATGAAGAGCAGTCGAAGGTGGAGCAGCCAGAGGAGAAGGATCTGGAGGTGGAGTAGTTATTTGAGGAGGAGGTCATAGGTGAAGGTAGAGGTGAGGCGTAGGCAGAGACGTTGCTGGAGAGGGGAGTCGATGAGGGAGGTGAGGAGGGAGGCAGCGTCGAGAGGGGTCGAGGAGGGAGTCAGGGATGGGAGGAGGTGTAGAGAGGGGAGTCGACGATGGAGGGATTCGTAGAGGGAGAGGGAAATCAAGGCAGAGGCATGGTAGGAGAGGGGAGTTGGGGAGGGAGATGAGGATGTGAACCCTAATACGAACCGAGGAGCATCACGAGTGGGAGGGGTTGAGAAAGAGGGAATGTGAGGGGATTGAAGCGTAGGAGTGACGTGGAGCATGGAGAAGAGGACACATGGCATTAAAGGAACCCAACTTTAGTATATATAGTAGATGTCATAGTATCTCTAGGTTCTCATTATAGTCTGAGATCTTTTATAACCTTTTGGTATGATAATTAATCTATAGACATTACCATTTCAATAGAGGATGCAGAAAAGTTTACACTATAATGGAAAGAACACATCATGTATATGTAACTATATACATGATATGGTAATCAAAATTAGTGATAAAGTTGGGTCTAGGAAACCCACTTTTACAACACTCCCACTTGCACCAGAGCCAACTTGCGAATGAACCTTGTTATCCCTCACATGATAAATATCATGTTTCTACTGAGTAACGACTTTAGCTCCTGGGTCTTCCACTTTTTTTCCATGTGGCTATTCTGTTATACACAACCTCATCTCCTTTAGTAAAACTTCTCAAGAGATGGAAACCTCGAGTAGATATCCATTCCTGCTGTCAAAACTTGACATCTTGGCCAGTATTAGTAATAGAATTATCATAATGATAAAACTTTTACATACTAGGTGCAATTCCAAGAACTGGAAAAAATCGTTGCATTTTTTAACTACTTATTAGTTGCCTCATAAGCTGGAACGTACTCAGTATTTTTAGACATGGATACCACTAGCTTATATGAGTTTATCTCGCTCATCACCTTAGCCTAACTATGATACTAGATCAAATTGATCCAAAGGAAGATTAGTTTGTGTCCCACCAAAACTAGTATCCCTTCCTCTCCACATACCAGGTACATATCTTTTGTACTTTCCCAAGTACAATCAGATAGTTCCAACTGTTTCAATTGTAGCTCTCCTGAATATAATTGATATTTTCTAACATAAACTTTATAGTAGGCTATATCAAATCTTGTACATGTCATGGAATATGTGATTAGTCCATCGCCGAAGTGTATGAAATTTCAAATCACCACATTAATCTCCTCCCATATACCATACATGCCATATTGGAGATATTTATGCCATGTGACATTGGTAACAATTCTCTCTTGAATTGTTCTAGCTTTCATTTTTCAATACAATGTCACTGTATGTATGATTGACTAGGTCCATGAAACCATTAGATCTACCTCAGTAGATCATGTTCCCTAGAACTTAGGTTATTACTTTAAGTCAATCATTGGAGTAGTTCTTTCATTCTATTCTTAACTAGTTGTAAGACCAATTGATGTTTTCCATATGTCAGCAAACATATTTCTATTGGAAAACTACGTCGCTCCCACTAACCTCTAATAGACACATGAAAAAAATTCATTCCAATTGAATATTCTACGATCCTGTTTCTTACTTTAATCTTAAACTATATTTCAGTAACTTGCAACCCTATTGGCATTATATGATGTCACCATCCCTTTCTGGTTACGTCAAATAGACACCTTCCACAATTGGTGGTCGTGACATCAAATTCACAATAAAATGCTCATAGATATTAGCTATGATAAGTAAAATTCTAATGAATTTAGGCATAATTGTAGGTTTCAAGCACATCGAAAGTGCGGGAGGGACGATGCCCAACTGTATTTTTTTACATATTCAATGAACAATCCGGGATCAATACGACGATGAATGCCAGTATCCACATAATTGAATCAAAGATTTAGAGAAAGGAATATAAACCCAAAACCAAGAGATATGATCAACATATTTTTTTTATAATTAATTAAATTAAATTAAAGAATTGTATCCAAGGTGATTCTTTCTTTGTTGATGTGTTCGATCATAGATCTGCAGTGCGCATTCGTTGCGTTGTAGAGATCAAGGGTAGATCTCTTCTAACGGTGATCCACACATGTTCCATGTATCTTCAGATGTCACTGAAGGAGTCTCTAGGTGCTAGCACGGAAGATCCTTGTGCTTGTGATGTCCGCCTTCGATCGCCTTGAGAACCGCTTCCAAAGCGTTCTCCTTGATCCGGTGGAAGAGGATCTCTCTCATTCTTGAGAGCATTCTTGGAGAGAGATGAACTCTCTAGACTTGAGATCTTTTCTCCAATTTGTTGTGCACAACCATAATCATTGCTTGGCTACGCTTGGCTAATAAGAGAATAATATAACCGAACATTTAATTCACTAGGGTAATAATAAATAATTTGCACAAGTGTCTTAATTATTTTACTAATGCTAGCAAAACCGCCATGTCAAATAACAACAAAAACATTATTATTTACTGACATGTGCTTAACTTGAGAGTTATAATTAAATATTATTTAATAAAATAATATTCAATATTATTATTTCTCATCAGACCCTTAGCTCGGTCCTCCAATCCTCCACCATATTTATTGAACCTTGAATAACAATTATTTATTTATTAAATAAATATCACTGCATTATTCGCCAATAAATATATAAATATTATATTCACTAAATAGAAAATAAATATTTATTAATTATTCCACCCATATTATATTCTCTTGAATAACTAGTGTCAAAATAAATGATATTAGGCATCCATGAATAATTATTAAACCAAAACTGGGAATAATATTTATTTAACTTATTAAATAATAAATAATAAATAATAAACTATTTAACTGAGATACTGGATACACTTAGTGTGTGACCCTATAGACCTCTTTCTTAGTGGCATTAGGCAGAGTAGCCTAAAGTCCAAGCTTAACGTCTAGCAACACGCCAAGGCACCCATAGAGAAAGAAGTTAATGCCACAATGACATGTCACCTCATACGAACACTTACTATGTAATATAATCCCTTTATCTCAATATCTCCAATCAAGCGGGATGAATGCAAGCGCTATCAACCCATGTGCTCGATTTCTCATTCTTTGACTTCCCAAAAATTGAACTTGCCTATAAAACACCATGACCATGAATTTATTTAGGTTATATCATTTCTATCAAAGGGCCTGATATATCAACTTCCATTATGGAACAGAAGGGACAAATCCTTTCTTGCATTATTTATTAATGTAGTATTACTTGTGATGCACCCAACATATCCTACCTCACCGTGAACATATGTCATCATGGTTTTTGCCAATACATCTAAGTACGCAAGTCATAATACCCATTAATAGTAATCTTAAAGTCTAAGGACCAATACCCAATGATACAGAAACATTGGGAGTTGCATCGATAAAAATAACAAAACACAGAAGAGTAAAAGGAAAAAAAGAACAAGAACACAAAGATTTATGTGGGCCCATGGGGTGTTAGCCGAGTGGTACCCGCTGGTTGTACCCCCCGCTCTCCATGGGAACTGGCGCAGGATCGAGTCCCACCAGGCTCGAACACTATTCGTATTATGAACAGGGCGATTCAAAGCCATTTCTTAGCTGGGGAACGTGGCGCGCACTTGGGCTGGTGGGGGCCCCCCTATGGGAGTCAGTGTTAGCAACAAACGTTTTGCACATGAGGCTTAGACCGGTTGGTAGGACTCCGTAAGTGCATCCAAGCGACCAGGGATCAAATCCAGGCGGAGGCAGAATTTCTAGGCTACTGTAGCAGCACTGTAGCAGGAACTGTAGCAGACACTGTTTGGTACTGTAGTAGCCGGGAATATGCCCCCGTTTGGGCCTTCGGGCCACCGATTTGGTCCCTGAGTCCTTTATGGACTTCGGGCCACCCAGGCCTTCAGGTCAGTAAGGCCTTAGGGCCACCTCAGGACTTCAGGCCACCTTAAGTGAAGATGCAAACCAGACAACCTACAAGGAACAAGCTCTACAAGGAGGATGAGAAAGGATCTTTCACCACAGCAGAAGCTAAATGGATTGCAAGAATGATAGGGTATGACACCTACCATCGGGACAAGCCTGTGCATGCACGGGAATGCCTAGCCGAATAGCCATGCAAAGGTGGAGAGCTGATTTCACGATGAAGATGCTAGGGAGGAGCAGTTCCAAGTAGTTAGTCTGGGTTGTATGTAATGTTTGAAGCCTACAGGCAATGAATTCCTCTAAGGCCTATGAGCCATGTAATACTTATGCCTACAGGCCTTGTAAGGGTTCCACCTCACCCCTTGAAAGGTGGATTATCAAAAATCAATAAAAAATGAAGGCCTTCGGGCCATTGGAGGGAAGATTTATGTGGTTCGAGCAATAATCCCTACATCCACAGAGAGGCAGAAAAACTTCACTATGATCGGGAGCACAATTTATAGAGTTTATCTCAGAGTTTTTCTACATAGAAACCCTATCCCTAAATGGGCTAAAAATGGAGAAGACGATCCACTGTTCCACCAACCGCACATGAAGTCCATGTCGCTATAGTGAAATGCGTCCACCCAAGTCAAAAGTTCTACAGTGGCTGTCGGCTGGAAGTCCGCATCGCTACAGTTCCTATCGGTGTTGGTCGGTCAGCTTTGCTACAGTGGTCATAGATGCTACAGTTCCCAAAATTTGGGCTGAGGGCCTTCGTCCCGCGGACCCCTGGACCCCCGAAATAGGGACGCATTGCCCCTGCAACCCCTAATGAGCTCACTATGAAGCTCGACCCGCAAAAGTTGCGAGATGGTGCACAGTACAGACCACAAGCATTCGGCCCAACCAGATCGGGCTACACCAATCCAATACACACGTCCTCATATAGGAATATCCAATGACACTTATTAATGTGGATTTTCTACTGGTAGGTCTCATTCTCATAATATCGTCCTAGACATTACCAAGGGCATACACCATGAGAGGGTGCCTCAAAGTCCTATGAGTATCCACCTCTGATAGCCTATATCATTTGTGTCCCTTCAAATGATATCATTTGGATATAGAACATACGTTTAAGAATAATGTCATGGAACTTCTGTGTTTTTATCGTAGTAGGGATCCGCTATGACCTTTTAGTGCGACAACTACTCTTAGGACATTATCATATACAGTGTCATGCAGAAGAACAATCATGATGTGATAGGGAGTTTATTAATATCCATCCAATGAATATATGTTTATCATAAAGTAAAAAATAAGTTGGCTCTAGGGCACCAACTCCAACAGACTCCCACTTTCACTAGAGCCAACTACTAACGACCTTCCATCCGCTAGCTCTCACATGATACTCACGCTTCTACTGAGATAGGCCTTTAGTCAAGGGGTCCACCACGTTCTCTTCTGTGGATACTCTACTCACTGCAACTTCACCCCTTTGATAAAAATCCCTCCAGATGTGATATTTGTGGAGTATGTGTTTTTTCCGTTGATGTGACTTTGACTCTTTTGCAAGAGCCACTACTGTAGTATTATCACAATACAATGTGATATGGTCTTTACTGCTAGGTACCACATCAAGCACCTGGACAAAGTTCCAAATCCAAACAGCTTCCTTGGATGCATTAGAAGCCTCTACGTTCTCAGACTCTGCTGTAGAATCAGTGACAACTGGTTTCTTTGAACTCTTCCAGCTCACAACTCCTCTGTTGAGACAGAAAACATATCCCAATTGTGATTTCAGATCATTCTTATCTGTCTAAAAACCAGCATCAACATACCCTCTCATGATAAGCTCCCTGTCTTCTCCATATACCAGGAACATATCCTTAGTTCTTCTTAGATACTTAAGGATAGTCTTAACAACAATCCAATACTGTTCTCTTGGATCTGCTTGATATCTACCTACCATGCTTAGTGCACAGGTAACGTTAAGTCTGGTAGATAACATGACATACATGATAGATCCTATCATCAAAGCGTATGAGATCTTACTCATTATATCTTTCTCCTGTTATGTTTGGGGACACATTTTCTTAAAAATATGTAAACCATGTGACACTGGAACCAATATCCTTTTGGATTGTTCCATACCAAATCTCTTTAATATATGGTCAATATATGTACTTTGACTTAGTCCAAGCAGCCTCTTGGATTTATCAAGAATGATCTTGATCCCTAGAATATAGGTTACTTTGCCTAAGTCCTTCATGGAGAAGCACTTGTTCAACTAGTCTTTAACTGACTATAAGACTGGTATGTATTTTCCAATAAGTAATATGTCTTCTACATATACTACTAGGATAACGACTGCATTCCCATTAAACCTTTTATAAACACACGACTCACATTCGTTTTTAATGAAACCAAACTATTTTATGGATTCATCAAATCGAATGTTCCATGACCTAAATGCTTGTTTCAATCCATAAATGTATCTCTGCAACCTGCAAATCCTTTTGGTATTACCTGGTGTCACAAACCCTTCTGGTTGTGTCATATAGACATCTTCCTAAAGCTTCCTATTAAGGAATGTAGTTTTGAAATCAATCTTCCAAATCTCATAGTCATGGTAAGATGCTATGGAAAATATGATTATGATAGATTTAAACATGGAAATCGGAAAAAAGGTTTCATCGCAGTCAATTCCTTGACACTTTTTAAACCCTTTGGCCACTAGCCTTGCTTTATAGGTACTTACTTTACCTTCCATGTCTAGTTTCCTTTTGAATACCCATTTACATCCAACAGACTTTACATCAACTGGCGCATCGACCAGAACACAAAATTGGTTCTGATACATGAAATCCATCTCAGAATTCATAGCTTCTATCCATTTTACAGCTTCCAAGATCTCTACTTCCTCATTTTAGGAGAGATGTTCATCATTGTCCAATAATAATGAGTCAACATCCTCGGTGACAAGAAAACTATCTCTCTAGTTCCCTTACCTCTCTTACACTCTTACGCAGTACTTGTGTTTCAAGAACTACTTCTTCCATAGGGTCCTGTGGAACTTGTTCCTATACCAACTCCAGTGTATCTTGAGAATCAACTTCATCAAATTTAATATTTATCCCACTATCCCTTTTGAGGATGTTCTCTCTCTCAAGAAATATGTCTTGTATGGCAACAATTACTTTCTTGTTTGAGGGTTTGTATAGGTAGTATCCATTTGTTTCCTTGGGACACCCTATAAAGATACACCTCGTACCCTGGGGTTCTAGTTTATTTCCTGAGAAGCCTTAACAAATGCCTCTCATCCCCATACACGTGTATGCGACAAAATGAGTTTCTTTCTACTCCACAACTCGAAGGGAATTCCATTTTTCACCTTAGTTGGTACTCGATTTAATGTGTATTCTGCAGTTGGTAATGCATATCCCTAAAAGGATAATAGAATATCTGCATGAATCATCATCGACCTTACCATATTCAACAAGGTACAATTCCTCCTTTCACTAACACCATTCCACTGTGGTGTATAAGGTGGAGTGAGTTCGGATAGAATCCCAAACTCCCGCAGAAATTCAATGAACTCTTGGTTAAGATATTCTCCACCTCGATCTGATCAAAGCTTCTTTGTCTTCTTACCAATATAATTCTATACCCCATTCTTGAATTCCTTGAATTTCTCAAAGGACTCATACTTATACCTCATAAAGTAAATATAGCCATATCTACTCAAGTCATCAGTAAAAGTTATGAAGTAAGAATATACACCTCTAGATTCTACTGGAAATGGTCCACACACATCAGTGTGTACCGATCCTAGAAGCTCTGTGGCCCTTTCAACCTGTCCACCAAATGGTGATTTGGTCATTTTCTCTTGTAAATAAGCATGACATCTATCAAGTGGTTTTAACTCAAAAGAATCTAAATAACCATATTGACAAATCTTTGTCAAACACTTCTTGTTTACATGATCGAGATGGTGATACCAAAACTGGGTGTTATATGAGTCATGTGAACTTGATTCGTTATCAATTTACAACACTTGTTTTTATTAATTTAATACATATAGACCATTATTTAAATGCGTCATACCATAACATATGTTGTCCTTATAAAAGAAACAACTTTTATTTTGTGAATTTGAAAATAAACCCATATGTATCCAAACTTGATACATAAATTATGTTTTTGGTAATGCTAGGTACATGATAATAGCCATGTAAAACCAAAATCATTTCCGTTGGCAATGTGAGGTGGTAGTCACCAATGGAAAGAGCAGCCAACCTCGCACCATTGACAGCTCGCAGATCCACCTCTCCTCTGGCAATTTTCTGGAATCTACTTGGTTCCTGCATTTGAATACATATGTGAGCACCATAATCTATATCTAATACCCAATGTGTAGAAATGGAAAAATTTCACTCGATAATGAACAAACCTTTGGCTTCCCCTTACCTCTAGGTGTAGTTCCACTTCCAGTGGCCTGACTTGCCACATGAAAAGCTTACTGCCTCATTTTCCTTACCCCACCTTTGGGACTTCTTCTTCTTGGTTGGATGGTGCTCAGAGGATTTAAACTGTTTATAATTCTTAGGTCCCTTTACCTTGTCCTTCCTCTTTTTATTCACCATAAGGACTATGTGTTTTTCACTCCCCATGTCCTTGTCCACTCAGCGAATTAAATTAAGAAGTTCTGATAGACTCTTCTCATTATTTCTCATATTATAATTCACAATAAAACTAGAGAAGGTCTTGGGCAGTGATGATAGTATGATATCTGTATGCAACTCATCTGGGAATTTAATCCCTAAGATGTCCAGACGCTCAATATAGACAATAAGCTTGACTACATGTGGACCAGTAGACATATACTCTCCAAGCTTAGTGGTGAACAAATTATTGGAGATCTCATACCTCTCTTGTCTCACCTTCTCTTGATAGAGATCCCGAAAGTGAGAGATCATGATATAAGCATCCATTTACTCATGTTTCTTCAAGAGATCATTGGTCATGGATGATAGAATGAGGCACTAAACACCTGTAGAATCATTCAAATGTTTCTCGTACACAAAGATCTCCTCATCACTTACCTCATTTCCAGGCGCAACTGGTAAAGGTTCTTCCAGCACACATAGTTTCCTTTCATGGAGAAGGATGACCCGAAGTTACCTTTGCCACTCTTGTAAATTAGTGCTAGTGAGAATGTTTTCCTTCTCAATTATGGATCGAAATGATATGTTTGATTTCATTTTAATGTCGTTTCTACAAATAAGATGAACAAAGTTTTAGTACTTTATCTGATAAAATTAAGAAAATAAATAAATAAATATTCATTAGTCTCCCACTATTTTATCGAAACCCAATAGACCTCACCATTGGATTTGGAATATCCTGTTGCTTGGACATTCTAGCGGCAAGGATCCATATTTCCCTTTGCATTACCCCAACCTTGGCTAGTCAAGCAATTTTAAAGGTTTTAGGTAGGCATTCCAAATGCCAACTGCATTAACTCGCAGCTCCTTGATCCATTGAGTGGACTCCCCAATCTTGAAATCCTTAATTTTAGATTTCCTCAACCTTTGCCTCTCAGTTACACCAAGTCCTTCTCTGGTAGTCAACCCTTGATGTAAAATAAGTCAAGTCAACCAAAAACCTCAAATTAAAATTCCCTGATAATTAAAAGCACCCCAACTTTGGCTAGTCAATCACTTTGAACTATGGTTCGATTCTAACCGAAGTAATGGAAGACTATACCAACTTAATATTTTATTGAGGGATTTTATCCTTTATGCGTAAATTTCCATTTATTATCTTTTCACATGATTTTTAATATTTAGTGGGATAAGATTAAGTGATTAACCATGTATTAGATAATATTTACGCATAAGCCAGTTTATTTTAGTTCCATCTTGCATGCTTGTTAATTCATTAATTATGTGATCGTGGAAAAACATCCATAATGAATAACCATACAAATGATAGAAATAAAATAAAGGGTATGATCATGAGCTTGTTCTAATGGTTAGTTTATCTATTGGTTGATTAACTAACCATTGACCTAGGGGAGAAACACCTTGAACCAATTAGGTTCGTGTTTACAACTTTCCACCTGTCCACCTTTGTATCTCCTTGGATTGGTTTTTCCTCAGATCCTAACTTGAACCGCCTCCACTAGCTTGGGAGCTCCATCCATTACATATGCTTTTACTCACATGAAGATGAGGGGTAAAAGAGGGTTTATATAAAATAAACCATAGACACGCAAAACCTACATATTAATGAGGAGATAAGGCACGAATGACAACAGTTTAATTTAATAAATTAAAAGGGAAACCAATCACATACAAAAGGTCTGGTATAGGTCATGATCATCCACATGCATGCAACCGATTTATGCATTTAATAAAACTAGCATTCAATTATTTAATCATTCTTATTTAAGATAAATCACGCTTGAATCGATTAATTATTATCTTTAATTAATCAATCCTTTTATCTTAACCCTTTTCTAAATTTCCTTGATATTCTCATCCATTATAATTTTAAACAAATTATAATTTATTTAAAATTAACCTTGTACATAACTTTTACATTGGAGTCAACCCAGTGAATACCTATCCGAAACTACCCAACATGTATTATACTTGTATAAACTTTATTATTTGTGACATGTAGCATACACGTAGAATTATAATTGTAATACAACTCATACATGATGTGCAAATCTTTGAACATTACATAGATGTTAATTAAACACACACACACACACACACACACATATCAAAAACCTATCACATGTTGTGTCCCAAATTTAAAACCACACAATGATACATGTATCAAGGGTTACATAATATAATAATAAATTTAAAATCTACATAATCTGGTAAAAGTACACAACGTGTAAATCTGACTACATGGAATGTATCCTCCACACCGTCCATCTGAAGTACATGCTTGGGGAAACAGTATGTGAGGTGTACTTCAGAAATCTTCAGAGTACACGATGTGTCCAGTGGGTCATACGCCATGTAGAATCTGCGTTACATGGTCACCATCCAGGTAATCCATGTATGGGATACATGACTCGACCCTGACCTGAAGGGACTACACGCCATGTCCAGTGGGCCACACAATGTGTAGTCCGGTTTCTAGGTGCCAGTTAATCCTGGTCAACACCACGTGGATAAAGGTTATTAATGGTGCCATTAATGCCTAATTAACGCAAGATCTCAAATTTATTACCGAACCAAATATTGATGCATTGAACAATACTACACGGCGTGTAATTCCGATTACACGACGTGTAGTTTGGTGTTGTATGGCTAGGATCCTTGGAACCTTCAGATGAGTTCCTTGATTTTATTTTATTCATAACTATTAGATCTGTGAGAAACAATGAAGGAAGAAATAGATCTCATAATTTATATTTAAAGAACGATCTGATACCAATTGTAGGTTCCAAACGCAACAGAAGCACGGGAGGGACGGTGCCCAACTTTAATTTTTTTCCATATTCAATGAACAATCCAGGATCAATACAACGATGAACGCCAGCATCTACAGAATTGAATCAAGGATTTAGACAAAGGAATAGAAACCCATAACCAAGAGAGAGGATCAACATATTTTGTTTATAATTAATTTAATTAAATTAAATAATTACCTCTAAGGTGATTCTTTCTTTGTTGTTGCGTTCGACCACAGATTTGTAGTGCGCCTTCATTTCATTGCAGAGATCAATGGTAGTTCTCCTCTAGTGGTGGTCCACATGTGTTCCACATATCTTTGGACGTCGCTAAAGGATTATTTGGGTGTTAGCATGGAAGATCCTTGCACTTGCAATGTCTGCCTTCGATCACCTTGAGAATCACTTCCAAAGCGTTCTCCTTGATCCGGTGGAGGAGGATCTCTCTCGTTCTTGAGAGCGTTCTTGGAGAGGGATGAAATATCCAGGCTTGAGATATTTTCTCCAATTTTTTGTGTACAACCATAATCATTGCTTGGCTAGCACTTGTCTAATAATAGAATAATATAACCAGACATTTAATTCAGTAGGGTAATAATAAATAGTTTGTACAAGTGCCTTAATTATTTTATTAATCCTAGAAAAACCCCCATGTCAAATAAGAACAACAACATTATTATTTCCTGAAATGCACTTAACTTGTGAGTTATAATTAAATATTATTTAATAAAATAATGTTCAATATTATTATTTCTCACCGGACCCTTAACTCGGTCCGCCAATCCTACACCATATTTATTGAATCTTGAATAATGATTATTTATTTATTAAATAAATTTCACTACATTATTCACTAATAAATATATAAATATTACATTCATTAAATAAAAAATAAATATGTATTAAGTATTCTTCCCACATTATATTCTCTTGAATAACTAGTGTCGAAATAAACGCGATCATCCATCCATGAATAATTATTAAACCAAAATTGGGAATAATCTTTATTTAACTTGTTAAATAATAAATAATATATTATTTAACTGAGATATTGGATACACTTAGTGCGTGACCCTCTAGGCCTCTTTCTCAGTGGCATTAGGTGGAGTAGCCTAAAGTCCAAAGTTAGCATCTAGAAACACGTGAAGGAACCCATAGAGAAAGAAGTTAATGCCGCAACGACATGTCACCTCATATGAACGCTTATCGTGTAATATAACCCCTTTCTCTCGATATCTCCAATCAAGTGGGTTGCATGCAAGTTCCATCAACCCATGTGCTCGATTTCTCATTCTTTGACTTCTTGGAAATTGAACTTTCCTATAGAACACCATGGCCATGGATTTATTTAGGCTATATTATTTCCATCAAAGGGCTTGAGATATCAACTTCTGTTATGGAATAGAAG
The DNA here is from genome assembly GCA_963277665.1 of Viscum album. Lineage (NCBI taxonomy): Eukaryota > Viridiplantae > Streptophyta > Magnoliopsida > Santalales > Viscaceae > Viscum > Viscum album. Next base: position 1,073,810,423 of record OY728134.1, read on the forward strand.
GGAAAAATCATTTCTCGCATTATTTATTAATGCAGTATTACTCGTGATGCACCCAATATATCCTGCCTCGCCACTAACATATGTCGGCACAGTTTTCGCCAATATATATAAGTGTGAGAGTCATAATATCCATTAATAATAATCTTAAAGTCTAAGGACCAATACACACGTCCGTAGATAGGAACATCCAATGACACTTATTACTGTGGATTTCCTACTGGCATGCCTCGTTCTCATAATATACTCCTAAACATTACCAAGGGCGTACACCATGAGGAGGTGCCTCAAAGTCCTATGAGTCTCCACCCCTGATAGCCTATATTATTTCCCTTCAAATGATATCATTTGGCTATGGAACATATGTTCAAGAATAGTGTCATGGAACTTCTGGGTTCTCATCATAGCAGGGATCTGCTATGAACTTTTAGTGAGACAACTACTCTTAGGACATTATCACATACAATTTCATATATAAGAACAATCATGATGTGATAAAGAGTTTTTTAATATCTATCCAATGAATGTATGTTTATCATAAAGTACAAAATAAGTTGGTTCTAGGGAAACAATTTCAACAATAATGACTTGGTATGACCGATCGAGCCTTATTGGTACCACACTTGTACCACCCATGTATCATCTCACTTGAATACCCACCACAATATTCAAAACAATAAACCCATTTTCACTTTGATACATGGAATCCATTATTTAATTTTAATTGACCTTTTCAATCTTAGCTAATTCACAAATACTACATACTTGTAGGAATTATTATTCTCAATGAATAATTTATCACCAACCGCGGTGAATATAAAACCATTAATATGGTTTGAAACTTCCTACATAGTATGTTTCTTTGGAAAATTCCTCTTCCACACCTCTTGTGGAACTTGTTCCTATGCCAACTACATGTGTATCTCTAGCATTGACTAAAACCAAGTTAATCTGGATCCCACTATCTCAAATAGATATGTTCAACCTTATATATAAATATAGTCTATAGCTTGACTATATCTTTCTATCAAAGGGATTTAGGTAATATCCTAGTAAACTTTTAGGATTATTACGTTAGATGCACATTGTGTTTTTCTTGATGTTGTTTGTTTATATCCTAACAAACTCTTTATATCTTAACACAAGTTCTTATAAAATAATGGATTTACATCATAAGAAAACTGTTATGATATCCATTTTTAATGATAGTTGGCATATGGTTTTAAGATATCACTATTATTTTCAAAGCATGTCTTGAAATATAATGGAAGTTTCTGCAAGTTGAAACATTGATACTACCTACATCATGAATTTGATGTATAAAATGTGAATTTAGGAATTAATCCATTCTAAATTTTGGTGATCAATGTTAACATGTAAGAATCATCATCGATCCTCCTTATAAACATCATTACTGTGATGTGGATAAGGTAATGTGCATTTAGGAATTACTCTATGCTATATTATATTGATCGATGAATGCTTGGTCAAGATATTTTTCGACATGCCATCCTGAAGAAACTCATATCTTTTGACCATGCATACTTCACTTTCTCATTCCTTAAATACTTAATGGAATCTTATGAAGTATATTTACCACTAGCTTACCCTTGGAATAGTTCATGCTCACTAGCTGAACTAATTCTGAAATCTTTGTGGCATACCTTTATTTTTAAAGGTTTCTTTATCCAAACTAAACGTGTATATAAATCGATAATACATAAGGTGTTTAGCTATAATGAGTCTAAATACCAAACTGGGTATATCCTTAATGTCAACTTTTTAGTTTTTCTTGATAAATAATTATCTTGCCACAACTGGATAAATAAGTCTTACATTTTATATTCATCATGTATTGCCTATGATTCAAGTATCTATGAACTATTGGTTGAGTATGTGACACCAAAAAAACATTTATTCTTGAACTTGGAATAATGTCTCCTTATGTCCAATGAACACATGAGATAAATGATTTGATTATACTCAATAATAGTTTGACTTAAATCATTAACTTGGCAATTATAAGTTATGTATTTCTCACTATTGACTCAAGAATCACCCTTTCTCAGCCGCTTAGAGAGTACACCTTACTTCTTGTAATGTTTCTATTACTTACTTGGTTACTGTATTTTGATACACATATATAATAAACATATTATATTTAATACCCAAGAATTATGTCAGAAATAATACTTATAATTGATGAATATACACCGAAGAAGAAGCAGATAATTACTTATCCAATTCAGTTTATTATGATTAAACTTCCATAGATTTATTTCATGATATGCGAAGCAAATAATATCATGTTTATTACCTCTTTCTTTGAAGGTCATTGTGAATGTTCATTTGGCGTTTCTCCTTCCATTATCCTTATCACCTTGTCTTTCAATTCATTCACCATTGGAACTAAAGATTGTTCTTTCTTTAATGTTATTATTTACTAGAGATCCTTATATAAAAGGTAATGAAACACTTACTTCATCCTGTTCAGTTGTAAGCTTAAACTAAACTGGAGTAATTAGGTGTAGGAATAAAATTACATGAAATATCATGATCTGCCTTCTATATTTACACAAAGCCAGTGTAATCATCACCCATTCATATATCGCTTCACTTTCTCCTCATAAGCTTCTCAGAGATGAGACTACATGTTATATCATCCATATCCTGATGTAGTGACTCCAACTAACATTGGATGTTTATGATAGCATTATTAAATAACCATTAAATGCATCCTATATGAGTCTCTTGTAAGTATTTTTAAACCATTGCTTCATGAGGTAGTTTGATAGGTATTAGGACAACAATAACTTGAATTTCTGATATAGAAGTATTGTGCGCAAGCATCTATACTACACTTGGAAATTCATGTTAGTTTGGTCATTTGATTTATCCAATATTTATCATAGTGTATTTTTGGTATCACTTACCATTTTCTATAAAAAATAAATTCCAGAAGATTGTACTTTTATCCTGATTACCGATTTAGATATTATTGATTAATTATACCATTAAATGTCTCTCGCTATTTTATCAAATTCTAGGAACCCTCTTTATTAGAATCAGAAAACTCTGTCACTTGATTATTATAGTGGAAATGATCCTTGAGCCTCCCATCATAGTCTATAAGCTATGGACACACCATTACTCTAAGAGTTCAAGGTAGGCTTTTGACTGGCTAACCACATTAACTCGCGACTCCTTGATCTATTGTATGAAGTCCCAACTTTTAAAATCATAAACTTGATTTTCTCAATGCTTTCCTATAAAGTGATAGAAAGTTTTCTATGGATAATCCTTACTACCAACTTCAGTTATGTCAACCCATCGTTCTCATAAGAACTCCCCAGTAGTAAGAGTCACCCTCAGCTATGGCTGACCAAGCACCCCAAACACCTGGTTGTGTTCAAATTCAAATGATGGAAGACGTTTGTGAATTAATGTTTCTATGAGGGTTTTATTATTTTTCTTGATGAATGAAATACATTTCTATTAATCTGGTTTATTCTATGTCATCGTGCTCACAACTGAACATTAATAGAAAAACATCCATCGTTTCTTTATGCATTTTACTATTTATTATTTTATTTATTTTCCCGCTGTTATAAAATACATAAAATAATAAATAAATTCATAAATGAAAGCAACTACCTGAGTGGTCTTGAACATATAATATTGGTTGATCCATTAAAACTTAATGGATCAACCATAACCTAGGGGTATCATACCTGAGTCGTCGCTTGACTCATGATATAGCTCAACCTCATCCAGTATGTCTGTTTCTCATCTGGAATACCACTTTGACTTGGCATTGTTTGCGTCTTACACCACCATCATCATGGCGTACCGCCTCATCTTGGAGGGATTCACATCGCACATTGTCTTCATTCAAAGTACAAATATACTCGTGCACATGCGTGGGGGACTAGGGGTGCAATGTACATCAGATAAACCAGACACACAAGCTCTTATACATATTGATCGAAAAATAAATGATGATGCATAAATCATATTAATTAATTACAATCATTTCACATAGTTAAATAATTAATTAAAATAAAGAAAACATATACATGTCGAGTCAATTGCTCAAGATCAGTCAAGGGTAAAATTAAAGCGTGATAAAAATTAAACTGTAAAAAATTAAAGTACGAGGGGTATTAAATAAATTAAAAATTTAAATAATTTATTAATTCACATTCTGTCCCTTAATTAATTTAATTTTAATACAAAAAAAATAAAAAAAAATAATTAATTAAATTTAATATCAAAATTAAATTAATTTTATCCCAGGTATTAAAATTATTTTAATTTAAACCAAAATTAATATTTTAATTAATTTAATTTAGAACTGAAATTAAATTAATTAAATTAATTAATTTTGATTATTTAAATAATTGACCATGTTATGAAAACCTGATCTGGCCCATTATGGGTCGCGCTGAACCCGCGTAGACCCATAACGGGCCATATAAAGCCCGTGAAGGGCTATTATAGGCCAGACAGGCCTGCCCAGACCCATTTTGGGTTGGGTAGACCAACCCAGACCACTTTCGGGGTGATTTGGGTCTTCAGAACCCGTTATAGGGTACCATGTGCACGGTGGCCCTCTGGTGGTGGCGTGACAGAGCTAGGTGGTGATCCAGGGAGGCGACCGGGGAGATCCGACATGCTTAGGTGTCATCCAGCTGTGGGATCATGTACCCTAGGTGGCATGGGATCTCAGGGAGGCAACACATGTAGATTTGGTGATAAGCTCATCGGCCCTCCAGATCTGGTCATAAGAGGCCCTGACTTCGGCATCGGTGGTCAGCGTGGGAGGCGAACTAGGAGGGGACACTGACTGGTGCTTGGTGAGGGAGGAATAAGAGAGGCAGTGTGCGTTTTCCTACTGCCAAGGTCCTGAGGTGGTGCTCAGTCAGAAGGGAGAGTGGCCGCGGGTGACCGGCCAGTCGCCGTTCAACTAGAATCGCGGGAGGTAGCTATCGTGGATGTCCGACTTGGAGGGGCGACGATAGCCATGAACCTTCGAATTTGGTCAAAAGTGGGCCGAAAAGGATCAACAAATGAGGGTAAACCCCTATGCGGGGTCTGCCAGCCACCGAGGTGATGCGTTCGCGGCGAAGAGTCCTGGAGTCGGGGCGATGTCAGGCGGTCGACCGCTGTACTGGCTAGAGGTGGCACCCGAACGGGGAGGAGATGGGGCAGTCAGAGGTTGCAGCTCTGGAAGGGTGGATCTCAGCTAGAGGGAACCATGAGAAGGCACCTCAAAGTTCTATAAGTCTCTACCCCTGATAGCCTGTATCATTTGTGTCCCTTAAATTATATCATCAGACTATAGAACATATATTCAAGAATAGTGTCGTAGCACTTACGGGTTCTCATCATAGCGGGGAACTACTATGACCTTTTTGTGTGACATCTACTCTTAGGACATTATCACATATTATGTTATGCATAAGAACAATCATGATGTGATAAGGAGTTTATTAATATTCAAAACCATGAATACAAGTTTATCATAAAGTAAAAAGTAGTTGGTTCTAGGGCACCAACTCCAACAATAGGTTCCCTCAAAGTACAAAAGAGTGATGGTTTAGTAAAACATCAAGAGTGCCACACTGATCATATTTCCATGGTCTACCTAGAATAAAGTGGTGTACCTTCATTGATACTACATTTTATAGTACCTCATCTTTGTATCTACCAATGGTGAAAAAGATATTCACTTGTTTGGTGGCCTTCAACTTTTCATAACCATTCAACCATTGAAGCTAATATGGATATTAATGATTTAAGATTGGTACTCCCAACTTTTCCACCAAATCAATGCTCGACACATTTCTACAACTTCCTCCATCTATAATAACACTACATACCTTCCCTTGTATTTGACATAGTGTGTGGAAAAGCCTCTCCCCTTTGATCCTTTTCTCTAGCCATCATTTTTACACCAATCACTATTCTAGTAATAAGGAGTTCACCTTCTTCTACAAATTCACTATTTTCAATGTTCTTGACTTATTCCTTGTAGGTGTCTCCATTAGTCTCTCATTCTCCAAACTTTTTGATAGTCATGGTCTGTCAGTTTATGAACTCATTAGCGATGTGTCCTCTTCTTTGGCATCCGAAACATTGAATATCCCTATTTCTTGATGGGATAAACTTGACAACATTTTTCTTAGGATGAAGAGTTACCTTGTCACTCTTACGATCAACCACCTCTTTTGGATGTGATGTTTCTCCAATATCATTTGAATTTACCAATGGGGTGAAAGGGGTAGTAGGTTTATACATATTGGTCCTCCTTTTTATTTTCTCTCTCAATATTTATGGTTTGATAGATCATGTACTATAATACCACATAGTGGTACATCTCCACTTCATTTCCAATCTATCGATTTAGGACATGTAAAAATAGTTCCATGGTTGCCTCTAGATCCTCCTCCCCATTTGCTTGAATTATAACAATCTATAGCTCATTATAGTAATTCTCCATACTCTTACTCCCTTGGGTAAGATACTGCAGCTTGTTGCATATATCCTTATAAAATTATGAGGGAACAAAGTGCTTCCTCATAGAAAACTTCACCTTTTCCCAAGTATGGATTGGGTGTCCTCCATATCGACCTATTTTCTCTTGAACTCAACCCCAATAAATTAATGCATAATCAACAAATTCAAGTGCTGTAAGTTTTACCTTTTTCTTCTCAAAATATCCATGATAATAAAACACTTTCTCGATCCTCATCTCCCAATCTAGGTACACCTCCAGATCACTTTTACCTTGTAATGATGGAACTTTCACCTTGATTCCATTGAGGAAATCATCATCATTGTTGGTTCGAAAGACTTCTTCCTATAATATTTTTGAAAATCATAGTGCACATATTTTTTTTATCTTATAATAGTTTTAAAGTTGATGCTTTGTAGAGTTTTAAGTTCCTTGAATAGTCATTTCGATCTCCTTCATCTTAATTGGAAGAACCTTCCCAAGTGAAAGTTTACTGGAAGGAAATTTATAAGTAAGTTCTGATTAATTTCTTAACATAAATGTTTCAAAAAAAGTTTCTTTATGTTTTTATTTTTATAAGAGTGAATCCATCAGAAAGAGTAGCTGATGTTACCAATACAGTTTCAATTGAACCCTAGAATTATGGAATTTGATTGTTGGATTTAGTTACAACCTATATCTATAAATAGAACCATGAAATTTAGGTGAAGAAGGAAAAATAATTAAAAATCTATATGAAGGTTATTTATTGAAGTCTGCAACTTCTCATTACCACGAGTGATTCATTTTTTAATCTTTTTAGAGAGTTTTTCACTTAAGGGAATCCATGTGTGGGAATATCTTGTAAATTCTCTTAATCTATTTTTTTTGTTGTTTTTTCCTGATCTATGATATTGAGTGCTCTTGAGGCTGAGGAGATAGAAAGTTATTCTTATTAGGTGAGATCAAAGGCTTCTGGAAGAAAGACATAAATACATCTCGATCAGTCTGATCGATGGCTTCCAAGGTTTTAGAAAAAAAACCCACCAATAGGTTTATAATCAAGGATACCTAAAGTCAGGTCTACATAATTCCTTACTGCTTTGGGTTAAAGAAAAGACCTCACTCGGTTGAGGTGTTGTAGGTTTTTGTTTCTCTACACATAAGTTTCCATTTAAATACATTTTATTAGTTACTTTTTTTATATATAGTTTCTTAGTTACTTTGTTTAGAATAATATCATTCCGATTGTTTTCTTATTCTTTTTATTGGAAAAACATCATTCCAAAAGTTCATTATCTTTACTCATGATTTCTCTTATTTGTTTTTAAAAGAGTGTATTTTTTTAAATAGATTGTAAAACTACAATTCACCCCCTCTTGTAGTATATATATCATAAATTATGAGGCAACGATCATGTGGTCTCATTTGGCCTCCTCTTGGTTGTTGGAATAACCTTATCCAATATGGTACATCCTTAAAGTCATTATCCATAGCCTCCTTTGGGATATGAGGAGGGTGTGGCATCAGAGAACATTGTGGGTGGTCATACATCATTCCCAGGCTTCATTGATTATTCATGTTATCAATCCTCCCATACAACACCTCCAACTTCTTATCAAGAAGCCTCTCAAAATGGCTCACTAATTCTTTCATTTGGAGTTGCATAGCTTTTGGTGTGAGAGATCTAATTAAGATTCCTTCATCACTAGCGTGAGAGATTCTATTCCCATGATATTCTTCCATGATAAGTAACACAAACAAAAACACACACAAGAGAAACGCATAGACACAATGATACACATACACTCACACAACTAGAGATGCACACACACTTATACTTATGAAGATACATATACATGTAAGGACACACACACACACACTCAAGGATACACACCCACACACCCAAACATGCACACACACTCACACACATAATGATATGGACACACATGCGTAAGTATGTACACCCCTAGAAGATGTACACACACACTCACATGAAGATGTACACACACACACACTTGAATATGTACACACACCCATACAAAATGACACACATTTTCTTAAAACTTTATCTCTATTATAAACACTTAAATAAAATATCAAGATCCTATGGAGTCTATACCTTATTTGTGGAGATCATGTGACACCAATCCTAACCCAATCGATATGGTTTCAGGGAATCTAGTAACATGACTCATGGGTGAATTGGGTTATAAAATGGGTAAAAAGGGTGGATGCGTATGATAAGTGGCCTTGCCTAATAGTTATGCAAGATAATTTTTTTATAAAAATATGAGCCAAGTTAGATGATATAGAGATGATGAAATATGATAAGAAATTGAATTTTGTTAATAATGCAAATCACAAATCAATGATATAAAAAATGTATTTTTTTTTAATTTTTTTGAATTCTTTAAAAAAATTGTCATGCTTAGTAATGTAAGGTATGAGATGATGAGTTGAGTGATTTTTTTAAATTTTTTTATAAGATATAATTCACATATAGTGAATCAAAATAAAAAATAAGATGGATGAATAATTGGATCAAGGAAATATTTTAATCTTGCACAAACAAAAGGTTAATTTTGGTGGATTTCAAAGAAAAGTATTGTGTTTTTTTTAATATGGGATAATATGGAAAGAAAAGAAGGAGAATGGACAAAAGGCTTAAATAAAGGATAAATGGATATCGTGTCAACTGGAGTTCTAATACCAACTAATGTGAGATGCATGGGGTGGCCCGATATTCATAATATAATACGATGAACAAAGGATAAGGTGTGAGATCAGTGGAAGAAAATAGTCAACCAATGATAAGAATCATGGCCTACTATTTGGAAAAATACCCAAAATAGAGTGAATATAACTCACACAATGACACACTTGGGTTGAGACATGAATTAGGGGCTTTGTGATCTTGGATCACTAATCTAAATTGTAAATTGACAAGGTAAGAATACACAAGAGAAAGATAAGAAATATCCATTCCCCACACAATAGAGAGAAACTAAACTTGTAGAGTTTCACTAACACAATATTGAATAAATTAAAAATTCTATTGGGGTTCTATTGGACACAAAACATATGTTTAAGAATATTTTCATAGCACTTCAAGGTTCTCAGCATAGCATGGAACTAATATGAACTTCCAATGGGACAAATACTCTAATGAAATTATCATATTGATGTTACATAGAAGAAAAATCATCACGTGATAAGATATTTTTTAATATTAAAGTCCATAAATATACTAGTAATCAAAAGTACAAATTAGTTGGTTTTAGTGGACCAAATACAATAGAATTACAATTGCACTAGAGTCAATTGTTAACAACTTTTTAGTCTACTAGTTCTCATATGACATTCAGGCTTCTACTGAGATATGATTATAAAAGCTAGGCTTACCATGTTCTGCTGTCTTATTTTCTTAATATGATTTCATATCTTTAAGAAAACCCCTAAAGAGATGATACCACCAAGTATTAATTGTTTTTACATAGTCAAGATTTTACATCTTATCTAAACACTATCTTGGATCAAACCGTTACTAAACTTGCTTCTTAAGCTACATCATAAGCCATAACATACTCAGTCTATGTAGATATGAAAACCACCTACTATAATAAGTTTTCTCTTGCATATTACCTTAGCCAAACTACTATACCAGATCAAATTGATCTAAAATAATACCAGTTTTATATCCCCTTGGAACCTAGTATTCTTATTTCTCGAATTACCAATAACTCGATCTCGACACTATTTTTCGTTATTTTATTTGAATTAAATCCTTAGAACCTAAATAATGAATCCCAAAAATATTTGAAAAGATGATTTTTTCACATATAATTTACAATTAATTTATATAAATAAGAATTACCATCACTTGTAATTATTTATTTATTATTGAATCAATTTACCTTTCTTATTATACCGTTGTTTCAATGAGGATCCATGGGTAGAATATCTCTAGCAGTATCCACACATGATCCAAAAACCTCAAAACATGGCCATTGGAACTCAGGGTTCCATCATAGAGGATACAAACTCCTTACATCATTCACTTTTGATCATAAAAATAATTCTTTAGGTAAGAGAATTCTCACTTTTTCTCTCAATATCTTGAGAAGGAGTAAGAGGATCTTCACTCACCATTATTGAGAGTGTTATTGAGAATATATCTATATGGATTTATGGAATTCTCTAGAGAATTCATTATACGCACAATAATATACCTGATTTAGAAATGAAACAAGTTGGTTTATATAATTAGGTTAGAGTGTTAGTTATTACACACATTCCCTTAACTAATCTCTTAATTATAAGAAAACCACATGTCTAATAATAATAATAATATTATTTCCTTTATGTGCACTAACTTTAAAATATTAAAATATCATTTCTTAAATATTTCACGAACCGTCCCCCGAGGCCTGTGTCGTGACATACCCCAAGCCCGCCTCCCGAAGGCCAAGGGTTTGCGACTAGCGCCAAAGGCGTCAACCTTCAAGTGGGAGGCATTTTCCTGAGTACCTGTACGCATGCACACAGAACGACATCCCAAAGATGTAAAGATAAACATGCATTCCACTAAACAACCACTGATTAAAAGTAAAAACTGTTGATCAAATGTGCCAGAATATAAACCCAATAAAAGATAATCTGAAAACTAGAAAGTACAAGTAAACTCTATAAGTCATCTGATAAAAAACCCCACCTGATGGGTAAGTCAAGTGTAGCTGCTGGAAGCCATAGAAGTACGTCCTGCCTGCCTGGTCTCACTGAACACCACTGGGTCCTGGTCCACCAAGTCCTCTATCAAGGCGGCAGCCGTCTGCACCATACACAACACGTGCGAGCAAAGCCTGTGTAGGGGTGAGTAATAATATACTCAGTAGGGACCCCAAAACAACAAAGTAAAGACCACAAAGAAATTCACAACCAAACCACCAAGTATTATCACCAAGAATGATCACGAAGCAAGACAAATCACTCCAGGTATATTCTAGAGTATAGAAAGTAGGACCATTAGTCACATCATCGAACACCATGGTCTATTGGAGAACTCCTTCTCAATGAGTACAGTGGGCCTAACGGGTTACACAGAAGTTACTTCCCACTAACCTTGAGATTGTTGTGGAACTTATCCCTGATGAGTACCATGGGTATGCTGGGTCACACAGAAGCCGCTCCCCACCATGGGCATGTCGGGTCACACAGAAGCCGCTTCCCACTGGCCATACTGAGGTACTCCTCCTATCGAGTACCATGGGTCTGCCGGGTCACACAGAAGCCGTTCCCCATCATGGGCCTTCCAGGTCACACAGAAGCTACTTCCCACCGAGCCATAGTATCCGATCCACACAGGGTCGCTTTTTATCAGTCTTTTGGTCTCATCCAACCACAGGGTTTCCACACGTAACATGCTTTATATTGGGAGAAACGCTCACCAATCCATTCATTGAATTTTAACTTCCATTAAAACCTCCATAGAGTATGCCAAAAGATCTATTTTGTCAAGAGGGTTCCAATGCCGTAAATGGATCATCAATCAGATGCCCGGTTTGAAAGATATTGGCATTTTGTCAAAAAGGGCTGGTGGGGTATGGGTCCGGTCTGACCTGACCCGAACATGCTCGGGGTCCACCGACCTGACCCAGACCTGGCCCACTAGGACGGTTCTAGCCCGCACCCTACTCGGTCTGCCTAGGCAGGACGCAGCTAGAAGCCGCGTTCAGATCCCCATCGCCCTGCGGTTCGTCCGCAGGGCTGCCATCTCCACCACAGTCAAGTGATCTCAGTGCACTGACGCGGTGGGGTGGCCGCGCCCACACACTTCCAGCCACTGACCCAACTAACGGATCTTGATACACCGCCATGATCAGTTGACCGTGACGCCCTCTTAGCGTACCGTTGTTGTGTTCCACCACCAGCTCACAACCGCTGGTGTTGGCACACCAAAGGGTTCTTTCACGGACCATCAGGTCCGCTTTGGTGGTCCGTTCTTCATGCCGCTTCCACCTATGGCCTCAAGGGGATCCCATTTTCCCTACAAAGTCCTCGGATCCTCCTTATCTCCATTTCAAGGATGAGGCCATGAAGAATGCACAATCAGAGGGGCTTGGGCCTTGTTCATGTCAACCCGCACCCTCCATGTTAGAGTTTTTAAAAACAGTTGAAGGTTGGGATTTCAGTTCTATCAACAATACTAATTAAATCCTAATATAAAAAATCCCCAATAAAAAGAGCACCCTCCCACATCAACAAACGATCCACCGGTCAACCTGTTCGTGGGTTGACCCGCATTCGTCGCTTAAAAAAAAGAATGGGGAAAAGAATTCAATTAAACAACCCCTACCTTGATCGATGTTCGTCATTGAGGTGCTCCGCCCTTGAGGATTCAAGCTACGTTGGCATTCGTTGCTTCCCGATCCCATTCTTCATAAAGCGTCAACGTTTCTAGTGATCCTTCCGGCATTCATTGTTTGTCTTTGGAGGGAATCCTTTCCATATGTTTGTCAGATAATTTCCACGTTTTAATTATCGTCTCTCCAACACGTTATCTTATTAAAAGATAACGCGTCACAACATTTCTGTTACACAACGACTTCACATCGTTACATTATTTCATTTATGAAACATGGCATCTGTTATGCTCTAATTAATGCGTCATTACACTGAACAAAAATGATCCATAAATGAGATTCATTTAATGTGCCTCATCGCCACAATGCAGCACCTCCGTCCTCCGCTCAACAATGAGAAAAGAAAAGAAAATAACTTTTTAAGTTATTTTTTTATTTTCCAAAAATTACGAAAATTATCTTTTCCATCCGACCCTTGTTGGTCGAAGTTAGGTCCTTTCTAGGCAAATCCTAGTGTTCTGAGTTCAACGGTACCCTCATATTTTTGATCCGAACACCATTTTAAAATTTAGAAAAACCTACTCGCACATATAATTAAATGAATTTAAAAAATGTTCAAAATTCCATTCCGGGCTCATCGGGCCTTAGAATCACATGCTATCAAAGAGTGTGCTCTTGAAATAATTCCATACAATTTTAAAAGAATTTAAATAGAAATTACGGGACATTAAATTTCCCCACCTTAGTGATTTACATTCCCAAAAGCAAAAACAAGGGTTAATCAAACAAATGGGGGTACTGAGCATGGATCTGAGTCTCCCACTCCCATGTACTCTCCTAAAGATTCCTGTGTTGCCACCGAACACACCCTAGAGGAATCGACTATCCATGAAGGACCGACTCCTATCGACCCTCTATCACCACTGGTAACTCCACAAACGTCGTTCCATCGTCAATTTCCAACTCGCCCCAATCTATAACTTGCGATGGGTCATGCACATACCTCCCCAGTTGCGACATGTGGAAAACATCATGCACCTGGTGCATATGTGGGGGAAGAGATAGGGAGTACACCACCTCGCCAACTCTGCTAAGAATCTGAAAAGGTCCGACGAACCATGGAGATAACTTTCCACCTCGGCCAAATCTCCGTAATCCTCATTGGGGTGAGTCCCGAAGGAAAACATGGTCTCCCTCCTCAAACTCCAAGGGTCTATGCCTCCTGTCAGCATATTATTTCTGTCTGCTCTGTGCAGTACTTATCTGCTCCTAGATGATCCGCACCTTCTAAGTGGTAGACCATACCAACTCTGGACCCATGAGTGTTGAATGCCCTAGATCTGTCCAGCATAGAGGTGATCTACATGGATTCCCATACAAGGACTCAAATTGTTCCATGCCAATGGTGGAGTGATAGTTATTTTTGTATGAAAAATCCACCAGTGGTATGTGGTCCTCCCAACTATGACCAAAATCAAGGACACAAGTACAAAGCATGTCCTCCAAGGTCTGTATGGTCCACTCTATATGACCATCTGTCTAGGGGTGAAAATCTATGCTCAAGCGCAACTGAGTCCTAAATGCCTCCTACAATCCCTTCCACAGCCGGGATGTAAAGCATTCATTACAGTCTGAGATGATCATCAAAGGCACCTCGTGAAGCCGCACTATCTTCTGAACATAGAGGCTTCCTAAGCCCTCTACCAATCCCTAATCCCAGATGGGTAGGAAGTGAGTCGACTTGGTGATTTGATTAAAGATCATCCAGATAGAATCGTGGCCCCTGGATGTTCATGGTAACCCCATTAAGAAGTCCATGGAGATACCATCCCACTTCCATTCCGGTACCTCAAGTGGCTGTGTCAAGCCCCTGGGACCTGATGCTCGACCTTCACTTGTTGACAAGTGAGGCATCATGAAACAAACTCTGACACTATTTTCTTTATCTCTGGCCACCAGTACTGACGTAAGAGGTTATATTACATATTCACCACATTAGGTTGTACCACAAAAGGGGATGTATGGAACTCCCTCAACACCTCCTCCTGTAATTTCACTGGTACTATGGTGCGTCATTTGAAAAGGATGATGTGCTCCCCACCTAACGAAAATCAATCAGGATACTATCCTAAGGATAGATGATCACTTCGGGCTTCATAGTCAACATCCACAAGCTGTGCCTCCCTGAATCACTATAAGAGTGGAGGAGTGACAACCATTGAATGAAGTTAAGCTTCTCCATCATCATCCATGAAGGATATCTGCATCACAGATAGCTGCTCCGTCGCCTCACTCAGCAACTGTAAACCAGACCTCCTACTGAGCGCGTCTGCCACCACGTTCCCCTTCCGAGGAGTATAGACTATCTCAAAGTCATAGTCCAAGAGGAACTCCAGCCATCACCGCTATCTCAAGTTCAGGTCCTTCTGTGAGAAGATATACTAGACACTCTTGTGATCAGAGTAGACGGTAAACCATTCACCCATCATGTAGCGTCGCCACATCTTCAAAATAAAGACCACCACTGATAACTCCAGGTCATAGGTAGCGTAGTTTTTCTCATGCTGCCTCAACTACCATGAGCCTTAGGTGATCACTACTTTCTCCTACATTAGGACACAACCCAGTTCGGTCCCTGATATGTCACAGAAGACTACATACCTAATTCCCTCTTCTGGTAGTCTCAAGATGGAGGCACTCATCAGTATCCACCTCAGCTCCTGGAAACTCTGTTGGCAATTCTTTGTCCACACAAAGGGCTATCCCTTCCATGTAAAGGCTGATAAAGGTGATTATACTTTGGAAAGGTTGGGAATGAACCTTCAGTAGTATCTGGCCAACCCCAAGAAACTTCGTTCCTCAGTCACACTCCTGGGTGGCCCCCAAGAAAGCATTGCCTCTATCTTCGGCATATCCACTAGAACTCCAACCTCCAAGATAATGTGTCTCAGAAAGTGGACCTCCCGAATCTAGAACTATCACTTCAAGATCTTACCATAAAGATGGTGATCTTAGAGTGTATCCAAGACTATCTATAGCTGTGTAGCATGCTCCTCCTTTGACACTGAGTACACCAAGATATAATCAATGAAGAAAACCATGAAATGATCAAGGTAAGGCTAGAAGATCTTGTTCATGAGTCCCATGAACACTTCTCAGGAACTAGTCATGTTGAAGGGCATCACCAAGAACTCTTAGTGGCCATACCGACATCTGAAGGCTGTCTTTGGTACGTACTCATCCCATACTTGAAGCTGATGGAAGCCTGATCTGAGGTCTATATTTGACAACCACCTCGCTCCCTTCAACTGATCGAAGGGGTCATGAATCCTCGATAGTGGATACTTGTTCTTTATGATCACCTAGTTTAGGAATCATAAGTCCACACAAAACCTCAAACTCCCATCTTCCTTCTTGGAAAACAACACTAGGGTTTCCCATGGTGAAACGCTGGGCCTCACGAAGCCCTTCTCCTGCAAGTCCTCCAGCTGTACCCTTAATTCACAAAGCTTCACGGGAGCCATCCGATATGCCAGTGTGGATATCGGTACCGTTCCTAGGTACAAATCGATGCAGAATTATACCACCCTATGAGGAGGTAGTCCTATAAAATCATCAGGAAAGACATCCTCATACTCGTCCACCACTACAGAAAATGTTGGACTCCTCTCGTCCACCACACCGAGGGTGAGGCTAGCCAACTGGTGGGTGATCAACTGTACCCTCCTCCGAGAAAATCCATCCTGTGTTGCAAAAGTTCCCTTCTCTCCAGTGAAGGAAAACTTGGTCCCATCCTCACGGACACACCGCACATTGTGCCTAAAATAGTCGATCTGAGCATGGACTGTGGATAACCAGTCTATACCCAAGATGACATCATAAGGCCTCAATGCCGCTACTAGGAGATCCCAGCCAAAGCTGTCACCTCCAAGAGTAATCTCACACTACCTTCACCAGTGTGTAATTGTTGAATACCCTCCCCTAAGAGTCTCTAATTATAAGGATCGAGCCAACGGATCCATCGAAATCTATGAGCCTTGAACGAGGTCCATGGCAAAGAAAGAGTGATTGGAACCTATGTCTATAAGAACTGCAACTAAGGTGGAGAAGACACAGATTATACCTCTAATCATCTTGGGAGTTCCATGTTTGTAGGCCTCCATCGCATGAAGCTAGCCTCACCCCTGTCCTTCGGCTCCCTGAGCCCATGGTGGAACACCTGGGGGTAGTGGTGGTAGCACCTCAAACTGTCGTCCACCACCTGCTGCTCGGCCTGCTCCCTTGCCACACCCGCGACCCTATAGACCTCCTCACTCATACCTTTACTTCTACCTTGGGGGTAGTGGTGGTATCATTACTGTATAATGATACAATATTTTTTATATATTTAATTTTATTATGTTGAGGTAATAACCATTAACCACATTTTCCATTAAGGAAAACAAAAATTACATTCATACGTGTGCACATACTACCACCTCCACAAAGAATCATGTTTCATTTTACTTAACCACCTCACACATATGGTCATAATGTTGAATTTAATAAATAAGTAAGAAATTTATAACATATTTTATCTTATTAAATGATAAAATATATTATACATTTTTCCCATTCTATGAAAAAAAATCATGAACCATGCATACACGTAGACTACGACCACCATGGAACGATTGTTTTTTATTTTTTTCATTTTCATCACATCCTTTAATGGATGGTCATGATAATGTGTTTAATAGATAAATACAATTTTTATGAAATTATTAAGGATCTTTAAAGATAAATTGGAAAATCTATTAACAATATGAGCAATAAACATAGCAAACTCGAGATCAGGTACTTTCCTACTACACTCCATGTATCTGGGTCTTCATGCTCAATGCATTAACCACTGCATTTCCTTTACTAGAAATATAGTCTAGATAAATGTCAAAATACTAATGTTATTCCACCCACCTTCACTACCTCAGATCTGGATCACATTGTGTAAAGATGTACTTTAGGATTTTATGGTCTATGTACACCACAAAATGATCACCTAGTAATTCGTGTATCTATCATCATAAATTATGAACAACCATAGAAAAATCGAGATCAGGTATCAAGTAATTCCTCTCATGTGGCCTCAATAGTTGATACCCATACACAATAACTTTACCCCCTACATAATCACGACTTCTAGACTGATACCTGATTAATAATTGTAAACTGTGTAACTCTTACCTAGCACTGGAAAAATCAGTATCGACATCAAATTAAATCTCCCTTAAAACTCTTGAAATTCCATTTTACAAGAATTTTTCCATACATACATCACACCGTTTTTAGTCAAGACTGTCAATGGTTCTGATAAACATGAGAAATCATGTATGAAACACCTATAGTTACCAGACAACCCTAGATAACTATGCACCTAAAAGACGTTCTTGGGATTCTCTTAGGAAACTACTACACTCACCTTCTCTAGGTCCACTGATACTCTTGTCTCCAACATGATGTTACTTAGGAAGTGAATTTGGTCCATCCATAAATGGAAATTTGTGTGCTTATCATATAACTGATTCTCTCCCAGTGTAATCAACACAATATCATGATGGGTGGAAATCTAGTGACAAATATGAGAATACACCAAGGTGTCAACCATTAAAACCACAATAAATGAATAAAGATAAGTATAGAACAATCGGTTAATCAGTTCTATAGAAACCACTAGTATTTTCATGAGATTGAATGACACAGCAAGGTACTCATACAGACCATTCCTAATTCGAATAGTTGTATGAGGTATGTCTGATGTCCTAACATGCATCTGATGAGAACAGAATATCAAATCAATCTATGAGAAAACATGAGATCCTTGAACACAGTCGAAGAGATCATCTGTGCATGTAAGATCATACTGTTTCATATCCATGAATAGGATAAATTTACAATAATTCACACACTTACTGAGGGTACTATATTCCTTTTCCACAAAAAGTACAATAAAACCCCATGAAGAATTTCTAATTTGGATGAAATCGTTTTCCTCTGAATCATCTAGTTTCTACTTGATCTCCCAATACTATGTCGTAGCCATATTATTAGGTGGAATGGATACCAGTGCAACTCCCATCACTAGATCGATAATGAAATCTACCTACCTCCATATAGGTAAACCCAAGATATTTTCTAGGAAAACATCCCTGAAATGATCAACCAATAGAGGAAAATACATCTGACGTGTTCCCTAGTCATGCAGATATAAACTCGCAATATGGTCTATCATTTCACCCAACAAATGATGCTTGGATCTAGATTGGATTTCCTGGACATCCCATTCACATTTTTGTAGAAACTATCTACAATATGGTGATCTGAAACTCACCCTTCAGTGATTGAAATAAACAATGGAATATAAGGAATCCAACTAGTAAATTCCTTGTATGACATGAAAACGTTTCATCTCTAAGAAAAAAAGATTCCAAACTAATTGACACCCACCAACCTTAAGGGAGGATCCTTGCACTGGTGAACACCTTTCATTCTAATCCCTAAAGTAGTTTCTAGCATCATAACATCATCATAATGTAAAAAACACAGACCCCACTGCTCCCTACAATGGATAGGGATATGAAAATATGTGAAGTCCCTATATCAAAAAGTGAAAACCTTAAACAAAGGCAACTATAATAGTATCTTTTATTGTGTAGGTTCTAAGATCCTTCTCTTTTTGGGTATGTAGCATCACATAAGGCTAAGACGTACCATGACCATGTGCTATTACATAGATACTTTTACCTGATCCACCCGGCTGTTGCTGAGAACCTGGGGTCTTTATACCATGGCCATGAACACCACTTCTTCCAAAATGGTCTGACATGCCCTAGCTCCCTATATGATGAGAAGCTACTATCCCTGATCCTAAACATGGAGTCGGTGTAGACCCTATCTCACTATGTGCTAGTGGAAACATCTTGCAGAAGTGTGGCAGGTGTCCCATGTTTCAACAAGATTGACACTCTACTATGTCCATAAAAAACATTGGTCTTATAGGCCCCAACCGACCACTCCAGTATCAAATCACCTAGCTACATGAAAATAACTTCTAACTCCTATTATCACCAAGTGATATATCTTATTGTCACTTTTTTACAACTAGTCCAGAAAATTCCATATCTTGGTGATTAACTACCCAAGCTCACGCCATCAGATTCCCTCGTATATTTCTCAGTGATTAGCACCGAATTACCTATAGTAGATAAAGTATTAAACTTGAATACAGTTACCTATGATGATCCCCCATACCTGAGACCATCCTCGAATCGTCTAGCCTTCACTACATTATCACCCATCAGAATTGGTGTGTATCACAAGAGCTAACTAAAATAGGAATAATAGACAATAACTGATAGTGTGACCAACTCCATATGCGTAAAATCCCTGGTGTGATTAGGCATCAGTGTCTTGAGAAATTAATTATCATAGAATACTGTCTAAAAATACCCCCATGCCATATCCAGGTGATGCTCCAACTGAGTGATAACATCCCACCATCTCTTGGTAGAATCACATAGAATATACATTGCATTCTTTACACTCCTCTATAAAGGAATAACTAAATAATCTAATATTGAAATCATGGACTCCATCCATGAATCCATAACCTACGGTCCACCATCCTCAGAAAAAGTGGGTAGATGATGCTATATAAAAACTCATGTCAGCTCTTCCATAGAGTTGGAAGAGTGTGCTGCTCCATGAAAGGTTTTTCAGAACCTAATAAATTCTTCCCAAAACTATGAATTAGCCCATGTTTCTGGTATAATAGCTGATGGAACAAATGGAATGACTGGAGGATCCGTAGGTAGACCGTGGCCTACCACCTCTAGGGTATGGTCATCGTCACTCTCCTAGTGTACTATTGGTGGTCATCTTGGAGGCATGACTCTACAAGGTTGAGAACACACCTTAGTTTAAGTTCATTATCAATGTTCTTAGATCAAGAATTAAATATCTATATAGGGCAAGAAAACACTCAAAGGTTACAAAAATAGTTGTGCATGAAATGTAGGAACCATATACGGCTTGTACCCTTATGCTCTCACATGGGTGTGTATTTCAACCATCCTGGGATTATAAACACCATAGGTACATGGAATGTTTTGCGAGTACATGGATGCACTCAAGTCTCCCCTCCTACAAATGTACTTTTACTTGGCCAGAACTACATGGGGTTTTCACGTGTAAAACTACTTAATGTTTAGCTAAAGTATATGGTGTGTAAACTCCAAAAACAATTATTTTGTCTTAAACCTCACATGTTCGAATACACAGTCATTTATCACATGGTGAGTACACATATTACATGGTGTGTACATAAAAAAAGTATTCCTTCCCAAATAGAAGAACAAATGGAATGTGTTCATATAACCACAAGCTATGTTGTCTAGTATTCTGAATCGAAAGTCCATGTAATTTCCCCTGAATCCATCATTTTGAAATTAAACCAAAGGTATTCAATATTCTGATCCATGGGTTACCATACTCCCCATGAATCAAAGCTTGTAATTCCCTTGTAGCACATCACATTGCAATTTAATTTAATGTAGCCCCATAAAAAACAAAATTCTGATCTAAGAGGGCCCATACAACTTAGGGAACAAATATTGGCATCCATCCATAGAATATCAAAACATTATTCAATACAAGGCCAAATCATGATCCACCAAATTACAATCCCAGTTGGATCATACACCATAGGGAAAAATGTTTGGAATCCATCCAATTCAAACCTTAATAGGTACTAATAAACCTATCACCATTGAAGACATATCTATAATGGTACTTATAACAACAACATGCATATCTATCTTGACATAAATCACAACAATATGTAGTCAATAATACACCCTAAATATAATAGTAAAAAAGCATGGAATATAATTTCTAACAAGATTCTATATTATGAAACATATGGAATACCCTTATATCATTGGTATGCAATAAAATATAATCACAATGATATCAATAATAATAGCACAATACAAGTGCATACCCCAAGGGTGAAATAAAATCAATTTTAATAGCTCAAAATCCAAAAATCATAATTCAATTCGAGGAAATTTGGATTTTCTCTATATACTAGGTAGCTACTCCTGGGCATAGCTTATTACCAAATCCTATTGCATTTATATACATTCCTATCATTTCCAAACTATAATGTGAAACATAAAATATATTCTCTGATGCCACATTGTAACGTCCCATTCATATTGTAAAGACCCAAAAAATCCCATGTAATTTTTTTTTAAAATTATATGGAATTGTTCCGAGTTCGCAGTTTCTGACGTCACGTGATTCCGAGGCCTGGAGTGCCTGGATTTTTTTTCCAAAGTTTCTAAGTGCGTTCAGTGAGATTTTGAGAAGGTTTTGGTAACTTTTAAACCGGTTCTCAGAATTGAAATCTGAGGGCACTGTTGAACTCGCAGCATCAGTGATTGCTTAGTGAGACATTCATAGTAGTTGTGTTCTAATGAGAATGAATGTTGAATTTCCAACCTTTCATGGGAGAATGGAGAGGAAATAAAATTAAACAAGTTTTATTTTATTTTCAAATCTCTTGGTGGGGACCTCCCAATTTTGAAATACCTCATTTAATTAGGTGTAACTCTTGGAACTCCCAATTATTGAGCCAACATTAATTGGTTGTTTAACTCATTTTAATTTGGGCTCTTCCACTTGTATGGAGAATTGTTTTTCTCTATGAGGTTGGAGATTTTATGGAATATGGATCTCCAACGAGGATCTCTTCTTCCTCGATGTTCTATCCTCAAATGAAGAACCTTTGGTCAAGGAACAAAACCATCTCCCATGGAGAACACAGATGATGTCGTTTTCAACTTCGTCTTCTCCGAACTCTCCTCACACCGTCAATGATCGAAAAATGAGGTAGAGGTTGTTTTATGTTCGAGTTTTACCCTCTGTTCTTCATCATTAGTTGTGCTATTTGAGGCCAATTTTTACCACCCTAACACGGAGGGTGCGGGCTGAACAAACACGGCCTGACCCCCTCTGATTTTTTCTTGGTTTTGTTGACGACAACGGTGGAGCAACGACGGTCGGACATGGGTCGACCACAATGGAAACCGGTAGCACAAGGGCTACTGGGTTGCTGAAGGGGCACGGCGCCGTTGCGCCGGATGGAGAACTGTGTCGCGGACAGTGCGGGTCGCGGTGGAGTAAGCTGGTCGGACGACGGCCAGAGGGGCGTGGCGCCATCGCGCCCTGCGGGTGGGAGGTCCGCAGCAAGGAGGGACTCATAGGTCAGATGGAGGGGTGAGACATCATCACACTATGAAATGTTATGGCCAGGCAGGCTGTGGAGAACAGAGAAGGACTGCTGAATATGCTGACTGTCTTGCGGCGATCGCAGCAGGTGGCACCCTGGGGGTCCCACGGCGAGTTAACTGGTGCCACACGCCGGTTCCGTTTCAGGGAGATGGGGGGTGCTGACCCCCCCATGCCCGGTCATGGTGGGAATTGTAGGGCATGACCACCCACTAGATTCGGCTGGTAGACCACCTCATAGTCACGTGGGATGGGCCACCAGAATGGGCCACACTGGCCGCGCCACCCGAGGGCCGCGCCGCCGCACAGGCCAGGCCGCCGCGTGGGCCGGGCCTGTTCCGGCAGGCTGGGCCGGTTCCGGCAGGCTGGGTCGAACCCACGGACTGGGCCAGACTCCATTCCGGATCAATACCTTGGTCATCTCGACCCGAACCGGGTCGGATCGGCACAAACTAAGTCTGTTCGACTGGGCTGGACCGGACCCGGACCCAGGTTTGATCCAATTCACTTATTCGCTCATATCATGGTCTATGGGTGTCTGATTGATGAACTGTCTATGGCGAAGAAAAGCTTGGAGCAAGACGGTTCATTTGGAATACCTCACTCAAGGTTTGGACGGAGTTTCCATATGTCCAGGTTGGATTGGATCTAAATCCAACCATGCCCTCATAACGAAAATTCCAATAACTCTCAGACCGAGCATCCGATTGACGTGTCGTCTATTTCAATGGGTTCCTTATGATGAGACAGAACTACGGGATACATCAACTCAATATGACAAGGCAGTTGATGTATTGACACATGGCATGAGGATTGGACCCTCCAGGAATCAAGCATACTTTGTACAGAAACCCTGTGGCTGGTTGCATTAACATGCCAGGATCCTACGTGGGTTCGACAGTGACGACTGCTGTTCTAAGATCCTACATGGTTTCAACAGTGATGAATAATATTCCAGGATCCTATGTGTGTTTGAAATTGAAGACTATTGTTCCTGGATCCTATGTGGGTTTAACAACGATGTTTACTGTTCCAGGATCCTACGTGGGTTTGACAGAGAAGATGATTCAGTGGCTACATCTAATCATCTCTACCCCTCTACATAAGTTGTATACCTGTGTGAGCTGATTCATGACTATGTGATGTTATCATCAAGATGATTTACTTTCTTAATTTGTGGAACGAGGTGTGCTTGATCTCGAGAGTTGGAGCTGGTTGTGATTGGTAACTTAGAAATATGTATGTGCATATACCTAAGTAGGACTAAGTATCATTATAATCACCCCTACATGGTTGATTCCCTCACCTATTTGTGTTGGTTACAGACGACAGATAGTGCTGACTGAGGTAGAGAGTAGCAGGACTGGATGGTACCTGGAGGTGGACCACTCGGTGTGACGGTACCTGAAGGAGACGGATGGACGAGAGTGCTGAGGAGGCCATCTGTACCTACCCTTCAGGTAGGAACCCCATAGGATGACCCAGTAGCTGAATTACTTTTCTTTAGTTGTACTTTATTTCAGTTGCACTTGTAATTTCCTATTGGGCTTGTATTTTCAGACCCTTTTTACTTTCTAGTACTTCTATTGTATACAGTTTTACTAGAGTTTTTCTTCCAGATGTGTACTCTAATTTTTTTTGTTTGCAGTTATAAAGGAAATGCCTTCTGAGTTAGGGATTTACGCCTTTGGTGATAGTCTCCATCCCCTGGCCTCTGGAAGGCGGGCCTGGGTTAGTCACGATATGGTCCCCGGGGCACGGTTCATGACAAATTGGTATCAGAGGAGTTTGTTCAAACGTTGAACTTTCCTTCCCTAAACATGGTTGACATGCACCCAAAAGGGTTCGACCCATCCCAGCTCATCACTTCCCCGCAAACCAAGGTTCTCTAATTCTTTTAACAGCAATAGTGTTATGTGTTTTGGGTGTGGATATAAGTTTAGGGAAACCGTTGTTTATACGGCGGTTGACGTATCCATACACTAGGTCTCTGACTTATGATTCCTGACTCTACGCATGGAAACAAGGATTGAGTGTGTGTTTCATTTGAAATGTTTTCTTTGTGATTACTTTGAATCAGCTGACTATATATATATTATTGACTGTGGTGCACCTGTTTCTTTTTAGGTTGTCCCCACGTAGGTAGCCAGCCAGGGTTCCAGGTTTTGTACGAGATGGAAGCCCATCGAGCGATGAGGCCTCGGTGCAGGTCCCTATTACAGCGGAGGCTCTAGTGGTACCATTACCCATTGATCCACCGATGCCACCATCCCTAGCAGTAGAGAGTTCATGCCGCCTGAGCACGTTTCACGAGTTCCAGCGCTAGAGGCCGCCTAGGTACAGGGGAGAGACGGACCTGCAGGTAGGTGAGGATTGGCTGGAGGCTGTGGTGAGAGTATTCAGACTAGTAGGGACACCATCAGACATTTTGATGATCTTTTCTGTGAGTCTCCTTCAGGTAGCAGTAGGCAGATGGTGGAGCTTGATGCTTCAGGTGCATGACGAGGCGACACTACTCTGGGCAGACTTCGAGAGCTTGTTTCGGGAAGAGTTTGTCACATCCACCATATGTGCGGTACAGATCCAAGATCTACTGCATCTACAGCAGGGTAGCATGACGGTGGCGCAGTACTCAGTGTGGTTCACCGACCTCTCGCTCTACTCCACAGACATGGTGTGGGACCCGTTCTTCAGGGCCCAGGACTTTGACCAGGGACATAGGTGAGAGATCATGGATTTGATGATCTCCCTCAGTATTCCGATGTAGGTAGAGTTGTTGGAGTGAGCCCTCCTAGTGGAGAGTTTCCCAGCTGAGCAGTCATCAGCAGTGAGACCCACCACCGGGCAACACGTAGCGGAGTCTTCTGCAGCTGGTAGTAGACAGATGTTATAGAGGTCCAAGTAGACCAGGCCATCAGTTGGGCGACCCCAGGATACAGATTCAGTTATGCGGGCTCACAAGATAGATCCAACCATATGAGGATCAGTCAGTGCTATGTTTGCGGTGGGCAAGGTCACATGGCTCGTGACTGTCTGACCTATTGTGTGGATGATCAGCTGATAGTAGAGGGACCTCCCAGGCAGAGGAAGAGGTTCGGTCGTGGTGGTCTGCAGGGAGCAGACAGACATGGGAGAGGATCTAGCCGGGTAGCAGGTGGTGGAAGAAGATTCGAGGTCCTACACTACCCCCACCAGGAGGTCCACCCTGACCATAGGGAGCTAGCGGAGATCGGGGAGCTCATCTCCAGGTAGCCAAGGCCTACGACCACGGCGCACTTGAGATGATTCGAGGTACTATCTATGTCTACTCCACATTTGTTGCAGTACTTATAGACACAGGTGCGAGTCATTCTTTTATTTTTTCTTCCCTCTTTCGGAGCTCAGATATTCTGATGGAGTTGTTGGCTCGATCCTTCTAGCTAGATACCCCTACGGGAGCAGACTCTATGATTACGCACTAGTTCGGGTAGTGTGAGATTACTCTAGGAGATGGGAGCTTCGACTGGGATATCCTCGTAGCAGCGTCGAGGCCATACAATGTCATATTGGGTATAGACTGGTTAACTACATTCCATGATCAGATCAACTGTATTAGGCACAAAGTGCGGTGAGTCCGCACAGATGGGACCAGGTTTATCTTCACTGGCAAGAAGGGAGCCTTTGCAGTGCAGGACGGACATACTCGAAGGAGGGTGCAGCCGATCACTCATCAGTTGTCCTGCCTTACCCTCGGAGAAGTATATGTGGAGAGTCTGAGCTATCCTGTTGTGGTGGACCAGTACGCAGATGTTTTCCCTGACGATGTCCCATGATTACCTCCTCATATATAGGTGGATTTCTACATTTACATGTACCCCAGGACGACACCGATATCTAATCCAGCATAACAGATGGCTCCTACTGAGCTTCGTGAGCTGCAGGTATAGCTGGAGGACATGTAGGGGAAGGGATTCATCCGGCCCAGTGTTTCTCCATGGGTAGCCCCGATTCTGTTCTCCAAGAAGGCGGACGAGAGCTTGAGGATCTGTGTCGACTACCGTCACCTGCACCAGGTGACCTTGAAGAACAAGTACCCACTTCTGAGGATTGACGACCTCTTTGATCATCTGAATGGAGCATGGTAGTTCTCAAAGGTAGAGCTCAGATCAGGCTATCACCAGCTCAGAGTTCGAGACGAGGATGTACATAAGACAACCTTCAGGTGTCGGTATGACCACTACGAGTTCTTGGTTATGCCCTTTGGTGTAACCAATGATCTAGAAGTGTTCATGAGTCTCATGAACAGGATTTTCCAGCCTCACCTCCATCACTTTATTGTAGTCTTCATCGATAGCATTCTGATCTACTTGACTACTGAGGAGGAGCATGCCTACCATTTACAGGAAGTACTAGACACACTCTGAGAGCAATAGCTTTATGGTAAGATCTCAATGTTCTAGTTCTAGATCAGAGAGGTGAACTCTCTGGGACATGTCATCTCAGAGGCTGGAGTTACAGTGGATCCAATGAAGATCAAGGCATAACTTTCCTAGGAGCCACCCAAGAGTGTTACGGAGGTACATAGTTTCCTAGGTTTGGCTGGGTACTATCAGAGATTTGTTCTAGACTTCTCCAGAGTTTGAGCACCACTTTCAGCATTGACAAAGAAGGGGAAACCCTTCGTGTGGTCAGAGAGATGCCAACGGAGTTTCCAGGAGTTGAGGTAGAGACTGAATAGTGCACCCATCATGAGGCTACTGGAGGAGGGCGTTGGATATGTAGTCTATTGCGATGCATCAGGGACCGGGCTCGGATGTGTCCTGATACAGGAGCGAGAAGAGATAGATTATGGCTCACATCAGCTGAGACAACATGAGAAGAACTATACCAATCATGACCTAGAGTTAGAAGTAGTAGTCTTTTCCTTGAAGATGTGGCCACACTATCAATTGGTAGAGTGTTTCATAGTCTACTCTAACCACCAGAGTCTCAGGTACATCTTCTTGTAGAAGGACCTGAACCTGAGACAACGGTGTTGGCTTGAGTTACATCAAGATTATGACTTCAAGATAGTCTATAATCCTGGGAAGTGTAATGTTTTAGAATATGCTCTTAGTAGGAGAATGGGCATTCAGTTCTTAGGAGAGGTGACAGAGCAACTGGCCACGTTGAAGATATCCTTTGTGGATCGAGATGGAGAAGATTTTCTGCAGTCTCTTACAATCACACCCCCACTCCTTCAGAGAGTCAGGGAGGTGTAACATGGGGATGTGGACTATGAGGCTCGACGTGCATAGATTTCCATAGGGTAGGCACATGATGAATTTTCTATAGGTGGGGAGCACGTTATTTTCTTCAGAGGACGTACCATGGTACCAGCATCACTTCAGGAGGAAGTGTTGAGGGAGTTCCACACATCCCCTCTAGTGGTACATCCAAGAGTGGTAAAGATGTACGAGGAACATCGATGACAACACTAATGGCTAGGTATGAAGAAGGTGGTAGTGGAGTTTTTCTCTTGATTCCTCAATTGTCAGCAAGTAATGGCGGAGCACCAGGTTCTAGCAGGCTTGGTCCAGCACTTGGGGATGAGATATCCATGGATTTCGTAATAGGAATTCTATGCACATCTAGAGGTCATGACTCTATTTGGGTGATTGTAGATCGACTCACCAAGTTAGCCCACTTCCAACCGATCAGAGAGAAAGGTTCTGTAGAAAGCTTGGGATGCCTCTACGTGCAAGAGATAGTACAGCTTCATGGGGTTCCTTTTACGATTTTCTCTGATCGAGATTCTTGTTTCACTTCCTGTCTATGGGAGGGGTTGTAGGGGGATTTTGGGATGCATCATCTGTTGAGATCCTCCTTCCATCCTCAAATAGATGGCTAGACTGAGAGGACCATTTAGACATTCGAGGACATGCTTCATGCATGCGTCCTCAGCTTCGGTCATAGCTGGGAGGATCATTTAACCTTGGTGGAGTTTCCATATAACAACAACTACCACTCCACCATAGGGATGGCACCTTTCAAAGCACTGTATAGCTGAACTTTCAAATCACCTTTGTGCTGGACTGACCCAGGTGAGTCAGCACTCATGGGATCTGAGATGGTGCAGGCTATGACGGAGAAGGTGAAGATCATCAAGGACCGGATGAAGACTGCACAAAGCAGGTATAAGTCCTATGTAGATAGGAGACGGAGACCCCTGGAGGTTGAGGATGGTGACCACGTCTTCCTATGGGTCTCACCCTAACGAGGTTTTCGGATATTTTTCCAAGGCGGAAAATTATCTCCGAGGTTCATAGTACCCTTCCAGGACCTCAACAGAGTAAGCAAGGTGGATTATCACCTGGCTCTTCCACCTCAGTTGCATCAGGTGCATGACGTTTTACACGTATCACAGCTGAGGAGATATGTGCATGATCCGACTCACATCATAGACTAGGGAGATCTCGACATTGACAATGGGGAAAATTTTTCGGAGGTTCCAGTGGAGATTGAGGATTGACATGAGAGAGTCCTTTTTTGGCGGTCAAAACCTCTTGTGCATGTATGGTGGCAGCACGAGAATCTCTAAGAGAGTACATGGGAGTGGGAGGATCAGATTCATGCTTAGTACCCCCACTTTTCCCCTAGTTTTTGAGTTATGGATTTCGAGGACGCAAAGCCCTAAAGTGGGGAGAATTTAAAGACCCAAAAAATCCCATTTAATTTTTTTTAAATTATATTGAATTGTTCCGAGTTTACAGTTTCTGACGACATGGGATTCCGAGGCCTAGAGTGCCTGAAATGTTTTTCCAAAGTTTCTAAGTGCGTTAAATGAGATTTTAAGTGGTATTTGATAACTTTTGAACCAGTGCTCAGAATTGAAATCTCGAGGACACTGTTGAACTCGCAACGTCGGTGATTGCTTAGTGAGTCCTTCACCATAGCTGTGTTCTAACAAGAATGGAAGTTGAATTTCTAACCTTTCATGGGAGAATGGAGAGGAAATAAAATTAAACAAGTTTTATTTTATTTTCAAATCTCCATGTGGGGACCACCCAATTTTGAAACGCCTCATTTAATTAGGTGTAACTCTTGGAATTCCCAATTAATGAGACAACATTAATTGGTTGTTTAACTCATTTTAATGTGGGATTTTCCTCATTCATGTAGAATTGTTTTTCACTCTGGTGTTGGAGATTTGGTGGAATACAGATCTCCAATGAGGATCAATTATTCCTCGACATTCTATCCTCCAACAAAGAACCTTTGATTGAGAAACAAAACCATTGACCATGAAGAACACTGACGACGACGTCTTCGACTTCTTCTTCACCGAACAGTCTTGTCACCGTCAATGATCGACAAACAAATTAGGGGTTGTTTTATGTTTGAGTTTTACCCTCCATTATTTGTCATTAGTTGTGCTCTTTTAGGCCGATTGTTACCACCCTAACACAGAGGGAGCAGGCCAAATAAATACGTCTTGACCCCCCTCAGATTTTTTTCATCGTTTTGCTGACGATGGTGGTGGAGCAATAGCAGCCGACGATGGGCCGGCCGCGAAGGAAACTGGCAGTGCAAGGGCCTCCAGGTCACCAGAGGGGTGTAGAGAACCAGGCCACAGACAGTCCGAGCCATGGCGGAGCAAGGCAGTCGCACAACCACCAGAGGGGCACGATGCCGTCGCGCCTCGCCAGTGGAAGGACCGCGGCTAGGAGGGTTGCAGTGGTCAGGCAGTGGGGCATGGCGCCTTCATGTTGTTTAATGTTGCGGCTAGGTGGGCCACGAATAATGGAGAAGGACGGCCGACTGTGCGGTAGGGAGTGCACCAGGAGGGACTCTTGGGGTCCAGCGGCAAATGAACCAGTGCCATGAACTGATTCCATTTCAGGGTGACGAGGGGGGGGGGGGGGAGGGGGGGTCTGACCCCCCCCCGCTCAGTCAGGGCGAGCCCCATAAGGCATGTCCACCTTCTAGCTTCTGCTAGTAGACCACATCCCAGCCACGTGGGCTGGGCCACGTGGGCCGTGCCTCCCACGGGGCCGGGCTGCCGCGCGGGCTAGGCCGTCGCTCAGACCGGGCCACCGCACGGGCCTGGCCAGTTTTGGTGGGCTGGGCCAGTTCCAGAAGGCCAGGTCGGACCCATGGACCAGGTCCGACACCGGGTTGGGTCTGCCCGACTGGACCGGTCTGGACCCGGACCCCAGTTTGATCCAATTTACTTATTCACCCATATCTTGGGATATGGGTGTCTAATTGAAAAACCGTATACGGAGACAGAAATCATGTATCGAGAAGGTTCTTTTGGCATACCCCACTCGATTTTTGGACGCAGTTGGCATACGATTGGGTTGGATTGAACCAAAATCCAACTGGGCCCTCAGAATAGAAATGCCAATAACTCTCAGACCGGGCATCTGATTGATGCGTTGTCTATTGGGATGAGATACTTATGATGAGATGGAACTATGGGATACATAAACCTAGGACTAAATGGAAGTTTATGTATTAACACTTGTCTTGAGTAGTAGACCCTCCCAGAATCAAGCATACTTTGTTCAGAAACCCTGTGGCTGGCTGTATTAAGATGATGGGATCCTATGTCAGTTTGACAATGAAAATTACTATTCCAGGATCCTATGTGGGTTCGAAAGTGACGACTACTGTTTTAGGATCCTATATGGGTTCGACAGCAACGACTACTGTTCCTGGATCCTACGTGGGTTCGACAGAGAAGATGATTCAGTGGCTACATCTAATCATCTCTACCCATCTACATGAGTTGTATGCCTGTGTGAGCTGATTCTTGACTATGTGATGTTATCCTAAAGATGATTGATTTTCTTCCTTTGTGGAATGGGATGTGCTTGGTCTCGAGAGTTGGAGCCGATTGTGATCGGTAACTTATGTATATGTATGGGCGTATACCTAAGTAGGGATGGTTGACACTCTGTGATTGTATATTACTATTGTGGTTAATCCTTGTTGGAATTTGGGAGAACTTGAGGGTCTTAGGGTCCCTAATGAGTATCGTTATACTCACCTCTGCACTGACGATGTCTACACCTCGTTGTGTTGGTTGCAGACAAGTGGCAGCGCTGACTGAGGCAGAGAGTAGTAGGACTGGATGGTACCTAGAGGTGGACCACTCGATGTTATGGTACATGAAGGAGACGGATGGGCGAGAGTGCTGAGGGGAACATCTGTACCTACACTTAAGGTAGGAACCCCAGAGGACGACCCAGTAGCTGCTTTACTTTTCTTCAGTTGTATTTGCTTTCAGTTTCACTTGTACATTCCTATTGGGATTGTATTTCCGGCCCCATTTTACATTCCAGTACTTCCATTGTATAAATTTTTACTAGTGTTTCGCTTCCAGATGGGTAATCTAATTTTATTATTTGCATTAATAAAGGAAATTCCATCCCAGTTGGGATTTAAGCCTTTGGTTCTAGTCACCAGCTCCTGGCCTATGGAAGGCGGGCTTGGGGTAGTCATGATACAGTCCCCAGGGGACGGGTCATGACACAGATGAAACATAATGATGCTCCATACCCAGTTGGCCACGTGGACTCAGGAGTACTTCCCAAAACTCTACAGGTTGATGACTAGCAGTGAGATCCTTAATGTGAGAGGTGGAAAACTATTCCCTCATTGGTTGAGTATAATATAGTATAATACAATAATAAAACAACAATAAAATCAGTAATATCTTATAATAGAAGTAAATAGCATAAGACTTATAAGATAAACAACCAGATGTCATAGCATACAATGTATGAGGAAGCATGTTACATGTTCTAGTAAAACATCCAAAATAGGTTACACTATAGTAATACTTGAT
This sequence comes from Viscum album, assembly GCA_963277665.1. Lineage (NCBI taxonomy): Eukaryota > Viridiplantae > Streptophyta > Magnoliopsida > Santalales > Viscaceae > Viscum > Viscum album. The sequence goes on from OY728134.1 coordinate 1,073,843,421, forward strand.
TTAAGTACCAATTATATAAAAAGGATACAAGAAAATAAGAATCATCACAAGCCTCGACTTCATCCCATTATCTCTTACTCCTAAACATTATATCAAGTACCTGAAGAACCGATTTTTCCCTTTCCGATTCATGCAACAATACAATCATCTTGGGTCCATAAACATGACCCAAAAAATGTGTGAGACTAAATCCTAGTAGGCCACCACCCATGTTTTATGTCAGTCTTTAAGTGAATCTATATAACAGGCATTGTACAATAAATAATTTGGTAATCTAAGAAGTACTAAAAAGTAAAGATTCATACATGCACTACTATCCATTTACATTCATTTCATGTTAATTAAAAATTCAATTGAATTGAATTGTATATGTTTCTAGATCTTTCCTAGGACCAAATATCTCTAAAGAAAATTCATCAAAAAAAGATGTCTCAAAAGACCATCTAAACTAGTATAATTGATGAATGAATCAAGTATTGTGCTTTATCTTGGTAGAGGCATCATAATTAATTCCATTTAGTTATTAAAATTATAATTTGAGTCTTTCAATGAAATTCCAACATTGGAACTCAAGTATTACTCTATGTATAAAACTGCATATATCTTATGAGCTTGTTCATAAGATCCTCTTAAGAACCCAGTCTCGCTCTAGGTGTGCAGCGAGTATATGTCAACTAATCCATCCTTAGATCCTAAAATTATGACCCAAGTATCTTCCAAGTCATATAACCATTTCCAATAGAATGGGTCCCTGGAATATCACCTTCCAGGACTTGTTTAGCCTTTAAATATAGCGTACATGAGGCTGACCACTACATTTGTGACTCACTCAGAGCTTAATATAATAATAGCCTCTTGGAGTCTATCTATGGAATCCCTCAATGGATCCATGTTTCAACTGAGTCATAAGGTAAAATAGTCACATGAACATGTCCATAACATTCAAATATGAATCCAAATTTCACCCATTGTTATTTACCCTCTTTATCATTTATGATTCAATTAAACATTTCATTAGGCATGAAAAGTTAAAAACCAAAAGTATCCAGTTTCATTTCAAGAAAGGACCAACCTCATAAGGTTTTTCCTTTCAATATCTCACATGGGAAAAATTGGCATAAAAAGCATCACATATAAATTAAACTATTACATGGATTAATCATTAATAAACTAATGTGCAAGATTCATATAACAGGCATATCAAGTAATTTAAACTATTAAAAGGATTAACCATAAATTATCTCAGGTAAGAAATTCATTCATTTAAGAAATTTTATTTTGAACAACCTTTTATGGGATATAAAGGCCTACCTCATAGGAATCCTAGTCCAAATGGCCATAAATAGTCATCCAAGGGAAACAAACCCATGGGTGGACCTAATTCAAGGTAAACAACCTAATTCATGATTAAGAGAATATATTCAGTTACCTAGACACTAATAGGGAATAACAATATTCAATTCTAAATTAATGTGACACCCAAAAATGTTTGTGAGGCACTCTGGAATATATAAACTACATGAAAATTATCGAAAGGCATGAGACCACCTACCTCATACTAGTATGACTCTCCTCATCCAGTGACAACTTCTAATTCAAGATATAATGAAGTAAATCTACAAATAGAGAATAAATTATCAACCCTAGATAATTTGTTTGAGAGAAGAAATTATGATGAATGGCTCAATGGTAATTAATAACTCGTCAAGGGGGTTCTAATGCATCTGATAGGGTTTGAATCAGAGTTCGGACAATGAATCAGGATCTAAAAATTTGTTTGGCACTACTGTTTGAGAACCAAGCTGTGAGGGTACTATCCGGGTTGAGATTATGAGGCTACTAACTGTTTTAACAAAAAAATAACATAGAATGTACTAGATAATACATGTTTTGTATATGTATATTTATCCATTCTTCTACCGACATGCCATACATATCATAATAAGGTCCTACCAACATCAATACGTAGAGTGTACTATGATTACATGGAATGTAACCCCCGGTATTATTTTGTAACAGTCCTATGTCCATACCCCAACCTATTTTTCTTCTCTTTCCCAAACACTAAATGAAAATAAAAGATCTATATCTTAAATGAAGAATCAGGTTCTTGCAAATAACCAAGCGAGTGGTCATGTTTTATAGAATTTTTTTTCCATGATGTCAAAATTCAACCTATTTTTCATCATATGAAATATTCTACACCAATACTATGACTTCTAAGTTTATTACATTTGAAGGATTGGGAATGTAATTTTTCAGGATGGAAACATTGAACTCATCATGAATATGAAATAGATTTTGTGGAAGCACCAATCTATGAGCTACGTTACTAACATGATTATGAATTTCAAAATAACTGATATACCTATTACTTAGCATAACCTTATTTCTAAATCTCATTAATCTATTCCAGTGATATATTCATAGAAATACCTTTTTTCCTACTTCAAACTATAGGTCCTTTAATTGGTTGTTAGTGTAACTATTTTCTCGACTCTAAGTATCTCTTATGTGATGTTGAATCGATATAACCTTATCTAACATCTACACAACTAGGTCAAGTCCCAATATCGTTCTTTACCCAACATCATTATAGAATGTTGTAGTTATGAACTACATACCATAGAGGGATTAATAAGCATGAATCTAAAGATTTTAGTGAAATCTATTGTTTTGTGAATATTATATCAAATATATGTGTTGTTCCCGACAAAATTTGAAATACATAAAGAAATTTCTCAACTAGTATTCTAGATTTTGTTTTTTCCCCAAGATAGATCATCATTCTGAGGATGATAAGAAATTCTAAAATTCGACTCTATAACTACAACATGTTGATGAATTATCTAGAACATAATGGTAAACCCTAAATCCCGATCTGATATACGGTAAAGTGTAACTCCATAAAATCTCACAACTTTTTTAATATATTGTTTCCCTCTGGAATCGGGGATGACCTCTTTGATTAAAGGTTCAAAACATTCCAATTGGTTTCTAACGGGTTTGTTCATAGAACTGGAAACATCCAATGATTCCATATCCATTTGGACCTACTTTCCAAAGTTAGGCGCTCATTAGTTGTGAACTGATGAGGCTTAGGAATTTGCATTGGTCGAGAAGATGGGAGGTCGGACTCATCACACCTTTTTGAGGGGAATTATTGTCTACTCTGGGACTCTCTGTATAGATTTAAGTTATGTTCGTGAATCCTTATTACATTACCAAGTATAAAATGAGATTTCCTTTAGTCTGACAATCAATGATTGATATGTAAGAAATTCATAGAATCTTTTATATGTATTCGAGGTTCTTCATCGATGAAGAATCATCTGTAATTGTTAGAGATTCTTAGTTGATTGAATCCTTAAAATAAATAAAAGTCTCTTGGTCATTATGACGACCATACTGGTTTTAAAGCCACTCAGTGGGGCACTTGAAGTTTATTGTCATTCTGGAGGTCCTGGATTATTTCAGAATTGGGATCGTACCCGTTGATGGGATACCTACGTATCCTTTGTTTTGAAAAAGGAATCAGAACCCACATAGTTCGAATAAGGGAGTATGATGCTTATGCATGATTGATGGCTCAAAGAAAGAATTCATGATTACTTTTACACTCTAAGCTCACGTGAGTCATGCTCGGTGTGTGAAACAAGAGGTATTGGTGAAACTAGAGAATTGTTCCACGAAATATTCAATGATGTGGGGCTTATGTGTTTATGACTGCCCAAAATAGATAAATATTAAGATTTACTTCAAGGAAGAAATCCAGGAACATGGTCCATAAAGGTATATATACTTTATGGAGATTTGGATACTCTAATCTTGAGACTTACTCCTAAGAAAGATGCCCAAGTTAGGAAGGGACTTATGATTGGGTTTTACTCCTGATAAAGAAGCCCCAAATCAAAAGTAAATTAGAACTAGTTATGAGAAATTAAGACTGGGGATTACTCCTGAAAAGGAGGCCCAGTTTAAGGGACTTGAAAAAATTAAGGGACTTGGGGCTTACTCCTGAAGAGGATTCCTAGGTTAAAGGAATTAAAGTTTGGGGCTTACTCCTGAGGAGGATGCCCATATTTGAGACTGGGGCTTACTCTTGAAAAGGAGGCCCAGGTTAAAGGAATTAAGGTTTGGGGCTTACTCCTGAGGAGGATGCCCATATTTGAGACTGGAGCTTACTCTTGAAAAGGAGTCCCAGGTTAAAGGAATAAAGGTTTGGGGATTACTCCTAAAAAGGAGGCCCAGGTTAAGGATTCTCTCATCTTAAAGGATGAGGTTGAATGAATGAAATCTCAATCTTTAGTGACATAAAGATCTATAAATCACTAGATTTTGAGAAATGTTCCATGGAGTTCCTTTCAGATAAGAAATCCAAATCAATAAATCATTCCATAAATGGCTTTGAAGAGTGTCTTGAAGACTGAATCTTGAATGGGAGAGGTGGAGTGACATAAGAAGGTTGAAATGAGCTGGAAAGGCACCCAAAAAGGTAGGGGTGCACAAGTCTTGGCAGGCGCGTAGGTACTGCATGGGTGCGCAAGTCCTGGTCGTGTAGGTATACCTACGCGACACATTGGTACTTGCGTGATTTCAGTCCTTGAGTAATACTTGGGAGAGACTTGGATCAAACCCTTGGTATTATCCCTATAGGCTTTCCAGAAGATGGCGCACAAGTTCTGATAAGGAAGTAGGGAGCCGTGCAAGTGTGTTCATTTTCCTTAAGGGTAAAACACTTAGGCGCACAAGTGTTAGTGAATTATAACACTTAGAACTTACTCCTCCTGTTTAGACCTTCCATTCTAGGTAAAGAATTACCTTAGAAGAGTTTGGAAGACCTGAAGAAGAGACTTGGGTGTTCAATGCTCTGTCTGTGAATTCTGGAAAAATTCCTCTTCTAAATGGGAGGCCCACAGGGTCTATTTATAGGATGGAGAAGACCCCGGGCAGTTATCCTTTAGGGCGCGCAAGTCACTTGCATGACCATTAGGTGGCGCGCAAGTATACTTGCGTGACAGTGATGGAACTTGCGTGACCCTTGTTCTTTTGAAGCCTTGTTCATGCCTTTGTCAATTTTTGATGATTTCTTCAAAGGATGAATCAATTTGTGCTAAGTCATTTCCCTTTCCAATCTTTATATTCTGTGATGAAAGTAGCATCAACAAAAGTCCCCACTCAAAGTTGGATCCAAAAAAGAAATGAGGATGTGACTCTGAGAAAAAGAAGAAAACTAAAGGAAAGGCGGCGCACAAGTGTTCAGGGCGCACAGGCTGTGGCGTGCAAGGTATGGCGTGCAACTTCCAACTAGACAGACTTCGTCACGCAGGTTACGGTTGTGGCCTATAAATATGTGGCCCCATTTCCATACAAAGCATCCAGATTTCAAACTTTCGAGCTCTTGCCGCACAAGTGGCCTTCGCCACGCAGGTTGCTCTATTATCTGTTGTTTATTTGCTATTGTGCTACTGTAGAGGTGTTTAGACTTGTGCGGTTTATACATGCACGTCAAAAACTAGTGCGGCACACTAACACTTGCACGCCAAGTTTAGACTTGCTGCCTTAATGCCTTTGCCATTTTTTCTGAATTCCTTCACAAATTTTATGAAAAATAAACCCATTTAAGAGTTAGTTTATTCAACTTTTGTGCAGATTCAATGGTTCTCAAGAGAATTGGAATGGCTGATGAAATGGCTAGCAAGCGGATTGATGACATGATGAACATTGTTGGCCATGATTACTATGATATATGCGATAACACTCTACCAGATTTGGCTAAGTACTTGAAGAAATATCATCTTAATTTCCCACAGAGAATCTACCTATCTTTGTATGGTCATGGTCATCTGCAATGAGTCAATGTTCCAGATGCAAAGAACTATATGCCTGAAATGCAGCTGCACTGCTACTCCTCTATTTTGGTTATGTTGTGCATTAAGAGCAACAAAAATGGTGTGAAATTTCAAATTTTCCTTCCATGCCATTTGTTTAGAGATATGATAATGGAAAACCCATGGGATGAAATTTTTTCCACTGCCGGTTGGTGGAGAGACGACAAACAAGGAATTAGAGCAATATTTGAAAAGAGTACTCCCTCCAAATGGATCTTTACTTCCAATGCTCCATTCTCAAATCCATGTATCCATCTTCCAAGTCTTGGACAGAAACAGAGTCACTGTTTGATCAGCAGAAAATTTTCTCAAACCGCACTCAAGAACATCCTTTTACAATTGTTCCAAGAAGAGCTGGTATCACTGCATCTCTTATTGTATCCAGTTGAATGAATGAATTCTAGGTGGTTGCTGATGAAGCTCGGGATGCCGTAAATCAAATGAATAGTTATGTTGAAAGCCTTTTGTAATTCCTGAAAAAGGGAAGAGACTCTAGTCTATGGATATCCTTATATCTCCTGTGTATCAATGAAAAACACTTTCATCTTCAATCATTTGTGCACGTATTTTCATGCTACCTGCTTTAAATTTTACCGAATCCAGTGGGCCTAGTAAGCATAGTTTGATTTTTACTAGGATTATTATAAATAAACCTACAAACTTTGAATCTTTTAATTGCTCAGTATTACCTAAATCATACAAAATGTATGTTTAGTGAGATGGAACTTGACTTTTATTTAGAGTTCCTTTGTCTTTTATGGGCAGTTTAAAGTCATGCACGTTAGACATACAGAGGCTAATGATTAAGGTTGAAATAGATTTGACCGAATGAATTAGAATTGACTCAATTACTTGAAAATTTATCTGAAAACACATTACCATACTCAAGTATGAGGGAAAATATGTAAACTATGGCTTAAGAATATTTGAATCCGAGAAATGATATGAAAAAGAGATAAAAGGAATTAGAAGAAGTAGTTTCCAAGAATGAAGTTACTATTATTTAACAAACCCGTTAGGGGGTTGAATTATGCAGGTCCACTTAAGGGAATTTGTAACACCCCGAGATTTTATGAAAAATATTCTTTTTAATTTCATTAATGTCTTGTGTTGTATGCTACACCAAAGGGAGCTTGCACAACACGCATCCTTGACTTGCCTTGCATTACACGCAATCGCGACCTTTCTCGATAGCGTGTGTAGTATGCAATACCGAGTTTCACTAAACAACGATATGCTATTAAAATATTATTAAAACTAGCCGTTATGAATAGTAATAACCACTTTTTGAAATTTTGTAAATTTTATTTTTCTAAATGGACTTCATTTCTGGATTTGGAATATCGAAATTAGCTTAGGGTGAAATTTTGGTACTTTTCGGATAACTTTCATTTTCTGATGAATAGTGAAAATTACTAAATTTTAATTAAAAACAACCTTTTTAATAGAAATAATTAATAGTGATAAATTATTAATTTGATTGGTTTTAAAGTATATTTAGAATATATTTTTACAATTTAATACAATGTTGGTTATTGGATGTAATTTCACATTTAAACCAGACATAAACAACTGTCAATCTTTTGATAGTTATTATCTCTTAAGAACACGCTATTTGTTTTGACGACGGGAATTAATTTTTAAATTAATTAATGCAAATTATATGTTTTGAATTTTTTAAAATAGACATCATTTTTGAATTCATAATATCAAATATATCTTAGGCCTAATTTTTGGTATTTTTCTGGAAACTTTCATTTTTTGATGAATAGTGAAACCACTAAGTGGTAGTTAAAAAAAATGAATTTTTCATAAAACTTAATTTTACCGCTTCTGTGAGTGAAATTTAAAAAATCCGAGAGACACGGTTGATGTTAGTAAGTAAAATTTGGTTCAATGAGATGAAAATATTTTTTGGTGAATAGTAACTTTTTACTTTTTTTTACCACGGTTAAAAGTAAATAGGGTAATTAAGGGTAAAAATGATATTACTATTACCCTAACACATGTCCTAATTCTATTGGACAAGTTTAATTCGACCAAAAACAACCTTAGGAATAACATATGACCATTTAGGCCCACTTGGATTAGATTAGGACATTTATTATTAATTTATTTAAAGAAGGGTTAAAATAGTTAAAATCAAAGTTTAATAAGTAAATAATTTTTAATATGGGGTTATAAATAAGATAAATTCAACTATAAATATTAATTAGAAAGATAAAAAGATTTCCTACATAATGGTATTTTATTTTTAATTTTTAGACATTAAATAATTTAATTTATTTATGACACAACGATGATGCAGTAATTATCTTATTAATGAAATATTGACATAATTGATGTTATAAATACCCAAATAAATGTAATTTGAGACTTTTTATGAATTAAACTAATTTTATAGGTTAATATGACATGTTAGTATTGATTTAATCAACTTGTTTCGAGCTAATCATTCTGTTATGATTTTCACAAAAATCAATTACTAAATAGTGTCAAAATTGACATAAAATAGTTTTTAAAAAAAATATTATATTATTAATTGTTATTTTATTCCTAAAAATCTAAGGTTCGTCCAAATGACTTATATAAGGTTATATATATTAATAATAAACAACTTGGGGTTCTTTTGGCTTGATATAGTAAGTTTATTAACCTTATAGTGTAAGAAAACAAGAAGACACGGTGAAATTTAAATTATCTAACTTAAAGTTAAATCTAAATGATAAGGTTAAAATTGATACCTAAACTTGTCTAAATTCTATTGGATGAGAGTATTTAGACCCCTACCCACATTATCTTAGAGATATATCAATTTGTAGCTATTAAAAACCGAATTTGACTTTATAATAAAATAATATTTTTAGTTATTCCAAAGGTGCCCCTCTCCTCCCTTATAAAAGGGCACCTCATCCCTCTCTTCCTCACACCACTTTGAGCCTTCAAGCTCGTCCAAACCCTGCCAAATTACCTTCTCCACTTCCCTAGAAACATCCTAGAGGTTCTGGTCTTCCTCAAAGACCAATTTTAGTGCCCTAAAAGGAGATCTCAAAGAGGCGCTTCAAAGAAGAGGTAATGTCCGTTACCGATTCCTTCATCTTTATTTCTTCTTCCACTTATTCTTCTTAGGTTGTTTAATTATGAAGTAATAACATAAGTATCACTTATATACTGATATGTTATTATAATTATGAAACAACTTTATTTCACCATCTATCCATCCTACGGAAAACGAAATCACCGTGCGTGCGTACGTACGAAATACCGTCTCCACGCCGTGGTGTAATCTATTTTCCACCACCACCTTAATTGGATGGGTATAATGGTGTAAATAATAACTATATATGATTATTGTAAAGTGATATTGATTCTGAAATAGTATACATACACTCCAATACAATTCCACGATCATGAGAACGATATCATCGCTCGTGCGTACGTACGGACTACCGTCTCCACGACGCGATGAGATTCATTCTCCACGTTAACCATTCATGAATGATTATAAAGTATATATAATAAGTAATCATGAAATATATGAAATAATAATGATACTGGATTTATATGTATATATATGTATGTCATCTACTTAATTCCATTCAACTCAATAAGGAAATGAAAACAGCGTTCATGCGTACGTACGGCCTACCGTCTCCATGAACGGTGTATTTATTTCCATTTACTGATCTATTATATATATGTATATTCTGAATATATATTATATATAAATCATGTTTTATATTCTGGAATTAAGTAATCATGATCTAAGTAATCATATGAATAATTACAAGTCAAAACACGGACGAAAAATGAAACGATTTTACCCAAAACACTCTTTAACATGGAATTTACAAAAGAACGGGTAATATAAAGTCATAAGTGAACCATATATGATATCATAATAATGAGTATGATTCTGGAATAAGTCAATGACATTATTAAATCATTATACAGGAGGTTCGGACACTTACGAAGCAAATCGGACCTAAGGTAAGGGAAATATCACAATCTCATTTTTATTCGAGATTGTTTATACTTTATTATTTACTGGGGTGTATTTTATCATCCACATCCATGTTTCCTCAATATGTAATATTATTTCCATCCACCTACAATTGTTTAAATCCAATTTTACCCTTCGGTGAGCTTTTAGTAAAGGATATGAAAGGAATCTTTTGTCATTTTTCGTACGAGGTACTTTTTGACTTTTCCGACAAAAGTACGAGAAGAATGTTTTTTTAACTTATACGGCATGAATGGATTTTTAAAACATTATTTCCAAGAATCTTCCTTTACAAGTTTTAAAGTTTATTTTTAATCAACTTCTTTTAGTTTAAAATTGTATGACATGTTAAGAAAGGAAAAATGTTTTTGAAGTAGAAAGGATATTTTCCTCAAGAATGGAGTTCAAGTGTGTTATCAAAATTATTTTCCATATAAGATAATAAAGGGTTATGTTTCTATACCTATTATTACATGGATTTGATTATGTTGTGATGGAAATATTTTTTTATGAATTCTTTTATCTTATATGAATTGTTTTATGATGTCACGATGTTTAAGAATTCCGTTTTTATTACATGGGTTATGCAATGATGTATGATTTATGATTTTTGTGGCACACATAAGAATGGTTTCATTATGAGATGGGTGGGACCTATATCTCCCTCCAATGCATTGGGTAAAAATTTTATATCTCATGAGATAGACATGGCTGGAATGGTAGGTTATACCGGTTCAGTGAAACAGGACTGAAACGAGGAGAGAACTCGGTTCAGAAAGGGACTTTGTCCACTAAGATAGTCTTGGCAATGAGTCTTGACTAATAAGAAATGATTCTATATGATTATGTGTGTATGACACAAAGTTTCATGTTTTAAGTTATGATTATTGGGATTACATTTCACTAATATGATTTATCCCATGTTATGAAATTATGATCTCTTTTGCAGGTTAAGATTTCCAAAAGATATGTTCTTATGAATATGACGTGATTGATATTTATTTTGTTTACCCTTACTGAGCATTTGAGCTCACCCTTTTATGTTTTTTTTCCATGACATAAATAAAGGATTTAGTTTTAGAAAAAAAGAATATCTTTATGGGAGATGTTGAAGATCTTTCACCACGATTAGAAGATTATATTCCGAGTTTCCAAAGACACTAAACTATTACGGTCCTTGTGTGTGTGTTTTTGTTATGTACTAAGTATTCCGCAAAAGTAATGTATTATCCATGTACATCAAGCTTCGGGTCTCTACAACATTGGCTGCATAGTCAAATAAATAGTATCTTTTTGCTAAAAAGTTTGTTATGTAGACTGTTTATGCAAGGCCGCCTAAGGGAACGTGCTGCATAGTCAGGAAAAAGAACTCTCGGAAATTTACTTTCCTAGTGCTAAAAAGCTAGTGAAAGTTTATGGAGATTCAAATTTTCCAAAGTATAGAGTTTGCTATATGGAAAGAGGTACTTGAATATGGAGAAGATATTTCCAAACAAGATTATCGAAGAACTAGATGGATATCACTCCTACAAAGGTCTGACCCAAACATAGGGAAGGAGAATATAAACCATATACTTGAATACTTTCAGATCATGAAAAAGGATATGGGACAAATATGTTAAGGATGACTATTTTTGTAGATCCGTACATACTGTCATTTAAGAACAATAAGGAAAAAAGAGGCTTTCTTCCCAAGAACGAAGTTACCAGTATCCGACATACCCGTTAGGGGGTTGAATTATGCAGGGCCACCTAATGGAATTGGCTGCATAGTCAGATAATAGTATCTTTTGGCTGACATATCTGTTATGGAGACTGTTTATGCAAGGCCGCCTAAGGGCACATACTGCATAGTCAGGTAAAAGAACTCTCAGAAATTTGACATTTTTGTGATTAAAAGTCAAGAAAAGGGTTACGAAGATCTGAAAATATTTAAGTTTAGGATTATGTCACATAAAGATGGGTATTGTATAATTTATACAGAGATACAAAGATCAATGCTAACCATAATCATGCTATGTCCTGAATGGAAATGTTGGACTTCACTACGTATCCCATAAGTATGGGAATCAAGCCATATTTAGTTCTTAAACTACAGTTTAACATTGTGTGGGATAAAAGGATTAGATATCTTAGTTTAAGGTCATAGAGCTTGGACCATTATAAGAAATACACAGTGTGTGATTTCATGGGGACTTTTCATCCAGGGGACTGAAAGTGGAATTTGAGGTTAGGCCAAAAAGACTTGGGGATGGATTCAAGGGACACTCGAATGTTCCTACGTACCCCATAAGGATGGGAATCAAGCCCACGTAGTTCTAAAACTACCCTCTGTACAAATTTTGTTTGTAAATGTGAAGGGTGAAAGGGGACTTTAATGCAATGATGGTTTAACCCAAAATAAAAGGTTCAGGAATTTCCATGTATGCACATAGTCTTTAAAATAAAACATGATTGAAAAATCAATGTAAATAATGGTTCCCTCTCAGGTGAGGGTATCAAAGAATATTTGTAGTTTATTTTCATACTAGAAAAAACAGTGCTATATAGTTTAATGTCATATACAAAGGATGAAAGTGAATCAATGTAAATATATTGATTCTTGGGGCGGTTCCACGAATCAACATCGTATGAGATGGAGGTGAACCGATGTGAAAAGACTGGTTTTGGGCTTGAACCTTGGGAGGTTGCCTACGTATCCAGCCTGGAAGGCAAGGATCAAAGTCTGCGTAGTTCAATTAAAGAATGAATTAATGATCAAGTTGTTCTTGGGGACAACGACCTAAAAAATGATGTTGTTGGGACTTACACATGGTTAGTATCCCAGAGAGAGTGTTATGGTTGAGGTTTTCTCTAAGCTCATGTGAGTCATACTCGTTGTGAGAAACAAGAGGTAACAACAACCTTAACAATGCACAGTTTAATGTCATATAGGACATATAAAGGGACTATGCAGTTTAAAGTCTTGCAGTTAGGACTATTGGTGCTGCACAGTTTAGTGTCATGTAGCAGGGACAAAGTATAGTTTAATGTTATGTAGGACGTATCAAAGGACTTTCTGTACAGTTTAGCGTCATGTAGTTAGGATGATGGAGACAAAACCGTTTAATGTCATGTTGGACAAAAAGATGACTGTGCAGTTTAATGTCATGCAGTAAGGACAAAAGAGTACACCATTTAATGTCATGTTGGACATATTAGGGACTTTTTTCATAGTTTAACGTCATGTTGGATGAAAGTAACACGAATAGTTTAAGGTCATATGTATGGACCATTGATGATGGTGCAGTATAATGTCATGATGGATGAAAGGGACTTCTGTATAGTTTAGCGTCATGTAGTTAGGACGTCACAGTTTAATGTCCTGTGAGACGAAAGGAATACAAATAGTTTAAGGTCATATGTATGGACCGTTGCTGTATAGTTTAACGTCATATAACAAGGATGATTAAGGGGACACAGTTTAACATCATGTTGGACGTATGTGCAAATAGTTTAGGGTCATATGCATGGACTGTTGATGATGCGATTTAACGTCTTGCTGGACGGTGGTGTAGTTTAAGGTCATACCGGACCATGGATGATATATTTTGTGTTTATAAAAAATACTTCTTCAAAAATCTGGCATTGGTTGGAGTAGTGATGAGTTCTCCATCCATCGAGATTAATGAATAAGCTCAATTGGAGTAGACCCTATGTATTGAGTAAGGTCTTTCCCATTTTGGCTCAAGCTTGGGAGGTTTCATTCCTGGTATCATTGGAATTCTGAGAAATAATACCAATTCTCCCTGAGTGAATGAACGAAGATGAATTTTTTTGTTAAAATCTTGTGCTATTCAATTCTGATAGACTTCCAAGTGGTGCAAAGTGCACAATCTTTTCTCATCTAACCGTTCCAATTCATTCAATCGCATTTGAGATTGTTCATCTGTAGATGATTGATCACAAATGACAACTCTGAGTGAGGGTAGTTGAACTTCAATTGGGAAAACTGCTTTCGTTCCATATACCAATGAATATGGAGTTGATCTAGTTGTAGTGTGGGTGGTAGTCCAATAAGCCCATAATGCATGAAATAGTTTATCATCCCATGATTTCTTATCTTTATCCACCATATTTTGCAGTATATTTGACAGAGTCTTGTTGAAAGATTCTATCTGGCCATTGGCCACTACATGATACCGAGATGAATGGTTGGATTTGATGTTGTATTCATGATACAATTTCTTCACCTCGGATGAACAGAAGTTGGTGCCATTATCCCACACCTTCAGAAGTTGGTGCAGATCTGGTGATAAGCTCATCGGCCCTCCAAATCTGGTCATAAGAGGCCCTGACTTCGGCATCGGTGGTCAGTGCAGGAGGCGAACTAGGAGGGGACACTGACTGGTGCTTGGTGAGGGAGGAATAAGAGAGGCAGTGTGCGTCTTCCTGCTACCAAGGTCCTGAGGTGGTGCTCAGTCATAAGGGAGAGTGGCCGCGGGTGACCGTCCAGTCACTGTTCAACTAGAATCGCGGGAGGTAGCTATCATGGGTGTCCGACTTGGAGGGGAGACGACAGCCATGGACCTTCGAATTTGGTCAAAAGTGGGCCGAAAAGGATCACCAAATGAGGGTAAAACCCCTATACGGGGTCCGCCAGCCACCGAGGTGATGCGCTCGTGGCGAAGAGTCCTGGAGGCGGGGCGATGTCAGGCAGTCAACCGCTGTACTGGCTAGAGGTGGCACCCGAACGGGGAGGAGATGGGGCAGTCAGAGGTTGCAGCTCTGGAAGGGTGGATCTCAGCTAGAAGGAACCATGAGAAGGCACCTCAAAGTTCTATAAGTCTCTACCCCTGATATCCTGTATCATTTGTGTCCCTTAAATGATATCATCAGACTATAGAACATATATTCAAGAATAGTGTCGTAGCACTTACGGGTTCTCATCATAGTGGGGAACTGCTATGACCTTTTAGTGTGAAATCTACTCTTAGGACATTATCACATATTATGTTATGCATAAGAACAATCATGATGTGATAAGGAGTTTATTAATATTCAAAACCATGAATACAAGTTTATCATAAAGTAAAAAGTAGTTGGTTCTAGGGCACAAACTCCAACAATAGGTTCCCTCAAAGTACAAAAGAGTGATGGTTTAAGAAACCATCAAGAGTGCCACACTGATCATATTTCCATGGTCTACCTAGAAGAAAGTGGTGTACCTTCATTGATACTACATTTTATAGTACCTCATCTTTGTATCTACCAATGGTGAAAAAGATATTCACTTGTTTGGTGGCCTTCAACTTTTCATAACCATTCAACCATTGAAGCTGATATGGATATTAATGCTTCAAGATTGGTACTCCCAACTTTTCCACCAAATCAATGCTCGACACATTTCTATAGCTTCCTCCATCTATAATAACACTACATACCTTCCCTTGGATTTGACATAGTGTGTGGAAAAGCCTCTCCCCTTTGATCCTTTTCTCTAGCCATCATTTTTACACCAATCACTATTCTAGTAATAAGGAGTTCACCTTCTTATACAAATTCACTATTTTCAATGTTCTTGACTTATTCCTTGGAGGTCTCTCCATTAGTCTCTCATTCTCCAAATTTTTTGATAGTCATGGTCTGTCAGTTTATGAACTCGTTAGCGATGTGTCCTCTTCTTTGGAATCCGAAACATTGAATATCCCTATTTCTTAATGGGATAAACTTGATAAAATTTTTCTTAGGATGAAGAGTTAACTTTTCACTCTTACGATCAACCACCTCTTTTGGATGTGATGTTTCTCCAATATCATTTGAATTTACCAATGGGGTGAAAGGGGTAGTAGGTTTATGCATATTGGTCCTCCTTTTGATTTTCTCTCTCAATATTTATAGTTTGATAGATCATGTCCTATAACTCCACATAGTGGTACATCTCCACTTCATTTCCAATCTATCGATTTAGGACATGTAAAAAGAGTTCCAGGGTTACCTCTAGATCCTCCTCCCCATTCGCTTGAATCATAACAATCTATAGCTCCTTATAGTAATTCTCCATACTCTTACTCCCTTGGGTAAGATACTGAATCTTGTTGCATATATCCTTATAAAATTATGAGGGAACAAAGTGATTCCTCATAGAAAACTTTACCTTTTCCCAAGTATGGATTGGGTGTCCTCCATATCGACCTATTTCCTCTTGAACTCAACCCCAATAAATTAATGCATAATCAACAAATTCAAGTGCTGTAAGTTTTACCTTTTTCTTCTGAAAATATCCATGATAATAAAACACTTTCTCGATCCGCATCTCCTAATCTAGGTACACCTCCAGATCACTTTTACCTTGGAATGATGGAACTTTCACCTTGATTCCGTTGAGGACATCATCATCATTGTTGGGTCGAAAGACTTCTTCCTACAATATTTTTGAAAATCACAGTGTACATATTTTTTTTATCTTATAATAGTTTTAAAGTTGATGCTTTGTAGAGTTTTAAGTTCCTTGAATAGTCATTTTAATCTCCTTCATCTTAATTGGAAGAACCTTCCCAAGTGAAAGTTTATTGGAAGGAAATTTATAAGTAAGTTCTGATTAATTTATTAACATAAATGTTTCAAAAGAAGTTTCTTTATGTTTTTATTTTTATAGAAGGATCGCTGTAGTGGTACTGAACAACTTCATTGATAGAAGTAGAATAAGAGTGAATCCATCAGAAAGAGTAGATGATGTTACCAATATAGTTTCAATTGAACCCGAGAATTATGGAATTTGATTGTTGGATTTAGTTACAACCTATATCTATAAATAGAACCATGAAATTTAGGTGAAGAAGGAAAAATAATTAAAAATCTATATGAAGTTTATTTATTGAAGTCTGCAACTTCTCATTACCATGAGTGATTCATTTTTTAATCTTTTTAGAGAGTTTTTCACTTAAGGGAATCCATGTGTGGGAATCTCTTGTAAATTCTATTAATCTATTTTTTTGTTGTTTTTTCCTGATCTATGAGATTGAGGGCTCTTGAGGATGAGGAGATAGAAAGTTATTCTTATTAGGTGAGATCAAAGGCTTCTGGAAGGAAGACATAAATACATCTCGATCAGTCTGATCGATGGCTTCCAAGGTTTTAGAAAAAAAACCCACTAATAGGTTTATAATCAAGGATACCTAAAGTCAGGTCTACATAATTCCTTACTGCTTTGGTTTAAATAAAAGACTCACTCGGTTGAGGTGTTGTAGGTTTTTGTTTCGCTACACATAAGTTTCCATTTAAATAAATTTTATTAGTTACTTGTTTTATATATAGTTTCTTAGTTACTTTGTTTAGAAGAATATCATTTCGATTGTTTTCTTATTCTTTTTATTGGAAAAAGATAATTCCAAAAGTTCATTATCTTTACTCATGATTTCTCTTAGTTGTTTTTAAAAGATTGTATTTTTTTAAATAGATTGTAGAACTACAATTCACCCCCTCTTGTAGTATATATATCATACATTCTGAGGAAACGATCATGTGGTCTCCTTTGGCCTCCTCTTGGTTGTTGGAATAACCTTCTCTAATATGGTACATCCTTAAAGTCATTATCCATAGCCTCCTTTGGGATACGAGGAGGGTGTGTCATAAGAGAACATTGTGGGTGGTCATACATCATTCTCAGGCTTCATTGATTATTCATGTTATCAATCCTCCCATACAACACCTCCAACTTCTTATCAAGAAGCCTCTCAAAATGGCTCACTAATTCTTTCATTTGGAGTTGCATAACTTTTGGTGTGAGAGATCTACTTAAGATTCCTTCATCACTAGCGTGAGAGATTCTATTCCCATGATATTCTTCCATGATAAGTAACATAAACAAAAACACACACAAGAGAAACGCATAGACACAATGATACACATACACTCACACAACTAGAGATGCACACACACTTATACTTATGAAGATACATATACATGTAAGGACACACACACACACACACTTAAGGATACACACCCACACAACCAAACATGCACAAACACTCACACACATAATGATATGGACACACATGCATAAGTACGTACACCCCTATAAGATGTACACACACACTCACATGAAGATGTACACACACACACACTTGAAGATGTACACACACCCATACAAAATGACACACATTTTTTTTAAAACTTTATCTCTATTCTAAACACTTAAATCAAATATCAAGCTCCTATGGAGTCTATAACTTGTTTGTGGAGATCACGTGCCACAAATCCTTACCCAATAGATATGGTTTCATGGAATCTAGTAACATGACTCATGGGTGAATTGGGTTATAAAATGGGTAAAAAGGGTGGATGCGTATGATAAGTGGCCTTGCCTAATAGTTATGCAAGATAATTTTTTTTATAAAAATATGAGCCAAGTTAGATGATATAGAGATGATGAAATATGATAAGAAATTTAATTTTTTTAATAATACAAAGCATAAATCAATGATATAAAAAATGTATTTTTTTTTAATTTTTTTGAATTCTTTAAAAAAATTGTCATGCTTAGTAATGTAAGGTATGGGATGATGAGTTGAGAGTTTTTTTAAATTTTTTTATAATATATAATTCACATATAGTGAATCAAAATAAAAAATAAGATGGATGAATAATTGGCTCAAGGAAATATTTTAATCTTGCAAAAACAAAAGGTTAATTTTGGTGGATTTCAAAGAAAAGTATTGTGTTTTTTTTAATATGGGATAATATGGAAAGAAAAGAAGGAGAATGGACAAAAGGCTTAAATAAAGGATAAATGGATATCGTGTCAACTGGAGTTCTAATACCAACTAATGTGAGATGCATGGGGTGGCCCGATATTCATAATATAAGACGATGAACAAAGGATAAGGTGTGGACTCAGTGGAAGAAAATAGTCAACCAATGATAAGAAGCATGGCCTACTATTTGGAAAACACCCAAAATGGAGTGAATATAACTCACACAATGACACACTTGGGTTGAGACATGAATTAGGGGCTTTTTGATCTTGGATCACTAATCTAAATTGTAAATTGACAAGGTAAGAATACACAAGAGAAAGATAAGAAATAACCATTCCCCACACAATGGAGAGAAACTAAACTTGTAGAGTTTCACTAACACAATATTGAATAAATTAAAAATTCCATTGGGGTTCTATTGGCCACAAAACATATGTTTAAGAATATTTTCATAGCACTTCAAGGTTCTCAGCATAGCATGGAACTACTATGAACTTCCAATGGGACAAATACTCTAATGAAATTATCATATTGATGTTACGTAGAAGAAAAATCATCACGTGATAAGATATTTTTTAATATTAAAGTCCATAAATATACTGGTAATCAAAAGTACAAATTAGTTGGTTTTAGGGGACCAAATATAACAGAATTACAATTTCACTAGAGTCAATTGTTAACAACGTTTTAGTCTGCTAGTTCTCATATAACATTCACGCTTCTACTGAGATATGATTATAAAAGCTAGGCTTACCATGTTCTGCTGTCTTATTTGCTTAATATGAATTCATCTCTTTAAGAAAACCCCTAAAGAGATGATATCACCAAGTATTAATTGTTTTTCCATAGTCAAGATTTTACATCTTATCTAAACACTATCTTGGATCAAACTGTTACTAAACTTGCTTCATAAGCTACATCATATGCCATAACATACTCAGTCTATGTAGATATGAAAACCACCTGCTATAATAAGTTTTCTATTGCATTACCTTAGCCAAACTACTATACCAGATCAAATTGTTTTAAAATAAGACTAGTTTTATATCCCCTTGGAACCTAGTATTCTTATTTCTCTAATTACCAATAACTCAATCTCGACACTATTTTTCGTTATTTTATTTGAATTAAATCCTTAGAACCTAAATAATGAAACCCAAAAATATTTGAAAAGATGATTTTTTCACATATAATTTGTAATTAATTTATATAAATAAGAATTACCATCACTTGTAATTATTTATTTATTATTGAATCAATTTACCTTTCTTATTATACTGTTGTTTCAATGAGGATCCATGGGTAGAATCTCTCTAGCAGTATCCACACATGATCCAAAAACCTTGAAACATGGCCATTGGAACTCAGGGTGTCATCATGGAGGATACAAACCTCTTACATCATTCACTTTTAATCATAAAAATAATTATTTAGGTAAGAGAATTCTCACTTTTTCTCTCAATCTCTTGAGAAGGAGTAAGAGGATCTTCGATCACCATTATTGAGAGTGTTATTGAGAATATATCTATATGGATTTATGGAATTCTCTAGAGAATTCATTATACGCACAATAATATATCTGATTTAGAAATGAAACAAGTTGGTTTATATAATTAGGTTAGAGTGTTAGTTATTACACACATTCCCTTAACTAATCTCTTAATTATAAGAAAACCGCATGTCTAATAATAATAATAATATTATTTCCTTTATGTGCACTAACTTTCAAATATTAAAATATCATTTCTTAAATATGTCACGAACCGTCCCCCGAGGCCTGTGTCGTGACATACCCCAAGCCCGCCTCCCGAAGGCCAAGGGTTTGTGACTAGCGCCAAAGGCGTCAACCTTCAAGTGGGAGGCATTTTCCTGAGTACCTATACGCATGAACACACAACCACATCCCAAAGATGTAAAGATAAACATGCATGCCACTAAACAATCACTGATTAAAAGTAAAAACTATTGATCAAATGTTCCAGAATACAAACCCAACAAAAGATAAACTGAAAACTAGAAAGTACAAGTAAACTCTATAAGTTGTTCGCTGAAAAACCCCACCTGATGGGTAAGTGAAGTGTAGCTGCTAGAAGCCGTAGAAGTACGTCCCGCCTGCCTGGTCTCACTGGACACCACTGGGTCCTGGTCCACCAAGTCCTCTGTCAAGGCAGCAGCCATCTGCACTAGACACAACACGTGAAAGCAAAGCCTGTGTAGGGGTGAGTAACAATATACTTAGTAGGGACCCCAAAACAACAAAGGAAATACCACAAAGAAATTCAGAACCAAACCACCAAGTATTATCACCAAGCATGATCACGAAGAAAGACAACTCACACCAGGTATATTCTAGAGTATAGAAAGTAGGACCATTAGTCACATCATCGAACACCATGGTCTATTGGATAACTCCTTCTCAATGATTACAATGGGCCTAACGGGTTACACAGAAGTTGCTTCCCACTAACCTTGAGATTTCTGTGGTACTTATCCCTGATGAGTACCATGGGTATGCTGGGTCACACAGAAGCCGCTCTCCACCGTGGGCATGCTGGGTCACACAGAAGCCGCTTCCCACTGGCCATACTGAGGTACTCCTCCTATCGAGTACCGTGGGTCTACCGGGTCACACAGAAGCCGCTCCCCATCATGGGCCTTCTAGGTCACACAGAAGCTGCTTCCCACTGAGCCATAGTATCCGATCCACACAGGGTCTCTTTTCAGCAGTCTTTAGGTCTCATCCAACCACAGGGTTTCCATACGTAACATGCTTTATCTCGGGAGAACCGCTCCCCAAGCCATTCATTGAATTTTAACTTCCATTAAAACCTCCATAGAGTATGCCAAAAGATCTATTTTGTCATGAGGGTTCCAACGCCGTAAATGGATCATCAATCAGATTCCTGATTTGAAAGTTATTGGAATTTTTTCAAAAAGGGCTGGTGGGGTATGGGTCCAGTCTGACCTGACCTGGACATGCTTAGGGTCCACCGACCCGACCCAGACCTGGCCCACTGGGATAAATCTGGCCCGCACCCTACTCGGTATGCCTGGGCATGACGCAGATAGAAGCCACGTCCAGATACCCATCGCCCTGCGGTTCGTCCACAGGGCTGCCATCTCCACCGCGGTCAAGTGATCTCAGTGCACTGACGCGGTGGGGTGGCCGCTCCCACACACTTCCAGCCGCTGACCCAACTAACGGATCTTGCTGCACCGCCATGATTAGTTGACCGCGACGCCCTCTTGGCGTACCGTCGTGGTGTGCCACCACCAGCTCACAACCGCTGGTGTTGACGCACCGACGGGTTCTTTCACGGACCATCAGGTCCACTTTGGTGGTCCGTTATTCATGCCGCTTGCACCTATGGCCTCAGGGGGATCCCATTTTCCCTACAAAGTCCTCAGATCCTCCTTATCTCCGTTTCAAGGATGAGGCCATGAAGAACACACAATCAGAAGGGCTTGGTCCTTGTTCATGTCAACCCGCACCCTCCATGTTAGAGTTTTTAAAAATGGTTGAAGGTTGGGATTTTAGTTCTATCAACAATAATAATTAAATCCTAATATAAAAAATCCCCAATAAAAAGAGAACCCTCCTGCATCAACAAACGATCCATCGGTCAACCTGTTTGTGGGTTGACCCGCATTTGTCGCTTAAAAAAAAAGAATGGGGAAAAGAATTCAATTAAA
The DNA here is from genome assembly GCA_963277665.1 of Viscum album. Lineage (NCBI taxonomy): Eukaryota > Viridiplantae > Streptophyta > Magnoliopsida > Santalales > Viscaceae > Viscum > Viscum album. The sequence goes on from OY728134.1 coordinate 1,073,865,746, forward strand.
CAACCCCTACCTTGATCGATGTTCGTCATTGAGGCGCTCCACCCTTTAGGATTCAAGCTATGTTGGCATTCGTTGCTTCCCGATCCCATTCTTCATAAAGCGTCAACGTTTCTAGTGATCCTTCCGACATTCATCGTTTGTCTTTGGAGGGAATCCTTTCCATATGTTTGTCAGATAATTTCCACATTTTAATTATCGTCTCTCCAACACGTTATCTTGTTAAAAGATAACACGTCACAATATTTCTATTATACAATAACTTCACATCGTTACATTGTTTCATTTATGAAACAGGGCATCTGTTATGCTCCAATTAATGCGTCATTACACTGCAAAAAAATGATCCATAAATGAGATTCATTTAATGTGCCTCATCGCCACAATGCAGCGCCGCCGTCCTCCGCTCAACAATGAGAAAATAAAAGAAAATAACTTTTTAAGTTATTTTTTTATTTTCCAAAAATTCCGAAAATTATCTTTTCCATCCAACCCTTGTTGGTCAAAGTTAGGTCCTTTCTAGGCAAATCCCAGTGTTCTGAGTTCAACGGTACCCTCATATTTTTGATCCGAACACCATTTTAAAATTTAGAAAATCCTACTCGCACATATAATTAAACGAATTTAAAAAATGTTCAAAATTCCATTCCGGGCTCATCGGGCCTTATAATCACATGCTGTCAAAGAGTGTGGTCTTGAAATAATTCCATACAATTTTAAAAAAAATTAAACAGAAATTACGGGACATTAAATTCCCCCACCTTAGGGATTTACATTCCCAAAATCTAAAACAAGGGTAAATCAAACAAATGGGGGTACTGAGCATGGATCTGAGTCTCCCACTCTCATGTACTCTCCTAAATATTCCCATGTTGCCACCGAACACACCCTAGAGGAATCGACTATCCATGAAGGACCCACTCCCGTCGACCCTCTATCACCACTGGTAACTCCACAAACATCGCTCCATCATCAATTTCCAACTCGCCCCAATCTATAACTTGCGATGGGTCATGCACATACCTCCCTAGTTGCGACACTTGGAAAACATCATGCACCTGGTGCATATGTGGGTGAAGAGATAGGGAGTACACCACCTCCCCAACTCTGCTAAGAATCTGAAAAGGTCCGACGAACCACAGATATAACTTTCCGCCTCGGCCAAATCTCCGTAATCCCCATTGGGGTGAGTCCTGAAGGAAAACACGGTCTCCCTCCTCAAACTCCAAGGGTCTATGCCTCTTGTCAGCATATTATTTCTGTCTGCTCTGTGCAGTACTTATCTACTCCTAGATGATCCGCACCTTCTAAGTGGTAGACCATACCAACTCTAGACCCATGAGTGTTGAATCCCCTAGATCTATCCAGCATAGAGGTGATCTACATGGATTCCCGTACAAGGACTCAAATTGTTCCATGCCAATGGTGTAGTGATAGTTATTGTTGTATGAAAAATCCACCAGTGGTATGTGGTCCTCCCAACTACGACCAAAATCAAGGACACAAGTACAAAGCATATCCTCCAAGGTCTGTATGGTCCACTCTGTATGACCATCTGTCTTGGGGTGAAAAGCTATGCTCAAGCGCAACTGAGTCCCAAACGCCTCCTACAATACCTTCCACAGCCGGGATGTAAAGAATTCATCACAGTCTGAGATGATCGTCAAAGGCACCTCGTGAAGCCGCACTATCTTCTGAACATAGAGGCTTTCCAAGCCCTCTACCAATCCCTAATCCCAGATGGGTAGGAAGTGAGTCGACTTGGTGAGTTGATTAAAATCATCCAGATAGAATCGTGGCTCCTGGATGTTCATGATAACCCCATTAATAAGTCCATGAAGATACCATCCCACTTCCATTCCGGTACCTCAAGTGGCTGTGTCAAGCCCCTGGGACCTGATGCTCGGCCTTCACTTGTTGACAAGTGAGGCATCATGAAACAAAATCTAACACTATTTTCTTCATCTCTGGCCACCAGTACTGACGTAAGAGGTTATATTACATATTCACCACACTAGGAAGTACCACAAAAGGGGATGTATGGAACTCCCTCAACACCTCCTCCTGTAATGTCACTGGTACTATGACATGTCCTTTGAAAAGGATGACGTGCTCCCCACCTAAGGAAAATCCATCAGGAGCCTATCCTGAGGATAGATGAGCACTTCGGGCTTCATAGTCAACATCCACAAGCTGTGCCCCACTGAATCACTATAAGAGTGGAGGAGTGAAAGCCGTTAAATGAAGTTAAGCTTCTCCATCATCATCCACGAAGGATATCTGCATCGCAGATAGCTGCTCCGTCGCCTCACTCAGCAACTGTAAACCAGACCTCCTACTGAGCACGTCTGCCACCACGTTCCCCTTCCTAGGAGTATAGACTATCTCAAAGTCATAGTCCAAGAGGAACTCCATCCATCATCGCTGTCTCAAGTTCAGGTCCTTCTGTGAGAAGATATACTAGAGACTCTTGTGATCCTAGTAGATGGTAAAAAATTCACCCATCAAGTAGCGTCACCACATCTTCAAGATAAAGACCACCACTGATAACTCCAGGTTATAGGTAGCGTAGTTTTTCTCATGCTGATTCAACTGCCATGAGCCTTAGGTGATCACTGCTTTCTCCTACATCAGGACACAACCCATTCCGGTCCCTGATATGTCGCAGAAGACTACACACCTAATTCCCTCTTCTAGTAGTCTCAAGATGGGGGCACTCATCAGTCTCCACCTTAGCTCCTGGAAACTCTGCTGGAAATTCTTTGTCCACACAAAGGGCTATCCCTTCCATGTCAAGGCTGATAAAGGTGATTCTACTTTGGAAAGGTTGGTCATGAACCTTCAGTAGTATCTGGCCAACCCCAAGAAACTTCGTGCCTCAGTCACACTCCTGGGTGGCCCCCAAGAAAGCACTGCCTCTATCTTCGTCATATCCACTAGAACTCCAACCTCTAAGATAATGTGTCCCAGAAAGTGGACCTCTCGAATCTAGAACTGTCACTTCAAGATATTACCATAAAGATGGTGCTCTTAGAGTGTATCCAAGAATATCTATAGGTGTGTAGCGTGCTCCTCCTTTGACACTGAGTACACCAAGATATCATCAATGAAGAAAACCATAAAATGATCAAGGTAAGGCTAGAAGATCTTGTTCATGAGTCCCATGAACACTGATCAGGAACTGGTCATGCTGAAGGGCATCACCAAGAACTCTTAGTGTCCATACCGGCATCTAAAGGATGTATTTGGTACATCCTCATCCCGTACTTGAAGCTGATGGAAGCCTGATCTGAGGTCTATATTCGACAACCACCTCGCTCCCTTCAACTGATCGAAGGGGTCATGAATCCTTGACAGTGGATACTTGTTATTTATGATCACCTAGTTTAGGCATCATAATTCCATGCACAACCTCAAACACCCATCTTCCTTATTGGAAAACAACACTAGGGTTTCCCATGGTGAAATGCTGGGCCTCACGAAGCCCTTCTCCTTCAAGTCCTCCAGCTGTACCCTTAATTCACAAAGCTTCGCGGGAGCCATCCGATATGCCAGTGTGGATATTGGTACCGTTCCCAGGTAAAAATCGATGCAAAATTATACCACCCTATGAGGAGGTAGTCCTGGAAAATCATCAGGAAATACATCCTCATACTCATCCACCACTACAGAAAATATTGGACTCCTCTCATCCACCACACCGAGGGTGAGGCTAGCCAACTGGTGAGTGATCAACTGTACCCTCCTCCGAGAAAGTCCATCTTGTGTTGAAAAGGTTCCCTTCTCTCCAGTGAAGGAAAAACTGGTCCCATCCTCATGGACACACCACAAATTGTGCCTAAAATAGTCGATCTGAGCATGGACTGTGGATAACCAGTCTATACCCAAGATGACATCATAAGGCCTCAATGCCGCTACTAGGAGATCCCAGCCAAAGCTGTCACCTCCAAAAGTAATCTCACACTACCTTCACCAGTGTGTAATTGTTGAATAAACTCCCCTAAGAGTCTCTAATTATAAGTATCAAGCCAACGGATCCATCGAAATATCTAAGCCTTGAATGAGGTCTGTGGCAAGGAAAGAGTGATTGGAACCTATGTCTATAAGAACTATAACTAAGGTGGAGAAGACACAGATTATACCTCTAATCATCTCAGGAGTTCCATGGTCGTAGGTCTCCATCGCATGAATCTAGCATCGCCCCTGTCCTCCGGCTCCCTGAGCCCATGGTGGGACACCTGGGGGTAGTGGTGGTAGCACCTCAAACTGTCGTCCACCACCTGCCGCTCGGCCTGCTCCCTTGCCACACCCGCAGCCCTATAGACCTCCTCGCTCATAACTTTACTTCTACCTTGGGGGTAGTGGTGGTATCATTACTGTATAATGATAAAATATTTTTTATATATTTAATTTTATTATGTTGAGGTAATAACCATTAACCACATTTTCCATTAAGGAAAACAAAAATGACATTCATACGTGTGCACGTACTACCACCTCCATGAAGAATCATGTTTCATTTTACTTAACCACCTCACACAGATGGTCATAATGTTGAATTTAATAAATAAGTAAGAAATTTATAACATATTTTATCTTATTAAATAATAAAATATATTATACATTTTTCCCATTCTATGAAAAAAAATCATGAACCATGCATACGTGTAGACTACCGCCACCATGGAACGATTGTTTTTTATTTTTTTCATTTTCATCACATCATTTAATGGATGGTCATGATAATGTGTTTAATAGATAAATAAGATTTTTATGAAATTATTAAGGATATTTAAAGATAAATTGGACAATATATTAACAATATGAGCAATAAACAACTATGGTAAATTCAACCATCCAAAAGTGCATTCTAAGAGAAAAAATGATTTCTTCGTACTATGTAATAACTTCATATAGGCTATATTATTCTTATAATTATTTAAAATTATGATATATCATAATAATAAACACTAAATAAGGTCATTATTCTTCCATTATAAAGATATTACAACTAAATCACTTTATAATCATCCATTAATTATGGTATGTTCTTATTTGGGTCAGTTTAACCATATACTTGAACAATGCTATAAATTTATATCATGGATGATTATGAGAATTTAATTTCTAGTAATATATGATATAAATATATAAATAATAATTTATTTTAGTTATGTAATGGTAACATTAATATTAAACTCATTAGTTAAGACAAAAATGTCCATTTGTTAAAAATCAATGAAACATGCTCTTCGCCAATTTCATCTTTAAGGATAATTACCAAAAATCACATAGAATGAAATTATAACATTATAAATAATTATAAATAATCAATTACAACACCTTATATGATTTGGGAATAATTAACTTTTGGATAAGAATGAATAGCAAAATTTCTATTATGAAACTAAATCAAAACGATCAAGATTAATCACACATGATATTGAAAATAGATAATAACTAATTAATATAAATATAGATAATAATTATAAATGAAGTTGAAAAAAGGTTATAGTTATGAACAAGGTTCTAAAATAGGTGATCTAGATAGTTATTTTTTATACACGAGGTTAGAGAACATTCAACTATGTGGGATTAAAGGTAAGGGTTCTTTGTCTCAAATTTCAATTCCTTGAAACATGATTATGTTACACACCATATTTTATATTTTATGGTATACTTACTACAACTTAAATATTTTATATCATGATTATATCATTATTAATAGTATTTAGTTTTCTATTTGAAATTATATCCTGTGATTTTGATTGAAATGTTACATAAAATCATCATAATTCCCAAAAATCCTAAATTTTGGAAGGTAAAGTGTGTGTGTGGTCATCTTAGCAGTTAAATCCCTATTTGGATACTAGAAAGCAGATACAGCTGTAACAAAAATGCACATAGGATTAATCAACTTTAAAAATGATAGTTGATAATCAACTCAATCTTCACTTGGTTCATGATGATTGGATACTAGAAAGCGGATGTGGCTTTGACACAAATACACCTATGACTACACACCTAGATATAAACTTCCAAGGAGTATGATTTGGTTAATTCATATGATCCTTACAAAACTTAATGAAGTATTTTACTATCATTTATTTGGTCTCCTACCATTTAAAACTACTAAACTCAATTACTATCTTTTATTGGTTACCCAACACTTTGAAAATACCCTATTCACCACCTTATATTTATTTCTTTGATAAGGGTACTTCATATTACATTGATAAATCCTCATTATTTCTATGTTAATTATGAGTTATTCTCCTAGATAGTCACATTGTTACATTTATTGATTGGGGAAATATTGTTAATCCATATACTTGTTATGCTAATATAGATATTTATTGATTAATATAGAATACTGGTTATATATTTTATAGTTTATTCATTACTTTATATGATAGATGTATTATAATTAATTAGTGATGGGTGGGGCCTAATATAGATAGCCCCTTTTTGCATTAGTAGGACTCATGAGATAAAATAGTTAGGGTATTGACATATGCCTTACCTGTTTACATATGATTTCTTGGAATAAGGCCATGATGACATGTTTATGACATTAGATATTATGTAGTCCATTAGTATGAGATCAGTAATTATTATCCATGTTTTTATTTATTATCATGGATATAGTATTCCCGCATTTTCATTTGATTATGAAATTATTTTGATCATTTATTTGTGCCATATTATTTATTCCATGCTTATGCTATTATAGCTTCCACCACATGATATTTCTTATTGAGAAACTGAGATCACCCTTATTTTATTTTCCTTTTATTAGGAAACCTAGAAGATAACTATGTGCAATTTTCAAGGATCTTCTAGAAGTGATAATAATGTTATTATGGAATTTTTATATTGTATTTTATGTTCTCATGTGTAATATAAAAAATATGTAAGTATCTATTATTCCAAGACTACTAATCCATTGGATCCTTCAAGAACTCTTGTATTCTATACCAATAATATAATATAACTATTGACTCTAGGATTTTGGAGACTAGGTTATTATAGTTGGTATTAGAGGAAGTTTAGTAGAAACCTTGGAGACTATATTTAGAGGAAATTAGTTAAATATCAAAAATATTATGAAAAAATCTTAAGATTTTAAGGATTTTTTTCTTAGAAAAACTAATAGGAATTGTATTTTACAATTCAATATCATGCACTAATTAAGTGTATTTCATTGTTTAGAGATGGAGAATAACAGAAGGAATGGGAACCATATCAACACCCATAGTTAATGTAGGGATGCTTCTCATGTAAAAGTAACTGAGGTTGGAGTTGGATCTGATTAGATCATAACCATATTAGGGAAGTTGACACAGGTCATGATAAATAACCATGCCTGTATAGAGAAAACTGCCAATCCACAATGTGGTGTAACTATGTTGGATCACTTAGTGGGAAAAAAACCTCTACTATTCAATGGAATTGTGAATCCATTGGTAGCTAAGAAATGAATCAAGTCCCTAGAAAATATATTTTTCTCTTTGAGAAGTAGTGAAAGAGAAAATATCGTCATGGTTGTATATAGTCTGAAGGGATATGTAGATCAATGGTGGTCACTAATTTAGAAAAATAAAGAGGAATTGGAGATAGGGAACATATAATTGAGAACTTTTATAGATATATTATATGAAAAATACTTTCCATGTGAGAAAAGGGATGAAATAGATAAACAATTTCCCAATCTCAGACATAAGGAGGAGGAAAATTTTATTGAGTATGAGGCTAACTTTATGAGGTTATCTAGACATGCCATAGATTATGTACATAGACTAAAAAGTAAGATTAATTATTTATCTTATGGGTTAAATCTTAGCCTTAAAAGATAATTAGTCTCTTAAAAATTTTCATCATATGAGGATATAGTTTCAAGTTACATTTAGATAGAAAATGAGTTCTCCAAGACTTAAGTATTCAAAGGAAATATGGAGAAGAAGAGGTATGCTAAGCACCACAGAAAGAAAAGTATGCCAAAGGGGAATAAAGAAATAATGGAATTTCACACATGTAATAACTATGGATAGAAACAACTCAAGGAATTTCTTTAAGGGAATGAGAGTTTTTTTCAAGTGTGGAGAAAAGGAAATCATGCTCGCGAACGCAAAGGTAAGACATAAGTTGCTAATGTTCAATGATTTAATTGAAGGAGATGGGTCACTATGCAAACCAATTACATAAATGTTAAGAGAATTTACCTCAAAAAAGGTAGATTGAGAAAGTAAAAACTTATGTGATCACTACAGACAAGGTTGAGGTACCAAATGGTGTGATAACATGCACATTGATCCTAAAATCAAAGCCAGTGAATGCTTTATTTGATTCCAGATCTACACACTTATTTATATCATGCATGTTTTTTGAGAACATTAAATAATCCCCTAATAATATAAGAAAGGATTTATCAATTAAGAAACCTAATTAGATTCTTATTATAATGAAGATTTACTAAGAAGTCTCTATTAAGATGAATAAATACCCCCTAGTGGAAAACTTGATTATTATACCTATGGTTTATTTTGAATTAATCCTTAGTATGGGTTGGTTCTCAATGTATAATAAAATAATTTATAATTATCAAGATAAGGAGAATAATATTTGTTAATGGGATATAGAATCCCTTAATTTCAAGGGAGAGACTTCTCCTCTCGAGTCTCTTCTAGACCCACCTCTAGTAGCTCACCTTAATGAAATAATGGGAGAATATAAAGATAAATAACTATCTATGAATGGGAAGTACATACTAATGATAGAGTATTCACCAATTGTATAAAAATAAATTTATATATTTATAGATTAATTAAGTGGCCATACACCAGAGCATAAAGTTGAGTTCTCCATTAAACTCACTCCTAATGAAAGACCCATATCTAATACTCCCTATATAATGGAACCAGTGGAGTTGGTATAGTTGAAGAAAAAACTATAGGATTTGTATGATATGGGATTTATACACCCTAGTGTTTCACCATTGGGATCCCCTGTTTTATTCGTGAAAAAGAAAAATGGGTCTTTGATATTTTTCATCGATTATAAATAGATAAATGCCTTTACTATAAAGAATAAGTATCATTTTCCATGTATTAATCAATTATTCAATCAACTTCAAGGAGATCAATATTTTGAAAGATCAATCTTAACTCTAGTTGTCATCAGTTAAGGGTGAATAATAAGGATATATTGAAGAAAATATTTCATACAAGATATAAACATTATGAGTTTATAGTAATTCCATTAAGATTGACTAATACACATTCTATTTTTATGGATTTGATGAATATAATATTCAATGATTATCTTGATAACTTCATGGTGGTATTAATTAATGATATCTTGATATACTACAAAATCTATGAAGAGAATGATAACTATATAAAAACAATTCTTGAGGTCCTCATAGAAAAGGAATTCTATGGGAAATTCTATAAGTGTGAATTTTGGTTCTATGAAGTTTCTTTTCTTGTCCATATTATCTCTAAGGATGGAATATCCATTAATAATTTGAATAAAAATGTAGTCAAAGAATATCCTACACCAAAAATTATAGTCAAGATATGTAGTTTCCTTGGTTTAATAGGTTACTATCCCTAGTTTGTTCAAAATTTTTCCCGATTGGACAAATTTCTAACCAAGTTGACATGTAAAGGGGTTAAATTCACATAGTATAGGGAACATGAAGAAATTTTTGAAGAGATAAATATGATATTGATTAATGCACCAATATTGAATTAACCATTGGTAAAGGATGGATTTGTAATATATAACAATGAATTAAATAAAGTATTGGGTTCTGTCCTTATGTAGAATGATAAAGAGGTTGCTTGTGCATAAATAAAATTGAATATCGATGAAAAAAACTATCCAACTCATGACCTTTATTTGGAAATAGTAATCTTTACCTTGAAGATATGGATGCACTATCTATATAGAGAAAGATGAAACATATATATGGACCAAAAAGTATATTTTCTCTCAGAAAGAGATCAACATGAGGAAAATAAGATGGTTGGATCTACTCAAGGACCATGATTTCTTTATACATTGAGAAGGAGGAATCATGGAGTTCTAACCATGATGAGGATTAATAAGGATACTATATTTAGGGATATAGTAAAGATGAATATGATAATTTTTAGGCAAGGAGAGCCATTATTCCCTTTCCAAGAAATTTATAAACCATCTTTACTTGAAAATATAGAGAAATATCAACAGGATGATAAGGATTTACAAAGGATTAAATTAGTGAATGATGGGAAATTTAAAAAATTCATCTATAAAGAGGGAGTGTTGAAGTTTGGAAAGAGGTTATGTGTTCCATTCATATTTGAACTGAAGAGGGAGCTACTAGATGAATCACATAACTCAAATTTCTCTATAAACCCTATTAGTACAAAGATATATAGGTATTTAAGAGAACATTTTTGGTGGGATGGTATAAAATGGGAAATTGTGGACTATGTGTTCAGATGCTTAGTGTTCTAGTAGGTAAATGATGAAGGAAAACATCCTAAGGGATTCATACTGTAAAACCACAAGGATATAAAAATAAATTTAATATAGAATGTAATTCATGAAACACTAAGTCTCTTCAAAACAACACTTTTTTATTGTAACCTAACTGTTAAACATAATTTTGCTGCCTCTGTGATTTGAATTCTGAAAAACGGATATACAAGGTAGCGACCATTAAGATATTTAGGGTCTGATAGGATAAAATTACATTTTTTTTGAATATTAACTTGACCTTAGGAATAATAATATGACCTTTATGAATATAAAATCATCCCAATTATTATTAACTGCACCCATGAAAGTATAAATAAAATTTAGGTAACTTATAAATGAAACAATGATATAAGTAGGTGAATATTTAAAAATTAATAATTAAGTGTTGTTATTTTTGTGACTGAATGGCCCGAGGCCTTCAATTTTTTATTCATTTTTTATAATTCTCCTTTTAAGGGTTGAAGGGGAACCCTTACATGGACCATAGGATCTGTGACATTATAGGATCTGAAGGTCTTAAAGGAATTCATCCCAGACTATGACTACTCGAAATTTCCCCTCCCCAACAATTTCATCATGATTACCTCTCCAACTTTGTATGTTTTTTCAACTATATGTCTTGTACATAGATGTACAAGCCTAGAAATGGTGAAAAATTCCGTACCCTATCATTCTTCCAAATCTGATAGCTCTGCTTTGGCAAATGTGTCTACTCTGAATCCTCCCATGGAGCTTGTTCCTTGTAGAATATGTCTAGTTTTTATCTGCACATCATATGGCCCAAAGGACTTGAGGTGGCCCGAAGGCCTTAAGGTGGCCCAAAGGCCTTAAGGTGGCTTGAAAGCCTTACTGACTCAAAGGACTTAAGGACTCTAGGCCCAAACCGGTGGCTCGAAGGTGAATAGTTCTGGCTGCTATAGTACCGAACAACACCTTCTATAGTAACTACTACAATACCTACTAAAATACCTACTATAGTAACCCAAAAATATTTCTCCACCCATATTTGAACCCGGGTCTCATGGATGCACTTGAAGAGACCTCACCAACCAGGATGAGGCTCATGTGCTTGATATTTTTTATGAATAATAAATATTTAATTATATTTTTATAATTAATAAATTGATTTAAAAGAAAATTCATTTTCATAAAATATATTCATAAATTAATATTTTTTGTCCTATTATTTTAGGATAATTTAGTAAGACCTTATTTAATTTTTCAGGGTGTTATAAAATCAGTTTTAATTTTAAAAACACTATTTTTTGAGTAAATTATGATTTTAATTAAAAATTAATTTTATCATATTTATAAAATTATTTTCATAAAATGGAGTTAATTTTTGAATTATAAATGTCAAAAAATGGTTATAGTGAATTTTTGGGATTTTTATAAAACACTTGAATTTTTAGTGAACAATAAAAATATGGTAATTTATAGTATAAATATATTATAAGATAAATACAATATTCCTTGAGTCATGAATGATGTAATCACACTTGTTTATAACTCAAATGCACTTATTAATGTATTTAGTGACAAGAATCAACACTATTGGTTGTCTTGAGCAAAATAATAAAATAATGAATAAAATAATGAAAAATTACCCCTCTCCTCCACTATAAAAACCATCCTCACTCCCTATTATACTAAAAAATTACAAGATTTGAACCTTATAAAATTTCTATCCAATACTATTCTCAATACCCCCCATGTCCAGAATCTCTTGGTCTCATCAAAAGACCAAAATAAATCCCCCTAAGGAGATTCTCAAGGAGGAGTATTCAAGAGGTAAAATCCTCTTCCTTTTCCATTTATTTTTCTTTTCAAGTTCTTTATTTTATTATTCTATCCTCACCAAATATATCCAAATGATCATGATAAATATAGTATCATTTATTTAATAGAATTATATAATGTTAATGGAAGAACCATCATCAATATCCTTACTCCCTCTCTTTTATTTAAAAAACAAAATCATCATCCAGGAGGTACCAATTTAAAACCTTCGTGGGCATTGAACTTCCATTCTCTAATTTTTCCTTAAAGGATGGTAATGAAACCATTTTTATGGTTGAACTAGATTATAAAATATGTATTATGTCTTATTTAATGTTATAGAACTAGTATATATACATAATACTAATTCATACGACAAAGCTAGTTCGTGGTGATTGAAATACCACCGTAATAATATAAACGATTATCACTAAATGTATTATCTAATGATTAATCCTCATACCATATACCATATGATATATATAACCATTTAAACTTATGGATTAACATTAACAGCATGTAATTCTAAATTTGGAAAATTATACTCATTTACATGAACTTCATTACTTATAAACAAGTGAATCGATCATGAAAACCAAGAAAATGAATGCTCCTGAATAATGAAATTAAACTCTATAACTCATCAATAAGGCCATAAATGAACTCAAAAAAACTATAATAAATTAAATAACTACAAAAAAGGTTCTTAATAACTTAATTAATGGATTTAATTTCATTATCTAGGATGTTATGGTCAAGTGCATAACTCATTCGGACATAAGGTAAGGGTTTCCTTCCCGAACCTTCATTTTTATTCAGGTTGTGCTTTATTCCTATATAAAAAAATGTAATCCTTAATTTATTTTATATAATTGTTTTAAATTCTGGTAACATGTTCCAAAATCATATATTTTGATCATTTCATATTTTTTGTGTGGAAAATACATGTTTTAAAAGGGTTCCCTTCTCAATTATTCATGATAAGAAAACCTGATTAAGGGGAACTTCCCAATCTATTACATATTTTCAAGTTTACTCTATAATATATTTTAATACAAAATTATTTTTATAAAACCACTCATTTAATCATGGAAAAACTACCTTAGTTAATTTCTATTTTTATGCCAAGATTTTTCCAAAAGAACTCTTCTTTTCAAATTAAAAGTGTATTTCTCTCAAAAATTCCTCAATGATTTTATTAGAGTATTTTTGTCTATTTCAACACCTATATTGAATTTTATGTTATATTGAGGTTAATATCTTATTTTTATTGTCCACTATATTTTATTAAATGGGTTTTCATCAGTTTTACTGTGGATGTTCTATCTTGATACCATTCACCATACTAATCAGAATGGTTAGTAATTATGTTTATAGATTAGGGAAAGTTATTTAAATTACATATGTATATGATGTTTATGTTTAACCCCATTCATATGAGGAATTAACTAGACTTATAAAGTTATGGGTGGGGATCTCTATAGCCCCTCAATGTATCGGTAGGTCTCATGAGACAAAATAGAATTGGGTTTTGGCTGAGGCCTTACCCTAGTATTTTCATACATCTTGGACGAGGCCTTGACAACATGTTTCAGATGTATGACATTATGCATTCCCTCATTATAAAACTAGTAATTTATAGTCCATGTGATTATTCTATTAGTAGAATATCCATGGTTATGTTTTATTATGAAATTATTTTTTCATCTTTTATTCTTACCATATTATTCTCAAGATTATGTTTTAGTGGCATGTGTGCTTTTATTTATTCACTATGCCTTATTACTTATGATTACACTATATTACTTAACCTTACTGAGAATCTGATCTCACATATTTATTATGTTTTATTTCTCCACAGGATGAAAATAAGTATATTATGAATTAATTTCCAGGATAATCTTGGAGATAAGGATGTTTACAATGGAATTTACTTATTATATTTCCTTTCAAGTTTTAATATTGAACTTATGTATGTATCTTGTTTTCTAAAGAAACTAAACTATTTGGTCCTTATGGATATAAATTATTTGTAATAATACCAATTTATTGAAGTAATTCACCAACTCTGGGTAACTGGGGTCGGTGTCATTATAGTTGGCATCAGAGGAAGTTTAATAGAATCCTTAGAAACTAGATTTAGAAAATATAGATTAGTGAACAAAACCCTAAGATAGACTTTGAGTATAAGAATACAAGAACATCCTAGAATTTTGGTAAGGTATATATTATGTGAATCTTCCTAGAAAATATATCCCTATCTAGATACTACAAGTGGACGTGGTTCTAGCAAAAATGTACCTAAGAGTAACAATTTCGACAAGGTGTTCTAGGCCTAACTTGAGGTAACCTAGTACACAACAATGTGACTTAATATGAACCTAGTTTGACACTCATAGGGGATATACTTAGAATAATTAAAATTTTATTTACAAACCATTATGAAGGATTTAATTTTAAATATTTCCCTAAAGAAACCATTCATATGATTATGAGATTAAAAATGCATAAAATTACAATTTATGTTATGTGTTTTTCTAGTTCAACATTATAATTTATGATTCATAGAATAATTTAGTGTATTCCATTATTTAGAAATGGATTATAGTGGAAGGAATGGAAATCACATGAATGTGCGCATCCCATGTAGGGATTTACCTCCTATAAAAGATAATGATGTTGGTTCTAGAGCTGCGACTTGTGCTGAGCAACTTATAACTATACTGGGAAAACTGACTCAGGTTATGAACAATAACCTTACCCATATAAATAATCCTAATCCAAAATGTGGTGGATTAATGTTAGACCGCTTTATGAGACAATAGCATCCATCATTCAATGGGACTATAAACCCATTCATAGCGGAGCAGTGGATAAGTTCCTTAGAGAAGATATTTCTCACTTTGGGATGTAACAAAAGGGATAAGGTTAGCATATCAGTTTATCTTCTATCAAGATATGAATATAAGTGGTGGTTGTTAATTAAAAACATAAAGGATGAGGAATAAATAGAATTAATGGAATGGTGGGACTTTGGAAACATTCTTAGAAAAATGTTTTCCTCAAGAACAGTGAGAAGATACGAAGAGGAAATTCTTGAGTTTGAAACAAAAAGAGGATAAAAACGTTGCGAAGTACGTATCCAATTTTACAAGGATAGAAAGGCATTCCATGGACTACATACATAATCCAAGGGGAAATATTGACCGATTATTTTATGGTTTAAAACCATTACTTCGAAGGGCACTGGTTTCCCAAACTTTCTCATCATTTGAAGATATGGTCTCACGTGAAATCAAGATAGAGAAAGAATTATCTAAGTCTTATGAATTTAAAGGAAATAAAGATAAGAAGAGGGTGGAATAATAAAGAATGTATAAAGGGAATAATAAAAAGGGAGTTTTCTAATATGTGATACTTATGGAAAGAAACACCTCGAATCCTGCTTAAAAGGAAAAAGAGTCTGTTACAAATGTGGAGAAAGAGTCCACTAATCTAGTGATTGCAAGGGAAATAAAGAAGACACCAATGTTCAATTCTATAATTGTAAAGATATGAGAAATTATGCCAATTATTATCCTAATCATCAAGGAAACATTACTTAGAGAAGGCCAAGGGATCAAGGCCAAGCTTATGTGATCACAGCTGCTGAGGTTGAAGTTCCTAATGATACGGTGGCAGGTAATTTAATCATTTCCTAAAACTTATCAAATGGTTTATTTTATTCTAGATCATCACATTATTTTATATCTTCCTATTTTTCTAAGAAAATTAGACATTTACAATTTGATTTAATAAAGGATTTTTCATTCAAAACTCATAAGAGAAGTATCATTGCAACAAATATGTTTTGATCAGTCACCCTTATAAGATATAAATCTTATTTAGTTTCTGACCTTATCATAATACCCATAATTGACTTTGATATAATTCGTGGTATGAATTTAATTTTAATTTATGATGTGAAAATATATTGTAAGAAGAAGGAAGTTACAATTTTTGAGGATGATATAGAATCCATTATCTATAGAGTAGAAACTTCATCATTTGATTCTTATCTAGATCCACCCCCAGTAGCTCTACTGAATGAAATTCTTGGGGAGGAAGATAAAACAATATCTATGGGTGAAGAAAGAAATATTCAAATTGAGGATATACCTATTGTGAAATAATACATTGATTTATTTCCATAGGATTTACCTAGACATCCTCTAGAGTGGAAAATTGAGTTTTATATTGATTTAATTCCTCATGAAAGGCCTATATCAAAGACCCCTTATAGAATGGCCATAGTGGAATCAGTATAAATGAAGAAAAAACTAGAGGAATTGAGTGATAAAATATTTATCCACCCTCGTGTTTCTCTATGGGGAGCCCCTATTCTCTTTATCAAGAACAAAGATGGATCCATGAGGTTGTGCATCGACTATAGAGAAATCAATTCTATTATAATAAAGAAAAAGTATCTCCTACCTCAGATTGATGATTTATTTGATCAACTTCACAGAGCCCAATATTTTTTGAATACTAACCTTTGATCTTGATATCCTCAGTTGTGTGTGAGGAAGGAAGATATTTCAAAGACAGTATTTCGAACCGGGTATGGGAATTACGAGTTTATAGTAATTCCTTTTAGACTGACTAATGAACCCTCTATTTTCATGGATCTAATGAATAGAGTTTTCAAGGAATATCTTGATGAATTTTTTGTGGTATTTATTGATGATATCTTTGTGTACTCCAAAAGATATAAAGATCATGAGAATCAATTGAGAATTATTCTGAATAATTTGAGAAGAAATGAGTTATATGGGAAGTTTAGAAAGTGTGAATTCCAGTTTCAAACAGTTTCTTTTCTTGGCCATATTATCTCTAAGAATAGAATATTAGTTGATTCAGTGAAGAAAAAGGAAGTTCAGGAATGACCTATACCAATGAACATAACCGAGGTATGTAGTTTTATTGGTTTAGCAGGTTATTATCAGCATTTCATTTAGAACTTTTCCCGATTAGCTGACCTGTTAACCATGCTTACATGTAAAGGGGTTAAGTTAGTATGGACAAAATAATGTGAAGAATGTTTTAAAGAATTTAAGAGGATATTAGTGAATGCTTAGTGAATGATACGATCCTGACTCTACCATTGGGAAATGGTGGATTTGTGATTTATAGTGATGCATCAAAGAAAGGACTTGGATGTTTCCTTATGAAGAATGATAGAGTTATTACCTATGCATCAAGTTAGTTAAAAATTCATGAACATAAATATCCAAATCATGATCTTGAGTTAGTAGCTGTAATATTTTCTCTGAATATATGGAGACACTATCTCTATGAAAAAAGATGTGAGATATATACGGATCACAAGAGATTGAAATATATCTTCTCATATAAAGAACTAAACATGAGGAAAAAGATATGGATTGAACTACTCAAGGATTATGATTTTTCAATACACTATCACCTAGGAAAGGAAAATAAGGTTGCAGATACATTAATTAGGAAGGATCATGGATTTCTAAACAAAATGAAGATTGAAAGGGATCTTGTGTACATGGATCTAGAAAATATGGATATGGAAATTATCAAGGAAGGTGAAGCATCATTAAATTTTCAACTGGTTTCCCAACTATATTTATTGGAAATAATTAAAAGTTCTTAATGTAATGATGAGAATCCTCAAAAGAAAATTAATGCTGTAAATGATGGGAAGTTTCCAGACTTTGTGTGTGAGGATGTAATTTTGAAATTTGTGAAGAGGCTTTGTGTTCCCTCTATACCTGAGCTAAAAATAGAGTTATTGGATGATGATCATAGCTAAAATTTCTATATAAACCATGGTAGCATTAAGATGTATAGATATTTGAAGGAAATTTTTGGATGAGATAACATGAAGAGGAAAGTTGCTGATTATGTATCAAGATGTTTAGTCAGTCAATAAGTGAAGGCTGAATGACAACATCCTAGAGGAGTATTTCAACCTATTCCTATTACTACATGGAAATATGATGAAATCACTATTGATTTTTTCACTGGATTACCAAAAACTCCAAGAAGGAATGATGAAATATGGGTGATTGTTGATCGAATTACCAAATATGCACATTTCCTCGCTATAAGGGAAGATTTTCCACTGGAGCACCTCATACAACTCTATATAAATGAATTTTTAAGAATTCATGGAGAACCACTCTCAATTTTGTCTAATCATGATCCATGATTTACATCAAAATTATGGAAAAGTCTTCATAAATCTTTGGATATTGAGCTTCATTTGAGTACTGCTTATTACCCTCAAACTGACGGGAAATCAGAAAGGGCGATCCAAACTTTAGAAGAAATATTGAGATCATGATCACTTGATTTTCAAGGTATGTGGGATCAGTATTTACCTTTGGTAGAGTTTTCCTACAATAATAGTTTCCACTCAAGTATTCAAATGACACCATATGAAGCATTGTATGTAAAGAGATGTCATACACCAACTTATTGGGATGAAGTTGGTGAAAGGAATCTTGTGGGCCCAAATATTGTGAAAGAAACAATAACAAAGGTAAATACTATTCAAAACCATATTAAAGCTTCTTAAAGCAGAAAAAAGAGATATGTCGATAATCAAAGGATTTATAATTTCAAGTTGGAAATCAAGTTTTCTTAAAATTATCTCCACGGCGTGTTAAAATATTTGGGAAGAAAGTAAAATTGAGCCCTAGGTACATTGGTCCTTTTGAAATTCTAGAGAGAATTGGAGCTATGAATTATCATTTGGAAATTCCACCTAGCCTTTCTAAGGTACACAATGTGTTCCATTTCTCTTTGTTAAGGAAGTACATGCCAGACCCAACACATGCACTCACTTCTAAAGGAATAGAATTTGAACCAGACTTATCTTACTATAAAGAGCCTATCCAAATTTTGGGCACTAAAGAATAGGTGTTGAGGAATCAGACGACTTGGCTGGTAAAGGTACTATGGAAAAATCATTAAATTGAAGAGGCGATGTGGGAGCCTGAGGAACTTATGATGAAGAACTACCCAAATCTTTTTATGAGGTAACATTATAGAAATTTCAAGGATGAAATTTTTGTAGGGGGGAGAATATAACACCCCAAGTATTTATAAATAAATATAATATAGAATGTAATGCATGAAACACTAAGTCTCTTCGAAACAACACTTTGTTATTGTAACCTAGCCATTAAACATAATTTTTCCACCTCTATGATTTGAATTTAGAAAAACAGACATACACGGTTGTGATCAGTAAGATATTTAGAGTCTTATAGGATCAACTCATATTTTTGGTGAATAATAACTTGACTTCATGAATAGTAATATGACCCTTATGAATAGTAAATCAGCCTAATGAATAGTAACCACACCCATGAAAGTATAAATAAAATTTAGGAACCTTATAAATAGAATAATGATATAAGTAAGTGAATATTTAAAAATTAATAATTAAGTGTTAGTATTTTTATGAATAATAAATATTTAATTATAATTTTATAATTAATAAATTTATTTAAAAGAAAATTCATTTTCATAAAATGTATTCATAAATCAATATTTTTTTCCTATAATTTTAGGATAATTTAATAAGACCTTAGTTAATTTTTCAGGGTGTTATAAAATCAGTTTTAATTTTAAAAACTATATTTTTTGAGTAAATGATTATTTTAATTAAAAATTTAAATTTTCATATCTAGAAAATTATTTTCATAAAATTGGGTTCATTTTTGAATTATACATGTCAAAAAATGGTTAGGGTGAATTTTTGGGATTTTTCTAAAATACTTGAATTTTTAGTGAATAGTAAAAATACGGTAATTTACAGTATAAACACATTATAAGCTAAATATACTATTCCTTGAGTCATGAATGATGTAATAACCCTTGGTTTGAATTTAAATGAACTTATTAATTTATTTAGTCACAAGAATCAACACTATTGGTTGTCTTGATAAAAATAATAAAACAATGAATAAAATAATGAGAAATTACCCCTCTCCTCCACTATAAAAACCACACCTCCCTCTTCTACTCACACATTCTAAGATTTTATCCTTGTAAAATTTCTGCCCAATCATATTCCCAAGATACTACCCCACATCTATAATCTATTTTTTTTAAAAATTGGATACAGCCGCGAAAGCGGTACACGACACAAGGAAGAAAATTACATTAAATTGCAAGCCTGGGGACTTGACCCCGCGACCTGCCCCTCACCCCCCCAAAACCTTACCACCCCACCACCATTGGTGGGGAATCTAGAATCTATTTCTCTCATAAAATACCAAAATAAACCCCCTTAAGGAGATTCTCAAGGAGTATTCAAGAGGTAAAATCCTTTTCCTTTTCATTTTATTTTTCTTTTCAAGTTATTTATTTTATTATTCTATCCTCACATTATCTATCCAAATGATAATGATAAATCTAGTATCATTTATATACTGTAATTATATCATGTTAATGGAATAACCATCATCTATCTTCTTACTCCCTCTCTTTTATTGTAAAAATGAAATTATTGTTCAGGAGGTACCGATTTACAACCTTTGTGGACAACAAACTTTAGTTTTTTAATTTCTCCTTCAATTATGGTCATGAAACCATTTTTAAGGTTTAAAAAGATTATAAAATATTTATTATGTCTTATTTAATTTTATGGAACTAGTATATATAAATAATTCTAATTCATACGACAAAACTAGTTTGAGGTGATCGAAATACCACCATAATAATCTAAACGATTATCATTAAATGTCTTATCTAATGATTCATAATCATACCAAATAACCATATGATATAGATAACCATTTAAAATTTTGTATTATAATTAACAAAATTTAATTCCAAATCTGGATAGTTATACCCATTTACAAGAACTTCATTACTTATAAACAAGTGAACCAATCATGAAAACCAAGAAAATGAATGCCCCCGAACGATGAAATTAAAATCTATAACTCATCAATAAGGCCATAAATGAAATCAATAAAACTAAAATAAATAAAATACATATATAAAATGTTCTTAATTAATTAATTAATGGATTTAATTTGATTATTCATGATATTAAGGTCAATTTCAGAACTCATTCAGACATAAGGTATGGATTTCCTTCCCGAACCTTCATTTTTATTAGGGTTGTGCTTTATTCCTCTATAAACCAATGTAATAATTAATTTATTTTATATAATTCTTATAAATTCTGGTTATATGTTCTAAAATCATGTATTCTGATCATTTCATCTTTTGTTTGTAGAAAATACATGTTTTAAAAGGGTTCCCTTCTCAATTCTTCACGATGAGCAATCCCGATTAAAGGGAACTTCCTGATTTCTTACCTATTATCAAGTGCACTATATAATCTATTTTAAGCCACCATTATTTTTATAAAGCCAATAATTTCATCATGAAAAAAATACCTTAGTTAATTTCTAGTTTTATGCAAATATTTTTCCAAAAGAACTCTTCTTTTCAAAGTAAAACTGTATTTCTCTAAAAAATTCCTCGATGATTTTATTAGATTATTTTTGTATATTTCAACACCTATGTTGAATTTTATATATTATTGAGATTAATATCATATGTTTATCATCCACCATATTTTATTAAAAGTTTTTTGATCATTTTGAATATTTATGTGCTATCATGATACCATTCACTATACTACTCAAAATAGTTAGTAATTATGTTTAGAGATTGGGGAAAGTTATTTAAATTGCATATGTATATGATGTTTATGTTTAACCCCATTCATATGAGGAATGAATTAGACTTATCAAGTGATGGGTTGGTCCCACTATATCCCCTAAATTCATATTTAGGTCTCATGAGACAAAATAGAATTGGGTTTTGGCCAAGTCCTTACCATAGTATTTTCAGACGTCCTAGCCGAGGCCTTGAAAACATGTTTCTGATATCCGAA
The DNA here is from genome assembly GCA_963277665.1 of Viscum album. Taxonomy (NCBI): domain Eukaryota; kingdom Viridiplantae; phylum Streptophyta; class Magnoliopsida; order Santalales; family Viscaceae; genus Viscum; species Viscum album. Next base: position 1,073,887,986 of record OY728134.1, read on the forward strand.
ATTATGCATTATCTCATTATGAAACTTTTAATTTATTTTCCATGTGATTATTTGACTATTAGAATATATATGGTTATATTTTATTATGGAATTATTTATTCATATTTTATTCCTGCCATATTATGCTCAACATTATGTTTTAATAGCATGTGTACTTTTATTACCTTATTACTTATAATTCCACTGCATTACTTACCCTCATTGAGAATTTGAGACCACCCCTTTATTATGTTTTATTTTTTCCTAGGATACAAAGAATTATATTATAAATAAATTTCATGGATAATCTAGGAGACATTGATGTTTACAATAGAATTTACTTATTGTATTTCTTTTCATGTTGTAATGTTGAACTTATGTATGTATCTTGTTTTCCAAAGATACTAAACTATTAGTTCATTCAGGATACGAATTCCTTGTAATCATACATATTTATTAAAGAAAGGAACCAAATTTGGGAAACTAGGGTCAAGGTTATTACACATACAACCTCTTTCTATACCTATATGGAAGTGGGACAATATTACAATGGACCTTGTCATAGGACAACCAAAGACTCCAAGGAAGAATAATTCTATATGAGTCCATGTCAATATCCATACCATGATTTCACATTTTTTATAGGTAAGGGAAGATCTACCCCTTAAGTGACTTTCTTGACTCTATATCAATGAAATTGTGATACTTCACAGGATACCTATATCAATTGTATCTAATTGTGACCCTTGATTTACATTGAAATTTTTAAAGAATCTTCAAAAGGATCTCAAAACTGAGATACATTTAAGCACATCCTATCATCTCTAAACTAATGGGAAATTTTAAAGGACTATCAAGACATTATAAGACACACTAAGATCATGTTTTCTTGACTTACATGGAATATGGGATCAATATCCACCTCTAGATAAATTTTTATACAATAATAGCTTCCATTTGAGCATCTATATGGCACCGTATGAAGAATTGTATGAGAAGAGATTCCACACTTCAAACTTTTGGGGATAATTTAGATAAAGAAATATAATTATACCAGAACTTGTGGAGGATACAACCGTGAATCTATAGACTATTTAGAATTATATTAAAGTAGCTCAAAGAAGAAAAAAGTGCTATACAAAAAATCAAAGGAAAGACAAGGAATTTAAAGTAGGGGTCATGTATTCTTGAAGGTGTCACTATGGAAAGGAGTTACAAGATTTTATAAAAGGGGAAGTTAATCCTTAGGTATATTGGTCCTTTTGAAATTCTAGAGAGAATTGGAGCTGTTCCTTACCGATTAGCTTTGCCACCCAACCTTTCTAAAGTAAATGACATCTTACATGTTTCATTATTGGGGAAATACATGAAAAATACAACACATATAGTCATATATGAGGGAATATAGTTGGAACATTACTTGTTTTATAATGAAGAGTTTTTCCAGATTCTTAACACTAGAGATAAAGTGTTATAGAGTCATACAACTCGGCTGGTGAATTTCCTTTAGAGAAATAACATACTAAAGGAGGAAACATGGGAGCCCTAAGAATCTATGAGGAAGGAATACCAATAATTTTTTAATAGATTAAATTTATATATTTTTTCGGATGAAATTATTTAAGGGTAGGGAGAATGTAATACTCGAGACACTACTATAGTAGGTAAACACTACATCACAAAACTATTATATAATGTGCACTCTAAAGTGACTTCATCCATGAATTTATTTAAAATTTAAATTTCAATTTGAAATTAACCAAATTAAATACATTTTTGATTTATAATGTCAATATTATCTTAAGATGAATTTTTAGTATTTTTCTGAAATAGTTGATTTTTAGGTGAATAGTTAAAAATGTAGTTTTTATCAAAACTGCAACTTTTATGATTTTATTATTATACAAAAAAGACCCATAAATTTTAATCATTTTAAATGATAAAATATGTGTTTAATTAGTAAAACCATATGTTTAAAAATAATATTTTAAATTTATAAGACCTATGTTTAACATTTTATGAACTTAGGTAATATTTTCCAATAAAAGAAACTATTTTTCATATATTTTTTAAATTAAATATTATTTTGGTAAAATTATGATTTTTATTTATTTAAAATAAACATAAAATTTATTATTTTTAATAAAAAAATTATATCATGAAAATTAAATACATTGGTAATTTTACTCCACACATAAATTTTAAGCTTAAAAATACACTTTTTCTAAAAATCACTTTTTACACGTTACATGATTTATTGTTAAGATTGATTCTTATTAAACATAGTAATTTTATTTTATAAAATGGTTTTAATATTTTGAATTAGTATGTGAAAATAATTTAATAAAATATATTTTATTTTTAGGTATTAAAATTTAATTACTAAGGTAAAAACTAGTTATCACGGTAAAACTAAAAAATGTAAAAGTGAACATTCTAAGAATAAAAGACTTAAAAAAATATTTAAAACATGTGCTAAAATTAATGGTTGAGGTATTGTTGACCTTATATAACCCCACTCAATTATTTTACATTTTTTATCCACTTCATATGTGAAACATGTTCCCTCTTTATATTAAATTGGAATATTTACAAAAATACCATTCTCACCACTTATAAAAGGGGTCTCTTACCACCCATTCAATACCACTAAAAAAATTGGTTTCTTATTAAAACTATGAAATTATTCATTCCCTTATAATCATATTTCACCTTTTTAATCTTTTGGACACAAGATATTAACTTACTCCCTCTATTTCTAAGGAGACCTCTAAGGGAAAGCCTAAGTCCTCAACATGAGTACTAATTTCAGCTAATTTATTTTATTTTATATATTACTTTTTTAAATATTATTTCTCATTTTTATACAATTACACAAGTATTTTTTTTAAAATTAATTTAATTATTCTAAGTGAATAACTATTATAAACCTTTCCCCTTTCCCATCAAGGAAAACAAAAAATGACATTCGTACGTGTGTGCGGACTACCACCTCCATAAAGCATCATGTTTTTTTACTTAACCACCTGACACGGATGGTAATAATGTTGAATTTAAAAAATAAGTATGATATTTATAACATATTTTATATTCTTAAATGATAAAACATATTATAAATTTCTCCCATTCCATGGAAAATGAAACCACCAACCATGTGTATGTGCGGATACCACCTCCATGGAATGATTGATTTTCATTTTTTTGTTTTTATCAAATTTTTTAATATATGGTAATGATAATGAGTTTAATTGAAAAATATGATGTTTATTAAATTATTATGTATTTTTAAAGACAAAATGTATAACCTATTAACAATACGAGTAATAAAAACCATGGTAAATCAAGCATCTAAAAGAGCATTCTAAGAGAAAACATGATATCTTCATACTATGTAATAGATTAATTTAGGTTATATTATTCATATAATTATTTAAAAATATGATATATCACACTAATAAACACTAAATAAGTTCATTATTATTTTGGTATAATGATATTACAACTAAATCACTTCATAATCATCCATTAATTTTGGTATGTTCTTGTTTGGGTCAATTTGACCACCTACTTGAACAGTGATTTAAATTTATATAATGGATGAATATGATAATTTAAATTATAGTAATATATGATATAAATAAGTAAATTATTATTTTATTTTAGTTCTAGAATGGTAATATTAATATTAATATCATTAGTTAAGTCACCAATGTCCATTTGTTAAAAATTGCTAAAACATGCACATCACTGATTTCATATTTAAGGATCATAACAAAAAATCCCATAGAATAAAATTATAATATCATAAATAATTATAAATCATAAATTAAAATTTATTTTATGATATGAGGATGAGTAAATTTAGGATAAGAATGAATAACAACACTGCTATTACAAAACCAGATCAAAATGATCGAGATTACTCACACTCGATATTGAAAATAGATAATAAATAAATAAAATATAAATGTAGAGAATAATTATAAATGAAGTTAAATAAAGGTTATAGAAATGAATAATGTTCTGAAATAGGTGATTAAGATAGTTGTTTTTTTATACAGGATATTAAAGCACATTCAAATATGTGGGATCAAAGGTAAGGGTTATTTATCTCAAATTTAAATTCCTTGATACATGATTATGTCATAAACCATGTTTTATATTGAATGGAATGCTTACTACCATTTCCATATTTTATATCATGATTATCTCATTATTCATGGTATTTAATTTTATATTTTAAATTATATAATTTAAGGAATTTTTATTGAAATATTACCTAAAGTTATCATAATGCCTAAAAATACTAAATTTTGGAAAATAAAGTGTGTGTGTGGTTTTCTGAGAAATCACATACCAATATGGATACTATAAAGTGGATGAAATTTTGGAACAAATGTACCTAGGAGTAATCATATTGAAACAGGATGTCTGGGTATCAACTCAATCTTTATTCAGTGCATGATGAGTGGCAATAAGACCACACACCTGGCTAGAAACTCCTGGGGGATATACTTTGGAGAATTAACATTCTCCCTATAAATCTTAATAAAGGATTTTCCTAACATTTATTTGGCCTATTACCATTGCAAACTACTGAACTCAATTACTATCTTCTATTAATAACCTGACACTTTGAAAGTACCCTCTTCACCACCTTATATTTATTTCTTTGATAAGGGTACTTCATATTACATTGAGAATACCCCATTATTTTTGTATTAATTTTAGGATATTCTCCTAGATATCTAAATTATTCCATTTGTTGATTGAGAAAATATTGAAAATTCATATAATTTTTATTTTAATATAGATTTTTATTGATTATTAAGGAATTTTGTTTATGTATTTTATAGGTTATTCATTATTTCATATGATAACTAAATTGAACTTAATTAGAAATGGGCGGGGCCTGATATAGATAACCCATCAATGCATCAGTAGGTCTCATGAGATAAAATAGTTTGGGTATTGGAATATAATTTACCTATTTACATATGATCTCCAAAGATAAACTAGTTAGGGTAGGTCTCACTATTATTCTATTTTCTTTTCACATGGAAATCTAGAATAAAAGTATGTAATTTTCAAGGATTGTCTTGAAGAAATAATAATGTTCTCATGGAGTTTTTATGCTGTATTTTATGTTATCAAGTGTAATTTGAAAAATTTGCAAGTATCCAGTCTTCCCAGACTACTAATTTGTTGGATACTTTATAAACTCTTTTATTTTCTACCAATAATGTAATACAACTACCGACTCTGGGTTTTTGGAGGCTAGGTTGTTATAGTTGGTATCATAATAATTTTAGTAGAAACCTTAGAGACAAGATTTATAGGAACCTAATTAGATATAACAAATATTATGAAAAACCATTAAGATTTTAAGGTTTTTTTCTAGAAAACCTAATTGGATTTTTATTTTAGTATTCAATATCATGCACTAATTATGTGTATGACATTGTTTATAGATAACCACTAACATAAGGATTGTGAACTATATTAACACTCATAGTCAATGTAGATATTTTCAACATGAGTAACTTAGTGAGTCTAGAGTTGGAGGTGATCAGATCATAACCATATTAGGTTAGTTGACCCAGGTTATGAGAAATAACCTTAACCATACAAATAAACCTACCAATCTACAACATGGTGTATCTATGATGGTCCTCTTCATGTGACAACAACATTCACTATTCAATGGAATCACTAATACATTGGAAGCTCTGAAATAGATCAAGTACCTAGAAAAGTTATTTCTTTATTTGGGAAGTAGTGAATGGGAAAAGGTCATTATGGTGGTATATCATCCAAATAGAGATGAAAATAAATGGTTATAACTAATTTAGAACACTAAAGAGGAATTGTAGATATAGAACATGTAATAGAGAACTTCTAAGAATATTTTATTTGAAAAATAATTTCCTCTTGAGTAAAGGGCTAAAATGGAAAGGTTATTCCTTAATCTCATACAGAAGGAGGAGGAAAATGTTTCTGAGTATGAGGATAAATTTATGATTTTAGCTAGACATACTTTAGACTATGAACATAGATTGAAAATCAATATTTTTCATTTCTTTGATGGGATAAATTCATGCCTTCAAAGAGTATTAATCTATCAGACACTTTCATTATATGAGGATATAGTCTCAAGTTCCATTAAGATAGAAAATTATTTCTCCTATAATTTTATATTCAAAGGAAATTTGGAGTAGAAGAGGTCCTCTAAGAACCACATAAATAAAAGTATGGTAAATGGGAAGAAAAGGAAGAGTGTAATTTCCTACATGTAATAATTGTGGAAAGAAACACTCATAGACTTTCTTAAAGGGAATGAGAGTTTATTTCAAGTGTGTAGAAAAATTCCATGAAGTTAAAACATGAAAATACAAGACAAAAGTTGCTGATATTCAATGATTTAACTATAAGGATATTGGGTACTATGAAAACTAATTCCCCAAATGTCAAGGGAATTTACCTCTAAAAAGGTTTAGGTAGAAAGGTTGAGATTATTCCATCACTACAAATGAGGTTGAATTACCAAATGTCATGATAGCAGATACATTGGTGAATGATTTAATTGATTATGGATCTACACATTCCATTATATTATGAATGTTTTCTAAGAACATTGAATAATCTCTTAATAATTAGAGAAAGTAATTATTAGTTAAGACACTTAATGGGATTCTTATTGCAATTAATATTTACCAAGAAGTCTGTATTAAGATGCATAGATATTATATAGTAGAAAACTTGATTTTTATACCTATGGATGATTTTAAATCAACCCTTAGTATGGATTGACTCTCAATATATAATGAAAAATTTATTTTTTATAGGAGATTAATATTTTTTAAGGGGACATAAAATTCCTTGTTTTCAAGGGAGAGACTTCACGTCCTGATACTTTTCTAGACCCACTTATAGTAGCTCAAATTAATGAAATTATGGGAGAATAGGAAGATAAAAAACTATCTATAAATGGTAAGGACATATTAAGGATAAATTATGTACCCATTATACAAAAATACATTGATGTATTTCTAGAGGAATTACCTTGTCATCCACCCGAGTGTGAAGTTGAGTTTTTTATTGAACTCATTCCTAATGAAAGACTCTATTGAAAACTCCATATAGAATGGAACCAGTGGAGTTGGTAGAGTTGAAGAAATAACTATAAGAGTTTTTAAATAATGGATCTATATTCACTAGTGTTTCAACATCGGGAGCCCCTGTTTGATTTGGGAAAAATAAGGATGGGTCTATGAGATTGTTTATCTATTACAGGGAGATCAATTACATTACTATAAAGAATAATTATCCTTTAACACACAATTATTAATTATTTAATTAAATTTAAGGATATAAATAATTTTAAAAGATTAATCTTCACTATGGTTATCATAAGTTAAGGGTGAAAAAGGTGGATATACCAAAGAATACATTTCATACAAGATATGAAAACAATGAGTTTATGATAATACCATTTTCACTGACAAATGCACCATCTATTTTTATGGATATGATGAATATAATATTAAAATATTATCTTTATAACTTAGTGGTGGTATTTATTGATGATTTATTGATATAGTCAAAAAGATATTAAGGGAATGAGAACTATCTACAAATAATTATTGATACCCTCAGAGAAAAAGAATTATATGGAAAATATAGAAAGTATAAATTTTAGCTCCATAATTTTCCTTTTCTTGTCCATATGTCTCTTAGGATGGAATATTTGTTTATCCTTTGAAGAAAAATGTAGTAAAATAATGGCCTACATCGAAAAATATAACCAAGATACATAGTTTCCTTGATTTATCAGGTTACTATCAGTGGTTCATTCAAAAAATCTTTGTGATTGGCCAAACCATTAACCAAGTTGACATATAAAGGGTTTAAATTCAGATGGTCTAGGGAATGTGAATAAAATTTTGAATATTTAAAGAGGATATTGATTAATTCGTTGATATCTACTTTACCATTAATAAAGGAAGTATTTTTAATATATAGTGATGCATAAAATAGAGGACTGGGATATATCCTTATACAAAATGATAGAGTGGTTGATTATGTGTCAAGGAAATTGAATATACACAAATATAACTACCTAACTCATGACCTTGAGTTAGAATCAGTAATATTTTACTTGACTATATGGAGGCACATCTATATAGAGAAATATGAAACATATATAAGTACCACAAAAGTTTAAAGTATATTTTCTCTCAAAAAGATCTTAACATGAGATAAATAAGATGGTTAGAGCTACTCAAAGACTATTATTTTTTGATATAATACCATTCTGGTAAGGCAAAAAGGTGGATGATGCATTGAGTAGGAGGGACCATTGAGTTATGACCATGATAAAGATTAATAAGGATCCCATATTTAGGTATCTAGTAAAGATGGATATGGTAATTTTTAGGCAAGGGGGGCCATCATTCCTTTTCCAAGAAATTTATAAACTATCTTTACTAAAAAATATAGAGAATTCCTAGTAGGATGATAAATATTTAAAAAGGAAGATTAAAGTAGTGAATGGTGGGAAATTGACAGACTTTAACTATAAGGATGAAGTGTTGAATTTTGGAAAGAGGTTATGTGTTCCATCCATACCTAAATTGAAGAGGGAGATAATAGATAAATCACATCACTCAAATTTATCTATAAAACCCGGTATAAAAAAATATATAGGGATTTAAGAGAACATTTTTGATGGGATGGAATGAAACAAGAAATTGTGGACTATGTTTCTGGATTCTTAGTATTCCAGTAGGTAAATTTTGAAAGAGAACATCCTAAGGTAATCATAAAACCTCGACCTATACCTATATAGAAGTGGGACAATATTATAATGTACTTTGTCACTAGACTTATGAATACTCTAAGGAAGAATGATTCTATACGTGTCATTGTCAATCGCCTTACCAAGACTGCACATTTCTTAGTGGTAAGGGAATATCTACCTTTTGAGCACCTTATTTAACTATATATAAATTAAATTGTGAGACTTCATGGGGGCACCTCTATCAATTTTATTTGATCATAAACCTTGGTTCACATCAAAATTCTAGAAGATTCTTTAAAAGGATATCGACACTGAGGTATATTTAAGCATAACTTATCATCCCCAAACTAATGGGTAGTCTAGAAGGATTATTTAGACCTTAAAAGAAATTCTAAGATCCCGTTCTTTTTACTTTCAAGGAACATGAGATCAGTATCTACATCCGGTGAAATTTTTATATAATAATAGCTCCATTTGAGCATCCAGATGGCAGCATATGAAACATTTTATGGGAATAGATATCATACTCCAACTTGTTGGGAAAAAGTTAGATAAATGAAGCTAGTATGCCTAAAACTTATAGAGGAGAAAAATATAAAAGTATTGACTATTAAGAATCATATTAAAGAAGAAAAAACTATTAAAAGATCTATGATGATGATCTAAAGAAAGACTTGGAATTTCAAGTAGGGGATCATGTATTCTTGAAGGTGTCACCATGGAAAGGAGTTGTAAGATTTAGTAAAAAAGGGAATTAAATCCCTAGATACATTGGGAATTTTGAAATTATATAGAGAACTGGAGCAATAGGTTACTATTTAGTTATTCCATCTAACCTTTCTAAAGTACATGACACCTTCCATGTTTCATTATTGAGGAAATACATGCCAGATCCAATGCATACACTCACATATGAGGGAATATATTTGGAACCTGACTTGTCATATAATGAAGATCCTATACAGATTCTTGACACTAGAGAGAAAGTGTTGTGGAGTTAGATAAATTGGATGGTGAAAGTCATTTGAATATGTCATGAACCAACCTGGATGACCTGTCAATATATGTTTCAAACTGATTCATAACAAAACCCAAAGGGTGTTCCTGATATCCAAAAGATTTTAACAAGTACCCAGGCATAAAAAAACCCAGTGGGAATGATTTATCCAAACTAGATGCAACAAATAGTATTATATATAAGATAATAGTGGATAAATATGTCATAACATGGTCAACAATGGAAAATTGGTGCATAAAAGGCCAAAAAACCAATGACCAAAAACATGATCCAAGAATACCAAAGTACAAAAGATAATGTACATTATATCTATGTGAAAATTTGGAAACATCCCACTATATCACAACTAAAATTTTACACCCCACTAGCACAAAAAACTACCACCTCACTGTAATGCCTTTCCCTTTCCTACATCAAACAAAAAAAGGCCTACACATACCCAAGGGTATGTGCAGAGTGTGAGAAAAACAAGACCAGTTGGATCCCACCAAGTGATACATAAGCAATCATTTAAAAAAAATCCAAATATACTCATTTTAAAAGTAAATAAGACATTATACACAATTTTACACAATTAAATATAAACATACAAATTCACCCTTTTCAACAATTCATAAACAAATTCATATAAAACAATTTATAAATCACTTTAAAATCATCCATTTATTATTTTCAAAGTTTGTATCAAAGAGTCACATCAAATCATAGAAAAATGGAAGGTAACCCTAGGATAACATAGGTCCAAGATAGCTAGGTTTCTCGCACAATGATTAATCATGACTATTTTACACTAAACCTATCCCCGACACAACGACCAAAGGAGCATAGGAATACCTCAATGTGTGATTAAACTCTAATATTTCATGTAAACCAATCCATGACATGATGAAAAATAATAATAGGAATAACTAGATATGTGACCCCCTATAAATCAAATAAATAAGTCCCTTCATGACCCCCACTTAAGTACCATACAATCACTTATGCTGAGCATTTAAAATCATTTCCAAATGGAATTTAACATTTTAAAAATTAATCCATAAACCTTTTTTCACATAAAAACCATGATTTTAAATCCACTTTTCATAAATAAGTCATCGATGATTTGAAATCAACCTTTGTTTATCAAACATAAAGGGGAAAACCATTTTATATCAAAAACCACCATACACACATTCTAATAAATCAGATATCATGCCATTAATATTTTAAAAATTAAATTTGGAAATTACCGAGCATGCCCAATTCATAAAAAAAAGACTTTAAATGAAATAACCCACTCAAACACTTGATATTCCAACAATTTCACAAGATATTCACATCAAAGGAGAACATAGGGATTTAGAAAACAAGAGTGAAACCGAAAACATGAATTCCCAATTAAGAATCTCTGATTAACCAATTTATATAACAAAGGAAATTATAGAAATAACTTATCATAATAATTCTTGAATAACACATAACAGTAATCAAAGATTAAAACAATAATTCCCAATTTCCCAATGGATATATAGGAAACCCAATTATATCATGTTAAAATCCTTAGATATTGCCAAAAAATCCTAACATAAGGTTTCATTCAAGGAGAAAGGTGTATATCTAGAAGAACTGTCACAACCCGTCCCAATGGGGCCCATGCCGTGACTCCCTAAAACTGCCTCAAATAGGCCAAGGGTTGGTGACTAGCATCAAGTAGGCATATCACTAACATGGGATACCTTAGCCTAAAGTACCTGTACACACACACACACACACATCCAAGCCCATACAATGATGAAATGTAAAACAACCAATAAACCATGCATGCATACATCTAAATATGACAACTAGAGTATGAAAACAAGCAATGTAAAGTAAATAGGGCCACATACAAGACCACAAAAAATATTCTAAAAATAGGTCCAACCTGAAAGTAAAGATGGGGATTTATGTCAAGATAACTACAAAAAAACACTTTGGTCTATTTGAATCACTAATCACCACATGGTCCTGGTCCTTCTAGGACTCCATAAAAAGGCCGATCATCTATATAAGACAAGACATGTGCGGGAAAAGCCTATGAAGGAGTGAGTGTAACAATACCTATTAAGACACCCTAAATCCAAAAAGCATGTAACAACAAGAATAATAGTGATATCTACATAGGTATATATCTACAAAACATATTATAAGAATATATATATATACTCAACAAATAAACAAAGTCTCAAGGTAAATTCATAACTGTAATGCCAGGCTGGGATTATTTCTCGAAGGTTCCACATAGTGATATTCTGGTAGAACACACTACATGAGTCAGATAACATTGATGATGTCCATCCGAGAGGTCATGCTCATTAGGTCTGATCATAGGAAGTATATGCTAGAAGTATTAAGATAATGATACTCAGATGAGGATCACACCCAAGGCCATTGAGTATACTAACAACTCAATCTAGAATAACCCAATAAGTATAGGATCAACACCCACATAGTGTTTGTCATGAAAATACCAAGAAATCCACCTAGGGAAAGAAGATGGTGGAGGATCTCACTCCAGGCCTTATAGAAGGATTCCAACAACTCTATCAAATAATTCCTTCTAAAGGGATCACTATCCTATGTGCAAGATGCGATTCTATACTAACCCTTAGAGAAATAGATTGAGGGAATATAACCTAATGAAACTATCCAATATACAGAGGATAAGGGCTCAAAGACTTATTTTAAGAAGTACAAGGTGTGTATTGGTAGTATATGACGTGTCCCTTTGGTATCAGGTCCAGCCTATGTAAATGGACCATGCCCATGTCCATGTAAAAGTACACAACATGCCCATGTCCATGTACTTCTGCTCGTGTCCAAGTACATGGATATGCATGTCTACATCTAGCCTGGTCATGTCTATGTGGGAGTACATGGCGCATTCATGACTGTATACATATGTCCATGTCTGTGTACCCTCCGAGGTACACACTGATCTTACAGGGAAGGGTCACACACCATGTGATTGATTCACACACCATGAGATATTTAAATTCGCCATGGAAACCCTAGCTGTTACACCAGGGTCCCACACATCATGCAATCCCAGATTCCACACGGTGTGTTACATCATTTTCTAGAAATCTATATTTGGATTCCACACCATCTCCCACACTTCTGGGAATCAATCTGGCCACCCACCTTGCCAAAAAGAATGAATCTATGGTCATCTAATCTTTCCATCATTGAACACCAGGATCCAACCCTTGAATCTGTTTGTAAGATAATACCACACATCATCCATCACCGTGTGATGAAGAACATGAATTAGGTATCCCAAATCCATCTAATATGATTATGCTTCCATCATCACACGATCCTCACATCATACCGAGCCTAGATCTACTATATTGAACTATTACAACAAAAATGGGTGCACAACGTTTGATTGTATGGTATATATAGAACCGCGGGCCAAAGGATTTGCCCATAATGAATGGAAAAATGGGGAAGAAAAGCATAATCACAAAAACAAGAAACAAACCTCATCCAATGTCCGTATTGGCCTCGATTCATTACCATTAGAATGAAAAATTAAGAGATGAATAAATAATCACAAAGAAATTCCCCTGATATCTAGATAAATATTACCCATACCTACAATACACACAATTTTTGAATCAATTCGTTAGTTTATTGATTTGTTTTTTACCATAGTAATAATAAAATGGGGATAAATCCAAGAAAAAAAACATTGTACCTTGATCTGGATCGATAGATGATGAAGAACGAAGCTATGTTATTATTGTTGGTGTGATCCTTGAATCTTGTTGCGCACTGATTGTCAAACGATGATCCGCTATCATTCAACCACAAAATATCCTCCAAAAAATCTCCAATGGTTCTTTGGATCTCCAAGTTTTAGAAGATAGACCTAGGAATCCACCATAACCATATAATTATATAAGAAGTTAGGTCGTTTCGTCAATGAATAAAATAAAATAATTTATTTAATTATTTTATTAATTTTATGCTTTTGATGACTTTATCACAAATTCCCCACATTGAAAAAGGTTATTTAACTCTTAAGGTAAAAACCATGCTCTGAACTCAATGATTCCCTCATATTTCTAATCTGGGCCATTGTTTGGGAGTTATTCATTTTTTTAGGAAAACCGCACATGTGTGCTATTTATTATATTTAATATATTTCAAACATTTATTTCAGGAACACTATACCTCAGGATCACATTCTATCTCATCACCTGATCTTGAAAATAATCCATAAAATATCCAAAATAGTAGATGGAAAACTCCGAGTCACTACATTCTCCACACCTCAGGGATTTACATTTCAAAAATCCAAAAAAATGGCTATATAAAGAGATGTGGCTATTGAGAACATATCCGAGCCTCCTTCTCTTAGGTGATATCCTAAAGATTCTATTACTACCACTAGACACACACTAAAATAATTGATCACCCATGAAGTATACTCTCCTTTCGATCCTTTATCTCTACTAGGTACTCAGAAAAATTATCCCCATCCTTAATGTCCAGCTCTCCCTAGTCAATAGCGTGTGACAAATCATGCACGTACCTTCTCAGCCACAATACATGGAAGACTTCACGCACCTAGTCTAACTTTGGAGGTAGAGATAAGTGGTATTCCAACTCACGAACTCTACGTAGTATCTAGAAAGGGCCAATGAATCTCAGAGATAGATTTCCACCCCGGATAAACCTCTATAATCCACATCTAGGTGAAACCCATAGGAACACATAGTCTCCCTACTCTAACTGCAAAGGCCTTCTTCTTCTATATTTATAATAATTATGATGGTTCTGTGCAGTACTGATCCAGTTCTGGATGATCTACACCTTCTCTATAGTGGCTAACACCAACTCTAGGCCTATAAGTGCGGAATCTCCTGGTACAATCCACTAAAGTGGTGACCTGCAGTGTTGCCTATATAAGACCTTGAATGGTGTCATACTAATGGTGGAATGGTAACTATTTTTATAAAAAAACTCCACCAATGGTAGGTTATCCTCCCAACTCTAACCAAAGTCTAACATGTAAGCTCGTAGTATGTCCTCTAGACCCTGAATGATCTTCTCAATCTGTCTGTTAGTCTAGGGGTGAGAATATGTGTTTAAACATAGATGAGTCCCAAAATCCTCCTGAAATCCATTCCAGAACTAAAATTTTAAGTGATAATAAAAGTAAAAAAATCATCAAGTGAACTCCATGGAGTCATATTATCTCATGCATGCAGAGGAATCCCAAGATCCCTACTGAACTCTGCTCTTATATAGATAGGAAGTTGGACGACTTGGTGATTCAGTCTATGATCACCCAAATGGAATTGTGTCCCCTGGACGTACATGGTAATCCCATCACTAAGTCCATGGATATCCCATCCCAATTCTACTATATAACCTAAAGGGGTTGAGCTAAAACCATTGGAACTTGGTGCCTAGTCTTCACTTGCTGACAAGTGAGGCATCGAGAGACAAACTCTACAACTACCTTCTTCATCTATGGCCACCAAAAATGATGTCAGAGGTCTTGGTACATCTTCTCTACACATAGATGTATCACCAAAGGAGATGTATGAAAATATTTCAGAACCTACTCTCACAATATCATTGGTAACATCATGCATCCTTTGAAAAGAACGACATGCTACCCACCTTCATAAAATCCACTAGGAGCATGTCTAATGGATATCTAAGTACGTAAGGTCTCACAGTCGGTATTCCCAAGATTTTCCTCCCCAAATCACTAAAAAATTAGAGGGGTAAAAACCATTTATTAGAATTAAGATGCTCTATCTCCATCTATAAAGGATAACACAACGAGGATAACTAATCTGATGCCTCATTCAGTAACTGTGAAAAATATCTTCTACTAAGAGCATATGCTGCCACGTTCCCCTTCCTAGGAGTATAGAAAATCCAAAGTCAGAATACTTTAGGAACTCCATCCATTAACTTTGTCTCATTTTAATATTATTCTAAGAGAATATATACTTGAGACTCTTATATTTATAATAGATGATAAACCAATCACCCATCATGTAGTGTCACCACATATTTAGTGCGAAGACTTCCACAACTAACTCAAGATCATGAGCCATGTAGTTCTACTCATGAGGTCTCAAATGATGTTAACCACATGTAATCACTACCTAACTCTGAATTAGAACACAAACAAGACCGGTTCCTAATGTATCACAGAACTCTATGTACCTGACACCCTCCTTTGGAAATCTAAAGATGGGAGTGCTTGTCAATTTCTACCTCAACTCCTAGAATGCCTATTGGTAACTATCCATCCACAGAAAATGATTCCCTTTTTGGGTCAAATATATCATGGTGGATGATATCCCGAAGAAGTTAGGTATGAATCTCCAGTCATAGCCGGCTAACCTAAGGAAGATCTACACCTCCATCATGTTCTTGGGTGGCTCCCAAGATAACACTACCTTGACATTTTTTGGTTCCATTTCCACACTATCTATTAAGATAACATGTACCAAAAAGTGGACCTCCTAATTCTAGAACTGGAACTTTGAGAGAAACCTATAAAGTTGGTTCTCTCAGAGTATGTCCAAAACCATCCTCAAGTGTCTCATGTGCTCCTCTTATGATACTAAGTACACATGGATATCATCAATGAAGACTACCACAAACCAATATAAGAAGGACTGAAAGATCTGGTTCCTAAGTCCCATGAACAATGTTGGGGAATTCTTCACCCCAAAGGGAATTATCAAGTACTCATAGCAACTATAGAGATATTTAAATTTCATCTTCGGTATATCCTTATCCTGTACTTGTAACTAGTAATAGCATGATCTAAGGTAAACCTTCAAGAAAAATTGTTTCTATATAAACTAATAAAAGAGGTCATTGATCCTTAGTAGTGGATACATTTTCTTCATGGTCACATGATTTAAGCATCTATAGTCCACACATAACCTCAATCTTCTATCTTCCTTCTTGGAGAACAACACTGGGGATGCCTAGGGTGAAACACTAGGTTTAACAAATCCCTTCCTCTGTAAGTCCTCCAACTGCACCCTCATCTTGCGAAGCTCTTTGAGATCCATATGATATCATGGAATAGATATTGGGGTTGTCTTGGGGTGTAGATCAATGCATAAGTCTATCTCTCAGTGGTGAGGTAAGCCTGGAATTTCCTCAGAAAAGACATCCTCATACTCTTCCATCACTATAGGGAATTGAAAACTCATAAAATTCACTGTACAAAGGCTCATGTTATCCAACTAATGAGTAATTGGATGAACCCTCCTATACATGAGTCCATCCTGTGATGCGTAGGTTTACTTTTCACCCAAAAAATAAAACCTGGTCCCATCACTACAGACACACCGTATCCTCTACCTGAAATAGTCTATCTGGGCATGGACTATAGATGAAAATTTCATACCTAGTATGATGTTGTAAGGAATCATCACTGCTACAAAGAGATCCCAACATAAACTCTCACCTCTAAGAGTCAGGCCACACTTTCAGTACAAGTGTGTGATCACCAAGTCATCTCCAGTAGGAGTCTCCAAGTGCAAGGGTCTATCCAAGGTCTCAACCAGAATATCTAAGTCTCGAACCAAATATATGGACATAAAGGAATGAATAGCACCCAAGTATATAAGTATTGAAGATAAGGTATAAAATACATATATCGTACCTTGTATCATTCTTGGAGCCTTTGTACCATAATCTTTGACCACCTACAGTCACCGCTACCCCTGTCCTCTAGCTCCTTAAGCCTGGCATGGACCACCTGAGGGTGGTGGTGGTAACAAGTCAAAACGTCTAACATCTATAGTTTCTCTCTCATCTCCTCTTCCACATCGTCCACTCTATGGTCCCATATTCTATTGTCTATACCTATACCTCGTTGGACCATCCAATATATCCTTATCATCCATATGTTGGGTCAGACAATCTCTTGCAAGATGTCCCATGCCGTCACATGAGTAGCACCACCTCTCCCTGGGCTGACTAGACCCATCTCGTGATCCCTGAAATAAAAACCCCCTATGATAGGAATAAATTAGGATAAAAATAGAAAATCAGTGGAATTATATTTATAGGAGAATAATTATAGAGAAAGAAGAGGAATATAGAGGTGAAGAAGAAGGAAGAAGAATATGACTCATATGGAAGGCACTGCTCCCAAAGGCCTAAGGCCTAACCCTTGCTAAAAAATAATGAAAATATATAGTCCTCCATTACACAAACCACAAATCACATTATTTAATGACTTTATTGGAACCTTCTAGACAAAATCCATCCCAAAATCTGGAAACCTATTTATTGACAACTAACAACCCCACTAACCACCATTTATGGTATTTACATATCTTCCCCTGATATATTATTATTACTCCTAACTAATTCAATACACAATAGCTTTACCAAAACCCTTCCCATCGCACAACCTAGTTCCTATCACCCCTTCACATCCCCTAGTACCTATCAATTCCACCCTCTTAAAAATAACATTGTCCTCAAGGTGGAAATGAACTTCCCAACTACATTGGATGGTTCTGATAGGAAGCTTCTACCACTAAAACTTATTGTTTTCATCCCCAACTTGCTTATGTAACCGATTAACATGAGGAAAAGTAGAATTATCCAAGATAATACAATTTTTATAGAAACAGGATTCGACCATGTTAGAGGTTATGGTAGAGGCCTATGCAACCAGGTAGCTTATAAAATAGAATCTTCAACATCTGAAGTAGTTTTCACATCTTCAGAATATTATGTCCCAATTGATCTGGTAGAATTGAGATCATAAGAATTATTAGTAACATAGAATCCAATTGCCTATACAGAATCCCTTTTCTATCCAAACAGGAAACCTATCATTAAAAAAATTCCATAGGATAATAAGGTTGAAGCACCAGTGCACACGTTTTCTTGTATAAGGTCCACTACAACTCCTCTTTCTCGGAGATTGTGTGCTCATCTTTCCAATTGGTAGCTTGAATTCCCCTCTTATTTTTGTTTTTTCACATGATACTAAGCATGATCATCTACCTCACTTATTTTTTGAGACTCCACATACTACCACTTTTCAATTTTAGTTCGTTATTCTTTTGCGGTTCCATAATGAACTTGTCTCTAGACCGATCTTCCCGAGGATACTGATTTTTCACTAGAAAAATTTGTGGCATATCTTTTTTCTACTCTAAATGGGTGTTAGAAACTAGGATGTGTGATGGTAAGGGGAATTAGGAAGCTTCTATGTATCAAATTATTTAGGGAGTAATAATAATATATTAGAGGAAGATATGTAAATACTATAAGTGGTGGTTAGTGGGGCTGTTGGTTGTCAAAAAATTTGTTTCTAGATTCTAGGAGGGGGTTTATCTAGAAGGTTCTAGTAGAATATTTAAATAAGGGGAGTTGTGGGTTGTGTAGGGGATTAATTTCATTGGTTTTTCAGCTGTTTCTAGAAATTTAGAGGGTCAGGCCCTAGGCCTTTAGGAGAAACATCTTCCATAGTAGTCACTATCTTATTCCTTCTTCTTCACTATTATATTCTTTTTCTTTCTCTATAATTATGATCCTATAAATAGAATTCTACTAATTTTCTCTATTTATCCTAATTAATTCCTATCACCCTGTTATGGGAACTCCTCTTAAAACATCTCACACATATAGATCCCTAAGACTAATGTCATCTCCTTGCTGCGAAGTCTCTACTCCTGTGTGCCCACTGCCGGCAACCACTGTCTGCATCTTATCTACCAAGAAAATCTCAACCACTAGAGCTCTTTCTAGTACCCCAACATAGATATGAATTTATAGAGGTATAATGTTATCTCAGATGTATATATTCATTCCTCTCTCGAAGGTCCAATCCTGAAAGAACTGATCACAAACCATATCCATCGAGTACCTGGAGAGGTTGGTGAACCTTGATGAATACTCATCTAATATCGTACTATCTTACTTAAGCTATAGAATATCTTGGATGTGTACAACCATAAAATTAGTTGGAGATAACTCCTTTCTAAAAAGGTTCTCAAAATATGACCATGCTAGAGTTTCCTTGTCGTATGACTAGGTCATTAAACCCCATCATTGCCCTGCCAAGGCCTAGAGAAGGTTTACTACCAAAATCACTATATGATCTGCCGATGTCTTAAAAATATGAAAAAATAACACCACCACATAAAGTCAGTCCTCATACTTCTATGGGTTTGTCTCACCATGAAACCTAAGGGGACACTGTCAATGAAACATGTGAAGTACGCTCATCCTGTGAACCTCAACCGTTGGTACTGTGGGTACCATCTTCTGCTCAATAAGTGGTGGTATAACTGTGGCACCACCTAGAGGTAACACCTCTAGAATTGGTCCCTGTATTGATTTCTCATCATCAAGGAGATCATCCTCATGATCATGATTCTGAATCCAAGCTACCATACATCGCAGAGGCATCCTAAAATAGACAATATGTACCACAATCAATGAGTATATCTAGAGAGATGACTCAAGAAGGAAATAAAAACCACAACCCATTACTATATGACTAATGTATCATTGTTTTCCTTTCAACCAATGTTCTCTTGTACCAAGTTAAAAGGTAGGTGATCAGAGTCTTGGTGTATGGATACATTGGTTGCTGCACCAAAACTAGAGTCCCTGGATTGAAATTAGAACTCGAAACACTTAACACTATTTCCCCAAACCAATATCATAGACTCTAGTCCTAAGGTAGAATTGAATAACTATTATACCACTATGTCATGAACCATACCAATGTGGACCATTCAGTGACTCCCCGAGCCCGTATTCAATAGACTAGGGCATGATGACTAATGCTGAGTAGGCATATCACTAACATGGGAGGCCTTAGCCTAAAGTAGCTGCACACACACACACACATCTCCAAGCCCATACAATGATGAAATGTAAAACAACTAATAAAACATGCATGCATACATCTAAACATCACAACCATAGTATGAAAACAACTAATGGAAAGTAAATAGGTCCAAATACAAGTCCACCACAAAGAGCCTGAAAA
Source organism: Viscum album (assembly GCA_963277665.1). Taxonomy (NCBI): domain Eukaryota; kingdom Viridiplantae; phylum Streptophyta; class Magnoliopsida; order Santalales; family Viscaceae; genus Viscum; species Viscum album. Next base: position 1,073,908,824 of record OY728134.1, read on the forward strand.
CAAGACCAATGTCACATTCATGTTTTTTATTCTGAGGTGTTTATTTTAATTATTTTGATCTTGATTTTATCCCCTGGGTTACCCATGAGTTTTTGGAGAAAAATAGAGTTTTTGGGTTATAAAATAGGTGGCGCACAATTGGAACATGATTAGGGGAAACCGTGTGCCCTTACATATACAACCATGCAACCAATTTAATTTTTGGATAGTGGAAGACTGCACGATTGGCACATAGTTAGTCAAACTATGCAGGATAACCACGTAGCTTATTACTCATTGGCTAGATAGGGGTGTATGGTTTTTTCACATTTTGGAAAACCATGTGGGAAAACTATGTGAATTATCCCAATCATTAAAAAGCTGGAAATTAACTTTATACCGTCTTTAGTTTTAACCCTAAATCACCCCTATTATGTCCCATTCAAGATTTTCAGCCATGGGATCCTCCTCTAAGATTCCTTGTACCTCTTTATCATAATTCTTTGGGTGGTTATGGTGTGGTAACTTTGAGGAATCATCAAGTAAGTACTTCTCCTCTTGATTTCTCCCTCTTTCTAGGGTTCTTCTTCCCTCTTTATTAAGTTTCTATTTTCTAGTGGGTTATTTAACCTAAGGAGAGTTTTATCTTGTATTTTTGAGTGATATCTTGATGATTAATGTTCAATATTTCCTTGTTAGTGTCTTGTGGTGGTGCAGTTGTGGTTTCACACCAATTTCTAGAAGTTTCCAAGTGTGAGGTAGGTAGTTACATGATTTTACATTATTAAATGATTTTAATATTCTTACTTGAGTGATTAACTGTGTTATATGAATTATTTTTAAGGTGAGAAATATGTTTGTGAAAGGATTTGTGATGCATACATGATGGGAGTTGGTTTTTGAAAAGAAATTGGTTATATTTCTTGTGTGATTTATTATGGTGTTTCTTGAAAATATTTTATGCCTTGTGTAGAAGGTGAAAAATATATTTTAAAATATATTTAAAGGTGAAAATGTGTTTAAAGTGGAATTTATAAATGAAATGGCCTTATTTCATATTAGATTTCTTATCGTCCACCTTAAATGTGTCTTTAAAAGGTGAAGCATGCTATAAAAATGGTTTTGATGTGAATGTGAATTTTGAAAGAGTATTTTCCCATGGAAATGATTTATTTTCACATGTGTACTACTTGTTGTGTTCTAAGGAATTGTGCAAGTGGTGTGAAATATATCTCAAAATGGTTTTGGTGTATGTGAAAATGTGAAAGTGGTTATTTCATTGAGTTCTTGTAATGCTTGGCATGTGTATGTGAAGGTGATGATTTATGTGATATGTGAAATGAAATTTGAGCACAAAGGGAATCCTGGGTATCTAGGTGGTCAAAATAAAACTAGTATGCTAGTTGATTCAGAAGTGTATGAGTCTTGGATTCATCTAGCAGGTTTGATGTTTACAACACTAACTAAACACGTAATATGATCAGAGACCACTAGAACTTGGGATGCATTCCCCTCTAGTGGATAATACACAAGAATCCTGTTTTAGAGACCACTAGACCTTGGGATAAATTCCCCTCCAGTGGCTCATACATGAGCACACTTTTGGTAGTTTAGTGCAGGATTTTTATCACCAAGGTATGAGGTTTCTAGGGTATAAATAGTGCTAGTTACCTATATGGATTAACCCATGGTGCTCTCTTGTGACATGATACTATGATATATGGTTTTATCTATTGGCATATGGTAGACCTTGTGCATATTTTTATTTCATGAAATCTTATTTATAAAAAGGGTTTTCATTGAAAGGTTTTTCTTGAAAAAGTTTCCTTTAAAAGGTTTTCTTCAAAATGTTTCAAATGTTACTATAAAAATGTGCATGTTAATTTTATTATAATGTTATAGCATGGAATATTTTATTTTGGGTGGAATGCTACTAGTATTTGGCACACACCCTATATAAAACTTTGGGTGTATTTATACTTTTTCATGTATGACCTAGGTAAAGGTAATATGTGTCATGGTAATGGTGGATCTGGTTGCTAGAGTTCCACTTGTTGCAGGTTTTGGTAGTGGTGAATTGAGGGTGATGTCCATATTGTTCCTTGGAGGTTTTTGGGACAATTTGTTTCTTCCATCCTATTGTAATACTTTTGGTTTTTGGTTAAATTTGTAAACCTTGAATCTGAAAAATGTTGTACCTCATTTTTATATTCTTATCATTTATTGTGATGTTTATTTTTGTCCGTTTTTTATGCTTATAAAAATGGGTGAAATAATTCCCAAAACATATTTTTGATACCACTACTACAAATAAGAATTTTAAAAGTGCTAGAAACTGCTTTTAATAGCGCTAGAAAAGCACTGTTAATCACAGAGAAGATGGGGGGGGGGGGGGGGTCCCTTTTAACAGCACTAAAAAAGCACTGATAAAAGGGGCCCTTTATCCGTACTAAAAAAAGCACTGATAAAGGTACAATTTATCAGTGATTAATTACCGTTGATAAAGTTGGCCTTTATCAGTGCTCAAAATAGCATTGATAAAGGTCTATTTTCCTGGGATGTGCTGTTTATTTAACAGCACACCCAACACTTGCACACCTGCACAAAATAACACCTGCACACAAACAAAGCACAGAAGAACGAAACAGTGCACACAAGAGTTTCACAAACAATGCTATATACATTTACTTGAAATCATGAATAAAAAAACACACACTAATATATACATTTCAAACAATGTTTTATATGGTTACAATTACAATTATCCAACAAAAAGTTAAAAACATTAATGTTTCATCCATTGGCATCTGTGATCCCCTATCAAAAATTGTTTTCCATGGTATTAGTTGTCGAACAAAGAATCCAAACTCAAGGAAAAAAATTCAACCTATATAATAAAAAAAATATTATGTTAGTAATAAAATAATAAAATAAATTAAATATTAATATGAAAGAATACATTAATAACATGATATCAAATATTGAAGGACGGAGGATCGAGACTCACTTTCTCTGGTTTTCGCTGGCGGACATGCTGCAACAGAAAACCCTAAAAGTATGAATCTGTATACCTATGATTCTCTTTGAGTGGATACACATCAAGGAAACCATTTTAGGATCACTAAGGTGAAATAAAGAGGGAACCTGACGGCCTTCATGGGATCCACTGTTGGTTCTTTTATGAATTTTAGTGACTGGACAATGCATCATATTATTCGAAAAGGAACAATGGCCCATGTCTCAGCATCCAATGATGCTATTACAGAAAGTTTATATCTCTGTAATTTCTCTATCATGGATCGAATCAACCTATCAAAAGTAATGAAACTGTGGAAACTTATAGATCTTGTTGACCAACTTACAACCATTTGGGGGTTTTTCAATTTTAAATGAATTTCTTTAGGCCGCGGGTTTTTCCACATTCTGTTTTCTTCTGCGGACTTGAAAAGGAAATATTGGAGCACTGGGTTAATCAATTTAATGTCAGAAACTTTGATATTACACGATTGGCATCTAAATTTGAACATATCTAATTTCAAGGAGACTTATGCCCAGGTTTGGGTAAAAATACATGGCTTAAACTGGATCCTATGGCATCCATAAATTTTATTTGATATCACATCTGCATTAGGAGTCCCCATAAGGATGTAAAGTGACATAAAAATGGTTTCTTTTGGCCATTTTCTCATATGTTGGTAGAGGTTAATCTGTGTATTCCAAGGATTGATAATATTGTGCTTTCTACTCCACATGATGATATTAATCTTAGAGTGTAATTTGAAAAAATGCCTCTCTTTTGAGAATAATGTACTGTTATTGGTCATACTACCTCAGAATATAGAAGAAAAATGATTTTTCCTAAATTTCATATGAAGGGACATGACTTAGATCATTATAGAAGAAGATACAAGAGTGCTACACTTCTTAATGAGGCAGAGGGTAATGTAGATGTTGGAGTAGTTCCAACTCCTATCACAACTCCATCTTTAAGTTCTATTAATAATGTTTCTATCTCATTAGATGATAAGGGTGGCCCCATTTTAGATTGAACTAGGATGGAAAAAGAAAACTTAGAAGGTACCCATTCCAGGAATGTTGCTCCAAATTGTGATAGTACATTGTGTACTACTGTCTTGTCTAGTTTAAACAAACCCACAATCTCTTGGATAGATTTGGGAGAAACTGAACATAAGGACATTTTTTCTTTCAATGACATGCTATATAGAGGCCTGTATGATGACCAGGTTGTTGAAGACTCAGAGGATAGTCAAACGACCATGAAATGTTTCTCCCAGGAGGCAGTGGACCTCAACATATGGCAAGAAAAAAAGATGATATATGATAAGAACCTCAAGGGGAAGGCTAAGATAGATGTAGTATATTTTCCAAAGAATAGATCTAGGGGAGATCTCCCATAAAAAGAAACCCCTAATCAGGGGATGGATTTGATTACAACTAATGCTAACTCAAAATTTTCTATAGGGAAAGTGATTGCTGATACTCCTACTTCCCCTGTTTCTTGTAGTGTTCCCAAAGCCTCTGTCCCTTATGGAAAAGGATCGACTCCAACCCATTTTTCAACCTCTCCATCTGATAAAGATAGAGGGGGATTGTATGGAAACTCTAATCTACCCTTGAAACTAGTGCATGGCTTGGATAGTAAAGGGAATGGAACATCTCATCTTGCTCATCATTTTAAAGAAAAGGATAAAGAAAAGGTATCCACTCATAATACCTTTTATTTACTGGCTTCTGAAAACATTACAGAAGATTGTGGTGCATCTATTGTGAACGCAATGAAGGAAGATGTTGATATTGTACACTCTGATGATTGTGATGGCCCATGGGTGCTTGTAAAAACTTGGCAAAGGGGTTGCCACCCTTGTGGCTAGGGAGAAAGATCCTCTTGTCACGGTATGAGTACTCGCTCTTGAGTTTGATGAGATACATTTGGATTTGTTTTGTTGTTAGTCAATTTGTATCCACCTCTTTTTTGTAATTTTACACTTTTTTAATTTTATATATTTCTTAATTTAAGGGGTCTCACACCTCATTCAAAAAAATAAATAAATATTAAAATTCCAATTTTTAATAAAAAATACACATTTGGAGTTATAGCAGTCACACCGTGCGTCATATTGATATGGGGTTGATTCCTACACATCAAAAATGAGTCATATATCATTGTTTTAAAATATTAAAACAATCTGAATGGGTTTTCTCAGTTTTGAGTATGTCACTTGTTCTTTTACTGAAATTAATATCAAATTTAAATGACACATTTGGATTTATATCGATCACACCATGCATCAGATTGATATGTGGTTGATTCTTACACGTCACAAATTACTCATGGATACTTTTCCTAAAATATCAAACAATCCGAATGCGTTTTCTCTGTTTTCAGTATGTCACTTGAGTTTTTTTCTAAAATTAATGTCAATTTTAAATAAAAAGTGACACTTTGAGTAATACTAGTTGCATTGTGCATTGAATTGAGGTGTGGTCAATTCCTACATGTCACAAATGACTTATGGATTGTTGTACTAAAATATCAAAACAATTTGAATGTGTTTGCTCAGTTTGTAGTATACCAGTTGTATTTTTTTAATATAATGTCATTTCAAATTGGAAACATGCATTTTGAGTCATACCGATCACATAATGCGTTGGTTTGATATAAGACTAATTCATAAACATCACAAAGAACTTATGAATCATTATCCAAAATTATAAAGAAAATTGGAGTGGTTTTTCTTGGTTTTTAGTGAGTGACACGTTTTAATCTAAAATGTCAATTTTAAACTGATAACAGACAATTTTAGCCATAATGGTCACATTGTGAATCAGATTAAGGTGTGATTGATTTTTACACATCAAAAATGACCCATGGATCATTTTCCTTAAGTATAAAAACAATCTGAATGCATTTGATCAGTTTTCAGTATGTCACTTGTGTTTTTTTCTAAAAAAAGACACTTTGAGTCATACTAGTGTGCATTTAATTAAGGTGTGGTCAATTCCTACATGTCAAAAATTACTTATGGATTGTTTTTCTAAATTATAAAAACAATCCGAATGCGTTTTCTTAGTTTTTAGTATGTCAATTGTGTTTTTTTTACTAAAATGTCATTTCAAACTGGAAACACACATTTTGAGTCATACCAATCAAATCGTTTATTGGTTTGATATGAGACTACTTAATACAAATCACAAAGAACTTATGAACCATTATCCTAAATTATTAAGACAATTGGAGCGGGTTTTCTTGGTTTTCAGTGAGTGACACATTTTGAGCTAAAATGTCAATTTTAAACTGATAACAGATAATTTTATCCATACCAGTCACAATGTGCATTAGATTGAGGTGAGGTTGATTTTTACACATAAAAAATGACTCATGGATCTTTGTACTAAAGTATCAAAATAATCTGAATGCGTTTGCCCGGTTTTTAGTATGTCAATTCTGTTTTTTTCTAAAATTAATGTCAATTTTAAATAAAAAGAGATACTTTGAGTCATACCAATCATACTGTGTGTTGAATTGAGGTTCAGTCAATTCCTACATGTCAAAAATGACTTATTTATCGTTTTCCAAAAGTATCAAAACATTACTAATGATTTTTCTCAGTTTTTAGTACGCTAGTTGTCTTTTTTTTTTACTAAAATGTCATTTCAAACTGGAAACACGCATTTTGAGTCATACCGGCCACATCGTGTGTTGGTTTGATATGAGACTGCTTCATACATGTCAAAAAGAACTTATTAATCCTTATCCTAAATCATGAAGAAAATTGGAGTGGGTTTTCTTGGTTTTCATTGAGTGACACATTGTGAGCTAAAATGTCAATTTTAAACTGATAAAAGACACTTTTAGCCATACCAGTGACACCGTGCATCAGATTGAGGTGAGGTTTATTCGTACACATCAAAAATGACTCATGGATAATTTTCTTAAATTATTAAAACAACCTGAATAACTTTTCTCAGTTTTTAGTATGTCACTTGTGTGTTTTTCTAAAATTAATGTCAATTTTAAATAAAAAGAGACACTTTGAGTCATAACAGTTTCATTGTGCATTGAATTGAGTTGTGGTAGATTCCTATATTTCAAAAATGACTTATAGATCATTTTCCTAAGGTATCAAAACAATATTAATGTGTTGGCTCAGTTTTCCGTATGTCACTTATTCTTTTTACTAAAAATAATGTCAATTTTAAATAAAAAGAGACACTTTGAGTCATACCAATCGCATCGAGTGTGATATTAAGGTGGGTTTGATTCATAAACATTTAAAATGACTTATGGATCATATACCTAAAGTATCAAAACAAATGAATGCATTTTCTCGATTTTTAATAGGTCAGTTACTCTGATACCAACTATAATGACCTAAACATTTCATACATTGATATCACATATGAGTAGATTAATGTTTCTTACATAAAAGAAATAAATTAAACATATATATGAAAAAATGAATTAATTTTATGGACAATGATTTTACTGTGAAAACATCAAAATTACCTCTGTGATTGAGTAGACACAACGTCATTGCTATTCCTATAAAGGTATGTAACATAGACAAAAATATTCTAAAATAAACGAAACCTACAAGGAATAATGAAAATGAAATCAAGTAAATGGGTGTAAGAAGAGAAGGAAAAGTGAATTCTGAATGATGATATCATAGAGATGGTGTTTTATGCAAGCATCAAGGGGATGCTAGATCAGAATTTTAGATCAGATGCTATGCTAAGGGGTTGTTAACCTACAGTAGTGAAGAATCCTTAGTTTTTTTTATTAAATTTGTGAGTGATGCACAAACAATATTCTTCCAATACACTACATCAGTATAAACAACAACATAAATGACCAAAATATAGAATATAAATTATTCATGCCATAATAGTTTAAGTCTAGTGCTTTTGGAAACATGGAAACATAAAGAACTAGTTCATAAGAGTCTCTCATTAAGTTATACTTTACTAGAAAGAAAAATCATTTCTAAAACCATTCTTCATAACCTAAGGATATAAAACATAATAAATGGTGATCATATATGATCAATAAGTTTAAACAAGGGAGATATCAATGATCATATAAGGATAACATAAGTAGTAGGAATTCACCTTCATCCTATTCGTGTACAATCTTTTATCAGGTATGCTGCCTATTTGTTTCTAAACACATATATATCATCTTGTGAATATGATTTTTTGTGAAATTCATGGTAGTAATGAAAAAATATAAATACACAAAGTATTAGTAAATATTTTAAATGAACTAGTAATTATTTTGGAAAATACCTCTTCAGGGATGCTAGTTTGTTGATGAAATACAATCTATTTCATAAATTTACAAACACAATAACCACATTCCTTTCCATTTTTTTGTTTTGGACACTAAAAAATCATCAGGAAAAATAATTAATTTGTTTTGATATGTGTTTGTATAGTGAAATATTATTATATATACCAGGATACTTGTCCAGTTGTAGATCTCATAGGTGTTCTTGTCCTTAGGCCCTAGATTCATTCCATGAAGTAGACGATATTGATGCACCACCCTATCATAACAGAATCCTCATTAAAAGATAATATAAATTATATAAATAGATGTTTAGTTCTAAAATTTTGGATCTAGTGTATTAAAAATTGACAAATACCATCATGCGTGGTTAGTTTGTTGGATATCCATGCATTGAATCAAAAAATAAATCTTTGAAGTATCCAAATTGATCGCAATGAGAATCCAATGATTCCTAAAATACCAAAAAGGAATAAGTAATGAAATAAATTAAAATATAGTTGATATGATTAAATTATAGAGTTTTACCATTGCACCATTGGTATTAAAAATAGTATGTCATCTGTAATTTTGTTTTCAAACAATTTGAGTAGGGATAGCGTTATTTCACCCTATTTATCAGAATTTATTTCTTCTTTTAAAGAGGTGATGTGAGGACTAACGAGTCCAATTTTTTGTTCATGGGGAAATCCCTTCAATTATTTTTCATATATACGCCTATAAAAAATATGAAATGTATTTAGTCATAATTATCATATTATATCAGCTTTTGTAAAATCAAATCATAAAAACATACCTCATGTATTCATTTACAACTGAGGCACCTAACCATTCATACTTGAGGATTTAATTTACATTTTCAACACTAATGTAATCTAATTTTTCCTCTCCATACATATTTTTTTTCAAAATCAACTATGTGAGAATTTTCATTTATCAACTTTTTATCCACATGAGCCTGCAATGATATGAAATGTGGATATAGAATGGGCGGGGTGAAGGTGATCTCAATAGATCGTTTCAATCGGTTGGTTGATCCTTGAGATAGTTTTGAGATGATATTTCATTTCACTCCCTTCTCTTTGTTTTTCTATAATAACATTCATCGATTCAGACCTTTTTTCATTAAATGTTAAAGGTTTATCTTTAAAAATAAATTTGAAATGAATAAATCTTTGTCAACATGTTTTTACAAGAATTGGCGACCATGTGATGAATGTTCCAATAACTTGTTCGACCATATGAATGTCTTTATCATCATTTGGAATAGGTAGATTGGCGCTCAGCTCATGAGCTATATTAATCAACACTTTGACATGATCTGTTGGAAGTGGTCTGTTGTGTAGCTTGTCATTCTGCATATTGAACTCCGTATCCCTTTCTACAAGGTGATATGTGGGAGTTGATAGATATAAATCATAGTCATTTTCACCCTGTAGAATATCAGCACAGGAAAGGTATCAGTTTATATGTGATTCACATTTCACAGAAACATTTATTATAACATTGATTACCTCAGCTATTTCAGGTTTTTTGGGGAATGACTCACCTTAAAACTGGTGGGGGGTGGGGCAAGATCTTCACGCATGAGTTGTTCTTGAGTTGTTTCTTCTCTTTGCCTCCCCCCATAAAAATTTCTATCATCTATCTATAGTATTGTAATTCTTCTTGAAACATATCTAATGTTTCTCTCATATTTTTCATTTCCTCAGTTTTATCCTCTGCTTGTTTTTCTTTTTGAAAATATGTTTGGGGTGTCACCCCAAAACCCACACCTCTGATGCGGCCATACTGTTCTAGATGCTTCAAGGCCGCTGAAAGTATGTCTGCATCTGGTGCGGGTGTTGTTGATTCCTGTGACTATGTAAAATAGAAAATATAGGAAAATAAGTAATCATTGTTATGTAATAGAAATTTAAATCAAAACAAATTTATATTATGTAATACTTACACATGTTTCCCACAATTTTTTTGTGTTTTTATCTATCAGTATCCCCTGTTTATTTACATGAGCCTCCTTCCATAGCACATGGCGTGGGATGGAAGTAGATTTCAATTTCAATTCATCAATATTAATATAAACATAGTAACATGGTTATGGTGTTGTTTTATGTCACATAAAACTATTATGGTAGATTTGAAATACATACCAATTTTTTCTCAAGTGAAGCGTATCCCATCCCTACTTTACGGTAGGGGTACACTGATTTTAATGCCCATTCCCTATTTTCATCACTCAATTGCTATCTCATAAATAAAAAACTATCAATTAAAGTGATGAATATAAGCAATGTCAAACAACGTATTACCAGACACAATGTATTTAAAAAGTATACTCCATACGATGGATACTAAATGCATCCCGCGCTCCTTGGGATATCAAGTGTGTATAAAGAGGAGGTGGGTGCGGCTTGATTTTCCCTTCAGCATCTTTAAGATGATATTTTGTTAAAATTGTGTGGAAGCCTCTATGAATCCTTCCTGCAACTCTTAATACATATTCCTTGTGTGAGGCATCTACTATAAATGCAATCTACAATGGATGATGTAGAGTAATTCAATGTTTTAGTATTTTATTTTATTTTAATAAATTAAAGAAATGATATCATAATGTTACCATAATATCTTCCCACATTAGTGTCTTAATCCCAGTGACAACATAGTTCCATGACTATACATCAATCTACACATGTTGTCGAGTGACGATTCCAATGTATCTACTAAAGATGGATTTGTTGGGGTTAACATGCTAGCCTCACTTATTCCATCCCACCTAAAATTTGATGCCTTTTTCTTTTGCCTTAATGATTTTGGCTAACACTATCAAACTATAGTGCTATTATTTTTTTGCGCTGCCAGGGTTTCATTTCCTACCATTTCTTTAGTTTCAGCATCATCATTATGTTCCTCCAGAGCACTAGCATCAGCACTGAGACCAATAATAGTAGGTTGAGAAACCTGCTGTACCTTAGCACTAGGACCAGCAGCAATAGGTTGAGAAACCTGTTGTTCCTCTACACTGGGACCAGCAACAATAGGTTGAGAGGCCTATTGTGCCTTGGGATTAGACACATCAATAGGTGCATGATTTATTATATGTATAAGTGGTTTAACATTTAATTTAGATTACATAAAATCAACAATTAATAGATAATAACATAATGTAACACAATGTATAGTACAATAAAAAATAACATGATTATTGAACTCTTTTTTTAAAGGCTGAAGAGATTTGACCCCTCTCTCAACTATGTAAATTCCTTTATTGTGGTCTCCTCTGAAATAAAAAACACCATCTACATTTGGAACTATATGAAATGATTGTGAAGTCCTAATGAAAGGGTCATCCTTCGTTGAATTTTAATCCGACCCTTCAATTTTTTTGGTCGATAACAGAACAATTGACCAGTTTTGGTTTGCGGGATCTAGAACATAAAATAATTTTACTTCCTGTGATGCCATTATAAACAGTTCATCTTTCTCCCCTTCCTTACTAAAATCAACTTTCATGAATCCAAATTTATATATTTTAATATAACTCATATTATCAACCCACTTGCATTTAAAAATCGGCACTTGGTATTTCATATAATCCAAATCTCGTATTTGTTTGATGATGCCAAAGTATGACATATTCACATAAATTGGATTTTTTTCCTTAGAACTAGAAACATGAATCGCTTCAGCCACAAGTGTAACCCCACTATTCTACATGGTACTGTCTTCATCATGTTCATTAGTATAGAATGTATAACCATTAAATACATAAGAGTTTTAAGATAATACATACACACTTGGTCCTCTGGCTAGCCATCGAAGTCATTCTAAAATTGAATCCATATTTTCATATGACTTATTAAAAATATGATCCCAAAACCATCCTATAAACTATCAATTATGTGCGTCTAATATCCATTTTTCATCCCTAGATGGATTCAAATGCCTAATAATTTCTTTATGGGTTTGAACATATGGTTCAACGTTAAAACTGTTATAAAAAACATAAAGGTGGGCCTGGTCTTGATCTATAATATTGATTGTGACAACCTCTCTTCCAGAAATTACTTCACCCTCAAGACGCCCAGTGTGATGAGATTTAGGTAGGCCAATTATTTCCACACCATATAGGTATTCAGTATATAATTCAATAGATTCCTCAAAAATATATCACTCCACAATACAACCCTCTGGTCAACTTTTATTTTTTACATACCCTTTCAAAATATTCACATACCGTTCAATGGGGTACATCTATCTATAATATACAAGACCACATAGTCAAATTTCTCTCACCAAGTGAACCATCAAATGAACCATCATATCAAAGAATGTCGGTGGGAAGAACATTTCAAATTCACATAATATGATGGAAATTTCTCTTTCCATAGTTGGAAATTTTGCCGGATCTATAACTTTGCTATATATAGCTTTGAAGAAGAAAAAGAGCTTTGTTAATGTATGGTGGACATTCTTGGAAAAAATGTAATGTAAAGCTATAGTAATTAAATCTTTCATCAAAACATGGCAGTCATGTGATTTCAGAACCTTTAACTTTAAATTGTTCATTTTCACGATGTTCTTGATATTTTATGAATACCCCTATGAAGCCTTTACGTCATTCAAGTAGTTAAAAAACTAACATCTCTTCTTCCTGGAAAGAGTGTAAGCAATAGGAGGAAGAAATGTTCATTTTTCACCCTTTAATGGTGCCAACTCTTCTTGTATTCCCATCTCAACCATGCCCAACCTAGCCTTAATTCCATCCTTTGTTTTTTTAGGTGCATTTAGCAACATGCCAATGACACTATCACATACATTTTTTTCAACATGCATAACATCAAGAAAATATCTAACATATAGACAATTCTAGTATGATAATTAAAAAAAACTAATCTCTTTTTCCAACAAGTTTTCATAAGGTTTTTCAAAAATGGTTTACCAAAAGTAGTGTCCACATCTTTTACTTTCTCAAACAATTGATATCCTTTTAGTGGAGATGTCATTGTACGTTATTCTGAACTTCCATTGAATGACATCGTCCAAGATTAGTACTTATTCCATCGGGGTAGAAATCTATGATTTCCTAGAAACATGATTTTTGATGAATGTTTCAACCTAATTGACTGTGTACCTTGTTCAAAAATGGGACAACCTTGAGTTCCTTTAATGTTATATCCTGAAAAATTTCCATAAGAAGGAAAGTCATTTATCTTCCCACACAACATGGATCTCAAATTGAAATCTTCATTTTTGTAAGCATCATACAACATAACACCTGAATCCCACAATAATTTCAAATCCTAGATCAATGGAGCCAAATAAACATAAATACCATTACCTGGTTGTTTCGGTCCTGATATAAGAATAGATAACATGATGTATGTTCATTTCATGCATAACCACGGTGGTAAGTTATAATTTACCAACATAAATATCCATGTATTATGAGTGCTTCTTTAAAAACTAAAGGGATTCAATCCATCTGTAGATAATGAAAGACGAAGGTTTCTTGGCTCGTTTCCAAATTCAGGATACTCATGATCAATTCTCTTCCACTAAGGAGAGTCTACTGGGTGACATAGTTTCCCATATTTAATTCATGTATCTTCATGACATGTCAATTGTACCTCAGTATCCTCACTTTCATATAGGCACCTAAACCTTGGAATGATTGTAAAGTACCCTAAAAATATCATAGGAATGGATTCATATTTATTGTATCGAGAAGCACCACACTTTGGGAATTATTTAAGCGATTTTTGGTCCTTTATAAATAGTATAAAGTCATTAGGGAAGGTGTGTATTCTTTCAAAGATCATACCCATTGAGCATAACATTCATTTGGAGTTGTATGTTCGGCTTGGGAGCTCATTATCTTCTGGGAGAATGTCATTCAGAAGAGAAAGTAGTTCTGTAAAACTGGCGTCACTCCACCCGTTTCCTTCTTTCAAATTATACAGCTTTATTATAGATGCCAATGCTATATATTTAGTGTAACCAACATAAAATAGCATCTTTTCATAACCCTTTAACCTCTAAAACAATTTTGGGAAATCACAAAGTTCATCTTCAACCGTCCTTGTCATATCCTAAATATGATCTTCATCACCATTCACATATATAATCACATCATCAATACAATCGTCTTCATTGTTCACGCTTGTAATCATATCAGATGGTCCATAAAATGCAGTGCTATCCCAGCCACTACCTATATTCGTTTTACCCCCATGTTTATTCCAACATGTATAACTTCAATATATTCTGTGACAGATCAAGTGTTCTTCCAACTTCTATATACTAATTTGTCTTGAATAAAAACAGTGTAAACAAAAACAAATGATTTGAGAAGGGTCATATACATGATTTTTTCAAACTTGATAAACTCTTTCATGACATCTTTATACTATTTTTTCAATCAATTGGTATTCATCCATTATTTATTCATATTCATCCCATTTGATTCAGTAATATTAATATTTAACAAAATAATTACACAAAATATGTTCAACTAGGGTCATCATCTAACTATAATCAATGGAACTAGCTATGGTAAACAATACCCTTACCTCCCCATGCATTACTCAGGACCAAAGTAGATCACACCCATATTCCCACCCATCTGATCAATGGAACTATCTATGAGAAGACCTTACACTAGAATATTTTAGTATCCCACATATGATATATATGCATACCAATCATGCCAATAACCACAACACCATACAAACACACAATCATGCTCATAATTGCAACACCATACAAACAAAACAAACATAATTTCAAATTTTATAAATCATCCCTTATTCAATTATGATTGTTAATTCAGGGGTTATTATAGAAGTTTTATCATCCCAGGGAATTTATTCATTAGCAAAGTATCTGTAAATTACCAATTTCTATATTCAAATGTTCAACAGAAACCAACCAACATGTAGTTCATTTAGTGCACAAACAAGGACCACCAACGACCATGATTTTTAGTAGGGAATTTAGCCTATAAAATTCACAACATAACCACCAATATCAAATAGTAATAACATGCGAACAAGAGGAAACCAATGAGTAAGAGGGGAAAAATAACTGTGAAGGTGTCGTTCAACGTGCAACGAAGGTGTGTTCATGGCAGAGGAGAGGCGTGCGACAGAGGAGATTTCCAATTGAAAAGAAGACATAAAATGAGAACTCATATGTTATACCTATCCAAAATAGGTCTAATGAGATTTAGAAATGGTACATGTCTGGTTAAACAGTTTTATTGGTCAATAGTGAGATTTTATTTTTTATCTATGATATGTACTACCTGTTTATTTATTTTTTGCATATCTACTATTTTCCCAGATGTTAAACTTATGAATGGGAGATGCCTGATTTTCAGTAGAAAGATCATTTTTAATTTACTCTAATTTAGGGGTAAAATATTCCACCTTAATTGTATCTTTTTCCCAAGGGATCGTTGCTATCCCGTAGGGATCATAAACACCTCTTAGGTTAGTGGAAATTTAAGTCAGTTATTGGTTATGATACCAGCTTGGTCTGTATCATTACATTTAAAATTGTAACTGACCCATGTCCATTTAAATATAAGATTTGGGGGGGGGGGTCAGACACTAATATATTCCCAAATCCACTGGAGTTCCTATGTGGTTGGGTCCTGATAGTATCATATATGATAAATCTTTTATAGATTGGACATTAGAGTAGTCTCTATTAAGGATTTACTCATTTGTATGGTAGTAATGTTTGTTGAACCTAGTGTGTTAAGTATACATCAAAAACTAATAGGAAATATCTTAAAAACCTCATTGAATCTTAATAGGTTTGGATTCATTCATCATATAGTTACAAGTGATGTGGAATGTGTAAATAATAAGATTGGGGGGGGGGGGGCTTAATGATGTGGAGATGTTTATGGAAATGATGCTGTGGTAGTGTGCTTAAATATTCATTGTATATTTTTCATTAGAATGAGGTTGGTTTAAGTAATTATATTTAGGTCGGTTGTGTTATTCCATCATGAGATTCAATAAGAAGAGGTGCATCAAGCATCCAAGCATCAAATGGAATTAATTGTAAAGGACCTAAATATAAAGAAGAACAAGACATGAATCACAACACAACAGATAGGCAATCTGGGAAAACATGCATCAAAACACAACACATAGGGACATTCCACAATGGGTCCCAAATGAGAAAAAACTACGACATAAAGTATATGGGAACACCACAATGGTTCCAGGTAAAAACACATCTATAATCCATGTGCATGGTCAACAATGAGACCATATAATCTAGGGGAAAGAGACCATGATGCATTGGTCATCACTACACCATAACCTATAATCCCTCACACCCTCTATAGTGAAATGATACCAAAATTGGAATAATTGTGTGAACTCCACATTATAATACTTCACACCACAACAAACACTCCATGAAACAACTATTACAAAACAACTAGAACCATAAAAACTATCTTCCACACCGTAGTTCCCCAACCATGCCACAATAAGAACCTCCATGATGTATAATATTCACCATGTCATGGAATTTGTTTCCATTTGAAAAATCAATTCAATTTCCCTCTTTCACCTTCGAAACCAACCCTAGGTTATTCTTTAAAATAAAAGGGTGTCACATGGATATGCACTAGATAGACTTCACTTTTTAAGGAGAGTTTAACTCTTTAATATCTATATTTCACCATACCAAGGCATGAATAAAAACCCCTTGACCTTTACACACTTAGAGGCATAACCGAGACATATGCCTTTTTCCAATGACAAGGCACAACCTGTGATCTGCTTTTTGGTTAGGTTAGCATAACCAAGTCACATACCTTTTAATGGAGGTATAACTAGTGTGTGAGTTGATATGGACTATGGCCAAATGAATTTTTTTCATGGAAAGAGAATGGGAAAGTCCTAAGGCCACGATCTATATATATAGTGGTGGTAGGACTTTCCTATAACACCTATGACCATAGTTGATATGGACTATGGTCAAAGGTTCCGGAATCCAAGACCATTTTTATTTTCTAAAAGTATAAATATTATAGTTATAAAAAATTATACACACACACAAACATATATTTATATATATATATGTATATTTATAAATATAGTTCACTGTTTCTTATTGTTAAAGTCTTAGATAAATTAGAGAAGTGGTCCTGAGATCAAATATCATCATTTTGTTTAAGATTTAGAATCATATGAACACATTCATAAACCATAGCTGGAGATACCTATGTCTATGGTCCACACATGGAAGTTTATGCCCTATGGAAAAGGTTACTAACCACGGCTATAGGTTACCCATAATAGGGACTACATCCACAAGCATTGTCTATGGTACTAGACTATCCAACTATGGATATTGCTAGTGGGCTATGGAAACCAGGATAACACCCATGGGTGTCCTAATAGTGGATATAAACTATATCCATTTTCAACTGGTCTATAATCACTATCATAACCCATGACAATTGCCTAATTTTTGACTAGTGTGAGAATCAGGCTGGGAAGATTGATGGGTGCTGGTATAACCTTAGTGAGGTTTGGGGATGGAATAGAGCCCTTATGTATTTTATTCTTCTATTTATTTTTTATATGTGATAATCCTAATAGGTGGTCATTGAGACCAAATTCTTTTTTTTGGTATTTTTTGTCAATGAACATGAAGTGTCAATAATCTTGATTTCAATATATAATAGAGAAGGACAATTTGGAAGTAGGTTGGAGAGCCCAATCTTATCGACACAATTATATGAGTCACTAAGAAATTCATTATTATGTGTCATGAATTGTGAATGTTAAAAGAGGATTGAAGATATACCTTTTTCCATGGAAGTACTACTTTATCATTTAATTCAATTTAGATGGAAAGGAAAAATAAATGCCATGAGGAGTATATAATATATTTGGATATTACTAAGGGAATTTTAAAAAGTAGAGATATGAGTCCTACATGTTTTTCTTTAAAGGTTTTTTCTATTATATTACTCAAGAATCTAGAATTTAAGAAAAGAAGATAAAGCTAAAATACTGTCCAACTCTAAAAGATAGACACTACTAGAGAAGCTATCCATCATAGAGGCTTTCGACTGAGTATAAAGGTAGGATCTATCCAAAAGTAGCATGTATGAGGGTATAAATAGTTATAATAGGTCTATGTAGGTAGAAAGAGCATGTGGATACATAAGTGAAAGAACAAACATATGAATTTAGAGGGGATATGAATTTATCTAATAAGCATCTCCACCATAATAAATAATAATAAACTATAAACTAAGATAAGAATAAGTAATTATCAAAATAAAAATAATCAAATTGAGAGGGTATATGAATTTATCAAAACATATACAAAGTTTCAAGGAACCATTAAACCCATTTGATGATTACAAAATACAATAAAATCTCCCAAAATATGAATATCTCTCCCCCTTTTTGTATGATAAAAAATATAACAAAATTATAAACATAGGTAATAAAAAATAAATGGAATGGAATATATCTAATAAGCATCTCCACATAAGTTAAATAATAAAGAAAAGTAAACAATAATAATCAAATATTGAACAAGCATACTCAATAGATATACCAACAATTAGATGAGAAACTCCCCCAAAACTCAATGATATACCAACAATTAGATGAAAACTCCCCCAAAACTCAATGATATACCGACAATTAGATGAAAAACTCCCCCAAACCCTACAAACCCTTTGGAAACTAGGGAAACTGCAATAGTGACTCACCAGGGGGAATCCGTGTGCTGTAGAGGAGTATACTGGGATAGTCCTCGGATGAGGAGGGCACACTGGAGTAGGTCAGGTGGAAAAGCAGGCCACACAAGGAGGAGGATGAGGAGGAGGAGGAGGCGGTGGAGGAGGATGAGTTGGTGGCCAGGGAGGAGGAGGAGGAGGCAACAATGGAGGAGGTGGAGGAAGAGGCAGCAGTAGAGGAGGAGGAAGAGGAGGCAGCAACAATGACGAATGAGGAGGATGGGATGCATAGAAGGTGGGGTTGTGGAAGAGGAGGAGGATGAGGTAGTGGTGAAGAAAGAGGAGGAGGGGTCATAGTGGAGGAGGGGTCACGGTGGAGGAAGGCTCGATGACACAGAGGTTAGCTTCTTCGAAGGCTTGAAAGGGTGTGAGGGAGGAGGAACTTGTTAGGGTTTTTTTATAAAACCTGTTGGAACCTTTATCAGCACTAGTTAAAAGCACCAATAAAGGTATGTTTTATCAGCGCTAAAATAAAAAGCATTGATAAAAAATACCTTTATCAACGATTTGTTAGAACTGATAAAGATAGGCCTTTATCAACGCTAAAAAAGAGCTGATAAAAGACCTATTTACCAGCACTAAAATTATAGGGATGATAAAGACATATTTTATCAGTGCTTTTTTAGCGCTAATAAAGTCCATATTTATGAGCGCTAAAAAAGCACTGATGAAAGACCTATTTATCAACGCTAAAATTATAGCACTGATAAATAGGTCTTTTATCAGCGCTTTTTTAGTGCTGATAAAGGGAATCATTATCAGAACAATTGCACAACCAATTAAATAATTATTTAAATAAATATAAATTTATTTATATTTATTTATAAATATTTGTATATATTTATAAATATATTTATTTAATTATATATTTATAACTTTATAAGTAGTATAATAAATATATTTGTTATAATTTTATAATTATTTACATATATATATATATTTATAATTATAATTTTAACTATAAATAGTATATATTTATAAATATTTGTATATAATTGTTGATATATATATATATATATATTAATAAAATTATAAAATTATATGTATAATTTTATAATTATATATATATATAATTATAATTATAATTACAAATGTATTTGAAAAGTATTTATATATATCATTAAAAATATAATAAAATATATTTATTATTTAAATATATTTAATGTAATTTTATAAGTACATTTTTTAGAACATATATATTTCATATGAGTAACATTATGAATTAATCAATATACCACATTAATGGACAACATGATGTAATGTATAAATGAACATTCATGCATGATACATAACACATATATACGCATGATCAATATATTCATTAACCAAATTCATTGGAAAACACACATATATTCAATAATTTAAATTATAAATATATATATTAAAAAGTATTATATATTTATAAATAAAATAAATATATTAAATATATTAATTATAACAAATATAATGAATATAATGAATTAATCAAAAAAATATAATAAATTAATCTACTAAATCTCTAATAAATATAATAAATATAATAAATATAATAAATATATTTATTATTTAATGTAATTTATTATAATATTATAATTATTTAATTATATATATATAATTATAATCTTAGAAATATTTTTTCAATTAAAACATTATATATATATTTTTGAATTATTAAAAAAAAATATTAATTATAAACATTTGTTTTTTATTTAATGTATACAAATAAACATTATTTTTGAATATAAACATAATAATTTTATATAAATTCATAATATTTTTTATTAAAAACTTTTATCAGCGCTATTATTAGCGCTGATAAATGTGCCCTTTATCAGTGCTAAGAAAAGTGGTGATAAAGGGTACACCTTTATTAGTGCTTTTTTAGCGCTGATAAAGGTCACATTTATTAGCACTTTTAGCTAGCGCTGATAAAGGCCAACCTCTTTATCAATAATTTCTACTTAGCACTGATAAAAGGCAACACTTACCTTGCCCTGTTTTGTGGTAGTGTACCCAGGCACTGGTTTCCCACTTGTGGGGATCAATAATTCCCTTTGGGCTAAGCCATGAATTAGTCCGGGACTCAGGTTGGATGGCATCTCGGATTGGTTCATGAAAAAATGGTATCAGAGTAGGTCACACTATTTTTAGGTCAAGTTATTTTGGGAAGAGTATAGATAAACTAGAGCTAGGATTGTCAGGGCTTGAATTTATGGTTACGAGTGGGGTACTTAGACAACACACCTTGTAAAAGGACTCGAGTCACTATGGGATTTTGGGATTTGGTTTGACTTCTCTCTTAGGTGATATGTGCAGGATACAGACTGTATATGAACACTAGGTGGGGGTGGAGTAGTTTAATTGACTTTTTATTATAATTGATTCAGTTTTTTATAACTCATGGAAGTGTTTGAGTTTTGTTTTTATTAATTATTTTTTTTAAAAATATGTATTGATGGTTGTATTTATGGTTTTCTTTGTGGATATTGATTATTATAGCAAGATGCCTCCTTAGAGGGCTCCTACATAGCCTTGGGAAGAGGCTATAGATATTTTTCCCTCAAAAATTGATTATAGGTTAGTAGAAGCTATGTTTAGGGCTATCCAAGATTTGGTTCAAGGAGTGGGCTCTGGTCTTTCTCAAGTTAGAGAAGACGAACTAGGTCTTGGGAAGTAAAAAACTTAGGAGTTCCTAAAGAACAAGCCTTTCCAAGGTATCATGAAGCCTCAGGAAATAGAGGAGTGGATTGAGAAAATAGAGAGTATGTTCAAGTTTTTTTATACTCTTGAGGTAGTTAGAGTGAAGTGTGCTTCATTTTTATTGGGAGTTCCCATTAAGAAGTGGTGGGGCTTAGTGATGTAATCTAGGAAGCATGAGTAGATAAAGGCTTACAAGTTTGAGAAGAGGTTGCAGCCAGAATCCATTCTAAGGTTTTATTGTTGAAGTTGAAGACTTATACTGAGGCAGTTGATCATTCTAAAATGGTGAAAATTTATCATGGAAGAAAGTTTGGTTTTTTGGATCATTTTAGTACTGGGAAGTGACTGTTCTTTTAAGAAGAAGATGAATTAGAAAGATTAGGGGAAGAAGGGAGGTGGTAGTTCAGGCCATCCTTCCTGACTGTCTTCATCTGTGGATTCTGACACTGGGTCAGTCATGTGCCACCAATATGGGAAGGTAGGACACACATGAACTGTGTGCTCATCTCCACCAAAACCTTGTCACTAGTGTGGAACTATGGGGCACTTGAAGTGATTTTTCAAAATGGCACACCCATATCAGAGTGGTTTAGGATCTGTATATTTGAAAGGGATGTCATTACGGTCAGAACCATCTAGGATAATAAGTTCTTGGTTTGGAGGTCATGGCAGTAGGGATAGATCATCTTCTTTGTAGAGCTAGTTTAGGGCAGATCTGCAGGCTAGTGGTCATTCTCAGGCTCAGGATGAGATGAGACAACTTTATATAGTGGGTCGAGCACCAGTGGAATTAGGTGGAGGACCTGTGAAAATTCAAGGAACCATTCTAATTGCATTATATTTACCTATTGTTCTATTTGATACTGGTGATTTAGTTTCTTTTATTTCTACCCGCCTTTTTGATCTGTTAAAGTTTCCAACTAGCCTTATTCCATATGCGATGGATTTGGTAGCACCGATTGGTAAGAAGTGATAGAAGGGTTTCAGGTGTCTGTATTGTGTGCTCACCATGTTAGGGGTCGAGTTGGAATTGGATTTTCTAGTTTTATATATGGAACTCTTTGATGTGATCCTTGGTATTGATTGGATGATGCGTTTTTAGGCACACATCGATTTCTATAGAGAACGAGTGAGTTTTGTAAAACCTGATGGTAGTAACCAAGTTTTTCAGGGAGAATGGGATCCTCAGTTGGGTCATATTGGGAATCCATTTTAAGAATTAGGCAATATTTTTTATCAGATCTCATCGCTCATGTTGGAGGATGATGATATTTCTCCTAAGGGTGTATTTCCTCCTATGGTGGATGAGTTCCTAGAGATTTTTCCAAGGATTTATAGGGTTTTCCTCTGGAGAGGTATGTAGATTTCACCATTGATTTGGCACTCGGAACAGAACCAATATCTTATCCATCATACCATATATCTCACATTGAGTTGAGTGAATTAAATGTACTAATTTACAATTTATAATATAAAGGATTAATTCACTCGATCACATCACCTTGGACCGCCCCAGTTTAGTTTTTGAAAAAGGCCAATAGATCTCTCTAGTTGTGCATTGATTACTAAAAGACGAATAAGGTAACAATCAAGAAAAAGTACCATTTTCCCCATATTGATGACCTTTTTGACTAGATTAAGGGGTCATGTTGGTTCTCTAATATTGATTTACGATCCAGGTATCATCAAGTCAGAGTTATAGAGGTGGATGTTCCAAAAACATCCTTCCGAAGTAGGTATGACCATTTTGAGTATTTGTTCATGGATTTCAGATTGAAAAATGCTCTATCAGTATTTATGTAACTCATGAATAGGGTGTTCTATAAGTACCTTGAATATTTTTCATGGTTTTTGTGGATGAAATCATGGTCTATTTCGTATCTTAGGAGGATCATGAGCGGCATTTGCATAATGTGTTGGGTACTCTTCAGAACCATCGTCTTTATGCAAAGTTTTCTAAGTGCACCTTCTGGATTAGAGAGGTGAAGTTTTTGGGTCATGTGATCTTAGAATAAGGGATTTTGGTAGACCATGAGAAGATTAGTGTAGTTATTTCATGAGAATATTTGAAGAATGTGTTGAAATCAGAATCTTTTTAGGCCTGGCTAGGAATTATATGAAGTTTGTTCAACATTACTCTTGGATTTCTTCATTCATGAAAACACTTACCCATAAAGGGGTAAGGTTTGAATAGATCCCAAAGTGTCAATCATCCTTTGAGGAGCTAAATCAGCAGTTAAACAAAACCCCTGTTTTGATCTTACAGGATTCTGGAAATGAATATGTGGTATAATGTGATGCCTCTGGTATGGGTCTTGGGTGTGTGTTGATGTAGGATGATCATGTGTTGGATTATGGTTTACGAAAAATCCAGCCACATGAAAAGAATTACCCAACCCATGACTTGGAGTTAAAAACAGTTATGCATGAATTGAATAAATGATTTCATTATCTTTTTGGTGAGAATTTTATTGTTTATTCTGATCATAAGTTCATACCCTACATTTTCTCTAAAAAATATCTAAATTTGAGGAAATGAAATTGGGTTGAGTATCTTCAAGGGTTTGATTTTGATATCGTGTATACCCCAAGAAAAGTAAATGTTATGGAAGATTCTTTGAGAAGAAGAGTACTAGTTAAGGCATTGAAAAAGTCCAGTGATGAGTGGATGTTGATGGGTATTTTCAATCAGATACATCTTGAGACCAAGGAGTATAGTAGAGGTGCATTCTTATCTAGTGTGTAGTTGAAAACTCCTCTTTTGGAGTTGATTCAGGAAGATAAGCTAAGAGATGAGATTTTTTAGAATTCTATGCAGTTTATTCATGGAGGGGAGATGCCTTGTGATTGTTCATTGTCTCCCGAATGAGTTTTTTTACTTCAAGGGTCACTTCAGGGTGCTGTTATCATTGAGGAAGGTGGTGTTGTAGGATAACCACCAGTCTCAGTGGTCCGTTAATACTGGTGATACCAAGATATAATATGACATGAATCAATAGTTCTTTTGGTTATGTATGAGGTGAGATTTAGAAATTTTTTTATCTCGGTTTTATGCATGTTAGTAGGTTAAATCAGAGAACCAAAGGCCCTCCAATATGCTTCAGCCGCTACCCATTACTACCTAAAAGTGGGATGAGATCACTATAGACTTTATTATCAGCTTTAATCATACACCCCAGGGGAGGAATTATATTTGGGTGGTGATTGATCATCTCACAAAGTCATCCCATTTCATTACGATCAGGGATTCATCCAAGGTGAATGATTTGGGTCAGTTATATATTTAGGAGGTTGTGAGGATTCATGGTGTGCAATCAGCAATTGTTTCTGAAAGGGACCACCATTTTACCTCATGGTTTTGGGAATACCTTCAGAAGGTGATGGGGTTATAGATCAAGTTGAGCATGACATACCATCCTCAAAAAAATGGTCAAACAGAGTGAGCAAATCAGATTTTGGAAGACATGCTCTAGGCATGTGTGTTAGATTTCAGAGGTTTATGGGATAACCATTTGGGATCGGTTGAGTTTGCGTATAACAATAGTTAACAATAATTAATTCAAATGGATCCTTTTTAGGTTCTCTATGGTCGTCCATGTCGGTCTCTTTTGAGCTGGGCTAAGGTGGGTGAGACCTCATCGCTAGGACCAAGCCTTGTGTAGGAGATGTTTGAGAAATTTAAGTTTATCAAGTAGTGGTTGTTGACATCTCAGAGTCACCACAAGTCATATGTCGATTAGAGGTTCAAAGATTTGTATTTTTCTATGGGTGACACAATGTTCGTGAATGTGTCACCTCGCTTGGGTCATCATCGTTTGGGTAAGAAAGGGAAGCTAACATAGAGGTATGCCATACCTTTTTAGATTACTGAGAGAGTTGGTAAGGTGGAATACATGTTAGCTTTTCCATCTTAGTTGATGTATATATATTAAGTGTACTATGTATCCCAATTGAAAAATTATAACCTAGACCTGTCTCATTTATTGAATTGGGAAGAGTTGGATTTGGATCTTGATTTATCTGTGTTTGAGCGACCAATGAGGATTGTAGATTCTTAGGAGAAAGTGATTCCTAAAAAGTATATTCTATTTTTTGAGTTATTTGGAATCATGGTAGTGATATGCATGATACTTGGGAGTATAAGTCTTTGGTTGAGGAGAAGTATCCATTTTTATTCTCTGATCAATTTTTGAAGTGACTTTCCAAGGGCGGAAAGTTTTCACGATGGGGAGAATTTTCACATCTATTATTTTTTATTTTGAGGTATTTATTTTAATTATTTTGTTCTTGATTTTATCCCTTGGGTTCCCCATGATTTTTTGGTGAAAAAGGGAGTTTTTGGGTTAGATAGAAGGTGGAACATGATTGACGCATATTTAGGAAAAATCGTGTTCCCCTGCATAGGAAACAGTGCGACTAATTTCATTTTTGGACAGTGGAGAACCACACGGTTAGTCAAATTGTGTGGGATAACAATGAGACTTTTTCCTCATTGGATATATAGGGGCACACAATTGATTCACAATTTGGAAAACTGTGCGAGAAAATTGTGTGACTTGTATAGGTCATTAAATAGTTCGAAATTACCTTTCTACCCTTTTTAGTTTTTACACTGGATCACCCCTATTCCACCCTATTCAAGATTTTCAGCTACAAGAACCTCATAAAAACTTCCTTGTACCTCTTGAGTATCATTAATTGGGTGGTTTTGGTGTGGTAACTTCAAGGAATAATCAATTAAGTCCTTTTACTCTTGATTTCTCCTTCTTTCTAGGGTTCTTCTTCTATATTTCTTGAGTTCATATTTTACAGTAGGTTGTTTGACCTAAGGATGGTTTGATATTGTGTTTTTGAGTGATATCTTGATGATTAATGTACAATATTTCCTTATTAGGGTATTTTGGTGGTTCGGTTGTGGTTTCACACCGATTTTTGGAAGTTTCCAAGTGTGAGGTAGGTGGTTCTATACTTTTACATTATTAGATGATTTTAATATGCTTTCTTGAGTAATTAAATGTGTTATATGAATTATTTATGAGGTGATAAATATGTTTGTGAAAGTATTTATGATGAATACATGATGAAAGTTATTTTTTGAAAAGAAATTGGCTATATTTCTTATGTGATTTATTACGGAGTGTCTTGAAAATATTCTATTCCTTGTGTGGAAGGTGTGGAATATGTTTTCAAAGATATTTAAACGTGAAAATGTGTTAAAAGTGGAGTTTTCAAGTGAAATGGGTTTTTGTTGCATATTGGATTTCTTTTCGTGCACCTTAAATGTGTTTTTGAAAGGCGAAGCATGCTATAAAGATGGTTTTGATGTGAATGTGAATTTTAAAAGATGATTTTCCCATGGAAATGATTGACTCGTACATGTGTACTACTTTTTGTGTTCCAAAGGGACTTTATCAATTGTTTAAGTGGTGTGAAATATATTTCCAAATGGTTTTAGTGTATGTGAAAACATGATAGTGGTGATTTCCTTGTGTGATTGTAATGCTTGGCATGTGTATGTGAAGGTGATTATTTTTGTGATATGTGAAATGGAATTTGAGAACAAAGGGAATATCTGGTATCTAGGTGGGAGAACTATAACTAGTACACTATTTGATTCAGAAGTGGCTGAGGCCCGGATTCATCTAGAAGATTTAATGATTACAACACTAACTAAACATGTAATATGATCAAAAACCAATTGACTTTGGGATTCATTACACTCTATTGGATCATGCACAATAACATTGTTTTGTAGACCATAGGACCTTGGGATATATTCCCCTCTAGTGGCTCATGTATGAGGATTTTGTTGGTAGTTTAGTGGAGGATTTTGACCACTGAGGTATGAGGTTTCTAGGGTCCTTCTAGTGCTTGTTACCTATAGGGATTTACCCATGGTGATATATTGTGACTTGATTATATATGATATTGTTCTAGACATCAAAATACAGTAGACCTTGTTTATATTTTTATTTCAAGCATGATTATTTGTAAAAAGGGTTTTTATAGAAATTTTTTTCTTGAAAAAGTTTCCTTTAAAATGATTTATTTAAAATGTTTCAAATGTTCTTATAAAAATGTGCATTTTAATTTGTATTATAATGTTATAGCATGGAATATTTTATTTTGGATGTCATCATACTGGGATTTGGATCACACCCTACATACACATTTGAGTGTATGTAGAGTTTGTTATGCATGACCTAGATAAAGGAAAGATGTGTCATGGTGATGGTGGATCTAGTTACTAGAGTTCCCCTTATTGTAGGTGTTAGCGGTGGTGAATTTAGGGTGATGTACCTCTTTTCTCCTAGAGGTTTTTGGGATAGTTTTGTTGTTCCATCCTATTTTAGCACTTTTTATTTTTGGTTAAAGTTGTAAACCTTGAATATGAAAAATGTTGTACCTTGTTTGGCTATGATTATCAGTTATTGTGATGTTTATTTTTGTCAGTTTTTTATGCTAATAAAAATGGGTGAAATTGTTCACAATGCATATTGTTGATACCCAGTCACTAGTTTCTAGACTATGGGGATATGGAAAGACCTTCAGGCCATGCCATGAATTGGGTCAGGGGTTGGGTTGGATGGAATCCTAGCTTGGTTCATGACAACCAAATTAAAATTAAATATGGGGATTGTATCAAGATAACTAAATGAAAACACCTCAATCTGTACAGATTACTAAGCACTACCTAGTCCTGGTCCCTCAAGAAATTCTTCAAAAGGTCAACTATCTGCACAAGACACGACATGTGAAAGCAATGCCCGTGCAGGGGTGAGTATAACAATACCCAGTAGGACACTCTGAAACCACAAATCATGTAACAAAAAGAATAATAATAATATATACATAGGTATATGTATGAAATACATATAGTAAGAATATATAGATATAATCAATAAAGAAAAAAAATCTCAAGGTAAAGTCACAACCATAATTCCAGCCTAGGATTCCTTCTTGAAGGTCCACATAGCACTCGTTCGGGAGAACGCACTCTATGAGTCAGATAATACGAATGACGCCCGTATGAGAGTTCATGATTATCAAGTATATTCATGTGAAGTATTCAATGGAATTATAAAGATAATGATACAAAAATGAGGATCACACCCAAGTCTATGAGGTATACTGATAACTCAATCTTGATTAACTCTCTAAGTAGAGGATTAGTGCCCACATAGTGTTGGTCACAATGATATCAAGAACTCCAACCAGGAAAATAAGATGATAGAGGATCTAAAATCTATCCAAGAAATACTACCGAAGGGATTACTATCCTATATGTAGGGAATGGTTCCATACTTACCCTAAGTAAATAGATCGAGGGAATTCACCCTAAAAAAACTTATCCAAGATACAGAGGAAAAGGTTTCTAAGACTTATTTTAAGGAGTACACGATGTGTCCCTTTGGCATCAGGTCCTGCCCAGGTAAATGAATCATGACTATGTCCATTTAAAAGTACATGGTGTGCCTATGCTCGTGTACTTATTCTTGTGTCCAACTACACATCCCTACCCATGTACACCTAGTATAGATGTGTCTGTGTGGGAGTAAACAATGTGTTTGTGACTGTGTACTCCTAACCATGCCCATTCACCCTCTGAGGTACATGCCAAGCTTCCAGGGAAGGGTCACAAATCATGTGACTAATTCACATTTCGTGAGATCAAGTCACACAATGTGTTATATTTAACTTCATTGCAGAAACCCTATCCACCGCACCAGGGTCCCACACATCATGTAATCCTGAATTACATGTTGCATGTTACATTATTTTCTAGAAATCCAGATCTAGATTTTGAATTATCTCCCATGCCTCCATCCATCAATCCATCCACCCACATTGCTGGAAAATGTGAATATACGGTCGATCGACCTTTCCATTATCGAAAATTAGGATCCATCCCTTGAATCCATTTGGAAAATGGACTCACACATCATCCATAATCACACTACAAAGAACACGAATCAGGTATCCCAAATATATCTGATCTGCTACTGATTCCATCATTGCATGATCCTCACATAATAATGATCTTATATCTATGATATTGAACCATTTTTCCAAGATATGGGTGCACAACGTTCAATTTTATAGTATATATCAAACTGTGGGCCAAGGGATTTGACCACAATGAACAAAGAAATGGGGAAGAAAATAACAATCACAAAAACTAAGAATGATCCTCGGTCAATGTTTGTGTTGGCACAATTCATCAGTGTTAGAATGAAAAATGAAGAGATAAATAAATAACCACAAAGAAATTCCCCCAATATCTAGATAAATCTAACCCGTACCAGTAATAAGTATGATCCTTGAATCAATTCATTAGTTTATTGATTTATATTCATCATAGGAATCATAAAATGAGGATAAATATAGGAAAAAAATATCCTACCTTGATTTAGATCAATCATTGACGAATAACAAAGCTACATCATTATTGTTGGTGAGATCCTTGAATCCTGTTGTGCACCAATCGTCGAACTACGATATGAGTGTCATTCACCCATGAAATATCCTCCAATGGATCTCTAAAAGTTCTTTGGATCTCTAACTTTTAGTTTATAAACCTAATAATCCACCATAATTTTATATTTATAGAAGTGGTTAGGTCACTGTGTCAATGAATAAAATAAAATAATTTATTTAATTATTTTATTCATTTTACACCCATGATGAATTTTTCACAAACACCCCACACCGAAAAAGATTATGTCATGACTAAGGTAAAACACACAATTTTAACTCAATGGTGCACTCATATTTCTGATCTAGGGACCAATCCAGCAGTTATTCCACTTTTTTAGGAAAACTGCACACACATGATATTTAATATATTTCAAACATTTATTCCGAGTACACCAGGACTCAGAATTACATGTCGTCTTAGTGCATGGTCTTGAAAATAATCTATAAAATATCCAAAAATAATAAAATGAAAAATACCAATTGCTATAAGAAAAGTGAATAACAGAGACATACCTTTGAAAAACAAGATCTAACACTCAAGGATCCATTAAAATCGACCACTGAGAGGAAAGGAATCTCTAAAATCTCCAAGTGGAGTTTCCTAGGCCGGTTTCTCATTCCAATAGAATAATAATGAGGTAATTAGAGGGTTTTTAGGTTTTAAAACAAAAATTTAGATTAATTAATTCATATTTAATGGTTTAGATGCACAGTTTGGAAAACCATGCACCAACGGTGTGCCCCTTTATGGGATACTAGAGTATCTATACAGTTTGAAAAACTATATTCCAAGAATTTGAAATGCCTCTTTCACACGTTTCATGGTTTTGGGAGAAAACCAAATAGTTTGGCCTAACCTTACCCTAATTGTGCGTTCTCCTCTAGAAATTCAAAACAAGTTGCATGGTTTCCTAGGATGAACAACAAGATTTATCCTTACCATTCTCCAACCATGCACATAACCAAAAAATTATAAAAACTCCAAAATTTATTCTGAAACAACCTAATAAAAACTCAAATCAATATATGATCAAAACAGAATGATATCCATACCTGAAAGTGACATCGAGATGTAATTGGAGAAATAAAAAATGAAAGGAGTCAACATTTGATCTGGAAGAATCTATAAGGAAGGAATAACCATAGTCGTTTAGTAACAGAAATGTATCCAATTTTGAGTATTTAATTATTTAAGGGTGGGAGAATTTAATACCTGATACCCTACCATAGATGGTAAACACCACATCCCAATATTATTACATAGTGCACATTTAAAGAGCCTTCATTGATGAATTTATTTAAAAGTTAAATTTTAATTTTAATTTATCCAAATTAACTTCATTTTTAGATTTATAATTTCAATATTATCTTAATATGATTTTTTTTATTTTTCCTGAAATAGTTAATTTTTAGGTGAATAAAGAAAAATATATTTTTTATAAAAAATACAACTTTTATGACTTTATTGTTATATGATAAAGACCTATAAATTTATGAAACCTTTTAATTTATCAAATATTAATTTAACAAATAAAACTATATGTTTCATAATACTATTAGGAATTTATAAAACCAATTTTTAACATTTTATAAACATAAGTAATATTTTTCCAATAAAAGAAACTGTTTTGGTATTTTTTAATTAAATATTATTTTAAAAAAATTATAATTTGTATTTATTTGAAATTCAAAAAACATATTTTTGTTTTATAATAAACCAATTCATATCTTTAAAATTAAATACATTAGTAATTTTATCCTACATATAAATTTTAAGCTTAAAAATACACTTTCTAAAAATGGGGTTTTATGCGTTACATGAACTAATGTTAAAATTGAGTTTTTTAACACATAAAAATTTCATCCAGAAAAAATGATTTAATATTTGTATCCAATAGCTTTAAATTATGTAATAATTTCCATTTTACTTTTAGGAATTAAAAATAAATTACCTAGGTAAAAAACTGGTTACCACGGTAAAACCAAAAATGGTAACATTGAAAATTCTAAGAGTAAAGGAGTTAAAAAAATATTTAAAACATGTGTTAAAATGAAATTTTAAGGTATTATCAACCTTATCTCATAACCTACTCAATTATTGGTCATTTTTGGAGCCACTTGACATGTTAAACATGTGACCTATTTATATTAAATTGAAATATTTATAAAAAATGTCATTCTCACCACTTATAAAACGGGTATCTCACCAACCCTTCATACCACTAAAAAATTAAGTTTAAAATTAAAAATATTCCCTTATTTATTCCCTTAAAATTATATTTCACTCTATTAATCTTTTTTTTACAAGCGGTTATCATAATCCCTCCCTTTCCAAGGAGTCCTCCATGGGAAAGCCTAAGTTCTCAACATGATTACTAATTTTCCCTTATTTTTTTATTTTTTATATTACTTTGATAAACATATTTTTTATCATTACTCTATAATAAAATTATTATTTTTTTACTGAATTTTATTATTCTAATGGAATAACTATTAACTACCTTTCCCCTTTTCCCTTGTAGAAAACATAAACGATATTCATACATGTGTGCGGACTACCGCCTCCACAAAGCATTATGTTTTGTTTTCCTCAAATAACCTACATTTCTGGTCATAATGTATAATTTAATAAATAATTATAATATTTATAACATATTTTATATTCTTAAATTATAAAACTTATTATAAATTTCTTTTTTTCTATGGAAGATGAAATCATCTACTATACATACGTGCAGACTACCACCTCCATGAAACGATATATTTCTATTTTTTTATTTTCATCATAACATTTCATGGATGATCATGATAATGGGTTTAATGGATAAATATGAGTTTTATGAAATTATTAAGGTTTTGTAAATACAAAATGGAAAACCAATTAACAATACAAGTAATAAAAAATTGAGGTAGATTCAACCATTAAAAGAGCATTCTAAGAGAAAAAATGATTTCTTCATACTATATAATTTTTTATATATATTATATTCTTCTTATAGTTATTAAAAATTATGATATATCACAAAACTAAACACTAAATAAGTTCATTATTATTATGTTATAATGACATTTCAACTAAATCACTTCATAATCATCCATTAATTATAGTATGTTCATGTTTGGGTCGGTTTAACCACCAACTTGAAAAGGTATATAAATTTATACCGTGGATGAATATAGAAATTTAATTTATAGTAATATATTAAATAAATAAATAAATAAATAAATATTTTATTTTATTTTTTTAGTGGTAAAATTAATATTAAATTCATTAGTTAAGACACAAATTCCTGTTTGTTAAAAATCACCAAAATATGATCATCACCAATTTCATCTTTAAGTATCGCAACTAAAACACCCATAGAATAAAATTATAAAATTATATATAATTATAAATTATCAATTAAATCACCTTGTATGATATGGTAATGATTAAATTTGGTATAAGAACAAATAACAACACCACCATTACGAAACTAGTTCAAAACGATCAATATTACTCACACCCTGTATTGAAATATATAATAACTAACTAATATACGTGTAGAGAATAATTATAAATGAAGTTGAAAAAAGGTTATAGGTATGAATAATTTTCTAAAATAGGCGATTAAGAGAGTTATTTGTGTTATATAGGAGGTTATATCACATTCGACTATGTGATATTAAAGGTAAGGATTCTTTTTTTCAAATTTCAATTACTTGAGACATGATTATATTATACACCATGTTTTCTTTTATATAGTGTACTTAATTACCCTTAAATATTTTATATCATGATTCTCTTATTATTCATGGTATTTAATTTTTTATTTGAAATTATATCCTTTAAGGTATTTTGATTAAAATGTTACCTAAATCTGTTATGATACCCAAAAAACCTAAATTTTGGAAAGTAAAGTGTGTGTGTAGTTTTCCTAAAAATTACATCCTTGTTTGGATAATGGAAAGTGGATGTGGGTGTGGCACAAATTCACCTAGGGGTAATCATGATGAAAAAGGTTGGATGAGTATCAACTTAATCTTTACCCAGTGCACAATTAGTTGGCCTAAGATTTCACTCCTAGATAGGTACTCATAAGGGATATGCTTTGGATAATTCACTTACTCATTACGAACCATAATGAAGGATTTTACTCTAATTGTTTTGGTATCCTACCATTAAAAACTATATAACTCAATTACTATCTACTATTGATAAACCAACACTTTGAAAGTACCTTCTCCACCACCTTATATTTATTTATTTGATAAGTATAGTTAATATTACATTAAGAATACCTCATAGTTTCGATGTTGATTATGGGATATTATCCTAGATAGCCACATTATTCCATTTATTTATTGGGGAAATATTGACAATCCATATATATTTTTTTCAATACAGATGTTTATTGATTACTAAAACATGTTGGTTATGTATTATATTGTTTATTTATTCCTTCATTTTATGAATGTATTGGAATTAATTGATGATGGTTGGGGCCTGATATAGATAGCCCCTCGATGCATCGATAGGTCTCATGAAATAAACTAACCGGAGTATTAACATATGACTTTAACTATTTATGTATGATGTCTTA
Organism: Viscum album; assembly: GCA_963277665.1. NCBI lineage: Eukaryota > Viridiplantae > Streptophyta > Magnoliopsida > Santalales > Viscaceae > Viscum > Viscum album. The sequence continues at coordinate 1,073,943,640 of OY728134.1, forward strand.
GCACAAGGCCTTGATGACATAATATGATGTCCATAATTTTTTATTCCACTTGTATAAGATTAGTAATTATTATTCATGTTTTTATTTATTATTATGGATATAATATTCCCTCAGTTTTATTTGCTTATAACATTATTTTGATCATTTATTTTTTCCATACTATTTGTTGCAAGATTATTATATAATAGTTTCTATTGTATGCTACTACTTATTGAGCATATGATATCATCCTTATTTTGTTTTACTTTCCCCAAGATACCTAGAAGAGAAGTATATGTAATTTGAAAGGATATTCTAGAAGTGATAACAATGTTCTCTTGGAGTTTTTGTGTTGTATTTTATGTTCTCAAGTGTAATGTTAAAAATATGTAAGTATCTAGTATTCCAAGATTAAAAAGCTATTGGATCATTTTGTAAATCTTGTATTATGCACCAATAATGTAATATAACTACCGAATCTGGGTTTCTAGAGATAGGTTTTCTATAGAAGTTATGAAGGAAATATTTTCTTTGAACCAGTCATGGGATTTTCAATCTAGTATTTCAATTCATTCATCATAAGATATGAGGAACCATGTTCCCTATTATCCTTACTTATTCAGTGAATCATAGTCAAAATATTCATGAGGGTTCATTTATACTATTCATACTATAGTTCTTGATGAATATAGATAACATACAATGTAAGGATGATAATATCAGATTAATAGACACTTTCTTATTGATATGGAACCCTAACTTCATTAACCAATCAGTATACTCCAAAATTTTGAAGGAATTATCACTAGTTAGGCCATCATATTCCAGTTTACACTGGTATAATGAAATGAAAATCTCAATTATCTTAAGCCTCTATTTTTCCTTTTCAAGTTCAAGGATGTGATGAAACTGACCCAAATACCCACTCAAACTAGTACCTGACCTGAATTTCCACATACCCAAAGGGTGTTCCTGATCCCCATGGGATGTCTTCTATCACTTGGGAAACAACAAAAAATAGAGGTAACAATTTATCCCAACCTAAAGTAGACAACATGTTATATATACATGTATAGGAATAAATAGTGGAAGAAAACATTAATAAATATAAGTAATAATAGAAAGAGAATAATAAAAGTGAAAAAAATAAAATGGTATCTTAAAAATATCCAAGAGATAGGTCAAAATAGAAAGGAAAAAAAGATAAAAAGCTACTCCAATAGTCTCTATGTGATATCATGGTCAAACTCCCACCATCTTACTATCTAGCTACCCAAACCCAGCTTTCAGAAAAAAAACTCATCACCTCACTATGATGCCTTGAATTTCCTTGAATAAAAATACATAACAACATATATGCACTGCTGAAGGGGTGTACATGGTGTGAGTAGGGTCTCACCCAAGTGTTCCATAATTAGTATATGTACAATAATACAAGCATGATCAACTTTAAAGAAAACAAGGCATGATATATAGTTTAATAGTTTTATATCAAAAGCATGAAAAAATAATTTAATTTCCCCTTTACCCATATTTCCAAATAAATAAGGTAAATTATTTTCAAATAATTTTATACACATATATCAAAATAGATATATCAAAAAAAAGAAGGTATCATATATCATATCAAATCCATGGCAGTACAACCAAAATAGTACAAGTAAAAATCATCTAAGTCACCAAATCAAAGCATAAGTAACATCATTCCAAGGATCACACTAGGTTAGGATAGCTAGGACACTCATAACTAACATAGAAAATTGTGCAAACATTAAGGCTCTAGACATATGAAACAAATCTAGAGAGTATAGGAACACCCTAAAAAGTGAACCCCCAATAGGTCTAACATATCCCTAGAATAACAACCCTAGGGAGCAGAGGAACACCCCATGAATAAAACCCCCAACGGTGGATGATTCCTATTACTAAAACTTCCACCTAAGTACCCAAGGCTTCTTATGTTCTCTATTTTCCAAAAAAAAATTCATCAAACCATTTCAGAAAAACCATTCTTTGAAAAAAATTTCATAAAACCTTTTCAAAATGATTTGAAACCCCTTTATATTTACCAAAACTAGGGGAAAACCATATTTTATCAAAAACCCATTTCCACACACATAAATGAAATCAATAAATCATTATAATTCATTTATAAAATAATTTATCAAAAAATAAAGCAATGAATTTTACAAATACAGGCTAGATATGGAACCACCTACCTCAAAAATCAGGTCGCACACACCCGTGATGGAATCCACCAATAGGAAGAACACAACAATGAAAAAAGAGGCCCTAGAATCAATATAAACATCTTAAATTTGATTCAATTTAACAAAAGGGCCAGTGAAGAGGAAATATCACAACATACCTCAGAATAAACACCCATAGCACAAAAAATAAAAAAGGATCATCCCCCAGAATGAGATCACATGACAGATCTAGTGGAGATATAAGGAAATATTAGAGGTTAAAGGATTTCAACAAAAGGAAGGTTTGAATTTCATGAAAATTTTCTCAAATGTAGTAAATCTCATCACCAACCAAGTTATTATTAGTATTATTGAATTATAAGATTTATATCTTGAGAAACTTGATTTGAAGACTTATTTCCTTTATGGAGATCTAGAGAAGGAAATTAATAAATATAAATCAGAGGAATTTGTTGAACTAAGAATGAATGTCTTGATGTTTTGTGGTGACCTATATTTTTCCTAGCCAAGACTTAACTCGATTGAGAGTTTCATAGTTCTTGGAACCACCAATGGGTAAAACTATTAGTTTACCCTAGAATAATTTTATGATGGTTTTGTTGATCCTGTAATATGGTGTTTACCCTTAAGTTGAGTCTCTATAGATTTCCTTATATGGTTAATTTCAAGGTATTTTAATGTTTATCACATAAATATTCATTTATCCCATGAGTAGGGATGGTTATATATTATAAATGATATCTTATATGGAAATTAAAACACTAAAAATATGTCTATAATATGGTGTTTACCCTAGGGATGATGTAATCTCTACTCGTATCTTAGGTCCCCAAGATGGCCCATTACAGGTGCATCAATTAATGAAATTAATTAATAACTAATTAATTAATTTTTATGGGGAAACCCTAATTTCCCATTTTAAACCACTATTATAGTTTCTCCCTAGGGATAGCCACTATTTTCATCAACATAACCGTAAATAAATTGAGAGAGTTTGAATCTCAGTGAAATCAATATCAGATTGAGGGAGATGGATTAGATCAGTGATGAAATCAATGAGTGGATTGTGCAATAATGATAAAAAAACTATGGAATCAACAATTAATTGAATCAATGAAGATTATCCATCATGGTAGGGGTTCATCCTATAGATTCATGCCATATTATTTATGAAAATAAATTCATATAAATCCTATGTTATTATTTTCTATTATCGTTGAATTATTATGAGGTTTTTGATGGCATCATCATTGCGATTGTTCCTTGAGTGTATCCCTTATAAACCTAAAATATTTTGGGTGTACTGATTCCTTATGGTTTCATCCTTTTATTATCATCATGGTTTTACTTATTAAAATTCTCGTTTCCCTATATTATTTGTGGTATATTTTGCGTATATATTTTTGGGTGGAGGTTTTCGAACCAACCTTCACCACTCAATCCATTTATCATTTAACGTGTGGTGGAAAATCACTTTAATCCTTTATACTAGCTGAAATATTGAACCTAGGTGATCGATAATTATAGGAAACTAGTCTCTCCGGGTGGCAGATCTAATCCAGACATCACAATGGCAAGGAACTGAGTTTGGGACACCTCAATGATGATTTGAGAATCAGATCATGCCAATTCCACAAGTAAAGGAAAAATATGATCGATTGAGTGTTAGAAAGGACCCTTAATGGTCATGGATATAGATTATTGTCATAAAAAAGTAACATGAGGTTAAATCTGGACATGGCAGTTTGGTATAGGGAGATTATGTAATTCTAGGAAAATAACACAACTACACAGTGTGTAGTTCATAAGAACACACATAGTGTACCTCCTTGGCTATGGTGATAGGGTTCCAAATATTTATAAATATCACATGATGTGTGATATGGATTTACACACCATGTAGATTTATATGGTCGATTGAGTACATTCCCAACTACATGATCTGTACTTTGTATACATGCCATGTGTGACCTACACGACATGGCTAGGGGAGCAATGCACATCTTGGGTATCATTTTGGAACACACACCTTGTGTCAATGGAGGAACATCATGTTTTTATAAACTATATTAATTAGACAACTAGTGGTACACACTGAGTTTTCTCATGGGCATCACACACTATGTAACATCTTGAGCTTACTGTGTACCCTAAGGTGACAAGGACCCATGTATTGGGGATACACACTGAGTACCCAATTGGTCCTACACACTGTTTATATCATACAAATTTCCATGTAAGCTATTTTCAAATTCAATGTATAGATCATTACTCAATGAATATTACCTATAGGGTCTATACACCATGTACCCCTTTATTACATGTGATGTACTATTCCATCCTTCATGGATTTTCATATCTACTTAATCAAAACTCATATTTGAGACATGAGAGTAGTCTATATTGAGTGTTTTTCCATATAGGATGAAATGATACAATTATATTTATAATTAGAGGTTCAACATTAGGTGATATAAGCAGTTTATCCTCCTTAGATCTGTAGGACTATTGACTGGGTTTGGGTGAGATGATCAAAGAATTCATAGGGCAAATACTCTCCTGAAAGCATGTGTGTGGAAGGGCACAAATCTACCATATTAATCTTGAATTTTGGTACTCCCCCAAATACTTGGAGTGTGAGTGTTTCACTCTGGAATTGGAGATGACCTCATTTGTTTAAGGTTCAAACATTCCAATAGGTTTTTAACATGTTTTTTCGTAGAACCGGAAACATCTAATGATTCTATATCCATTTAGACCTACATTCCAAAGGTAGGTGCTCATTAGTTGTGAACCGATGAGGCTTAAGAATTTGCATTGGTCGAGAGTATGGGAGGTCGGACTCATCACACCTTTTTTGGGGGAATTATTTTCTACTCCGGGACTCTCTTTATAGATTTAAGTTATGTTCATGAATCCTTATTAAATTACCAAGTATGAAAATGAGCTTTCCTTTAGATCTAAAAATCAATGATTGATATGTATGAGATTTAGAGAATATTTTATATGTATTTGAGGTTCTTCATAGATAGAGAATAATCTGTATTTGTTAGAGATTCTTAGTCAATGGTATCCTTCAACACATTATATAGAAATCTCTTGGTCATTATGATAACCATACTGGTTTTAAAGCCACTCAGCGGGGCACTTGAAGTTTATTGTCATTCATAAGGACATGGATTATTTCATAGTTGGTATCATACCCGTAGATGGACTACCTACATATCCTTGTTTAGAAAAGGAATCAGAACCTATGTAGTTTGAGTAAAGAAGTATGAGGTTTATGCATGCATGGTTGATGGCTCAAAGAAAGATGTCATAATTACTTTTACGCTCTAAGCTCACATGAGTCATGCTCGGTGTGAGAAACAAGAGGTATTGGTAAAACCTAACAATTGTTCCATGAAAGATGAAATCATGAGAAACAATGTAGGGATTATGTATGTATGACTGCCCAGATAGATGAGGATTGGGATTTACTTCAGGGAAGAAACCAGGGAAAAAAGGTCCATAAAGGTATATGTGCTTTATGAAGATTTGGATACTTAACTTAGGGCTTACTCCTGAGTGGATTCCCAAATTAGAGGGGATTATTATTGGATTTTACTCCTAATAAGGAAGCCCAAATCAAAAGAAATTAAGGATGGTTAAGAGAAATTATGACTGGGGATTATTCCTGAGAAGGAGGCCCAGGTTAAAAGGACTTGAGAACTGGGGATTATTCCTGAGAAGGAGGCCCAGGTTAAGGAGAATTATGACTAGGTATTACTCCTAAGGAGGATTCCCAGGTTAAGGAAATTTGGAACTTGGGGCTCACTCTTGAGAAGGATGCCCTAAATTTGGGAACTTGGGGCTTACTCCTGAAAAAGGATACCCAAAATTAAGGGAATTTGAAGACTGGGGCTTACTCCAAAGGCAGATGCCCAGGTTAAGATCTACTTGAGGCTTACTCCTGAAAAAAGGCCCATGAATAGGGGACTTGGGGCTTACTCTTAAGGAGGATTCCCAAGTTAAAGATCTTCTCATCTTAAAGGATGAGGTTGAATGAATGAAATCTCTAACCTTAATGACATGAAGATATTTAAATCATTAGGTTTTGAGATATGTTCCACAGAATTCCTTTCAGATAAAGAAGAAAACAAAGGAATCATGCCAAAAATGGATTTGAAGAGGGTTTTGAAGGATAAGTCTTGAAGAGGAGAGGTGGATTTGAAGAAAAGAGGTGAATAAGTAGGAGGGGCACCCAAAAAGAGGTAGGCGCGCAGGTCCTATTGGGGCATATAGGTATTGGTCACACAAGTATACCTGCGCGACACATGTGTACCTGCGCGACGGTTAGCTCATAGGGTAATACTTGGGCGAGACTTGGCTCAATCCCTTAGCATTATCCCCAGAGGCTTCCAAAAGAGTGGCGCACAGGTTCTGTTGAAGGGATAAGGCGGTGCACAAGTGTTTTCATTTCCCGTAAGGGTTAGACACTTAGGCACGCAGGTGTTGAGGGATTTCAACACTTAGGCCTTGTTTTCCCTATTTAGATCTTCCATTCTAGGTAAGAAATTACCTTAGAAGTATTCGAAAGACTTAAAGAAGAGACTAGGGAGCCGGGAGCTCAAATCTGACTTTTGGAATTTTTCCGTACTCCAAATGGGGGGCCCACAAGGGGCATTTATAGGCTGCTGAAGACCTTGGGTAAAAATCAAATAGGAAGCGCAGGTCACCTGCGTGCCCAATATGTGGCGCGCAGGTATACGTGCACGACCATCTTGGAACTTGCGCAGCCCATGCTTAAAGAAATCCCTGTTCATGCCTTTGTTGATTTTTGATGTTTCTTCAAAGGATGAATCACTTTGTGTTTAAGGTATTTCTCTTTTTATTTGTTAGACTCTATGACGGAAAGGAGCATCCACAAAAGTCCCCCCTCAGAGTTGGATCCGAAAGGAAGGAGGATGTGACTCTGAGGTAAAGAAGAAAAACCAAGGAAGGGCGGCGTGCAGGTTCAGAGCGCACAGTTAGTGGCGCACAGGTGGGAGCCGCGCATGGTACAACCTTGGCCTATATATATGTGGCCATTCTCGTGAAAAGAACCCGACTTTGAACAGTTTGATCTCTCGCCGTGCAGGTTGCTCTAGTCGCGCAGGTGGCTGATTTTCCGTGGTTCATTGTGCTTTTTTTCCATGTCACGCTGCTACAGAGGTATTTTGACCTGTGTGGTGATACCTGCACACCAAGACCAGCGTGGCATAGTTACACTTGTGCGCCAACTTTGGACTTGCGCTCCTTAATGCCTTATCCATTTTTTCGAATTTCTTCACAAATTTTTTGAAAAATCAACTCACTTAAGAGTTAATTATTAGACCTTTGTGAAGATTCAATGGCTCCTAGAAGAATTGGAATGGGTGATGAACTGGCTAGCAAGCGAATTGATGATATGATGAACATTGTAGGCCATGATTACTATGATATCTACAATATCAATCTTCCATATTTGGCCAAGTACTTGAAGAAGTATCATCTTAACTTTCCACAGAGCATCTACTTGCCTCTGTGTGGCCATGGTCATCTACAAGGAGTCAACGTTCTAGATACAAAGAACTATATTCCCGAGATGCAACCGCACTGCTACCTCTCTATTTCGGTTATGCTATGCATTAAGACCGACAACAATGGAGTGAACTTTCAAATTTTTCTTCCTTTACATTTCCTTGCAGATATGAAAATGGAAAACCCATAGGCTGAAATGTTTTCCGCTACTGGTTGGTGGAGAGATAGAACCATATCTGAAAAGAATACTCTCTCCAAATAGATCTTTACTTCCAATGCTACATTCTCAAATCCATGTATCCATCTTCCAAGTCTCTTGGATAGAAACAAAGTCACTATTTGATCAGTAGAAATTGTTTTCAAACCGCACTCAAGAACATTATTTTACAATTGTTCCAAGAAGAGCTGGTATCACTGCATCTCTTATTGTATCCAGTTGAATGAATGAATTCTAGGAGGCTGCTGATGAAGCTCAGGATTACATAAATCAAATGAAGAGTTATGTTGAAAGTCTTTTGTAATTCCTGAAAAAGAGAAGAGACTCCAGTCTGTGGATGTCCTTCTAACTCTTGTGCATCAATGAATAATACTTTAATCTTCATTTATTTGTTCCTACATTCTTTTGCTACCTGCTTTAAATTTTTCTTAATCTAGTGGGCCTAGTAAGCATAGTTTGATTTTTTCTAGAATTATTACAAATAACCCTACAAAATTTGAATATTTTAATTGCTCAATATTACCTAAATCATATGAAATGTATGTTTAGTGAGCTGGGACTTGACTTTTGTTCAGAGTTCCCTTGTCTTTTGTGGGCAGTTTAAAGTCATGCACGTCGGACATAAAAAGGGATAATGTTTAAGGTCGAAATAGCTTTGACCGAATGGATTAAAACTGACTCAATTACTTGATAATTTATCTGAAAACATATTAACACACTCAAGTATGGGGGAAAACATGTAAACTATGACTTAGGAAATTTTGAATCTGAGGAATGATACGAAAAAAGGGCTAAAAGTCATTAGAAGAAGTATTTCCCAACAATGAAGTTACCACTATTTAACAAACCCGTTAGGGGGTTGAATTATGCAGGGCCACTTATGGGCATTGGCTGCATAGTCAAATAATAGCATCTTTTGGCTGACAGGTCCATTATGTAGACTACTTATGTAAGGCCGCCTAAGGGCACGAGCTTCATAGTCAGGAAAAATAACTCTCAGAAATTTACCTTTCTACTACTTAAAATCCAGTTAAAGTTTATGGAGATTCAAATTTTCCAAAGCATAGAGTTTTCTGTATGGAGAGAGGTACTTGAATATGGAGAGGATGTTTACAATCAAGATTTTCAAAGAATTGGATGAATATCACTCCTACGAAGGTCTGACCCAAACGTAGGGAAGGGAAATATAAACCAAAGACTTGAATACTATCAGATCATGAAAAAGAGTATGGGACAAATACGTTAAGGATGACTATTTTCTGCGAATCCTTACATATTGTTGACAAGACCAATAAGGACAAAAAGAGGTTTTTCTCCCAAGAATGAAGTTACCACTATTTGAAAAACCCGTTAGGGGGTTGAATTATGCAGGGCCACTTATGCGAATTGGATGCATAGTCAAATAATAGCATCTTTTGGTTGAAAGGTCTGTTATGTGGACTGTTTATGCAAGGCCACCTAAGGGCACGTGATGCATAGTCAGGAAGAAGAATTCTCAGGTATCGACATTTTGTGACCAGAAGTCAAGAAAATGGTTATGGAGATCTAGAAGTATTTAAGTTTAGGAGTATGACACATCAAAATGGGCATTGTTCAATGCATGCAGAGATACACAGACCAATGCTAACCATAATCATGTTGTGGCTAGGTCCTGAGTTAAGATGTTGGATTTCACTACATATCTCATTAGAATGAGAATCAATCCAAATGTATTTCTTGAAATAAAGTTTAAATTCATGTGGGATGAGAGTGTAAGAGATATTAGTTTAGGGTCATAGAGCTCAGACCATTATAAGGAATACATAGTGTGTGTTTTATAAACCTGATGTGAATGAAGACTAGGGTTTTCATACCACATTCATGTTTTCACAGGGGGACTTTTCAGCCAAGGGAATGAAAGTGAAATTTGGGGTTAGGCCTAAAGACTTGGGGATAGATTCGAGGGATGCTCGAACGTTCCTACGTATCCCATAAATATGGGAATCAAGCCGCACGTAGTTCTTGAAATACCCTCTTTATGGATTTGGTTTATACAAGTGAAGGGTGAAAGGGGACTTTAGTGCAATGATGGATTGACCCAAGATAAAAGGTTTGGGCATTTCCATGTATGAACATAGTCTTTAGAATATACCATGATTGGAGATCAATGTAAATAATGATTCCCTCTTAGGTGAGGGTGTTAAAGAATGTTTTAGTTTATTGTCATACAAGACAAAAGTACTGATAGTTTAATATCATATAGAAAGGATGATGGTGAACCAATGTAAAAAAATATTGGTTCTGGGGGCGGCTTCACAAATAAACATCATATGAGATGGAGGTGAACCAATTTGAAGATATTGGTTTTGGTCTTGAACCTCAGAAGGTTGCCTACGTACCCGACCTAGAAGGCAAGGATCAAAGTCCGCGTAGTTCAATTGAAGAATGAATTGGTGATCAAGTTGTTTTTGAGGACAACGATCTAAAAATAAAGTGTTGGGACTTACACATGGTTAGCGTCCCATAGAAGGTGTTATGGTTGAAGTTTACTCTAAGCTCACGTGATTCATACTCAGTGTGAGAAACAAGAGGTAGCAACAAACCTAACGATGCACAGTTTAATGTCATGCTAGACAAAGAAGGGAATGTGCAGTTTAATGTCATGTAGTAAGGACTTAGGGAAGGACTATGCAGTTTAATGTCATACAACAAGGACAAAAGAGGGGTTGTATAGTTTAATGTCATATAGCAAGGACGAGTGTTGTACAGTTTAGCGTTATGTAGCTAGGACGTATATCTATGCAGTTTAATGACTTGCAGTGAGGACAATGGGGACACAATTTAACATCATGTTGGACGTATTAGGGACTTTTTCACAGTTTAACATCATATTGGACGTTGGGGTGCATAGTTTAACATCATATAGCTAGGAAGATGGTTATGCAGTTTAACGTCTTGCTGGACGTAAGGGACTTCTGTACAGTTTAGCGTCATGTAGCTAGGACGTCACAGTTTAACGTCATGTTGGACGTTGGGGTGCTGTACAGTTTAGCGTCATGTAGCTAGGACGTATGAGGGACAATACAGTTTAATGTCAGGTTGGACTATGACACAGTTTAACGTCATGTTGGATGATGATGCGAATAGTTTAAGGTCATATGCATAGACCAGAATGATGTATTTGTGTTATACAAAATACTTATTTAGAAATCTGGCATTGGTTGGAGTCGTGATGAGTTATCCATACATTGATATTAAAGAATAAGCTCCATTGGAGTAGACCTTATGTATTGAGTAATGTCCTTCCCATTTTGGATCAAGTTTGGGAGGTTTCTTTCCTGGTATCATTGGAGTTCTGAGAACCAATACCAATTCTCCCTGAATGAATGAACAAAGATGAATTTTTTTGTGGAAAGCTTATGCTATTCGATTCTGATAGATTTCCAAATGGTGTAGGGTGCACAATATTTTCTCATCTAATTGTTTCAATTCATCCAATCACTTTTGAGATTGTTCATATGTAGATGACTGATCACAAATAGATACTCTGAGTGAAGGTAATTGAACTTCAATGGGCAAGACTGCTTCTATTCCATATACCAATGAATATGAAGTTGATCGCGTTGCAGTGCAGGTGGTGGTTCGATAAGCCCATAAAGAATGAAAAAGTTTATCAGTCCATGACTTTTTATCTTTATCCACCATCTGTTGCAGTATATTTGAAAGAGTCTTATTGAAGGATTCTATTTGGCCATTGGCTACTGCCTGATACCGAGATGAATGGCTGGATTTGATGCTGTATTCTTGATATAACTTCTTTACCTCGGATGAACAGAAGTTGGTTCCATTGTTTGTCAATATGGTATGAGGGACACCAAATCTGGTAATGATGTTAGACTTGATGAAACTAACAATGATTTTAGAACTAACTTCCTTGAGAGGTATTGCCTCTGCCCATTTGGAAAAGAAGTCAATAGCAGTAAGAATATACCTAAACTACTTGGCTATAGCTTAAGGGTAAGGTCCCACTATATCCATTCCCCATGTGGCAAATGGCCATGAGTATTTAGCTGTTTGAAGCAACTCTGGGGGTTGATGAATGAAATTGGCACATACTTGTCATGAATGACACTTCTTCGTGAAATCAACAAAATCTTGTATCATTGAAGGCCAAAAATATCCAAGCCTTCTAATTTGATCAGACAGTCTTTGTCCAGACTGGTGGGCACCACAGACTCCTTCATGTACTTCTTTCATGACATCTATTGTCTCTTCACCATCAATGCATTTGAAAAGAACTCCATCAAAACCTATTTTGTAGAGAATTTTTTCTAGGTGATCAGGGATATCATAAAGAGTAAAACTGATCACACATCGCTGGATTTGTTCTTTCCTGGCTCTATCAGGTGGAAGTGTTCCATTTTGAAGGTATTCCCTGATAGGAGTCATCCATCCTGTAGTATGACCATATGGTTCATAAATGGGACTAATTTCATTGATTTTCTCTGTTCTTGTTTGAACATAAGGTGAAATTGTACGAAAGTGGGAAATACTAATGATTGTCTCATCCCGATTTGGATTTGTCAGAGCTGTGGCTATATTAGCCGGTACATCAGCTTGAGCATTTTGTGATCGCGGGACATAAGAAAATGTCGGTTCCGAAGGAAATTCCTCCATTAAATCTCTAACATAATCATACAATGGGATTAACACTTCTTTTCTGATGGCATAATCCCCATTTACTTGTTTGATTACCAGGTCTGAATCACCTTTCACCTTTAAATGATTCACTTGTGCCTGAAGCGCCAACTCCAAGCCTGCGATGAGAGCTTGATATTCTCCTTCATTATTTGTACCGCCTTCCCAAAATAATAAGTAATAAGGTAGAACTGCATTTTCTAGGGAAATAAGTACAATTCCTAACCCAACTTTGTTGAATTTAGGATCTTCCATTTTCTTCCCTGTTGGACTTATGGAAGCACCATCAAAGTATATTTTCCATGGTTGAAGATTATCTTGAATAGAAAAGACTTCTTCATTAGGAAGTTCAATATCTAAATATGTATCTTCTACTGAAGGGTGTTCAGTAAGGAAATCAGCCAGAGCATGGCCCTTTATTGCCTTTTGAGACACATAATGGATATCAAATTACTGCAAAATAACTGCCCACCTTACCAGACGTCCTATAAGCATTGGACGACTAAGGATGAATTTGAGCGGGTTATTGCGAGATACCAATTGGACCTCGTGATGTTGCAAGTTGTGTCTCAATTTTTTAACTTCAAAGATTAATGATAGGAAACACTTCTCAATACTTGAATATCAGGTTTCTGCTTCAAGCATAGTCCGACTGAGATAGTAAAGACTATTTTCATTCCCAGCATCATTCTTCTGGGCAAGGAAGGCACCCAATGATCTCTCTAAAGCTGTCACATAAAGAATAAGTGGTCACCCTTCAACATGTGGAATTAATACCGGTGGATTCAAGAGATATTTCTTGATAATATTGAATTATTCTTGACATTCTTCATTCTACTGGTAAGTGACTCACTTCTTTATCAATTTGGTGAAGGGTAAACTTTTTCCTTCCATATTGGCGATGAAACGCCGAATATAGGCCAAGTGTCCTTGAAGTCCTCTCAATTCTTTCAAATTTCAAGGAGGTGACATACCAAGGATTGAATTTTTCTTCTCAGGATTGACTTCGATACCATGATGGAATACAACAAATCCAAGAAATTTTCATGAGGTTACCCCAAAAGCACATTTTAAGGAGTTCATCTTTAAATTGTGTTGTCGAAGTTTGTGGAATATGATTTCCAAATCAGCCAAGTGATTAGAATGTTGTCTGGATTTAACCACCAAATCATCCACATAACATTCAACAAACTTCCCTAAAAAGGGTTTGAAGATACGGTGCATGGCACACTGATATGTTACGCCTGCATTCTTCAGGCCAAAGGGCATTAACCGATAGAAAAACACACACTGAGGGGCTCTGAAGGCTGTAGATTCTTCATCTTATGGATCCATTTGGATTTGATTATACCCTGAATATCCATCCATGAAGGAAAGTGCTTCACAGCCAGCTGTTTCATCAATTAAGAGTTTTGTGATCGGAACTGGAAAATCATCCTTGGGACAATGCCGTTTAAGATCTCTGAAATCAATTCAAACTCTAATTTTTCCGTTCTTATTTTTCACAGGGACAATATTATCCAGCCACTTGGGATATTGAACTTCTCTGAAAAAGTTAGCTTTGATAAGCTTATCCACTTCAGCTTCAATTTTGGAAGCATAAGTTGGGTGTGTTCTTCTTACGACTTGCTTGAATCCTCAATGTGCTTCTGGTAAATCCAAACGATGAGCAGCAACATCAGGATCAAGCCCTAGAATTTTTGTATAATTAAAAGAAAATATATCTTGATTTTTCTTGAAAAATGAAATATACATTTCCTTCTCTTCAAGAGTCATGGCCACAATAATTAAAGTGGGACATGGATCTTCTTTTGTACCCATATTTTCTCCGAGTTCATCCACAGTGGCAGAGATACCCTCTTCAAATGATGGAGGAGCATCTCTGAGATCTTCCTCTTCTTCTTCAACATGTGTTATTTCTTCTGTTTCTACTTGTATAGTAGATGATGAAGCAGAATTTCCAGGATCAAGAGAGATGTTAAAATTTGAACATCTTGAAGAAGAGGCTTCCATTTCTGACCCTATTGATGATGAAGGGTCTTCCTTAGGTAATAAAGAGGAGATTATGGATTGAGAATATACATCATCGTTCACCTCTGACATTTCTATAACTACTTCTGGACTAGTTGTAGAATTATAGACTTTCTGGATTTTAGTGGATGAAATGAAGACATATCCATTTGAGCTTTCATCATTGCTTGGTGAATCACCAATTTCTCCCATGCTGTCTGGCTTGATTTCCGTAATTGACATTATGCAAGTTTCCATAAGATTATTTGGATTTGGGTCTATCTTGTCAATTTGACTGATATGCAACACATAATCTGTACTCACATATATGAATGGGTTTACTGGAATTTTTTCAAAACCATATGGAGCATTAACTTTGGTAACCTCCCTTGTTGTGGATTTCTCCTTACCCACCATGTGATAGAATTCTGCCTCAATGTATTGAGATTCACATGTTTTTAATGGGTCTTTATCACCATACAATTTCCCAATTTGTCAATTGAAACAATATTTGATACATTGATGGTATGATGAAGGAATAGCTTCATGTTGATGTAGCCAAGGTCTTCCAAGAAAAATGTTGAAAGCTGTGTCATGACAAACAACCCTGAAATCTGAATTGGATACAAGATCTCCAAACTAAGTTCTGAGTGTGATCTCACCCAGAGGTTATTGTTCATTTTTATCATATCCTTGCAACATCAAAGTAGAAGGAGATAAATCAGATTCAGTGAGGCCGAATAGATGAAGTGTACGAATGGGGATGAGGTTGACTCCTAAACCATTATCAATGAAATCTATTCAGATGTCTACATCATTGACCTTTCCAGATAAATAAAAAGGTCTAATATGTCCATGCACAACATCATCTTCATCTTCATCTGTGAAAGATATCACTGCATGAAATTCTGCAGGATTATTCTCTAGATGATAGACTTCAGCCGCAATAATTTCAGTTTCAAATTCTTGAGGACTTGACAAAGACTCAATGAGTGCCTCTCGAAGATCCTTTGATAGATTAAAGGCATCCAGAATTGATAAATTGGCCGGTATTTGGTCCAAATGTTTCAAGACATCATATTTTTGATCTAAAGGTCTGCGTTTCCCAACAGGAACATGTGGTTTTTCAGGTTCCCTAGAAGTTGATGCTTTGGAAGTAGATTAATCTTTTATCAGGTTAGGACATAGAAATACTCCTGGCTTTAGAAGATTATACCGAATATCTATTTACTTTCTGAGAGGAAGAAGGTGTAACCTTTAACCTATCCTCCAGAATAATTGTGCCAGGACTGAATTTTCCATGCATAGAAGAATTTTATTGTTCTTTCTGAGCTCGCTGAAGGGATTTTCCATGATTTTTTGCTTCATATACAGTTTTAGCAGGGGTAGAGTTGGAATAGTGGCTTCTGGGATATCCACATCTTCCTCTGTATCCCAAACCTCTGGAACTACCTCTAATTCCTCTGTTTGATACAGGGAACTCAGGTTCATCAAGATTGAAACTTTGACTGATATAAGGATCTGTTAGGTGAATCATGTTAACATAACCAAAGATCAACTCTTCATCTGATGAAGACTCTGCCTGATTAGCCAGTTTAGGCTGTGCCATTTGGTGGGGTGGTTCCCGTGGCTTTGAATTAGATGGAAAAAAATCTTTCAGAGTCAAAGACAACTTGGGCTTTGACACGAACTCATCTTGTTCTGGCATTTCTTTTAATTATTCCATTTCTTTGAATATTTTTCCTCTGATGAAGGGGGTTTTGATGTGGCATTCATAGCAGAAGGCACAATTGGTTTCTTCAATCGTGTTCTTAAAATAGAATGAGTTCGGTTGATTGTTTTTTTTACCATCCAATCATCATATTTCTGCACATTTTTTCTTTTGACTTCTTACTACTCGCCTTCCTCCTCTGGATCTGTAGCAGTAACACATGCTACCTAAGCTGAAGAACCTTTCATTTTAACTTGTCCTGAGTCCACTATTTTTTGTAGGAGGTCTTTGAAGACAAAATAGTCCTGAATAGGATGCCCCAACATCTGATTAAATGGGAAATAGTTGGGACAGTCTTTATCTCCTTACTTGTTTGGAATTTTGGGCCTTGGAAATTGAACCAAATTATTTTCTAGAGCCGAAATGAAGTAACCAGGAACTTGTTCATTTCGGAAAGAATAAACTTTGCTTTTCAACTTTTCAAATTGTTTCTATCTTTGATCTCTTTGATCATCTTGACTAAATGGCCTCTGTTGTTGATGCTCAGAAGGTGGAGCCCTTTGAAAAGATGGAGGTTTTGAAGTGGAATCAGGTACATGTGCTTGTTTAAGCATAACTGTAGTAGTCTCTGCTCTACCCATTCTACTTCTTGGAGATGATGGAATTACACGAGTTTTGTCCTTAGTCTTCATAAGAGAGTCTTCAATATGCTGAGTGATCGAAGTAAGATCTCTAAACCCTCCTGTGTCTTTCACAGTGATAAATGGTGTGCGTAATTAATCACATAAATTTTCCACAAAGATTGGAAATAATTCTTCTTGAGGGAGTGCTAAGATTAGGGAATATGTTAATCCCTTACAGTGAGTAATGAAATCTGAAACCCTTTCATTCTCCCTTTCCTTACAATTTGTAAGATAAAAAACTGTTGTCTTTGGCAATGTTGAGCTGAATTGAAGAAGGAATCTTTGGCAGAGATCCTCCCACCCGGTAATTGACCGAGATTACAAGCTTGTATACCAGACAAAAGCAGGTCCTTGTAATGACTGTACAAAACACCTGAGCTTAACCACTTCTTTTTGCTGAGGAGTTACCATCATAGGATCACAACGAGAAACAAAATGTGTTAAGTGTTGCTCTGGATCTCCCGAACCATTAAAGATCGGGAATGTGTTACTTGCAAAATTTGATAGGGGAGGAATTGCATCAACCCATTTAGGGTAAGATCTCTTTTCTGGTTGAATTTGAGCACATTTTCCCTCCATAGCTTCCAACCAAGCTGTTAATGACTCAATGGTAGTTATTAACTTTTTAGAAACATACGATTGAGCTTGGACCTGAGCAGGTGCAATAACTGGAGCTTGGACAGATGTAGTGGTTGGTACTGCAACTGGTGGTAGCACCACCAATTGTTGTTACGCATGACCCATAGGATTAGACCTGTGAGGGTATACTGGTAAATAAGGATACCCTTGATCCATCTTAGTAGCCGCAAAAAATTCCCTTTGATGACTAACTCCAGCACGCTTAGGAGGAAGACTACCTTGAATTAGTTCTACATTCAACCTCTTCAATTCCTTCATTTCTTCCTCTTGTTGTGCGAATCTTTTCTCTAGTGATAGTGATTTAACTTCTCTAGAGGAAGGGTGGAATGTAACCTGATTCTTACCTTTCCCCTTGTTGGACTCCTTTCGGAGAGGGGGAAGTTTGTTATTTGAAGGAATACCTAGATTCTGGCTAAGCCTTTGATTTCATGTACGCACACCTTCTTCATTTGTATATGTGTGTAAAAATTCTTGAGCAGGAACCTCTTAATCTAATCCCTCTGAATGAGCCTCATGTTCTGGGGGATCAGAAACAATGTCATTGATGACATTAATTGATTCATAATGCATTGCATCCCTTCTATCGGCATTTTTGCGATACTGTCTTTTTCCATGTCCTTGATGAGACATTGCCTTTTGTTGATTTGATACCTCAAGAACTTCTTGATGAACCGTAATTTGGAGGGAATCTCCTGATAATTCGGCTCTTTGTTCCTCTTGTGGCTTCTTCCCTAATCGAGAGAAGACTGAATTTCTCTAAGGAAGAGATTAAGGATCTGAAAAAGTCCCCAGTCTGGTGGACTGGGGCTGTTCCTCCTATTTCTACTCAACTCCTCAAATCCCATTTGTTGATTCTAAGGGTTTGGTTAAAATATTCCCTAGTCTAGCAAGTTGGGGTGGTTCTTGAGCTGCTACATATGAGACTTTCTTAAAATATCTCATAATCTTGCGTACTTTAGTCTGAAAATTGGCTGGATGCATCAACCTGCATCCACTTAAATAACCCAGCTCAAATGACTGTTGAATGATTTCTGACACTTCTGTCACCTGATGAAGTGCCTGCTCTAAATGAGAAGCCTATTCGATATTCTCATTTTCCTGATGCAATATTAATTTGACAACTTGTTCTTTGTATGAATGACTTTGGGAAGAACTTGTTGAGGCCTGTTCCTGAGCAAGCCTTTTATTACAAACAAAGCCAATTGGCTGTGGCCAGCCATGGGCAATAACATTGCATGAGACCATTTTCGGTGGTCTTTGCTGATTGGAGAGTAAAATGAAATGCAGTGATCCATGAACACCTCATCCCCTAATATGAATACCAGATAGGGCATTGGAAATTAACTGGCATAATCTTTTTAGTGCACCAAGGCATGAACACTGAAGGGCTCTCTGCCGCTTTTCAGCCTTCAGATATCGAGAAACTGAGAGAGATGCCAAGTCAATTTGGAATTGTAAACCTTCTATTATCTTGACATGATTTTCATATTCATCATAAGATAATATTTTCTTTTTCAATTGACAAATATTTTTCCACATGTTGAGACGAATATCTTGAATACAATCTTCCGTCAACATTTCTCGAATGTCATAATGAGATTCAGATAAAGGCCAAAACATGAATGGCACTTCAACTTTTTCCAGTTATTTTCTCATATTCAGCACTTCCTCTTTATCATTCGATGAAGATTCTTATACCTGATTAGACCAGAGCTGGTGTTTCCTTGTTGCTTCATCAGATTCAACAAGATTGGTAGAGAATTCACTGATCAAACTAGAAGATGAATGAACCAGGGGTGGTTCGAAGAATGACTTACACCCCAGGATATCTTCTGACTGAGAAAGTATTTCACCTGCTATCAGTAAAGCATCCGACATTACTAGATTCACATTTTAAAGTGCCTCAAGATAAGAGGACTTTCTCATCACTACATTGTCCATTGAAGAATTTTCCAGGCAATGCACATTACTACTGCTGAGAGTACTTTCGCAGCTAAATTCATCATCATGGGGAGGAACACCATGGTGGGTTACAAAAAAAGATGAAACCTTTTGCTCCTTGATCTTCTAGCCACACAGAGGGTTCTTGTGGCTCTCATCTGAAGATGGAACTTTGAGATCGACCAAACTGTCATGAAGCAAGCCTTTATGAGAAAGTGTCTGATGAAGACCTTCAAAATTAATGTTCCCACTATTGGGAAATGAGAGAGTACAATATTGAATTCCAACAGATAATTGTCTGAGGGATTCAAGAACTCCATCATCGAGAAAGACCTTATTATAGATTGGCTCTTGATTTCTTGACTGTGCTGGATGGGTCTTCTTCTTAGACGTCTTATTACTTAATTTAGGAACCACTTGTTAACAAAAGTGGTTATTATGGGCAGGTGTATGTGCATGCTCAGGAGAAATATTTAGGTTAGGCTGATTATCTCCACTCAAATCAGGTGTATGTGCCTGACTTGGTTATCCGTATGACATGGGGGAGTATGCCCCACAACCCTCTTGGACTGGAATAGAGGTGTGTGTCCGTTCTAGAGTGATATGTTGATGTGTCACTCCACTGGTAGGGATAGATTTTCATTTCTTTCCCTGTGATGCTGCGGAAGCTATTATAATATTCTGACATGCATCCAAAATATGACCAGGAATTTGCTTATGCTCTTTCACCATTATTAGAATGTGCTTGGTGACTTCAGTTGCCAGAACGAGAATATACGTCCATTCCGTGCTTGGTATAGGTATGTATTCCTGCTCCTGTCCTCCTTTTCCTATTAGTGGATTCTGACAGTACTCATGTGTGGGGGCAGAGAGCTGAGTTTTCCTCCTGTTTGTCATTGGGGATTTCCAATTGACTTCTACGGGTGCTACCAAATGATACTGTTGGTAGGCTTGATTAATACTAGCAGGTGTATGTGCCTGCTGATTGCACTCTGCCGAACGTGGTTGATGAACTTCCTTCAATACTGACAGATGAGGCTGCTGGAAGGATTGATGAGTGTAAGCAGGTGTATGTGCCTGTTTACCAGTTGTCAACACATTGGGTTGGCGGGCTTCATCGTATATAGTCAGGCGAGCCTGCTGACTAGATGATGATTTATAAATAGGTGTATGTTCCTGTCTATAGTACTCTACCGGAATTGCCTGGCGGGAATGGTGTGTTTCTTCCAAACGAGTCTGCTGGACAGCAGAATTAAAATGGACAGGTGTGTGTGCCTGCTCATTGCTTTCCACCAAGTTAGGTTGGTGGACTTATCCCGAAATGGAAGAGATAATAACCTTCTCACTGTTGACCGGTCTTTGCCTCTGTTGGTTCGTCTTACCTACTCGGGTTCGAGGAACTTAAGCCGAACGCCTGGAGACGACACCCTCATCATGTTGAGGGTGCACTGCCGCACGAGTCTGGTGGTGATTGTTGATGGGATCCCTCGAGAAGGACTCCTGTCTTCTTGAATTAAGGCCTTGGGTGACCTTCTCATTCACCTCCCCAGAATATGGGAGGGACTGGTGATTGCGTTTTGGGGATAACGACCCGAAACTGTTGGAGACAGTGGTTGGTACCACCTGCTTCTTGATCACTGGTCGTCGCTGTCCGGACAACCAGGGTGAATTATTGACTTGGAGGGCTTGTCGAGCAACCTCCAAAGTCAGAATGGTACCATTTTGATGGTATTCCTTAACCAGTTCATTTGATACCCAGCATTGAAGATGCTGAGTAGGTGATGTCGTCCTCAGAGCTAATAACGATCCAGAAGGAGTAGCAGTAGAGGTATTCATAGCAGAGGTATTCACAGGTGTGAACTTTAGAGAAGCCATTTCTGTAATGAATAAGATCTTGTAAAAGAGTTCCTGTTTGATATAACAGACATAATCAAGATAAGTTCGGCCACTACATCTTTTGGATGAGCACATATGCTATTGCTTATTTTTTTGGCCCTCTCATTGAGTTTAAATAGGGGCCTAAAAAATAAGTAAAACATTATTTTAACATGGTTAAGGATTCACGTCGGGTTCACTATTTTTTGTTTCGCTCTGGAATTGGGGATGACCTCATTTGTTTAAGGGTCAAACATTCCAATCGGTTTCTAATGGGTTTGTTCTTAGAACCGAAAACATCCTAGATTCTATATCCATTTGGACCTACTTTCCAAAGGTAGGTGCTCATTAGTTGTGAACCGATGAGGCTTAAGAATTTGCATTGGTTGAGAGGATGGGAGGTCAGACTCATCACACCATTTAGGGAGGAATTATTATCTACTCTAGGGCTCTCTTTATAGATTTAAGTTATGTTCGTGAATCCTTATTAAATTACCAAGTATGAAAATGAGCTTTCCTTTAGATCTAACAATCAATGATTGATATGTAAGAGATTTAGAGAATCTTTTATATGTATTTGAGGTTCTTCATTGATATAGAATCATCTATATTTGTTATAGATTCTTAGTCAATGGTATCCTTAAACAAATTATATAGAAATATCTTGGTCATTATGATAACCATACTAGTTTTAAAGCCACTCAGCAGGGCACTTGAAGTTTATTATCATTCATAAGGACATGGATTATTTCATAGTTGGGATCATACCCACAGATGGGCTACCTACATATCCTTGTTTAGAAAAGGAATCAGAACCCACGTAGTTCAAGTAAAGAAGTATGAGGTTTATGCATGCATGGTTGATGGCTCAAAGAAAGATGTCATAATTACTTTTACGATCTAATCTCACGTGAGTCATGCTCGGTGTGAAAAACAAGAGGTATTGGTAAAACCTGACAATTGTGCCACGAAAGATGCAATCATGAGAAATAATGTAGGGCTTATGTATGTATGACTACCCAAATAGATGAGGATTTGGATTTAATTCAGGGAATAAACCCGAGAAAAAAGGTCCATAAAGGTATATGTGATTTATGGATATTTGGATACTTAACTTAGGTCTTACTCATGAGAAGGATGCCCAAATTAGAGGGGATTATGATTGGGTTTTACTCTTGAGAAGGAATCCCAAATCAAAATAAATTAAGACTGGTTAAGAGAAATTATGACTGGGGCTTATTCCTGAGAAGGAGGCCCAGGTTAAAGGGACTTGATAAGTGGAGATTATTCCTAAGAAGGAGGCCCAGGTTAAAGGGACTTGAGAACTAGGTCTTATTCCTGAGAAGGAGGCCCAGGTTAAAGGGACTTGAGAACTGGGGATTATTCCTGAGAAGGAGGCCCAGGTTAAGGGGAATTATGATTGGGGATTAATACTAATGAGGATGCCCAGGTTAATGGAATTAGGAACTTGGGGATTACTCCTGAGGAGGATGCCCTAAATTTGGGAACTTGGGGCTTACTCCTGAAAAAGGATACCCTAAATTAAGGGAATTTGAAGACTGGGGCTTACTCTTAAGGAGGATGCCTAGGTTATGATCTACTTGAGGCTTACTCCTGAAAAGAAGGACCATGAATAGGGGACTTGGGGCTTACTCATAAGGAGGATACCCAGGTTAAATATCTTCTCATCTTAAAGGATGAGGTTGAATGAATGAAATCTCTAACCTTAGTGACATGAAGATATGTAAATCACTAGGTTTTGAGAGATGTTCAATAGAATTACTTTCGGATAAGGAAGACAACAAAGGAATCATGCCTAAAATGGCTTTAAAGAGAGTTTTGAAGGCTAAGACTTGAAGAGGAGAGGTGGATTTGAAGAAAAGAGGTGAATAAGCAGGAGGGGCACCCAAAAATAGGCAGGCGCGCAGGTCCTATTGGGGCGCGTAGGTACTGGTTGCACACGTATACCTGCGCGACACATGTGTACCTGCGCGACGGTTAACTCATAGGGTAATACTTGGGAAATACTTGGCTCAATCCCTTATCATTATCCCTAGAGGCTTCCAAAAGAGTGGCACACATGTTCTATTTAAGGGATAAGGCAGCGCATAAGTGTCTTCATTTCCCGTAAGGGTTAGACACTTAGGCACGCAGGTGTTGATGGATTTCAACAATTAGGCCTTGTTTCCCCTATTTATATCTTCCATTATAGGTAAGAAATTACCTTATAAGTGTTCGTAAGACTTCAAGAAGAGACTAGGGTGTCGAGAGATCAAATATGACTTTTGGAATTTTTTCATCCTCCAAATGGGGGGCCCACAAGGGGTATTTATAGGCTGTTGAAGACCTTGGGAGAAAATCAAATAGGGCACACAGGTCACCTGCACACCCAATATGTGGCGCACAGGTATACCTAAATGACCATCTTGGAACTTGCACAACCGATGCTTAAAGAAATCCTTGTTCATGCCTTTGTCGATTTTTGATGTTTCTTCAAAGGATGAATCACTTTGTGTTTAAGTTATTTCTTTTTTCATTCATTAGAATTTGTGATGGAAAGGAGCGTCAACAGTGAGTCCTCCAGATCGACATGGGGTTTGTACTCCATTGGAACTGATGAGGTGTGGGTCACCCATATACTATATGCTATTAGGGGAAAATGCTCTCTATCCATGGAGTGAGGTACCCCCTCATTTATTATGTTCCACTAGATAGAGAATAAATCCACCATTTCAAATTTTGTGAGTCATGTGGGTTTATATTCTTGGTTAGTTATGATAGTAGAGAATAATACTCTCTATATTGAGTCCTATCCTTCATTGAAGAATATATTTATCTATAGGTTTCTAGAATAGTGATACAATATTAGTATATAAAAAGGTGTGGTACTTCCTTATATGATGTGAATATTTAAATGATTAGTAGGGTCCCATTTTATTGATTCTAGTGGTGGTGTGGAGGAAAGGCTGAGTAGATCTGATATATTAAAACTTGTGACTCCTTAGGCATTTCTTGGTTGCCTTCAAGATGTGACATAGAGTTAGGCTATTGGATTCATAATTTTTGAGATCTTTGATATTATGAGGATCCCTAGTTTCTCATGAGGTATAAACATTAAGGATTAGATCTAATATTACTAATACTTCTTTGAATCCCTGATACTTTTAGTTGAAGATCATATCTGGGTCTTTTATTGTCTTCGTCTTGGTTACCCTCTCATACTAGGAATTTTGAGATTATTGGTTGGCTTGTATTTCCTTTATGGTTTCTAAACATCCTACCAAGAATGTTTAGACTCACCCCTACATGATCCTTGTGCCAACACATGTCATGTATATATATATATATGAAACACATTTTGGAGATGATCACTGTGGATATGGAGATGTTTTGGTTTGTTTGAAGCAGAATCCTAGCGATTCTTGGTGATGTATAGTGGAGAATGGTATTTTTTAATGGTGGAAATGACCTCTACGACTGGTGATTGATCTAGGAGTACACATAGTGTGGAGGGGATTTTATGTGCCCTGTTTTTTAAAGATCTTAGGATTATTATATTTACAATTCCTTGGGTATTTTTCTATATGGTATTATGATTAAATTTTATGTATGATACATATATAATATATAATTCAATTGTATATATATATATTTGGTGTTTTTGGTTATTTTATACATTAGAGATATATGTCTATTACCAATTGGTATAGGTTAATGCCTCATATATTGTATGATATGCCTACTTGGTGTTAGTCACTATCCCTTAAGCTATTTGAAGTGGGTTTGGGGTGGTATATTAATCTTACCACTATCCCGAGCAGGGTCTTAGTGGGATAGGTCATATCCGAGTGGTATTATAGTGGTCAAGTACCAAGGAAAGAGTTGGGATTTAATAGTCTTGTGGGGGTTGGTTTGGGAATTTGGGCCAACAATGTTAAGGGGGGTATTGAGTTCGATTATTATAAAAAGGATACTAGTGTAAGTGTGATGACTAATGTATCATTTACTCATGACTATGATAACCTATTAGTCAACCCAAGCTCTAATACATCATTACATGGTATAATAAAGTTGATACCTACCTCACACATCAGTTAGTTTTGATCTTTCATGTATTTACTATGTCATCTCAATAAGATATTCTATAACACTTGTGAGTTAATCCTATAAAATTTTGGGTGTTAACTACTGATAACTAGGTTGTTTATAGATGAAGGGTCACGATGAGACTATTACTGTAGTTGGGACTCTCACCATCTATTAGTGAGTGACATGGAAATGTTTCCAAGATATAATTGAGAGATATACTTTCCCCATGATTTGTGGTAGTTTATCTCCCCTCCATGATTAGTGTATAATTTATTATAGAGTGGATATTAGTTCCCACTTTGTTGGCTGATACTACCCATAGGTTGAATATATTTTATGAATTCTGATGATAGAGGCCTCATGGATTTATGTGGAGATCCTAATCCTCATATGATAGAGGTTCGGTTGGAGTCTATGCCTCTGATTTCCATCTGGTTCAAAATCTTATTTACCAGATGAAGATTTTCATGTTTATACACCCACATGAAATACTAATCCATTAATGTATTATGTTTTTCTCAAAATCATGATGGTAATACTCTACCATTGTTGAAGTTTGATCCCTTTTTAAGGATGGAGTTTTATCCAAGGATGTTGGATCCTCCGTAGGTAATCTTAACTATGTATGGGTATGAATCGATGCCCACTGACCTCATGATGTGTTCCTTGTACATATTCCATGGTGGATTTCTTTGATCTCAGTGGTTTATGTGAATAATCTATATAAAGAGTTATCCATCTATGGTTGTGTTTTCACATACCACCACCTATGTTATAAACCTATAAGAGAGAATTAGTAGTTGAGTATTATTGGTGTGGATGAACCCTAGATATGGAATTAGGTTAAAATTTCACCTGAAAATAACTAAGTGGTTCCATTGATGGTCTTATACATTAAATATAATGATGAGATCAGAAACCTCCCTATTATAGTCCCAACTTAATTCCTATAATCTATTTGGTGGAATATTTTGTGGTTTGAGAGTAGTAAAAGATGAATAATGTATCAATCCAATCTCACACTTACATCCCTTTGTTAGTTCCTATCATTCATGGGATAATAACAGTCAGAGTGGTGGAAAGAGGAGCACAATGGAAAAATATGGTTTGACATCAATATATATAGTCCAAATTAAGATTTATGTTCTATCTTAATGGGAATTTATACTAGATATTTCATGCACAAGTTATTCTTTCTCTACCATATGTTTTGGAGTTGGAGATTATAGTGTAACATCTTTCTAGAATCTTGTCAGTTAGATAGTTTCCACTGATGGAAACCATATTTCACTCACCATTTGGGTAAAGTGAGTTTATATTAAGTAAAGAAATAAGTATCTTCAAGATATTACTTCATGTAATATATGGTATCAAGTGGTCACTACCTTGAAATGGATTGGTTACCAATACAAGTACTTCATGGTGATGTGAAGTTGAGTAAGTGAGGTGATTTATATCCCTAACAGTGAGTGGGATTCCCTCTAGTGTGATGATTGGATCCCACTATTAAGAAGTTTTATTCAACTACCCATTATATTTTAATCATAGATTTATGCACTATGTGCCTGGATGATAATTCAATTCTTGTGAATTTGATGGAATGCATGAATAATTCCAAAGGGATATCCCTAGTTTTACCTCAATGGGAGACTAACATGTGCATCATATTTAATTCTGAGGATGAAATTCAAGCATTTATTAGTGAAATTATAGACTAAATGTTTCTTTTTATTGGTTCAAGGAAGATATTGTTAGGAATTTGAGAGGATTGATCTTGTATTACCATGAGATTATTAGATATGCAGTATCCTCTCATAGCATGAGTTCTAGATTCATGGAGTAGTACTTGGACTATGTGAAGTTAGAACCATGGCTATTGATGTGGTCTTAGTGGTGCTATAGTGGTGTGGAGACTGATGATTCTAATAAAGGACTCTCTGTCTGGGTGATGGATAAGGCACAAGAGTTCTAGCTTCAGAGTAGTTGGTCCTTGCGTGGAGAAGGACATGTTTCTCATGTTTGATCGATAGTGGTGGCCCCGTAGTATTAACTTGTGTGAGAGAGGCCCATGTGTGGTTTTACATTCTCAAGAAATGGATCTGAAGGGTTTTATTGAATGTGGGGATCATGTTATTCACTTCACCAGGTGGAGAGCGGTTTTACCTGAGTGTTTGTATTGAATATCATGGTGAAATTTTTGAGTAGGGATTGACCCAGTATAGTTCTTCCATCATTGTGGTATGTCCAAAAAATCATTTATAAACATTATAATCACATGGAAACTATTTCTATGTGATGGAGGAGAATATTTTATTGGGAGGTTTTGGTTTACAATTGATCTAGTTTGGGGCATGTTATCTTGGGGTATGAAGGTAATAAAGTAGGGTCATATGAATGATCAGGACCATACACTTTGGATTGTGGTGGATTGGGACACCCAATGGGAAGTGGTGTGATGTTGAATATTTTGATGAGGTTTCTATTATTCCTATTATACTCCTTAGTATATTTCATGAAAGTGAGATGACAACAAAACTAGGTTATCTTTGACAATGGGTGAAAGACTATTGGATATCGAGACATGGATGAAGTATTTACTAGAATTTCTATGAAGGGGATAAGGAATAAAGACCACATTTCCCTTTTTTCCATGAGATAGTGGAATTGGTGCCCATGCCTTACTGAATGGAGATTATAAAGAAGCTAACATAGTTTCAAAGGATCATGTTACCTTGAAACTCTATGGGTGTTAGTGTAATTTTTTATTAAGTGATCATGTAGTGGGTTGTTTTCCTATGATAACTGTAAGAACCTATGTTTTTATGGACAGTCATTTTGAGTAGAAATTTGAATTTTTTCTGTTGGATGCTTGTGAGGGGTAAAATGATCATTTTACCCTACCATCTGATCTCGGATAATTATCCTGACAACTCCATTGATCTCAGAATAGGGAGATTACCCTAGGATAAGAGTTTGGTGGAAATCTGAGCTGTTCGAATTTTAGCAGAATATTTAATATTTAATATTATTAAATTAAATATTATATTATTCGCATCATTTCATTTGTCAATAAATTCTAAACAGAGCATCGTATTGATATTCCATTTGCACCGTTGAGTCCAAAATAAGGAGTTTAGCCTAGGGGAGGCATAAACTCATGTCAGGGGCCGGGGCCGACCCTGACCCCTTTTTCTTCTTTTCCTTTTCTTTTCTTTTCTTCCTTATTTTCTTTCCTCATCCTCCTTGAACACGTCTCCTATGACTCCCCCTTGTCCATGACCTATGGGAGATATGGATATTGAGAAATAGGGAGAGTTGGGAGGCAAGAGGGGTACCGATTCGAAGCTCTCGACGCGCTGAGTCGGCGTGCGGCAACTGTGAGCCATGAAATCAACCGAAGCTTCGGCGGTTTCCACCCAAAGGTAGGGTAATTATGTTTTTACCATATATCCCCTTAAAACATGTTTTTTAATGTTTTTAAATCATTATATTTCTTTCTTTTAATCCCATGGGGCTCGATCTGTTGTTTTGAGGGTGAAAACGGGCGTTTCAGGCGTTTTGAGGGATTTCCCGTCGAAAAACCCAGAATACACGGTGTGAGTTCTAGGGGTACACGTAGTGTGTTCTTCCCATTTGGGGAAGATGAAGTTTTCTTAAGTACACACGATGTACTTTGAGTACACGTCGTGTAGTGTGTGGATGTGTGGTTGGCCGTGTGAAATAGAACACAGAATATTGGTTTTTAAGGAGTACACGCCATGTACTTTGAGTACACACCGTGTAGTGGTACTTGGGCATGTGTTTGAGTGAAAAAAAACACAGGGTGACTTTTTTTGAATATTACATGCCATGTACAGTAAATTACACACCGTGTACTATTACACATGCATGCCCAATGTGTTCTGGCCATGTGCTATGGCCATGTAGTACTTTAGTTTAGTAATTTTGGGATATCTTATGCTATGGAAGTCAGAATTGGTCGTGTGAGTAGTCGATTCTGAGCATTTTTCCACATAGATCACAATGGTGGAATCCTTTTGACATTTAGAGGTAATAGAAATGGGGTTTTGGGGGTTTTTATCTAAATGGAGGGGTTCTTACTCCACTTATTAAGTTCAGTTGACACCTAAGAGTGAGACTTGGATTGGATGATAGGTTGGGTGTTTGGACCAACTTATTTGAGACCTTTAATAGGACATGGGCTATGGGATATCTCCTATAACCTATGCTTTTGGGGATGTTCCCCTTGTGAGATGTTCCCTTCTGGCCTATGATTCTGTGAGACCGGATACTTCTAAGGATCCCCTGAGGGATGCCTTTGCTGGTGTGCTAACCTAGGGAGTCCCTTGTAGGACCTCTCTCTTGTTCTTCCTTTGATAGGAGCCATGTCATGGAATTCCTATGTTTTCCTTCCTTTGAGGATCCCATGTAGAATTCCTCCCTTAATCTTTACTAAGGATCCCGCATAGGATGCCTTCGCTCATGTTTAACTGGAGAATCCCGAGTATGATGCTTCCTCAGTGTTTGACTTGAGAGACCCAGTGGGAGCCCGTTGTTTGACCGACCCTGAGTTTTTATGTCAGGTTTGGGTAGATATGGTGATCAGGTGTCACCTAGAACCCGTTCCAAACTGGTGATCCCTTTGGGCTTTGGATGTTTGTTTGGTTGGGTGTTCGGGCCACCCTCACTTGTTTTTTTATATCTGACTTGGTTTGATGATGCTATAGTGGTTACCAGAGGTGATTTCTAGTTGGTGGATACTAATCCTGACACAAGGAATCTTTCTTGTTTGTTTGGATGCCTACATTTTCTTGTGTGCCTGAGTAGACGTGTTTGATTGTAAATGGGGTTATTTTACTTATTGTGGATGTGTTTTTCCATGTTACTTGATTTTGATCGTTTGGTATAGATTTTCCTATTAGGCTGCCTTGTTTCTATGCCTAGTATTGTTATAATGGAGTGGTTTTATATGATATGTTGTGATATGTTGTAGACTATTATCCAAGTAGTTATTGAGGTTTACATTGGCCATATTGCATTACTATGCGTTGACTTACACAGGGCCGTGAGAACCTGGTGTAGTAGACTATAAAGGGATAGACTGAGTGAGCTTCCTTAGAGAGTCTTTGAGCATTATAGACTATAAGGGGATAAACCGAGTGAGCTTTCTTAGAGAGTATTTGGGAATTGTAAACTATACGGGGATAAACCGAGTGAGCTTCCTCAGAGAGTCTTTGGAAATTATAGACTATACGGGGATAGACAGAGTGAGATTCCTCAGAGATTCTTTGGGCATTATAGACTATATGAGGATAGACCGAGTGAGATTCCTCCGAGAGTCTTTGTTTTACTTTGAATTACCTTGAACCACTCCAGGCTATAGGGGGAATTGACTATCTGAGCTTCCTCAGAGAGTCTGTGAATGAACTGGGGATATAATAGGAATTGACTGGATGATATTCCTTAGAGAGTCTCTTGACCTTGGGGCTATAAGGGGAATTGACCTTGTGTGCTTCCTCATAGAGTCCTTGACTACCTTATACTATAAGGGGAATTGACTGTGAGTGCTTACTTAGAGAGTCTTTATGAATTATTATGACCAAACCAGAGGGGTTAGGCTGAGTGTACTACCAAGAGGGTTGCTGGTACTTGTTAGGTAGGACCAGAGGGGATGGATGTGAGTATTTCCCAGAGGGTTGCCTGTTGTGTTATCTGCTTGATTGTGATTGATTAGTTGAACTAGAGGGTAACTTGTTTTTTTATCTTGTTCACAGGCATATTTCTAGCATTGGTTGAAACAGGTACATGCCGATGGGATTATATGTTGAAATAGTGGGTGCCCTAGACCCAACTATTATGTGCTTTTGATTACCATATCGTGTATAGAGTTAACTATGCATGATGTCATCTTACCTTTATAGTGTAGACTTTTCTGCGTCCACTATTGAAATGGTAATGTCCAAAGATTAATTGTCGTATCAAAAGGTTATAGCAGTTCCCAGGCTATAATGAGAACCTCTAGATACTATGACATTAATCTTAAATATATGTTCTATGGTCTAGATACATCTTACTAATTGGACATAGTAGATGTCTGACCATCAGGTGCTGGGGGATCATAAGCATTGAGACTTCTTCTCATGAAGTTCGCACTTGGTGATCTCTAGTAGTGAGATCATGAGGACTGACCCGCTAATAGGAACACCACATGTTTCAGGTGTCATTGGATGTTCCTATCTACGATCATGTGTAATGGTCTTCTGACTTGAGATCATTACCAATGCATGTCATTTGATCGCGTACTTTGATGCAATACGAAAACCATGGCAATAAAGTTGTGGCGAGGTAGTTTGTGTCGGGTGCGTCATTAGTGGCATGTCATTGGTTGAATGGTCAAGAAAGGATTTTTTGCTTCCAGGTTATGGAAGTAATATATCTCTGGCCATGTTGATATGGATGGCAGTACCTTTATAAGACCATGGCCATGGTAGTAGAGGGTAAATCCATCCAGTTACATCAACAAACAATAAAGCAAGAAAAGGGCGATGACACGAGAGTGCGTCCTGCTTTATGAGATATTATAGACAAAGAGATTATATTACACAGTGCATGTTCGTAGGTTGGTTGTCGCTGCTGTGACAATCCTTATTTCTTCAGGGGCCATGATGGGTTGCTAGATCCCGCTCTTGGTCTGTGAATATTATTCACGGCTGTCGAAATAAGGGCCTAGAGGGTCACACACAATAGCGTATTCAAGAATCTGCCCTATTCAGTTGAATAGGAGTATTGGACATAGTGGGCCCTGCCCTAGGGGTCCAGGAATTGTCCAAAGTTAAACGATCACCAATGCGATAAATAAATTCATATTATTCGAGTTTTGAATAATGAGTATTGAATTTATTTATTAAATGTATTTACGAGTTTTAAGTAAATACATGAAAAATATTAATTGACGAATATTAAATTATTCAAGGTTCAATTAATATTTATGGGAGCGACGAGTCGGGTTAATGACTTAATTATTATCATGTAATATATTTTAATATATTACAAGTAAATGATAATAATATTTATGGCTCAGTTTAGAAGTCATAAAAAACATCGTTAATAGTGCGTTAAGTATTCGGGGCTGGCGAGGCGATACCGGGTATTTTAATTATGCACTATAAATAGAAGAGGAGGGGCATTTGCCAAATACTATTCATGGAGTTTATCTCTCCTCTCCTCTCTCCCACATTCTAGAGAGAGATGCTCTGGATCCAAGGAGCTCGGATGTAGCTCTCTCTCGGGCATCGCTAGCGAAGCGATGCGGTGGTCGTTGGAGCATCGAAGGCATCGTCGCAGATCCGCGCTAGCACCCGGATTATGACGAACGGCGCTCCCGCAGATTCCTTGAAGCGCGTGTGGACGATCTAGAGGAATTCGGCTTCGGATTCTTCGAGCAGCGATCGCCAACGACGAGCAGACGTTGTGCGCGGCTTTGGATTCAAACCAGGTATTTTACGGTTTAATTTTGTGCTTAAAATCCTCCACGCGTGGTCCTCGGCTTTGACCGGGCTTCCCTTCACCGGCGTCGGCAAGTTTACGGCGAACGGCGGTGGAAAAATTTTAAAAACCCACCTATTTGGGGCTTCCGCTGCACGCCCGGTTCCAACAAGTGGTATCAGAGGGAGCGTGTGTCGATTTTAAGCCAAGAAAAATTTAAATTTGCATTAAAATGCTAAGAGGGTGTCGAAACGGTCCCAACGCCGCAGACGGAACCCGAATCGAATATCGGATGGTCAGTCTGCAGCCATCCGAAGTCTCGAATTCGAATTCACGATTGATTTTCGGTACGAAATACTCACCAGAAAATCAATTTGGCACGAGCCGCCTTGGCCACCTCGTCCGCACTCTCCAGCGGAGACCCGCGCACCACCGTGAGGTACCCTTTTCCGGGTACATTTTGGTGTGCACTTCCTGGATATACCTTGTTAAGTGACCGGGCGGGTCTGCCCAGCCAGAAACGAGCATGGGTGGGCCTACTCGGTCTAGAACAACCCCGCACGAGGTCGGCACTACCTGGGATGCGCCTGCGCAGGTTCGCCCCGACCCGCGCAGGCCCTGCCCGTGGTTTAAGGGGCTCAGGTATTTTATTTTAATCAAAAATTAATTAAAATAATTAATTTAATTACAGTTGATAATTAAATTAATTAGGTATTAATTTTTGGTTGTAGCGGCGTAATTAATTGGGAGATTAATTAAATTAATTAATTAATTTAATTTTTAGTTTTAAAAATTAAATTAATTAAATGGGATCGAACGACATAAATATTGGATTAAAAATTAGAGTGAAATTTTTAATTTAATTAAAACACCCTCAAGTTTAATTTTAATGCAAGTTTAATTTTTATTCTGCACTTATTTAATATACGCAAGTTTAATGCGTATATAACTGATCATGAGCTGAGACCGACCAATGCATGTTTGGTGTGTTTTTATTTTATTTATTTAATTATTTATTTATTGCAATGGTTTTGTAATAATTAGTTTAATTAAATAAAAGACGATCTGCGTGTCGTCTCAAGGGTCATTATATGTATAAGGGTCTGCGCGCCCATTCTCAAAGTTGTATATTTATACCCCGAGACCCCCTCGCCTGCGTGCGAGTACAATTGTATAATGACGAGACGACCGGTGATGCATTTCGTGCCAAGTGACGGCGACACACCAGACATGAGTTGGATGCATTGGATGAGCATACATTGTTATTCAAGTTGCAAGCCACGCGGCTAAAGGTATTTACCCCTAGGGTTTCGGTTGGTCCGTTATTCACTCAACGGATCAACCAATAGTACCGGCTCATGATCAGGTGTTCGTTTTTCTGCATGGTTTATTATTTTGTGCATGTGTAATTTATTGCGCGATCACATTATCTAATAATAAACAAGCATGCAAGATAAAATGAACATGTGACGCGATGAGATTTCTATTTCTTGCACGGCCAGTTGTGAGTGCGATCACATAGTTCGTACTTATAAAATTAGAAAAATGATTTCTTTCGTCACACTAAAAGTAATAAAACCCTCAAAAATATATTAAGTCTAAACAGCCTTCCATAATTCAAATTTGGACAAAACCAGCTGTTTGAGGTGCCGGTTCATGCCTTAGCTGAGGGTGCCTCTTACTACTGGGGAGTCCTTATAAGAATGATGGGTCGACTTAACTAAAGTGCTAGTAAGGATTAGCCCTAGCTAACTTGCTATCATTTTAGAGGCAAACGTTGAGTAAATCAAATTTTGATTTTAAGAAGCTGGGACTTCACTCAACAGATCAAGGAACCGCAAGTTAAAGCGGTCGGTCAGCCAAAAGCCTACCTAGAACCCTCCAAGTAGTGGCGTAGCCTTAGCTTGTAGACTATGAGGGGTGGTTCCGGGATCCTTGCCACTAGAATACTCAAGCGACAGAGTATTCCGATTCTAGCACAGAGGGTTCCTAGAATCCGATAAAATAGTGGGAGACATAAAATGATCAAAATGTCTAAACCGGTAATCCAGATAAAAGGCACTTATCTGCTAAAATTTATTTTTGTTGAAAAATGGAAAGTTATACCACAAGATTAAAACTGCAATATTATAATGGACAAAGTAAATGCCCACAGTGACACGAGTATCCATGAATAGTACAGGCGCGTGCGCATAGTACTATGATATAGGAAACTCAAGGTGTCAGTGTCCCCAACATTGTTAAACTACCTCAAGAAGCGATGGTGAAAATTGCTTACAGGAGACTAATTTACAAAGCATATGATAGTTATATCATTATGCTTTCATCAACGTCTGGTGTCAGTTGCGGTCGCTACACCAGGACATAGATGATATAACATAAAGTCTCATCTCCGAGATGTTTGTAAGGAGAAAGTGAAGCAATGATATGAATAAGGTGAAGTTTACACCGACATGTGTAAATTTAAAGATTGATCATGATCTTTATATATCATTTTCACCACATTACTCAAGTCTCGTTTTAAGATACAAAACGAACAAGTATTGAGTAAACGCTTCATTACCTATCTAGGTAAGGTACTCCAAGTGAATAAGAATCAAAGACAATTAAGCTTTAATTCTTATGGAGGATAAATTGAAAGACAATGTGAAAAAGGCCAAAGGCATGTAATGCCAAAGACAAATTCGCGACGTCCTTCAATTAATGAGGTAGTAACAATGGTTATATGCATTGCATATTATAAAATAATGCTTTGGAAGTTTAAAAGCAATAAACTGATTTAAAGAAGCAAGTTTCCGCTTCCACATCAGGCATATTCATCATTATAATGTTTCTCTTTTACTACTTGGGTATTAAATACAATATGTTGGAAACATATGTGTATTTTAATACGATAAACAAGTTAGTATAGAAAACTTACTAAAAGTCTGGTTTATTCTCCAAGTGGCTGTGAAAGGGTGATACCTAGGCCAATGGTGAGAAGTACACGACTTCTTTAATTTCCAAGTGAAAGATTCGTGTTGAACTATTGTTGAGTATAACCACAAACATTAATCTCATGTGTCCTTGGACGCAAGGAGACATTCTTTTAGTTTCTGAAATGAATGTTGTTTTTAGTAAACTCAATCACTAGTTCAGTGATACATGGATCATAGGCAATTAGTGATGAATATAAATGTAAGACTTATACCCAATTGTGACATGATAACTCTTTGTCAAGTAATACTAAAAATGGACTTCATGAATATACCAAGTATGGTATTTAGGCTCGGCACAGCTAAATACTTTTGGTATTATCGATGTCTTTAGTTTAGACAAAGGAGCCTTTAGAAATAAAGGTATGTCATAAAGCTTTTGGAAATAGTTCAACACGAAAGTATGAACTATTCCAAGTATAAGCTAGAGGCATATATGCTTCATGAGATTCTTTTGAGTAATTAAGGAATATCAAAGTGAAGTATTTTCATGGTCAGGAGATATGAGTTACTTCGGGTTGGGATACCGAAGAATATCTCGACCAAGCATTCATCAATCATGATAATGTAGCGTGGAGCAATTCCTAAACGCACATTACCTTATCAACATCACGACATTGATGTTAATGGGGAGGATTAATGATGAAGTCTTACATATCAACATTGATCAACAAAATGTAGCGTGGAGTAATTCCTAAACACACATTTTATACATCAAAGTATTGATGTAAGTAATATCAATGTTGGAACTAGCAGAAACTTCCACTATATTTCATGAAATGCTTTGCAAATAACAGCAATATCCCACCACCATATGCCAACTATAATGACAAATGGATATCATACGAGTCATAGTATGATGTAAACCCATTATGTCATAAGAACATGTGTTTGGATGCAAAGAGTTTGTTAGGACATAAACAAACTAGCGTCAAGACAAACACATTGTGCATTTAGTGTACTAATCCTAACAGCTGTTTAGGATGTTACAAGATAGAAGAATAGGTAGTCAAGCAATAGACTACACTTCTATATAAGGGTGCACATCTCTATTAGAGATAGTGGGAGCTATATTGACTTGTGTTTAGTCAATGCTCAAGATGCACAAAATAGCTGGCATAGGAACTAGTTCCACAAATACATGTGGAACAAAGTATTTTCCAGAGACACATACTGCGTAGGAAGGATAAAACCATGGTGATGATTTTATATTCACTGCGGCCGTGATCTATTACTCAAAGTGAATAATATTTCCTACAAGTAAGCAGTATATGGAAATTAGCTAAAATTGATAAGATCAACTAAAATTCAATTAATGGATTCCATGTATCGAAGTATGAAAGGGGCTATTATTTTGAATACTGCGGTGGGTATTCAAGTGAGTTGATACATGGATGGTACGAGCTTAGTACCAATAAGGCTCAATTGGTTTCACCAAGTTGTTATGCCTAAATCCGTTAGAATTTTACTTATCATAGCTAATATCTATGATCAATTTATTTGGCATTAGATTTCATGACCACCAATCTTGGATGGTGTCTATATGACACAACCAGAAAGGGATGGTCACGTCACAGAATGCTAATAAAGGTTTCAAGTTACTAAAATCCGGTTTAGGATTAAAGTAAGCAAAATGATCATAGTATATACATTTAAAACAAATGTTTGCCATGTGTCTA
The DNA here is from genome assembly GCA_963277665.1 of Viscum album. NCBI lineage: Eukaryota > Viridiplantae > Streptophyta > Magnoliopsida > Santalales > Viscaceae > Viscum > Viscum album. Next base: position 1,073,981,351 of record OY728134.1, read on the forward strand.
CCAGAGGTTAGTGGGAGCGCTAAGGTTTTCCAATAATAAATATGTTTGGTAACATATAGAAAACACACATTGGTCTGACAGTTAGTTAAGACCAAAATGAAATTTACTCTCCAATGATTGACTTAAAGTAGCAACCTATGTTCTAGGGAAAAAGATCTATTAAGGAAGATCTATAGGTTGCTTGGTTCTAGTCAATCATACATATTGTGACATTATATTGAAAAATACATGTTTGAACAATTCAAGAGATGAATTGTTGCCCATGTCACAGGGCATAATCTCTCCATGTTGACCTGCCTGTGACATGAGAAGAGATAAATGTGGTGAGTTTAAATCCATACGTCGGAGCGATGGATCAATCACGTATGCCATTATATGTACAAGAACCGATATTGCCAAGGTATATTTTACAATAGGCAAATATCAGTTATATCCAGGAGCACTGCAAGGGATGCAGTCAGAACAATCTAATTGTACTTCGGCAAGTACAAAAGATATGTACCTGGTAAGTAGAGAATAAAGGATACTAGTTTTTGGGGATAAAAACTAATCTTCCAAAGATCAAGAGATCTAGTATTGCAGTTAGGCTAAAGGCAAAGAGCGAGTCAAGCTCATATCAGCCTGTGGTGGCCATATCTATAAGACCGAGTACATTGCAGCTTCTAAGATATCTAAGAAGCAGTTAAATGCAATGATTTGTTCCAGTTCTTGGAATCGCACCTGGTGAGAAAAGTATTATCATAATGTAGATTATGATATTCTTACTAGCCAAGATGTCAAGTTATGACAGTGGACAAAAAGGGTATATACTCGGGATACCATCTCTTGAGAAGTTTTAATCAAAGAGATGAGGTCGCTATAGCAGATTAGAGCCACGCAGCGGAACCGTGGCAGACCCAGTATCTAAGGCCTTTACTCAGCAGAAACATGATGCTTATCATGTGAGTAGCTAACAAGTTTGGTTAGCAAGTTGGCTCTAGTGCAAGTGGGAGTGTTGAAATAGTGGGTGCCCTAGACCCAACTATTATGTGCTTTTGATTACCATATCGTGTATAGAGTTAACTATGCATGATGTCATCTTACCTTTATAGTGTAGACTTTTCTGCGTCCACTATTGAAATGGTAATGTCCAAAGATTAATTGTCATATCGAAAGGTTATAGCAGTTCCCAGGCTATAATGAGAACCTCTAGATACTATGACATTAATCTTAAATATATGTTCTATGGTCTAGATACATCTTACTAATTGGACATAGTAGATGTCTGACCATCAGGTGCTGGGGGCTCATAAGCATTGAGACTTCTTCTCATGAAGTTCGCACTTGGTGATCTCTAGTAGTGAGATCATGAGGACTGACCCGCTAATAGGAACACCACATGTTTCAGGTGTCATTGGATGTTCCTATCTACGATCATGTGTAATGGTCTCCTGACTTGAGATCATTACCAATGCATGTCATTTGATCGCGTACTTTGATGCAATACGAAAACCATGGCAATAAAGTCGTGGCGAGGTAGTTTGTGTCGGGTGCGTCATTAGTGGCATGTCATTGGTTGAATGGTCAAGAAAGGATTTTTCGCTTCCAGGTTATGGAAGTAATATATCTCTGGCCATGTTGATATGGATGGCAGTACCTTTATAAGACCATGGCCATGGCAGTCGAGGGTAAATCCGTCCAGTTACATCAACAAACAATAAAGCAAGAAAAGGGCGATGACACGAGAGTGCGTCCTGCTTTATGAGATATTATAGACAAAGAGATTATATTACACAGTGCATGTTCGTAGGTTGGTTGTCGCTGCTGTGACAATCCTTATTTCTTCAGGGGCCATGATGGGTTGCTAGATCCCACTCTTGGTCTGTGAATATTATTCACGGCTGTCGAAATAAGGGCCTAGAGGGTCACACACAATAGCGTATTCAAGAATCTGCCCTATTCAGTTGAATAGGAGTATTGGACATAGTGGGCCCCGCCCTAGGGGTCCAGGAATTGTCCAAAGTTAAACGATCACCAATGCGATAAATAAATTCATATTATTCGAGTTTTGAATAATGAGTATTGAATTTATTTATTAAATGTATTTACGAGTTTTAAGTAAATACATGAAAAATATTAATTGACGAATATTAAATTATTCAAGGTTCAATTAATATTTATGGGAGCGACGAGTCGGGTTAATGACTTAATTATTATCATGTAATATATTTTAATATATTACAAGTAAATGATAATAATATTTATGGCTCAGTTTAGAAGTCATAAAAAACGTCGTTAATAGTGCGTTAAGTATTCGGGGCTGGCGAGGCGATACCGGGTATTTTAATTATGCACTATAAATAGAAGAGGAGGGGCATTTTCCAAATACTATTCATGGAGTTTATCTCTCCTCTCCTCTCTCCCACATTCTAGAGAGAGATGCTCTGGATCCAAGGAGCTCGGATGTAGCTCTCTCTCGGGCATCGCTAGCGAAGCGATGCGGTGGTCGTTGGAGCATCGAAGGCATCGTCGCAGATCCGTGCTAGCACCCGGATTATGACGAACGGCGCTCCCGCAGATTCCTTGAAGCGCGTGTGGACGATCTAGAGGAATTCGGCTTCGGATTCTTCGAGCAGCGATCGCCAACGACGAGCAGACGTCGTGCACAGCTTTGGATTCAAACCAGGTATTTTACGGTTTAATTTTGTGCTTAAAATCCTCCACGCGTGGTCCTCGGCTTTGACCGGGCTGCCCTTCACCGATGTCGGCAAGTTTACGGCGAACGGCGGTGGAAAAATTTTAAAAACCCACCTATTTGGGGCTTCCGCTGCACGCCCGGTTCCAACATTATAGACCCAGAGATTGACTTAATGATACATGGCTTGAGTGGCATGACGTCCAACTCAATTACCTTGAATAGGATGTACAGGAGATCGGGCTTATGGTCCCAAGGATCGACTGCTGATGTTGTTTCTTGTTATTTGAATCACTTAATCATGAATATTCATATTTATGTATTTGTGTATAGGTATGGGACTATACATGTGTATATATATAGATATGGACATCCATGGTGGCACTTGCCCAGTTGATAGGGATTACATACCCTGAGTTTGACTATGGCTGTACATTTGGATTTACTTCCTCTTTGTTGTGTTCCAGCTATGCTGAGCACATTGTTTTTGTGTACACTTTTAGCAGCAGAGTTATAGGTTTCTTGTTGGAGTTCCCTATTGATATTATTTCTCACCCACGCACGTGCACCTCGGTGTACATATAGACCTTATGTCTGCTTTTCAGGTTGAGTACGAGTTTCATGGTGGATAGGGCTGAGGCCCAGTGTTGCATGATCGAGCAAAGGTGATCGAGTGGTTCTACTGATTGGGATACTGTAGTTTGACAGTGTCTGGAGATTGGGTACGTGGATTGGCTCAGAGTTAGTAGCAGAGCCCTGTACTTTTATCTTCAGTTTCTTTTGTACTTGTATCTGTATGGTTGGCCCGGTGGGTGACCAGTGTTGTATTGTATTGCATAGCTGTTCGGGATTTTACAACATTTTACTATTACAACTTGTTCTATTTCAGTTGTTTATTGCTTCCACACTCTATTTACTTTTTGTTTTGTATTATACTTAGTTATTTACACTGTTTTATTACTCTAGTATGAGGGCATAGTCTCCCCACTATCACACCCAAGGACCTCGCTGCTCGTCGGTAGCCTCTGGCGTACGGGGAGGTGCGCTTGAGGCCTTGTGGAAAACCAGCTTGGAGCACCAGTTTAGTGGATTCCAGTTCGGGTCGTTACAAAGTGGTATTAGAGGAGTTTTCTTTCCTGGTCTTTACTATTTGGGATATGGTAGACAGGAGTTTTAGGAATGTTTCGGAACCTGTGATGGATATCAGGTTGGTGCGTCGAGAACACTTGTTCCGGTAATAAGTCCTGGTTTTCAGGGTTTTGGATTGCTATTTTTATTTTTCAATGTTACAGTTGTATATGATTTTCACCTTGAGTGACGCACATGTTGTGTGGTGTTTTGATTTACTATGGATATCTAGATCTTGGCCATTGGTAAGATGCCAGGGATAGATTTTGAATCTTGGCTGACAAAGGAAAGAGGCTTCTCATGCATCATACTAGGCACGTAGGATTCACAGCATATAGGCCTGGTAGTGTGTGTTTTTACTAACGAATGAGACCTTTGGGTATTCTTACACATAATTTTTACTTTGATGTTAGGTTATGTGGATCTATGTTTAGGCGTTAGTGTGAGGATGATGACTCAGTCCTAGTGCATAGGTGGTCCAGTGACCCCAGTTGGCTGATATGGCACGTGAAGCATCTTTGTTTAACCCTTATTGGGTGTTGTTTCTTAGGTCTATGGTTATCTAGTCGGATCGTTGAGAATGATGTCGATAGATACCAAGTATTTTCTTGTGAACTAGACCTCCTCATGGTATTGCTGTATACAGATACCCGATGAGTGTTAGTTCAGCTTGTCTCTTGTATTTTGATTGTGACCTCCAAGGAGTCATTCCTTCTGAGGATGCTCGGAGAGGATCAAGGCCCTTGTAGGCTGTGTTTCGGTTTTGACTTTCGTTGGTCGTTGTGATCTTTACCGTCTTCTGAGAGGTTTTGGATCTTTTGGGCCAGGTGGTTAGACCTTGTGACCCAGCTATGAGACTTTTTCTGTAGGTCTAGGCGAAAGACCTAGAGACCCTTAGTTTTGACTCGAACCCTTATAGATCGATGTCTGTTCCATTCTAGGGAAATCTGTGTGAGAAGGCTGGCCAGCATTTTCCAATGCCTTTTGGCGGTGTTGTTTTCACGACTGGTTTCGATGAGCAGTCCTGTTCAAGTATCTGGCCTGGTCGACTAGTGTTTCTGATGTTGCTGTTGGAGGTGGAATCGTTTGATTCTATATTGGTGAGTGGCTGGGTGCGAGCCGAGGACTGATGTTTCAATACTTTTTTTGGACTCGGATCCTAGAAGTTGTGTTGAAATGTCCTTATGTTGTAGAGGTGACTTTGTGAAATTTTGGGTTACTATGAAATGGTTGACCTGTGCTTTAATCCTGGTCGGGTTTTGGCAGGATGTTAGTGTGGCTCGGAGGGAGATTGACACGCCTTCAGTGAAATCTTAGTGTACTCCTGTAAGAGAAGATCATGCAATATATTGATTCGTCTTGAGTATGCCGAGAGAGATTCGACCCTACATCGAGCTCCTTTCTCTTTCTTAATGTTCATCCTTATTGAGGATGGAACCTGTTCTATTTGTGCTCTCGGAGCAGTATAAGGAAAGCCATATGGTGGGGAGTGAACCATTGGCCCTTTGAGAGTGGTTTTCCTTGTTTAGGTTAAACTTTAGTGTTTGACAGGAGCTTTTGAGATCAGTGTTTTCTTTGAAAATGACGATAAGGGTATTTCTATGGTGGGGAGTACCAGTTCGGTCGTAGTTGAATATCTTCTGTGGAGAAGGTGGTGGTTAACACAATAAGGCTGGTTGTTGGACAGTCCAGATAGCTTGGTTGTGCAGATTCTTGGGTTGGGAGCATGGATGCTGGTTCTTTCACTAGGCTTATCGGGGACGAGAAGGTTTATGGTGTGGAGTTTGTGAGAACCCGTGTTTTTCCGGACATTTGTTTTGAGCAGAAATATGAATTTTTGCTGTTGGATTCTCGTGAGGGGTAAAATGGTCATTTTACCCTACCATCTGATCTCGGATAATTTTTCTGACAACTCTGTTGGTCCCAGAATAGAGAGATTACCCTAGGAAAGGAGTTTGGTGGAAATCTGAGCTGTTTGAATTTTAGCGGAATATTTAATATTTAATATTATTAAATTAAATATTAAATTATTCGCACAGGTTTGTTTGTAAATAAATTCTAAATGGAGCATCAGATTGAGATTCCATCTTCACCATTGAGTCCAAAATGGGGAGTTTATCCTAGGGGAGGCATAAACTCATTTCAGGCGCCGGGGCCGGCCTAGACCCCTTTTTCTTCTTTTCCTTTTATTTTATTTTCTTCCTTCTCTTCTTTCCGCCTCCTCCTTGTACATGTCTCCTACACCACCCCTTTTTCGTAACCTATGGGAGATATTGAGATTGAGAAATAGGGAGAGTTGGGAGGCAAGTGGGGTACCGATTCAAAGCTCTCGATGTGCTGAGTCGGCGTGCGACAACTGTGAGCCGTGAAATCAACCGAAGCTTCAGAGGTTTCCACCAAAAGGTAGGGACATTTATTATTTTTCCATATATACCCTTAAAAAATGTTGTTTTATGTTTTTAAATCCTTATATTTCTTTCTTGAAATCCCATGGGACTCGATCTGTTGTTTTGGGGGCAAAAACGGGCGTTTCAGGCATTTTGAGGGATTTACCGTCGGAAAACCCAGAATACATGGCATGTGTTCTAGGGGTACATTCTATGTGTTCTTCTTGTTCAGGGAAGATGAAGTTTTCTTAAGTATATCACATGTACTTTGAGTGCACATCGTGTAGTGTGTGGCTGGCCGTGTGAAATAAACATGGAATAATGGTTTTTAAGGAGTACACGCTATGTAGTGGTACTTGGACATGTGTTTGAGTGAAAACAAACACGGGGTGACTTTTTTTGAATAGTACACAGCATGTACAGTAAATGAAATTCCGTGTACCATTACACAGATAGGTCCAATGTGTTCTGGCCATGTGCTCTGGCCGTGTACTACTTTAGTTTAGTAATTTTGGGATATCTTATGCTATGGAAGTCAGAATTGGGCATGTGAGTAGATGTTTCTTAGCTTTTTTCCACGTATATCACAATGGTGGAATCCTTTTTACATTTATAGGTCATATAAAAGTGTTTTTGAGGTTTTTTTTATCTAAACGGAGGGGTTCTTCTTCCAGTTATTAAGTTCAGTTGACACCTAAGAGTGAGACTTGGTGTGAATGATAGGTTGGGTGTTCAGACCAACTTAGTTGAGAACTTCAATAGGAGATGAGATATGATCTATCTCTCATAACCTATACTTTAGGGGACGTTCCTCTCGTGATACGTTCCCTTCTGGCCTATGAGTCTGTGAGATCGGATACTTCGAAGGATCCCCTGAGGGATGCCTTTGCTGGTGTGCTGACCTAGGGAGTCCCTTGTAGGATCTCTCTCTTGTTCTTACTTTGATAGGAACCATGTTATGGAATTACTATGTTGTCATTCCTTTGAGTATCCCATATAGGATTTCTACCTTACTCTTTTCTAAGGATCCCGCATAGGATGCCTTCGCTCGTGTTTACCTGGAGAATCTCGAGTATGCTGCTTCCTCAGTGTTTGACTTGAGGGACCCAGTAGGTGCCCGCTGTTTGACCGAACCTGAGTTGTTACGTCAGGTTTGGGTAGAGATGGTGATCAGGTGTCACCTCAAACCTGTGCCAAACTGGTGATCCCTTTAGGCTTTGGATGTTTGTTTGGCTGGGCATTCAAGCCACCCTTACTTGTTTGTTTATATCTGACTTGGTTTGCTGATGCTGTAGTGGTTACCAGAGGTGCTTCCTGGTTGGTGGGTGCTGAGCCTGACACGAGGAATCTTTCTTTTTTGTTTGGATGACTACTTTTCCTTGTGTTCCTGAGTAGAGGTGGTTGATTGTAAATGGGGTTATTTACCTTGTTTTGGACGTGTTTTCCCATCTTGCTTGATTTTGACTGTTTAGTCTAGCTTTTCCTATTAGGATGCCTTGTTTCCATACCTAGTATTGTTAGGATGGGGTGGTTTTATCTGACATGTTGTGATATACTGTAGATTGTTAGCCAAGTAGTTCTTGAGGTTTAATTTGACCATATTGCATTACTATGCGTTGAATTACACGAGGCCGTGAGAACCTGGTGTAGTAGAATATAAGGGGATGGACCGAGTGAGCTTCCTCAGATAGTATTTGAGCATTATAGACTATAAGGGGATAGATCGAGTGAACTTACTCAGAGAGTCTTTGGGCATTATAGACTATACGGGGATATACCGAGTGAGCTTCCTCAGAGATTCTTTAGGCATTATAGACTATATAGGGATAGACCGAGTGAGCTTCCTCAGAGAGACTTTGGGCATTATAGACTATACGGGGATAGACCGAGTGAGCTTCCTCATAGAGTCTTTGTTTTACTTTGAATTACCTTGAACCACTCCAGGATATAGGGGGAATTGACTGTGTGAGCTTCCTTAGAGAGTCTGTGAACGACCTGGGGATATAAGAGGAATTGACTAGGTGAGCTTCCTCAGAGAGTCTCTTGACCTTGGGGCTATAAGGGGAATTGACCTAGTGTGCTTCCTCAGAGAGTCCTTGACTACCTTAGAATATAAGGGTAATTGACTGTGAGTGCTTCCTCAGAGAGTATTTATGAATTCTTATGACCAAACCAGAGGGGTTAGGCTGAGTTTACTACCCATTGGGTTTCTAGTACTTGTTAGGTAGGACCAGAGGGGTTGGCTGTGAGTACTTCCCAGAGGGTTACCGATTGTGTTATCTACTTACTTGTGATTGATTGGTTGAACTAGAGGGTAACTTGTTTTTGTTTAGCTTGTTCAGAGGCATATTTCCGGCGTTGGCTGAAGCAGGTACACATCGGTGGGATTACAGACCCATAGATCGACTTAATGATACACGACTTGAGTGGCATGGCGTCCAACTCAATTCACTTGAATAGGATGTCTAGGAGATTGGGCTTATGGTCCCAAGGATTGACTGCTGATGTTGTTTCTTGTTATTTGAATCACTTAATCATGAATATTCATATTTTTGTATATGTGTATAGGTATGAGACTATACATGTGTACGTATATAGATATGGACATCCATGGTGGCACTTGCCCAGTTGAAAGGTATTACATACCCTGAGTTTGACTGTGGCTTCACATTTGGATTTAATTCCTCTTTGTTGTGTTCCAGCTATGCTGAGCACATTGTTGTTGCATACACTTTTAATAGCACAGTTATAGGTTGCTTGTCGGGGTTCCCTACTGAGATTATTTCTCACCCTTCACGTGCACCTTGGTGTATGTGTAGACCTTATGTATACTTTTCAGGTTGAACATGAGTTTCATGGTGGATAGTGATGAGGACTAGTGTTTCATGATCGAGCGGAGGTGATCGAGTGGTTCTACTGATCGGGCTGCTGTAGTTCGACAGTGTCTGGAGATTTGGTACGTGGATTGGCTCGGAGTTAGTAGCAGATCCCTGTACTTTTACTTTCAGTTTCTTTTGTACTTGTATCTGTATGGTCGGCCTGGTGGGTGACCAGTGTTGTATTGTATTGCATAGCTGTTCGGGCTTTTACAACATTTTACCATTACATCTTATTCTATTTCAGTTGTATATTGCTTCCACACTCTGTTTACTTTCCATTTTTTATGATAATTAGTTATTTCCATTGTTTTCTTACTTTTTTATGTGGGCATAGTCTCCCCACTATCACACCCTAGGCCCTTGTTGCTAGTCGGTAGCCTCTGGCGTACAGGGAGGCGCGCTTGGGGCCTTGTGGTGAACTGGCTCGGAGCACCAGTTTAGTGGATTCCGGGTCGGGTTGTTACAATAAACATAAAGAACACTCTTTAAAGGTGGGGAGAGGAGTGCCCCCATCAGAGATAACCTTGTAAATGAATCATTTTAAGGCATATGTCAGTTGTTTTTGGATTAACTTCATCCCATGTATTGGGGAGAACTTTAGATGAAAAAATGGGTTCATGTACTAAGTCTTAGAAAGACATGCATGGTTCAGAATCATGTTATCATTAAGGCCTCACTTCATGATGAGTTTAAGTCAATGACATAAGTGATGGGAAAGAATGATCCATTCTTGGGTGACTATGTACCAAGTTTTTTTAATGATCAAACCTCAAAATACAAAGGAAGTGAATGCAGATATGTATGGTTTTACACTTGGGGTTGTTTCATGGGATTCCTTGTTTAACATCCCCAATTTTTTTCTATTTAGGGGCAAATTGGTTTAAAGGCAGGGAGGATATAATGAATAAGATTTTTCCTGGTCGACACTTAGATAGATTGAGAGTTTTTGAGTCCTAGAACCTATCTATTAATAAAACTACAAATTAAACCTAGAAGGATACCTCATAAGAATTTTACGATGGTTCCATTGATCTCAAGGTGTGGTGTTTACCCCCGAGATGAGTTTTTGTGGATATATGAGGATGTTGAATTTTAATGGATTTTTAATATTTATTAATTAAATATTTATTCATCCTATGAGAATGGATGGTGACATATTCTGAAATACAAAACATATGGAAAATCTAATATCAATAATATTTCTAAAATTTGGGTTTTACTTTAGTAATGATGTAATATTTTCTCATATCTCAAGTCCTTGGGGAAGCTCATCATGGGTGTGTTGATTAATGAAATTAATTAATAACTAATTAATCAATTTATTTATAGTGAAACCCTAATTTCCCCCTATTAAACCATTGTTATAATTTATCCCTAGGGTTATCCACTATTTTCATTGACATAAACCTATATATAGTTAGAGAGGGGAAAAAGACCATATCTTAGTGAAATTAACATCAGATCGAGGGAGCGGGATCAGATCCGTGATGAAATCAATGAACATATCATGAAATTATGATGAAGATAACGATGGAATTAAAAATATATTGAATAAATAATGATTTTATTTAAAGGTAGGTATTCTTTCTTTGAATTCATACCTCACTATTCATGATAACAAATTAATTTAAATCCACTATTATTATTTTCTATCATCATTGAATTATTATGGGGGTTGTAATGATGTCATCATTTTAATATTTCCTTGAGAATATTTTTGAGGCCACTTTATGGAGAGATGTATTTTTTATCAAGTATTGTTAATATATTTAATAAGTTTCTTAGAAGTTTCGTTAAGATAACCTAAACATGTTTTGAAGAGTTCCCAAGTATGTTTCCATCTTGATTAATGTATAAGGATTGGATGGAATATATTAGAAGATTGGTATTTGAATTTTCTTATCATTATTCATATAAAAATGGAAAAATTTATTTCCTATTATTTTTTAAGACTTATTCATGTTTGAGGAAAAAGTATTTTAAGATTTGTATTTTTATAGAGAATTCATTGTGATAAATTTTATTTCACTATGAAGAGGGAAGTTGGGAAGTCATCGAAAGTATCTTATTTTTTAAGAATGTTGTGATTAGTGTTAGAAGAATTTGGATAAATATTGGATATGTTTGGAGGTGTTCTGAAAATTATGGAGAGAAAATTTGGTAAAATCCATGACGTGCCTAATGGTAAATTAGAATTTCAAGGACTTGCATATTGGTAATTTAAATTTTTTACAAGGGTTATCATATTTGATCAATTTCTATATGAAGGTAATTTTTTGAGATTTATATACTATGATGTAAAGGTAATATAAAATTTAGTAACTTTACATAAATTTATTATGCTAAAATCCAAAATTATATAAGGATACCCAAAAAATTTACACTGATCACATGAAGGTAAACCATAGATCCAATTGGCTAGGTAAAGGTCTTTCATTGACTATGTAAAGGTAAAAACCATGTGCCTAAAGGTAGTTATACTTCTATATAAAGGTTATATAAGAATATTAGTACATTAATAAGGGTAATACTGATGTTATTTAAGGGAAATATTGAAACTACACTACCCACATAAGGGTAATTTTAATACCACCTTACCTACATATGAGAAAACTAAATAAAGATAAAACATAAAATACTGTGAATTGTTGATGTTAAAAGAAAATTACATGAATTCCTGGAGAAGGGTTTTATGTATGGTAATAATAATAAAGAGATAAATAAGATATAAAAGATCAATCAATTCTTGTTTTAAAGAAGGAGAAAATGAATGAACTGTAATACAACAGATTATACATGGACATTGAAGAAGAAAGTCATGACAGAAGTAGTTTGTGTAGGAATATGTGTTTCATTGACCATAGACTTCACATGATAGTAAGACTGACCTTGGTTCTCATCATAGGTTTAATAACCACAAGTATTATAGATCACATGGTATCAACCACATAGTAGGATGTTTTTACAATAGGATATCCAAATACATGATAAGTCCACATGTCTTGTGGTAGATCAAGTGATCACATGATCCTTGTAAATAGGTGAAGTAAAATAGTGAATCCCATGATGTTGTTCATTAATGGTGTACATTTTGAGAAGATTATATCCATTGAATTTATACTTGAAGTTTTAAATGGGGATAAAAAAGTCATGAATAATGTTGTAGTGTAATGGAGAAGACCTTGTTCAAAACTACAAGTGCCACCATGACATGGAGCACATTCAGTGTGATTTTTGTGATGTTTTCAAATCTTTTTATTGTTCTAAATGAGGAGGAACATGAAGTTGTTATGATAATGAAAAAATTTGATGTCAGGTGATGTGTTGTTAAATGAAAAACATTTATCATGATAATTATCATCATGATCCATGATATATAATGAATATAAAAGGAGGAACTCACATAGAATGATATACTGTGAATGAGGTTATCACAGACAAGTCTATTCTATGAATACATATTTATATGCAATTTTAAATGCATGATAGGTTCATGGATAGAATAAATAATTGATAATGAAATAAGAATTCTATAATATTTAAATACATAGTTTTATGCATATGTGATGATTTAAATGTGAAGCAGATTTGGTGGGATGAAGATGGAATAAATGTAGGTTCAAAGAAGGTGAAGAGGTCATGATAATTTTTCATGTCTATATGCAGTTAAATACATATATGAAATTTATTTCTTATAGAAGTAACTATGAATAATGGGTTCAATAATTATAAATATTTGAATTCAAAATTATTTATGTGGTTTTATAAATACTAGAATGAAGAAAAAAAATAAAACATGAAACTGATGCTACAATTATTATTATCATATATATTCTTATAGGTTGAAGAATAAATTTTAAGAGATATGTTCGACACTATTATTGAATATAGAAGAATTTATGTGTGACAAGAAAAAGAGTGAAGAGCCTCCAAATTTGTATTATTTTGAAAAATATTTGTGTTAAATGAAGTTTAGAATATAGAAGATCTAGTTTAGATTTTTATGCACTAAAGAAGAAGAATAAGAGAGAATAGGAAGAAAAAGTGTCTGAGTTGTCCATGAAGTTCATAGAAGAAGAAATTGATGTGTAGTTGTGTATTTTCATAGAAATAATTAGAAAGAAGAAAATAAATCTAGTGCAATATTACTATGCATTGAAATAGAAGAAGTTATTTTGTGTAGTGATATTCATAAAAAGGAATAAGTGACTTGACATTATGAAAGAGAAGAATAATAAATGAGAAACACATCAACAATATGGAAGTATTCAAAATTGGTTTTAGAATATCTTGTTGTTTCCCCAATAATTAATTTTAAAGGTAAGAGATGTACCTGAGTTTGGGATGCACCAAACAAGTGTGTAGGACACACAAACTACACTATTAGGAAACATCAATATAAGGCTCATAGGGTTTTACTACTGGGTTGTGTGACCTTGAGTTTTTATGGATCACACCAAGGATTTTCCTTCTCATACTGAGAGGTGAGCCTTGTAAATTATTGTACCTCTTGTGTGCGTGTTCTTGGTTTCTCTGTGATAAAGAACAAAAGTTATAAAAGAGAATAGAGAGACCCATTCACTTTAACTGATGACATAGGTAAATAAAAAATGGATAAAAATTATATATTTATTTAAAATTTACCAACATTGATTCACCCCCTCTTAGCATGGTTTATATACCAAACTAGTCCCTTGAATTAGTACGAGATCTCAATTCATATTTGATTGGATTATCTATATTTAAAATTGTTCAGTTTTAAATATTTTAAGTTTCTTTTATATTTCATAATGAAGAAAATTTTTGGTAAAATTTATATCTTAGAGATTATAATTCAGATTCCTCCAAGACCTTGATGAATAGAAGAATGAAAGAGAAAAATAAGACAAAGAAGTTACCCTTATTATCAAAAGAAGAATAAGTTTCCCTATTCCATGATGAAAAATAATACAGATCTAGAAAATGTATAGAAGAATAGGTGGTTCAGTCTACCACCAAGGTATTTGAAAATCCTTTCACCTCAATAGGATCAAGGTGTAAAAGTGATCTTGAGGTATGTAAAAGTTATTGTGAAAAATATTCATAAAAAGAAGAACCAAGTAGAAGTAATTATAGGTCAGAAAACATTTTTTGGTAAATTAAAGTATATTCTTCATGGATTACCTAATTAATTAGATTCTAAAATTTATGGAATCCTTGAAATCATGTAGGATGGAATCACCTAGCTTGAAGAATAATGGGATAATACAGTAGATGATATACATGAAAAGGTTTTAACTTATATAAATATTTCAAAATAGGTTAAATAGAAAGAAGTTATAAATTTGGAACTTGAAGGAAAGTGATCCAAATTTGGAGAAGGGTATCACAATACAATATGAGAAAAGGATGAGACCACTGAAGAATTTGAGAAGAAGATCCATGCATTTAAATAAAATATGAAAAATACCATTGATATAAAAAATTCTCAATTTGATATTAAATCCAATAATATCAGTGATATTTTTCAATGTTATATTAAAAGATCAAAATGTATGAGGAATAAGTTTAGAATATGAGTAATTATTATGAAGAGAAGGTGGAATTCATTGAAGACCAGAAAAATTATCTCAATATGAAATGTATAGAATTGTAAATAAAGCTAGTTAATCTTAAAAATATACATGTTAAGACTTAAAAATTTAGGGAGAAAGGATATTCTCTTATAGAATAGTATAAAAAGGTTTTTTATATCCAAATACCTCTATTATGTGAAAAAAATATCTTGCAATCATTTGATGATATTTCTCAAACAGACTCTAAGAAGAATGTATCATCCATTTTAAATTGTATTTCTCATGATAAATCTATTTTTGAAAATATTATATGTTTTAATTCAAAATATATAGTTGCATGGATGAGGAAAAGTGATTAAAATCCTACCACTAGGTCTATAGTGGATAAAATAATGAGTTTGGAATTTGGTTCCCCAAGAAGATCCCAAAAAATTGTGGAAAAGACCAAAAAAAACATGCTCATTATGATGGAAAATTTAGACATCATAAAGTGGATAAAATAATATCAAGGTTTAGGGGGATTTGTTGGTGTTATAATAGGACTGGGCACTATGAATTGGATTATTGATGCAATCATTCAATTTATTAATTTCAATGAAATCCCATTTCAAAGGAAAAAAATATAGAGAATAAGAAACATCCAAAAATTAATGAGAATATATATAACTTAAATATATTTGAAAATATTGAAGGAATATTTGATTTTTTCAATTGTTTTGGTCATGAAGTGATTTGTCTTCATCTCAACATGTATCTAAAGAAAATGGTAAAATAATACCACATAAGATAGAGAAGAAATAAGTTCTATCAATGGAAAAGAAGGTGAAGGGATCTAAAAAATTTAGTTACTCATAATAATTTTTCAAATAAGGATGCTAGTTTATCCTTGGGTAATAGACCTAATAAGTTCAAGAAGAGTTCTTCATCTAAAAAGACTAATGAGATTAAAGGGACTCAAAATTTTCCATGTGGATACACTAAGAAAGTTTCCAATGTAACCAATGATATTATAGTTATTTTTTCATCATATTTGGAGTGAGAAATAATTTTTCAAGAGGCATAAGAACACGCCAATTCTAATGGAAAATAATAAATTCCATATAATGAAGTCAAATTTCAGAAGAGGTTCTCAATAAATTACAAACCTTGTGTTAAAGAAGTTCTATGTGAGAGATGTAATAAGGATATATGTTTAACAACATTTCTAGTACAAGATGTAGCCATAAAAATAATTGATATTGAAAAAGTTGGTTCATGTGATTTAATGTATAAAGAAATAATATCCTTATCAAACAAATAAATAGAAGGTGTGATGAGATATTTTCGACCTCAAACAAAAACTAATTTAAAGAAAAAATTTGAAAGAATAAAGAATAGAGCAATTTGGTTGAGAAAAACATCTCAACCTTTCTGTTCACATTAAAAAACAAGAAATATCCACCTTAATCCCTTAAATTTTGCGTGTTTTATTTGTTCTTACAATATAGGGAATTAAAGGTGAAACATTTTTCCAGGAGAAGAACCAGAGATGTTGGATGAGTTTTCAACACCAGAAAATATCATTTAAAAAAGTTGTTATCCTAGAATGATCTCTAAAATTGGTATTCTAGAAAATAAGATTAAAAGACCATCTTTGATGAAGTTTAAATGTGTGTTGTCAACACCAAAAAACAAAGAGAATAAAAATAATACCCTAGTCTGATCTTACATTTTTAATTATAAAGGAATGTATTGAAGAAGATCATCCTTGTTGATGATGTGGAAGCTATCAAATATGGAATACCACATGAAAAACCCCATTTTGGTGTATTATTAGTATGAAACATCATCTGATTCATCCTTTGAAGAGATTAACCATTATTAAGATCATGGGGAGTGTCTACTTGAGGGGTAGATAGATAATTAATGATGAAGAATCTTCCAAAATTATCATCATGAAAATATGATTATTCTAGAATGTTCTTGAATAAATTTCATTAAAAATGCATTTTTTATAATTCTCACAATCTTGGTTAGTGAAAACATATCCTAATATAAAGGGGGAGACATTTTTTTAATCAAAAACATAAAAAAACGGAATTCTAAAGAAGTTCTAAGGCTTTTGTAAAATCTACTATGTTTTAATGTTCTAATATATTTTTCAAGTTGATGAAGGAAATTCAAGTTGAAATCAATATTTATCTCAATTTATATCACTTGTTAAATATTTATATAGTTTTAATAGTCCTTGATGAAAATTTTTGAGTTCTCATTTAATTTGGTATCATTTTAATTTATAAGGGACAACTTATATGTCTAAATAAAATCCTCTTATTTTCTACACTAATCATGGATCAAGTAGAATTAAAGTTATTTTTTTGTAATTTTTCTTAAGTATGAATAGATACCAGTTTCCCAAGTAGTTTTTATTTGTTTTCAATATAGAGAGATAAAATAAAATTAATGATTTATGAGAAAGGGGGAGAAAAGGAATGAAGAACAGATTGACATATAATTTAGAAGTCATTTCCAACAAATATAAAGGGAGAGTTTGCTGATAACACTTTTTTGAGAGTTGTATTTTTTATCAATGAATGTCATTATATTGAATATTTTTCTTGGAAATTTGGTTAATATAACCCAAGAATGATATGAATAGTTACAAAGTATGGTGTTACCTTGATTAATGTATAAATATTGGATGAAATATTTTAAAATATTGGTGTTTAAATATTCTTGTCATTATTCACATGATAAAAGGAATAAGTTATTGACTTTGAAGTTGTTGGAAGACTTATTCATACTTAAAGTAATTTTTTTAAAGATTTGGAGTTCCATGGATAATTCATTATGATAAATTTTATTTCTCTATAAATAGGGAAGTTGAAAATTTATCCTAAGTATCTTGATATTGAAGAATTTTGTGATCAGTGTTAAAATTCTCTAGATGAAGATTTGAAGATTTTTGGAGGAGTTTTGAAAATTATATAGGTAAAATTTAGAAAAACCCATGAGGTACATAAGGGTAAATCATAATTTCAATGACTTACATATAGGTAACTTAAAATATATATAAGGTTCACCATCTCTAATCAAGTTCTAAGTAACTGCAAGTTCTAGAGATTTTTTCACTGTAAAATAATGGTAACATCAAATTCAGTAACTCTATATAAATGTATTATGCTTAAATTTATAATTATGTAAGGGTACCATGAAAATTTACCATGCTCGTATGAAGGTAACCCATAGATTCAACTAGACATGAAAGGGTATTTCATTAGATATGTAAAGGTCAGAACTACCTATGTAAAGATAGTTCTACTGGTACATAAAGGTTATATAAGGATGTCAATACTTACTTATATGTAATACCCACACTTTGTAAGGGAAACAATCAAGACACACTACCAATGTAAGGGTAATTTAAAGATCATATCACCAACATATGGGTAACCTGAATAAAGATAAATTGTGAAACACTATGAATTCGCAATGTTTATAAGAAATTCCCAGAATGAATGGAGTGGGTTTCGAAATAAAATGAGAAGAATAAAAAGATTAATAAGAGATATAATATCAGTTGATTCTTGTTTTAAATAAGGATTAGATTCATGAATTGTAATATAGTAAATCATACATGAACCTTGAAGAATAAATTCATGATAGAAGTAGGTTGTTCAGGAAGAAGGGTTGCATCAACCATGGACTTTTCACAATAGGAAGAGTGAATGTGGGTCTTATGGTAGGTCAAATGAATTCAAGGATGGTCGACTACATGGTATCGATAAAAAAATATGATGTTCAAATGATAGGATGACTAAACACATGATAAGTGACCACATGTCTTGCGGTATATCAAGTAACCATTTGATCCTTATATACAGGTTAAGTAAAATAGTGATTCCCCCAACATATTGCATCAATGTTGGGTGTTTTGAGAAGAACATATCCACTAAATTGAATTTGAATTTTTAAATGGATATTGAAACATCATAGAGAATGACATGGTGTAATGGAGAATTATTTATTCAAAACACTGAGTGATACCACGACATGGTTCACTTTTAGTAGGAATTTTGTGATGTTTTAAAATATATCTATGGTTCAACACGAGGAAGAACATGTGGTGGTTATGATAATAAAATTATTTGATGCTAGATGATGTGCTTTTAAGAGAAAAAAGTTTATCACAATAATTCTTATTGTGATTCATGATATATAATGAAGGTTGAAGGAGGAACTTACAAATAATGATATGTTGTGAATGATGCTATCATGAATGGGGTTATTTCATGAATAAATATTTATATATAATTTTAAATACATGTGATGTTTGGGGATAGAATTAGTAATTGATAATTAAGGAATATGGATTTAAAATTTAAATACATGTTTTTTTGTATACATGATGATTTAAATATGAAGAATATTTAGTGGGATGAATATTAAATAAATGAAGGTTCAAATAAGGATGAAGAGGTCATGATAATTTTATATGTTTACATGAAATTTCATATAGTTATGGAAGCTATTTATTTTGTTTATTGTGAAACCTATATTTAATAATTCTAAAGATTTGAATTCAATAGTATTTATGTGGTTTTGTAAATACTAAAATAAAGAATAATGAGAAAAATGATGAAGCTGATGATGTAGTTATGGTTATCATATATATTCTCATAGGATAAAGAATAAATTGTAAGAGATGTGATTGAAACTATTATTCAAGAGAGAATAATTTCTATGTGAAAAGAAAAAAAGTTAAGTGCCTTGAAACTGATAATATTTTGAAGAATTTTTGTGTGTCAAATCTAGTAGAGAATATAGAAGATACAATGCGGGTTTTTTCACTAAAGAAGAATTAAAAGACGAAATAAGATGGATAAAATGTGGATGAGTTTCCCATGAAGTTCATATAAGAATAAGGTGTTGTGCAGTTTGGTATTTACATAAAAATAAGTGGATAGAAGAAGAGAAATCCAATTCACCGATACTATGCATTAAAATAGAATAATAAGTTGTTGTATTCAGTGTTGTGCATAAAAAGTAAGAAGTAACTTTATATGATGCAAGGGAAGAAGAAGAGTAGAGTAACACATCAATAATAAGGAAGTATTCTAAATTTTTGTTAGGAATATGTTATTCTTACCCTTACAATTAATTTTAAACATATATGATATAACTAAGTGTGGGATTCACCAAAAAAAGTGTGTTATATATGCACTATATAATGCCAAGATATAATAGTTTGAGGCATACAGGGATTTACTAGTGGGTTGTGTGACCTCAAGTTTTACTGGATCACACTAAGGATTATGCTTCTCATACTAAGAGGTGAACTTTATAAATTTCCATGCCTCTTGTTTTTATGTGATTGTCTATGCTTTGAGAAAGAAAAAAAGTGAAAAGAGAGAATAAAGAGACCCATTCACATTTACTAGTGAAAAAGGTAAATAGAAAAGAGATAGAAATTATATATCAATTTAAAAGCCACCAACAATGATTCACTCCCTTCTTAGTGTGGTTCATATCCCAAATAGTTCCCTTCAAGTATCCATTCAAAAACTAAAATTTCTTTGATGAATTTATTCCTTGTGATGTCATACTTTAATTATCATCGTGATTTTCCTATGGAAATTACCAATAAACCATTTCCTTTGTGGTATATATTGTGTATAGATTTTCATGTGGATGATATTTGAATCAACTACTACCTATCAATCCATTTTCCCTATAACATGTGTCTGATGATCACTATCAACCTTTTCACTAGTTAGTGGTTCAAACCTAGTTTATTAGGAAGGAATGCTGATCGGTTTTATGTGGTGGAAGTGCTAGGGGAATCTCAATGGTGATTTGGTAATCATATCATACCTATTCCATGGAATAAGGAATAATATGGTTGATTTATTTTTGATAAATACTTTCAGTGGTCCTGGATAATGATAGGTTGCATGATGAAGTGACTAGGGTTAAATTAAGTGGTATCAGTGTGATATCAGAATATTCTAAAATTTTGGGTGAAGAACATAGATACAAGACATGTTTTTAAGAATAAAACACTCCACATACCTCCTTGTATATTATGTTATGTATTTACATATTTATAAATATCACATGATAAATGATATGGATTTACACACTGTGTATATTTAAATGGGTCTATGAGTACATGCCCAACCACACAACATGTAGTTTGGATACACTCGTTATGTGGCCTACATGTAATATCCAGGGTAGTATTACTATCATATGTTTTGATCATGAACCACATGTCATGTTTCCATGCAGGCACATCATGCAGTCATAATCTACACAAATTGGCTGACTGGTGACACATGCCGAGTTCTCTTGCGACTGGCACACGCTGTGAAATATTTCGAGTAGAACGTATACTCTGAGGCTATAGGTACCTATGATTTAGGGATACAAATTAAATAACCCATTGGTTTCACATGACATGTACATCATATAACATGTTGTGAAGGTTTTTTTATTCCATGTATATAGTAATACACAATAAAGATTCCCTAGTGGGGATACATGCTTGTACCCCTTTAGTACTTGTCATGTGTTGTTATAAAATATGTGAATTTTTTATATCTCCTTGACTGGGACTAAAATTTAGGACTTTCAAGTTTTTTATCCTGAGTGTTTCCATATGGGGTATGATGGTAAACTTCTCTTTAGTATTATAGGTGAGGCATGTGGTGATGCGAGCAATTTAGCCTCTTTATCTCAATAGAACCATCGATTATGTTCAGATGATCTGATTAGGGAATTGATGTGCTAGGTAATAACCTAACAATATGTGTGGTACATTCCCAAATCCACCATATTTTTCCAAGAGTTTAGTTCTCCCATACATACTTGGGGCACGGGTCCTCCAGATTAGCATGGGGTCAATACTCCCTTGATGCTGATGAGGCACAACACCCCACACAAATGATATAGTTTTATACTCCCCCATCTACTATGTGATACTTAAATCATAGGTTATACATGAACTTATTTAAGTAATCCCTCATATGTTGTGTTCCACTTGATGGGGAACATGACCTATGTTTTAGATTTTGTGAGGCACATGGGTTTCTACACCTGGGTGGTTATGATAGTAGAGGTCAATATCCCCTTAACCAAGAGTTATCCTTGGATAAGGTGAGGATTCCCCTATAGGTTTATAGAATAGTGATATGATATTAGTAGATAGTAAAGTGTGGTACTTCCTATTTTGATGCACATACTACAGTAAAGTGCGGGTACCCCTTTATAGATTATAGTGTTGGTGTGGGAGAAGGGCTGAGTAGATCAGATGATTCAAGACTTGTGACTCCTTAGGAACTCCTTGGTTTCCTTCAATACGTGACATCAAACTAGGCTATCAACTATAGACTTTATGGTGTTTTTGGTACTTCAATAATCCCTAGTTTCTCATATGGTACGACCTTCTAGGATTATACTCGATATTATAGGGAATTCCTTACACCCCTAAGAATTATATTTGTATAGAATATCTAGATATTTTCTTATATTACTTCTAGTTATTTGGGATATTTATAGGTTAATCGACTACTTTTTTATCCTATTCTTTGAAAATCATAATAAAATTAATGCAGAGTTTGATTTAACTTGAAGTTTTTTGTTTTAGTTTTTTTGTACATAACATAACATCTGATTTTTATAAGTTATTATTAACTGAATAAATATATTATTTTTTGGATCATTGTGAAGATGAGTTGAACTAAATTAAGTTATTTAATGGTGTGTTTATTATTTTCATCAGAATTTATATCCTCTACATCAGAAGATGAAGGGTTTCTTTTGATGCCATTACAACCAAACCAAAAGAACTTGGAATGTTACAGTTGGAGTTTTTTACAAAATTTCCCATAAATAGAGATGAGGACTTCATGGAATGGAAGTTGTTACACAATTTTATAAAAATTGATTATGAGTGAATCCAATCATAATCACATTATATTCAATTTTTTTCATTTAAAATATTTTTTTCTTGTTCACTTAGAGCTACCATTGTGAGGATTTTCATTATAAAGCTATAAGTTTCTATTGTAATTGTTCATTTGTTGATTTTCAGGATCTATAAGATTCCTATGAATAATATACTACTTCTAATCATTATGATCAATTAGACTTTGAGGATAATATTCCACTTCTATCGAATGTTTGTTCAATAAAGTCTATGATACTTTGAATTTCTTATAACAAATGAGAGAAAAGAGTTTCTTAGGGATATAGCTATATACTACCAAAGTTTTTGTCAAAGAGGTTCTTATTGTAAAAATTTCTTCTTCTGATTGGATTATTCAAATATTTTTTGGTGTTTGGAACTTTTTGATACCTTGGATTGAGTTTACAAATCTACCTTTCTCTTTGTTTTAAAATCAAAGACTTCCTGGTAGTTTGGAGAATCTTAATCCAAACCTATAACCAATATTTGATGGATATGATTATAAATATTAGTGTGACTACATGAAAATGTATGTGATAAATACCAATGTTGATAATTATCCAATGCTAATTGGAAACTAAAATATTCCCAATAAATAAGTTTAGATTTTTACTCATGAAGAAAAAGATGAATTTTAAATCAATTTCTGAGTATGGAATATGTTTCTATGTGATATTAAAAGAAATATATATAGTAAAGTTTCCTTATGTATAAAAAAATGGAATTAATAATAATTTATAGGTTATTCATTTCAGAACTTCAAAAGTTATAGAGACAAAGAGAGCTATGCTTAAGGCATATTATTATAGTTTTTAATTTTTTCTTCCATTACTCAAACACATCAATGATTTATAATGATTGTGAATAGTCTATAATATCTTGGTGAGAATGGAATTTTATATGAACAATTTTTTGAGGATATTATAGATATTCCACCCAAAGAATGGGAATATAAGAGAATGAAAATTGATGAAACTAAGCATATCACGATGATTAGTTTAGATGATCTAATTGGTAATATAATTTAGTATGAAAGTAGATTAAAAATGGGTCATGATAAAGATAAAATGAAAAATGGATTATATTTTTCATCCACTTCTAGATATTTAACTACCAAAATTCATACTTTGAATTTTATAACATCCAAAAAATGTTCTAGATGGAATTCAGATAATAGTTGTTCAAAACTTAGTGAGGCTAAGATTTATTAATTTTCTAGATGGATGAAAAAATATATGGGAAAGAAATACTTCTAGAGAGATAATCATAAGGAAAAAAAGAGAAGTATGATAATAAGTATTCTTAAGAACTTATATGTTATGAATATAAGAAATTAGGTCACATCAAACCAGATTTCACAATTTTGAGAATGATAGAGAAAAATATAAGGGATTATTAAAGAGAAAATGAAAGAATGTGTTTAGATATACTAATACAACATAAAGTGTCAGTGAAGATACTTTTTCACATGATACTAGTGGATTAAATAAAATTATTGCTAGAATATAACTAATTTCTATGCTAAGTCAACTCAAAATTATTTGTGTTTTATAAGAAAGATAATTACTGAAGACTTGATGAGTTTATATTTAGATTGCGCTCACTATTTTTCATTAGAAGATGAGTCTGATTATGATGAGTTTGATATAATATACATTGTGGAAATGGATAGATATGTAACAAGCATAGATAAAAGAAATATTAGGTTTAATAAAGGCCACAATCAAGATAAGGATTATCTTAAAAGGTGTAAAGTTAGGTATCTAAAATCAATGTAGAAGTTGATGGAAATAACACTGAGACTGTTAAGTATAAGAAGGAAATTTTGAGATTATTGTCAAAACTTAAAGGGAAGTCTATTCTTATGTCAAATTTAAAAGATAAAACTAATTTAATTAAACTAAAATATGAATTATATAAATTGAAAAAGTTTCTTCTGAATTTTAATTTTGATTAAAATAACTTTGATAAGTTGTATAATCTACTGAGTCCAAAGAATAAAACTTCTAGATCTGGTTGTAAATCCACCAGAAGACCTAATTATTAATAAAATTACATTATGCCAAAGTGATTAGATTTTTATTATATGTGCTAGAAAGGTTCAAATTAGAATAATATATATTCAATGAATATATTTTATTCTTTCATAATTCACTAATCATACATCTAAAAGAAACTCATGGCCATAGAATATAGGTGATTTGGAAAGATATAGGTACTAAAAGTTTTGTTTACAAACATATTTTAACTAATGTAAGTCATGATTACAAGGTATTAATTTAAAATCAAAGGATGATGAATACCAGTAGCTAAAATTCAATATTTGGTACTTAATACTTTTTAATTTTATATTTTTGAAGTATATCATAACTTAAAAATTTTCACATTGAGTTTTATTCTTCATTTTAAACTTTTAATTTTATTAAAGTATTTATACTTTAATTTTTTTCTTTATAATTAAACTCTTTAGACTTGGGGGAGTTTTTTTGTTTATCTAACTTATGTGAAATTTTGTTTATACTATTTGATTATATGGAAGATAGGAACATGATTTTAGAATCACATCTAGAACTATATTTCACTAAAGAAGATTGGTAGAATGCATCGAAAGATAAATTTTGGGAAGTTTAATTATCCTAATTCTAATCTTATAAAACTTGTGATAAACTGGTAGTTTACTTTACATTATATAATTTGGTAAGTATCGGTATATTCTTGTTTTATTTTATAAATTTAATTTTTTAGAAGGTAACCAAATTTTATTTTAAGAAATTAAAAATATATTTTTTCAAATAGATTTGACATCACTATCTTGGTGGGAGGAAATGTGAACCATGAAGTGATATCAGATCAATAACTAAGATAATTGCTTATATATAAGGTATTATAGACCTATAGTCATTTTTCAGCATATACCATGAAGCTCCATGCTCCTTAAATCTTATCTTTCAGATTACTATTAGTATAATCTGAATAAAAATGGAATTTTATGGTGATATTACTATAAGAGATATAATTATTGAGAGGAAAATTAATTATGATTAGTTTTATAGGATTGAACCACTGCTAAAGAGAGTTGTTAATTTCAATGTTGTGAGTCAATATCTCTACCAAGTGAGGAACATTAGTTTTTAAAGTGCCTAAATGTGTTTGGTTTTATTTTTTACAAATTAGGATTATTTTTAGCTTTCCAATGTAATTAATTCAAAAGAGATATTTTGGGTGATTTTTTGAGTATCCACCCAAGGAAAGTGAAAGAGTTTATACCATTATGTTTACATGGGAAGGGAGAAGAAAAAAGGTCCTTTGAATAGTTGGATAAAGAGATTTCATGGACCAATATATAGGATAATTGAATGAGTTTATCATCATGTTAATGATAGGTTCCAATGTTTGGAGAAGAAATATCTACAATAGTCACTTCTGAAGTTGAACAGATGAGAAAAGATATCTGTTGTACCTATACCAGAGAAGTTGGTGGGATGTATTTAAAAATTATAAAACAAGTTAAATGGTTCAGATGAAAATCTATATGAATTTAGAGAATCCTTACTTTGAGTACCTTGTATTTTGGTTGTTGCAATCCATGAGAAACACTCTTGGATAATGGGTGGTTTGAGTTGAAATGGATTAGGATTGATTTGAGAAAGGATGACCTTACACAGTGTTGAAACACCTTGGAAATTTTATTGAAGGAGTTTGGAATTATTTTAACAATTCCTATAATTATTTGAATATGTTCCAAGATGATTTGAAGAGGTTTGAGAAGGCTTGGAAATAGTTTAACCTTCCCTAAGATCATTTTGAAGAAATCTGGATTTATAGTGATGGAGTGACTAAAATTGTGAAAAAATTATCCTACGGGCCAAGTGTGCAGGACCATTAGTTTAAAAATAATCCAGTACAGAGGATCAAAAAAATGGAAAAGGCAATTATCCTATGACATAGGATATTTATTCCCCATGTAGGAGATTTCACATACAAAAAATATATTTATGCAATGTGTATAATATTTGATATACACATGAGTGATTTGAGATACATGAATTGCTTGTATACTATTTTTGTAGAGACCATATGATATTTTGAGAGTACTGATAATTGAAAAAGGTAAAATTCATACAATACTAGTGATTTGGGTCGGTCGTAAGATATTTCATCTATATGAAAGAGATTTTCTGTCATGTATAATTTTTTAAGGGGCCAAAAATTTTTGAAGGGAAAATTTATAGAACGTATGCCATTTTAACAGGAGACACTACCAAAAAAACATAAATTAGAGATGTTTTTTTACATTAGAGATGTTTTGAAAAATCTCTAATTGATTTACCGAAGTTTCTAAAAAAATTGGTAAATGAGGTGTTGCTAAATTAACAATTCTTGTAAACATTTCTATTTAGGGATGTTTATAAATTTTGGCAATTATCAAGTTTTATAAACGTTTCCAAATTAGCGATGTTTAAAAATATCTCTAATTAGTAAAACCTCATTTACCATTATTTTTGAGAAATTTCAGTAAATCACAGGTGTCACTAATTAGAAACATTTATAAACATTTCCAAATTAATGATGTTTATAATTTTCACTAATTAAAGACACCTAATTTACCGATGTTTTTGAAAACCATTAGTAAATCACACCTTATTTACTAACATTTCGAGAAAGTGTCGGTAAATTTTATTTTTTGGAATTCATAATTTACGGCGTTGTTGACTGGATGGGGCGTAACCCGGGTTCTTATGTGGGTACTGGGATGCATGTACGGGGTGAGGGTAATGGATGAGGTGAATAATGGTGTGGGGCATATCTTGGGACGAGGTGGTGGTACTGGAGGGGGTGGGTTGAGGGGTGGGGGCTATCAAGAAGAATGGGGTGCGAGCCTCCCATATAATTTTATTGTAAAAATTTAATTAATTTTAAAAAACTAAAAAAATTTATAATTTTAAAAAATAATATATACCGACGTTTTCTAAACATCATTAGAAACTTCAATAAATCACAGGTGTCATTGACCGACTAACCTAATTTAATTTTGAATATAAAATTGTATTATTTTATATTTATATACATATAGATAAATTTTAGTCTTTAAAAAATTAATATTATATATATATATATTCATATACATATATTAATATATATATGTTCATATGTTCATATTTTATATTTTATATTTTATGTTTATATATATATGTTTATATTATATATATATGTTTGTGTGTGTGTGTGTGTTTATATTTTACATATATGTTTATATTTTATGTTACATATATATGTTTATATATATTATATATAAACATTTAAATTTTATGTTTATTTATATGTATATTATATATATATGTTTATATACATGTATATATTATATATATATTATATGTTTATGTACATGTGTGTGTATATAAATATATATGTGTTTGTATGCATATATATAATTATCCACGTTTTAAAATACTGGTAAAAATGTCACTAAAATAGACACGTTTTCTTAGAAACGTGACTAAATTTAAAATATTTAATTGTATTATGTTATATATATAAAAATATATTTCAGTATTTAAAATTTAAAATTATATATTTATATATTAATATATTAATATACATATATTAATATATATGTTCATATGTTCATATTTTTTATATTAATATACACATATTTATATATTAAGGGCTCCTGCTTGGCATCCAAGAGACCCAGGTTCAAAACCGAGTGGAGGCGAATTTCTGGGTTACTGTAGCAGTACTATAGCAGACATTGTAGCAGGTACTGTTCGATACTGTAGCAGCTGAAACTATTCACCTGATTTGGGCTTTCCGGCCACCGGTTTGGGCCTACGGGTCTCAAGGGCCTTCAGGCCATCAAAGGCCTTCAGGCCACAGGGCCTTTTGGCCATTGAAGACCATGAAGTAGCTCAGTTCACACAGATTAGGCCCCAGAGGAGAATCAAAGCACTAGTAGCAGTCACCAGAAGTAGAGCTAACCGGATTGGAAGAATGAGAGGGTATGAAAACCGCCATCGAGACCAGGCACTGTGCAGCTTTGTACAAGGCAATGCTAGCCGATCAGCAATGCAGGTGGGGAGCTAAAGGCGATCAATGATGCAGAAGCTGGGGAGGGGCAGTTCTAGGGGGCTGGGCCTACGGGTCATGTTATGGGCATGATATGCCTCTGGACCTTCAGGTCATGTATTACGGGTCTTGTCGGGCCTTGTACCTTGGGCCTATGGGTCATGTACGAGTTCCCCTTCAACCCTTAAAAAAGGGGGATTATCTATAATAAAAATAAAAAAAAGAATGCCTTCGGGCTATTCAGATGTTTATATATATATGTGTGTGTGTGTCTATGCTATATATATATATATGTTTATATTTTACATATATTTTTATATTTTATATTATATTTATATGTTTATATTTTATGTTTATATATATATGTGTTTATATTATATATATATGTTTATTTTTTAAATTATATATATATATATATATGTTTATATTTTATGTTTATATATTATATATATACACGTGTGTGTTTATATTTTATGTTTATTTATATGTTTATATTATATATATATATGTTTATATTATATATATATTTGTGTGTGTGTGTTTGTACTATATATATATATGTATATATTATATACATATTACATGTTTATATTAATATATATATATATATATATGTTTATATATGTGTGTGTATAAATATATATGTGCAAGTATACATATATATAATTATAATAGCTAATTATATATATATATATATATATAATTAGCCATGTTTTAAAACACTGGTTAAAATGTTACTAAAGTAGCCAAATTTTCTTAAAAACGTGACTAGATTTAAAATATATATGTGTTTATATATATATATATATATATATATTTATATATTTATACATGTGTGTGCGTGTTTATATATATATATTTATGTATATGTTTATATATATGTGTCTGTGTTTATATATATTAATATATATTCATATGTCTAAATATATATTTACATTGATGTAGGGAAATGATTTATATAAATATATATATTTTTGTGATGTTTCCTAAAAAACTTTGCTAATTTAGTTATGTTTCCTGAAAAATGACCTAAAATTAGCGATGTTTTTCAGGAAATGTCGCTAAATTAGCAATGTTTTTCAGGAAACGTCACTAAATTAGTGAAGTTTTTTAAAAAATGTCGCTAAATTAGCAAAGTTTTTTTTTTCAGAAACGTTGCTAATTTTGGGACATTTTTTAGGAAACATTGCTAAATTAGCAATGTTTTCTGGAAAATTCACTAATTTAGCGATGTTTATCAGGAAACGTCGCTAAATTAGCAACATTTTTCAGAAAACATCACTAAATTAATGAAGTTTTCAAGAAAAGTCACTAAATTAGTGATGTTTTTCAGGAAACTTCGCTAAAGTATTGACATTTTTCACGAAACATCAATAAATTAGCGACATTTCCTGAAAAATGTCACTAAATTTAAAGACCAGTAATGTTTTTTCAAAACATTGCTAAGAAAACATCGCTAAATTATAATTTATTTGTAGTGATATATGATATTTTTAATAACTCATATGATACTTGAAATGGATTTTTTTAGAAATATAAGCTTTTATGATATTTGTGATGCTCATATGATATTTCAGGTGACATACAATATCTGACTTAAAATTTTGTTGGGAGTTCTATAGAAACTGAAAAAAAGAGTTTTTAGAATTATGAGATTATGAATAATTCAAATGGGACGGTCTTCAAATAAAAAAAATCATGAAATAAATGTGATTAAAGTGATAAAGTAATGTGATTCTAATATTCGATCCAAGGGATACGGAGATCACAACTTGATAGAATGTCTGCAAAATCAATGGTGCTGAAATAATTTTATTGAATTTTCAAGAATAATAAATATTAAAATACATCAAATCTCAAAATTTTATTTAGATACAATATAATTTATAAATAGATATTTTGAGAAGAAATAATAAGGGAGAATTCCTAGTTGCTGCTACTATGTTTTGACTCAAGCGGAGTTCTATATAGGATTTCTTATAAATACTCTCACACCAAAAAGTAAGTTCTACTCCATAAATATGTGTCATGTATTTTTATATACTTGTGAAGTTTAAATTTAATACTTTAGTGCATATATTTTGATTTTAATATGAATATGAATCCAAGCCTATCGAAGAATAAAATAAATAATATATTTGAACGTGTTTCAAAATTAATGTTCATTGATTAAGGGTATTTTTGGAATATCCCTTGGGTTGAAAAAGTAGTATGAGGAAAATCATAGGAATCCGAGAATAGGTATTTTATAATACTACCTTTTGGAAGTTGACTAAATTTTCCCCTTGATATTCTATTTTTGGATATTGAAAATGAAAGGAGAAATTAATGTAGCCATTCATGCATGTGAGATGATGAAGAGATCAAGAAAGTAGAAAATAAAATGAGAGGAAGAAGTTACTGATAGTGTGGAACTACAGGGATTTTGAGTTTAAGAGAAGTGAAATTTTCTATTAAATAATATATTTAAAATCTGAGAGATATAAAGACTCTCAAGGAAGAAAGAATAAGAGGATCCACTGCTTATTGTAGCGAGGAAAATAGAAGTATCTGA
Organism: Viscum album; assembly: GCA_963277665.1. Taxonomy (NCBI): domain Eukaryota; kingdom Viridiplantae; phylum Streptophyta; class Magnoliopsida; order Santalales; family Viscaceae; genus Viscum; species Viscum album. The sequence continues at coordinate 1,074,012,542 of OY728134.1, forward strand.
ACTTATTCTGAACTTGTACATGAATAGGGGTTCAAAGAAGAAAAAGAAGTGGTTGTAATGTACTTTTGGATATTTAAAATCAAGTAATAATAAAGAAAAAATAATATTACTTTAAGTCGAGATTTTTTGTGTTCTGTGACTATTTTGTATGCCCAAGATTACAATGTTGTGTTTGAGAGAAGAATATTAGAGTTGAGTTTTCAGCTACATATTCAAAAGAACTGCAAGATCTATAGATTTAGTGGATATATTTCAAGTAGTTTATATTGAATAAATCATGTTAGTCAAATACTATATGGTTTTAAGAAATGGATAATATTTGTGGATGTAAGAGAAATCCCTGAAAAAAGAAAAATATACTTCAATAAGTAAAGAAGCTAAGATAGACCAGCTGGTGAAATGTTAGTCTGAAGGTTTTGGGATGTATTATAAAGATCCCTTCACATGTGTAATATAATGGAGGCCTTTATCCACATGTGTAATATTGTGAACCACTCACGTGTGTAATATGGTGAGAGTGTGTTAGGATAAAAATAACATACAACTCCACTTTTATTAATTATAATATTTTATTAAAGAATCCATGACTTGGACATCTAAGAACAACAAGGAGTATGATTTCTAGGAGGGGTCAAACTATAGTGACCCAAGAATTTTACACATATTATTATATGATTTTTAACATAACATCCATTAATTACAATCTAAATATTAGGAGGCCTAGTGTATTTGGAAAACTAGGATCATAATACATCAAAGGAGTATAAAACATAGTATCCTTATTTTTTTTTCTCTTCCTCAGTGAGCTTATAACTCCATTTGAGCTCCTAAAATTTCATAGGATAACCTGGAGAATAAATAAAAAAGTTTTTTAAAAAAATTTAAATAAGGGAATAAACATGACAAGGAAACATAACATCTAAGTCAAAGATATAACATGATATCATAAAAGATAAGGCACCCAAGTAATCACATGGAAGCATAACAAAAATAACATGGTATCATAATATCATAGTAACATAGGAAATGTGACAACAACATATAAAATGACATAAAAATGATTCAAGGATAACTGCCCAGACAATATCACATGGTTTGTAAGGTACCATAAGGGATTAGGTTTACTCCCTAATCCAATGTACGATGTCTCATGATACTAAATATTTACCCAATGCATTGGAGTGCTGTTTGGGTACACCCATCATAACATGTTAATGATCCATGTGTGCCACATAAAGGAAATAAATCATAAGGTATAACATAATAATTACCCATGTAAATAAATTTTGTTTCATAATATTTTTTTATATCATAAACAAAGAAAATTTCATAATGAAATCATTTGACAAATGATCATAAGGCATGTATTACCCCATCAAAGTAAGGGAGAATAAACTAGGTATATATATGAGATAAATATATACATAATTTAAAATAAATACATAACATCAAAGTTTTTTTCATTGATGAAAATACTTAAAAAAAATTCTTGAGGAAAATAACCTTTTCACTTTGAGTAGAATCAAAGGATGTCGTCCTTGATGGAAAATTATTTTGAAAGATCACTTTGAAAATTTCTTGTGGAAAATATCCCTTCTATTTTGCAAAAACTTATTTAAAATATAAATATTTTTCAAAAATTAAATATTTTTTCGAAATAACCTTTGAAAAATAAAAATTAATACTTAAAATATTAAGTGGTCATGATGGACGAATATTTCCATTCATGCTGAATACATTAAAAAAAATAAAGATTCCTTTTACATTTTTGTAAGAAAGGTAAAAAATCACCTTTCTTGGAAAATGATAGGATGATTCCTTTTATTTAAAAAAAATACAATTAAGGGTAAAATTTAATTTAATCAATCATGTTAAACTATTGTTTAAAACATTTTTAGAAAACAATGATTTTTAAGAAAAAAGATTTTCAACCAAAGAGAGAAATGAAGTAAGATTTTCTTAAAACAAATTTCTCAATCATTTTAAGATCCAAATTGTGGAAAATGATATTATTACTTGAAATGTTCATTAATAACCATATAATATTAAAATTAAAAGGTTTTATTATACAATGATCAAATAATTTCCTTCAATGTAAATTCAAGCATAAGAAATCCCAAATAAAATGAGATTGAAACGTAAAACCTTACCACTTTGGTAAATTTTGAATCATAACATCCCATGAATTAAGTAGATTAATTATAACTTAAAATATATTTAATTACGAAGGATTCATGATATATTATGTAAAGGGGAACTATATATACCATTTAAAAGGAGTTAGGTTCATAAAAGAACATGTTTCTCAAAGAAGGAAGTTTGAGACGAAACCCTTACAAAGTTTGTATCATTAAGGTGAGAGTTAATAAATGGGGTGATTACGTGTAAAAAATTTAGATCCCCAAAAATAAATGTTCAAATAAAATATAAAGGAATAAAATATTCATTTCACACATAATTTTGACATAATCTAATCAATAAAGTAGACTTATAACCCAATGAATGAAAATTCAGTTAAGAAGCCCCTTACCTCACACTTCCATTTAGTTGAGCACTCTTTAACCACATATATAGTGGTTTTAATCATGTTATTAACTTATAAAAGAACCATATTAATATTTATAATATCATATATGATCATTTTATATTATCTTATTACCTATTCATTAATAATATTTCATTATCACTATTGTTTCAGGTGTTAATTACCTTGTTTTCTCATGCGTGTTTTATCATGAAAGTTACGGATCCTGAAAATATGATATAGTTACATAATCTCTATAATGATATTAATGATATAAATATATTTTTTTTCATTATATACATATTTATAATCATTATTTAATTTTTAACATTGACAATGAATCACATCTCTTTGTGAAGATGGTAGGCCGTACGTACACACAGGCAACATTTTCATTTCCTTAATGGGTGAAAAGGTAAGGAAGTGTATTGTATATTAATTATAAATAATAAATATCATGTCATATATATATATATATCAAATATATACATTAAATTTATCTCTTATTATGTTCTATGTAAAGTGAAAAACGAATCACATCACTTCGTTAGGAGGTAGTCTGTCATACACACGAATGACACTATCATTTATTCAAAGGATGATAAGGTGAGAAATAATATGATATATTTCTTTCATATAATGACTAATATTTCATTAATATAATATATAAAAATCAAATTAATCCTTATTACCTTTCATATAAAGTGTAATTGAAAAATTAATCACATCGCTTCGTGAGGCGGTAGTCCGTCGTACACACGAGCAATGTTATCATATTCTCTACAGAATGGAAAGTAATAAGATATATATTATATTATAATTAAATAAGTATAATTATATAATAAATATCATATATAAACATTATATACATTATTATATCCATTTATGAGAAGCAATGATGTAAAACAAATTACGTCGGTTTGTGAGGCGGTAGTCCACTGTACACTCGATCAACAGTTCCATTTCCCATTTGATGGAGGAGGAGATGGTTTTAGGTAATTAAATTAACATAAAAACAACTCAGTATATATAATATAATTATTTTATTATATCATAATTATTTAATAACATTTTAAGAAGGTGGAGGAAGAAATAAAATAAAACGCTCAGTTAAGGACGTTACCTCTTCTTCTGATAACTTATTTTGGTTTGCACCAAAATCCCTATTAGGATGGATTTATAAAAAAAAGTATTCTTTAGTGAGGGTAGGGTATTAGGGAATTTATTTTTTTATTTATTTTCTGAAAAATTGGTTTTATAAGTGCTTAAAGAGAGGATATGGGGTGACCTTTTATAAGTGGGGGAGATGACACACTTGGAATTTTTGAAAACAAAGAATTCCACCCACATTTCCTCATGACAACAGGCTCCAAAATGAACCATTTTAGAACCAAATAAGATATAAGGTAGAAATATTACCATAAAATAGTAATTTGAAAAATTCTGGGTCATTTTTAACCCTTATCTTTTTAGTTTAACCCCCAATAAATCCATTTTTACCTTAACCGTAGTATTTTTTTTACTATTTTCATTATTTATTATGGTCAAAAATTAAGTTGAACTTATTAGATAATATAAATTATAATTATTACAAATATGGAATATATTTTTCTAAATTCAACTAAATTAAGTGGTAGAATATAATTTAAAATTAAACCCATAGATGTATTTAAAAAATTATTTAAAAAATGTATTTTTTAAGGAAAATTTGATCTCATATTAACTATATTACAAGTAATAATAATTAGATTAATTTAAATTCAAATTTATAGATATATAATCTATAAATTTATTTTTAATCATTCCCAATTTGGGTTTATTTTAATTATTTAAAATAGATAAGAATTATACACTTTAAAACATTTTTTAGAAAAAAGTGTTTTAAATCCTAAAAATAAACTTATACTAAAATCTAGAAAAAAATGATTTATGTCACGAACCAGGCCAGGTCGTCATCCGACTTGGCGCCCGACCTGGTCCGCAGTAAGGCCCGATGGGTGTTCCAGATCCCCACAGGCTAGAACAAGTGTCCGGGTATCAAAAATAAAACTTGGGAACAATTTACCCAAATAAATAAATATAAAACAAACAACAAGATGAATAAATTGAAACTAAAATCAGGCAACCAAACTGACCCTTATTCCAAGTTCAGATTTAAAGTTAAAAACTTGAACTAAAAACCAAAAAGAAACTACATCAAGGGAAAACCAAAACTCCAACACAATCCTCCATGCGACATGAGCATTCACATCCCCAAGCCACCGCCCCCAAACCAACACGAGGATGCCACTGACAACCCGAACCACCGATGCTATGATTGATGACTTAACCTGGAAAGAAAATGAAAAATGATGTACATACAACCAAAGGTGTATGTAGGGTGTGATATAAAATCCCAGTAGGATTCCACTGAGAAAAGTTTCCATTTATAATTATTAAATGACAAATACATTTGCAATTTAATAGAATAAAAATAAATAATTGCTTAAACAATTTTAATAAAAACAGTTTTTTAAGGGAAAACTACTCTAAAAGGAAAACAACTTGAATTAACACACACACACACACTTTTTGGGTAACCCCAACATCACACCATGTGCCGATGGTGAGCCAAATAAAAAGAGGAGAACAATATATGGGAGAGGCCCTAAAGATACTAGTGAGAAGTGGGACCCTAGAACATCATCTCTCGGTGAGAAATGGTACAGGAACACAACAATATACGTTATCGTGCATGAGCCACTAGTAGGGAAACACATCCATAAACTAGTAGTCTCCAAACATCATCCAAAAGTTTAGTTAGTATTGTAGTCGTCAATCCAGCTAAGTGAAACCGGGCCGATGCCACTTCCGTATCACTAGGACACTAGTCCAAGTCTTCCCACCTAGTACCCAAGATTCCCATTTATGCTCAAGTAGTTCAGAGTTCATGTCACATGTCATAATCATATAATCAAACCAAAAAAACCATTACACACGCCAAAACTACCATTTTCACACACAAAATCCATAAAAATAAATAAATAATAATACGCACACTAAAAATATCCCAAAACCAAATCCGCATCACTTGTACAACAAATTAAAATGACTGCACAATCAAAGAAAACACTTTCACTACCAGAAACACCATTAAAAGGATTTATTGAATAATTTTCACACACGTCTCATGAATTTAAGCATCAAAACCTCTACACAATTTAACCAAAACAATTCTTCACCCTTAATAATTATTTAATAAAACAATTAAAATTTTCACAAATAAATTTTAAATACAAAACACTGCTTCACACACTAGGCCAACCCAAACCCTCCTATATGACCATACACACACCTCGCTATCTCAGTAACACAATCTGCATCACCCACACAATTAAAGAAACCACCCACATAGTTAAAAAGACCATTTCTATAATTAAACGAACTGCCAGAAAAATTTTCCAAACAATTTCGAAATACGCCACACGAATTTAAATGCCAAAAACTCATTAAATGTTAATTTATTAAAAAATTAATATAGATGCCACACCCAAAACACTATTCACACCCTTTGAACATCCTAACAAAATAAACTGCACAACTTATGAAACACTAGCAAGCAGTTCGATTGGGGTTTTCACAAAAAAATACTCATTTCATATTAACACACTAATAAACACATTAAAACATACTGAGCCTCAAGTAAGAATTAAATGTGCACCAAACAAACTGATTAGTAAACATGCTAATTTAATTAATTAAGAAAATGAACTTAGAAATTAATACTCATATGCGGAACCACCTACCTCAGTGTATGAAAAACTACACAAGACGACACGAAGCTCTCGCCGCATGAAGCTTGCACTACAAGAAGACCAAAGAGACCCCTAAAACCCAACACCACACAATTTATTCAATAATTATACCAAAATCAATATAAATTCTAAACACATAACACCACAAATGAATGAAATTACCCAACTGGAGTGAAACGCACTCACACCGATGTTGCGGATTGCCAACCAAGCAAGGGGAAGACTATCAGGGGTGCACCACACTAGAAAACAGGCCGGAAGAGAGGGGCGATGCATGACCAAGTTGTGTGAGGCAGCGGGGAGCCATTAGTTTGGTGTGGGGCGCGCTATAGGGTGGCGCAATGCAGTGGGTAGAGAGGAGGGGTGTCGGTACGAGTGCGCATCACCAAAGGGGTTTGAGAGGGGCGGTCCGAAGAGGGAGGCACTACAATGGGTGAGAGACCAGGTGGCATTAGACGGGAGAAGATGGGGCATGCACGGATGGAAGAGAAGTAGAGGGGAGGGGACACGTCGGTCCTATTTTCCGGAGGAGCAGAGAAGAGGGCTGTCGGGTGTTGTCCTACCGGAAGAGAGGAGGGGAGGGTGGCAACCAAGGGTTAGGAAAGGGGGGGAGGCACGCTACGCAAAACAGAAGGGGGATGGGAGGTGTCTACGCAAAAGAGAGGGGAGAGCAAGTGAGAGGAAGGAAAAAAAGAGATAAAGAAAAGAAACAAAGGAAAAAAATGAGGAGAAATAGAGAAAAAAATAATAATAATAAGAGAAAATAAAATAAAAATAAAATAAAAATAAAAATAAAATAATACATCAAAATTATAATTAATCATAACAAATTTTAATACCAATAATGAAACTAAAAATAATAAAACCAAAATAATAAAAACAACAAAATTAAAGTATCAACTGAAATAATAATAATAACTTAATTGAAACATTAACTTAAATAATAATAATATTAGTAATAAAACTAAAATAATAAAGCCAGATACAAAATGATTGCATTAATTATTGAGTCTGGACTCCGCGCATAGATGCGCGCATGGTCGCGGCATAGTCGTGCGCCGATGTAATAATAAATTTAATCGTAAAACATTTTATTATTAATATTGGGAACTACAAACAATTGCGTGCACAGTCATGCACCTTTATAAGATCCCAAATTTCTTTAAATTAAAACTGGCTCAACCCGCGACTCAAGTGTGAAACCCAAAATAATTAAAATAAAATAAGGCATCGGGTCGGGTTGTGACAATTCTCCCCACCATGACACTTTCTGCCCCCATAAAGTCCCAAAAGACTTAACTAAGCCAAGATTCCAAGAAAGTCCACATAGATACCTAAAAAAAAACTCAATCACCCAAAGATCAGGCATTTAAAACACCCATGACCTAAAAATCAAAATATCTCAAAATGAGAATCACCAAGAAAAAATACCAACAACAAGGAATTCACCTCGAAATAGAACTACAACATGGAACACCTCGACCCCTAAATTAGGGATCACAAGGGCCACTTGAGATCTCCAAGAATGCTCGTAAAGCGACCCACTACTCAAGTTATCCAATTATCATGGTCAAGGTTGGGTGGAGTAGAAGTAAGTGGTCACCCCGCCAAGTACACTTTAAAGACAGATTTTTTACACAAGTTCATCCTATGGTGGTCTCCCCGCCATAATGGAATTTATGTCAAACATTAGTTCTCCAAACCAAAATGACTCCCAAACCCATACAACCTATAACATTGGATTGACCCTCCAAGATCCCTATGTTAAACCAACCAAAATAAGAGGGGACGCCGACGAGACCCATTGTGGGTCTCCCCACCATTTTAAAATTTGTCTAACACCACGACACCCGCACGAGAATTCCCAGTTTACTTTGAGAGATACATACTGAAATATTCATCACAAACCCACCAACACAGGCCAAACTACATTGATTATTCCTATAGTGGAAAAAACTCCCCTTCATGATATGGTTTTGATAGTGAAAACCCCTAACCAGAAGGAAAATTGGACAGGTGCGCGTAAATTCCACAAAACATGAGTATTTACAAAACGAGTACAATTTTGTTCCATAACTGACCACAAGAAGGTTCACAGAGCATGCCCATTGGCTTTACAAGAATACAGATTTTCCGAACCTCTTTAAGGCCCAAGAGGATCTCACATAAATTAAGGCCACAACAAGGAGACAAAGGGCTTCATGATCGTCACAAAAAAAAAATAAAGCCTTCAGAGGCGATACCACAATAAGGAAATTTAAGTTGTCCCCATTCTTCACTACATACTTAAGTCAGACCAAGATCATCCCATGTCTGACGAGTTTTGACTGCGCTCAAGCTTCACCCCAAGACCTATGGCTGGGGCCCTAATGTCTGAAGCATCTACCACCACATAGTCATAAGATGACCACCTCTGACTGGAACTTCCTATGCTAGAAAAGAAACTTGCATACTTCTCCTCGTGCCCTAAGAAGCCACTTCGTCAACATACCAACTAAGAATTGTAGTGAACTACTTAGAGTGTTCGACTGACCACAATAAAGATAGAAGATTGAGCAGTCTGTCAAATGTGTGACGTAAACTGACAGAAGGAGCACTCCAAAAATAAGTCCTATTGGTTCACACTTCTCATTGGATGAGGAACATTCACTTACCACAATTTAAACAGGACCAACAACTTGTACAAGTTTTAAACTGATGGTTCCACACTACCTCTAGGGAGCATAGAACTAGCTAATCAGAAAGGTCAACACACCTCCACCTCCGCCTGCTGATTAGTCAATCACCAACAAAATCCACCACTTTCTCTCGCCTTTACTTACTTATGTATAACCGCCGAATAAGGCTAATCTTGAGGATCACTCACGACATCCCCACTCACAATAAAAACAGAACAATCACTGTTCACTGGTTTAGTCCTGCTCCTCTAGACATACTCAAGAAAACATACACCCACACAACTTTTGGAGTTCCTCAAAAACTGAATACACTTCCAACATTCTCAAATCACTCAACGATATCCAACTGACCTCAACATCTACAAACAGTCAACCCAACCAAGAAGAACCCAATTCCACCACTCCACTGGGAGTCTGGGCTGAGCCAAGAACCGAGAGACTTGATGGAATCCCATGGGACATTTCTAGGGGGAATATCCGAACAAGAAACACAAAAAAACCTTCCACAAATTCAAACACATCAAAAAACAAACATACACACCTCAGACATAATTTCAATAATTCCAATTTAAAACATCAATTATTTTTCAAATAAAAACACCCGCTGAAAAAAAACCAAGCACAGTATAACAAAACCCAATAAATCTTATGAACCCATCACTTTCACTTTGGAATCAAAAACATTTTCCAATTCCTAAAACCATTTAAGAACAAAAACCCACTTTTGAGAAAAACCCACTTTTCAGGAAACTAGAAGAAGCCTTAAAAATCAATCACTCACCACCAATATTCCATGATGCCTCGTAAATATGCATTCCTATGCCACTCAGGCACCCATCCACATGATCCACCAACTATCCATTAATCATGTCCACATGCACATGCGAGGACGCATAGTAATACCACTGAAAAGAAAAAAAACAAGGCTACTACACTTTCAAAACAAAACATTCCCAATATCAAAAATGCCTTTTTACAAAACAATTTCAAATATTCAAGGGAAATTTTCCAAAATGATTCCCATTTCCAAAATAACTAACTTCGATTTCAAATGACCCTAGAAATTCTTTTAGAAATTCAATTTCAACAAATCGAATGCCAAATTCCTAAAAAAAGATCCATGAGAAACACACCCCAAAAATCATTCAAACCACACACCAAAATAAAATAAGAGCAACCCAAAGGTCCACTTTCCTTTTAAAAGAAAACACTTTGGTGAAAACCCAAAACTGAAGCAAAACATCACAAACATTAAAGCACTTGGACGGAGAACTAGTGGTTGTGTCTAACCCAGCTACATGGTTTAGCAGAACATGCCCTAGATAAGTACCAACCACAAGGAGTGTTGAACCATACTCTCGGGAATCACATAGGTCTCTACTCCATGTGAGAACACACACAATACTGATTTACTCCTACTGTCATCCCCCATCCACATAGACCAAATCCAAAAACTTGAATCCTGAACTATCCCTGGTTACTCGAGGATCATAACGAGTAAGAGTTCACAACGTTCTTCCCACACCTACCCCTCAAGTATCGACAATCCTATCCCCAATCTACCTGAAATCCCAAAAAACAAGAAAAACCTCCTCTGATACCATTTTTTTACGAACCAGGCTGGGTCGTCATCCAACCCGGTGCCTGACCCAGTCCGCGGAAAGGTCCGAGGGGCGTTCCTAATCCCCACGGGCTGGAAAAAGTTCCCAAGTATCAAAAATAAAACTTGGGAACGATTTACCTGAATAAATAAATATAAAACAAACAACAATCTAAATAAATTGAAACTAAAATCAGGAAACCAAACAGACCCTTATTCCAAATTCAGATTTAAATTTAACAACTTGAACTAAAAACCCAAAAGAAACTACATCAAGGGAAAACCAAAACTCCAACACAAACCTCTGTGCGACATGAGGAGTGACATCCCTAAGACACCACCACCAAACCAACACGAGGATGCCACTGACAACCCAAACCACCGATGCTATGCTCGATTCCTCAACCTGGAAAGAAAATGAAACATGATCTACATACACCCCAAGGTGTATATAGGGTGTGAGCTAAAAGCCCGGTAGAATCACACTGAGAAAAGGTTCCACGTATAATTATTAAATGACAAATGAATTTGAAATTTAATGGAATGAAAATAAATAAGTGCTTAAAAAATTTTAATGAAAACATTTTTTTAAGGGAAAACTACCCTAAAAAGAAAAAAACATGAATTAACACAAACACACACACACACACACACACTTTATTGGTAACCCCAACGTCACACTGTGTGCCGACGATGAGCGCAAAGAAAAATAGGATCACAATACATGGGAGAGGCCCTAAAGATACTAGCGAGAAGTGTGACCATAGAACATCACATCTCGGTGAGCAATGGTACAGGAACACAGAAATATATGTTCTCGTGCATGAGCCACTAGTAGGGAAACACATCCATAACCCAGTGGAATCCAAACATCATCCAAAAGTTTAGTTAGTGTTGTAGTTGTCAATCCAGCTAAGTGAAATCAGGCCAATGCCAATTCCGTATCACTAGTACACTAGTCCTAGTCCGCCCACCTAGTACCCATGCTTCCTATTTGTGATCAAGTAGTTCAGAGTTCATGTCACATGTCATAATCATATACTCAAACCAAACAAGCCACTACACATGCCAAAACCACCATTTTCACACACAAAATCAATAAAAAAATAAATAATAATATGCACACTAAAAATATCCCAAAACCAAATCTGCATCACTTACACAGCCAATTAAAATGACTGCACAATCAAAGAAAACACTTTCACTGCCAAACACACCATTAAAAGAATTTATTGAACAATTTTCACACATGCCACATGACTTTAAGCATCAAAACCTTTACAAAATTTAACCAAAACAATTATTTACCCTTAATAATTATTTAATAAAACAATTAAAATTTTCACAAATAAATTTTAAAGACAAAACACTGCTTCAAACACGAGACCAACCCAAACCCTCCTAGATGACCATATGCACACCTTGATATATCAGGAACACAATCTGCATCACGTACACAATTAAAGAAACCAATTGCACAGTTAAAAAGACCATTTCTATAATTAAAAAAACTTCCAGAAAAATTTTCCTAACAATTTTGAAATACGACGCATGACTTTAAATGCTAGAAACTCATTAAATGTTCATTTATGACAAAACACATATATACGCTATGCCCAAAACACCATTCAAAACCTTTGCACATCCTAACGAAATAAACTTCACAACTTATGAAACACTAGCAAGAAGTTTGATAGGGATTTTCACAGCAACATACTCATTTCATATTAACATGCTAATAAACACATTAAAAAAATACTAAACCTCAAGTAAAAATTAAATGCGCACCAAACAAACTGATTAGTAAACATGCTAAATTAATTAATTAAGCAAATGAACTTAGCAATTAATACTCATACGTTGAACCACCTACCTCGGTGTATGTAAAACCACACAAGACGACATGAAGCTCCCACCGCATGACACTTTCACTACAAGAAGACCAAAGAGACCCCTAAAACCCAACAACACACAATCACGTCAATAATTATAGCAAAAACAATATAAATTCTAATCGCACAAAACTGTAAATGGATGAAATTACCCAACCGGAGTGAAACGCACTCGCACCGATTTTGCAGATAGCCAATCGAGAAAGGGGAATAACATCGGGGGTGCGACACACCGGAAAACTGGCTGGAGGAGAGGGGCGATGCATGTTCGGGTGGTGCGAGGCAGCGGGGAGTCACAAGTTCGGTGCGGGGCATGCTGTAGGGTGGCGCTAGGCAGTTGGTTGAGAGGAGGGGTGTCGGCCTGGGTGTGAATCACCAGAGGGGTTTGAGAGGGGCGGTCTGGGGAGGGAGGCGCCGTGATAGGTGAGAGATGGGGTGGTGTCATACGGGAGAAGGAGGGGTTCGTGCGGCTGGAAGAGAAGCATATGGGAGGGGACACGTTGGTCCTGTTCGCCGGAGAAGGAGCAGAGTAGAGGCCTGTCGGGGGTTTTCCTACCAGAAGAGAGGAGGGGAGGGTGAAGACCTAGGGTTATGAAGGGGGGGAGGCATGCTGTGCAAAACAGAAGGGGGAAGGGAGGTTTCCACATGGGAGAGAGGGGAGAGCAAGAGAGAGGAAGGAAAAAAAGAGAGAAAGAAAATAAAAAAAGGAAAATAAAATAAAATAAATGGATAAAATAATAATAATAATAATAGAAAATAAAATAAAAATAAAAATAAAATAACACATAAAAATTATAATTAATCAAAACAAATTTTAATACCAATAAGAAAACTAAAAACAATAAAACTAAAATAATAAAAAAAACACAATTAAAGTATCAACTGAAATAATAATAATAATAATAACTTAATTGAAAAATTAACTTAAATAATAATAATATTATTAATAAAATTAAAATAATAAAATGAGATACAAAATGATTGCATTAATTATTGAGTCTGGACTCCACACACAGATGCACGCATGGTCGCGACATAGTCGCACACCAGTGTAATAATAAATTTAATCATAAAACATTTTCTTATTAATGTTGGGAATTACACACAATTGCGCTCATGGTCACACACCCGTATAAAATCCCAAATTTCTTTAAATTAAAACTGGCTCAACCTGTGACTCAAGAGTGAAACCCAAAATAATTAAAATAAAATAAGGCGTCGGGTCCGGTTATGACAATTTAAATGTAATTAATTCGATTTAATAAAAATAAATAATACTTATTTTAATTTTAAATCAAATTTAAATAATAATGGGACTTAATTTATTAAAAATAAATAATAATTTTATAAAAATAGGTATTTTCACTATTCCCTAAAAAAGTAATTTTTTTTCTAAAAAATACCAAAATTTCAACACAAGTTAATATCAATATGATGATTTAAAAAATGAAGTGCACTTTTTTCAAATATATTTTCTAATAATGGTAAAAATTAATTTTAAACTTTTTGTGTCAGGTGTGACTAAATTTCCTTTAATAAAAAATAGTGTTTTTCAGAAATCATTTATTTTTCTTCCAAATAGTTCTTATTTTTTTAATAATCAATAGATAACCATTGAAATTATTTTATACATGTGTAAACCATATAATTTTCATAATTTATTTAGACTATTCATACTCACCAATTTAATGACTAGGTCATGTTTAAATAATTATATTTTTATAGAGTATCATGTTTTGGTTAAACCTGGTGTAACATGAATCACAATCTATAAAAGAGATTGAATTTATTTAAAAATAAATATATCATAATGTGTCAGTATGTTATATTCTATTATGAGCTTCGTGTTGCATGTCATACATGCTATTAAACATTATGTGCCTATTTTAAAATCTTGGTGCATTACATTCTACCCCCTTTAATAAATTATGTCCTCACAATTTAATACTGATCTTGATAATCTAGGGTTTGAAATTTTAAAATAACTTTGATATAAATTCACATCATAAAAAGACTTAATAAAACATCTTATTGGTAGGAGAGAAATGTAAGTACCAAGGCCATTTGGTATAGTACATACTAGGTTTCCAAATAGAAGAAAATTAGTGGAAAGTAAAGACATGAACATGAAAGAAAAGAATAAATAATTAGAGAGAGTGATGGAAATCATTGATTATAAGTAACTGAATGATCAATATAAAGTTAAGGACCTAAAAACCATATATATGTGGTGAGTTAAATGACCATTTATTCCTTATATATGAAGTTAATAGGTTAATATTTTTGTTTCAAGATCCTTTTCCTAGAGTTTGGGAATTTCTTTACCATCAGGACTAAGAACATAAGAAAATCTAATTACTTGACAAGTAGAATTTCATCCTTTAATCAATTTCCACCACAATCTCATATTTTTTCTCCAAAACTATGAGGAATCAAGATAATTTTTTCATGCATGAATCACTAAAAATATCTTCTAATAGATCATATATTCTACAAAATATAAACAAGACATTCCTCCAATCTTTACTAAAACCAAAATGGTTATCATAATTTTTCCCATATAATACATTAATTTATAATACCATAATAGTAACTCCCAAAATTCAACTTAATACATTCCATAAGTTTCTATCCTTAAAAACCTTGATATTTCATATCTAAAAACATAATAACAGTCATCCCAAATAATCATTTACATTAAACATAAAGTTTATATATAATTCTACCTAATAAAACATCTCTTGAAATATTGTTAGTCACATAAAAATATATTTACTTAAAACCTCAAAAGGGGTGCATAAAACTTTTGAATTATAATCAATATTAAATTAATAAACCCATGATGGTATCCATACCTCTTAAGTTAATCTAACATTAAGAAATATATGATTACAAAATTAGCACAATCCTTAGATGTTTCTTGATTCTTATAACAAAAATACCATTGATAAAAATACTTCTACAACATAATTTTTGAATCCTAATATATAAATACTTCAACAATTTTTAAATGATTTGGTATAACATAGGTCCTTCCTTGGTCTAGGTATAACACTTAAATTAGGGAATTAAGGTGGATAATGCCAAAATTCTACACATATAATACATTGAATTCCTTGGAAGTTCATTGTCCTATGACCTACTTTTCCACATAAAACATATTAATCTCCATTTTATATATTCCTCTAGGTTATTATTCCCACCTTCTTGACATGTAGGAAGTTAAATCTTTTATCCTATATGTTCATTACTATACGACCTTTCATAAATTTCCATCCTCCTCTTATTTGAATTGTTAGGAAACACACTGAAGTTCACATTGTTAATCATATATCATGATAGATGATTAGGAATAATCACAATATATTTTTATCCAATCATCATCTAATTTGGTTATTTAAAATTGCTAATGTTTCCATCACATTCATTGTTAACATGATTCCTCCCGGTTCTAACCGTTGACCAAGACCACAAAACATAGTATGAACAATAATAATCATAGTGGGAAACCACATAATTATGAAAAATCATTTATTGGATATCTAAATCATGATTAATTCTTTCCAATATAATAAAAAGTAGGTTTATCCTAGGTAATTAATAGTGATCATGTATTAAAATCCTTTATGTTGGTTTTTAAAGAGTTTGTGAATTATAAATCATATCCCTTGGGAGTGTCAAACTAGGTGCATAATAAGGTTTGTTGTTGTGTACAAGGTAATTCTTGAGTCAATCCCAACACACCTTTTTCATAGTTATTACCCCTAAGAACATATGTTCTATAACCAAAACCACTTTTAGTATCCAGACAGGGATTTAATTACTCAGAAACCAATAAATCTAAACTTAAACAAAATTCATGGATATTTTTCTACACACAGACTTATCTTTATATTTATCCTCAACTTATAGTTAGACTTATCCCTAGATTTATCACTAATGTTTTATTATCCTAGTTTATAAAGGTTAACTAAACCTTTAATCTGATACTAACTATAGTAACCCAAGCCTTTTACACATATTATTACATGATTTTTAACACAAAATCTATTAATTACAACCCAAATATTGTGATTCCTAGTGTCTATTGAAAACTAGGATCATAATATACCAAAGGAAACTAAAAAATGGCTTCCTTATTTTTTTATCATCATTAGTGAGCTACCAAATCCATTTGAGCTCATAAAACAACATAGGATAACCTAAGGAAGACATAAAAAAATGGGTGAGCTAAAAATCCTTGTAAGGGAATAAACATGATAAGGAAACATAACGTGTAAGTCAAAGATATAACATGATATAATAAAATATAAGGCCCATGAGTGATCATGTGGAAGAATAATAAAAATAATATGGTATCATAAGATCATGGTAGCATAGGAAATCTGAATTCAGCATATATAATAATATAAACATGAGTAAAAAATAACAGCCTAGAAAATATCACATAGAAAACAAGGTCCCATAATGGATTAGGTTTACTCCCTAATCCCATACATGATGTTTCATGAAACTAAAGATTTAACCAATGCATTGGAGTTTTATTTGGGAACACCCATCATAAAATGTTAATGATATATTAATCCCACATAAAAAAAAATCAATCATAGGACACAACACAAGAATTACCCATGGAAATAAAATGGGTTAGATAACACTTCTTCATATCATAATAAAAAGAAATTTCACAATGAAGGTATTTGAGAAATGACCACAAGGCATGTATTACCATGTCAAAGGAAGGGATAATAAACTAGTTATCTATGTGAGAGAAATATATACATAATTTAGAAGAAATCCATAACATAAAAGTTGTTGTCAGTGATGAAAATAATTAAAAAACTTTCTTGAGTAAAATAAACTTTTCACTTTGAGTAGCATCAAAGGATTTCATTCTAGATAGAAAATGAGTTTGAAAGATCACTTTGAATTTTTTTTGAGGGAAATATCCTTTAAAATTTGGAAGGAATTATTTAAAATCTAAAACTTTCTCAAAAATTAAAGATTTTTTTTAAAATATCCTTTGAAACTTAAAAAGTAATATTCAAAACATTGATTGATCATAATGGAAAAATACTTCCATTCATGTCGAATACATTAAAAAACAAAGATTCCTTTCACATTTTTGTAAGAAAAGTTAAAAAATACCTTATTCAGAAAATGAAAAAAAAATATTCCTTTTAATTTTTTTAAAATCCAATTAAGGGTAAAAATGACTTTAAAAAATCTTAGTAAAACAATTTTGAAAATATTTTTAGAAAACATGGATTTGGAAGAAAAAAGATTTTTGACCGAAGAGAGAAATGAAGTCAGATTTTCTTAAAAGAATTTTATCAATAACATTAAGAACCAAAGAGAGGAAAATGGTAATATTACTTGAAAAAATAATAAATAACAAGATAATATTAAAATTAAATGCGTTTATTATATAATTATCAAATAATTTCCTTTAATGGAAATTCAAGCATAAACAATCCCAATTAAAACTAGATTGAAACATAAACCCTTAACACTTTGGTAAAATTTGGATCATAACATAACATGAATTAAGTAGATGAATTTTAACTTAAAATATAATTAAGTAGGAAGTATTCATTATATATTATGTAAAGGGGCACTATATACACCATTTAAAAATAATTAGGCGCATAAAAGAACATGTGTCTCAAAGAAGGAAGTTTGAGAAGAAACCCTTACAAAGTTAGAATAATTGAGGTGAGAGTTAATCAATGGGGTGATTATGTATAAAAAAATTATATACAGACAAATAAAAGTTTAAATAAAACATAAATCAATTAAAATTCATTTCCCATATACTTTTTCATAATTTAGTCAATGAAGTTTACATAAATCCCAATGAATGGAAATTGAGTTAATAAACCCCTCACACCACACTTATCTTTAGTTGAACACTCTTTAAACTAATGTATAGAGTTTTTAATCATTTTAATAACTTATAATAGAATCATATTAATATTTATCATATCATATATGATCATTTTATAACATCTTATTATCCTTTAGTTAATAATATTTCATTATCACTATTGTTTCAAGTGTTAATTATCTTATTTTGTCATGCATGTTTTATTATGAAAGTTTTGAATCATAAAAATAGGATATATTTACATAATCTAAAAAATTATATTAATGTTATAAATATAAATTTTCTTCCTTATATACATCTTTAGAGTCATTATTTAATTTTTGAACATGAAAAATGAATTACATCGCTTTGTGGAGATGGTAGGTCGTACGTATCCAAAAGTGACGTTATAATTTCCTTAACAGGCGAAAAGGTAAAGAATTGGATTTTATATTAATTCTAAAAAATAAATATCAGGTCATATATATGACATATATTACTTAAAAGTTTATTTTATTACCTTCTATGTAGAGCGTTAGTGAAAAAACAAATCACATCGATTCACGAGGCAGTAGTCTGCCGTACATATGAACGATGTTATCATTTATTAAATGGATGGAAAGGTTAGTAATCATATGATATATTTATTTAAAATAATTATTAACATTCATAATTATAATATATAAACATAAAATTAATCCTTATTAACTTCCATGTAAACCATAAGTGAAAATTGAATCGCATCATGTAAGGACCTGACCTTAAGCATTATATATTCTAGTGATTTTAAACTAGAATTATATTTATTTCATTCCAAAAGATAGTTTAGGTTTAGAGTTTTATAGATTTAGGAAAAAAATGTACATATTAAACCCATAAATAATAGGTGGAAACTTATACTTAGTATCCATTTTTCCACTAAAGGAAACCCATTTAAAATAAAACACTTTTTATTTTCATGACATATCTTTACAATTTTCATCTTGTCACCATATTCATCCATAATCATTTTTACCATGGGAAAAAAATTTAAAAAATTTATATGAGAGTAAAAATCTTATTAAGGTACATAAAATAAGGGATAATGTTATTCCAATGAAAATTCATAAAAACATTTTCATAAAAACATACCTTCTTATTCGAAAAAAGGAATCATGTTTTAAAAAATATCAATATATTACCTTTTTAAAATCAATCGATTTTCATGAAAAATAATTAAAAAACATATAAAATATAAGTAGATAACTTGGTAAATAATTTTATGTCACACTAAATGGAGTAACCGAAATGGAAAACCTCCAACTCTGGTGTACCCAATGCATTGGAGGTTATCACATAACCACCCATCCTTGGTTTATCATGGAACCAATTGTCATTAGTTTATCACGTAACCACATGTAATTGTTTTACCATATAACCACCCATAATTAGTTTATTATGTTACCACCCATAATTATTAACAATTCCCAATAACTATAACATAAACATAAATCATTAAATATTTCATCATAAAAACACTCTTTGAAGAAAATGAACTTTTCATTTTGAAATTACTCATTTTGAAAAACTACGCACGTAAAATGAAAAAAATTTATTTTCAAGTAACCATATAAAATTGTAGGGTATGATTAAAAATATTAAAGAAACCTGAAATAGGTAAATTCCATTCATTCAATATATGTAATAAAAACATTCTTTTTGAAAAAAAAATTTAAAGAGGTTTTTTAAAAGAAACCCCCTTTCATAAAACCTTAAAAAGACCCTTATTGAAAATATATGAGAGAAATTCAAAAATTAAATTGTTAAAAGACATTAATTTAGATATAAATACATACATAAAAATAATTTCCAAAAAATTTACATGAAAGTGAAATATTTAGAAAATAAAACTTTAAAACATTTAAAATGAGGTCTTTTAGTTAAAGAGTCCCTTATAAATGTCATATATGGAAGTGAGCATAAAAAAAATAAATAAAATATGTGTATACACTGTAAATACACATAAAAAATTGGAAATATAACTTAATATTTTCAAAATTCATTTGAAACATAATATTATAATGACATAATCAAGAAGTTTAAGTTTAACCTAAAGAATAGTAATTGGGTTAAAAGATTCCTCACCTCATGTTCGAATTCCTTAAAACATGTTTAGAACTTTATTATGTTTGTTTAAAGAATGTTATTAACTCATTAAAGAACTATATTAATATTTATAATACCTTATGTGATGATTTTATAACATCTTATGACCCATTCATTAATAATATTTCATTATTTTCATGGTTTCGGGTGCGTTTGTTTCTTGGTTTCACGATCGGTTTATTTGTGTATAATTATGGTTGTTCTTGTAAAATGGGAATAAAACAACTGAATTGTAATGAAATAGTATTAATTATATTCTATAATTATTAATGGTATCATATGTCATTTTTATTTCTTACATGAGTATGATTCATTATAAAAACATCAATTATAAATGTTTAGTTTATTTTGGCAGTTTTTCCAAACATCAAGAAATAGTTTCATATTATTTAATATTATATGTGTATATTAGTTGTAGAACATGTAATAGGTTTTAATATAAATATTTAAATATTATATAAACATAATTAAACTTTTATTATCATCCATTAATGTGATAACGGAAAATTAAAAATCATTATTCACAGAGATGGCAAACCTACATGATTTGGACAGTAGTTTCGTTTCCTTTGAATAAGTGGAGATGAGAAATGAAATGGATATGAAATATTCCATTATAAAAATAAAAATATATTATATAAATTATTATGTATTTATTATTAATTTATGTATGAATTAGGTGAGGAGAAAATAAAATAATAAAAGAAAATAGGAGAGGTGCTTTGAGAGAATTACCTCTTAAATATCACCTCCTTGAGAGACCCTTGAGGACCTTCAATTTGGTTTTTTGGTGAGACCATAAGCACTAAGAAATGTGGAGAGTGATTAGGAGAGGTTCGGGTAGATATTTTAGGAGATACAAGGCTCATGAGTCGAAATGGTGTGGTGAGGGGTGGTATTTATACTTGAGGAGAGGTGGGTTTAAGTGATTAAAATAATGATTATTTTATATTTAAATATAACCACATTGAGGTGGGATTAATTTCTTTGAATTATTATAAAATTTAATATTTTATAGTATGTTTAGGTTTTATAAACACCTCAAATAACCCTTAAATTCTGTAATATTTAGGTATTTTGATCCTTTACCTTTTTAACTTTAACCTGTTTCATTTTTTACCTATATCACGGTAAATAATATTTTTACCATGGTAACTTTTTTTTATGTCTAAAAATTGAAAACGAAATTACTACCTAATTTTGACTTTATTATTAAAATAATTTGATCCATTTTACCAAATTCAATTCACATAATTAGAAAAATTATATTTAAAGTAAATCCCATAGACACAATGAAAAAGGGGGTTTTAAAGTGAAAGGTTGCAAAACTGTAAAGTGTTTTTATATAAAATTTCATTGTGAAATTGATTATAATGACGTAAATTGGATTTATTTATGTATAATTTAAATAATCATACTTTAAAACCAATTTAAAATATAATTTAACTATATAAATTATTTATATGAAAAACTAGTTTTCAATTAAAATGCAGTATTTTTCACTATTTATCAAAAAATGAAATTTTTTCAGAAATATTACAAAAATTTACACTAGGATAATTTTTAAATTCCAATTTTAAAAATGAAGTTTATTTTTTCAAAATAAATTTATAAAATTTTCAAAATTTAGATTTAAAATAGGCTCACCATCAAAAGGTGAAAAAATTGCTTTTTAGAAAAATATAACTTCTTATGCTTAAAATAGAATTTATTATTATATTAAGCCAATCAAAAATATTAGATGAATTTAAAAACATTTTATTTTATATATAAAATAAAAATTTCATTATGATCTTCCACTAATAGTGATTAATTTAATTTATTAAGATAAAATTCCATTATGGGCATAAAAATAGTTTTTTATAAAAAACATATCCATTATATTCAATTGGTTTTTATTTTAATTTATAATTAATTGGTAACAAATTAATTAATTTTATAAACATGTGTAAACCATATTTTCATAATTTAGTCAATATCATTAATTCTCACCATTCAAACGACTAGGTTATGGCTATCATATTTAAATAATATTATTTAGTCATTTATTTAAGATTGATGTAGCATATCTTATATGATATTATGAATAGTGTTTCATTTTAAAAAAATTAGTATGTTACATTCTCCCTGTTTAATAAACTTCATACTCACAATTTTAACTCAGTATAAATAACTAGGGGTTTGAATTTTTTTAAAATATCATTGTTGAAATCCCGCATCAGAAAAAGGGTCAATAAAACATCCAATTGAAAAGTGAGAAAGGAAAGTATGAAGGTCACCTAATATAACACATAATAGGTTTATATATAGGAAAACATGGAAATGGAAGATAATTCTAACTATCATGTTTTGATAGAGAGTGATAGATAACATCTTCATTATAAATTTAACTATCACAAAACTGTAAATATGTGATAGGTTAAAAGGACATTGATTTCCCATTATGAAAGGAAATCAGATAACATTTTTGTTTCAAAATACATTTTTCCTAGAGTTGTGGAATTCCTTTACTACCTAAACTAATAACACAAGGAAATATACTTAATTTATATGTAAATTTTTATCCTCATATTTTCTCTAAATGATGAGTATTCAAGATTAATTTTCGAACCTGAAGATTACTTCTATGGATCAAAAAATCCACAAAATTATAATTAACTATTACCACTATATTTAATAATTTACCAAAACCAAAATGGTTAGTATAAGATAATTTAATTATAAAAAAACTATAAAACTTTATATCACGAAAAACTACTCAAATTTGAAAAATTCAATAGCAGTACCCGATGTTAAACTTATATAATTAAAAAAAAAACTAACCTTAAAAATCCTCACAATATTCTATATTAAAACTAAAACCCAAAAATTTAGAAGGATTTGATCACATAGTCTTCCAAGATAAATTTAACATTTATCTTAAAATAACATCAATCACTCTTAAAGTTTCATACTAAAATATAATTTTCCCAGTCACATAATCATTTCCATAAATAAATCGAATCACTATAAATCATATATGATTCCAAAAGATAATTAATCCTTTATTTCTCAAATAGAATCCCATATTATTCTATAAGGTTCCCAAATTAGTGAATGTATTCCAAAATAACATTGATCACTCAATCCCCAAACCAATTTTCAATACCATGGTTATCATTATGATAAAAAAATGATCCCAAAATAAAATTATTTCTCATTAATAAAATTATTTAACTAAAAAAAAGAAAAATATCATACTTACCAGGACATCACATGGGAAAGTGGTAGGCGACGTACCCTTGTTTTCCTTGGTTTGTGAGTTCAATCCCTATGGCCTTGATGGACGCGAGGAGTTATCACATAATATGTGGGTTTTAATTTTTCTAAAATTATATTAATATAATCCTTATTAAATTATATAAATGTCAAAAACATCCTCAAAATAACATTAATATATTCTAACCTCAAAGGTAATCTCCTACCATTAATTTTTCATCCTAAAAAATAAGAAACCAAAATTACCTTAAAATCAGAGATCATATAAACCCTAAAGGTTATCCATACCCTAAAACTTATTTCCACAAAATAAAATAGAATTCTTACTTAATTAACCTTTAATTCAAAAAATTTTAATCACAAGGGTTACATATGCCTCAAAAATCTATTAATACACAAGAAAAAGTCTCTAAATTAATCCCATTAAATGAAACATAAAAACAGTGGTAGTGATTTTAAACATATGATCATCCTTAAATATACCACCACATTACAATTATTGAATTCCTATATTTAAAAACCTTAGTCATTAAACATTATTTATAATCTATTAACCATGCATTGATATCTTATTTATTAACACTTAATTCCAATAAATCAATGATATAAATTTATATCCTCATGATTCATAAATATAAATCCAATCATGTTTCATACTTTATGGGTAAGAAAATAACTCATACCTTAAATCCATATTTTAGGATCTTATTTTTGTTCCCTTTATCTTTTGGAATATTACATTTGTAGAGACCCGTATCTTGACGTACATGGACATTACATTACTTTTGCGGAATACTTAGTACATAACAAAAACACACGCACAAGGATCGTAATAGTTTAGTGTCTTTGGAAACTCGGATCGTAATCTTCTAAACGTGGTGAAAGATCTTCAATATCTCCCATAAAGATCTTCCCCTTTTTTTTACCTAAAACCTTTCTTTATATCCTGGGGAAAAGAAAACATAAAAGGGTGAGCTCAAATACTCAGTAAGGGTAAACAAAGGAAATATCAATCACATAATTTTCATAAGAACATAACATTTTTGGAAATCTTAACCTGCAAAAGAGAGCATAATTTCATAACATGGGATAAATCATAGTAGTGAAATGAAATCATAACATAAAACATTACTCATTGTGGCATACACACATAATCATAGAGAGTCATTTCTTGTTAGTCAAGACTCATTGCCAAGACTATCTTAGTGGACAAAGTCCCTTTCTGAATCGAGTAATCCTCGTTTCAGTCCTGTTTCACTGAACCGGTATAACCTACCATTCCAGCCATGTCTATCTCATGAGATATAAAATCTTTACCCAATGCATTGGAGGGAGATATAGGTCCCACCCATCTCTTAATGAATCCTTTCTTATGTGTGCCACAGAATCATAAATCATACATCATTGCATAACCCATGTAATAAAAATGGGATTTTTAAACAACATGACATCATAAAACCATTCATATAAGATAAAGGAATTCATAAACATAATTCCATCACAACATAGTCAAATCAATGTAAAAATATGGATAGAAACAGAACCCTTTATTATCTTATATGGAAAATAATTTTGATAAAACACTTGAATTGAATTCTTGAGGAAAATATCCATTCTTCTTCAAAATCAATTTCTTTTCACAAAACATCATGCAATTTTAAAAGAAAGAGATTTTATTGAAAATAGTCATGAAATCTTTTAGAGGAAGCTTCATGAAAATAAGGCTTTATAAAACAGTATAAATCCGTTCGTGCCGTATAAGTTAAAAAAAACATTCTTCGTACTTTTGTCGGAAAAGTCAAAAAGTACCTCGTACGGAAAAACGACAAAAGATTCCTTTCATATTCTTTACTAAAAACTCACCTAAGGGTAAAATTGGATTTAAACTATTGCAAGTGGATGGAAACAATATTACATATTGAGGGAACATGGATGTGGATGATAAAATACACCCCAGTAAATACTTACGAATAAACAATCTCGGATAAAAATGAGATTGTGATATTTCCCTTACCTTATGTCCGACTTGCTTTGTAAGTGTCCAAACCTCCTGTATAATGATTTAAATCATGTTATTGACTTATTCCAGAATCATATTCATTGTTATGATATCATATATGGTTCACTTATGACATTATATTACCCGTTCTTTTGTAAATTCCATGTTAAAGAAGCGTTTTGGGTAAAATCGTTTCATTTATCTTAGGTGTTTTGACTTGTTGTTCTTGACATCACTATTACTTATATCATGATTTACTTACATCCAGAATATAAAATATGATTTATATATCATATATATTCAGTATATATATATATAATAGATAGATAAATAAAATGAAAAACACCGTTCATGGAGACGGTAGTCCGTACGTACGCATGAACGCTGTTTTACTTTCCTTATTGTCTTGAAATGGAAGTAAGTAGATAACATACATATATATATACATAAATCCAGTAGCTTTATAATGTCATATATTTCATTATTATTTCTTATATATACTTTATAATCATTCTTAAATGGTTAACATGGAGAATGAATCTCATCGCGTCGTGGAGACGGTATTCCGTACGTACGCACGAGCGATGATATCATTTCTATAAATATTGAACTGAATTGGAGTGGATTATACAATATATCAGAATCAATATGATGTTGTAATAAATATGTATAGTTATTCTTTACACCATTATACCCATCCATGTAAGGTGGTGGTGGAAAATAGATTACACCACGGCGTGGAGACGGTATTCCGTACGTACGCACGCGCGGTGATTTCTTTTTCCGTAGGATGGATAGATGGTGAAATAGGGTTGTTTCATACTTATAATAACATATCAGTATATGAGTGATACTGATGTTATTACTTCATAATGAAACAACCTAAGAAGAAGAAGTGGAAGAAGAAATAAAGATGAAAGAATTGGTAACGGTAATTACCTCTTCTTTGAAGTGCCTCTTTGAGACCTCCTCTTAGGGCACTAGAATTGGTCTTTGAGGAAGACCAGAACCTCTAGGATGTTGCTAGGGAAGTGGAGAAGGAATTTTGGCAGGGGTTGGCCGAGCTTGAGTGCTCAAATTGGTGTGAGGAGGAGGGGGAGGAGGTGTCCTTTTATAGGGGAGGAGAGGGGCACCTTAGGAATATCTCAAAATATTATTTTATATTAAAGTAAAAATCGGTTTATAATGGTTCCAAAGGGTCTTATTTCGAAGCTAAAGTGGGGATGGGTCGAACTCCTATCAACCAATAGGATTTAGACAAGTTTAGGGTATTATTTTAACCTTATCAATTAGATTTAACTATAAGTTAAATAATTTAACTTTTACCGTGTCTTTTTGTTTTCTTTCATTATATGGTTAATAAACTTACAATAACATGCCAAACGAACCCCAAATTGTATATTATTAATACATATATCCTTATCTAAGTCATTTGGCCGAACCTTAGATTTTTAGGAATAAAATAACAATTAATAATATAATATTTGATTTAAAAACTATTTTGTGTCAATTTTGACACTATTTGATATATGATTTTTGTGAAAGTCATAACAGAATTATATGTTCGAACCAAGTTGATTAAATAAACATTAATATATCATAGTAACCTAGAAAATTAGTGGAATTCATAAAAAATCTCAAATTACATTTATTTTGGTGTTTATAACATCAATTATGTCAATATTTCATTAATAAGATAATTACTGCATCATCGTTGTGTCATAAATAAATTAAATTATTTTATGTCTAAAAATTACAAATAAAATACCATCATGTAGGATATCTTTTTATCTTTCTAATGAATATTTAAAATCGAATTTATCTTATGTATAACCCCATATGAAAAATGATTTACTTATTAAACGTTGATTTTAACTATTTTAACCTTTCTTTAAATAAATTAATAATAAATGTCCTAATCTAATCCAAGTGGGCCTAAATGGTCATATTTTATTCCTAAGTTTGTTTTTGGTCGAATTAAACTTGTCCAATAGAATTAGGACATGTGTTAGGGTAATATTAATATCATATTTACCCTTAGTTACCCTATTTACTATTAACCGTGGTAAAAAAGTAAAAAGTTACTATTCACCAAAAAATTATTTTCATCTCATTGAACCACATTTTAGTCCTTGATATTAACCGTGTCTCTCGGATTTTCGAAATTCCATTCATAGAAGCAGTAAAATTAAGTTTTATGCAAAATTCAGTTTTTAACCTACCACTTAGTAGTTTCACTATTCATCAAAAATTGATGTTTTTCAGAACAATGCCAAAATTTCATCCCAAGCTATATTTCATATTCCGAATTTAAAAATGAAGTCTATTTTACCAAAATCATAACATAAAAGTTTCATTAATTATTTTTATAATTAAATCCCGCTGTTAAAACAAATAGCGTGTTTTTAAGA
Source organism: Viscum album (assembly GCA_963277665.1). Classification (NCBI taxonomy): domain Eukaryota; kingdom Viridiplantae; phylum Streptophyta; class Magnoliopsida; order Santalales; family Viscaceae; genus Viscum; species Viscum album. The sequence goes on from OY728134.1 coordinate 1,074,040,709, forward strand.
AACAATATCTATCAAAAGATTGACACTTGTTTATGTCTAGTTTAAATGTGAAATTACATCCAATGACCAACATTGTATTAAATTGTAAAAATATATTCTAAATATACTTTAAAACCACTCAAATTAATGATTTATCACTATTAATTATTTCGATTAAAAAAGTTGTTTTTTAATTATAATTTAGTAATTTTCACTATTCATCAGAATATGAAAGTTATCCAAAAAGTACCAAAATTTCACCTTAGGCTAAATTCGATACTCCGAATCCAAAAATGAATTCCATTTTGAGAGTTAAAATTTCTAAAATTTAAAAAGTCGTTATTACTATTCATAACGGCTAGTTTTAATAATATTTTAATAGCATATCATTGTTTCGTGAAACTCAGGATTACGTACCACACACGCTATCGAGGAAGGTTGCAATTGCGTGTAATTCAAGGCAAGTCAAGGATGCGTGTTGTGCAAGCTCCTTTTGGTGTAGCGTACAACACAAGATATTAGTGAAATAAAAAAGAATATTTTTCATAAAATCTCGGGATGTTACATTCTACCCCCCTTAAAATGAATTTCGCCCTCGAAATTCGTCGGGGTTATAAATGGTTTACTATTCGAAAGTTTCATTAATAGAAACCCACATCGTAAAAGGGAATACCAAAACTTGGCTTTAAAAACTAAAGTATGAAATGTAACGATTACCGAAATAAACTAATCACTGGGTTTCCACATAGGTGAAAATATGGATATGGAAGAGAAATCTAACCATCATGTTCTGATGGAGAGTGGTAGAGAACATGGCTATGGAAAAGCCAGTAATCACAAATCCATAGATTTGTGATGATATAAGGTACCATCTGATTCATCAGGTATAAGATCACTAGGACAACATTTTTGGTTTTCAAGATCATTTCCCTAAATTTGAAAATTTGCTTAGAATAAATACTTACTTTATTTTGGTAAAATCTCACTTTTGTTCGTGCCTTGAACAATTTCTACTTCATCTCTTAAATAAATGAAGTTGAATTTGTTATTTGTGAAGTGTTAGCAGATCATGTGATAGAATGACTGTTCATTCCATCTGTCTCAAACAAAAGGTTAGCAAAAGTTATTAAATATACATAAGTCATTCTATAGTGAGATTAATCATATATGGTTCCTAAAATGGACTTATACTTCATATATCATGCTACTTAATATAATAAAACTAGTTTCTACTAAACAGGGACTTCCTGTAGGCCAGTGGTAGGCGATAAAGGCCACTCGCACTTCGGTTGTGGGTTCGATTCCTACAGCCTTGTCCGAAGCGATGGGCTGTCGCCCGTCCTGCAGGTTGTCCCTTTTTCTAAAACTACGTTACTATAACATCCCATCAATAATATCGAAAATCTTCTATCCTTAAACAGTACTAACTTATGTCCAACATAATCCAGTCTAATCTTTAGGCTTATACATAATACTGCAGTCCACTCTCATAATATAGTGACATCGATTACCAGAGATTTAATACTGTCGTTGATCTCCACATATCATAAGATATGTCTTGTTGGTCACATTCCAAACATTCAAAGTCCTTAATCGTGTATTCTCTTGAATACCTTAGTGAAAACATGAGTGCAGTTAAAAGTTACCAAAATCCTCAAAATTCTATATACTCAAACCATGATATCACATAGTCCTTATATCAATCATGAGCTCATGAATACTATTAGACATTTCATTTTCTCGTCTTCATTATGCGCATATCATCTTATTTCCAAAAAATATCTCAATCACTTTGAATACCACATCAATAAATATTGCAATACTCAATGATACAACATTATTTTGGAATCCCATTACATAAACACTTAATCATTCCACCACATCGTTGTCATATTCAACATTGCCAATAGTGATCGCATGTGGTTTCCCTTTGTCCTTTGCCTTCAGTGGTTGCTCATGTTGATCATCACTAACCCTTGGATTAGGGAAATTATTAGCATAATGCCCCATTTCCTTGCACTTGAAGCATTGAAGTGTTGGCGGTGCGTTCTCTGCAGTGTTTGCTTTATTCACATCATTAGAAACCCTTTTTCCATTACTTCGACACTCAGCTGCTCGATGACCTTCTTTTCCACACTTAAAACATTTTCTAGTCCCTTTAAGACAATCTCCACCATGCTTCTTTCCACACTTTGTGCATAAGGAAACATTCATCTTCTTTTCACCATTATTCTGAGATTTCTCCTTGAACTCCATCTTTCGTTTCTTGTCAAAACCATGAGATGGATATGTAACACCAACTTCCATTTCTACCTTGATAGCACAACGCACAATTTCTTCATAGCTACTGAAGTCTCTTATAGCTAATGCCCTTCGAAGACTTGGTTTTAAGCCACTGAAAAATCGATCAACTTTACTTTCAGGTTGGATGATAATTCCAGAAGCATACCTTGCAAGTCTTGTAAAATTTGCTTCATAGGTACCAACAGATTCATCGTCCCTTTGCTTCAGTTCAAGAAACTCTTTCTCCATCTTTGTTCAAAGAATACGAGGGAAGTACTTATTGAAAAATAAGTTCTTGAACTCGTCCCATTCCATAGACTCAATTTCATCCCTTTGCCTTGTATTCTTAATAAGATTCCACCATTGATCAGCATCTCCTTCCAAACGATACACTGCTAGGATGACTTTATCATGTTCAGAACATTGAAGAACTGAAAATATCTTTTCAGTAGTACTAATCCATTGTTCAGCAACTAATGGATCAGTAGACCCACTGAAAGAAGGTGGACGCTGCCTCATGAAGGATTCAACAGAATGTTGCTCCTTCCTTTGCTCGTTTGGAAGTCCTGCATGATTCATAGCTTGAGAAAGTTGTGTGAGCATGGCTACAAGATTTTTCATTCCAGCTCTTATATCGTTTGGTTGCTCAGGGGTACAATCATTGAATTGCCCATCACATTCTGCATTAACACGGTTCCTTCGGGTTCCAGCCATCGTCTAAAACCCCAAAAGAATTGTGTGAGAGGAAAAAATCATGCTAGGCAAAACAACATAATAAATGGTTAGTACCCTCAATATCTAACATCTTAGGTTAAATTCGAAGATCGTTAGCGCAATTCTAGGACTATAACCTATACGTATACTTAACCTTAGGGACATCCCTAGACATACCGTAGAAATATCTCTAGGGATCTCACTAACGTTTTCACATCCTAGTTTCCAAAGGTTGACTAAACCTTTACTCTGATACCAACTGTAGAGACCCGTATCTTGACGTACATGGACATTACATTACTTTTGCGGAATACTTAGTACATAACAAAAACACACGCACAAGGATCGTAATAGTTTAGTGTCTTTGGAAACTCGGATCGTAATCTTCTAAACGTGGTGAAAGATCTTCAATATCTCCCATAAAGATCTTCCCCTTTTTTTACCTAAAACCTTTCTTTATATCCTGGGAAAAAGAAAACATAAAAGGGTGAGCTCAAATGCTCAGTAAGGGTAAACAAAGGAAATATCAATCACATAATTTTCATAAGAACATAACATTTTTGGAAATCTTAACCTGCAAAAGAGAGCATAATTTCATAACATGGGATAAATCATAGTAGTGAAATGAAATCATAACTTAAAACATTACTCATTGTGGCATACACACATAATCATAGAGAGTCATTTCTTGTTAGTCAGGACTCATTGCCAAGACTATCTTAGTGGACAAAGTCCCTTTCTGAATCGAGTAATCCTCGTTTCAGTCCTGTTTCACTGAACCGGTATAACATACCATTCCAGCCATGTCTATCTCATGAGATATAAAATCTTTACCCAATTCATTGGAGGGAGATATAGGTCCCACCCATCTCTTAATGAATCCTTTCTTATGTGTGCCACAGAATCATAAATCATACATCATTGCATAACCCATGTAATAAAAATGGGATTTTTAAACAACATGACATCATAAAACCATTCATATAAGATAAAGGAATTCATAAACATAATTCCATCACAACATAGTCAAATCAATGTAAAAATATGGATAGAAACAGAACCCTTTATTATCTTATATGGAAAATAATTTTGATAAAACACTTGAATTGAATTCTTGAGGAAAATATCCATTCTTCTTCAAAATCAATTTCTTTTCACAAAACATCATGCAATTTTAAAAGAAAGAGATTTTATTGAAAATAGTCATGAAATCTTTTAGAGGAAGCTTCATGAAAATAAGGCTTTATAAAACAGTATAAATCCGTTCGTGCCGTATAAGTTAAAAAAAACATTCTTCGTACTTTTGTCGGAAAAGTCAAAAAGTACCTCGTACGGAAAAACGACAAAAGATTCCTTTCATATTCTTTACTAAAAACTCACCTAAGGGTAAAATTGGATTTAAACTATTGCAAGTGGATGGAAACAATATTACATATTGAGGGAACATGGATGTGGATGATAAAATACACCCCAGTAAATACTTACGAATAAACAATCTCGGATAAAAATGAGATTGTGATATTTCCCTTACCTTATGTCCGACTTGCTTTGTAAGTGTCCAAACCTCCTGTATAATGATTTAAATCATGTTATTGACTTATTCCAGAATCATATTCATTGTTATGATATCATATATGGTTCACTTATGACATTATATTACCCGTTCTTTTGTAAATTCCATGTTAAAGAAGCGTTTTGGGTAAAATCGTTTCATTTATCTTAGGTGTTTTGACTTGTTGTTCTTGACATCACTATTACTTATATCATGATTTACTTACATCCAGAATATAAAATATGATTTATATATCATATATATTCAGTATATATATATATAATAGATAGATAAATAAAATGAAAAACACCGTTCATGGAGACGGTAGTCCGTACGTACGCATGAACGCTGTTTTACTTTCCTTATTGTCTTGAAATGGAAGTAAGTATATAACATACATATATATATATACATAAATCCAGTAGCTTTATAATGTCATATATTTCATTATTATTTCTTATATATACTTTATAATCATTCTTAAATGGTTAACATGGAGAATGAATCTCATCGCGTCGTGGAGACAGTATTCCGTACGTACGCACGAGCGATGATATCATTTCTATAAATATTGAACTGAATTGGAGTGGATTATACAATATATCAGAATCAATATGATGTTGTAATAAATATGTATAGTTATTCTTTACACCATTATACCCATCCATGTAAGGTGGTGGTGGAAAATAGATTACACCACGGCGTGGAGACGGTATTCCGTACGTACGCACGCGCGGTGATTTCTTTTTCCGTAGGATGGATAGATGGTGAAATAGGGTTGTTTCATACTTATAATAACATATCAGTATATGAGTGATACTGATGTTATTACTTCATAATGAAACAACCTAAGAAGAAGAAGTGGAAGAAGAAATAAAGATGAAAGAATTGGTAACGGTAATTACCTCTTCTTTGAAGTGCCTCTTTGAGACCTCCTCTTAGGGCACTAGAATTGGTCTTTGAGGAAGACCAGAACCTCTAGGATGTTGCTAGGGAAGTGGAGAAGGAATTTTGGCAGGGGTTGGCCGAGCTTGAGTGCTCAAATTGGTGTGAGGAGGAGGGGGAGGAGGTGTCCTTTTATAGGGGAGGAGAGGGGCACCTTAGGAATATCTCAAAATATTATTTTATATTAAAGTAAAAATCGGTTTATAATGGTTCCAAAGGGTCTTATTTAGAAGATAAAGTGGGGATGGGTCGAAATCATATCAACCAATAGGATTTAGACAAGTTTAGGGTATTATTTTAACCTTATCAATTAGATTTAACTCTAAGTTAAATAATTTAACTTTTACCGTGTCTTTTTGTTTTCTTTCACTATATGGTTAATAAACTTACAATAACATGCCAAACGAACCCCAAATTGTATATTATTAATACATATATCCTTATCTAAGTCATTTGGCCGAACCTTAGATTTTTAGGAATAAAATAACAATTAATAATATAATATTTGATTTAAAAACTATTTTGTGTCAATTTTGACACTATTTGATATATGATTTTTGTGAAAGTCATAACAGAATTATATGTTCGAACCAAGTTGATTAAATCAACATTAATATATCATAGTAACCTAGAAAATTAGTGGAATTCATAAAAAATCTCAAATTACATTTATTTTGGTGTTTATAACATCAATTATGTCAATATTTCATTAATAAGATAATTACTGCATCATCGTTGTGTCATAAATAAATTAAATTATTTTATGTCTAAAAATTAAAAATAAAATACCATCATGTAGGATATCTTTTTAGCTTTCTAATGAATATTTACAATCGAATTTATCTTATGTATAACCCCATATGAAAAATGATTTACTTATTAAACTTTGATTTTAACTATTTTAACCTTTCTTTAAATAAATTAATAATAAATGTCCTAATCTAATCCAAGTGGGCCTAAATGGTCATATTTTATTCCTAAGTTTGTTTTTGGTCGAATTAAACTTGTCCAATAGAATTAGGACATGTGTTAGGGTAATATTAATATCATATTTACCCTTAGTTACCCTATTTACTATTAACCGTGGTAAAAAAGTAAAAAGTTACTATTCACCAAAAAATTATTTTCATCTCATTGAACCACATTTTAGTTCTTGATATTAACCGTGTCTCTCGGATTTTCGAAATTCCATTCATAGAAGCGGTAAAATTAAGTTTTATGCAAAATTCAGTTTTTAACCTACCACTTAGTAGTTTCACTATTCATCAAAAATTGATGTTTTTCAGAACAATGCTAAAATTTCATCCCAAGCTATATTTCATATTCCGAATTCAAAAATGAAGTCTATTTTACCAAAATCATAACATAAAAGTTGCATTAATTATTTTTATAATTAAATCCCGCTGTTAAAACAAATAGCGTGTTTTTAAGAAACAATATCTATCAAAAGATTGACACTTGTTTATGTCTAGTTTAAATGTGAAATTACATCCAATGACCAACATTGTATTAAATTGTAAAAATATATTCTAAATATACTTTAAAACCACTCAAATTAATGATTTATCACTATTAATTATTTCGATTAAAAAAGTTGTTTTTTAATTATAATTTAGTAATTTTCACTATTCATCAGAATATGAAAGTTATCCAAAAAGTACCAAAATTTCACCTTAGGCTAAATTCGATACTCCGAATCCAAAAATGAATTCCATTTTGAGAGTTAAAATTTCTAAAATTTAAAAAGTCGTTATTACTATTCATAACAGCTAGTTTTAATAATATTTTAATAGCATATCATTTTTTCGTGAAACTCAGGATTACGTACCACACACGCTATCGAGGAAGGTTGCGATTGCGTGTAATGCAAGGCAAGTCAAGGATGCGTGTTGTGCAAGCTCCTTTTGGTGTAGCGTACAACACAAGATATTAGTGAAATAAAAAAGAATATTTTTCATAAAATCTCGGGATGTTACAGCATTACTTTCAAAAAGTAAATTTTTATGCTAATTCTGGTATTTCACTTTTTAGTAGAGTTGGAAGATTTCTGATCTTGAAAGAAAATGAAAAAGATACAATGACCGATACTTTTTTATAAAAATTAATTGGTTTTGGATAGCTCAATAAATTTCTTGTTAGTGATTTGAATACTCAAGAAGATGTAAAAATAATTTGAAGAATATTTTTCCATAATAGTGATTATCAAATCATCAGAGTGGGATAAGTAGGTTCTGCAAGATCTATTTCCTTCTATATTGAAAAACAATCCTTAATATATTTAAAATAACATAACTTAAAAATTAAATGAATTATTAAAGTAAAAATACTCTATAGGGTAAATATAATACAATAAAAATCTTATAATACTATAATCCTTCAACCCCATTACATCTCAATTGATTTAGGTTTTTATTCGATCCACCTAAATTACCATAAACCTCAAAAATTATCCATATGATAATAACCCTTGTGGTTATATATGATATTTAACTTATGCTCAAATAACATCCTAACCTCTAATGTTATCTAAACCCTTCTCTGATACCAAATGTAAGGAATCGACCTTAAACATTACATATTCTAGTGATTTTAAACTATAATTCTATTTCTTTATTTACGAAATATCTTTTAAGTTTAGAGTTTTAGAGAGTTAGGATAAAACCATACAAAGTAAACCCATAAATTAAAAGTAGACACTTATACTCAGTATCCATTTTTCCACCAAAGTAAACCCTTTTAAAATAAAACATGTTTTCTTTTCAGGACATATCTTTATAATTTTCATCTTTTACTATTCTTCATCCCTACCCATAATTTAACCTGTAATTTTTTTAAAAACATGGTATGAGCATAAAAATATTAATAAGGGACATAAAAGAAGGGAAAATGTTAGTTTAATGAAATTCCATAAAAATATATTCATAAAAACATACATTCTTATTTGAAAAAAAGAACCATCTTTTAAAAAATATCAATATCCTTTTGAAAATCTATGAATTTTCATGAAAACTTATTAAAAAGAATATAAAATATAATCAGGTAACTTGGTATATAATTTCATTAAATGGAGTAACCAAAATGGACAACCTCCAACTCTGGAGTTACCAATGCATTAGATGTTATCATGTAACTCCCCATCTTTTGTTTATCACAGAACCACCCATCATTGATTTATCACATAACCACCCATCATTGATTTATCATGTAAACACCAGTCATTGGTTTATTACCTAACCAACCATCATTATAAAAAACACCCAATAACTATAACATAAACATAAATCATGAAATATTGCATCATAAAAACACTCTTTGAATAAAATGAACTTTTCATTTTGAAATCACCCATTTTAAAAAATTGTGCATGTAAAACGAAACAAATTTTTATTTTAAAGTAACCATATAAACTTATAGGGTATGATTAAAAATATTAAAGTGACATGAAATTGGTAAATTATTTTCATGCTATATATGTAATAAAAATATTATTTTTGAAAAAGGAACTTTAAAGATGATTTTTAAAAGAAACTCCCTTTCATAAAACCTTAAAAAAATCCATTTTTGTAAATATATGAGATAAATTAAGAAATTAAATTAAAAAAAAAATCATTTACATATAAATATATTCATGAGAATTATTTTAAAAATATACACACAAAAGATTAATATTTATAAAATAAAACTTTAAAACATTTAAAACAAGTTTTTTAGTTAAAGAGTCCCTTATAAATATCATATCGTGGAAGTGAGCATAAATAAAATAAATAAAATACATGTATCCACTGTAAATCCACATAAAACAAGTGGAAATAAAATTTAAGATATTAAAAATTCATTTCACACATAATGTTATCATGACATATTCAAGAAGTATAAGTTTAACACAAAGAATGTAAATTGGGTTAAGAAATCCCTTAACTCACATTCAATTTTCTAAAAACATGTTAAAACTGACTATATAATGGTTTAAATAATGTTATTAACTCATTAAATAACTATATTAATATTTATAATACCTTATGTTATGATTTTATAACATCTTATGACCCATTCATTAATAATATTTCGTTATTTTCATGGTTTCAGGTGCATTTGTTTTATAGTTTCATGATCGGTTGATTGGTGTATAATTATGGACATTCTTGTAAAATTGAATTAAAAATAAAAAGTGGAATGTAATAGTATTAATGATATTACATAATTATTAATGGTCCCATATATCAATTTTATTTCTTAGATAAAATGAGGATGATTCATTAGATAAAATGTTAATGATATCTGTTTAGTTTATTTTGGCAGTTTTTCCGAACATCATGAGTTAGTTTCATCTTATTTAATATTATGTGTGTATATTATTTTAGGAAAATGAAATAGGTTTTAATGTACCTATTTAAATATTATTTAATCACAATTACATTTTTATGAAACTCTATGAAGGTGGTAATGGAAAACAAAAAATCATTATTCATAGAGACGGTACACCGACATAATTTGGATAATAATTTCATTTCCTTTGAATAAGAGGAGATGATAAATGAAATGGATATTATATATTCAATTATAAAAATAAAAATAATGTATATAAATTATTCTGGAGTTATCATGACTTTATGTATGAATGAAGTGAGGAGAAAATAAAATAAGAGAGGTGCTTTGAGAGAATTACCTCTTGAATATCACCTCCTTGAGAGACCCTTGAGGACCTTTAATTTGATGTTTTGGTGATACCATAAGCGCTAGGACATGGGGAGAGTGATTATGATAGTTTTTTATATGTTTTATGAGATAAAAGGCTTATGAGTCAAAATGGGGCGGTATTTATACTTGAGGAGAGGTGGGTTTAAATGATTAAAATATTGATTATTTTATATTTCAAGCCAACCACATTGAGGTGACATTAATTTACAAGAATGTGGATGAAAATTTATATTTTAGAGGTTGGTTAGGGTCAAAATATACCTCAATAAACCATTAAATTCTTTATTTTTTATGTATTTTAAGCCTTTACCATTTTAACTTCAACCCGTTTCATTTTTTTACCTATACCACAATAAATAATGTTTTTACCATGGTAACTTTTTTATGACTAAAAAATGAAAATGGACTTAATAAATAATTTTTAAATTATTATTCCAAATATATAATCCATTTTAATAAATCAAATTCAAAAAATTGGTAAAATTATATTTAAAATTAATCTCGTAGACACAATGAAAAACTGACTTTTTAAAGTGAAAAGTTCAAAACTTTGAAATGTTTTTATATCCAATGTAAGTGTGAAATTTATTAAAATGAAATAAATTGAAATTTTTGATATATAATTTAACTAATTATGATTTAAAACAAATTTAAATATAATTTAACTATAAAAATTATTTAGATGAAAAAGCGGTTTTCAATTAAAATGTAGTATTTTTCACTATTCATAAAAAAATTAAACATGTTAGAAAAATACCAAAAAATAACCCTAAGATAATTTTGAAATTATTATTTCAAAAATTAAGTTTATTTTATGAAAATAAATTTATAAAATTTTAAAAATTTATATTTAAAATATGTGCTCCATCAAAAGTCGGAAAAATTGCCTTTTTGAAAAGTATAATTTTTTACGCTTAAAAAAATATTTATTCTTATATTAAGTCTATAAAACATATTGGATAAATTTAAAAACATTTTATTTTATATATAACATATAAATTTGATTAATATATTTCAATAATAGTGATTAATTTAATTTATTAATATAAAATTCCACAATGGGCATAAAAATAGTTTTTTTATAAAAAAACACATCCTTTATATTCAATTGGTTTCTATTTTCATTTATAATTAATTTATAACCAATTAATTCATTTTATAAACATGTGTAAACCATATTTTCATTATTTAGTTAATCTAATTCATTCTCACCATTCCAATGGCTAGGTGATAACTATCGCATTTAAATAATAATATTTAGTTATTTGTTTAAGCTTGATGTGGCATATATTATATGATATTGTGCATAGTGTTTAATTTTAAAAATATCGAGATGTTATACATCACTTCACGAGGTGGTAGTCTGTCATACACACTAGAGACGTTATCGTATTTTATACATAATGAAAAATAAGATGGTATATATGATAATATAATTACATATGTATAATTATATCATAAATATAATATATAAATATCAGATATATCATTATATCTAGCCATGAGAAGTAGTGATGGAAAACAAATTACATCAGTTCATAAGGTGGTAGTCCGCCGTACACATGATTAAAAACTTCGTTTCCCATTTGAGGGAGGAGGAGATGGTTTTAGGTCATTAAATTAACATAAAAATGTCTCAGTATATATAATATAGTGAGGTTATTATATTATAATAGTTTAATAAAATTTGAAGGAGGTTGAGAGAGAAATAAAATAAAACAGTTGGTTAAGGACATTACCTCTTCTTTGGAAAACTTCTTTTTTTACACCAAAAACCTTATTAGATTGGGTTCATGAACAAAACAAGGATTATAGGATGAGTTTAGGTAATTAGGGAAGTTATTTGGGCAGTTATTGGATAAACCAATGTATTTTGAAAGTTTGTAAAGGAGAGGAGAGGGGGTGAACTTTTATTAATGGGGGAGAGGACACAAGAAAGAATTCCACCCACACTTTTTTTCATGAAACCAGGATCCAAAATGGAACATTTTCAAACCTTATAAGATATAAGGTCAAACTATTACCATAAAATATTAATTATACAAGTTTTTAGTCATTATTAACCCTTATATTTTTAGTTTATCCCCCAATAAACCTGTCTTTACCTTAAGCATGATAATTTTTTTACTGTTTTCACTATTCATTATGGTAAAAAAGTAAGTTGAAATTATTATATAATATAAATTATGATGATTCCAAATACTGAATCCATTTTTCCAAACTCAAATCATATAAGTTAAATAATTTAATTTAAAATTAAACCCGCAAACATGTCGAAAAAAGTGATTTTTTGAGAAATGAATTTTTAAGGAAAATATGACCTCATATTAACTATATGAAAATTAATCATAATTAGATGAATTTCAATTAATATTTTTAGATATATAATCTACAAATTTATTTAAAATAATTTTTGATTATATGTTATTTTAATTATTTAAAATGGATAAACATTATACACTTTAAAACAGTTTAAAAAAAATGTGTTTTCAAGCCTAAAAAAATATACTAAAATATAGTATAAATATGATTTAAATGTAATTAATTGGATTTAATATAAATAAATAATACCCATGTTAATTTTAAATTAAATTAAAATAATAATGTGACTTAATTTATTAAAAATAATTGAAAATTTTATAAGAACCGATTTTTTCATTATTCACTTAAAATGTAATATTTTTTGAAAGATCAAAGAATTTCACTATTAGTTAGTATCGATATTCTAGTTTCAAAAAATGAATTTTTTATCAAACAATTTTTATGAACATGTTAAAAATTAATTTTAAATCATGTGCTCAACGTGGGACTAAACCTCCTTTAAAAAAATTCAGTTTTTCAAAAAACATTTCTTTTTATTTGAAATGGTTATTATTTTGTTTATAATAAATATAATACTATTTAATTTATTTTATACATGTGTAAAAAATATAATTTTCATAATTTAGATAATTCTATTCATACCCTCCAACTTAACTGCTAGCTTATTATAGAAATGTTTAAATAATAATATTTTAAGTTGGAGGGTATGAATATGATTATCCAAATTATGAAAATTATATGTTTTACACATGTATAAAATAAATTCAATGGTTATATATTTATTAGAAACAAAATAATAACCATTTTAAATAAAATTAATTGTTTAAACTCAATTTTTTGTGAATCATAAGCTATTAAAGAGATTTAATTTATTTAAAAATAAATATATTATAAAGGTCCAGGGTGTTATATTCTCTTTTAATCTTGGCGTTGCATGCCATACACACTATCAAACATGATGTTTCTCTTTTAAAATCTCAAGGCATTACACAAACCTTTTAAAAACACATGTGATGATTTACTTTTATATACTGCATTTCATATAGAAGTATGATAGGTTAAACATTAAAATATCCATAGTTCATAACCAATTTTTTTTTCAAATATAAAAGTTTTTGAATAGTTCAAATAATTTTTTGGAATCAGTAAAAATCGATCCACACCAGATTCACCCCCCTCTTAGGTGTGTCTACATGGTCTACTGGGCACAAAAATTGGTATCAATGTATAGGTTCCCTTTGATTGGATACAATGTTCTATAAAAATTGATATTAGAGAAAAGGAATTATATTATTGCTTCTGAAAAAATTTCCCTATTATTTTTAATTGATATGCATGAAGTTTAGATTTAATATGTTTGAAGAAAAAATTCAAATAAAAGAGTCTATTCCCATCCCTATTTGTGTTGATTTGGAGGTCTCATCCAGAACATTAAAAAATTGTAAAAATAAAGAATCAAGAAAATAAATAAAGTGATTATATAAGGAAGAGGAAACACAATTATATGAAGGTAATTATAATGATAGGGTTATACTAACTAAATATATTAATTCTCAATCCTCTAATAATCCAAATTTAAGACGTGGTATTAAATTAGTTGAATATACTAAAAACCTCAACCTTGAGGTTAATGACCTTTTGAATAAGTTTAATATTGAATTTATATAAAGGGACTAATTTATATAAATACACACATTGAATTATAATTTTATATCATGAAAAAATCATTGAGAAAGAAGTTGGGTGGATTTAAAACCCTCACAAAGCTTATGAAATCCAATAATAAAGTTTCCACACTTTATAATGAAATATTATCTCAAACTGAGAAAGAATTGAAAAAATATTTATGTGATATATAAGTGTTTAAAAATGTTATCAAGTAAGTGATACATGTATTGAAAAATTTACATCAAGTCTCCATGAATGTTAAATATTCTCAACTGGAAGTTAAAATAAAAAGAGTAAAAGATCTAGATAACTCTTTTTTTGAGATAAGAAAAATGCATGAGGAAAAAATTTATAAGTTTAATAATTATTGGGAAGGTAGGTTTTGATCATTAGAGGATGATAAGTAAGCCTTTAACATGAATTTCCTTGAGGTGGAAGTCTAGTCGAGAAATATAGAAACTATAGTAGTTGAAAATTCCCAATTTGATAGAAAGAATAAAGATGCTTCTACACAATATTTTGATGAAATAATTACATATAAGAAGACTAAAAATAGTGTAAAAGTGATCCTGAGACCATGTGTATATAAATACACCTCTATCTCTAGGAAAATGGTAACCCAATTCATAGTGAATTCTATTTAAGAGTAAAAATGATTTAGATCCCACTAATAAGTTAAGGGTGGAGGTGAGTATAACCAAGAAACTTTTCCCCTGAGAAGAATCCAAAAAGGTTGGTTCTATTTCCCAAAAATAGTAATCATGTCATGTTTTACAGACTTCACCCAAAGTTAAAATTAATAGATCAATTAGAAGATGTTAGTACTGTTGGAGATTTAGGAATAGGGCCATGGATTACTAGCATAAAATATTAGTGTGTAAAAGTTCTATATGGCTTAGATAAATGTGGATAAAAGTTGAATAAAAAAAACTTTATATAGTAAATAATATCACACAAAAATGAATAATCTATCCACATGAAATAAATTTTATATCTTTGAAAATTTCTTTAAAATGTGGAACAATGGTGGAAATAACTATGATGAATGATGGTACAACCCTACCAGGTATCATTCATATACTTAATAAATAAAATAACCACAAAATATTGATAAAAAGTTGAATAAATAAATCAAGTATGTCTTGGGAGATAAATTATTAAAGAATACTAGTGAATAAAATCTTCCCAATAATCCAAAGGATAAATCTCACTAGGATGTTCAACCTTTAATAAATAATTGATTATATTGTTTCAAAAGATTCCATATCATGGACCATGGAAATTTGGACATGAAACTCAAAAAGAAGGGGGAAATCTAAAATAAACAAGGAAATCAATCTAGGAAAGAGATAATAGGATTATTATAGTTATGGATATCCCTAATGAATATGTTTAAAGGATTCCTAAAAAAAGGTAGCCTGAAGAATGAGGAAGAAGTGTGTGGAAGGTGAAAGAAGGCTAGTTATATTGATGTTAAATGTTTAAAATGAATGCATTAATAAAAAATAATTAATTAAATCCAAAGGGAAATAAATAGTGATCTTGAGTTCAAAAAATATTATTGAAAAAAATAAATTCACACTAAAAAATAACAGAGATAAAGATCATAAAGATATATTAATGATATAGCTAGATTAGTTGGAAGATACTTGTAGGGTAGGGAAATTAGAAAATACTCAAACCGATCTATTTTTCATGGTTGAGAAGCCCAATATTTCTAGGAAAGAAGTTGAAGAATTAATTAATTCCATGATTCTAAGTGAAGTTTAGATTTGGATACCAAATAGTGAATTGATCATGAAAATGGTTAGACACTTTAGAGCAGTTGAGAAAGGATACTTCAATATGAGAGAAAAATATTAGCCTTGTTGCTATAATTGAAATGCATAATGATTTCTTCCTTATTCCAATTTATATCTTTATGCGATCAAATTTTGGAAATTTAAGGTGAATAAATATATAGAGAACCACTTGACGGGGAGCTATCAAAAGTGACTAATATTCCAAATATTTATATTTCATATTGAGTCTAGAAATCTATACATCCTCTTCAAAATATGAAGGTTTAGGTATGATTTTATTTCTCCCATAACTGTTTCAATAAAAATATATTATATTTATTAAGGGGGAGTTATTATCTAATAAAACTGGAAATAAAACCATGTAATTGTAACTTTTTTATGTATGTGCTCAAGAGAATATAGGTTCATAAACATTATTGAAAATTTATGTAAGTATCCCCCAAGAATTGAAAGATATAATTTGCAATCACATGTGGTAAA
This sequence comes from Viscum album, assembly GCA_963277665.1. Taxonomy (NCBI): domain Eukaryota; kingdom Viridiplantae; phylum Streptophyta; class Magnoliopsida; order Santalales; family Viscaceae; genus Viscum; species Viscum album. The sequence continues at coordinate 1,074,057,152 of OY728134.1, forward strand.
CAAATAAATACCAATACTAAGGTGATAATGATATTTATTTATTCATAAAATAATAATTAATATGAAATTTGGTGTTATTTTCACATAGTTTTAACTTAGGTTAACCTAATTCACCCTTTTACCATGGCGACACATTTTTTACCAAAATTACTTTTCATAATGACCAAAAATGAAATTTAACTCATTAATAAATTTATAAATTTTTATTCTAAATAATAATTTTAATACATTTATTTTAAATATGTGTGTAAAATAAAACTAAAACCCATTTTTAGAAAAATACATTTTAAGCATAAAAATGAATTTAATTTCATTTATTACCCAGTAAAAACCATAAAATAAATGTCAAAATATTTTATTGAATATATATTATATAAATTTAATTAAAATAATTAATCAATAAATATTAGTATAATTTATTGAGATAAAATTAGATTGTGCATATAAAAACAGTTTTTAGAAAAAAGTGTTTTTAAGCCAAAAAATGAACTTATACCAAAATCAAGTATAATACTGATTCCTATGTAAAAAATAATATAATTTATAACTAAATTATTCTTATATTACTTTAATATCAAATTAAAAATATAGTGGTACTTTTCAATTACTTTATTTAATGAAAAGAAATGATAGTTTTACAAAAATATGTATTTTTCACTATTCACTAAAAAAATCAATCTTTTCAAAAAAATCCAAAATATTCACCCTAAGATGATATTGAAATGATGATTTAAAAAAATTATTTTAATTACTTAAAATAAAATCTCTATAAGTGGTATAAATCAATTATAATGTCTTTGCAAAAAATATTATAAAAACAATTTTTGAAAAAAATATATTTTTGAAGCATAAAATGACATTACTAAAAATTGGGTACTTATTTATCATGAATCAATAAATAAGTTTGAATTATCTAAAAACTTTATAAATTTTTTCATAATTTGGTTATTACTAATCATATATACCAATTTAACTTCTAGGTTATAATGGTCACATAATAGTATTTTTATAGTATATTACAAATCCCTTAAAGACCAGTGTTGCGTATACCACATGCTAACATATATAATAATTAAAGAAAATAAATTCTAAAATATGGGGTGTTACAATATATATACTAGATGATATGATCAGGGAATGTTTTCTTGATTTTTTTGAATCTTGGGATGAACATCTTCCATTGTTAGAGTTTTCATATAACAGTAGTTATCAAGATTTGATTCTGATAGTCCCCTTTGAGGATCTTTATAGTAGGCTATGATGCACATTATGTTTATTATAGGAATGTGAGACAACTATTAATAGAAAAATTTTGTTATATAAAATCATTAATTGGTTGTATTTGATTAGGAAATTGTTGGTTACTACTGAGAGATGATAATATTCATATAATGACTAGAGCCAACAACTCTTAGAGTTCATCATGGGTGGCCCGGTGTTCTTGATATTATCACCTTGATTGGAGAATCATTGTTTAGAAATTAGGGGAATCTCATGAAATGGTATATCTGTCTATTAGATATTATGTAATGTATTGAAATAATGTCTTACCAATTGAATCTTCCTCTGAGAAATCAAGGTATTAATGTTTTGTATCATGTTTCACAGGTCTGGAAGTACAAGTCTGATCTTATGCATGCGATTAATGATGGCGATGTTAGGTTGGAAGTATATGCATTGTTTTATGATTTCCTAGTGAGAAATAATAACTAAAGAAAAAAGATGTTGTGTTTAAAGATAACTCATCTCATATGAGTGTTACAAAAGTATATGCAGACCTGATATGAGACTTGGGAGTGGGATTCAGATGTGTGGGTGCAATGGTTGGAGCTGTTTGGCTAGGAATAATTGATACAATTATGTAGGATGAAAGGTTCTAAAAATGAGAGTTTGTATTTCCCCATGGATTTAAGAATGTTTTATATTTAAATTTCATTTATTCTAATGAGTCTTGTTGAGTTTTTGGTTACTTTGGGTTTTTGAGGTGGATCATGAGTGATTTTTGGAGTATTGAACTAGGAACATAACTTTAATTATATAGTTTTTAGGTGTTCATGGTGTGAAAATTGGAAGTCGAATCATGAAGGATTTAATATAGGGGTAGGACCTATGTCTAAAACCATTCTTGTAGCTCCCCCTAGGTCATGCCACAACCATGTCACTATGGAGTTTTTAAGGGACAAACTTGCAATTTAACCTTATATCCCTCTATTTCCTTCCTCCTATCTTATCCCTTGACCTCAACTTAACCAAGGTGGTGTGGGGGATCTATTTTTGGTGATTTATTCTCCCTCCATCCCATCTCTTGTCTTTTTTAAGTGTTATTCACCACGAAAGTTCTCTTTTGATGAGTTTAACACCATTCAAGCCCTTAGTGTCTTTTTATTCCTCTATTTCTCAGTTTCACTTATCTAAAAACTAAATGTGGAGATTTAGGGTTGATTTTAGGTTTATGGGAGTATATAACTGATTTAGGGAGGGTGGTTTGTCAAGTAAGCTCTATTATTCTTGAGGTAGGAAGTCCTTACCATTTTACAGCTTTTGTATAAAGTTGTACATATCAAATTGGATGTGGGTGTGTGTAGCCATGTGAGAACTCTTCATATTATCAAAGTGATTGGGTAGGTCAATAGAGATGCGTTTGATCCTTTAGATTGGAACTTATAGGTTCATGGATTGGTTGAGGTATAGTTTCATCTTGTTTCATGGGTGATGCTAGAACTATTTTATCGGTGAAATAGACCTTGTGGGAGTTTTTCGGGCTCTGTTTTACCAAGAGTGGCTTGATAAGATGGTGAAAGGGTTCAAGTAATGAGACTCCTTTCTTGTGGTGATATTTTATATGTGTTTTTATTGTTTATTTATATGATAATATGAATTCTATTTCCACATTTAGTGATAAGGTGTGGATTAGGATGTGGATGACCTATCTTGAGTGAGAAAACATGATTGAGGAATGTGTCCTACCTTAAGTAAGAAGGGATGGATTGAGTATAGATGAGTAAACTATTCCTTGAGTGATAAGGAATTATCCATGTTCTAAATTTCATTTTATATTATTATAAAATATTTCTTCCAGTATGATGCCAAACTAGGTATGGTTAGGAGTTTGTGATGGCCTGGTTAGTGCATAATGACCTAGTGGATTATTTTTATATCGATGCATCCACCTTTATATTATTGTTTCACTTATCTTATGGGACCATTGGTGGTGTCCTAAAAGGTTATTATCACACCTTAAATGGGCATCTCGATGCATGTTCCAACTGTATGGTTAGGTATCTAGACAAGGGAAAGGTCCTGATGATAAATTGCTAAGTGGATGCGTGTGGATAGAGTTTGGGTGATGCGTAAGATCCTATGTTTTCCTATGAGGTATGATTTATTTATTTATATATATTTTAAATTATTGGTTTTGACATAATTTGAGTTCCTAATGAGATCATGGGAGTTTCAGGGGTGTATAGGTCTTGTTTGGATCCCGAAACCAGACTTTTGGAGAGAAATAGTTGGTCCACATGAATAAAGGAAACTGTGGGACCCAATCTGCACAGTTAAAAGTAACCATGTGGGGATGGAAAGATGGATGCATGAGGATACACAGTTTGAGGAAGCTATGAATCCAGGGGTGCACACCCATGTGAGTAGCTCTAAAATTTTAGTAGAGGAATTCAATATAGTTTGTGAATGGTTAGTCAAAATATGTGCATGAATCATGTGAGGTCCCCCCTTGAGGAAGATAAGGGTGAATAGTTGGTTCATGGTTTGACTAACTGTGTGGCCAAACCATGTGACCTACTGTTTTTGGGTGAATTTAAAATTTTTTCCTTAATTATTTTAAATGTTAAAACCCCCTCTTATTTTTATTTTCTCCTCTAGTGGTGGTATATTCTTCTCCCATTGGTGAGCCTCTTTAAGCCTAAGCTAGGATATGGTGTAACTTTTCGATTTGATGCCTGATTCAAACACCATTTTTATCATTGGATCCAAACTTTGGAGTTATTCATTCATCTTATTTTGTTCTTCATTTGTCTTGGTATCAAAAAATTTATTTAGGTGAAAAATCATATGCCCTATTTTTAGGATTTTTTACATTATTTGTTTTTATTCTAATCTAGAACAAATCAGATATTGATACTGGATGAGTGTTCTACTATATACCTAAGATAGGTGTCCTATACCTTTTACCTTACGATTTTGTGTTTTATAAGTTTTAGTGATTTTTTTCCACACGCCGAAATTTCCAACATTACCTCATAAATTAATTAAATGCTTAAATTTAATGAATTGGAACCTATTAGGTTTTCCCTTGAGTGCCATTTTGTGGTTATAGTTCATTTAATTTAAACCTAGGTCACCCATGGGGTGAAAAATTGTTTTTTCCCTATGTTTTACCACCTTTTTGGGTGTGTGTGAGCTCACCACTAATTTTCAGAGCCTTGATAAATTGAACAAGACCTGAATGAATGTTTAGAAGAAGGATGTGTCTCCTTTTCCATGTGATGACATAATGTAAATTGATTTAATTGTTTTAAATTTAATTTTTGAATGAGTTGGATGAAATCATGGAATTTGATTAGTTATGAATTATTTAATGAATTTAAATGATGAATTGATTATGGTAGTGGATGACTTGGATGATCACCTTAGATCCTGATTATATAGGATACCATGGACCTTTCTACTCCATAAGCCTTGTTTACAGTAGTGGATGTATTAGACTAGTTTAATCCTTGGATCCTAATTTTATAGTATTACAAGGGAATTTATACCCCTTGGACCTATCTTGTTGGTCTTGTAGTGGACATGCTCTGTTGACATGTTCCTTTCACTCCACCCAAGTCTTTACTGAGTTTCCATCGAGATTTTCCTAGGACTCGATGATGATTACTTGGTCTTATATACCTTGAATATGACCCTTCATGGTTTGAAACTTTTGATTAGATGGTGAGGAAATTACATATGTTTACTTATAATTATATGGAAAGGCTGTTGTTGATGTTTACTTTTGATTACACAACACGACCATTGTGGATGTTGACACTTGGTTACACAGTGTGGCTGTGATGTATTATTTTTTTGTGATTATAGATAAACCTAGTATGGGTATCACTTTACAGTTGTTATAATGAACAATATAAATTTTTTATTTATTCTTTACAGATTCCCTTGTTATGAGAACTTGACTTTTTTTTACAAGGATCCATGTTTGGATGGAAATGATCACACTTTACTTTCATTACTTCTATATTTTTTTTATATAATACACACTGCTTAGATTGTTATACATAGATTGGACTTGTTATAGACAACATTGGTGGTGTCCTACTAAGTGATATCTCACACCCTGTTTGGGCCACCATTGGGTTCCAGATATAATTCATGGATGCAGGTAGGGACTAGGGGAAACACCCACTGTACGATGCTTGACTTGTTTATTACCTTGGAGTAGGGGAGAAAATGACCGAGATAAGATCATGATTCTATCTAATATCATCATTTATGGTATTTTTGAACCTTTGACACATGTATTTTACTGGATTCCTGTATACTTGATTTCCTATTTTATATATACATTGCATAACACATCATTTTTTATATGAGTCTACCTTTGGAATTTTTTATTCATTACCGTCTTGGATGTTAATATTTTGTCTGATTTATATATTACTTATGCTATTGACTATTGTAGTTACTACCATTTTTCTACACTTATAAATGAGGGAATAATATCCCCATAGACACACCCTATGCCCTCTCTTCTAGTCAGCAATGTTTAGCATATGAGGAGGTGCGCTTGAGGCCATGTTACCCATTGGCTCGGGGCACCATTTTGTGCTTCCCAGGTTAGGATGTTACGCGATGTCAGGACATATCTTGGGATTTTTTATAGTGATTACTCAATTATTATTTTTTCCTTTTGTACACTGTATATACATTTATCTACCTCATGTGGGTATTCCCTTTTAATCGATATACTAGTGATTTCATTCCATTTTGATATTTCAAGGGATGATGTTATTATTGATTTATCTATGTGTTCATTTTCTTCTTACATTGATTATTATTTCTTCTTTTATTGCGTTAAAGTAGTAGCTATCTGATACCAATGGTATAATATCCCAAATGTGTTACCTAGGACCTCATCACTAGTCAACAACCTCTTTTATATGAAGAAGCATGAATGAGGTCACGTGCTACACCGACTCGAACCCGATGATCCAGGATGATTCATCATAATTGAATTGAAAAAAATCTAAAATATTCACTCTATAAAGATAAGAATAAACATTAATCATGCAATATTCCATTGAAGTATCAAATTAATATGATACTAAGGGTTTCTAGGTAATTGATGTTAAAATTTAAAATGGTGAAAAATAAGGTTAAAATTTAAAGAAAAATATATGATAGAAATTGGAATACCAATAAACAATCCTCCTCAAAAAATGATATCACCCAAAAATCTTCGTCCTTATCTCATAGGCTCACAAATCATGTCAATAATAATAATAAAGTATACAACCTCTTTCTATAATAATAATTTTTCAAAAAATATTTTTCTATATTTTTCAACAATTATTTTCCTTTTAATTTTTAATCTTCTTAAGAGGGTATATAATAAATCACAATGAAAGAAAATTTATAAACCTATCCCCCATACATAATGATAATACCTCAAATATTAATTTTTTCATCAATTATTTTCACCTTTTCAATAAAATATTGGGGTAAGAAGAATAAAATAGTCATATAATGTAGCTTCCCTACCTAGGCCATTCATGAAATCTATGATATTAAATGAAAAATAAAATGTAAAGGTAGGTATCAAAGATATAAAGGGATCAAATAAAAAATTCCTCAATAATATTAATGTGACTTTGTTCCTTCATATTTTCGATAAGATATCAATGAAAGTTCTATTAGTCTATATAAATTAAGTATCTCACAAGATATAGGATACAAGAAAGAATAAAAAAAAATATTTGAATCCCATGGTAATGAGAAACAACAAAAATATCATATAATCACTCATGGAATGAATAATAATTACAAATTAATCAAAATAAACTTCATAAATTAAAATAATTAAAACATAAGATAAATTTATTCTTCATAAATTAATGAAATTTATCAAACTATGATTCATCAAATTAATAATTTCATGCCTATCTTTACTCATCCAAAACCATATTACTAATACAGTATTATCAAAAATGACATCTAAAACATGGAATGATGGAATTACTAATAAACTTGTGAACCATAGAGAAAAAATATTGAAAAACATTTAAGTTTGGCATGTAAATTCACTTAAACTTAAAAATATTATGAAAAAAATAAGAAAAAATAGGTATTGAATTCAAAGAAATACTACCCTACTCAATGAATCACTTCCCTTTCCTTCTTTTACTCTTTTCATGCTCTCTGTCATCATCATGGACCTATAAAATCAAAAAAACCAAGTGAATGTACAAGGTCCATTCCATTTAATATCAAAAATAGTTATGGGGATTGAGTCTACATCCTAAAATAGATTCCTAATATAAATCCTAAAAAGTAATTCCTAAGAAAGAACTTAGGTTACCTCCTATAAATCACCTTGTTTATTGAATTTGATCTTGAAGATACATATTTACATTCAAGTAATAAATGATTAAAAAGAATATATCTGATCTAGATTAATGAATGGTCGAAGTTTAAATTCCTCCATAAAGATGGTTTTTCTTAATTTCTCTAAAATTAGCTCCACTCTTCCTTGAGGTGGTACTTTATCCACTTCTTTGGGACTAATCCACTAGTTTTTAGTCAGTATTAAAAAATAAAATGTAAAATCACAAACTAACCAAATGTTTTTCCTTATTTGAAATATTATTTCACAATAACTTCCCTGGAATCCTCAATCCTCTTAAGAAGCCTTCTTTTCAACTTTTTTCTTTAATTTTATGTTATTATTTATTATTCACTACAGCTACTAAAGGTAATGGTATAACCTAAAAAATGAATTTGTATATGATAAAAATGACCCAATAATATTTCTTAATTGGGTGAGGGATTATAAGGTATGAAAAGGGTTTTTATACCATTAAACTCTATACCATATGATATTTTTAAGTATGTTATAAGGCATGGAATTAGATTTTAAACTTATACCTCATATATATTATACTATATGGAAAAGGTGATAACAATATATAGTTATGCATGGAATTTGGATAATGTACATGAAATCATAGAATATGAGTACCATAGAACATGGAATGTTTCATGATATCACTTATGATATCTATGGAAACTAAATGATATCATCAAAGGACCATTAAATTAGATGTAGCATGAGGGAAATATTTAAATGCATGCATGCAATGTATGGGTTGGTCGATGCATTAAACCATGAATTATAATGAATGATTTAATGCATGAACTATCAAGAAGAATCATAGAGAATCCTATAAGAGCTCAGATCCAAGTGATGGTAGTGTATGGTGGATTTTCTTCTTATTTGGCCAAGGCTCCCTAGAACCTAAAGCTATATTTATCCTTCTCCCTTGCACTTGAGGCACTGACATTCCATATGGTATGGGAGAATACCATCTAAATGTAATATGATTCAATATAACCTATGAATATTTCATGGATATGGGATTTCAATTAGCTAACCTTGGAGATCATCTTTATAATCATTGTTTGAATATGGAGGTGGCAACATCGGTGTAAGGTATAAATTAGTTTTATATAAGTTCTTTATTTATAGTTTTACACATATTTCATATTATCATTGCATGGTGATCTTTAAATAATATATTTTTTATTTAATAGATTATATTAAGTGTCAATAGGTCCCTAGTTATCCTAGTAGTGGTATCAGAGCATCCCATGTATTTAGATTTGTGAAATATTTCATGAAATGAAGAATGTCTAAATCATATTACATATTGTTTTCCAATAAAAAAAATAAAATGTTATAATTTTTTTGTGGGTATTCTATAATGGTGTATGATATGGGATATTATAATACATAAAATAGGTTTATATAATTTTTTATTTAGTTTATATCATTTGATGCTGTGATATCATACAATATGATAGGTGAGTGGTATTTTTAAAAACATTGCATCGAATCTCTAAAACAATATCAATGATGATGTTAAATATGATATGTTATATCACAACATATGAAAATAGTTTCAGTTATAAAATAAAGTTTAAATCATGATGTAAATTTATATTATTCATAGATTCATTTATTAGTGATAAATCATTACTAATAACATATAAAAATACCCCTTATCATTCATACCCTACAACTGGCCAAATTGAAAAATATGATTGATGTAACACTCTAAGATTTTAAAATAAGAACATGATGTTTGATAATGTATGTGATATTTAACACAAATATTATAAGAGAATACAAAACCTCAAGTATTTAAAATATATTTATTTTTAAATAAATTCAATCTCTTCAATAGCTTGTGATGCACACAATAACGAGTTTAAATGAAACACGACATTATATTAAAATATTATTATTTAAAAAATACCATTATAACCAAGCTGTTAAGTCAGAGAGTATGAATAGTAATAAATAAATTAGGAAAATTTTATGTTTTACACATGTATAAAATAAATTCAATGGTTATATATTGATTATAAATAAAATAATAATTATTTAAAAGAGAAAGAAATATTTTCTGAAAAACTGATTTTTTTGAATAGTGAATTAGTCAAGCATTGTGAACATAAATTAAAATTAAAATTTACCACTTTTATAAGATTTATTTTAAAAAATAAAATTTATTTTTGAAATAATAATATCCAAATTATCTTAGGGTGAGTGTTTTGTATTTTTTTGTAAAGTTTCATTTTTTGATGAATAGTGAAAAACACTGAGTTTTAATTACAAACCACCTTTTTGTTTAAATTATTTATAAAGGTAAATTAAATTATTTTTTTTAAAGATATACTAGTTAAATTATATATCTATTAATCTAATTTATTTCATTTTAATCATTTCATATTAAATTTTGATAAAAAACTTTGTAAATGTTTGAACATTTTCTCTTTGAAAACATGCTTTCTCTTCACACCTACGAGATTTATTTTTTATTAAATTTATCCACTTATTTGAATTTAATTTGGAAAAATGGATTCCATATTTTTAATCATAATAATTTAAATTACCTAATAAGTTCAACTTAATTTTTTACCAAAATGAATAGTAACAAATAGTAAAAATTAATTACCGTAGTTAAGGTAAAAATGGGTTTACTGGGAGTTAAATTAAAAATATAAGGGTTAAAATGAACTAAAATCTTGTATAAAATATATTTTATTTACATATTTAGACTCTATAATGTATTATTCTCTATAATACTCCATTTTGGACCCTCTTGTCCAGCGGAAAACACGGGTACACCTTTTTATTTTAAAAAATTAGAAGTGTGCCACTCACCTCACCTATAAAAAACCACCCCTATCCACTATCATCGATATATTAAAAACATTTTGGTTTAGATAATAGATATTAAAATCACTTCCAAACTTCACTCATCTCATCCTATAAGCATTTTTTGGGTCAGAAATCCAACCTAGGAAGAATTTTGGTGAAGACCTAATGAGGATACCTGAAAAGAGATAACATTATTCAACGAGTATTTTTATTTAATTTATTCATCCGACTACTTGAATTATTATTAAAATATGATGATATAATAAAATAAGTATATTAAATATAATGAGGTGTTTTTATGTTAAGGTAATTTCTATAAACTATCTCAAATTTCATTAAATGGGTTAGGAAATCACCATTATTGGGTACAACAGACTACCAGATCGCAAACCGATGTCATTAATTTTTCCATTACCACATATCACAATTGGATATGATGATAGATGAAAAGTGTATATATTATAATTATAACATAAATATGTATCTAGAGTTATTATATCATATATAACCTTTTTTACTTTCCATTCTGTAGGGGATACGATAACATCATTCCTGTGTACAACGGACTACCGCCTCATGAAGCGATGCAATCCATTTTTCACTAACTATTTACATGGAAGGTAATAAGGATAAATTTAATGAATAAAGGTTATATAAATGAAATAATTATGATATTAATGACATATTTATCATTCTAAAAAGATAATATATATCATTTTATTTCTTACACTGAAAAATGATAACGTTGTTCGTGTACGTGTGAACTACCACCTTCACAATGAAATGTGACTATATTCTCATCACCACACCAAATGGATGATATATATATAATTATATTTAAATAAATAACATTTTATAAATTATATTATGATCATTATATAATGATAAAATATTACTTACCTTCTTTATATAATGATAATTGAAAAATGGAAACATTACTCATGTGTATGTATGACCTACCATCCCCATGATTGTAACACAATTCATTTTTCAGAACAATATTTCATGATTGTTTTTAAAATTATAATTTATTTACAAATAAAATAATTATTTCATGATTATTATTTTCTAAATGTTTAAATAATTAACTCTTTGACCATAATCAACCTACTAAATTCATTTTTGACACATAAGAAAAATAACCTCAAAACATCTGACGTAAACATAATTGATATAGTAATCATATATAACATGGTAACAAGTGAAATAACATGAATAATAAAATTTAAAAATTTATTTAGAAATTAAATAATTAACATAATTTTATTATTCAGGAAGATAAAAAATACACGTGATGTGTCAGACTCAATGTAATGGTTTCTCATCTCACTTTTCCTTCTGTGCAACATACACCATATTCACTACTTATTTTTTTTGGTATATATACTTCTATATTTTTGTGTTATATAATAAATTCATTTATCTTAATGATATTTAATTTTTCATTTAAATTTATTTCTTTCACAGGGCTTATGATAAAAAATTTACCAAAATGTTTAGGGTTTATTTTACAATCTCATCATTATTCAAGATTGTTTTTATTTATGTATCCCTTGGGGGAATTATTTAATATTTATATCTTAAAATAAATCTATTTTATTCTATTATATTTATTCATTAATTATTTCAATTAATATTACCATTTTCCCAGTCTTTAGTACCTAAAAGATTAAGAAAATGTTTTTAAGAAAATACAACTTTATTTCTATCTTCGGTCGAAAATAAATTTTCTTCCAAAACCATGTTTTATAAAAATGTTTGAAAAAAAGTTTTAGAATTCTAAAAATTATTTATTAAAGAAATTTTACCCATGTTTTAATTTTTAAAATATGGTTTGAAAGGATTTTTCTTGTCATTTTCTAAATGAGTTACTTTTATAGCCTTTTTATGGTGAAAAAGGAATGTTTTTTTAACTTATACATCATGTAAAAAATTACACACCATCATGAATATAATTCATTTGAAGTTTCCTTTAAAAATTTACAAGTTTATTTTTAAATAATTTTTTTATTAATATTTTAAAAATTAATATTTTTAAAAATTTATTTTCAAAGAAAAGTATTTTGAAAATTATATATGAATGTTCTAGTTTTAAAATAAAAAGGGTAATTTTAAAAGAAAGGTTATTTTCCTCAATAAATTTTCCAAGTGAACTTTAAAAATAATTTTCCATCTAAGAATACATTATTTTATTTTAATTATGATTTAATGGGGATATAATCCAATGATACCATCAATATTATTTCTCTAAATGGTTTATGATCCGTTTCACTGGGAATATAATATGTTGATACCATTAATTTTACTCTGGATGGTTTATGATTATGTTTATTGACCATATAATGTATGTAATTTTTTTATTATAGTTTAAATATGAATGTTTATGTGTATTATATTTCACTCCTTTCATATGAGGAATGAATTGGACTTGGTAATTATTATGCAGAGCCCGCTATAGCCCCTCGATGCATTGGAAGGTCTAATGAGATAAACTAGATTGGGTTTTAGCTGAGGCCTTACCCATTTATATAGATGTCTTAGAAAAAGGCCTCAATGATACTATATATCTTTGAACAAATCCTAGATAGTATTATATGTCTTGGTACAGGGCCTTAGTAGTATGTTTTAGATGTCCAACATTATGCATTCCATCATTATGAATTTTATTATTGATATTACATATGATTATTCAATTAGTTAGAATATCCATGGTTAAGTTTCTTGCTCATGTGATTATTTATATGAAATTATTTTATCATCATGTATTCCTTCCATATAATGCACAAATTATTGATTAAATGGAATGGGTTTTAGTTATTTACCTTTCCATATTGATTATTCCTTATTTATTCATAGAATCTACCATATGCTTACCCTTAATGAGCATCTGGGCTCACCCCTTTCATATGTTTTATTTTTCCTAGGATATTAGAAAGTGTTTTTTGATTGATGTTCATGGATACACTAAGGGGAATGATGGTATTCTCGAAGAAAATACTTTGTATATTTTATGTTTTCAATTATAATAAGAATTTCAAGTATGTATTTAGTTACCAAGACTACTAAACTATTTGGTCCTACAAGATGCGATTCTTTGTATATTATAAAAATGTAACAGAGTAGATACTGAATTCAAGATACTGGGGTTAGGGTCACTACAATTGGGATACCCCATAACTAGCTAAATCATAAAATATGATTGAGAAAGAAATTATTTATTTATTTATATTAAATTATAAATTAAATTTAATAGTTATAAATTGTTTATAAATAATGATAAAAGGTATTTTGGGGATGTTTATTAATGTATAAAAATTTTAAAAATCAATTAATTATAAAGAGTTTATAATTAATTTAAAAATTTTATGAAACATTTATTATTAAATATTACTTAATATTAAAATTTAATATTATAAATAATTTTTAGAAAAATTATATATAATATTTTGTGATTAAAAATAAATTGTTTTTTGGTAATCGTAAGAGGTAATTTATAAAATGTATATAAATTATAAAATAAGGCCTAAATATAAAGTGTTTGTATTTATAGGTTATGAATTGTTCATAACACTTTACTTGAATAGTTCAAGTTAAGAGTCCCTATTTAGAATAATTTTTAAACCTCATAAAGGAGTTTTGATCCAGGATTAAATAATGTGGAAGTATGTGATATTTATATTTTTAAAATGTTTATATAATTGAAGATGGATTATAGAATGTTTATAATTAATAATATGACATATATTTTAAAGTAAAAATACATACAATTTATAATATTAAAATTTCATATTATGAAATGAATATAAATTATTTATATTCAATATTATGTAATATCCATGAAAAATAGATAAAAAGTGTTTATGATTAGGATTTTTTATGAACTTTTCGTAAATTATTATCTAATTTTTAAATATATGAAGAGTCCATTAATTTAAATGTTATTCTATACATTATTCACCATTATAAATTGTTCATATTATGAATATATTTATGAATTGGTTTAAAGTTGTCAAACAACTTATTATAATTTATCTATCCCTGAATTACATGCTAGGTACATCTACATAATATTTAGTTTTCATCTACCTTGACCTTAGTTTGTGATTGAAGTTATGATCTTGAAATAATTGTTGAATATAGTTTGTGCATATTAGGTTTTAGAGTTATCATGAATTTGATTCTATATTGAGTAAAGTATCCTTGGGGAGAGGGACTTGGGGTTAGGCTTCCCACTATCCTAGAGTCTTATGTCTTATTATAGAAAGGTAGGGGTTAGATATTTGTCACTTTAAGCTTACTCAGGTTGATAGTATAGATTTTATATAATCCTAAGCCTTTACATGAATAGTTCAAGTACCTTATACATGATATGAATTTGGATATGTATAAATATTTTTGGATTCATTTTTTTGGTGAGTAACACAAACTATGGGTTTTATAAATAGTTACACATAAATATAGATTGAACACATTGATTTGGTCGATGGAATAGGATTTCAAAAATAAATTGTTAGAAACATGCATATATAAATGGAATAACATGAGATAAGATGGGGAGATTAAATAGCCTTCAAATACTAAGTGTTAGATTAATTTTAAAATATCACTTATCAAGATCTTGATCATCTAGTATGGGTTAACCTAATGGTTAGGTTCCCATGAATTATATTATGTAAGGAAATAAAGTAATGAGGTGACCCTAATAGTTAGATTTTTTGTTATTGGTATTTTATTTAGGTTACACATAGATAGGAAACTATAATGGTTAGAATACTATAAGAATAGAGTTGGGTTTAGCCACTTGATAGATTTGATAAGGAGTTTTCCACTCAATTATCCAAGAGTCATATATGATATGTTTGACAAGTGTTGTCTACCGGATATAGTTATGGATTATTTATGTGGATAAATAGATGTAAATCATGATAAAATATAGATCTTGGATCACTAATTGATATGATGTATTATTTTTTATTTTATTATAGATAATCCCCCTTTTAAGGGTTTAAGGGGAACCCGCACATGACCAGTAAGCCCAAGGCACAAGACCCGACATGACCCGTAATACATGACCCGAAGGTCCAGAGGCATACCATTCCCATTACATGACCAGTAGGCCCAACCCACTAGAACTGAACCTCCCCATCTTCTACTTCATTGATCGCCTTTAGCTCCCCACTTGCATTGTTGATCTGCTAGCATTGCCCTATACAAAGATGCACGATGCCTGGTCCCGATGGTAGTTTCCATACCCTCTCATTCTTCTAATCCGGTTAGCTCTGCTTCTAGTGACTGCTACTGTTGGTCTGATCCTCTTCTGGGGCCTGATATGTGTGAACTGGGCTACTTCATGGTCTTCAATGGACTTAAGGCCCTGTGGCCTGAAGGCCTTTGATGGCCCGAAGGCCCTTGAGACCCGTAGGCCCAAACCGGTGGCCCAAAAGCCCAAATCAGGTGAATAGTTCCGGCTGCTACAGTACCGAATAGTACCTACTCTAGTACATGCTACAGTACTACTACAATACCCCAAAAATTCGCCTCAACCTGGTTTTGAACCTGGGTCTCTTGGATTCCAAGCAGGAGCCCTTACTACTCAGGTACGGGCTCGTTGGCCACTAATTGATATGATGAGTTTTAAAGGGGTCATTATTTTAGTGGGACCCCATTTAATAAAATTTCTTATCAAATGGTAATAAAACCTAAAACTATTATGATAAAATATTATATTTTAGATATATAGTATCATCATCATAAAACTTACACTTGGAGTCCAATCCTATAAGAAGAAGAATATTAGTGTAAAAAACTCTTAAGGTTGGTAACTTAAGAATCGTTCTTAATGAAAATTTATATGTGTTATAGATACACTTACCAGAATAACTAAGTGTTTAAATTGATCAAAAAGTGAATCTAGTTGTTTATAAAGCATAGTATGATTCATTGAGATTTCAAAGGAATTAGATACCGGAATACCTAATGATTTTTTATTACTTGGTCATATATTAAATATGAATAGTTATGTTTGATGCCAAAAAATTCATCCAAAAAGAATATGAGTGGAAAGATATCCAAGAAAAGTAGTTCTGAAGTGAAGGAAATAAGTTCAAGTAACTCAAAGTTGCATTATTCAATAACCAGAGGTGTCATGTAAAGATGGAATTATACGTGCACACAATACATCCACAAGAAGACCAATTTCATGATCTATATGACTATAAATACCTCTTATCCCACCATTTTAAGGGTTAAACCCTTATAATTCTATAATTTCGATCATCCAAAGCTCATAGGTCGCAAGAAAACTAACCTTCGTGCTTTTCACAACCTATGAAAACCTCCATGGGATCCTATGTCACATCTGTAATTTTATTTTGAGTCATTTATTTGTTTATTTTTGGTCTTGTGTTTACCCCTTGGTGTTCCTGATAGTTTTAGAGAAAAATGGAGTTTTTGGGATCAGCAGCAGGTGGCGCACGGTTGGCTCATAGTTAGGGGAAATCATGCACCAACCTAGGTAATACTTTGAACCCTAGATAATGGAACTATCTAGGCTGCATGGTTAGTCACTCAGGCATGAAACCTCCACTAGGATACCTTCCAGCCAATTTCCTCTTGGACATAGGAGACCGCATGGTTGCTGCATAGTTTGGAAAACCATGAAGGCTAACCGTGCAGCCTTTCCAGGTCATTAAAATTGAAAATTTATCTTTCTAACCTCCTCTAATTTTAATCCCAAACCACCCTTAATTCAAACCATACAAGATTTTCATTCCTAAGATATTCATATTCTCCCTCTTGTACCCCTTTAAATCTAATTTTTGTGTGTTTTTGGTGTAGATTCTTTAAGAAATAACCATGCATGTCCTTTATCTCTTGGTTTCTTCTCAATTCTTGGGTTTTCTCCCTCCCTCTTTGGGTTCATCTTTTCCAACTGGTTGGTTTACCTAATAAGGGTTAAATATTGATTTTTGGGTAAAATATTGATGTGTGTGGTTGGATCTTACCTTTATAGGGTTTCTTTGTGATATAGTTGTGGTTTTCCACTAGATTCCAGATGTTTTCAAGCTTGAGGTAGGCGATTCCATGTTTTAGCATTATTAGATGACTTTGGCATGATTTGTTTTCTTATTGAATGTATTATAAGGATTTTTTAAAAGGTAATAAATATGTTTTCAAAAGTATTTGACATGCATAAATTTTGAAATATGGGTTTTCTAGGTAAATGGGTTGTGTTTTATGTGTTATTTTGTGTTGTACCATATAAATGTGTATTATAAATTGTGCAAGTGGTGCGAAGCATATTTTAAAACGAATTTAGTATGTGTATATGAATTTAAAAGAGGTTCTGATTATGGTAAATGGTGGTTTTATATTATTATTCATGATTTTTGACATGTGTATGTGAAAGTACTGATATATGTGACATATGAAATGAAAGTTGAGCACAAAGGGAATCCTAGTTGGTGGGCAGACTAGGACTAGTATTCTAGTTGTATTAGAGGGGAAGAGGCCCTATTTCTTCTATAAGTATTGATTTTACACAACTAACTAGACATTGATTATTGGATACCACTGGACCTTGGGATTCATTCCCCTATAGTGGATCGTACATGAGGACACTATAGGTTATGGTTGCTATACCATATTTCATTGAGATATGAGATTCCTAAGGCCCCACTATAGCTAAAGCCTATAGGGATTTCTTGTGTTGTGGTTCTATCTTGTGATGTGGTGCTGAACATTGTAATATGGTGGAATTGGGTTTATTTATAATTGAAAATAATGTTTCCTTTGAAAATATTTTATTTAAAATTTCTTCCTTAAAATTTTTCCTTAAAAGTATTTTTGTTCTTTTTCGAAAACTTGCATGTTAATTTATCTTCTAATGTTATGGAATGGAATATTTATTTTGGGTGGTATCCTAATGGGATTTGGATTGCACCCTACATAAACCCTTGGTTGTATTTAGACTTTGTTATATATGACCCAGGTAAAGGTAAGATGTTCCATAGCAGTGATGGTGGATCCGGTTGCTAATTCCTCCTTGCAGGTGTTGGTGGAGGTGGCATGGAGACGTTAGCCCTCTTGTTTTGTGAAGATTTTGGATTTTGGTTTAGTTGGTTCCCTTCCCCTTTTGGTATTTTGGTTTTTGGTTAAAGTTGTAAAATGTTTAACTTGGTATTTTTTTATCTCTATTTGGACATGGATATTGATCTTGGTGTGATGTTCTATTTTGAGTATTATTTATGGTTGATTATCTTGGGTGAAATCATTCCCAAAAGTGTATCATTGATATCCACACACTATTTTCCAGCCCGTGGGGATTGGGAACACCCTTCAGGCCATGCAACATGCCGGTCCAGGTGTCGAGTTGGATGGAACCTCAGCTTGGTTTAGGAAAAAATGGTATCATAGCATGGTTTTCACCCTTTCCTTGGGCCATGTTATTTGTTAAGAGTTTTGATAAACTTGAGATAGGATTTTGGGGACTTTAGGTTTGGTTACGATTAGGGTGTTTGGCCAACACACCTCTTAATGAGCCTTGATTTTCCATGGGATGTTGGGAATTGGTTTGAATTATCCTCTAGGTGAGATGTAAAGGCTGCAAACTATATATGGACACTGAGTGGGGGTGAATTGGTTTAGTTTTTTAATGTGTTGGATGCATTTTTTAATTTAAGGAAGTTTTTGGAATTTTTTGTTGTTGCTAATTTTTTTTTCCGAATATCGCATTGATGGTTTATCCTTATGATTGTTGCTTGATGTATCACAATGACTCCCCAGAGACGTATTGTGATATATTGGTAAGATGTCGAAGAGTAATCTACAACACCAATTGACGAGAGACTAGTGGAATCCATGGTTCAGGATATCCAAGATTTGGGTCAGGGAGTGAGCTCTAGTCCTGATCTTGTTGGGGAGGCTGAACTAGGTCCTGGAAAGGAAAAAGTTCAGGAGTTACTCAATAACAAGCCTCCATCCTTCCAGGATAGCATGAACCCCCCAGAGGTAGAGGAGTATATTGATAATATCAAGAGGATATTTGAGTTTCTAGATACTTCTGAGGCGATTAAAGTGAAGCATTCTTTTTTTCTTGTTGGAAGGTCCCTATTGGAGGTGGTGGGATTCAGTAGTGTAAGATTGAAAGCATGAGAGAATGGTTTGGAAGGACTTCAAGGTCACATTAAATGAGTAGTATTTCCCATATACCTATTTCTTTTCTAGGAACCAAGAGTTTTTGGATCTTCACTAGGGGATCAAACTATAATGGAGTATGCTAGAATATTTATAGGATTGGTTCAGTTCAAACCTAATGTAGTTTCTAGAGAGTAGCTGAAGGATTGAAAGTTTGAAATGAGGTTATAATCAGATATATGATCTCAATTATTCTTTTTTAAGCTGAAGATCTACGATGAGGTGGTTGACCATGCTTTGATAGTGAATATCGATTGTGGTGGATAGTTTGGATTCTTGGGATCAGTGTTATTAGTGGATCAAGACAGTGGTAGTTCATTAGAGAAGAAAAGAATATAAGATGAGCCTAAGAAGAAGGGAGGTGGTAGGTCGTTCTATTCTTCTCGTATGTCTTCATTCATGGATTCAGGTGTAGGATCAGCTTTTTTCCATCAGTTTGGGAAGGTAGGGAATATACATTTGGCTTATTTAGCCCAACCCAAGCCTCTCCATCAGTGTATAACTATAGAGAACTTGTAGTAGTTTTTCAAGTTTTCACATCCACATCAGAGTGTAATAGGTTTTTTGGCCTCCATAGGTATATAATATCAGTTATAGTCATCTAGGATAGTAGGTTATATGTTTGGAGGTCATGGAGGTAGGGTTAGATCCAAATCTGGACATAGGTAGTTGAATATAGATCTGCAGGTCAATGGTCATTCTTAGGCTCTGGTAGAGATTGGGAATATTCATGCTTTGGATGAAGAACCAGTGGAATTTGATGCTGGACCTATAATAGTTTAATGTACCATTCTTATTGCATCATCCATAGTTGTTGATTTTTTTGACACAAGTGCCTCTATTTATTTTCTACCCTTATCATGGATGTGTTAAACTTATCAACCAATCTTATGATGTATGTGATGGAGTTAGTGATTCCACTTGGTAGGAAGAAGGAGAAGGGTTTTAGGTGTCTATCTTGTGAAATCACCATGTCTAGGGTCAAGAAAGAATGGGATTTCATAGTTTTGGAGATGAACCTCTTTAAAATAATCCTTGGCATGGATTGTATGATGTTTTTCTAAGAGCACATTGATTTTTATCAGCTATGAGTGACTTTCTTGGAACCTGATGATAATACCCAGGTTTTTCAGGGTGAATGGGATCCTTGGTCAGGACATGCTATACCTCCACTTTTGAAATTGGGAAATCTAACTCTTTAATTTTTGTTTCTCATGTTAGAGGATTATGGTGATGTTCCTAAGGGTGGATTCCCTCCTATGGTAGATTAGTTCCTAGAGGTGTTTCTAGAATAATTTTTGGGCTTTCTCCCAAGGTGGGATGTGGATTTGAAAATAGATTTTGAAATCGGAACATAGATTATATCTCTTCCCTCATGTTGTATGGATACCACCAAGTTGAGGGAATCAACAATACAACTAGACGATTTGGAATCCAAAGGATTCATTTTCCTGAGCATCTCACCTTATTCCACCCCAATATTTTTTGTAATAAAGTCCAATGGATCTCTTTGGATGTGTATTGACTATCAAAAGTTGAATAAGGTGAAAATTAATAATAAATACACTTAAGCCCAAATTGATGACCTTTTAGACTGACTTAAGGGGGTGAGTTGGTTTTACAAGATTGAATTGAATTCAGGGTATCACCAGGTTAGATTTAGAGAGGTGTATGCTTCAAAAATAGATTTACGAAGTAGGTACAAAAATTCTGAGTACTTGGCCATGCTATTTGGATTGATTAATGCTCCAGTGCTGTTTATGGCGCTTATGAATAGGGTGTTTCACCAATATCTTGATTTTTTTGTCATGGTATTTGTGGATGACATCATGGTCTATTTAGGGACTAAAGAGGAACATGATAGGAATTTTATGATTATGTTGGGAACTATCCAAGATCATATCCTCTATGAATTTTTTTTACAAGTGCACCTTATAGATTAGGGAGGTGAAGTTTTTGGGTCATGTGATCTTAGAACAGGGGGTTTTGGTGGACCCTGAGAAGATCAGTGCAATGATGTCATGAGAGTATCCAAATAATGTTTTTGATATCAAAAGTTTTTTAGTCCTGGTAGGGTATTACAGGTGGGTTTTTATATATTTTTCTAAGATTTATTCACCCATGAAAATTCTCATCCAGAAGGGGGTGAAGTTTTAAAAGAGTTCAACATTTCAAGCATCTTTTGAGGAGCTTAAGAAGTAGTTGACCAAACCCCTGTCTTAATTTTTCCCAAATATGGAAAAGGATTCATGGTCTATTGTGATGATTTAGGTATGGGTCTTGGGTGTGTGCTAATGAAGGATGATCATGTAGAGGCGTATGGTTCTTGCCAACTCTGACCACATGATAAGAATTACCTAACCCACAACTTATAGTTAGTAGCATTGATGCATGCCTTGAAGACATGAATTCATTATATTTTTTTTTGGAAAAATCTTATAGTTTATTCAAATCATAAGAGTATGGATTACATATTCTCTTATAAAGATCTAAATATAAGCAAGTGTAATTGAGTTGAGAACCTTTAGGGGTTTGATTTTGATATTTTGTACACCCCAAGAAAAGGTAATGTGTTTGTAGATGCTTTGAGAAAAAAAGTACTGGTGCAAGATTTTAAAGAGTCTAGTGATGAGTGGAATTTTATGGTATTTTCCCCCCATATGCATCTTGAATCTGAGGAGTATAGTGGAGGAGAGTTATCGGCCAATTTCCAACTGAAACCTTCCCTTATAGAGTTGATTTGGAATGATTATCCTAGTGATGAGTTGTGCCAGTATTCCTTACAATTCCTAAATGGTGGGGAGGTTCCCTGTGAGTGGTCATTGTATCCTAAGGGAGTCTTGTGTTTGAAGGGTTTCTTCATGATGCCATTTTTGTTGTAGAATTTTGTGATGAAGGATAGCCTCCAGTATCACTAGTCCACTCATCTAGGTTCCACCAAGATGTTTTATGATGTGCACTATCATTTCTAGTGGCTAGGGATGAGATGGGATATTGGTGACTTTGTATTCAGGTGTTGTACATGTCACCAGGTTAAAGTAGAGCACTAAGACCCTCCATTTTACTTCATCCATTTCCCATTCATCTAGTAGTGGGATGCGATTTCCATGGATTTTATTATTGGATTACATTATACACCTCAAGGAAAAATTCTATCTAGTCAGTGATTGAACGTCTAAACAAATCATCCAATTTAATTCCAATCATAGACTAAACCAAAGTGGATGAGTTGGGTTGGTTGTATGTTCAGAAGATAGTAAGGATACATGGTATTCCATTGGCTATCATTTCAGATAGGGACCTCTGTTTCACCTCACGATTTTGGGAAGACCTTAAGAAGGAAATGGGGTCGTAGATCAAGTTGAGTACAACATACCATCCTCAAACAGATGATCAGATGGAGTGGGTGAATCAAATCTTGGAATACATGATCTGGACATGTGTGTTGGATTTTTGAGGATCTTGGGATTTCTATTTGGGGTTGGTTTAATTTTATTATAACAACAGTTACCAATCCTCAATAAGAATGGAATCCTTTGAGGCCCTTTATGGCCAGCCGTGTTGGTCCCCTTTATGTTTAATTGAGGTGGGCGAGACCTCATTTTTAGGACCATGCCTTATGTAGGAGACGTCTAAAAAATTCAAGTTGATTGGGGGAATTTGTTTGGCTGTATAGAGTGACTATAATTCCTATTCCGATCAGAGGTGTCGAGCCTTAGAATTTTCTATGGGTGATCAAGTTTTTCTGAAAGTAGCCCCTCTCTTGGGTCACCATCATCTTGGTAATCAAGGGAAGATAACATCTAGGTGTGTTTGACCTTTTTAGATTACCGAGAGAGTTGTTAAGGGGAAATACCAGTTATATTTTTCTTCTAAGTTGATGTTAATTCATAAAATATTCTATGTTTCTCAGTTAAAGAAGTATAATCCAGATCAATATCATGTGCTGAATTGGGAAGAGTTTGAGTTGGAATTAGATTTTTGTATATTTAAGAAGCTAGAAAAGATTTTGGATTCCTAGAAGAAATTTATTTTTAGGTAAGTCCATACTATTTTTTATAGTTCTTTGGCATCATGGTAATGATTAGCATGATACTTGGGAGTGGAAGTCTTGGATTGAGGAGCAGTATCTGTTTTTGTTCTCT
Source organism: Viscum album (assembly GCA_963277665.1). Lineage (NCBI taxonomy): Eukaryota > Viridiplantae > Streptophyta > Magnoliopsida > Santalales > Viscaceae > Viscum > Viscum album. The sequence goes on from OY728134.1 coordinate 1,074,080,945, forward strand.
GATCAGACTTTGAGTTTACTTTTTGGGGATGAAAAGTTTTCACGGTGGGGAGAATTGTCACATCTGTGATTTTATTTTGAATAATTAATTTGTTTATTTTTTTTATTTCGTATACCCTCTGATTTTCTTGAGTGTTTTAGAGAAAAATGAAGTTTTTGGGCTTGGTAGAAGGTGGCACATGGTTGGTACTTGGTTAGAGGAAACTGTGCACCAACACAGGGAAAAACATGTGCCCTGGATAGTGGAACTATTGAATCCACATGGTTAGTCACATGGGAATGCATCCTCCCCTAGGAAACCATGTTCCCAATTTCATCTTGGATAGAGGAGACCACACAATTTCTACATTCTTTGGAAAACCATACGAGCTAACCATGAGGCCTATTCGGGTCATTAAAATTAAAAATTACCTTTCTAACCTCCCTCAATTTTATCCCCAAACCACCCCTAATTCGAACCATACAAGATTTACATCCCTAAAAGATTCATATTATCCCTCTTATCCCCCTTAAACTTCAATTTTTGGGTGTTTTTGATGTGGATTCTTCAAGAAATCCTCAAATAAGTCCTTTCTCTCTTGATTTCTTCTCTCATATTGGGTTCTTATCTCTCCCTCTTTGGGTTATTCTTTTCCAATGTGTTGGTTGACCTAATAAGGGTTAAATATTTAGTTTTTGGTTAAAATATTTATGATTGTGGTTGTATCTTTCCTTTATAGGGTTTCTTTGTGGTGTGGTTGTGGTTTCCACCAGATTCTGGAAGTTTCCAAGCTTGAGGGAGGAATTCCATGTTTTATCATTATTATATGATTTTGGTATGATTGGTTTTATTATTCAATGTTTTATAAGGATTTTTTAAAAGGTAAAAAATATGTTTTAAAAAGGATTTTTGGTGTGCACATGTTGAAATAAGGTTTTTAAAGGAAAGTGGTTGTGTTTCATGTGTGATTTCACATTGTGCCTTATAAATGTGTTCTATAAATTGTTCAAGTGGTCCAAAGAATGTCTTAAAATAAATTTAGCATGAATATAAATTTAAAATAGTTTTTTATTATGATAAATGGTGGTTTTATATGATTATTCATGAGGTTTGACATATGTATATGAAAGTAGTGATATATGTGACTTGTGAAATGGAAGTTGGGAACAAAGGAAATCCTAGGTATCTAGGTGGGCAGTCTAGGACTGGTATGCTAGTTTGATCAGTAGGGTTGAGGCCCAATTTATTCTAGTAGGATTCATTCTACAAAAATAACTAAACATTTATGATTATATACCAATATAACTTGGGATGTATTCCCCTATAGTGGCTCGTGCACGAGGACGCTATGGGTTATGGTTTTTATACCATGTTTCACCGAGATATGATGTTCCTATGGTGCCACTAGATATAAAGCCTATAGGAATTTTCTATGATGTGGTGTCAACCATCGATATATGGTGGAATTTTATTTCTTTATAATTACAAATAATATTTCCTTCAAAAATGTTTTCTTTAAAATGTTTTCCTTAAAAGTTTTCTTTAAAAGTATATCTATTATTTTCTTAAAAATTACATATTAATTTATCTTAAAATATCATTTCATGAAATATTTATTTTTTTGTGGAATCTTACTATGATTTGGATCACACTCTACCTACAGACTTGGGTGTATGTAGACTTTGTTATGTATGACCTTGGTAAAGGCAAGATGTTACATAGTGGTGATGGTGGATCCAGTTTCTAGTTACTCCTTATAGGTGTTGGTGGAGGTGCATGGGAGAGTTATCCCTCTTGTCTAATGAATATTTTGGGTTGTGGTTTTGTTGGTTTCCTTCCCTGTTTGGTATTTTGGATTTTGGTTAAAGTTTTAAAATATTCAACTTGGTATTATTGTATCTCTATTTGGCTATGTATGTTGATCTTAGTGTGATGTTCTATTTTGAGTATTATTTATGGTTGATTATCTTGGGTGAAATTGTTCCCAAAAGTGTTTCATTTATACCTAAGAACTAGTTTCCATCCCATGGGGATTAGGAATTCCCTTTGGGACATGCCACAGGCTAGGCCAGGTGTCGGGTTGGATGGAACCCAGCTTGGTTCATGACATCCTACTTGTAAATAATTTATGTGAATTACCACATGAAAGTCATTAAAAGAATTGTCTCATGATTAATATATTCTCTTATATCTCCCTTCCACAAAGAAAACACTTATCAGTAAAGGAAAAATTCCCAGAAGTCATAGTTATGCATAACCCCCAACATGTGTGAAACCCATTCCATGCTATCTACTAAAATATCTCATTTTGAGAGTCCCAATTTCATTAAATCTGAGGTATCATAGGTCCCACAAACATCCATTCTGGCCTCCTTCATGCAAATTACATACACACAACTGACATTGTGGACTCTCATCCCCAGAACTTTTTTACCAAGCATAGGTTGGGCTATATCCTTGTTTTTTTCTCCTAATAATAAGCTTATGTACTCCTAATTCCTTCTCACCAAACATAGGCTAGGCGATGTCAATGAATCTGTCTCCCATGTATAGGTTGGGAAACACATGCACATGTATAAGAGATGCACATATCCTTCTTATTCTCAGGAAGCACTCATACCTCCTATCAGGTGTAAGCCCAAATTTTCCTCATTAATAGTCCCATACATAGTCTATTCAATGAGTTATGCCTCCTAGTGGGAATTCTAATTGGTGTAATACCCATAACCTATCCTTCGAAAATTCCATGAGCTATGTTAAATTGGAAAATGTTAATGTATAAGACCCATTATATCCTTACATTTCATCCCTTTCATGACACAAGTTTCATTACTGTATGATGTTTTTTTTCCGATTCTTTTACCGGGGTGTGCATCCGTCTACAGAATACATGCTGATCGTTGCCCCAAATTCTCTCTTTCCAAAGGTGGGTGGCATTTGTAACTTATTTAGGGACTTTTTCTCCTTGATTGAAATGATATGATGGGATTTAGGTCTCTCCTTCCATGGATTCCTCCTTATAACTTTCTACCTAGTCCCGATCTCCCTCATTGATTTGAGTCATGGTTCGTGAATCTCATTCCCATTTCCATATCTTTGTGGATGCTGGTTAATTATGCTACTTCCATCAGGACATTACAAAGGGTCTTGATAGGGCAATGACATTTGGTCGGAGTAGATGACAACATATGGCATGATGAGGAATCTCTGGATGCATGGACATTGGAAAACATGTATTATTCCTCATAAGAGGGAATATCAAGGGTGAGGAACCCGAGGCATACCATGTTTATTGCAGGGTATGTGATGCCATAGTTATGTCTCTGAGGTTTTTCTCAACTTCCCATGTTTAACATGGGGTATGCCACGAGTTTAACATCTAGCAGATATGGTTATTCCAAAGGTGTGTCTTCTGAGGTTTTCCTCAACAATCTCATGTTTAACACATGGCAGGACACAAGTTTACCATCTTACAGAGATGTAATGAAAGTGATTAGAATGCCCCTGGAGGCAGATCAGATTGGAACATCCCTAGGATGGATCACCTGGAGTGTTTACTAGGTGGATGGATAAGGAATCCCAATAATAGAGGACCCCAGATGGTGTGTCCCAAAAAGAGATGACATCACACTGTGACTGCTGATCTAGACACCACTGAGGGGGGATATGGGAAAGGGTACCCCAGAAAGGGAGACACCAAGGTTTACCATTGGTCAGGATTGAACCTTAGGGAGGTTTCCTACATACACTGTGTAGACGATAGATATCCAAACCCACGTAGTTTGAAGGGGTGGTGAATCAGGATGTGCACATGGGACAATCAACTGAAGACACATTAGGGATTATGCATGGTTAGTGGCCTAACTACTACTATGAGTAGTGAGGAGGTGGATGAAATGATCTCACCGAGATGTGGCGTCCTGGGTATAAATCATGATGGATATGGATGGTAAAGATAAGTGGATGTAGAATATGATGAAACCAACATGAGGAATATGGTGATGTTGGGATTGAGCCTCGAAGAGACTTCCTATGTATCCTCATGGTAGGGAATCAAATTACACATAGTTCTGAGGGGTGGTGGGACACCTGAGGAGCTGGATCGTGAGAATTGACACATGTATGGGTTCCAGAGGAAGTAGAACCTTTGGGTTAGGGGAATGACCTTCCCGAAACACAGAGGCTCAAGGGAGAGACCAGGATGGGACATAAGTGATGGGATTAAACCTTAGGGAGGATTCCTACGTATCCCTGTGGTGGGGAATCCAAGTCCACGTAGTTCAGAATGGGGGAATAAAATTAGGGTGTACACATAGAACAATGACCCAACAATATACTGGGGCTTATGCATGATTAAAGGCCCTGGTTGGTCTCATGCCTGAGGTGCGGACCAGTGATGTGGGTCCCGGAAAGGGGGACTACAATGGATTACCGTTGGTTGGGGATCACAATGTCTTGCCGCTGGATGAGGATCGTAATGGCTTACCACTGGATGAGGATCACAATGGCTTACCGATGGATGGGGATTACAATGGCTTACCACTGGATGGGGATTGTAATGTCTTACCGCTATATGGGGATCACAACGTCTTACCTCTGGATTGGGAATCAAAATGGATTACCATCTATTGGGGTTGGACCTTAGGGAGGCTTCCTATGTACCCTGTCTAGGATACAAGGATCAAAGCCCACATAGTTCGAATGGGTACAGTTTAACATCTTGCAGGATGAAAAGGGGGCATATAGTTTAATGTTGTATTAGATGACAGTGGACTGACGTGAAGTGGTTAGGACCGATGGGTGTTGGGCTTGAACCATAGGGATTCTTCCTACGTACCTTTCTTAGGAGACAAGGATAAAAGTACACATAGTTATGTGTAGGTAATACAGTTTAACAATATGCGGGATGAAGGTGAACTGACATAAAGGGGTCAGGAGAAGTAGGTGTTGGGATTTAACCTCAAGGATGATTCATACATACCTTGGCTAGGAGATAAGGATCGAAGTCCACATAGTTTGGGATGATTTTAGGATTACATGCTAAGGAGACCCAGAGGATTCCACAGTAAATGCTTACTCTAAGCCCACATGATTCATGCTTGGTGTGAGAAATAAGATGAAACAAAGACCTGATGATCACATCACGAAATGTGTGTATGTGGTAGGTGGAGTGGGGCTTACACGTGGTTAGTGTCCCAAAGAGGAAACATGGGATTATGCATGGTTAATGGCCCAAGGAGATGGAGATTGGGACTTACTCCAGGATGGAGGCCCATAGAAGATGTCATGGTTACTGTTTACTCTAAGATCACATGAGTCATGCTTGGTGTGAGAAATAAGAGGCACCAACAGACCTAACAATCGTGGCACAGAGGTGCAACCACGAAGGGTGGTGAATGAGGATTACACATTGAGGCTGCCCAGGTGACACTAAGAAGTAACAATGATGGATGGGGCTTATGCATAGAAGCTGACAGGGTGCCACTATGGAGAGAAAATGGTGGATGAGGCTTATGAATGGAAGCTACCTGGGTGATACTATGGAGCAGAAACGATGGATGGGGCTTACACATAGAAGCATTCCAGGTACCACTATAGAGCAACAATAGTGGATGGGGCTTATGCATGGAAGCTGCTCGGGTGCAGCTATGGAGAAACAACGGTGGATGGGAATTATGCATGGAAGTAGCCTGGGTGCCACTATAGAGCGAAAATGGTGGATGGGGCTTATGTATGAAATCTTCTTGGGTGACACTATGGAGAGACAATGGTGAAAGGGTCTTATGCATGGAAGTTGCTTGGGTGCCACTATGGAGCGACAACAATGGATGAGGATTAGGCATGGAAGTTGCTTGACTGCCTCTATGGAGTGACAAAGGTTGATGGGGCTTATGCATGGAAGCTGATCGGGTTCCACTATGGAGTAGCAATGGTGAAAGGGGCTTACACATAGAAGATTCCTTGGTGATGCTATAGAGCAACAATGGTGGATGGGGCTTACACATGGAAGATTCATGGGTGCCGCTATGGAGAGGCAATGGTGGATGGGACTTATGCGTGGAAGTTGCTCAGGTGATGCTATGGAGCGTCAATGGTGAAATGGGATTATGTATGAAAGCTTCCCGGGTGTCGCTAAGGAGTGACAATGGTGGATGGGGCTTACACACAGAAGCTGCCCAGGTGCCGCTAAGGAGTGAAAATGGTGGATGTGTCTTATGAATGGAAGTTTCCCTTGATTTCTTCCTCATGTATGGCCATGAGAGCATCCTAACTCACTGGTGCATTGAGGAATATAATTGTGGCCTACACCTATGCACTAGTGCACAAGTGGTATAACATGAATGGCATTGGAATTAGTCCAAATAGAGGGAGATGAAAATTTTGAATCACATGCCCAACATTCAGAACACAATGGGGGCATCATGAAGAATGGAGATAACTATTGACCATATTCGAATGACAACATCCACATTGCTTTATCCTGATACAGAAAAAAATAGATGACGGCCAACCACTAACCTTATTCAAAACACGAGTCCAAACTCGAAGTTTCGTCCAAAGTCTTCTGGGGTGTTAGCCCAGAACAGCGGGTGAGCCGATGTGGCAAGGGACTAGACCGTTAGGGGGTCCCTTCAGACATGAAAGAGGATGATGATATGAATAAAGGACACATAAAGCATGAGGTGTAGTGATGGAATTCTTGAATGGTTTCCAATGCTCTTGAAATTACACCACTATAATCATAGCCTGAGGTATCTATTTCTCGTCACATAAGCCATCTCTTATTTGGAACAAGAGGCATCTTATTATTGAATGATAGGGGATGATAAAGTTTAAAGTCATGTAGTGAGGACTATTGGTATCTTATGTTTGTCACATAAAAAATATCTTATTAGGAGTAAGAGGCATCCTATTATTGAATGATAGGGGATATTACAGTTTAAAGTCATGTAGTGAGGACTATTGGAATCTTATGTTTGGAACATAAGGAATCTATTTATTGGATTAAGAGGCATCATTTGTTTGTCATATAGGGTTTACTGCAGTTTATAGTAATGTAGAGAGGACTATTGGCATCTTATGCTTGGCTCATAATGCATCTCTTGTTTAAAAAAAATGCATCCTATATTTTCCAAATAGGGTTTACTATAGTTTAAAGTCATATAGATAGAACTATTGACATATTATGCTTGGCACATAAGGCATATCTTGTTTGGGAAAGAGGCATCCTATATTTGTCAAATAGGGTATACTATAGTTTATAGTCATGTAGATATGACTTTTGGATTCTTATTCTTGGAACATAAGGAATCTTTTGTTTGGGAAGGAGGCATCCTATATTGGTTATACAGGATATACTATAGTTTATAGTCATGTAGATAGGACTATTGGAATCTTATGCTTGGCGCATAAGGCATATCTTTTTTTGGAGTAAGAGGCATCCTATATTTGTCATATAGGGTAAACTATAGTTTATATTCATGTAGAGAGGACTATTGATATCTTATTCTTGGTGCATAAGGAATCTCTTGTTTGAATCAAGAGGAATCCTATATTTTTCTTATAGGGTATGCTATAGTTTATAGTCATTTAGAGAGGACTGTTAGGCATAAGGTTCCTAGAAGTGGCTGGTGTTGGGACTTGTGCAAGAGTGACCCTTTCTGGTTCAACCTGGTATAGAAGTCAGGTGATGGGGTTTGGACGAGTTGCTTGAGGAATGGTTCGACTTAAGGTACTTAGGGAATTGCTGATGAGAATCTCAACTCACGACATGGGAAACATACTAGGATGAATATGTCGACTCAAGGTGTTTCATGGAGTGTGTAGGAGTATCTCAAATCATGGTATTCCATAGGTGGAAGGTGGGTGCGCATAAGGGTGAAATGGAAAATGTCGACGTCCCGACCCGAAAAGTTCATGGTGAGACTCTCCATTTTTCATGGAGGTCAGTGAAAAGTGGAGTAGTGAGATAGGGGGATTTTATGAAGACATGTGAAATAGATGATAGGGGGAGCATCATGGTGAGATTATGTGGTGTCCGAACTGATCATCCAGAGCTTAGCTTGGACAACACAAGAAACAACGAAGGAGGAGTTTTAAATTTGACGATGCATGCATTGATCTATCAAAGATTTTATATCATGAAAAATGAGGTTCGTGATGCAAGAAGTTTATTGGTATTAGTATAGTATCAATAGTTGGTGTCAGAAATGAAGTTATTCATTGATGAACTTTTCATACTATTGTTTCTCACACCGAGAATTGCTCATGTGGGCTTAGAGTATGTGGTGAGTGAATATTTGGTCACTATATGAATTGAAAGAGGTGGATGATGGTGGATGATGGAAGGATATTCAGTGAGGTATCAAAGTACAGAGAATCATTATGATAAGAGTTTTCAATAAAACCAAAGGGGGAGATTGTTGGGTAAAAATCCCTCAAGTTATCATTGAATAATTTTTGATGTGATTGTGTTTGTTGACAAAGCAGGATTCCATGTTATGTTTGTTGACAAATCAAGACCACAATGTTCAATTTTTTGACAAAATGGGGTTTACATAGTGAGTTTTCGATGTCAATAGATGTTGTAAAAAATCCATTATTGATAGAAGAACCTAGACAAAGGAATGGATGACATAGAGACAGTAAAAAAAGAACATATACAAAGTGGCACCATTTTCCAGTGTTTGCCAAATTTTTGGACCTCAAAATCGACAAATGGAGAAAAGTGTTTTTGGAAAAGGGACTTGCGCGCCAGTGTATTAGAGACTTGTAAAGTTGTGTGCCATATGTTTTTCAAGATCAGAACCTCAAAATATGGAAATGGAAAGAGAGACACCCAAGTTTTGGTTTGGGTGCGCAAGGTGACTAGGGAGACAGAGGCTCAAAGTGGCTAGACTTGCTCAAGGGTGCCAAAAATGCCTATAAATATAGGGATACCCCTTATCATTTTTAGGGAAGCTCAAAAATTAAAGAGAATTCGAGATCTAGTCACACAAGTGGTTTGGGCACACACGTGGTGGTTTTGGTGCATAAGTATAGAGTTATTCAAAAGTTACACGCCAGTTGATAGTTGTGTGCCAATATTGGTTTGGGTGTAAAAGGGTGTGAGTTGCCCAAGTTCTGAGTTAGAGAAGTAAGTTTCGTGAAAGTATTTAGGTGAAACTTGCATGACAATCATAGAGAATCATTCTAGGCTTAGAGAAGTGTTCCAGTCATTCTAAGGCTGCGCGAAAGTTGGAAGATTTCCTGGTATATTTGGTGCAAAGTGAGATTCATCTGTGGGTGAAAGTTGGATGTCAACAGAGAATCTATATATAGAGGAAGATGCATTCATTTGTGATAATAAAGGGAACTAAAAGTCCATAAACTGTGAGTGGATCCTTTATAGAGTAGTGATCAAATGAAGAGTAAGAAGGTGATCCACTCCACCAGCAGTGAGACGGAGAGACACACATAGGGAGTGACCCTTGGGAAAGTAGTGAGTTGACCTGAAATGTTGTAAAGGCAGTGAGCCTAGGAATAGAAGTGATCTAGCCGAAACATTGTAAACTGGAAGTGAGATTTAGTGGATTTGGTACATAGACACATTGCCAATGTATGCTCCTTGGACATAACCCAGTGAGGGTGAACCAAGTAAAAATATCTATGTCTGTCTGCTTGCTTCTTTACATTGCATTCAAAGCATCATCACCAGATAAAGAGGAAATGAATATTGTCTGCATAAACACTAATGTGCAAACAAAGAGATCCTTATAACAAAGAGGTCAATATATAGTGGGGTAGGAAGAATAAGTTAGAAAATAATATCCATACCCTTATTCACCCCCATCTCAGGGTATCTAGGACCCTTTTGGTCCTAACAATTGGTATCCGAGCTAAGGTTGATTTTATTAAATTTTTTTTCTCTAACTTGGTTTAGTCGATTCGTGTGGTTAAAGATTGATCCTGATCTTTTCTAGGTGTGCCATGGAAAAGGGAAAAACATCAAATAAGAATCATAAATCAGATGGTATTTCTTAGTGTGGAAGTGTTTATGGAAAAAGTGTGATTCAACTAAATGAATCAATCATCTTTCTAAAGGAAGGCTTGGATGAATCAGTTAGGGAAAATATAGATTCACTGAATAATGATGTAGTAAATAGTGAATTAATTGAAATTCAAATTGATGTTGAAATTACTGATTATGATGAAATTTCAAGAAGGCCACAAGTAGATAATGTCGACATGACAAAGGAATTGGATCATAAATTGGATGAAGAAGTTAAATCTAAAGATATCCAGATCTAAGTAATAGAAATAGAGGAAAAAAAGCTAAGGGTATTAAATCAAAGGATTATTGATGTGTCTACTAACATGAGGGATAAGAATGATTCCCAAGATAAATATCTTCAACAGATTTATTTAGAGAGAGATAAATGAAAGGCTAAGGATAAGGGAGAGAATCTGAACTCAGATAACATTCAAAATTTGAAAGTCAGAAAAGACAATCTTACTACACAACTAATCGAACTAGTTTAGGAGAATCAAATACTACAATAGGAGAGTGCATACTATACTGATTCTATTTCTCAAGAAAAACTGAAATTAAAGGAGCAATGTGACATGGTGGATAAGCTCACACATGAGTTAGAGGATGTGATGAGTATAAGAAAGAATCTTTAGAGAGAACTCAATTATCAACTTGAAGCAAGGGATATGAATATTCAAAGGTTGGAAGAAGAGACATAGTTAGAGAATAAAGAAGTGTAGAAATCCAATACCAAAGGAAAGCCTAAAATGAAGGATGCCTTGAACTTACTATTTGATTACCCTTCAATAAGTGATGAGGAAATGAAAAACAAATATGCTATTTCTGAAGGGAAACAACAACATATTTTATTATCTCAAGCACTATATAGTTTGGGAAAAACCAGTATTGTATTTGATGAATCCCCTCCCGTGCATGATAGAAAGGGAGCTATTAATAGTTACATAAATGGATAAAATCCTTTAGGTGATGGAGACAGACCTAATAGGGCATTTAAAAGAAGTAGTGAAAATATGTACTATTTCTATGGGATTCATGTCCACACATAAATATTTTTTTCAGAGGCTTTGGAATGTATTTCATGTTGTGAGGATAGAAATATGTCTAAATCTAAGAATAATAAGAATCATCTTAATAAGTCTAAAAGAAGAGTCTCTCAGAAGAAAGTATCCATGAAATGCTTCTATTGTGGAAGAATGGGACACACCATGAGTATGTGTTAGGAATCCCATGAGCTCAATTTCACAAGAAGAACACAAGTAGAATCAACATATCAACTGAGAAATGATGAAATTTGGTATTCCTTTAGTGGAAAATGTTTCATATGTTCTTATCATGGACATTTGTAAAGACATTGCAACAAGAAGAATATAGGAAATGAAAATGAATCTAGAAGGAGATCCCCAACATAAATAGTGTAATGTAAGGGTTGGTGTCCTGAGAACCAACTGTATTGTACTTTAATTACATGAATGTTCACTTATTATATATTGTTCATTATTCTTAATGACTATAATATAATAATGTCCTGAAATATTTGTTGCATAAATAAGGTCATGGAAGATCCCCGCTATGATGAGAACCTTTAAATGATATAAAAATATTCTTAAATGATGTTCTACGGTTGGATGACATACTATGATAGGACAGATATATTATAGACCGTCATGTGCGAGTACTCATAAGAAGACGAGACTCTCTCTCATGGAGTTAGCACTTGGTAATCTCCAAGATGATAGATTATGAGAACAGAACTGCCAGTAGTAATTTTGCATGTCTTGGTGTCATCGGACATTACTATCTGCGAGCGTGTATAATGGTCCATAGACTGGAAGATTATCATTAACTCATGTCATGACTCGCACACTTGTATTTGCTGATGAAAACCGTCACGAAGAGAGTTGGCGAGAAGTAGGGTACGTTGGGTGAGTCACAAATGATATGTTATTAATGGATAAATAGAGGAAGTATTTGTCCCTTACATATTAATGGAAGTAGATATCTTGGGCCCTTTGATTGAAATAGAACTGTCGAACAAATTCTATGGCCATGGTGACACGATGAGTTTATTTCTGGAAGTCAAAGAATGACAGATCAAACATATAGGTTTATGACACTTCCATGAAACCTGCTTGATGAGATATTGAGAAAAAGGGATTAAATTAGATAGTAAGCATTCATATGAGGTGATACGTCAATGCGACGTCAACTTCTTTCTCTTGGGTGCCTTGACCCATTGCTAGACAGTAATCTTGGACTATAGGCAAGCCTGCCTAATGCTAATGAGAAAGAGGCCTAGAGGGTCACACACTAAGTGTATTCAAGTATCTAAAGTAGAATAAAGATTATTCCCATATATGGTTTATAATTATTCAATTAAGCCTAAATCATTTTAATGTTGGAGGAAGAATAAAATAAAACAAGTACACGCCGTGTATCAATGATTACACGCCGTGTAGTTTTATTTTGAGAACAAGTACACGCCATGTATTATTAAATATACACGCCATGTAGTTTTCATTTTGGAAAGGAAATGAATAAATGAAAACAAGATATACAAGCCGTGTACATTTAATGTACACGCCATGTAGTTTTAAATTAAAAACAAGTACATGCCGTGTATTTATATACACCGTGTAGTTTTTCCAGTCGGGATTTTGAGGAAAATCGTTTTATTAAATAATATTTATTATAATCAGTGTGGGCGCTTGTCAAGGAATTAATGACTCGACATGGGGTTTTCAAAAGGGAGTTAATGAAATAAATAAAACGTGTAACACATTTATTTATTTCTATAAATCTACAACCTCAACCCCGATTATAAATATCCTCACAACCCCAAATCTTTTCCTAAGACAAGAGAATCATTGTGCACAATAATTCTGGAGAATTCATTCAAGGCCGAAAGAACCTATTCCTCCAAGAACGCTCTCAAGACTGAGAGAGATCCTCTTCCATTGGATCAAGACGATATAAGGTGGACAATGCAAGCAAAGGTTTCTCTACGCTAGCACCCTAAGACTCCTTTGGTGACGTCTAGATATACGAGGTACACGTGTGGATCACCGCTAGAGGAAGTCTACACTTGGCTTCTACGACGCAACGACGAATCACATCAGAATGTGATCAAGAATATCAATGAAGAAATAACACCAAAAGGTACTTGTTTTCAATTGATTAAATTAATTATAATCAACCTTTAACAATCCTACTTTGTGGTTCCAGGACTTTCCTTTTTCTTTGTCTATTTCTGTGATTAGATCTATGGAGACTGTTGTTTATCTTCGTATTGATCTCAGATTGATCATTGTTAATGAAAAAAATCCAAGTGGGCACATCCACCCACGCACTTCCGCTGCGCCCATAACCTTCAATTGGTATCAGAGAAAGGTTACAACGTTGATTATAGTTATTTAATTTTCGTTGATAATTTATGCATTTATATTTGATTCAATTCGAAATAAATCGTTCTATAAATCTGAATAAACAAGATGTATTCTTCTTCCTTCGTTTCTCGATTCATATCACAGAAATGGCCTTTTAATTTTAATTTTGATTAAAATAAAAACGAGGAACTCATTCGGAGGAGCCACACTTTCTGTCTGTAAAACATGGGAATACACAACATGTAATTAAAATTACATGCCATATACTTAGGTTCAACAAACCGGTACTGGTCCTCCAATCCACGTCGTGTGAATTGATTACATCTAAGTATTTATTACCCCGTGTTGACCAGAATTAAACAGTGCGTGGGAACCAGAATACATGACGTTTATGTTGGAGCAACACGCCGTGTAGTCCAATCCGGTCCAAGTGAAATCGTGTACAAAGGAGAAGCTGCGTACCACGTACACATGATTACCAAGCCAGTTACCACGTAACAAGGAAGTACACGCCATGTATGATTTATCTACATGCCGTGTACTCCAAAGATTCCAAAGTACAAAAAACACACCAAAGCCCCCGGCGTGTACTTTGGATAAAAGGTGAAAGAAATACACGCCGTGTAAATATAAACTACACGCCGTGTACTTTCCAGAAATGGAACTTCACCAGGTTTCCTCCAAATGTACAAAGACACCGTACAAGGAATATGGATGAGAAGAATCTCAAGGAAATTCAGAAAGGATTTTAAGATAAAGAATTGATTAATTATAAGATCATAATTAATTTAATTCAAGTGCGACTTATCTTGAATAATAAAACGATTAAAATAATTAAAATTCTAAATATTCGTAAATGTCGCTGCATGCTATGGATGATCATGAGCTAGAACAAAGACCCTTTGTATGTGTGTATGGTTTCATTTAAATTTGTTTAATTTAAATTTGTTGTCCTATGAGCCTTATTCCAATAAAATGTAGGGCCTGCATGCCCATGGTTTCTTTAATGTAAAACCCATGTAATAGAGGATATCCCAAGCTAAAGGAGATGATTTGAAATCCAAAGTTGAGGTGAAACCAACACAAGAAGATACAAAGGTGGACAAGTGGGAGCTGCAGAACACAAACCATCGGTTCAAGGTGTTGTTCTCTAGGTCAGGGTTGGCTTATCAAACCGCTAGATAAGCTAACCAATAAAATCTTATGATCATTCCATCTTATTTTATTTCTGTCTGATTTCATGGTTTATTTATTATGTATGTGTTGTCGTGATCACATAATTAATAAAATGAACAAGCATGCAAAGATTGAATAAAATAAAACCAGACTATTCGTAAACATTATCAGAACATGGTTAATCACTTAAGATAGAATCACTTAATATTAACAAGAATGTGATAATGAAAAACTATGCATAAAAGATTAAAATCCCTCAATACCATATTAAGTCATACCAAGCCTTCCGTTACTTGATTAAGGGAAAGACTCAATAAAACCATGTGTTTGACCAACCCCTATTAGGACACTTACTTTTATAAAGGAAGACCTTATGAAAGGTTTCAGGTTGACTTAAACATATTACATCAAGAGGAGTATCCCTTGCAAGACTTGATGTAATATTGGAGGTAAGATTTGAGGAAATCCAAGTCAGGATTTCAGGATTGGGGAGTCCACTCAATAGATCAAGGAACTGTAAGCTCATAGTTGGTAAAGACCTGCCTACCTAAATACCTTGAAATATCTTGACCAACCCTTGTTGGGGTTATGCAAAGGGGAATATGGATCCTTGACACTAGAATGTCAAAGTAACTAGACATTCTGTGTTCAATGGTGAGGGATATTGGGACTTGATAAAATAGTAGGAGAATTAATAAATTCATTTATTATTTTTCATAAAATGTAATCAAAAGGTACTGATAAATCTGCTCTTTTAATTTGTAGAATCAAAATGAAAAACTCATCAACCACATTTTCTCTGCGATCAATTATGGATAAAGACAATATCCTCGCCGACAGTAACTTTCAGGAATGGTTTAGGCACCTTCGGGTTATCCTACACCATGAATGAAAGTTTTACGTGCTGGAGTCCTCACTTACTGATCCGCCTTCCCAAGGGGTGAGTGATGAAGATTTCCTGGTCTATGATCAACATTTGAGCGATGCACTCGACGTTCAATGTTTGATGTTGTCATCAATGTCTAGTGAGATCATGAAGTCTCAAGAAGACATGGATGCCTACATCATGCTCGAGCACCTCCGTGGTCTATACCAGGAGAGAGCAAGACAAGAAAGGTTTGAGATCTCCAAGGCTCTATTTCAGAGGAAGCTTGGAGAGGGTGCCCCAGCCGGGCCTCATGTAGTCAAGCTCATTGGGT
The DNA here is from genome assembly GCA_963277665.1 of Viscum album. NCBI lineage: Eukaryota > Viridiplantae > Streptophyta > Magnoliopsida > Santalales > Viscaceae > Viscum > Viscum album. The sequence goes on from OY728134.1 coordinate 1,074,096,715, forward strand.
ACATTGAGCGCTTGGAGGTTATAGGGTTTAAACTCCCCGAAGAACTAGGTACCAATCTCATTCTTGCATCACTCCCCCAGAGCTTCTCAAACTTTGTTGTGAACTTCAACATGAACAACATTGAGAAGTCTCTATCTAATCTTCTTATCCTTATTCTCCAAGTGGATAATGACATGAAGCGTGAAAAACCTTCTGTCCTTATGGTGAATAAAAGGAAAGGAAAGGAGAAGATATTTAAGCCCAAAGCTTATTCAAGGCCTTCCAAGAAAAGGAAGATCAAAGGGGAGGCAAGGGAACAATATGCTGTTTGTTTCGCATGTGGCAAGAAGGGCCACTGAAAGAAAAACTGCACCCAACCAAGGAAGCAAGGGGAAGCTTCAGGTGCATTTGTTATCGAGTGAAATTTATCTGTTTCTAATAATTGGGTATTAGATACTGCTTGTGGTGCTCACATCTGTATCCAAATATAGGAACCAAGTAGATTCATACAGATTGACTGTGGTGAGGTGGATCTACGAGCAGCCAACGGAGCCAGACTCGCTGTTGTAGCTGTCAAAGACTACCATCTCACATTGCCTACATGGATGGTCTTGGTTTTTAAAGGATGTTATTATATACCCTCTATAACCAAAAATATTATTTCAGTATCCATATTAGATACTGATGGATTCATCTTCAAGTTTGGAAGTGGATGTTACTACTTTTATAAAGATAACATTTGTTTTGGTAGGGCACATTTATATAACGTTCTTTATGTATTAGACTACACAAACCAAGTAATGGAAATCGATGACAAAGTTAATTCACATGACTCATACCACACCCAACTTTGGCATCACCGGCTAGGTCATGTCAATGAGATATGTTTGAAAAAATTACATCAAGATGGGTATTTAGATTCTTTCAAACTAAAACCACTTGGTGTATGTCATGCGTGTCTACAAGGAAAAATAACCAAAGCCCCATTTAGTGGGAAAGGTGAAAGGGATAAAGAGCTTCTATAATTAGTTCACACAGATGTGTGTGGACCATTTATAGTTGAATAAAGGGGTGGGTTCTCGTAATTCATATCTTTTACTGATGATTTTAGTAGATATGGATATATTTAATTAATGAGGTATAAGTCATATTCTTTTGATCGGTTCAAAGAATACAAAAATGAAGTTGAGAACCATCTTGGTAAGAATATTAAGAAACTCCGCTCAGACAGAGGAGGAGAATATCTTAATCAGGACTTCATTGATTATTACTGGAGTTTGGGATTCTATCTCAACTCAATCCTCCTTACACACCTCAACGGAATGGTGTAAGTGAAAGGAGGAACCACACCCTGTTGGACAAGGTGAGATCAATGATGAGTCATGCAAGTCTTCCATTATCCTTTTGGGGATATTCATTACAAACAACAGCACACATACTAAACCAAGTACCAACTAAATCGATAAATGGTATTCCATACAAGTTATGGAGTGGACGCAAAGCCATGTTTTCGAATTTACATGTGTGGGGTAGTGAAGCATTTGTTAAGGCCTCTTCAGGTAACAAAATTTCACCCCGAGGCACAAAGTGTATCTTTATAGGATATCCCAAGGAAACAAGGGGATATTACCTATACAACCCCTCATACAAAATAGTTACAGTGGCAATACATTCCATATTCCTTGAGAGGGAGCACATCTCCAAAAGAGATAGTGGGAGCGAGATAGACTTCGATGAAGTCGAGGCTCAAGATACACAAGAGTTGGTACAAGAACAGATTCCACAAAGCCCCGTGGAAGAAAAATATATTGCAAAGACACAAGAACTGCGTAGGAGCACGAGAAAGGTGAGAGAACTAGAACAATATGGTTTTCTTGTCACTGAGGATGGTGACTCATTATTGGTTGACAATTATGATCCTCTTACCTAAAAGGAAGCAGTTGAAGGCACAGACGTTGCCAAGTGGCAAGAAGCCATGAATTCTAAAATGGATTCCATGTTCCAAAACCAATTCTGGATTTTGGTAGATCCTCCAGTTGATGTAAAGCCTATTGGTAATAAATGGGTGTTCAAGAAGAAACTGGACATGGAGGGGAAAGTCAGTACCTATAAGGCATGACTGGTTGCAAAAGGTTTTAGACATCATCAAGGAATTGACTATGATGAAACCTTTTCACCGGTTGCGATGCTGAAATCAATCAGAATCCTATTGGATATTGCTGCTTACCATGACTACGAAATTTGGAAAATGGATGTCAAAACAACATTCCTTAATGAGAACCTCCAGGAAGATGTCTACATGACACAACTTGAAGAGTTTGTGACTCCAAAGGATTCCAACAAGTAATGCAAGTTGCATAAATCCATTTATGGATTAAAGAAAGCATCAAGGTAATGGAACATTTGTTTTGATAAAGTCGTAACGGAATTTGGATTTATTAAGAATGAATGTTAGCCTTGTGTCTATAAAAGGTTTAGTGGAAGTGCAGTCATTTTCCTAATTGTATATGTTGATGACATATTACTAATTGGAAACAAAGTACCTATCTTACAGTCAGTTAAGGCATGGTTGAATAAATGATTCTCCATGAAAGAGTTGGGTGAGGTAGCATATATTCGTGGGATCAAGATCCATCATGATAGATCCAAGAGAATGCTGGTCCTGAGTCAAAATACATACATTGACAAGATACTGAAGAGATTCAGTATGGAACAATCCAAGAGTGGATTGTTTCCAGTGTCACATGATTTTCATCTTTCCAATAAAATGTGTCCTCATACACATGAGGAAAGAAAGATAATGGAAAGGATCCCTTAAAAATCCACGAATGGGTCAGTCATGTATGCTATGTTATGTACGAGGATGGATGTTGCTTACACATTAAGTGCGGTAGGAAGATATCAAGATGATCTAGAAGACCGCCATTGGATGGTAGTCAAGACTATCCTTAAGTATATGAGGCATACTAAGGATATGTTCCTGGTTTGTGGAGGAGATGAGGAACTAGTCATTAGAGGACATGTAGATGCTAGTTTCCAGACTGATCAAGATGACATGAAGTCATAGACTTGATACTTCTTCAGTTTGAATGGAGGTGCAATGAGCTGGAAGATCTCAAAGAAAAGTGTGGCGGCAGATTATATAGCAGAGTCTGAGTATATCACAGCTTCTGAGGCAGCTAAAGAAGCAGTATGGATGCGAAGCTTCATCAAAGAGCTAGATGTATTACCGAGCAGTAAAGATCCTATCACACTCTATTGTGATAATAATTTAGTGGTGGAACTTTCAAAATATCCAAGGTCACATCAGCGGACAAAGCACATACTTCGTAAGTATCATCTCTTGAGGGATTTTTCTCAGAGAGTTGAAGTTACAGTGAGCAGTATTTCCATGGAAGACAATGTGGCGGATCCCTTGACTATAGCCTTGACTCAGCATAAACATGATCATCATGTGAGGTCTAGTGGACTAAAAGTCGTAGGCAGTTGGCTCTAGTACAAGTGGGAGTTTGTAAGGTTTGGTGTCCTGAGAACCAACTGTATTATACTTTGATTACATGAATGTTTACTTATTATATATTGTTCATTGTTCTGCATGACTATAATATAACAATGTCCTGGAATATTTTTTGCATTAATAAGGTCATGGCAGATCCCCGATATGATGAGAACCTTGAAATGATATAACAATATTCTTAAATGAAGTTCTACGGTTGGATGAAATACTATGATAGGACACATAGTATACAGACCGTCATGTGCGATTACTCGTAAGAAGACGAGACTCTCTCTCATGGAGTTCGCACTTGGTAATCTCTAAGATGGGAGATTATAAGAACAAAACCAGCAGTAGTAATTCCGCATGTGTTGGTGTCATCGTACATTACTATCTACGAGCATGTGTAATGGTCCTTAGACTGAAAGATTATCATTAACTCATGTCATGACTCGTGCACTTATATTTGCTGACGAAAACCGCCACGAAGAGAGTTGGTGGGAAGTAGGGTACATTGGGTGCGTCACAAATGATATGTTATTAATGGATAATTCAAGGAAGGATTTTTCCCTTCCATATTTATAGAAGTAGATATCTCGGGCCCTTTGATTGAAATAGAACTGTCAAACAAATTCCATGGCCATGGTGACACGATGAGTTTATTTCTGGAAGTCAAAGAATTACAGATCAAGCATATAGGTTTATGACCCTGCCATGAAACCTTCTTGATGAGATATTGAGACAAAGGGATTAAATTACATATTAAGCATTCGTATGAGGTGATACGTCAATGAGACATCAACTTCTTTTTCTTGGATGCCTTGACCCATTGCTAGACAGAAATATTTGACTTTAGGCAAGCCCGCCTAATGCCAATGAGAAAGAGGCCTAGAGGGTCACACACTAAGTGTATTCAAGTATCTCAAGTAGAATAAAGATTATTCCTGTATGTGGTTTAATAATTATTCAAGGAAGTCTAAATCGTTTTAATGTTGGAGGAAGAATAAAATAAAACAATTACACATCGTGTATCAATGATTATACGCCGTGTGGTTTTATTTTGATAACAAGTACACGCCGTGTATTATTAAATATACACGCCGTGTATTTTTTATTTTGGAAAGGAAATGAATAAATGAAAATAAGATATACATGCCGTGTACATTGAATGTACACGTCATGTAGTTTTAAATGAAAAACAAGTACACGCAGTGTATTTATACACGCCTTTTAGTTTTTCTAGTCGGGATTTTGAGGAAATATCGTTTTATTAAATGATATTTATTATAATCAGTGTGGGAACATGTCAAGGAATTAATGACTCAACATGGGGTTTTAAAAAGGGAGTTAATGAAATAAATAAAATGCGTAATGCATTTATTTATTGTCATAACTATACAACCTCAAACCTGATTATAAATATTCTCACAACCCCAACTCTTTTCCTAAGACAAGAGAATCATTGTGCACAATAATTTTGGAGAATTCTTTCAAGGCCGAAAGAACCTCTTCCTCCAAGAACGCTCTCAAGATCGAAATAGATCCTCTTCCATTGGATCAAGACAATCTAAGGCAGACAATGCAAGCAAAGGTTTCTCCATGATAGCACTCAAAGACTCCTTTGGCGACGTCTAGAGATACGAAGTACACGTGGGGATAACCGCTAGAGTAAGTCTACACTTGGATTTTGTGAAACAATGATGAATCACATCAGAATGTGATCAAGAATATCAATGAAGAAAGAACACCAAAAGGTACTTATTTTCAATTGATTAAATTAATTATAATCAACTTGTAACGATCCTACCTTGTGGTTCTGGGACTATCCTTTTTCTTTTTCTATTTCTATGATTCGATCCATGGAGACTGGAGTTTATCGTCGTATTGATCCTGGATTGATCATTGTTAATGACAAAAATCCAAGTGGGAACATCCACCCACGCGCTTCCGCTGTGCCCGAAACCTTCATGTACAATGAAGAAACCTATACTAGAAGACAACATGGTAAGCTAAAAAATAGGCTTACAATATCAGTGGAATAACAAGGATCTCAACAAAAGGTGTATCAATCACCTCCTCTATTACACTCAAAAAACATCCCTGGAATGGATTTGGACAATCTTGGAAGAGAAAGGGAGGATATGCCCCATGTGTAATTAAGAAGAATGTAATGTCAGTGGAAGACTCAACTGCAACAATAAAAGGTGGCATGAATCAAACAATTGATAAAATAAATATGAATAAAGAATGTCCTAGAAAATTCACATGTAATACCACATATCGAGAAGTGAAGGAAAGAGAAAGAACAATCCAATAGAGTAAGAAGAAGGAGAAGATGACCAGTGTAAATATTCCTGCTCAAAGAAAGAGTCATGAAAAATGGAATATTGGCAGAGTATCAAAGAAGGAAACCTCTAATAATGGTATTAATTCCCCAATTGTGAAAAAGTCCAAGAATTCAAAACATAAATATAAAAAAAACTTAGAATTTGTGTAACACCCCAGGATTTCAGAGTGTGTTATTTCTTAAAAATAATTCAATAACTTGCACTACATGAAACACCGAGTTCAATCACACCATTAAAAGAGGTCATGAATAGTATTAACTAAATTTTGAACTTTATATAATCCTTATAATTTTAGAATCCCTATTATGAGTTTCTTAGTCATAATGCAAGAACAGATTCATTTTTAGTATTTCACTTTTATCAACTTCTAATAGTGAAACCTTTTTAAATAAAAAATTTTAAACTTTTTGACTAAATGGGGACATCAAAAATTTAAAATGAAACACCCCAAGCTTCCACGGTACGTTTCCCTTTGAATAATGTGATAGCGTGTGTTGTACGCAACCTCGAGTTCTAACACACACCACAACTAATTAAAATAGCCGTTGTGAATAGAAATACCTAATTTTTGAAATTATATATATTTTATATTTGAAAATGGACTTCATTTTTGGACTCGGAATATCGAATTTATCCTAAGGTGAAATTTTGGTACTTTTCGGATAACTTTCATATTTTGATGAATAGTGAAAATTACTAAATTTTAACTAAAAACAACTTTTTTAATCAAAATAATTAATAGTGATAAATTATGAATTTGAGTGGTTTTAAAGTATATTTAGAATATATTTTTACAATTTAATATAATTTTGGTCATTAGACATAATTTTACAATTAAACCGAACATAAACAAGTGTCAATCTTTTGATAGTTATTATCTCTTAAAAACACGCTTTTTGTTTTGACAGCGGGAATTAATTTTAAATTAATTTCTGCCACTTCTGTGTTTTGAATTTAGAAAAATGGATTCCATATTTGGAATCAGGATGTTCAAATTGTGTAAATAGGTAACTTTTATTTTTAGACATTTTGAATAATTACTGCGGTAAATATTTTATTTACCATGGTTAAGGGTAAATCCGGTAAATAAGGGTTAAAAAATAATATTATAATAATACTAAATTACCCTAAAACGTGTCTTAAACCTATTGGTTGATACATGGTCGACCATGGGCATCTTTGTGTCAATTTTGGGACCCCATGGATCCACTTGTAAGTGATAATGACACTTTATTTTAATTAAGTCAAAATGAATACAAAAATGACACAAGCATATATCTTTTAGTAAAACAATTGTTACATAGGGTTATATAAGTTGGATTTTAGATTATAAATATTCATTAGAAAGATAAAAATATTTCCTACATAATGATATTTTATTTATAATTTTTAGACATTAAATAATTTATTTTATTTATGACACAATGATGATGCAGTAATTACTATAATAGTGAACAATTAAAATAATTGATATTATAAATACACAAATAAATATAATATGAAACTTTTAATGAATTAAACTAATTTTATAGGATAATATGATATATTAGGATTGATTTAATTGACTTTGTTCGAAGTAATCAATCTGTTATGAGTTTCAAAAAAATCAACTAATGAATAGTGTCAAAACTGACATAAAATAGTTCTTAAAACAAATATTATATTATTAATTGATATTAAATTCCTAAAAATCTAAGGTTCGGCCAAGAGACTTATATCATGATAGGTTAATCATTAATGGACCACTTGGGGGTCGCTTGGATGTATATGGTAAGTTTATTAACCATATAATATAAAAATACAAAGAGACATTGTAAAAGTGAAACTAATTAACTTAGAGTTAATACTTAAAGATAAGGTTAATATAAGTACCCAAACCTGTCTAAATTCTATTGGATGAGTTGTTTTCGACCCATCCCCACCTCAACCTTTGAATAGTCAACTTTGGAGCCATTAGAAACCGAATATGAATTTATTATAAATTAATATTTCTAGATTTTCCAATGGTGCCCCTCATCCCTCTTATAAAAGGGCACTCCTCCTTCTCATTTCTTCACACCTCTCAAGCCACTTGGCTCGTCCAAACTCTGCCCAACTAAGCTCCCCAAATCCCTCTCCTACTCCTTGAAGCTTCCCCTTAGGCAGAAAGCATTTCAAGAAGTCCTTTGGTTCCAACCAAAGTGAGTTACCTAGATTAAAGGTAACGATTTCTCTTAAATTATTTTCATTCATTTTGCTTCTCCAACCCCCAAACTCTTTTTATTTCCTTTCTTTTGTAACAACACCAGTATCTACAATATACTAGGATGTTGTTATAAGAAGGATTCAAGCTACACATACACACAACTCCATCTAATGGATGATGAACATAATGTTTCTGTGGATGGAAAACTAACGCCTCACGAAACGATGATTGTTCAAATACATCTTACCACCTCTCATGGTGGCCATTATGATGGAACTGTAATTAAATATGATATTAATGATATATATTTTATATATAAGCTTCTGTAATTCCATTTTATTTCATACCATTATTCGTTTCATGTTGTATATACATACGATAATTTCATTTGAGGAAGTGCGGACTACCGCCCCCTTAAAATGATATGACTCGTTCATACCACACATGGAACATATAAAGGATGGTGTTAATGAACTTAAGTAACATATATAAAATATTATATTATACTGGAATAGTAATATACCTATGTATCATTTGGATTCAATTCTTTTAAAATAAAAATTAAATGGAAGTAGCGTTCGTGCGTACGTACGGACTACCGTCTCCACGAACGCGGTGAGATCCATTCTCCATCGTATCCATTCAAGTATAATTATCATTTGATGATTTAAAAATGATGTTTAAGGACTTGATATCATTCTGGATATGAATAATATACAACCTATCCTTTACAAACATGTCTTACGTAACAAAACATATAAAAGAAAACAAGTAAGTTAACACCCGAAACGACGATAATTCTAAGATATTATTAACAAATCAATGTTAAAAGATCCTATATGATATCATATTAATATATATGATTCTTGTATAATTTAATAACAATTATTTCACCATTATACAGGAGGTTAACCTACCCCAACCAAGGAAAAGTACAAGGTAAGGGTTATTTCACAATCTCTTCATTATCCGAGGTTGTTTATATGTAATAATCTACTGGGATCTCTTTATCATCCACATCCATGTTTCTTAAAAATGTATTTCAAAACATTTTTACTATTTACAAGAATATGGGTTAAAGTCATTTATACCCTTTTTTTGACTTTTTATAAGAGGTTTATAAAGGAATCTTTCCGTCGTTTTCAAAACAAGGTCCTTTTTAACCTTTTCGACAGAATTGAGGTAAGAATGTTTTTTTTAACTTATACGGCGGGTGCGGTTATTTTACGCCGTTATAAAATCTTCAAAGCTTTCCTTACAAGCTTATAAGAATATTTTCAAAGAAAATGTTTTATTTTATATGGATCTTAAATTATTTCAAAATAAAAGGAGATATTTCTTTAAAAAGAATTTTGATTTCATCTATGTCAACATCCTTTGATGGATTTTAAGATTATTTGAAGTTGATTTATTATGATACAAAACTTCTATATTGTATTGAAGGTTTTGTGATATGTTTGACTGTGGATGTGCTATTTTTATACCATTCATAGTTTATTGTGAAAGTATTGACATTTCGTATGCTAGTTTTAATACGAATGTTTATGTTATGTTTAAACCTTTTCATATGGGAATGCATTGGACTTAATAAGTGACGGGTGGAGCCCGCTATAGCTCCTCGATGCATCGGTAGGTCTCATGAGACAAACTAGTGTCTTGGCACAAGGCCTTGACAAAATCTTATTTGTAGTCTTGGCACGAGGCCTTGGCTATGTGGTTATGATAGTCTGGCATTATGCATTCCAACATTATGAAAGTGGTTATTGATTTTTGCATGTGATTATTTGATTAGTAGAATATCCATGTGAATAAGTAAATGGCATTATTTCATTTTATTTATGCCATACCATGTTGAAAGTTCATGTTTAAAAGGCTTTTGTTTTAGTTATACATTGCCTTAAATGTTTATTCTTATTGATGAAAGTTTCCGCTATATTGTTATCCTTACTGGGCATTTGAGCTCACCCCTTTTATATGTTTTATTTTTCCCAGGAAGTGAAGAATTAAATTATGAATGACCTGCAGGGATATTATGTGGGGATATGAGTGTGGATTATGGATACTTTATGTTGTTGTATTAGTTTTTCATTTTATGATGTAATGTAAAACCTATGAATATATCTAGTGTTTCCAAGGCTACTAAACCAATCGGTCTTTCGAGATTTGATCTTTCTTGTGATCATGCCAATGTTATGTAATTAATGCACCGACTCTGGGCAGCTGGGGTCGGGGCGTTACAGTTGGTATCAGAGGAAGTTTAGTACAAACCTTGGAAACTAGATTTAGATAAACTCTGATTAGAGCACGTAGACCTAAGATGAACTTTGAGGATTAGTATAGAAGAACTTCCTAGAATTTTGGTATTGTAGAGATTTTGTGAGTTTTCCGAGCAATACATCCCTGTCTGGATACGAGCAGGTAGAGGCGGCTCTGGCACAGATGTACCTAGGGGTAAAACCCGAAAACACCGCTTTGAGCTAGACTCGAACGGGAACTGGTGCACGACAACGGGCCTTGCTGCACTCTTGGTTACGACACACCCGGGGGATATGCTTAGGATAACTCTCATTTTCTTTACAAATCATTATGAAGGGTTTATGAGTATATACTTCCTCAAAGAAAACATTTTTTTGATTATGGATTATATCCATAAATAGTTCAATTTATGTTTAGTGTTTTATAAGTATGGGATTATGTATTTCGATTCATAAACTGATCTAGTTTATGCAATTGTTTAGAAATGGCGCCCAGTAGAAGGAATGAGAACTCTAGCAATGCACATGATGCAAAGAGAAAGAAGGATCATATATTTCATGGTCTTAAGCCAGAATTTATAAGAGAAATAGTCTCTCATGTATTATCATCGTATGAAGAAATAATATCATGTGTTGATAAGATAAGTAAAGAGTTTACTAAGTCCTATGACTTTGAAGGGAAGAAAGAGAAGAAAAGGATGGAAAAGAGAAAGATGGATAAAGGGAAGAGGGAAAAGAAGAATTTTCCCATATGTGGTAACTGTGGAAAGAAACACCCTGGAACTTGCCTGAAAGGAATGGGAGTTTGTTATAAGTGTGGAGGAAAAGGGCACAAAGTACGTGACTGCAAGGGTGAGAAAATGGTTTCAAATGTACAATGCTTCATTTTCAAGGAGTTTGGACACTACGCGAACCTATGCCCCAGTCATCAGACTATGCCGCAAATGATGCTATTGGATAATAATCAAGTTATGATACTACCACAGATGAAGAGGAATGATTAGAGTTCTTATGTTGATTATGTCAATTGAGTGTTGTATCAACAATGTACTTGTTATAATAATTATGGAGTATATAAGGATTGTACTGCAGTACTATTTCATTAAGGACTTGAGATTGTGTGGAACAAAGAAAAGTGACTCAATAGCAGGATAAATTTTTGGAAAATATATGGTTGAGAGAAATATAAACCATAATATGGTTCTGATACCGAGTTAGTGATTTTAGAATAATACATGATTGATTTGGATAAATTATGTTGGATATTCTTGACTACCTTGAAACTGATTAATGATTTGTATATTCCATCATTGTTTTGGGGTTTAAAACATTTTTGGATTGATGAAGTATATACAGCATTCTATATAGAATAGGGGAGCATGAATATAATCAATAAGGAATATGGTAATTCAAGATGTTTCAGTTTATTAAAAGAATACAAGATGAAGGTATTCATATGCTATTACGGGGTAAAAAGGATCTATATTATGTTTACCTTCCTTATAAATGTTAGACTGTGAGTTTGGACAGAAGTATTTTGGATAGTTCTAGTTTGGATTATTTTGGATTTCCATAAAAGGACAACCCGGAGGTCGGGCGGCAACCCGTCGCGTCTGGCAAGGCTGCGAGACTTGAACCCGCAACCGAAGGGCGACAAGGGTGTATCACCTACCACTGGCCCACGATATGTCCTGGATTAAATAATGTAGTTTTTTTTAAAAAGATCTGGTAGATGAATTATAAATTCGTTTATTTTGGAACCCTGTACGAATAGTATAAATAGAATTTTTTTTATGAGTGAAAGATGAGTTTGTGGTAGAAATTTATTAAGTAAGTATATATCCTTATGATCTTAGCCAATCTCATAAATAAATTCCTCAACATTAAGAAAAGGAACCTAGAACAAAAATGTTGTCCTAGATGGTACCTTAAATCATCACTAATTTATGGATTTGGTATTGTTGGCCTTTTCATAGCCATGTTCTCTACCACTCTCCATCAGATAATTGATGGTTAGATTTCTCTTCCATATCCATATTTTCCTACATGGAACCCTAGTATGTGTTATTTTCGGTAATCTTCCTACTTTCCACTCTTTATTTTAAATAGAGGCCTCATTAATTCATTTTTCGATGTGGGATTTCAACTAAGATATTTTGAAATGTCAAAAATGTGTTGTCCCAATACCCTATATTTTGTTGAACCGATGGTACTTCAAATCATCATAGATTGATGAGTTTAAGGACCTCAATTTTATACTTGTTTGTGATTGATGACCTCAATCACTACCTATAAATATTTACGTTTTTCCTCCAATTATATGTCTCTAATTGCCACCAATGTTCTCCTAATCGAGATCATAATTTGGTGGTGACCCTTTCATTTATCTTTTCCTCATATTAAGACTAAATTTTAGTAACCCAATTTCCGATGTGGGTTTTCCCACAAATATATTTTCTACTTTCAACCTTTTATTTTCGAAGAACAATTTCAAATTGCGAGGACGCAATTTATTGAAGGAGGGGAGAATGTAACACCCCAGGATTTCAGAGTGTGTTATTTCTTAAAAATAATTCAATAACTTGCACTACATGAAACACCGAGTTCAATCACACCATTAAAAGAGGTCATGAATAGTATTAACTACATTTTGAACTTTATATAATCCTTATAATTTTAGAATCCCTATTATGAGTTTCTTAGTCATAATGCAAGAACAGATTCATTTTTAGTATTTCACTTTTATCAACTTCTAATAGTGAAACCTTTTTAAATAAAAAATTTTAAACTTTTTGACTAAATGGGGACATCAAAAATTTAAAATGAAACACCCCAAGCTTCCACGGTACGTTTCCCTTTGAATAATGTGATAGCGTGTGTTGTACGCAACCTCGAGTTCTAACACACACCACAACTAATTAAACTAGCCGTTGTGAATAGAAATACCTAATTTTTGAAATTATATATATTTTATATTTGAAAATGGACTTCATTTTTGGATTCGGAATATCGAATTTAGCCTAAGGTGAAATTTTGGTACTTTTCGGATAACTTTCATATTTTGATGAATAGTGAAAATTACTAAATTTTAATTAAAAACAACTTTTTTAATCAAAATAATTAATAGTGATAAATTATGAATTTGAGTGGTTTTAAAGTATATTTAGAATATATTTTTACAATTTAATATAATTTTGGTCATTAGACATAATTTTACAATTAAACCGAACATAAACAAGTGTCAATCTTTTGATAGTTATTATCTCTTAAAAACACGCTTTTTGTTTTGACAGCGGGAATTAATTTTAAATTAATTTCTGCCACTTCTGTGTTTTGAATTTAGAAAAATGGATTCCATATTTGGAATCAGGATGTTCAAATTGTGTAAATAGGTAACTTTTATTTTTAGACATTTTGAATAATTACTGCGGTAAATATTTTATTTACCATGGTTAAGGGTAAATCCGGTAAATAAGGGTTAAAAAATAATATTATAATAATACTAAATTACCCTAAAACGTGTCTTAACCCTATTGGTTGATACAGGGTCGACCATGGGCATCTTTGTGTCAATTTTGGGACTCCATGGATCCACTTGTAAGTGATAATGACACTTTATTTTAATTAAGTCAAAATGAATACAAAAATGACACAAGCATATATCTTTTAGCAAAACAATTGTTACATAGGGTTATATAAGTTGGATTTTAGATTATAAATATTCATTAGAAAGATAAAAATATTTCCTACATAATGATATTTTATTTATAATTTTTAGACATTAAATAATTTATTTTATTTATGACACAATGATGATGCAGTAATTACTATAATAGTGAACAATTAAAATAATTGATATTATAAATACACAAATAAATATAATATGAAACTTTTAATGAATTAAACTAATTTTATAGGATAATATGATATATTAGGATTGATTTAATTGACTTTGTTCGAAGTAATCAATCTGTTATGAGTTTCACAAAAATCAACTAATGAATAGTGTCAAAACTGACATAAAATAGTTCTTAAAACAAATATTATATTATTAATTGATATTAAATTCCTAAAAATCTAAGTTTAGGCCAAGAGACTTATATCATGATAGGTTAATCATTAATGGACCACTTGGGGGTCGCTTGGATGTATATGGTAAGTTTATTAACCATATAATATAAAAATACAAAGAGACATTGTAAAAGTGAAACTAATTAACTTAGAGTTAATACTTAAAGATAAGGTTAATATAAGTACCCAAACCTGTCTAAATTCTATTGGATGAGTTGTTTTCGACCCATCCCCACCTCAACCTTTGAATAGTCAACTTTGGAGCCATTAGAAACCGAATATGAATTTATTATAAATTAATATTTCTAGATTTTCCAATGGTGCCCCTCATCCCTCTTATAAAAGGGCACTCCTCCTTCTCATTTCTTCACACCTCTCAAGCCACTTGGCTCGTCCAAACTCTGCCCAACTAAGCTCCCCAAATCCCTCTCCTACTCCTTGAAGCTTCCCCTTAGGCAGAAAGCATTTCAAGAAGTCCTTTGGTTCCAACCAAAGTGAGTTACCTAGATTAAAGGTAACGATTTCTCTTAAATTATTTTCATTCATTTTGCTTCTCCAACCCCCAAACTCTTTTTATTTCCTTTCTTTGTAACAACACCAGTATCCACAATATACTAGGATGTTGTTATAAGAAGGATTCAAGCTACACATACACACAACTCCATCTAATGGATGATGAACATAATGTTTCTGTGGATGGCAAACTAACGCCTCACGAAACGATGATTGTTCAAATACATCTTACCACCTCTCATGGTGGCCATTATGATGGAACTGTAATTAAATATGATATTAATGATATATATTTTATATATAAGCTTCTGTAATTCCATTTTATTTCATACCATTATTCGTTTCATGTTGTATATACATACGATAATTTCATTTGAGGAAGTGCGGACTACCGCCCCCTTAAAATGATATGACTCGTTCATACCACACATGGAACGTATAAAGGATGGTGTTAATGAACTTAAGTAACATATATAAAATATTATATTATACTGGAATAGTAATATACCTATGTATCATTTGGATTCAATTCTTTTAAAATAAAAATTAAATGGAAGTAGCGTTCGTGCGTACGTACGGACTACCGTCTCCACGAACGCGGTGAGATCCATTCTCCATCGTATCCATTCAAGTATAATTATCATTTGATGATTTAAAAATGATGTTTAAGGACTTGATATCATTCTGGATATGAATAATATACAACCTATCCTTTACAAACATGTCTTACGTAACAAAACATATAAAAGAAAACAAGTAAGTTAACACCCGAAACGACGATAATTCTAAGATATTATTAACAAATCAATGTTAAAAGATCCTATATGATATCATATTAATATATATGATTCTTGTATAATTTAATAACAATTATTTCACCATTATACAGGAGGTTAACCTACCCCAACCAAGGAAAAGTACAAGGTAAGGGTTATTTCACAATCTCTTCATTATCCGAGGTTGTTTATATGTAATAATCTACTGGGATCTCTTTATCATCCACATCCATGTTTCTTAAAAATGTATTTCAAAACATTTTTACTATTTACAAGAATATGGGTTAAAGTCATTTATACCCTTTTTTTGACTTTTTATAAGAGGTTTATAAAGGAATCTTTCCGTCGTTTTCAAAACAAGGTCCTTTTTAACCTTTTCGACAGAATTGAGGTAAGAATGTTTTTTTTAACTTATACGGCGGGTGCGGTTATTTTACGCCGTTATAAAATCTTCAAAGCTTTCCTTACAAGCTTATAAGAATATTTTCAAAGAAAATGTTTTATTTTATATGGATCTTAAATGATTTCAAAATAAAAGGAGATATTTCTTTAAAAAGAATTTTGATTTCATCTATGTCAACATCCTTTGATGGATTTTAAGATTATTTGAAGTTGATTTATTATGATACAAAACTTCTATATTGTATTGAAGGTTTTGTGATATGTTTGACTGTGGATGTGCTATTTTTATACCATTCATAGTTTATTGTGAAAGTATTGACATTTCGTATGCTAGTTTTAATACGAATGTTTATGTTATGTTTAAACCTTTTCATATGGGAATGCATTGGACTTAATAAGTGACGGGTGGAGCCCGCTATAGCTCCTCGATGCATCGGTAGGTCTCATGAGACAAACTAGTGTCTTGGCACAAGGCCTTGACAAAATCTTATTTGTAGTCTTGGCACGAGGCCTTGGCTATGTGGTTATGATAGTCTGGCATTATGCATTCCAACATTATGAAAGTGGTTATTGATTTTTGCATGTGATTATTTGATTAGTAGAATATCCATGTGAATAAGTAAATGGCATTATTTCATTTTATTTATGCCATACCATGTTGAAAGTTCATGTTTAAAAGGCTTTTGTTTTAGTTATACATTGCCTTAAATGTTTATTCTTATTGATGAAAGTTTCTGCTATATTGTTATCCTTACTAGGCATTTGAGCTCACCCCTTTTATATGTTTTATTTTTCCCAGGAAGTGAAGAATTAAATTATGAATGACCTGCAGGGATATTATGTGGGGATATGAGTGTGGATTATGGATACTTTATGTTGTTGTATTAGTTTTTCATTTTATGATGTAATGTAAAACCTATGAATATATCTAGTGTTTCCAAGGCTACTAAACCAATCGGTCTTTCGAGATTTGATCTTTCTTGTGATCATGCCAATGTTACGAAGTAATGCACCGACTCTGGGTAGCTGGGGTCGGGGCGTTACAATTTGAGTAAATAATTCCTGGTTGTATGGCCATAATAGTTGAAGTTGGATAGGCAGTTGGAGTAAGAAAGGAAAGAGTGTAATGCTTTACAAGAAATAATCAAAGTGTTAACCCATCAGGATCAACCACAATCCTCTTCTTGAGGATTATATAAATTCTCCTATCCCTATGAATTTAAATTCTATTAACTTATGTTCTAGTGTTTTAGGTTCAATGGGGAGATACGATCCAAGGGGAATTGTTATCAAGAGATGTAAAGTGGTGAGGTTATGTTCTCCATAATGTTAACTAATTCAAATCAGTTATCAAAATTGAAGTTGAATGGAAGTAATTGTGTATAGTGGATAGTTATAGTGTTATTAACTCTATATATTGTTTCCTAAACTGAGTTCCAACTCAGTAGGCTTAGAGGTTTTGTTGACGACTCATTGCTAAGAGGTGAATTCACCCAATGAATATCTCATTGATGTAATTGAGTTGGAGAAGTTTCTCAAACCTGCAGTCACATGTGAAGAAATGATACAGGAGAAGAATAATGTTTGTGGGTCTAAACAGTGGTCCTGACAATAGAAAGTATTGCATAATATAGGGGGAGTTTTAAATATCATAATCAGATGAAAGAGCTATCAAATAAATAATTGGATGACCTAGTTCAGGTTTTAGTTGTCCATCAAGAGAATAAATATTGTGGGAGAAACAAAAAAAATTAGTGTATTTCATGCTCATCTATTTTTTTCCAAACATTATGGTATCAAATGACTGTTTTCATGATACTAAGAAGCTATGATATAATATCAATGCTGTTTCAACAAGGAGATGATAAAATTAGTTGAGAGAAATGATGTCACTATCATAGAAAATGAACAGAATCATCAACAATATAGTGAACAACTTCCTAATGAAATTGATGAGGTGGTAAGAGACTCAGTGGGAGTAGAAGTGGTAGATTATAATTTAGAATAAGATACTAATGATGAGCAGGAAGAAGCAAAATCTATATCTGTATGGAATTCAAATATTTTAGCTGAAATTGATAAGAAAAATATCATTAGTGATCAGACAATGCCTGTCTAGATAAAGAGAATGAAGTCACTACATCATACATCCTTCTTATCTCATGTAGAGCTGAAATGTTTTACTGATGTAGCTAAAGATGAAAAATGGGTTAAGGATATGAATGAAGAGCTAGATCAACTTGAAAATAATCATATGTGGGAGATTTTTTTGAGGCTAGTAGATAAGAATGTCATCGGAACTAAATCGTTCTTTAGAAACAAGATGAATGAATATGGAAAATTAATTTGAAAAAATAATGACTATTGTGCAAAGGATACTCCCAGATAGAAGGTATATATGTTGATGAGACATTTGAACCAGTTTCAAGGATGGAGACAATCATATTATTTCTTTCCATTGTAGTAAAATGAATGTTAAAAGTGTTCCAGATAGATTTAAAATCTTCATTTTTGAATGGGGTTCCAGAAGAATAGGTTTATATTGAGCACCCAGATGGTTTTATCATTCATGAAGATGAGAAAAAAGTTTTTCAGTTGAAGAAAGTGCTATATGGAATGAAACAAGAACCAAGATCATGGTACTCAAGGCTTGATCAGTATTTTAAGAATCTTGGATTTCAGCATGGTGGAGTTGATTATAATCTCTATTTCAACAATGATAGTAATCAAAGGATGTTTTTTCTATTTTATTTCGATGACATAATTTTTGGTGGATTAGATGAAGCAGAGTGTAGACTATTTTCTGAATTCATGAAACATGAGTTTGAAATGTCTATGATTGGTGATATAGTGTTTTTCCTTGGTTTACAGGTAAAATAAGGAAGGAATGACACATTTATCTCTTAATAAAAATATGCCAATGAGGCTCTAAGGAGATTTGGGATGGAAAATTATAAGGAAATGAAGAATTTGGTTGCTACCTAGATGAAACTGTCAAAATATGATGAAGGAAAGGAGGATAATATCACAGAATATAGGAAAATTATTGTAAGTTTACTATACTTAACTGTGACAAGGCTTGACATTGTATCTGCCACATGCTAAGCAACGAGATGTAAAAGTAATCCCAAGAAAATATACATGCTTTCAGTGAAAATAATACTTTGGTATATCGAGGGAATGATATATTTTGGCTTGATATATAATAAAAAATCTTAGTCAGAGTTATT